>CM046658.1:45814014-47163048 GCA_025594165.1 Tamias sibiricus
TCCACTTTATCCTCAAAAGCCAACTATATGCCATCTAGAAGAACTGTGATAGTCAATTCTATCTTTTGATAGCTCTAATTTTGTAAACAAAGGGGAAATACTGTACTTCTGGATATGGTACAATTCCTACCAAAGGGCATAGGAGTTTCCAGAATAAGAAGGCAAACTCTTAGATAAGTTATAAAAAGGGCTCAAAAACCCTAAGCATGGCTAGGTTAGATGAGTATTTGTTAGATTATAATGAGGGGAACACTGATACACTGTGAACAATTTGCAATTATGTCCTAATATTTGGGGGGAAATTCAGTTTTTTAGCAACCATTTTCTTATGGAAAAAAAAAGATGGAAATTCTAATTTTGTTTCCATATTTCATTGAAATGAAGAGTAGCAAGACACCATAATAATATAATATTCTGCTCTCTTCTCTATGTATAACTTGTCCTGTGTGACAAGGCAAATCTTATAAAAAAATTATCATTTATGCCAGCATAAAGAATTAAAGAAAGACATATCTTTCTTTAAAATCAGAAAAAAAGGAATTATTTAATTTTTTAGAACAACATATAAAATGGCATCAGGCAGAATGTCCCAAACTGTGTTCCACATAACACTAGTTCCATGAGATACCTTAATCAAACAACTTGTACAGGAGTGGTCATAGAGACAGAAAAGTCAGTGGTTGCCAGTGAATAAAAGGGGATAACCGGTAATGGGTACAGAGCATCTTTGGAAGGTGATGAAAACCTTCAAAAATTAGTAGTGATGGCTGTGAAACTTGGTGGGCATACTAAAAACCACTGAAGTGTATACTTTAAAAAGATGAATTTTATAGCATGTGAAGTATATCTCAATAAACTATTATATTTTAAAGATTAAAAATATGACATAGTAATAAGTACTATGACAAAAATTAAACATGTAAAAAGAATATGCCTCATCAGAGGTAGAGATGAGGGAGGGTTATTAATGAGCAAAAGCCTCATTAAGAAAGCAAAAGTTCGGGGACTGGGGGTTGTGGCTCAGCGGTAGAACGCTCGCCTAGCACGTGTGCGGCAGGGTTTGATCCTCAGCACCACATGCAAATAAAGGCACTGTGTACAACTAAAACAAGTAAATAAGTGTTAAATATTAAAAAGAAAGAAAGGAAGAGTTCAGAGAACTAACCACATAGACATCTAGGGCATAAGTGTTCAAGGAAGAGAAAAAAGCAAATACAAAGACCCTTAGGTGGACATTTGCATTCACATTTCAGGAAATACAGGAAAACCATGCAAACAGAGCAGAAAGAAAGAGATTGAGAAGTAGATGGATAAGGGTAGAGAAGTGGGGAAGATCATATAGGGCCCTGCTACTCACTGCAAAAACACTAGCTAAATATGAGGGAACCACTGAAATACTTTAAATAGTAGTAACATGATTTGGCTCATTTTAACAGGATTCTTCTGGTTATGTTAAAAACACCAATGAGGGTGATATGAGTGAAAATAAGGCAATAATTTAGAGTATGATGCTTAAAAGCATAATCCTGATCAGCAACACCAGCAGTTTGGAGCCTGCTAGAAATACTTTCTCAGGTTCCACCCCAGACTTTCTGAATCAAATCTCAGGGAATGATGCCCAGGAATTTCTATTTTCATATGATTCCCAGGGAATTCACATGCATATCAAAGTTTGAGAAGGCCAGATCAAGAGCACTCTTCCCTCAAATACTCACCTGGCTCATTCATCTATTTCTTTTAGGTATTTGCTTTAATATTTTGTTCTCAGTGACAATTTAAATTGAAACACCACCAGCAGCAACAACAGCATCAATTCCTATTTTCTCCTGATTTATTTTTTTCATATGACTTACAACCATCTAACTTTCTATATATTTTTCTCATATATTTTGTTCATTGTCTGTTTCTTCCCACTAGTATTGACTCCATAAGGATAGTGCTGTGTTTCTTTTTCTTTTTCTTTTTTTTTTTCCTGGTACCAGGAATTGAACCCAGGAGTGCTTAACCACTATCCACATCCCAACCCTCTTTATTTTTTATTTTGAGACAGGATCTTGCTAAGTTGCTGAGGCTGATTTGTTGTTGTTGTTGTTGTTGTTGTTGTTATTGTTTGGTTTTATTTATTTATTTGTTTATTTATTTATTTATGCCTGGTGTCATATGAATTCATGCTTGAATGAATTTGCAAGTGAATCTGGGGACACACAACGCCTTGCCACAGAGGCGGGGCAAAGACTTACAGGTAAAGGTGGCTGTAGGTTTCACCTTGTGGCTGAGGCTGGTTTTGAACTTGTAATCCTCCTGTCTCAGTCCCCCCAAGCCACTGGGATTACAGGCATGAGTTACCACATTTGGCTAAATCATTCTTATTAATTTGCTAAACCAATCTTCCAAAAGGACCTCTACTTGGTCTATTGTTCTCCACATTAACACATAACAAAACTGCATTTAATTGGAATATGATAATAGTAATAGACGATACTCTCTGCCCTGCATGCTTACTACTATAGTTTTTTTTTTTTAATATTTATTTATTTGCCTTAGTTGTACACCATGCATGCATTTTTACGTGGTGCTGAGGATCAAACCCGGGTCGCGCACGTGCTAGGTGAGCGCCCTACCACTGAGCCACATCCCAGCCCCTATAGTTTGGATCTTAAGTTTGGATCTTGACCCCAAAAATTTATAGGATAAAGACTTAGTCCCCAGTGTGGGAAGTGGTAGAACCTGTAAGAGGATGGGCATAATGTGAAGTCTCTGGGTCACTGGAGGTATGTCCTCAAAGGATAGTAGGGCCCAAGCTTCTCCTTTATGCTCTGTTTGTTTTTGTTGTTGTTGTTTATTTTGTGGTAAATGGAATGAACCCAGGAACACTCTACTACTGAGCTACAATCTCAGTCCTTTTTATTTTGAGACCGGGTCTTGCTAAATTGCCAAGGCTGACCTCAAACTTGTGATCTTCCAGCCTCATTCTCCAAAGTAGATGGGATCTTTTTATTGTCTTTCAGTCATGAGATGAAGAGTTTTACTCTGCCACACACTCCCCACCCACCATGATATACTGCGTCACCATAGGTCTAAAAGCAAAAGGGTCAGCCGATTATAGATTAGAAACTCCAAAACCATGAGTCAAATAAACCTTTCATAAGTGCACTGTCTTGGACTTTTGTTATAGTGACAGAAAGCTGACTTAAATACCTACTATGTCAGGTACTACATAAAACATTCTACTAGACCTTCACAACATAGGCAGCACCATCTCCACTTTAAAAAAAAAAAAAATGAAGAAACAAAGATACATTTGAAGGAATAAGCAGCTTATCCAAGATTACAAAGTTATTAAGTGGGAAAGAATTCAAAAACCATGCATTTCACTCCAGAGCATATACCTGATCATCTCACTATATCACCTCTTTTGCTTTTCGCCCCCCTCCTTTTTTTTGGGGGGGGGGCTATACTTGGGATCAAGCCCAGGTCCTTGAGCATGCAAAGGCAAGTGCTCTATCACTGAGCTAGCTATAGCTCTAGATCCTTTGTTACCTTTTTAAAAGAATGATCTTTAAATCAGATTTTTCAGTAACTCACATGACCAGACCCAAGGCCTAAACATTCTAGGCAAGCATTCCACCACTAAGCCATATCCCCACCTTTTACTTTTATTTTTGATTTGAGATGGGGGTCTCACTATATTGCCAGGACAATCTCAAATTGATGGGCTCAAAATAAACCTCTCACAACACCTGGCTTAACTAAGTCATCTTAAGTATCACTGTTTCTCAACTTCACATCACTAATGTACCATCATATTTAGATTTTTGTCATATCTAAATATTGCCAGTTCTACTACTTGATATTGTCTCTATTGAGTTACTTTCTGAACTTGTCCTTGTCCTAAACCTTATATACAATTATGAGACTGATTTTTTTCTTATATACACATAAAGACAATTCTACTTAATTTTTTTAAAGTCTATCTATAGGGCTGGGGTTGTGGCTCAGTGGTAGAGCACTTGCCTAGCACTGGGTTCAATCCCCAGCACTACATTAAAAATACTAAATAAAGGTATTGTGACTATCTACAAGTAAAAATATATTTTTAAAAAGCCTGTCTATACTATCATCTGTGTATCACCAGAAATAAAAAGTAGCTATTTCTAAACTCTTCAGTGTTTCTCCAACTATGACAAATAATACTTTCTTTTTACTTCTATATCAAGGTAAGGCTTTATTATTTCAGCCATGGAATTAAAAAAAAAGAAGAAAATTAGCAAATAAAATTTATTAATTTAAAAAAATCAGAATTAAAGTTACTCAAGGGGCTGGGGATACAGCTCAGTGGGTAGAGTGCTTGCCTCACATGCACAAGGCCCTGGGTTCAATACCCAACACTACCAAAAAAAAAAAAAAAGAATTAAAATTACTCAAAAGACATGGACAATGTTTCTGAACAATTAATTAAAAGTGAAGTCAGAATCCCAGAACAAAATTAATTTTACAATTCTCAAGTAAACTCTAACAGTGTCCTAAGCAATTTCTGCTTCTAGACTTGTTCCCATCAAAGAATTTGCTGCATTATAGCACTATCTTGCTTAAAATTCTTCAGTTGCTTCTCCGATCACTTAAGAAAAAAATTATGACACAGTTCACAATGCTTTTCATTCTCCAAAAGATGATTTGTCAGCTGCATCTTTAGCCACTCCCCCTCAAATCCCTGTTATAGTTATACTGAGTCTCATTCATACTCACAGTCTCACTTCTATAATTTATTTTCTCAGCCCCATGCCAAATTCCATAAATACATCACATGCTTTCCCAACTCTTAGTTTTTGCCTCTGTAAATCACTTTACTTATCTGCATCACACCCCAGTCAGTGTAGGTTCCTTGAAGCCTAGGGCTCAGTTATTTCAATTTTCCACTATAAACACATGATTGGCACATTAGAGGAAGACGATCACATACATGTTTGGTGAATGAACAAGCAATATATTTCCAAAACCATTTTTTAAAAGAGTGTGTAATGCTGGAGGTTTAGCTCAGTGGTAAAGCACTTGCCAAAGTTTTGATCCTCACCATTGCTAGATAAATAAATAAGGGTGTGCATTAGGGGACAAATCCAAATGACTGAAGAGTCATTAAATTTATATGTGCACAGCCTTTTTACCTACCATAATAAATGGAAAGGTGGTTGTTCTTTGTTTGTTTTTCTTTTTCTTTTTTAGCTGAAAGAGCCACATTATTAATGTCCTTTTTGTAATTAAAGTAGCTAAACCAGGACTAATCTAAAGAACATTAACACAAGAAAATCCCTCAAAAAAAAAAAATGTGACTGGTAGAATATTCTTACTTGTACTTACTCAACTCATCTGATATGTCTTCAATTCCTGAAGCACTATCATCAGAATCCCCAGCATTATCTGTCCGCATCTGTTGCTTCTGAGATCGTGATAAGTTTTCCAGAGGAGATTTTTCTCTCTGTAGAGCTTCAATATTCACTTTGTCCACAGAAATAAAGGAGCTTGGAATTTTTTTTTCCAGTCTGTTGTAATTCTGTCTGTCTAATACTTTCCTTCAACAGTAAACTGGTCACCTTTTCTGGTTCTGCTGATGAACTGAGCCCCTTTTCTGATTTCATCTGAGAACTAGGTGCTTTTTCTGTTTTCCTCTGTGAACTGTGTGCTTTTTCTGCTTCTGCTGCAGGTAAACAGGGTGATTTTTCTGACTTCAATGGTAAATTAGGTGACTTTGGTGATTTTTCTGCCTTTGTCTGTAAATTGGGTGCCTTTTCTAATTTTGCCTGTGAGATGGGTATCTTTTCAGCTTTCACTGGTAAGTTTGGTAGTTTTTTAGCTTTGCAATGACTTTGATCTCTAAGGACTAACCCCAAATCTTTAGGGCCTGGAACACTGGCAGCATTTACTTTACATGATTTAACTTCTGTTTTTTTCTATACAAGTATCATTTTGCTTGGTTTTTTTACTACTATTCCTATTTGGAGAGCTGGTCCCAATTTCTTTTGTAGATTTATCATTTCTAGCTTTCAAAGTTTGATTAGTTACAGCTTTAACTGCTTTGTTTTCTTCACAAATAACATTCTTCTTTGGTTCATGATTTTCACTTTTAGATGTCTTAGGCTCTTCCATTATTTGAAAACCTGCTTCTTTCCAATTGTTATATTGTAAAATGGCAGATCTTCAGTAGTTTGAATTGCTCCCAATCCAGTTTCGGCAAGCAAACTATTGGGTTAAAAAAAAAAAAAAAAAAAAAAAATCTGTTATTTAAAATGCAAAGCCATTTTTTAAAATATTTCTTTATTTACTTTAGTTGTATACAATGCAATGCATTTATGTTTACGTGGTGCTGAGGATCAAACCCGGGCTGCGCACATGTGAGGCAAGTGCTCTGCCGCTGAGCCACAACCCCAGCCCAAAGCCATTTTTTTTAAAGTGGTAAGATATTTACAAAGCTTTTAAATTTTTTTCTCAAAACCTGAAGAAATAGTTTTTTAAAAAAGATAAAACTCAGAAAACTATGAGAGAAGGAATTAAAGCCCATTAAGTAACAGCCAAATATTCATGGAGAGAATTCTATCTAATATGGCATCAAAACAAAAAATTTTTAGAGAAGTAAAAAGTTGTTTTACAGGGCTGGGGTTGTGGCTCAGCGGTAGAGCGCTTGCCTGGCACATGCAAGGCCCAGGTTTGATCCTCAGCACCACGTAAGAATAAAGGCATTGCGTACAACTAAGACAAATAAATATATGTATTTTTTTAAAAGTTGTTTTACATTCCCAATAAGAATTTCAGGGGCAGGGGTTGTGGCTCAGCAGTAGAGCACTTGCCTAGCACACGCCCTGGGTTCAATCCTCAGCACCATGTAAAAATAAATAAATGAAATAAAGGTATTGTGTCCAACTACAACTAAAAAGAAATAAATATTTAAAAATAAATAAATAAATAAAGGTATTGGGTCCATCTACAACTAAAAAAATGTTTTCTTTTTAAATTCAACAAGGAACTAAAATCTGTAATTAATGTGCCACAATTAACATAAAAGTTTAAGGGCTGGGGTTGTGGCTCAGCAGCAGAGCGCTCGCCTATTACGTGCGCGGCCCGGGTTCGATCCTCAGCACCACATAAAAATAAAGGCACTAAAACAAATAAATAAAAATATTTTTAAAAAAGTTTATAGAATCCTAAATGGTAAGATCTTGACCATTTTTAGCTCTCTCACAAACCAGTATTGTTTTTACTTCCAATCTATTTCAAGTTAATTCTAAACATAAAAACAATTCCAAACTTCTCCAACCTCTGAAGTATAGAGGAATTTAAATGAATTCTTATATAAGCAAATTTTAAAAGCCCATGTCAAGTTTTTACTAAAATTCACAGAAAGAACACTATCAAGAATGAACTCTAGGGGCTGGGGTTGTGGCTCAGCGGTAGAGCGCTCGCCTCTCACGTGCGCAGCCCGGGTTCGAACCTCAGCACCACATAAACGTAAATACATTGCATTGTGTATAACTAAGGCAAATAAATAAATATTTAAAAAAAAAAAGAATGAACTCTAATGTAAACAATGAACTTTGGGTGACAACAACATGTCAAGATACATTTGATTATAACAAATGTACCAATATAGTAGCAGATGTTGACAGCAAGAGATGCTATGCATGTATGGGGCCAGGGAATATACAAGAACTCTGTGCTTTCTGCTCAATTTTGCTGTGTACCCAAAACTGCTCTAAAAATAATGTCTAAAAGAAGTGATAGTAAGAAAGAACACTAAAATCAATCAGAAACTATTCTGCTCCAAAACATAATAAAATTATGTTAAGGAAGAAATACTAAGTTTAAAACACAAACTATAAATAAGTGAAAACAGCCAGGTGCAGTGGCACACACCTATAATCCCAGTGGCTGGGGAGGCTGAAACTGGAGGATCACAAGTTCAAAGCCAGCCTCAACAACGGCAAGGCACTATGCAACCCAATGAGACCCTGTCTCTAAATAAAATAAAAAACAGGGCTGGGGATGTGGCTCAGTGATTGAGTACCCCTGAGTTCAATACCTAGTACCAAAAAAAAAAAAAAAAAAAAAGTGAACCTACTGTGTCTTATTAAATTGTTTATATGTTAGGAATACCTTACATACTACATTTTATAGAAATCAGGATTTTTTTTAATGTTCACCTTACCCTATATGCTTTTAGTTCAGAACTATTCCTCTAAACAAAGATAAATATAAAACTAATAGCCAGGCACCTGTAATCCCAGCTACTTGGGAGGCTGAGGAAGGATGTCCAGGTCAGCCTCAGCAACTTAAGAGAGACTCTGTCCAAATCAAAAAATAAAAAGGGCTGGGGGTATAACTGAGTGGTAATACACCCCGGGGTCCAATCCTCAGCACCATAATAGTAAAGTTTTGGGGGGGAAAAAAGAATCCTGCCAACAAAAACAAACTGTGTGGAATTAAAATGTAGAAACTTAGATTTTACTTGATGAATTTACTGAATTATAAATTTGGACAAGCATCTCTAATCATATAAATGTACATCATATAAACACAAAAATATCACCTAAAATAAAAAGCTTAGGGGGCTGGGGTTGTGGCTCAGCGGCAGAGCGCTCGCCTTGCACGTGCGCAGCCCGGGTTCGATCCTCAGCACCACGTAAAAACATAAATGCATTGCATTGTGTACAACTAAAGTAAATAAATAAATATTAAAAAAAAAAAAAAAGCTTAGAACACAAGTCATTTATTTTCAATTGCCTGTACATATGCAAAAATGTTTCCAGAAAAAAAAGAAATTAAACTTAAGATATGTCTGCACTAAAAGCATCTTACTCAATTTGTTCATAGTTTTTATAATTCCTGATTACAGTAAAGTCCTCTATATTCCTTCTCTGCCTTGATATCAGTCCAAATTTTAAAAATACCTTTAAGTTTTAAAAAGTTGTTAGGCTCTTCTTACTAAAATTATTCTACAAAGGACTATTTTAAGCAATTATGGTAATTAAAATTTAAGTCAAAATCATACTAGATTTTTCACCATTAATTTTTCAACTAATATTATTTTTCTGGTAAAAGCCATAGCAACCTATAAATGTGTAAAAGAATGCGTTTTTCTTAGTTATTTTTTGGTACCAGGGATTGAATTCAGGGGCACTCAACCACTGGGCCACATCCCCAGCTCTCTTTTTTTTGTGTGTATTTTATTAGAGACAGTGTCTCACTGAGTTGCTAAGTGCCTCACCATTGCTGAGGCTGGCTTTGAACTCGCGATCCTCCTGCCTCAGCCTCCCAAGTGCTGGGATTACAAGCATGCGCCACCACACCCGGCTCCGTTCTTAGTTTTTTTTTTTTTTTTTTTTTTTTTTTTTTTTTTTAATATTTATTTATTTGCTTTTGTTGTACACAATGCGTTTATTTGTACGTGGTGCTGAGGATCGAACCCGGGCCACGCACGTGCTAGGCGAGCACTCTACCGCTGAGCCACAATCCCAGCCCCTCCGTTCTTAGTTTTTGTACATTAGAATTTGCTTAATTATTTTGCTTTTATTTATTTATTTATTTATTTATTTATTTTTGGAGGGGTACCAGGGATTGAACTCAGGGGCACTCAATCACTGAGCCACATCCCCAGCCCTATTTTGTATTTTATTTAGAGATAGGTTCTCACTGAGTTGCTTAGCGCCTTGCTTTTGATGAGGCAGGCTTTGAACTTGTGATCTTCCTGCCTCAGCCTCACGAGCCACTGAGATTACAGGTGTGTACCACTGCACCAGGCTGCTTTTATTATTCTTGACAAAGTGTTTTATATAATCACCCAAATTCTTGTAGATACCAATGCAGGTTCCTCATTTTGAAAATAAAAAAACGGGTTCTATTTCTAAATTATTATTCTTACCTTATCTAGTAACTAATACATGTTTACAGTTTCTGGTGCTACTATAATGATTATTTAATAATTTTATAAATACCATTTTATGGCTTATTGTGTTAATGACAAAAGCCATTAACAAGCCGGGCGCGGTGGCGCACGCCTGTAATCCCAGCACTTGGGAGGCTGAGGCAGGAGGATCACGAGTTCAAAGCCAGCCTCAGCCGTGGCGAGGCACTTAGCAACTCAGTGAGACCCTGTCTCTACTAAAATACAAAAAGGGCTGGGGATGTGGCCCAGTGGTTGAGTGCCCCTGAGTTCAATCCCCGGTACCCAAAAAAAAAAAAAAAAAAAAAAAAAGCCATTAACAATAAAGACTTGAAATAACATTAATCCACAATTTTGTTTATAAAATTTTAGAGAAACAATACTTATTCTTCCACTCAAAAAAAGAACTCTGTACATCAAGTTTGTATATATAAATAAAAGCTATAAGAATTTTTTTTTTAAATCAAGTATCTAATACAGATAAGTGCTAATGGGGGATTCAAGATTCAGAAAAATGCTAGGTTTCACCCTAAAGTAAATAATTTGTTTCCTAAAACTACAAGCACATTTAAATTGTTAACAAGATGTTCCTAAACCACACATATTTTCTAATCTTTCCCATCTTTTGACAAATGCTTCTGAGGCAAATGTCATATTCCTCAAAAAAAAATGTGGTAATTTTACAACAAAATTACTGTTTTTAATTTTTTTCTTTGAAGCTAGTAAGAATAAAATTTTGGCCTCAAAAGTTTTAATTCTTAGAAATGAAATTTCTCTGAGGAAAGATTTTGATAATAAGGCTCAGTGCTCCTCACGGCACACTCAGAGCAAAATTTAGTTCAACCAAATAAAAATATCAGACCTACTTTTTAATTCTTGGTTACATTTTTAGACTGTGGTGAGTGGATATTAAATGAGATCCTAACTTTAGCCCAATTATATATTTTGGGCTGGGGATGTAGCTCAGTTAGTAGAGTGCTTGCCTTGCATGCACAAGACCCTGGGTTCAATCCCCAGCACTATTAAAAAAAAAATTATATGTTTATTAACTATCAAGAATGCCAATAATTTTTACATACATTTTTTAGTTGTAGATGGGCACAATACCTTTCTTTTTTTTTAAGTGGTGCCAAGGATCAAACCCAGTGTCTCACACATGCTAGGTAAGCTCTCTACCACTGAGCCACAACCCTAGCCCCAAGAATGCCAATAATATTAATGACTTTTTTTAAGTTTGAATAATATAGAGCTAAAATAGCATTTAGAATACATTTCATTTTTAATTATTAAGACATCACTCTATTTCTTCTTCTAATTTTAATCATATCTTTGGTCTTGCTTAAATCCATATGATGCCTTACACAATGACGGTTACTTATTCAAAGTCACTTGCAATTAAAAGGGTATATCCTCCAGACTGACGTCTTCACATCCCTCTTTTCCCGCTGCTCATTTATAGAAGAAACTGGAATTATTTCAAGAGAAGTTTAATGCCTTTCTATAATTTTTCCATTGTTCAATTAGCTAACTGGTCAACAGGTTCTGGAGCTTGAGGGTTTTTTGTTGTTGTCGTTATTTTTTGGATTTTTTTTTGGGGGGGGGGGTACTGGGGATTGAACCGCGAGTTCAAAGCCAGCCTCAGCAAAAGCAAGGCACTAAGCAACTCAATGAGACCCTGTCTCTAAATAAAATACAAAATATGGCTGGGGATGTGGTTCAGTGGTTGAGTGCCCCTGAGTTCAATCCCCGGTACCAAAAAAAAAAAATAAAATAAAATAAAGGCATTCTGTCCATCTATAACTACGAAAAAAAATTTTTTAAAAAAACAGAGTGAAGGCCGGGCGCGGTGGCGCACGCCTGTAATCCCAGAACTTTGGGAGGCTGAGGCAGGAGGATCGTGAGTTCAAAGCCAGCCTCAGCAATGGCGAGGCACTTAGCAACTCAGTGAGACCCTGTCTCTAAATAAAATACAAAAAAGGGCTGGGGATGTGGCCCAGTGGTCAAGTGCCCCTGAGTTCAATCCCTGGTACCAAAAAAAAAAAACAGAGTGAAGGGGCTGGGGTTGTGGCTCAGCAGTAGAGTACTCGCCTAGCATGTGCGATATAAAGTAAGTAAAATAAAGATATTGTGTCCAACTACAACTAAAAATAGATATTAAAAAATTTAAAAGGCTAAAGGTACTGTGTCAAACTACAACTAAAAATATTTTAAAAATAAACAGTGATGCTGTTATATAGATTCTGAGGATATATATTTTTTTTCTTTTTCTTTTGGCACTTCTGGGATTGAACACAGGACCTCATGTATGCCAGGCAAGCACTTTAGCACTGAGCTACAACACTCCCAGCCCAAGATTCTGATAATTTTACAAATTATAGAAAATTACCAGGGACCTCCTAATCTCCATAAAGTAAACACAATTTTCTTCTCCAACAAGGAAAAAAGTTCACTAGAGGAGGCTAGACTAAATTCCTAAACATGGTATGTACTTAATAAATGAATCCTTAATGAATAATTATTAAACATTTTGATACTAATTAAAATGCTTAATAATTATAAAATATGACATACAAGTAATTAGTTACTTTTTTTATATATACACAACGCAGTTTTATTTCTCCATAAAGAATGAAATTATGTCATTTACAGAAAAATAGATGGAACTTGAGAATATTATGTTAAGTGAAATTAGTTACTTTTAACAATGAAATATTAGCAGTAATAAACTAAGCTTAAAGTATTGATTAACTCTTATTAAACAGTAATTCTCCAATTTTAGCATCTTTAGAGTCACCTGGAAGGTCCTAAACCACCCCTAATCACATCCATCCCCTCCAGAGTTCCTGCTTCAGTCATCTGGGATGGAGCCTGAGAAAGTGCATTTCTAACAAGTTTTCAGGTGATATTGATATGGATAGACTAGGGGCCACAATTAAAGAACCACTCTAAAGACTAGTCCTAAAAGTAGAAGTGAAAGGAAATCATGTTCTCCTATACAATTTTACATACCATGAAAAATCTGATTCTTGTCAGTCTACTTCATGAGGTAAAAAAACATTTCTGGGGCTGGGGTTGTGGCTCAGTGGTGGAGCGCTCGCCTTGCACGTGCGCGGCCCGGGTTCGATCCTCAGCACCATGTACAAATAAACGCATTGTGCACGACTAAAGCAAATAAATAAATATTTTTTTAAAAAATTCTGGTTTTGCTTACCACTAGCAGTACCTACCACAGTACCTAGTATAAATCAAATACTCAATAAATGTATTAAATGGATTAATGAAAAATTAGCTTCAGGGCTGGGGTTGTGGCTCAGCAGTAGAGTGCTTGACTAGCACGTGCTCAGCCCGGGTTCGATCCTCAGCACCACGTAAGAATAAAGGCATTGTGTACAACTAAAACAAATATATTTTTTTTAATTAGCCTCAATAGTTAATTCCACACACTTAAAACAAACATAATCCAAAAGATATTTATTTGCATCACACTTTGTTGCCCAAAATGTAACTAGAAAAAATCTCTCCTCCAGAATGCCTTCCTTTTTTTTTTAATATTTATTTATTTGTTTTAGTTGTGTACAATTGCAGAAGCCCTGATTGAAGAGTCTGCAGAGACCATTTGTTTACATCGGAAATGCCTTCCGGATCTCGCTCGCCTTAAACTCTCACGGGACTTGATGCGAGATAGAAAAAACTTTTCACCAGAGGAAAGGACCAACAGGGGCCATTCTCTCTCCTGCCGGACCGCGTGGTAGTGGGATCTTGCACGGGAGAATTAAATTAATCTTTTCTTTTCTATTTTGTCTTTTGAGTTCTTTCCACAGCTTCGCCGTAACTTGCCCGCAGCCTGTTACATACAATGCTTTATTTTTTTACATGGTGCTGAGGATCGAACCCAGGCCGCGCAGATGCTAGGCAAGTGCTCTACCGCTGAGCCACAATCCCAACCCAGAATGCCTTCCTTAACCCATTAAGTCTCAAGGTTTCAATTCTGAGCATATTTCAACAAAACTGACACAGGTACATTCAAATGGATTGGAAATCATAATCTAGAACCTATCAATTATTGTATTTATTGTTATTATAATTATATTGACATAATTATATATTTATACACTACCATTAAGGTTTTTTTTAATATTTATTTATTTGCTTTAGTTGTACACAATGTGTTTATTTGTATGTGGTGCTGAGGATCAAACCCGGGCCGCGCACGTGCTAGGCAAGCGCTCTACCACTGAGCCACAACCCCAGCCCCTACCATTAAGTTTTTATAGGTGTCCCACATCTGGGGCAATGGGACAAAACTGGGTTAATTTACACCTCCTACTCTCCTACCCAGGGTAAATTCTGATAAGTATTCCTCTTCACATGAATTCTGTTCTTACCTTTCTCATAATACTTAGCACTTAAAACTATGTGTTTTCCAGTTTGGACTACAGAGATTTTTCTGCAAATCTGCTTTTTATAAAACAAATACACAGTTCTAAAAGTCTAAAAGTACTACAAGGAAAACATTAGTCTCTCAAAAGCAACTGCTTTCGAGGCTGGGGCTGTGGCTTAGTGGTACAGTGCTTGCCTAGAACAAATGAGGCACCGGGTTCAATCCCCGGCACCACATAAAAATGAACAAATAAAATAAAAAGCAACTGCTTTCAACTATTTTAGCTGTTTCTTCCAGGATTAATCTTCCTTTTTTTTTTTTTTTTTTTTGGTACCAGGGATTAAACTCAAGGGCACTTGACCACTGGGCCACATCCCCAGACCTTTTTTGTATTTTATTAGAGACAGGGTCTCACTGAGTTGCTAAGTGCCTCACCATTGCTGAGGCTGGCTTTGAACTCATGATCCTCCTGCCTCAGCCTCCCCAGTGCTGGGATTACAGGCATGCGCCACCTCGCACGGCTCCCCATTTTTTTAAAGTTATAGTTGGACATGATACCTTTATTTTAATATTTTTTAGTTGTCAATAGATCTTTATTTTATTTACTTATTTGCGGGGCTAAGAATCAAAGCCAGTGCCTCATACATTCTAGGCAAGTGCTCTACCACTGAGCCACAATCCCAGCCCCTTATCTCCCTATTTATAAATAACATGCTTAAAATGGTACTTATTATCTAGATGCTATCTCTGTGACTTCCTGCTATGGAAGATATGGATTTGGCCATCTAAAACAGTCCCCCTAGAAAAAAACAGAATTGTACTGCCCCACCTGCTATAGCTTGTATACAGTTTGAGTATACCCCCCAAAGATACAAATGCCAGAAGCTTAGTCCCAGGGTGACAATATTGGGAAATGGCGGAATGTTTAAAGGATAAGGCCTGGTCGGAGAAAATTAGGTTGCTGAGGGAGCCACCCTCTCCAAGGATTAATGTAGCTCTTGCAGACCCCCATTTAGTTCCCATTTCAGCAAGCTGTTATAAAAAGAGCAAGCCTGGCCCCTGAAATGCTCTGGCTTCCTGTATTACATTGTGATCTCTCCTTCTCATATGCACTTTCACCACAAGGCCATTTGCCATATTGTCATGTACTCAGGGGTCTTCACCTAAACCAAGCAGATGCTGGTGCCAGGCTCTTAAATTTCCAGAACTGAAAACTATATAAAACCTCTTTTCTGGGGCTGGGCTCAGCAGTAGAGCATTCACCTAGCACGTGCAAGGCACTGGGTTCGATCCTCAGCACCACATTAAAAAATAATAATAATAAATAAAAGTATCGTGTCCAACTACAACTAAACAAATATTAAAAAAAACAAAACTCTTTTCTTTTTTTTTTTAATATTTATTTATTTGCTTTAGTTGTACACGATGCGTTTATTTGTACATGGTGCTGAGGATCGAACCCGGGGCCGCGCACGTGCTAGGCGAGCGCTCTACCGCTGAGCCACAATCCCAGCCCAAAAACTCTTTTCTTTAAAGTGCCTACTAACTAGCATTTTGTTATAGCAATAGAAAACAGACTAATGTAGCACCCTATCCCCATCTTCTCAGGATTTTAATTTAATATGTTAATATTATTCACAGCTGAGCCAAGTATTACACTACTGCATAGAACCTGATAGATACCAATCAAAAATCATTTTCTCTTTTTTTCTGGACACACAACTAGACTACATTTTTCAGTCTTCTCTGCAGCTAGGTGTTCTTAGGTGATCCAGTTCTTAGGTGATCTCCTCATGCTCTCTTCACCTTCTCATTAAATGAAATTCTCAACCATCCAGCTTCAATTCCAATGAGTTTTAAATTTTTGTGCTTAAGAATCAACTGGCGGGCTGGGGATGTGGCTCAGCGGTAGAGCGCTCGCCTGGCACGTGCACAGCCCGGGTTCAATCCTCAGCACCATGTAAAAATAAACGCATTGTGTACAACTAAAAGCAAATAAATAAATATTAAAAAAAAAAAAAAAAAGAATCAACTGGCTCCTAGGGCTGGGGTTGTAGTTTAGTGGCAAAGCACTTGCCTCGCATATGTGAGGCACTGGGTTCAATCCTCAACACCACATATAAATTAAATTTAAAAAAGTATTTTGTCCATCTACAACTAAAAAAAATATTTTTTTTAAAAAAAGGGGGTGCTGGGGTTGTAGCTCAGTGGTAGAGTGCTTGCCTAGCATGTATGAGGCACTGGGTTCGATTCTCAGCACCACATATAAATAAATAAAATAAAGGTCCATCAACAACTAAAAAAAGATATTTTAAAAAAAGAATAACTAGCTCCTAAAAGCAGATTCTGATTGTACAGGTTGGGGGCCCTCATGTTCTACATTTCTAATAAGCCCAGGTGATAACCCACACTGTCAGCCAACATATTCAATAAAACTTGGGGCCTCTAAAAGACTATATGGAACAAACTACTCATCTAGCTCTAGTTACCACTTACCTAGGAACTATTACATAAGAAAGAAACCACTGTTTATTACTGGATCTAATCTAAACCACTGTTATTACTGGATCTAATCTTTTGACTGAATACATAAACTAATATAATCACACCTTCCTCTTGGTACTTTTCAAATTAATCACTGCCTTTTTTTGGGGGTGGGGGGAGTAGTACTGAGAATTTGAACCCAAGGCACTCCACCACTAAACTACATCCCCAGCTTTTTATTTTATTTTGAAAACAGGGCCCAGTAAGGTGCCCTTGCAATCCTCCTCCTTCAGTTTCCTGAGTCACCACATCCAAATCACTGTTTCATTTGTAAGCTTTGTTATATACCTACCAATAAGTCATTGACAGAACTATAAATATTCTCTTGGTATGTTCAAAGCATCAAGTAATCTGTCATTTTTGTTGTTTGCTTCTTGTATAGCCCTTATTAGGGAGTCTTCTGGCACTACTAGACTTCCACCACAGTTGTTGCCCTCAGACTTTCTTTCACTATCATTCTACCAATTCCCTTTCCCTCTCTCATGTTGACTCTTCTGTTTCATCTTTCATGATTTACTTCCTCTTTTTTGATGGAGCACAACCTCCAGGAGCTTTCTAAGGAAGAAAACATGGGAAAGATTGAAGAAAAAAATTATTTCCCACTTGTGATATTTCATTCTATGTAGAAGAACATCCGTTATCATAAAATTCCTGACCTCCTTTCATTCTCCTCATTCATTCTTTCCCCCCCAAAAAAAAAAAAAAAAAAAAAAAAAGATCATTTATATCAACAGTGAGGTTGAGGAAATGATAGGGGCAATGTTTAGCTTTTTCCCATCTCTCTCCTCTTTGGTTCCTACTCCCCAGAGGGAAGAAAATTTCAGTCTGATCCTTCATTCTCTAACCTTTATAAGAGTGAGTTTCACATAGGATCTACAGTTGTGCCTAGGGGCAAATCGCTAATTCTGGCATTCATTAGCAGTTAAACACTTGAAAATATAACCCTATTTTCCAAATTTAAAGTTTTTTTTATGTGTAATAGGAGTCACAGAAGGAAAAAAGAGAGATGGGTGAAGAAAAATATTAGAAGAAATAATGGCCAGAACTTTCTCAAATCTGATGAAAGACTCAACTATACAAATCTAAGCTCAATCAACTTCAAGGAGAATACACTTAAAAGAAATCCATGCTAAGATACACTGTAATGGGCTGGTGCTGAGGCTCAGCAGTAGAGCGCTCGCCTAGAACGTGCATGGCCTGGGTTCAATCCTCAGCACCACGTAATAATAAAGGCATTGTGTACAACAAAAACAAATAAATATATATTTAAAAAAATACACTGTAGTCAAACTGTCAATACCCAAAGACAAAAAGAAAATTTATAAGAAAGCAAGAGACTTTACCTCATTAAACACAAAGGTTAACAGTTGATTTCCCATAAGAAACCAAGGAGGGGGGGGGGGGGGGGGAAAGAAACCAGAGACGAGAAGGCAATGGAATGAAAGTCCTGAAAGAAAGAAAGAAAGAAAAAAACTGTCAACTAAGAATTCTCCAAACAAAAGCTGAGAAAGCTCAGTACCAATAGACCTGCCCTACAAGAAAAAACAAAATGAGTTCTTTTATTTATTTTTTTTTTTTTAGTTTTTTATAGTTACAGATGGACAGAATGCCTTTGTTTATTTTTATATGGTGCTAAGGATGGAACCCAGTGCCTCATGCATGCTAAGCAAGTGCTCTACAACTGAGCTGCAGCCCCAGCCTCCAAAATGAGTTCTTAAGACTGAAATGGAAAGATACTAGACAGTAACTCAAATCCATAAGAAATAAAAATGACTAGAAGATATAACTACATAGATAAATGTAAAAGCCAGTGTTATACTTTTGGATTGTAATAATTTTTTTTTCTTTGCCATAATTTTAGAGACAAACACATAAAAATAATTCTAAACTTATGTTAATAGACACATAACAAAGTATACAGTCATAATGACATTGTGGTCAATGACAGATCACATGTACAACAGTAGTCCCTCAAGATTATATGGCTTAGTGACAGACATCTTGGTTTGAATAAGTGTACACTCTGATGTTTGCACAATGATAAAATTACCTAACAACATATTCCTTAGAATTTATCTGCATCAGTATGACAATAAAGATATAAAAGGAGAAGGACAGGGATATGCAGGAGCTGGGAGTTGGTATACTACTGAAACAGAGTTGGCATTACTCAAACTAGGTTATTATAAGTTTAAGATATTATTACATTGTTATTCTCCAGGGTAATAACAAAGAAAATTTAAAAAAAAAAAAAGGGAAGAGAATCAAAACCATAGTTTATAAAAAATAAACTAAATACAAAAAGACAGTAGAGTGTGAGGAATAAAAAGCACATAAGAATGCAGATAAGAACCAGGGCATGGTGGCACACACCCTACTACCAGCTACTAGGGAGGCTGAAGCAGGAACATCACAGTTCAAGGCCAGCCTCCGCAACTTAGCAAGACCCTGTCTCAAAATAAAAATAAAAAGGGCTGATGATGCAGCTCAGTGGTAGAGCACCCCTGGGTTCAATCCCCAGTACCATACACCAAAAAATAATACAGAAAAGCAATAGCTAAATGGCAGAAGTTAATCCTTCCTTATCATTAATTACTATAACTGTAAATAAACTAAACTGTCCAATTAAAGGAAGAGGTTAGCAAATCAGATTAAAACACACACACATATACACACACGACCCATCTATCATCTACAAGAGATTTGCTTTAGAAAAAAGACAGAGATGGAAAATAAAAGGATAAAAAAGATTGTCCATGCTAACAGTAACCAAGAAAAAGCTGGGGTGGCTATATTATTGTAGAATAAAACATACTAAGTCAAAAAAATTACAAAAGACAAAGAAGGATATTATATACTGATTAAAGGTTCAATCCGGGGGCTGGGGTTGTGGCTCAGCGGCAGAGCGCTTGCCTCGCACGTGCACAGCCCGGGTTCGATCCTCAGCACCACGTAAACATAAATGCATTGCATTGTGTACAACTAAAGTAAATAAATAAATAAATATTTTTTAAAAAAAGGTTCAATCCATAAAGGACGTATAACAATTATATGCAAATACCCACCTAACTAGAGATTCAAAATACATGAAGCAAAAGCTAACAGAATTAAAGAGAAACATATCTCTACAACAATATTTGGAAACTTCAATACCCCAATTTCAGTAACAGATAGACCAAAAAGACAGAAGAAGATGGACAAGGAAATAGAGGACTGGAACAATATTATATACCAATTGACATAATATATACAGAAGAGGGCTGGGGTTGTAGCTCAGCGGTAGAGCGCTTGCCTAGCATGTGTGAGGCACTGGGTTCAATTCTCAGAACATCATATGAATAAATAAAGGTCTACTGACAACTAAAAAAATATTTAAATCGGGGCTGGGGTTGTGGCTCAGCAGTAAAGCGCTCGCCTAGCACGTGTGCAGCCCTGGGTTCGATCCTCAGCACCACATAAAAATAAATAAATAAAATAAAGGCATTGTGTCCAACTACAACTAAAAAATAAATATTTAAATACACACACACACACACACACACACAGAGAAAACTTTACCTAATGTCAGCAAAATAGACGTTCGATCCACAAAGGTGTATGACATGAAAGACAAACAGGACTGGGGACCTAAGCTAAGTAGTAGAGTGCTTGCCTGGCATGTGTGAGGCTCTGGGTTCAATCCCTAGTACCACCCAAAAAAAAAAATGCTCTTTTTCTTTTTTGTACTGGGGAATGAACCCAAGGCGCTTAAACAGCCCTTTTTTTATATTTTATTTAGAGACAGAGTCTCACTAAGTTGCTTAGGACCTCACTAAATAGCTGAGGCTGGCTTTGAACTTGCAATCCTCCTGCCTCAGCCTCTCCAGCCACTGGGAATAGAGATGAGCACCACCACACCTAGCTAAAAGCTCTTTTTCTGGCCACTGAAAAGAAAAAAGAAACATGAAAAGCAAGGAATCCTATCATAGACTTTATTACTCATGTTACTTTCCTGAATTAACAAACCACTTATGCTAAAAATGATGACATAAAAGAAGGGAAAGATAAGGCAACTCGTGGTTCCTTTTCTTTTCATTCCTGCCTTACTTATCAGCAAGTTAAATATAAGTGTTTCCAGCCGGGCGCGGTGGCACACGCCTGTAATCCCAGCACTTTGGGAGGCTGAGGCAGGAGGATCGCAAGTTCAAAGCCAGCCTCAGCAATGGCGAGGCACTTAGCAACTCAGTGAGACCCTGTCTCTAAATAAAATACAAAAAAGGGCTGGGGATGTGGCCCAGTGGTCGAGTGCCCCTGAGTTCAATCCCTGGTACCAAAAAAAAAAAAAATATATATATATATATATATATAAGTGCAGGAGCCCTGTTTGGGGATTGGTTTGAATTGCAGTTGACTATGAGCCGTGGAGATTTGGCCTTTGTCGCCACCCGTAGTCTCACGGGATTGTTGCGGGATCTCGAGTGACTTGGCCGAAATTGCTGATCGGGTCAGCGCCATTTTAGTGGTGTGTTTGGCGTATGTTAGTTGTTGTTAGAACCAGAGAGAAAAGTTATCAGAATAAAAAGCTGTTTGTCTCCAGTTTGCTTCTGAAGTTCTTCCCGCGGCTCCGTTGCTCCAAGCGCTTCAGGCGGCTACATATAAGTGTTTCCAGAATGTGCAAATAGAAAGAAGTAACATGAAACAGTTGAGTAAGTTTCATACAGGATTTCTACAGTTCTGTTAAGAATGAAATATAGATGCATGTAGAAACTGAAATACCAGCAATTACACATTGGCATTTACTTTATTTATTTATTTTTGGTGGGGTGGGTAACCAGGCATTGAACTCAGGGGCACTCAACCACTAAGCCACATCCCCAGCCCTATTTTGTATTTCATGTAGAGACAGGGTCTCACTGAGTTGCTTAGCGCCTCACCCTTGCTGAGGCTGGCTTTGAACTCGTGATCCTCCTGCCTCAGCCTCCCAAGCTGCTGGAGGCCACTGGAATTACAGACAAGTACCACCGAGCAGGCTCATATTTGCATTTAAAACTAGCATTGTTAAAAAAAAAAAAAAAAAACTAGCATTGCACAATACAAAGATGAATGGTAAAATTTATACACAACTTAAAGTTTTTAATTGTTCTTTGTTTAGAATGGCATTAAAAAGTAAATTTACAACACTACAAGTTGAAAGACTGCACAAGAAAGTATAAGTTTTATACTTTAGTGCCTTTAGTGGTAATGGTACTTTCTTCCTGCTTTTTAAACAAGAACCTGCAATTTTCATTTTGCATTAGGCCCTGCAAATTATGTAGCTGGGACTGTGTTTTTTCAGGTAAACAAATATTGATATGGAATGAAATATAACAAACATTACTTCTGATATATAAAGCAATAGGTTAAGAGCTAGGGACTAATCTAAAAGGGGAGACAGTCATATAAACAAATAAGTTAATATGATAATAGTTTGCAACCCAGAGGAAAGAGCCTAAGAAAAGCTTTCATCATGGAGATAACAGTTAAGTTAAAAAAGAATTTCCCAGTTAGTAAAGAGCATGAGATGGAGTTAGAGAACTGTAGCAGCAGAGAATCATAGCAGTATAAGCATTTAGAAAGTATCTTCTGCTCTTTGAGTATTGGCTGAAAAGAATGCAATCAAAACTGAAACCAAAGAAGGTGTTGCGGTGGCGCACGCCTGTAATCCCAGCACTTTGGGAGGCTGAGGCAGGAGGATCGCGAGTTCAAAGCCAGCCTCAGCAATGGCGAGGCACTTAGCAACTCAGTGAGACCCTGTCTCTAAATAAAATACAAAAAAAGGGCTGGGGATGTGGACCAGTGGTCGAGTGCCCCTGAGTTCAATCTCCGGTACCACAAAAAAAAAAAAAAAAAAAAAGAGTTAAGGGGGGGGGGGACACACGCGCAGCCTGGGATTGTGGCTCAACGGTAGAGAGCTCGCCTAGCGCGTGCGCGGCCAGGGTTCAATCCTCAGCACCACATACAAATAAACACATTGTGTACAACTAAAGCAAATAAATAAATATTAAAAATAAAAAAATAGTTAAATGGGATTCCTGAAGAAAGGCCAGGGTTCAATCCTCAGCACCACATACAAATAAACACATTGTGTACAACTAAAGCAAATAAATAAATATTAAAAAAATAAAAAAATAGTTAAATGGGATTCCTGAAGAACCTTGTAGATTCTTCTGTAGCTAATAAGCACTGTAAATCTCTAAGACAGAAATATAATTTGTAACATTTTTCCCAGACTTACTTGACTTTAAATAAGCTTCTTTTGCCAGTACCACTTATCAGTATCTCAAAGAGCTGTGAGTAACATGAATTTTAAAACAGAAGGCCAGCACAGAGGGAGAAAAGCAAAGAGCAGTAGAGGACTTAACTGGTGGCAGGAGTGAGGGGGATGGATAAAACAATACCAAATGTGAGGAAAATAAAGAAAACTGACTAGAACACTGCCAAGCTACAGTAAGGGGCTAACCAAATATATAAAACACCAATCCATTCGTGAGTTCATACATGCACTTAGGGTAATAATATCCATACTTTGTATGCAACTAGAGATATGCAAAAATATGCTCTATAAGTATAATATAAAATGTAATACACTCTGCTGTCATTTCTAACAACTTAGAATAAAAAATAAATTTTTTAAAAAATAAAAATAAGGGGCTGGGGTGTGGCTCAGCGGTAGAGCCTCGCCTCGCACGTGCGCGGCCCGGGTTCGATCCTCAGCACCACGTACAAATAAACACATTGTGTACAACTAAAGCAAATAAATAAATATTAAAAAAATAAATAAATAAAAATAAAACACCAATCCACTGTTCATACAATCTGCAGATATTTAAAAACATACTGGGTAGGGGGATTTACAAAATGAAAATTTCAATAAGGTGAGAACCAAAGTACTAATGGTGCTGACAGAACAAAGGGGATAAAGCGTGCCACCCCCCTCCCCACCCCCACAAAGGCCATATAGAGAAAGAAACATGAAAGATACATATATAGATAATTTAGAAGATTTTGGTCAAAACTAGAATTGTTTTCAACCACGTGAGTGGATACATCAAGGAAAGTAATAAGAGTTGAATATCACTGGAACATAGAAATTAAGGAAAAATAAAATTAAGGTGTTAAATAACCTACAATTTTATGAATATGACTGCCTAATACAATATCAACAATTACATCAAAGCTATCAGTGAATATAGAGGAGTGACTTGAAATGACAAAGGTAAATTTAAAAAGGACAGCAAAGGTACCAGACTTATAAGAGGAAGAATTTTACAGGAGGATAGATCATATATTTAAAAATACGGACCTGGTCAGGCATGATGGTACATGCCTACAATCCCAGTTACTAGGAAGGCTGAGGCAGGAACACAAATTCCAGGTCAGCCTGGGCAACTTAACAAGACCCTGTCTCAAAACTTTTAAAAAATGGGGAAGGGATGTGGGATGTAGTTCAATGGCAGAGAGCTTGCCTAGCAACTTCAAAGCCCTGGGTTTACTCACCAGCACTGCAAAATTATTTTATTTAAAATTAAAACACACACACACACACACACACACACACACCTCAAACAGACATATCTGGGGCTGGGGATGTAACTGAATGGTAAAGCACTTGCCTAGTAAGTATGAGGCCCTGGGTTCAATCCCTAGTACCAAAAAAAAACAAACGAACATTATCTAGATATCTGGATTTCTGGCTTCAAGGAAGCAGATGTGAGGGAAATAATATATATCTGATGTGAGGGAAATAATCTATATCTCCTAGAAAATTTACAATGATTCTCAACTTTTTTTCCATTCCAACATATCTAAGAAATAGAACAAGAGAATAAGGAACAACATAAGAATAGCAGGATGGGATATGAGGATATCTATAAGCAGGTTTTGAATATTTATGATTATGAAATGTCTTCCTGAGGAAGTATAACCCTCATAATATTGAAAATCACTGGTTTAAAAGTGGTGATATCAGAGAAAGCTTAAATACAACAAAAATTTTTTAAATTTTAGCCAAACAAGATGGTATCTACATGTAATCCCAGCTACTAAGAAGGCTAAGGCACGGAGATAATTTCAAGGCCAGCCTGACCAACACAGTGAGACCTTCTCTATTAAAAATCTTAACAACTGGGGCTGGGGTTGTGGCTCAGCAGTTTTATCGCTCGCCCAAGCACATGCGCGACCCGGGTTCGATCCTCAGCGCCACGTAAAAATAAAGCCATTATGTACACCTAAAACAAATAAATAGATATTTAAAAAAATCGTAACAGCTGGTCTCAGCACACAACAATAATCCCAGCAGCTCAGGAGGCTGAGACAGGAAAATTGCGAGTTCAAATCCAGCCTCAGCGAAAAACAAAGCACTAAACAACTCAGTGAGACCATGTCTCTAAATAAAATACAAAATAGGGCTAGGGAAGGCCCAGTGTGAGTGCCCGTGAGTTCAATCCCCGGTACCCCCCACCCCCCCCCCAAAAAAATCTTAACAATTTATGCATGATAGTATAAAATATCTACCAAAGGTGAATAGAGTTAAGGACA
Organism: Tamias sibiricus; assembly: GCA_025594165.1. NCBI lineage: Eukaryota > Metazoa > Chordata > Mammalia > Rodentia > Sciuridae > Tamias > Tamias sibiricus. The sequence goes on from CM046658.1 coordinate 45,839,424, forward strand.
TACTGACACACAACAATGCCACAACTTTGTACAAAAAATCCTGGAGCTCTTACAAATTTTCAATTAAAAAAAAATACAACAAAAAAGATGTTTCAAGATACTGCATTAACTATTACATGTCATTCATACTTACAAACATTTAAAGTTAGTACACAGTCTTGTAAAGTATCCATTTGACGTATTAATGAAGCAAACTTAGTTTATGAATTGCCTACTTTGTTTTAAAAACTTACTATAAGGACTAGGGATGTAGTTCAGGGGCAGAGCACTTACCTAGCATGCATGAGGCCCTCAGTTCAATTCCCCATACCACAAAGCAAAAAATTTTGAAAATTTTTTAATATTAAATAAACATATTACAAAATACAGAAATCCAAATAGTATGGTACTGGCATAAAGACAAGGCACACAGGGGGCTATGGTTGTAGCACAGTGGTAGTGTGCTTGCCTAGCATGTGTGAGTCAAGGATTCAATCCTCAGCACAACATAAAAATAAATAAATAAAATAAAGGTAGGCTGGGGTTGTGGCTCAGCGATAGAGTGCTCGCCTAGCACGTGCACAGCCTGGGTTCGATCCTCAGCACCATGTAAGAATCAAGGCATTGTGTACAACTAAAACAAATAAATATATATTAAAAAATTAAATTAAATTAAATTAAGGTAAAATTAAAATATGATAACATTTTTAAAAAGATAGGCACACAGACCAATGGAATAGAGCCCCAAATTAAACCCTCAAACATATAGTCAAGTGATTTCTGATAGGGGTATGAAGACCTGGGGAGAGGGCAGTCTTTTCAACCTATATGCATACCCTACACCATACCCTACCATATTCTACACCATACACATGAATTGACTCCAAATGGATCCATAACCTAAATGTAGGACCTAAAACTTTTATTAAAAACTCCTAGCCGGGCACAGTGGCGCACACCTGTAATCCCAGCACTTTGGGAGGCTGAGGCAGGAGAATTGCGAGTTCAAAGCCAGCCTCAGCAATGGCGAGGCACTTAGCAACTCAGTAAGACCCTGTCTCTAAATAAAATACAAAAAAGGGCTAGGGATGTGACCCAGTGGTCAAGTGCCCCTGAGTTCAATCCCCAATACCACAAAAAAAAAACCTCCTAGAAGAATATAGAAGGGAAAACTTTTATGACAATGGGTTCAGCAATGTTTTTATTGGATATGACACCAAAGGCATAGGCAACAAAATAAAAAAGACAAACTGGACTAAAATTTTAAACTTCTGTTCATCAAAAGACACTATTAACAGAGTAAAAAGTAACCCACAGGGCTAAGGTTGTGGCTCAGTAGTAGAGCACTCGGTTCAAACCTCAGTACCACATAAAAATAAATAAATAAAATAAAAGTACTAATGGAGCTGGGGCTATGGTTCAGCAGTTGAGCGCTCGTCTCGCATGGTTTGATCCTCAGCACCACATAAATAAAATAAAGGTACTGTTTCTACCCACAACTAAAAAAAAAAATATTTAAAAATAAATAAATAAAAGCACTGTGTTCATCTACAACTTTAAGGGGAAAAAAAAAAGGTAACCCACAGAATGCAAAAAAATACACTGGTAAATCAAATATTTGAAAACAGATTAACATCCAGAACATATGAAGAACTCCTTACACTTAACATCTAGAAAATAAATAATCCAATTATAAAAATGAACAAAGGACCTGAACAGACATTTCTCCAAAGAAGATATATGAATGGCCAATAAGTACGTTAAAAGATGTTCCACATTACTTATCATCAGGTAAATGCAGAGTAAAACTACAAAAAGACTACTACACAACCACTAAAATGGCTATTATTAAAAGCACTAAATGTCACCAAGGATGTGGAGAAACTGGAACTCCTGTTAAAAAAAATAAAGTGTCTGTTTTCCTGTACTCACACACCACAATCAACCCAGAGACCACTAACACCAGGTATGTGGGGATTTCTCCCCAACAGGAATTAAGCAATCAATTCTACAACATACACCAACTTGGAATCCTCTAATTGAATTCAATGCTAATACTATCTACCTGAAAACAGTATTGGACCTCTCCAAAACTATCCCTTCCCACTCTGGATTCCAGCCACAAGCCCCAGGCTGTTTTTTACCTGTGCTTCTGACAGACCGAACTTATATTGGGTTTGATTATTTGCTTGAGTGGATCGCAGATTTTAGGGAAACAATGTTCAGCGCTTTATTATGAAGAATACAGATAAAGAGATACACAAGGTATAGAAGAAGAAGCACAAAGCTTTCAGGCCCTCACCAGGTATCCCACCTTCCAGGAAATTCCACATATTCAGCTACCTGGAAGCTCTCCAAATCTGTGCTGTTGAGTTTTTTTTCAAGACTTCACTGCATTGGCATGATTAACAATAAATGAGGAGTAAAGGGCTGGGTTTGTAGTGCAGTGGTAGAGTGCTTGTCTAGCATGTGTGAGGCACTGGGTTTGATCCTCAGCACCACATAAAAATAAATAAAATAAAGGTCCATCAACAAGTTAAAAAAAAATTATTGAAAAAAATGGGGAGTGAAAAACCAGCAAGGTCAGGCTGCTCATATTCTTTAACATTCCTTCCTCCCAACTATGGGGCAGAATCCATTAATGCCTCCATTATGTGACGCCTCACCACAGGCTTGAAAGCACTAGGGCTAGTCAATTATAGACTAAAACCTCCACCAAAATAAATATTTTCTCTTTCTAAGTTGATTATCTCAGACATTTCTTAGAGTAATGGGAAGCTAACACAAAATTGGTACCAAGAAGTGGGGTGGTTGTTGCTATACCTGAAACAACATGGAAGAGCCTTTTAAACTGGTTTGCAGGAAAAGTTTGGAAAAGTTTAAAGAAGCAGGCTAGAGAAAGCCTAGAATGCCCTAAGGGAAACTGAACAGGTGTTTCTGGTAGGGGCTCAGACCACCAAAATGCTGACAGGGATACAGACAATAAAGGCTATGCTGATGGAGTTTCAGATGGAAATGAGGACTCTATTGGTGACTGAACCAGTAGCGACCCTGGTTACATAGTGGCAAAGAATTAGACTGCTTTTTGTCCATACCCTGAGATCTTGTTGGAGGCTGAACTTAAATGTGATGGACTAGTGTATCTGGTGGAGAAAATTTCAAGGAATCAAAGCCCTCAGGAGTAGCCTCAGTATTACTGGCTACTTTTAGCCAAATTTACAGTTATAACCAGAAACAAAGAGAAACAGAAACAGAAAAGATTTTGAAAACTTGTAATTTGGCCAGAAAAGAAGCAAATGTAAAGATAAAGCCAAGGAGGGAGGGCAGGATAAAGCCAAGGAGGGAGGGTGGGCTGCGTAGATACTAAAGATATTAGCATGATTAAAATGCAGCCAAGCCCTGAGTGCATCTCAGGAATTAGCAAGACCCCCAAGCTAAAAGTTGTTGAAATGCAAATCTGTTTCAAAGTCTTTGCAGGACATAATCTTTTGGGAATAAAGCCTGAGAGCACCACACTTTGCCAAGGACGCCTCTCCCTGTATCCAGACACCAAGGCACTCAAGGACCACTGCATCCAAGGTTCAAGCAGGTCCAGGTGTAACTTCCACTGGTGGCAGACCCATGGTCCACATGATGTCGACTTTGCAGGCATACAGTTCTGGGGTCATGGAGGCTTTCACAGAGATTTCAAAGAACACCTAAGAGGCCAAGGGAGTATTTAGAAAGATGCACTGATGGGTAATGTAAGGAACTGTGAAGATGAAGCCAAAGCTACAATGGAGACCACAGAAAGTCAGAGATGCCAAGAACATGGACTGCCTGCCAAAGGAAATGGCAGGCATCTTGAAGAGCTAGTTTGAGAGAATAGCCATGTGGGCTGCAACCAAGCATGCCAGAGGTGTGGACTTTCCGAGCTTTTGGGAGTCCACATCCCACCACATTACCCTGCTGGGGTTCATTCTTGCTTTGGTCCTCATCGCTTCCTGGTATTTTCCTGTTCCTCTCTTTTAGAATGAAAATATTTAACCCTATGCCATTATATCTTGGAAGTATCTAACTTTTTTTTTTTTTAAATAGGGTTCACAGCTAAGAGTTTGTCTTTAGTCTTAGAAGACTTTTTGAACTTTTTTCATTGTTGTTGTTGTTTGTTTATTGTGGCAATGAGGCTCAAACCCAGGGCCTTGCATATATATGCTAAGCAACTACTGTGTCACTGAGCTATACCCCTAGCCATGCACTTGAGACTTTTGGGCAATGCTGGAATGGTTAAGCTCTGGGGGGCTCTTGGAAATAGAGTAAATACATTTTGCATTGTGAGATGGACCCGGGTCTTTGAGAGCTGTGGGCAGAATGCTACAGTTGGATCTTAAATGTCCCCCAAGGGCCTACCCAGTAAAGGCTTATTAGTCCCTAGATGGGTGCTATTAGTAGGTGGTAAAAATTTTAAGAGGGGCTGGGATTGTGGCTCAGCGGCAGAGTGCTCGCCTCGCACGTGCGCAGCCCGGGTTCGATCCTCAGCACCACGTAAACATAAATGCATTGCATTGTGTACAACTAAAGTAAATAAATAAATATTAAAAAAAAAATTTAAGAGGTGCTGGGTGCAGTGGCACATGCCTGTAATCCTTATGATTCAGGAGGCTGAGGCAGGAGGATGCAAATTCAAAGCCACCCTCAGCAACTTAGCTAGAACTCTCTCAATATAAAAAGTAAAAAGGAGTAGGGGATGGGCTCAGTGGTTAAGTACCCCTGAGTTCAATCCCTGGTACAAAAAAAAAAAAAAAACTTTAAGAGATGGGGCCAGGCACAACAGTGCACACCAGTAATCCCAGATACTCAGGAGACTGAGACAGGAGGATTGTGAATTTTTTTTTTTTTTTTTTTTTTTTTTTTTGGTACCGGGGTTTGAACTCAGGGGCACTCGTCCACTGGGTCACATCCCCAGCCCTTTTTTGTATTTTATTTAGAGACAGGGTCTCACTGAGTTGCTAAGTGCCTCACCATTGCTGAGGCTGGCTTTGAACTCGCGATCCTCCTGCCTCAGCCTCCCAAAGTGCTGGGATTACAGGCGTGCGCCACCGCGCCCGGCTGATTGTGAATTTGAGGCCAGCCTCAGCAACTTAGTTGAGGCCCTAAGCAATTAAGTGAGATCCGGCCTCAAAATAAAAACTAAAAACAGCTGGGGATGTAGTTCAGTGGCAAAGCATCCCTGGGTTCAATCCCCAGAGATAGAAATGAACAGATCAGAAAGAAAAGAGGTGGGACCTAGTAGGAGTTCTTCCAGTCATTGAGGTCATGCTCTTGAAGGGTATAGCAAGACTCTAGTCCCTTCCTCTTTCTGTCTTTTGCTTCCCAGCCATGAAAAATGTACTTTTCCCATGTACTGCCACCATGATGCACTGCCTCACCAAAGGCCCAAAACCAACAGGGCTAATCTTCCTAGACAGAAACCTCAGAAACTATGAGCCAAAATAAACATTTTCCTTTATAAGTTGATTAATTCAGGTATTTGTTACAGTAACAAAGAGCTAACACACTATATAATCCAGCAATTTCACTTCTGAGTACATACACAAAAGAACCAAAACCAAGGGGCTGGGGTTGTAGCTCAGCGGTAGAGCATTTGCCTAACATGTGTGCAGCCCGAGTTTGATCCTCATAAAAATAAAAGCATTGTGGGCTGGGGTTGTGGCTCAGCGGCAGAGCGCTCGCCTCGCACGTGCGCGGCCCGGGTTCGATCCTCAGCACCATGTAAACATAAAATGCATTGCATTGTGTACAACTAAAATAAATAAATAAATATTAAAAAAAAATAAAATAAAAGCATTGTGTACAACTAAAACAAATAAATAAATATTTTTTAAAAAAAAAGAACCAAAACCAGGGTCTTAAAGAGATATTTGTATACCCATGTTCACAGCAGCATTATTCACAGTTAAAACATGGTAGCAGCATAAATGTCCATCAACAGATACATGGATAAGCAAACTGTGCTATACCCACGTGATAGAATGTTATTGAACCTTCAAAAGGAAGGAAATTCTGCAATATGCCACCACATGGATTAACCTTGAGGACATTATGTTAAATGAAATAAGCCAGTCACAAAAAGACAAATACTGTATGATTCCACTTACATGAGGTAATCAATATCCTAGAGACAAAGTAAAACAGTGGTTGCCATGGGCTGGGGGAGGTGAAAGGAAAGTTACTATTTAATTGCATTAAGTTTCAGTTTTATAGGATGGAAAGAGATCTGGAGATAGGTGGTGGTAATGACTGTACATTACTGATGCACTTATAACAAAAATTAAGACTAAGTTTTATGTGTATTTTACCTCAATTTTAAAAACCGGGAGAAAAAATGGTAAGATGGTAAATTTTGTTATATATATTTTACCCCAGGTTTTAAATTTTTTTAAAAGAAAATGAAAAGACACCTACAAAATGGTAAAACATTTTTTCACAAATCAAGCATTTAATAAGGATCTAATATCCAAAATACATAAAGAATTCTTTAACAATAAAGACAACCCAATTTTTTAAATTGGGCAAAGGATATAAACAGACACCTTTCCAAAGAAAATACACATTTGGCAACAGGCAGATTAAGAGATGTTCAACATCATTGATCATTATGGAAATGCATATTAAACCCACCATAAACCAGATGTGGTGGCACAAGCCTGTAATCCCAGCAGCTCAGAAGGCTGAGACAGGAGAAATTGCAAGTTCAAAGCCAGGCTCAGCAATTTAGCAAGGCCCTAAGCAACTCAGCAAGACCCTATCTCTAAATAAAATTTTTTTTTTTTTTGGTACTGGGGATTGAACTCAGCGGCACTAGACCACTGGGCCACATCCCCAGCCCTTTTTTGTATTTTATTAGAGACAGGGTCTCACTGAGTTGCTAAGTGCCTCACCATTGCTGAGGCTGGCTTTGAATTCGCGATCCTCCTGACTCAGCCTCCCAAAGTGCTGGGATTACAGACGTGCGCCACCGCGCCCGGCTAAATAAAATATTTTTAAAAGGGCTGGGGATGCGGTCAGTGGTTAAGCACCCCTGGGTTCAATCCCTGGTACCAAACAAACAAATAAAAACCCACCACAAATTACCACTTCACCCACTAGATTGGCTACAATTTTTTAAAAAAGATTTACACTACCAAGTGATAGTAAGAATGTGGAGAAAGTGGAACCCTCACACACCCCTAGTAGAAATGAACAATGGGTTAGCATCTTTGCAATACAGTTGGGCATAAAGTCCACATAAAGTTAAACATAAATGTATAGACCCAAGAAAACTCAAAACTTATATCTATACAAAAACTTTTTTATTTTATTTTATTTTTGGATTGAATTCAGGGGCACTCAACCACTGAACCACATCCCCAGCCCTATTTTGTAATTTTATTTAGAGACAGGATCTCACTGAGGTATGCAACACCATGTCCGGCTCATACAAAAACTTTTAAACAATGTTCATAGCAGCATTGTTCGTAACAGACAAGTAGAAACAACCCAAATGTCCATCAAGTAATGAATGGACAAATACAACAAAGTGTCTCCACAGAATGTAATACTTTTGCCCATAAAAAGGAATAAAGTAGCCAGGCACAGTGGCGCACTTGGGAGGCTGAAGCAGGAGGATCACGAGTTCAAAGCCAGCCTCAGCAATGGCAAGGCACTTAGCAATTCATTGAGACCCTGTCTCTAATAAAATACAAAAAAAGGGGGGGGGGTGGCTGGGGATGTGACCCCTGAGTTCAATCCTCAGTACCAAAAAAAAGAAAAAAAAAATGAATAAAGTGCTAATACATGATACAATAAGCCCAAGCCTTGAAAATATTAAGCTTAATCAAAGAAGATGGGCATAAAAGCCCCATACTGTATTATTTCATTTATATGAAATGTCTAGAATAGGCATATCTCTAGATACAGAAAGTAGCTTATTGGTTGCCAAAGGCATGGGGAAGGAAGTAATGAAGAATAACTATTAATGGTACAGGGTTTCTTTTTGGGCTAATGAAAATATTCTGGAATTACATAGGTAGTTTCACAACCTAATGACAATACTAAAAAACCACTGAATTGTGGTTTTAGGGGGAGATTTTTTTGTTTGTTTTGTTTTGCTTTAGCCATACTAGGGATTGAATCCAGGAGTGCTCTACCACTGAGGTACATCCTCTGCCCTTTTTAAATTTTATTTTGAGGTAGAGTCTAAGTTGCCCAGGCTGACCTCCAACTTGTGATCCTCCTACCTCAGCCCCTGGAGTCACTAGGATTATAGGCATACACAACCACACCCAGCTTGAGTTGCTGGCATTACAGGACTGTGCCACTGTGCCCAGTTTGAACCATGTATATTTTAAAGGTAAGTTTTATGATACTATCAACTATATCTCAAAGAAAAAAGAATACACTATTACATATCCCATTAGCCATTAAAGCAATAATGTTTTCACAAGTCATGAAGACATCACACTACATTCCACATGAGAGAAGCAAGGAAAAGGAAAATGGTACAGTAATAATATTACCATAGCCTGTAATCCCAGCAATTCAGGAGGTTGAGGCAAAAGGATCACAAATTGAAGGTCAATCTCGGCAATTTAGCAAGACCCTTAGCAACTTAGTGAGACCCTGTTTCAAAAATAAAAAATACAGGGGCTGGGATTGTGGCTCAGCGGTAGAGCGCTTGCCTGGCACGTGCGCGGCCCGGGTTCGATCCTCAGCACCACGTAAACATAAAATGCATTGTGTACAACTAAAGCAAATAAATAAATAAATATTTTTTAAAAATAAAATAAAATAATAAAAAAATATATATACAAGGACCAAGGAAGTAGTTCAGTGGTAAAGTGCCCCGGATAAAATCCCCAATACACCCCACACAAAAATTTTTATATATATAAAAATTATATAAATGTGTGTATATATGTGTGTGTGTGTACACACACACACATATGCGAACAGTATGTCTCCAAGACCCCTCACAAGATGGCTCCAAACACTATCGTTTTTTTTTTAATATTAATTTATTTGCTTTAGTTGTACACAATGTGTTCATATGGTGCTGAGGATCGAACCCGGGCCGCGCACATGCTAGGCGAGCGCTCTACCGCTGAGCTACAACCCCAGCCCTCCAAACACTATCTTAATTCCACTGGCCTAATTCAGCACATGACTGGCACTTAGTGAATACTTATTAACTGATCAATTTTAATAATTATTTAGACTACAGTGGCTAGCACACTGATGAAATGTAATCAGATTTAGTTATTTTATATAACTCATACTTTATGTACTTAGAAATATTTTTTGATAACCTACATGACTAGACACAATTAACACCCTATGCACACTACATTTTGACACCCCAAGTTTGAGGTGCAACATGGTATGGTGGTGAAAAAAGCTCTGGTTCTAACTTCAGATGGCCTTAGTTCACATCCTGGCTCTACTGCAAACCAGATGTGAAATCTTATTAAACCTTGTACACCTTTCTTCATCTGTAAATGAATAGGACTGACATGAGGACTGAGGTAAAACTTGTTAAGATCATGATGTAGAAAATTAATTTCTTTAGCAAATAGTAACTATAAACAATTAACATTATAAATCAAATACCCACTTAAAACTATCAGATATGAGTAATTAACAAACATACTTTTTTTTTTTTTTTTGCTAGAGCTGGGGACTGAAGTCTGGGCCTCACACATGCTAGGCAAGGGTTCTGCCACAGATATACATCCCCAATCCCTACCTATTTGTTTTTCAAAGTACAGGCTGCTTTGTGTAGATCAGAACTTTTCTCATTTTTATTGTCAAACACTAAGTTTATATGAATGTTTTTCTCTCTTTCCAGGCCACAATGATTCTAACCTATTGCTTTCTAATGCTAAACTAGAAAAAGTCAACTAGTCCAAGCCAGTGAGTGAAAAAAAAGTTCTTGAGAAGCCATAACAAGATAATTCTCCCAGATGTAGTTTTATTTCGAAAAACTTTTCTAAGTCACGTGCACTGGCACAAGCCTGTAATCCCAGAGATAAGGAGGCTGAGGCAGGAGAATCTCAAGTTCAAAGCCTCAGCGACTTATAAGACCCTGTGACATAGGGATGAAACACCCCTTGGTTCAATCCCTGGTTTAAAAAAACAAAGACGACTTATGAGGAATCAAAAATTCTTAAACAGTATGATTTGGATCAAAAATCTAGGGCAAACACACACACACACACACACACACACACACACAGAGTTTGGAACAAAGGAAAAGGAAAGTGGTATGAAAAAGAATGCTTAATTACCCATTAAAAATGAATAGAAACTACTGGGAAAGAAGTCAAGGATAAAGAATATGAGACTAGGGGCTGGGGTTCTGGCTCAGCGGCAGAGCGCTCGCCTCGCACGTGCGCGGCCCGGGTTCGATCCTCAGCACCACGTAAACATAAATGTATTGCATTGTGTACAACTAAAGTAAATAAATAAATATATTTTTAAAAAAACAATATAAGACTATAAGTCAGAAAACAGTTCTAATCACAGGTCAAACACTATCTCATGTGGTGATCTAATTTACAAGATAAAAATTCAAAAGGTGTCTATAATATAAAGTACAAATGCAAATGTGTGTGAAGTTAATAATTGAGTGAACAAATGCACGATCTTAGGAGCTTTCCTCTTCTACAAAATTGAGAAAATACTCAATATACCTGAGAAGCAATATGGCATATGTATTAGAGAGATCTGCTTTGAAATCTTAACTCTAGGATTGTCAGCAAATCACTTAACCTCTGAGTCACAGATTCCTCATTTGTAAACAGGGTTTTTACATCAAGCAAGTGAAAAAAATGCATAAACATGTCTAGTACTGTGCCTGCAACAAAGCAAGCGCTCTAATAAACGCTAGTTCCATTCTCTCTTCTCCTTTAATTCACAGGTAATTGTAGACATCCAATGAGAAAATAGATATGAAAATAATTTAGAAACCATACCACACCAAACAATTAAATCTGTCACTTAACAGGAAAAATCTGAACTGCTAATCTTTGCGTTTATGTACCTTCTCTTCTTTTTGAGTTTATAAGAAATACTTAGGGACAGCATATTGGTTTTTAACATTCCCCAAATTAGGCAATTGTCTAGGATTCTAGAAATGAAACAATTCATTTGGTATAAGTAAACAACCAAAATTCTAATATTAGTTTTTAAAAGTCCACATAGTGTCCTTGTCCCCTGTGTTTCAGGTCTTTCTAGAATTATTTGTTTTTGTTTTGTTAAGAACATGACTTTAATTTTGTAACATTATTTTGTCAAAATATCTACAATTTATTTTAGAAAGTAATACATCTCACTGCATTCTATTATATGAAAATGGTCTTTGTTTTTTTCAGGATAAACAAAATTCACTGACATCAGCATTTATAGGTAATGTTAGATATTTCATTTCTCTGAAACATTCCACAGTCAATAAATTCAAACACCTTTTCTATCCATAGATTCTGATTTTTTTTTTCTATTTTTATTTGTCAAGGATGAGTGTACTAAGATTGAACCCAGGAGTGCCCTACCCCTGAGCTACCTCCCCAGCCCTTTTCTTACTTTTTATTTTGAGACAGGGTCTAGCTAAGTTGCAGAGGCTCACCTCAAACTTACTAAGGCTGGTCTCAAACCTGTGATCCTCCTGCCTCCGCCACCCAAGTACCTAGGATTACAGGCATGTGCCACCACCCCTGGCCAGACCCTGATTTGATATTGTATAAAGAATAAAAACATAACTAATGATACTTTTTATATATGCCAAGGTTCACTCTGAGGTCAAAAAAAGTTCTCTAATTACTAAGATGAGTCTGCTCTGAGAACTAATAAAAATTCTCTTTAAATGCTTTTCTGAAAGTTAGAGATATTTATAATTGCAATTGTAAATTTTGATCTTAAAAAAGTCTAAAATTAAAATGTAGACACTGTTCTAGCCAACTTAACCTAAACCAAATGTAATGCTAAGTGTGATTTAGGATTTACAAAATTAAGCTAAACATGTGCATGATAATATTTTGTTAATTTATCTGTATGATTAACAATTTGACTCAAGACAAGGAAGATCTTAAATTTCATTTCTGTATTTAGATGTCTGCTAGACTTTAAACATTAAGTGTCAATAGCTTTCACTTCCACTTCCAAATTATTTCAAGGAAGCTTTAGTTTTTCATTTTCTACACTAGCCAAATGAAAAACTGCAGAGCAGGAAAATTTATCTAAAAAAAAACTTTTTAAAGGAACTTTCTATTTTTAAAGCTTAAAATTCTTATCTTCCCTAAAGTGTATGGTTTTTAAAACACTGTTTTGCTTATCAAAGCACACTAGGCACTAGTGAGTTTATTAATTATCTTAAGCAATACTTTCTAAACAAAACAATATTTCTTTATAAGTTGTGACTGAACCGAACCAGGATGCAGTGTACAGCAAACTTCAAGGAGACAAGCATGGATTGAGTAAAGAAAATTTCAGCATACATACACAAACTCAACTTTTCTTTTTAAGCCATCACACAATTCAATACCTTGGTATGGCATTTTCTCTAAAATTACAGAATTATCACATTTTATTAGCTAGTAACTCTTACTGCTTTAACAAACAGGATATGTTGTTTCACCAAATGTTACAAACATTTCGCTGCTGCAAGACTTGGGGGATAAAAATCTCTGGAAATAAAAGGTAATCTGATCCACTAGAGCTAATCACTAAATGAATGCCAACAATACAATTTGAACTGCATTTCTGGACACTAATTTATGGAAATCACAAAAGGGACCCTACCGTCATATGTCTACGGAACTAGTTTTGTATCAAAATAAAGAAACATGATATACGGAAACTAAGATCTCAGGCAAGGTACAAAATTTATCTGATTTTTAAGATTTGGTGTTCCAAAAAATATGTTTATTCAACACTGTTAAAATAACAAGAATACATCCCATTCAGGCACGACTAGAAATCTCGCTGATGTGCTTCTTTTAGGTCTAAACATCTCTTTTCCAATCCAGATACCAAAAGGATCTAAAACCTCTAGCGGAGGCGTGCAGCACACTAGGGGAGTGCTATCTGTTTACAAATACGAATCTCACAGTTACCCACGTCAAAAGCGCGCATTACCACCATTCGACCGGGGGGGCGGGGGAGACACAGAAGGCGGGCGAGCAAGAAACGAAATTCACACAGACACCTCTGCCTTCTCCCACAAGGGCGAGCCCGGGGGAAATATTGTGTGTGTGTGTGTGTGTGTGTGTGTGTGTGTGTGTGTGTGTCTGCGCGCGCGCGCGCGCGCGAATGTTATTACATGTTATATATACATCTATATCTAAACAAGGGTGAAAGAAAAAGCACACATGACAGGGAACCATACTGGATCCAAGAGAATGCTCCAACCATTCCCGTTAACTCAAAATCCATCTCGCGGCTCTACAACAGGTTTCGGCCGCGGGCTGGGAGCCCCAGCCTCTCCATGGAGTTCGGCCCCCGAAGAGCCCCAATGCCCTCCTCCGGCCGCCCAGGCCGCCGTCCCTACCTCCCACACCTCAGCCTTCCCCTGGGACACCCGAAGCCTGCTTCGGCAAAGAAAGAAGTGTCAGCCCCAAGAGGGCGGCTGAGACGCGCTCGGGCCCGGCCCCCGACACCTGCGAGGCGCCGCACCTGAAGAGGACAAGCCGGGGGCCGCCCGGCCTTCCCGAGCACACCCCCCTCGGTACCCGCGGAGCGCGGCCGCCGGAACCTCCGTACCTGCGAAGCCCGCGAGCTACAGGCGCGCGCGGCGCCTCCTCATCTCAGTGGCTCCCGCTCCCCCTCCGCCTCCCGCCGCCGGTGCCGCCGCCGCCGCCGCCGTCTCCGCCGCTGGAGGCCGGGACACGACGAGCTCAGGACTCCACCGCCATGTCCGCCGCGCCGCGAACTGCATTGTGGGGGGGAAGGGATGGGGAGGGGGAGGAGGGAAAGGGAGAGAAAGAGGAGGACCCGCTGAGAGGAGGGGGCCAAGACAGAGTGGGAGCCCTGGAGAGGGGGAAGGGAGAGAGAAACGGAGCCCTGAATGGGGTCCTGGCTTAGGCGGGTGGGAGACGGGCGCCGAGACCTGGGAGCCCCGACGCCGCGGAATTGTTCAGGCGCGTCCCCTCCCTTGTTTTTGGGGTCCCCGGGCACCCGTTAAACCGAGGGTGGGGAGCACCCTGGGGGAGGAGCTACCCTCAGGGGTGTGTGGTGGCCCCGAGGAAAACAATGGGGAGGGGGCCGAAGTAGTAGGACTACGCACTCACACCCACGCTGAGGGAAAGGGAGCGCGCGCGAGGACACTCGTTAGCTCGCGAGCAGGGGGCGAGCCCCCTAGCGGAGGGACAGGGTCGGAGTCACCCGGGTCCCGGGGAGGGCGGAGCTACAGAGAGAGGGTCGCGAGGTCCTGCGGCCCGCCGGGGCACCGCCGAACCTAATGAGGCCCCGTGGTCCGCGAGGTCGCGCGGCTCACTTCAGGTTCCTGCGCTACGCAGGGGACCCCCGGTGGGAAAAGGGGCGCGAAGGCGCCGCGCCCTCAAAGCTGTTCCCCTAGCGGAAGCCCTGCCCTGAGTGTGCACCCTCGGGCTTGGCACAGCAGGGCCTGAGTCTCCGCGGACCCTGGGCGGCCAGATCAGGCTCCCGACCACCAGCGGGGAGCTAGACCTAGGAAGTCCCCAGGGTCGCCCCCTACTCGTTCGCTGTCGCCTTCAGCCCACCGCAGCTGCACCCTTTTCATTATAAAAGGCAGACAATTTTTGAGAAAGAGTTCTTAGAAATTCTTTAGTTTCACAGGTTTGGAATCGACTATCATCAGTGGGCCCCTCCTCATCTGGCTTTTAACGTCTTAGTGTCCTCATTTAAAGTCACGATCAACAAGGACTTAATGGTTTTTTGTTAGTTTTTTAAAAGACCCCAGCCTCGGAGGTTATTAGGCCAACTTCAGAGCTGGTTAAATCGCACAGCTGCAATCCATGGACACATAACATGCTCGCAGGAAAAGGATATGACAACGGTGGGGGTGAAAGGAAGATGCTAATAATTATTTTTTATTTTGAGACACCGGTCTCACTAAGTTGCTTAGGGCCTCGCCAAATTGCCGAAGCTGGCCTCAAATTTTTCGATCCTCCTACCTTAGTCTCCTGACTTGCTGGATTTACAGGCGTGCACCACCGGGCCCTGCTAAATCTTAAATATTCACAAGATAATGTCTTATAAAATTTCCTATGACTCAATGGCTGGAACTGGGAAGAGGTTACAGAGGGACAATTCTCTTCATGTAGTTCAACTAGTTTCCACTACACCCAGAATTGAATACTTCTTATTTATGTCCATCTGACTCCCCCAGAAGTAATAAGCTTGTTGAGACTAGGCCAACCATTGCCCACTGACTGCTAGGCACTGAGCTAGGGACCTCACATACTTCATCATTTAATATTCACAATAATCTTGTGAGGTAGGTACTATTGCTCCCATTTACAGATGAGAAAACTAAGGCTCTGTTACTACAGTTTTCCCCTGTCTGATACTACAAAGTTCTGGGATAGTGGATAAAGTACTGATCAAAAGAGCCCTTCCTGGTTTGGGCACTTATGAACTGGATGACTTTGGGCAAATATACCCTCTGAGTTTCCTCATCTGCAAATATTTAAACTGCATCCTTACTTCAAACAGGTGATGTAAAGAACAAGGCAAGAAACAAAAGTGAAAGCCTAAAACCTATCATTGAGATGATACTAACATGTCCTTGACTGTAGTTAGTGATTCCAGTGTCCTTGGAGCAAGTTCAATTAAATAAACATTTCTTGATTACTTATTATATAAGCAGAGCATTGACTTAGATGTCTAGGGATACAAAGAAATACCACAGATTCCTGTCTCCAAAAGTTCACCATTGAGCAAGTAAGGTGGTTCTGTTGACCTTACAATAAAAGCAACTGGTCACATGAACAAAGAACTGGGCAAATATGGGGAGGGTGTGATGAATTCCACATGGGTGAGCTTTGATGGGAGAAGTAGAAGCTACACCTTCAAGATTTACCTGTTGGGCTGGGGTTGTGGCTCAGCGGCAGAGCGCGCTCGCCTCGCATATGCGCAGCCCAGGTTCGATCCTCAGCACCATGTAAACATAAATGCATTGCATTGTGTACAGCTAAAGTAAATAAATAAATGTTTAAAAAAAAAAAAAAAAGATTTACCTGTTGTGTACCAGACACATACCTCTGATTTAGGAGACAGCCTTTAGTCTGAAGTGTGCAGAAGATAATGAGTCTGAAAAAGAAAGCTAGGAACAGACAAGTCCTAGGGCCTCTCTGCCCTGATCCCTTCCAGATAGCACTCTTCTACTTCCTATTCCTCAAGACCCAACTCAACTCCCACTTCCTTTGTTAAATCTTCCTGATCAACACACACACAAAATCTATCTCTAATGTAATCCCTCCAATCTCTGAATCCTAACATATTAGTTTTACAAGTCTGACCCCAACAGATTATAAACTTTGAGCACAAACACTTATATTTGCATCATTTACAATACCTACACACTTGTTGGGTTATAATTTTTGAGAACTATAATCTTATATCATCACAACTAAGTAATACAAGTACTATTCTGACATGAAGATTAGGGAAATTTAGGGAATATAAGGTTTAATTAGTGCACAGGGTCATAAATAAGTCAAGGACAGGAGTAGAATACCAGCTCTATGTTTGTTCCATTGATCTACAAACAGGTTACTAAAAAAAATTATAAATGTATGGCTGCTTTGTAAAAATACTCTAAGCACTTACATCTAATACTTTGAAGTAAGATTTCATGATTGTATTTAAGTCTTCAAATTTCACTTTCCAGTCTGGAAGTTCCAGAAGTTCAGTTTCATTTTAACAGGTTAAAGCTACTCGCAGCAAAAATCATATTTTATCCCATCTAATGAGAAACATAATTCCCTAGTGGATCAATATTCATATTCTATTCTACTCCTAAGTGATAGGTATTATTCAACTCTGTGTTACTACAATGAAATACCAAAGGGGCTGGGGTTGTTGCTCAGCGGCAGAGAGCTCACCTCGCACGTGTGCAGCCTGGTTCATCCTCAGCACCACGTAAACATAAATGCATTGCATTGTGTACAACTAAAGTAAATAAATAAATATTAAAAAACAAAGAAATACCAAAGGCATCTTATGACATAAAGAGGTTTATTTAGCTCACGGTTCTGGAGGTAAGGGTGGCAGGTGGTGTCACATCATGGCAGGAAAGTGTGTAGGAGCCAGAGGTCACATATCAAACCATGAAGCAGAAAGCAGCATGGTGCCAGGGTCAGGCTTTTATAATGACCCGCTCAGGAGACCTACTTTAATCCCTGCCAAGGGCAAGGCCTACAGTGATCTAGAAACCTCTCACTAGCCTCACCTCTGAAAGATTCCATCAGCTTCCATATCATCTCACTGGGAACCAAATTCTTAATACATGGACCCCTGAGAAACAAACAAATCCAGACCATAGCAAAAGCGTAGTTTTAAAACACACACACACTATAATGTTGAATGAAAAGACAACTTGGTGTGTTAATTAAAACCAAGAAAGATATCTGAAAGTGAAGTCTGCTCAAACCAAGCAGATATACTTATTGATCATAAAAGGCCATATGCACTATTTGAAAAAAAGCAAGTTTTAGGGCTGGGGTTGTGGCTCAGCGGTAGAGCGCTCACAGTACGTGCGTGCGTGGCCCGGGTTTGATCCTCGGCACCACGTAAGGATAAAGACATTCTGTACAACTAAAACAAATAAATATTTTTTTAAAAAGCAAGCTTTATACTTGAGAGTTACTGGGGTGTTACAGAACCTTTATGAGCAAGGAAGAAATATAATCATATCTGCTAACATTTTTCTCTTAGTCCCATTTTTTTCTCATATACTTGATTTCTTCAAGGAGAAAGCTAGGCTTGATGGTGATCTCTAGTCAAAAAGAGTGCATTGCACCCATGATGTGATCCTAACCATGTCTTTTTCACTTTGTGTTCCCAGTACCCAGCATAATCTTGATACACAAGAAGTATCCAGAAATTGCTTGTTGACATTCTATAAAGTAATTTTTTGTGATTCTTACAAAGATCATGACAATACCAAAGCTAGTAAGTTTGTGTGGGCTCACCTCAAAGATAGTAAAGGGGCTGGGGACATTGTTTAATGGTATAGTGCTTACCTAGTATGCACAAGATCCTGGGTTCAATCCCCAATACTACACAATAAAAATAAACATAAAAAGATGGTATAAAGGATATATTATTCTTTTTTCCTTTTGCATATTTAAACAAGTTAAAATACCTATTTCATAGTAAATATTCAACAAAAATTAATTCCGTTCTTAAAATTGAGTTTCTTCTCATCTGTCCCATTAACTTTAGACTCTAATGGTTATTCTGCTGGAGACAGACATTGGGAATCCACACCAACAACATAAAACCTTTGGTTTACTGGAAGGATGTTCTTTCAGGTACATGGAAGGGTCCAGATCCAGTATTAATTTGGGGAAGAGGATCTGTTTGTGTTTTTCCAAAAGACGAATCCTCTCCAATATGGATACCATCTAGATTAATAAAAACAGGTACCACATCAAAATGAATCAAGATGAAGTTATTGAAGGAATCAAGATTAATAAAAAGGTACAAAATCAAGAGGAAACCAAGATGAAGGTATAGAATGATCCCTCAAAAGAGTCCTTCAAAATATTTCACAACTTAAGTGTCATTTCTCACCGGCCGGGACGAGGAGATCTCTCTTTAGTGTGCACACAATTGTATTTTTTTTTTTCTTTTATACATGTCTTTATGTCTGTACATTTGTCTATATTCATGTTAATGTGACGTCACAAAATATGTTTGTATGTTTGTTTGTATTTGATTTCACGTGCCCATAAACTCACACTGGCACATGTGTGCACTTGCTACCCATTGATTCAACTTAATCTGTGCTGAGGATTTCATGTATGAAATTTTAAAACTACAGCCATATCCTTTAGCTTACTTCTGTGAAACATTAGAAAGTCTGTTTTCTTAAGGAGGCATTTTTTTAAGTGAAAAGAAAATCTTAGACATTAGGGCTCATACAGTTCAATTTATCAAGAGAAAATAATGGCAGTAGATGATGTTGTAAAGGTAACCTAGGACTACATCATAGGAACTTAAAAAAAAAAAAAGTGAGCCTTTATCCTGAAGTAAATTGGCAGTTTTGGAACATTGCTAAACGAGAGAGAGAGAGAGAGAGAGAGAGAGAGAGAGAGAGAGAGAGAGAGAGAGAGAGAGAGAGAATATCAGACCTGTCTTATACAGAAAAAATTACAGGTGGTCATTCAACTTCTGTTTGAACATTTGTAGTTATAGAGAACTCATTCCTTCCCAAATCTACCTATTCTAGATAATAGAAGTTCTTCCTTCATTGAGCTGAGATCTTCTTTTTATAATGTCTATTTGTTGGTAATTCTGGCCTCAGGAGAAACACCAGTCTTCTTTCTTCGTATATAAAAATGGGGGTGTGAATGAGATAATCTAGGGCCAGAAAAGGCTCAAAAAGTCTAGCATTCTTATACAAACTCCCTTTAAATTAGCTATTTTACTTCCCTCTAAATCAAATCTTCTGTGTCTGTCTATCTGTCTGTGTGTGTCTCTCTCTCCCCCTCCCAACTTCATTCTACCAATCTCCCCTATGACCAATTCTGATGTGTTAGGACATTCTGTACTCTGATTCATCTTTGTGTCCTATAAAATGTCATGGCCTCTGTCCAGAAATAAACCATTGAGCTGGGCATAGTAGTGCATGCCTGTAATCCCAGGGCATTCCTATTCTCAGGGAGAGGGAACATAAAAATGTACTGTGCTTTAAAGATTACAAATTAAATTAAATTTTAAAAATTAAGAAAAAAGATTACATACAAGGTGTTTCCATTTTTTTGAAATTCAAGAACAGGAAAAACTGATCATTGTTCATAGAATTCAAAATGGTCATTGTCTCTATGTAAGGGTGTAGACTTGGACTGGGAAAGGTTATGGAAGAACCTTTTTAAGAAGTGCTGCACTGGGCACTGGGGGCCTCCACCTGTTGTAATCCCAGCTGCTGGGGGGTGGAGGTGCTGAAGCAGGAGGATCATGAGTTCAAAACCAGCCTCAGCAATGGGGTGGCAGTAAGCAATTCAGTGAGACCCTATCTCTAATAAAATACAAAATGGGCTGGGGATGTGGCTCAGTGGTTGAGTGCCCTGAGTTCAATTCCTGCTGCTCCCCATTCCCCAAAAAAAGAAGTACTAGTAATTTACTAGATCTTGATCTGAGTGGTGGTTACACACACGTGTGTGTGCGCGCGCGCACGAACACCCATTGAGTGGTACACTTAAATTTTGTGCTCTTACTATATCAATATTATGTGTCAATAAAAAAAGTGAAAAAAGTTAATATGTGTTTAAGGAATGGCAAGTAATCTGATGCAGAATGGGGTGAGGAAGAAAGAAAAACTTTAGCAGGTGCCAGACATGGTGGCACATTCCTGTAATCCCAGTGACTAGGGAGGCTGAGAAAAAGAATTCCAAGTTTGAGACCAATCTGGGAAGCATTTTATTTTTATCTCAAAATAAAAAAATAAAACAAAAAGGACTGAAGATGTAACTCAGTGGTAAACTGCCTCTGGGTTCATTCCCCAGTATCAAAAATATAAAAATAAAATAATAATTATAAATAATAAAAAAGATTAGTAGGTTACTAGGAGATAAAATTGGAAAGGAGGAATGGCAATAAAATGTAAAGGATATTGAGAGCCATATTAAAGAGCTTGTACTTGATCCTGCAGGTAATGTTGAAGAACATTCAAAGTTTGAAAAGCTATGTGCTCATATCTTTGTTTTAGAAAGCAAATTCTGGGGGTGGTGCACACCTGTAATCCCAGCACTTGGGAGGCTGAGGCAGGAGGATCATGAGTTCAAAGCCAGCCTCAGCAATGGCGAGGCACTTAGCAACTCAGTGAGACCCTGTCTCTAATAAAATACAAAAAAGGGCTGGGGATGTGGTCCAGTGGTCCAGTGTCCCTGAGTTCAATCCCCGGTACAAAAAAAAAAAAAAAAAAAAAAAAGAAAGAAAGAAAAGAAAAGAAAAAGAAAGAAAGCAAATTCTGGGACAGTGCATTCTGCTTTGGAGGAGAAAAGATGGAAAACAGATTCTCTGACCCAAAGAGGATCTCTGGTTCTATATCCTCTGGCCAAAGGGATATCGATTTTATATCCATACTTGGAAATCATGAAAGGAAGGAGAATTCAATAATTATCTATGAATGTACTGGTGAACAATTTTAATACAAACTTAAATATTTTTTTACGATACCTCTGATATAACCACATTGCAAAATTTCAAATGTATAGAAAAATGCCATCATCTACCCATAATCCCACCATAGTACTATCAGCATTTTGACATACTGAATTTCCTATCAGTCTTTTTTTTTTAAACAGGTCTTCAAGATGAGGCAGCTAGCCTACAATGATGGGAGATTACCATGGGATAGGTCACATTTGGAGTGGAATACCCAAAAGTAATCAATAAACATGTTTCGGCAGGAGCAAGGCAAAATCTAAACAAAAAACAGTGGGCTGAGGGTTTAGCTCAGTGGTAGAGTACTTACTTAGAATATGTGAGGCCCTAGGTACTGCCAAAAATAAATATATGAAAACAAAGTTAGAAACATGTAAAAAATGAGGAAGTGAAGGCAAGGATGTAAAGGATGGAGAGGTTCAAGTGTGCCATGATCTGATTGTTGGTGTCCCTATAAAACTCATATGTTGGAAGCTAATACCCAATGAGATAGCATGAGGAGATAGGGCCTTTTGGGAAGTGATTAAGTCATGAGGACTCTGCTCTCACAAATGGAACTAGTGCCCTTATACAGGAGATTGAAAGGGCTGCCTTTACCCTTCTGCTATATGTGAGGACATAGAAAAAGGTGCCGTCTTTGAAGCAAAGAACCAAACTTCACCAGATAGCCTTTGCCCAGAGATTCTGAGAAGGCAGATATTGGATTCCCCAGTTTCCGGAACTGTAAGCAATAAATTATCAACTCTAAGCTCTTTTGTTATAGAATGAGACAAAGAGTTAGCAACTGCAAGGACAGCAGTATGTGTAGGAAAGTTCCTTTTACTGGATGTCCGCAGAATGTGGTAAGACTGAGTGTGGTTACTTAAAGGTGCTGAATTGGATGGTTATAATCATAATTATTTTGGCCATTTCATTTAATGTTAATGTTGTTATACAGTATTCATAATCATCTGCTTTTTTAGGGGTTGAATTTTGTTTTACTCTTTTTAGCAATATAAAAAATTCCTTTAGTACTTTTTTTTTAAAACTACAAAATCTTTTGTAAAAATAAAATATTTTGGCAGTGCTGGGGATCAAAGCCAGGCAAACACTATTACCAAGCTACACCCCCAGCCCAGTCAAATTATTTTTAATTAAATGACTTTTATGTTTGTTAACATGTGGTACCATCACTTTTAAAAAGTAAACATTTTGTGTATATTATAAAAGTACTGCATACCGTTTGCAGAAAATCTGAGAGATACAGGAAAATATAAAGAAGAAAATAACAGTAACAATAATCCATAATCCTACATTTTAAGATCACCAATCTAGGCCGGATGCGGTGGCTCACACCTGTAATCCCAGCACTTGGGAGGCTGAGGTAGGAGGATCGCGAGTTCAAAGCCAGTCTCAGCAATGGCGAGGCACTTAGCAACTCAGTGAGACCCTGTCTCTAATAAAATACAAAAAAGGGCTGGGGATGTGGCCCAGTGGTTGAGTGCCCCTGAGTTCAATCCCTGGTACAAAAAAAAAAAAAAAAAAAAAAAAAAAAAAAAAAAAAAATCACCAATCTAAACAACTTTCTGGTATATTTCCTTCCAGTCTTTTTTAAAAATGTATTTTAACATATTTGAGATCATTATTTCTCACTTGCTATTTTACCATAAGTATTTTTCTACATCATTAATAATTATTTGTAGAAATAGTTTAAGCATACATTAAGGTGCCAGAGTTTGCTTAATTGATCCTTTATTATTGGGCATTTAAGTTACTACTATTTTTTTTGCTATTATAAACAATGCTTTTTTGTATAAATATATAAAGCACCATAAGGTTGTTTTTTCAAAGAAATTTCTCAGATGTGGGATTTCTCCATTAGGTACTGCAGAAATTTAAAAGGTTCCTAATGTGTACTGTCAAATTGCTTTTTAAAAATTCCACTTAGACTGTTATGTGGGAGAGAAAGCTAACTAAACATTTTCAAGCCTGAAAAACGATAGGTTTCTCAGAATCTGGGCAAAGGCTATAGCATCTACAAAGGTATTTTTCTTTGGAAAATAAATACTTGCTAGTAACATAAAGGTCCAGATTTGAAGAGAGAGGTTGCCAGACTTTACTTACTTTGATGTCTCCCAAGAACCTGAGAAACATGGGGCTGGAGTTGTGGCTCAGTGGTAGAGCACTTGCCTAGCATGTGTGCGGCTCTGAGTTCGATTCCCAGCACCACATATAAATAAATGAATAAAATAAAGGTCCATCAACATCTAAAAAAATATTTAAAAAAAAAAAAGAACCTGAGAAACACACCTTTTAGACAGCTAAGTACCACCATCTGGCAAGCCAACAAAGAGACAGTTACTTAAGATTAAATAACATCAACAAAATGTCTTTCTGGGTCTTCAAAGTTCCCCACAGAATACAACCCAAGACCACTCACAGCTTTGGAGAGAGGCTCTCTGAGGGATCCCTGAATAGTGATAGCCAGTGCTAACAGATTTTTCTTGTTTTGATTCAAAATATCTTCCCCGACCTTGATGTCTGCCATCTCTCCTCCAGGGTCCTCCAGACATCCACAGTCCCAAGTGAAACCTCAGGCTGCCCTCTGTCTTGCATGCTCCCTTGCCCCAGCTGCCTCTACTGCATTCTCTCTCTCTCTCTCTCTCTCTCTCACTCTCTCTCTCTCTCTCATCTGTTCTTTTTTTTTAAAATATTTATTTATTTGCTTTAGTTGTACACAATGCCTTTATCGTTACGTAGTGCTGAGGATCGAACATAGGCCACACACATACTAGGCGAGCGCTCTACCGCTGAGCCACATCCCCAGCCCCCTCATCTGTTCTTATTCTCCCTAGTATCTCTTCGGTTCCTCCACAACCCCATGTGTCCCTCTGATCTCGGTAAGTGCACCCTCCTGAGTCTGTATAAATTTCCGGGCCTCTCTTTTAATACCTTCCCCCTGACTTTTTGCTTTCCATCCCTCTTCCCTGAGTTTTTGTGTAATTTTCCGTTCTCTCTCTCTCCCTCCCTTTCTCTCTCTCTCTCTCTTCCTTCCTACCTCCCTTCCTTCTTCTGAGTCCTTAAACTTTCAGTCCTTTCCTTTTCTTCAAAAGAGACAAAACTGACCTTCCCCCAGGTGCAGCCTTTCTCTTCTTTGTCCCCAAACTTCTCTCCTGGACTGTTCTCTTCAAATGGCACACACACCAAACCCAATTTTGCAGGAGTTTCTCCCTGCCTCTTTCACACCAAAGATAGCCCTTTTTGCACCCTGCTGCCAAGGAATACTTTGAATAGAGCACTGTTGCCCCCTCTAAACCCATCTAACACTTCCTCTAGTATATGTCCTTACTATACATGCCAAGGGCCATTTATTTTGTACTCAGATTTTCCTCTCTATCCAAATCAGGATACACGAGAGCACAAGTTGAAACCTACTATAGTTACGACAGGATAAAATGTTTGAAATCTGGGGCTATCTTCAAAAATCTGGGACATAATGTTGCTATAAATTCCATCTATCCAGAATCCAGCTCTTAAGCAGTTTTACAAGCAAGAAGAACCCTAAACAACCTCACAGTTGTCGAGAAGCTTGTGTTCAGTATATGACACTCAGACTAAAAGGGGGATTTCCCCCTTTTATTCCACCCTCTGGGAAATGAGAAAGTTGATATCCAAATTGCTATCTACAAATCATACAGAGGGTTTTTGTTTTTGTTTTTTATTGATGACTTTGCAAAGATCACAAAAATCATTCACTGAGAAAGACTGAGCTCATGCTCTGAAATGACAATACACAGTTTATTAGTCATTGACTTGTGCATAAATTTGATTAATGATCTCTAAATGTAGTTCAGTCAGTTTTGTGTTAACCTTTCAGTTCCTCCTTCCTAAATAATTAGTGAAAGCTCTTAACCAATATGAAGTTTCCTGGTCTGATCTGTACTTTCCTTTCTTATACTATATCCAAATTCTGCTGATTCTCTTCTGTATGGGCCCTTTATCTCCATGGTTGCATTTGCTCAAGGTTCACTGTAAATATTAATCATATTTCTAAGGAAAATTGCTTCCTCCAATAGATCTGCAAAACTCCCCCTTCTTATTCTTTATTTGTCCCCTGAAATGACATTTCTCTTTGTGAGTATTTATTCTTCCTAGCTCTAGATAATCCTAATTCTTTTTGTCATGCATTTTCTATCCATTTTCTCCTGCCCTACAATGAAGAGAGTATTTCAATTTGTTGTTGTTGTTGTTGTTGTTGTTGTTGTTTGCAGAGAAGAGCAACTTGTTGGTTGGAGAGTCAAATTCAAAATGGACCCTCAGAGAAACATGGATGGCCTGAGAAATCCAGTGTAATCTAGTAAATATCCTCCCTGCCCCCTACGCTTTGCTGAATACAGCAGCTGGGGGAGTCAGAGGGATTAATTGGAAGCATTTTATGCTCAGTTTTGTGTAGACTGCACATGCTGTAGAGTTCATGTGCTCTCCTCTCAGAAGTGACTTTCCACTTTGATTTTACATGCAGTTCCAAATTTGAATATCTAGTTTCCACCCATAGCAGATCGAAAACATCAACTAGTGGGTGGAGGTGAAGGTGAATGCTGAGGGCTAGAATAAGATAGTGGTTAAGAGATTCTGGAGGCAAATTGCAGGTTTGAATCCTGGTGTTGTCTAGCTATGGGACTTTGAATAAGGCACTTACCCCTTTTGCCTCAATTTCCTCATCTGTAAAATGGAAATAATAACTACCTATTTCACATAGTTATCATAGGATTAAACAAGTTAAAATATATAAAGTGGGCTGGGATTGTGGCTCAGCGATAGAGCGCTCGCCTAGCGTGTGGGCAACCCGGGTTCGATCTTCAGCACCACGTACAAATAAAACGCATTGAATAAAACGCATTGTGTACAACTAAAGCAAATAAATAAAAATACTTAAAATAAAATAAAATAAAATATATAAAGTGCTTGCAAGGGTAAGCATTCTGTGAGTATTAAGTGGAATGGGCACATGAGCAACTAGTGCTGATGTAACAGAAGAAAACAACCAACAGACATGTAAGCAGGGTCTGGGGTATATCTTAGTGACAGAGAAGTTCCTTAGTGAATCCCTAGCATAACCAAAATAATTTTTTTTTAATTTTTTTTAGTTGTAGTTGGACACAATACCTTTATTTTATTTATTTATTTTTATGTGGTGCTGAGGATGGAATCCAGCGCCTGGAGTGCTAGACGAGTGCTCTACCACTGAGCCACAAACCCAGCCCAACTTTTTTTTTTTTTTTAAGCAACAGCAAGAGGGCTGGGGTTGTGGCTCAGTGACAGAGTACACGTGTGAGGCATTGGTTTTGATCCTTAGTGTCACATAAAAATAAACAAATAAAATAAAAGCATACTGTCCATCTACAACTACAAAAAAAAAATTTTTTAAAAAGCAACAACATGAAAACAGAGCAATCTAGGACCCACCTGTATGAAACAGAAGTTCCCAAACATTACCAGTTCAAGGTGCCTTTAGTGTTTCAGTGTTTGTTTGTTTTTATGACACCCCCCATGCCAAAACCACCCCCCCAAACCAAAAACTAATAATTCTGTTTCTTAAGTGGCTATAAGAGCACAGGGCTCCTTGACATGCAGTTTGGGAACCACACATATAAGAAACCAATCCCATAACACACCTTTAGGATATTAGCATAGAACATCAAAGAATAACAAATAATGGTCATGGATATAACCTTGAAATGTCTGTAAAAGTTTCATTTGAAGTCAGTTTGTTCTATTAAGAAGCCTGAGACATATCAAGTGCCTATCTAAAAATCTCATGATTCAACATTAAAATTTAATATAAAATATTGTATTTCTAGCTCTTCCAAATACTTAGAAGGTTGTTCTTAGTCTGGAGTCACTCTGTCCTCAAGCAGTGAGCAAAGAACACAAACCTTGGTGTCACATAGATAAGTATTCAGATTTATGCCATTGCTTTCTGTGATCTTGAGCAAATTTCTCACACTTTCAGATCACCTTCTCATGTCTAAAATTTGAATAATAATTCTCACCTCCTATATTCTTTTTTTTTTTTTTTTTTTTTTTTTTTTTTTTGATACTGGGGTTTGAACTCAGGGGCACTCAACCACTGGGCCACATCCCCAGCCCTTTTTTGTATTTTATTAGAGACAGGGTCTCACTGAGTTGCTAAGTGCCTCCCCATTGCTGAGGCTGGCTTTGAACTCGCGATCCTCCTGCCTCAGCCTCCCAAGTGCTGGGATTACAGGTGTGCGCCACCACGCCCGGCTCTCCTATATTCTTATAGAAAATAAAAGAAGTAACTTATTACAAAATACTTAGTACAGACCCTGGAATGTTATTATTGCTTAAGAGCCCCTTGCCATTTCCTTTTTTTTTTTTTTTTTTAATATTTATTTATTTGCTTTAGTTGTGCACAATGCGTTTATTTGTACATGGTGCTGAGGATCGAACCCGGGCCACACACGTGCAAGGCGAGTGCTCTACCACTGAGCCACAACCCCAGCCCCTTCCTTTTTTTTTTTTTAAATGGGGTTTTGCTATTATGCCCAGGCTGACCTTGGACTCCTGGGCTCAAGCCAATCCTTCTGCCTTGGCCTCCCCAATAGCTAGAAATAAGGCACTCAACTTTCATACCACTTTTTTTTTTTTAAACATGCCTTAGGCTTTGCATACTAAGCCTGTGCAACATGGTGCTTCCTTGGACTGATAAATCCTCCTGCTTTTCTCTGCTGCCAAACTCTGCTCATTCTGCATCACCCAACTTAAATGCATCCTCCCCTCTGGAACCTCCTTTGGCTTTTTGGAGAATGAATCACTCCCTCTGGTTCAATTCTGTAGCACTCACCAACTATCACCTCACTTGATTGCATTATGTTATAATTTCTTATTTATGAAATCTTCTCCCTCACCAATTTTATGAACTTCCTCCATGGCTGAAGGCACATCTTATTTTCACAGCATCTAGCACAGTATTTGGTCCTCAATAAATGTTCTGATGAATGAAGGGATAATAATAGCAAATGCTTAAACAGGACTTAATTCTAGGCACTGTTCCAAGTGCTTTACAAATATTAACTTGTTGAATCTTCACTATAATCCTCTGAATTATTATCATTTCTATCTTACAGATGAGGAAAATGACACAGTGAGGGTATGCAGTTTGTCTAAGGTCACTCAGCTGTTAATTTTCAAAGCCAAAGCCAGGATTTACACTAAGCAGTTGTTTCAGAGTCCAGGCTTTTTTTTTTTTTTTTGTACTGAGGATTGAACCCAGGGGCACTCGACCACTGGGACACATCCCCAGCCTTTTTTTTTTTTTTTTTTTTTTTTTTTTTTTTTTTTTTTTTTTTTGTATTTTATTAGAGACAGGGTCTCACTGAGTTGCTAAGTGCCTCACCATTGCTGAGGCTGGCTTTGAACTCGTGATCCTCCTGCCTCAGCCTCCCAAGTGCTGGGATTACAGGCGTGTGCCACCGCACCCGGCTTGAGTCCAGGCTTTTGACCAACTCACTTGAATGCCTCATAGAGAACATGGGAACAATCACAAACAAATTTGGCTCTCCACAAAGTCTTACTTCCTCATTCATTCATTCATTCATTCATTCAACATTTACATAAAACTGTTCATATGTATATCGTCACACTAGACACCTAATTGTCCTTCCCCACTCAATCCCTATTGCCTGCCCCCACATTCCACTTTCAGTATTTTATTCTCTCAGCTTGGACTAGAATGGCCACACTGCCTGGCTAATTTGTGCTTTTCCTTCAGTTATTAGCTTAAATCACCTCCTTTTGAAAGTTGTCCTTTACCCCCTACAGTAAGTTGGGTGCCCCTGCCCAGGTTCCCCATGGCACTTTACACTTTCCTTAATTTTTTTGTCCATTTATTTATTTATCTGCTTTCTGCACTAGGCTGCAAACTCCATGAGAGCAAGAACCAAGTCTATCCAGGTTATCATTGAATCTGCAGCACCTAGCTTCATGCTTGGCACATAGTAGGTGCTTGATAAATCTATCAAATGACTGATTGAAGAATGAGCAAGACAAAAATCTTCATGCTTAGGAAGTCTCATGGGGGTTCTGGGGACATGGCTCAGTGGTAGAGTGTTTTTGCCTGGCATGCATGAAGCCCTGGGTTAGATCCCCAGCACCAACAAGAAAAAAAAAGAAATCTAGTGGGGGGGGAAGTCTACTGAGGATACAAGAAAATAAATATTTGTAGTATATTGTGATTAAAAACTATAATGAAGATATGCCACAGTCTTTCAGAGACACAGAGGGAAAGATTTCAAATTCAACCTGAGGTAAAAGTGGAGGGGAGACAGTTCAGTAGAGTCTTAAAGAATATTGAAAAGGAAGACATGGTATAGAGGTCAAAAGCAAGAACTATAATAGAAATTGTAGTCGACATGGTTAAATCATTTTTCTGAGTCTAAAAATAACATTGATCTAAACTTAGTGTACAATTGACTGATCTAATAAGAATTTGAAGCAATATGAAATAACAAAATAATTTTATTTCTCAAGTATCTCTCCTATGAATTCCCACAGTAGAATTTCTTAGCTCTCTCATCATATTGATCATGCTGCGCTGCCATTGCCGAAGTGTCTCTATCCCACTTAATTGTGAGCTATTTAAGGGCTTGGATTAAACAGCTGTATGGTCTGTTTCAGTTCAGTGTATCCCAAGTACCCAGAACACAGCCAAGCCCAAGGAGAATCTATGAATACTCTGGCATAACTATGAAGTCCTAAATGAACTGACCTCTAGTAGCCACTCAACTTTTGTCTCACATCCTATGCTCTGTGCTCCAGAGCATAAACACCTTTTAACTCCCTGGACAAAATTTGGCTCTCTAAAGCCTCTGGGCCCTCATATATGCCAATGCCACTCCCTCTGTCTCTTCCCACTCATTTCCTCACTCTTCATCTAGCTAACTCCTACTCACCTTTCAGATTTCAACTTGAACATTACTTCTGAGGGAAGCTTTTCCTGACCTGAAGACAAGTTTAGACTTTTCCATTATTATATGGTTCTATAATATCCTATGTTTCTCCTTTGTATCATTTATCACACTTATAAATACTTGTTCATTCTCTCTTTATTAAATCCTAAGTTTTATAATTCAGCACTTGGACCAGAGTGAACAAGAGACACACAGGAAAAATTATTTTGAAGCCAGACACATTGGTGCACACCTGTAATCTTAGCCTCTTGGGAGGCAGAGACAGAAGGATCCCAAGTACAAGGCCAGTCTCTGCTAAGTGAGACCCTGTCTCAAAAAAAAAAAAAAAAAAAAAAAGGAATAGGGGTATAGCTCAGTGTTAGAGTGCTCCTGGGTTAAATCCCCAGTACCACAAAAAATTATTTTGAATAAGTTACTGAATAAATGAATCAAGTGCTATTATTTGCTTTTTTTTAGTATTTATTTTTTAGTTGTAGTTGGACATAATACCTTTGTTTTATTCATTTATTTATTTTTTTTATTATTATTATATTTTTTTTTGGTACCGGGGATTGAACTCAGCGGCACTAGACCACTGGGCCACATCCCCAGCCCTTTTTTGTATTTTTATTAGAGACAGGGTCTCACTGAGTTGCTAAGTGCCTCGCCATTGCTGAGGCTGGCTTTGAACTCGTGATCCTCCTGACTCAGCCGCCCAAAGTGCTGGGATTACAGGCGTGCGCCACCGCGCCCGGCTTCATTTATTTTTACATGGTGCTGAGGATTGAACCCAGGGCCGTGCACGTGCTAAGCAAGTGCTCTACCACTAAGCCACAACCACAGCATGCTAGGCAAGTGCTCTACCACTGAGCCACAACCCTGGCCCCTATTTATTTTTGTATCTATTTTTATTTTTGTATCTATTTTTATTTTTGTATCTATTTTTATAAGTGTTCGTATCTTTAACATCAGTTGATACTAATACTGTGCATGTTTTCTGACTTTATATACATAGTTTCATGCTATAAATATTATACTGCAGCTTAGTTTTTGTTGTTGTTGTTGTTGTTGCTGTTGTTGTTGTTTGATGCTTGCTTTTGAGATTTAACCATGTTGATACATACGATTCTGGTTTGTTCATTTTAACAAATGTCTTAATAGTAGCCTTTTCTGTGACTCATCCTCTGTATTATTTCTAAGCACTGCCAACTGTAAAGATTATTGTTAGTCATTCATAGCTATTGTAAGTAGTAGGCAGTATCCTAAAAAAAAAAAAAAAAAAAAGGAAAGCTGGTGGCCCAACTCTCACTTTAGTGACATTATAACTGTCACATTCCTATGGTGACCTTCTCTTTTGAAGAATACAGCAGGAGAGCTTTGTTGAATGACCAACCACTATACTCCTCTATTCACAGTTCTTTGGGAGTAAAACTTACCTGTTCATTATCATGGTGAATTGTCTTCTCTTGTCTTTTTGTTGTTGTTGTTCTGGTTTTATATTTCTTCATTTCTAATCTGATTGATAATAGTTATCCTTTGTAGTTTCTTACCTTTGGAATCATTTTGTAACCTCTTAATAGCCCCACAATTTTATTTGCCATTTGAAAAATCACCTGTTTTTCAAATTCAATCTGAAACATTTAAATCTGAACCTTATACAGGAAATAATTTAGTTAAAACAGTAATTCTAGGACATGCTATAAAATTTTAGGTGCTAGGGTTCTATAATTCTTCTACTAATAATATCACAGTCTTATACTTTGTCATTTTATTATTTTTGCAAAAATCTACCACCCAGTTCTATCAAAAATTGATCACCATCAGAATCAATGAGTGTGAATGAGAGAAGCTTCAAAATGGAAAGTTATCCAGGTTTCTCACTTAGAGTCTTGGGGGTCTGTTTGTCACAAAGGATTGGGAGTCCCACAAATGTGTACATATTACCAATGCTTACAGCTTTGTGCAAAGAAGATACCCAGTGCATAGCTGTTAAATAAATGGAAGGATGGATAGACAAATGGATAGAGAAGAATGCAAGCTTTCTTTAAACTCTGGTATCAGAAAGCCTTCACAAAGGACATGGAAACTGGACTGTCATTTTAAGGATAGGCAGGGACTTGAAAGGAGTTAATGAAAAAGGAGGGCATCTATCCACTTTCATTCTCTCTTTCTACCCGGGCTTGAAATGCCCAAATGCTCCCACTGAAAAGATAGATGACCCATCAGCTGATAATGGCAAAGCAGTGGATCTACCCTGAAGTTTTAGTCTCATTCTCACACTATGCTGCAGGGAGAAAAGTGTAAACCGAGAAATGGAAAGTCATCATTCCCTTCCTTATGTGTCTCTAATTCACTGTGTGACCTTGAACAAGTCACATCTCCTTGCTGAACACTCAACTTCTGTGAAGCAACATGCTTTAGACAACTGGGTGCCTGATGACAAACATACCAAAGCATCATTATCTTAGATTCACTTCTGGGATAGAAGAGGACCTTGAATTGAAAGCAGTTATTCCAGTCCACCCTCCCTCAACAACTTGAAGTTCTGTTCCAATCTCCACAAACCATTTCTACCTTTTTTCTTTTCTTTTCTGCAATGCTAGGGATCAAACTCAGGGCCTCACATGTGCTAGGCAAGCAAGCACTTTACCATTGGCACACCCCTACCCCTTATAATCCATTTTTAACAGTTCAGTTTTTATATACCTTTTTGCTAACAATCCATATAAAATTAAAACTACCCAGTTGTTCATTTGCAAATCCAATCAGGGATATATGGATGGACTAAACTCATCTCCCTTGGTGTACAGTTGAGGAAAATAAAGCCAAGAAAGTAACAGGGCTTTTCCTAGGTCACTCTGCAAATTACAGGCAAATAGTAAATACTCTAGCAATACTATCAAAAGACAGGTTAAAGGACTGGGAGTGTAGCTCAGTGGTAGAGTGACTGCCTAGCATGCATGAGGCCCTTGTTTCAACTCCAATACTGTAAAAACAAAACCAACCAACCAAACAAACAAACAAAACAGATTAATCCTGGTCATTATTGAATTTCAAAGAACTATTTCTTTGAATAGAAAAAGCAAGTTCAGTATAAGGAAAAATCAGACTTGCTTCAGACTTTTCTACAGCAAAAGTTTATGGCATTCTGATTAAAAGTATGTTCTATAAGTATCACATCCAGCTATGTTGTCATTATTAAAATTTGAATAATTCAAGGAATCCAGCATTCTTCTTGAAAAAAAAAATTTTTTTTTTGTGGTACTGGGAATTGAACCCAGGGGTGCACTACCACTTAGCTATATCCCTAAACCTTTTTTTTTTTTTTTTTAAAGGTTTTTGAAATTTTGAGACGAGACAGGGTCTTGGTAAGTTGCCCAGGCTGGCCTCTCTACCTTGGGATCCTGCTGTCTAGCTGGGATTACAGACCTGTGCTACCATGTCCAGCTTGAAAAAGCTTGATGTCAAAATTCATCTAATCAAGACATGAATATAAGAGAAAAGTTATCACAAGAAATCAATGATTGTTATAATAAGATACATAGATAGTTAAAAATATATAGGTAGTTAGTTTTATAAATATATATGTGTGTGTACATGTATTTTCTTTCTTATCTTCAAGTGGATTCCCAACATATAGCTCCTAAAACCCTTGGAATCTCTATAATGTTAAGAGTGTATTCTCTAGGCTAATGAGACCACTGATAGTTGGAGGCTCCTAGATGGTTTCAAGATATGGTCGGAGACACAAAAGACCAAGGCATGATTAGAGAATTGGGACTTTCAACACCCAAACTCTAAGAAGGGGAGAAGGGGAGAAGGAAGGGTTGTAAGTTACCACCAATGACCAATGATTTAATTCATTATTCCTACATAATAAAGTTTTCATAAAACCCAAAAGGACTGGATTCTAGGAACTTTCAAATAGCTGACGTTGCCAGAGGGTAGCCAACTTGGGAGGGCATAGGTTCTCCTTGCCATTTTCCACATGCCTTGCCCTGTGCATCTGTTCCATCTGGCTGTTCATTTGTATAATTTAAAATATTCTTTGTAGCCAGGAATGGTGGTGCACGCTTGTAATCCCAGCAACTTGGGAGGCTGAGACAGGAGTAGTTCAAGGCCAGCCTCAGCAATTCAGTGAGACCTTCAGCAACTTTGTGAGAACCTGTCTCAAAATAAAAAAAGGACTGGGGCTGTAGCTCAGTGGTAAAGTTCCCTGATTCAATCCCAGGGACCAAAACATAAAATAAAAATATTCTTTATAATCAATGGGTAAACTAAAGTGTTTCTATGAGTGCTATTAACTGTTCTAGCAATTAATCAAAACTGAGGAGGGGATCGTGAGAACCTCAATGTATAGCTGGTTTGTCAGAAACACAGGCCACAATCTATGGCTTGTGATTAGCATCTGAAATGAGGGGCAGTCTTGTGAGGCGGACCCTCAACTATGAGCTCTGACACTACCTCCAGGTAGATAGTATGAGAATTGAGTTAAATTATAGAATGTCCAGCTGGTGCCTACCGGAGAATTGTTTGGTGTGTGGGAAAAACTTCCCTCACATCTGGTATCAAAAGTTGCATTTAATGACTGTGTGAGAATAGATAGCAGAGAATAGAAAAAGCACTTTAGTTTTTTTGTTCTTTTCCCCATATCACGACAGTGTTATGATCTCTGTTTAAATCTAGATCTAAGCCTAAACAACTAGGAGAATTTTAGTTGCAAAACAAACAATAAACATTATGAAACTTGGCAACGTAAAAAAATTAGTAACAAAAATTAAGAGGTGGGAGAGAGAAAGTGGGAGAAATAGAACAATATTAATCACCCTACCATGGTAGACAATAGTCAAACAATATTTTCCAACATGAAAATGTGTTTAAAACAAAATGACTATTCCAAGCCTGGCACAGTGGTACATGCTTATAGTCCCAGTGATTGGGGAAGCTGAAGTAGGAGGATTTACAAGGCTAATTCAAGGCTAGCCTGGGCAATTTAGTGAGTCCCTGTCTCAAAATAAAAAAAGGATTGGGGATGTAGCTCAGTAGAAAGTGTCCCTGGGTTCAATCCCTAATACTGCAGGGGGAAAAAAAAAAAAAAAGGCAGCTCCAATTATTTTCATTATCTTTTTTAAAAAAAAGTTATCATTCATTAGTCTCTTTGGTTAATTTTTATTTCTGTTAAATTTAATTATACATTTTTACTTTTTAAAAATATTTTTTAGTTGTCAATGTACCTTTATTTTATTTACATGTGGTGCTGAGAATTGAACCCAATGCCTCAAACAGGCTAGTCAAGCGCTCTACCACTGAGCCACAACCTCAGCCCATATACATTTTTACTTTTTAATTTAAAATGTCTTGCTTAGTATGAGCACATTAAAATTATCTCTGTTAATAATGCTGTATAAATACATATAGAGATGTCCAGAATGATAGTCACTATTGGTTAAAAAATGTTATTTTGTACCAGGCGTGGTGGTGCACCTCTGTAATCCCAGCAGCTCTGGAGGCTGAGGCAGGAGGATCGCAAGTTCAAAGCCAGCCTCAGCAACTTAATGACACCCTAAGCAATTCAGCAAGATCCTGTCTCTAAATAAAATACAAAAAAGTGCTGGGATGTGGTTCAGTGGTTAAGCGCCCCTGGATTAACTCCCCAGTACCAAAAAAAAAAAAAAAAAAAAAAAGTTAGTTTTCATGTTAAAACAAAGGATGATCTGCTACTTTCTTCCAGGGACACATGCATGTGTATCTGTGTATCTTTCCGTACTACTTGGATTTTTTATGAGCATGTATCTTTTTTTTTATACCAAGGCATGTATCATTCTTTTTTTTTTTTTAATATTTTTTTAGTTGTAGATGAACACACATTATCTTTATTTATTTTTATGTTGTACTAAGGGTTGAATCCAGTGCCTCAAAAATGTGAGGCAAGCGCTTTTTTACCACTGAGCTATAGCCCCAGCCCATGTATCATTCTTTTTAAAGAACAATAAAATTATTTACTTAAAACAAGTGAGGGAGAATAAAAACAGACACACAAGAGAGGGAGTTTGATTCTGAGAAAGTATTTTCTGACTTGTAAGAAACAGATTTCCTCAAGAACATGAATATTTACTTTCATTGAGTGCCAAGGATTTTTCACACAGTATCTTTATTACTCACCACAACTTTAAAAGTTACACATTACAATCTTCAATTTTCAAATGAAGCTGAGGGTTATGAAGCCTTTTGCCCAAAGTCACATATCCTAGAAAGGTCAAAATCAAGATATAAACTCAGGCCTCTGATCTCTCCACTGAACCACTGCTATGTCTAGAGAGCCAGAATTGACTCATTATAATTAAACTTTCTCTTTGAATTTCTTCAACCTTGAATTATTCTTTAGACACTTGATGATCTACAATGGGATACTCTCAAAAAGCCTGGAAGTAAGGCTGCCACAGAAATAAAATCTGCTCTCCATACATGAAATTGACCATCCAAAGGAAACTAAGAACTCTTCTGTAAAATTATGTCCAAGAGTTTGGGAACACTCAAAACTTTAATCAAGGTGATCTGGGAGTAATCTCAAAATTACAGACCTGGAAATTGACTGCATTACTCAATGAAAATTCCATAAATTATAATTAACATATCATGTTTAAAGAACATCTGTGTGAACAGAAAGGAGAGGGTAGTCTACCAGGGTACCCTGAAAGGGGAAAGTCACAGAGCCATCCTTCCAGTATTATCTTAGCTAACAACACAAACATCATGATTTCCTTGCTCTCATCCCAGGCCTACTAGCAGGCCACCATCTGATCCTTGGTTTTCCATGTGATATCCTCAGAGTAATAGGGAAAGTACTCTGATCTTCTGATGTGAGTGTTCTGTTCTGCTTTGCAAATTAAATTGGTTTTGTAAATATTTCTTTTTTGCAAATTAATAAATGGACTTCTGGTTCAGGCATCAGTTATAGTAAGTTTTCTAATGTGAATCTGAGGATAGATCTCTGTTCTGAGAGATGCACCCACTCTTCCTGAACACAAAACCAGAGCCCTCAGCCTATTAGATGCTGGACCATAGCAATCCCAGGCCGTGGGAATGTGTCTGAGTGGTCAGCAGACCCTTCCCAGGAACACATTCTTAGCCTTGCTTCATGCCTTTTTTTTTTTTTTTTCCCTCCATAGCCTGACTACAATCTCCTCAAGAGCATAAATCATGACTTTTCATTCTTGGAACCCTGTTATGAGCTAAATTGTGTCCCTGTACACCCCATTCTAAAACCTCAGAATGCAACTATTTGGAGATATGGCTTTTAAAGAGGTGATTAAGTTAAAACAAGATGGGTACAGTGGGCCCTAATCCAATCTGACTGGTGTCCTCAGATGAAGAGGAAATTTGAATACATAAAGAGACTAGAGGCTCACATGTACAGAGGGACAACCATATGAAAAGGCATCAGAGAGGTGTCAGAAGAAACCAAACCTGCCAAAATCTTGGTGTCGAACTTTTAGCCTCTAGAATGTGACAAAATAAATTCCTGTGGTATTTTGTTATAGTCCAAACAAACTGATCCAAACCCTGATGGAATTTAATGATTGAATCAATGGATGAATAAATTATTTCCTGGTCGATTACAAAGCAATAAAACAAATAATCTTGTTCCAAGAAAAGGTAAGACAAGAGTCGAGATGTGAAGCCATTCAAGACCTTACAAAAGAGAGAGGCAAAAAGCCAGGAAGGGAAACCTGAGAAAGTTCCCTCAAACCAACGGAAGTGTTTATAAGGGCTCTAAAACTGAGGGTCTTGGAGGCATGTGTGGGCTATAGTGGAGAGAGAACCTGGACTTTGGCAGTAGAGATCTGGGTTCAAAATCTCACCCTATCACTCACTCCATATGTTATTGCAGGCAAATTACTTAACTTTTTATTTTGGTACCGGGGATTGAACTCAGGGGCACTCAACCACTGGGCCACATCCCCAGCCCTTTTTTGTATTTTATTAGAGACAGGGTCTCACTGAGTTGCTAAGTGCCTCGCCATTGCTGAGGCTGGCTTTGAACTCGTGATCCTCCTGCCTCAGCCTCCCAAGTGCTGGGATTACAGACGTGCACCACCACGCCCTGCTATTTAACTTTTTTGATTCTCAGTTTTCTCATCTGAAAATAAAAAGATGAGAAGTTTTTTATGGAGCTGTTAGGATTAAATTAAATAAGAAAGCATATATAAATCTGTGTAGCATCTAATAAATGTTATTTCCTCCCCTGCCCCCCACCACCATGGGCTGGGGAAAGAGAGGAAACGGAGACCTAGTAAGAGGACTGAAGAACTTTTTTGTGCCAATGCACAATGTTCAAAGAGTGTGATAAGTTCAGACAAGCCTGGATATGAGGTTTGTGTGGCAAGAAGCCAGAGTCTAGGTAGCAAGAGATACTGATAAGAGTCTGATGGGAGGGACATTGTGGTTCTGAGTTATCCATTCAGTTCACAGCTCTATGACAACCAGTGTCATAAGGAACAGAATCCATTCCCACTTAGAATTAGTAGAATTTAAGCAGGCCAACATCCATGGGTCAGGTATAGTAAGTGTGAGAATTTCAGCTGGGATACCAGTTGTACAAACTGACCCAGGGCTCATACCCTGCCTCTGAAACCAGATCTAAGTCTTGCTATTAGAAGTGAGGCAGGGGCTGGGGTTGTGGCTCAGTGGCAGAGCACTTGCCTAGCACATGCGAAGCACTGGGTTTGATCCTCAGCACCACACACAAAAAAAATAAATAAAATAGAGGTATTGTGTCCATCTATTAATTAAAAAAAAAAAGCAGAAGTGAGAATGTCTGCTCCTATTTTAGTATTGATTAGGTCAGAAACTGGACAAAAAACGAGCCTTTGTTCCAGGGTATACACTAATTTATGAGGGACTACTTTGTGCCAGGATTTTCACATGCATTTTCTCCCTACTTCATCACAACCCCTGGAGACCAGAACTTATTTCTAAAATGAAAATTTTTTTTCAAAGAAGGAAATTGAGTGCCAGAGAGATTAAGCAACTAGTCCAAAACCATACTGTTAATAAGGAGTGGGACCAAGAGTTGGAAAATTCCAATTCATCCACTGAATAAAAGAGGTTTCAATTGTTGATAATGCAAAGAAATCTCTAGGAGAGAATTTTATGATATTACAACAGATCCCTTACAAGTGTAATATACCTCCCAGTATTTGGATATGGGGCCCAGCCTCAAACCTTTGATACTTCTACCAGAAACCATATAACAGAGGGCAGCCCTACAGAATATTTTCCACAGGAAACATCTGCCCAAATATTTCGAAGGCTGCAGAATGTCCCGAGAGAGAGGGAAAGCTGAGGCCAATCATAAGCATGGTGATAAGTCCAGGTACCAGGTGGACTGGAGCAGAGAGAAAATGCAGGCTTCCTGCCTTCCGCTCCCTCTGGAAGTGCGCTGTGATAAAATAAACTCTTTCCAAGACTCAGGTTCCCAGGTTAGTGATCTGGTTTTCCTCTAGTAGGAAGTGAGCTGTCTCTCAATCAGGGGAGGGGCGAGGGGGAAATTATTGCCAATTACATAAAATATGTATGTGGGAAGGTTCAGATGTTTCATGTCTTCACAATTAGAAGACCTCCACTTTATTCTTAGAGTCAATCACAGCCCAGCCACAGGAGAGACATTCTTTCTTTGAGTGTTTACAAGACAATCAATTGAAAAGATTTTTTAAATCCCTTTTTGTTTAAAGAAACTGACATAATAGAAAGAAAGGATTGAGTCTCTGCCAAGAATAGGCTTTCTGAACTTTCTCTCCCTCAGCTCAACAGCACTTGAAGGTCTTTCAATAAACCAAGTCGCTGGCCCCAAATAGAATATTGCTACCAGTAAAGACAAAAACAAAAAGCTGTGTTGTCTTTGAGTTGAAATAAGAAAATAAGAGTCCATAGTCACCCTGAATGTATTATTCAGGTTCATTGTTCCTTATAGTTCTACTCCACTTGTGGAAAGGAGAAATATAAGGAACAATGGCTAAGAGAACTCCTCCCCATGTGCCAGGCATTGTACTAGGCACTGAACAGCCAGGAGTATGAATATATGCTGATTCTTGCGCTCCAAGAGCTTCCAGACTGAGGAGGAAATAGATTGGTACTCACAGATGGTACAAAAGGAAATAAAAAGGATGGGTAAAATCCTAATTTGGAATTTGTGGAAAGGGAAAGCCTGAAGCTTCCAGGGGATGGTACTGAGCATATAGCACACAGTTAGTGGATCCTAATTTGGAATTTGGGGGTCCCTGACAGGGAGAAGATGTTCTTCATTCTTCTCCAAGAGTGATGGGGGAAATCATCTTATCTGGGAACTCACCCACTACATATCCAACCTTTCTCTATGCTACATTGGGTTTGCCTTTTTTAAAAAAGAAATTATTTATTTGCTTTAGTTGTACACAATGCATTTATTATTTTTACGTGGTGCTAAGGATTGAACCCAGGCCGTGCACGTGCTAGGCAAGCACTCTATCACTGAGCTAAAACCCCAGCTCTTGGATTGCCTTTTTTAGCATCCACATATGAAAGATAACATGCAGTATTTGTCTTTCTATATCTGGCTTATTTTATTTAAGATAATGCCCTTTGTCCATTTTGCGGCAAATGACAAGTTATACTTCTTTTTATGGCTGAATAATATTCCCTTGTGTCTATATGCCACATTTGCTTTACCCATTCATCTGCTGGGGGGCATCCAGGCTGATCCTCTGTCTTTTTGATATCCTGACATTATCTTGTATTCATACCCAGAAATAAAATGGTTGGATCATATGATATATTTATTTTTAGTTTTTTGAGGAACCTCCATACTGTGCTCTATAGTGACTGTGCTAATTTGCACTCCCACTAACAGTGTATAAGAGATCCCTTTTCTCCACATCCTTGCCAGCACTTGTTATTTTTTGTCTTTTTGATGATATCCATTCTAACCAGGGCAAGATGATATCTCATTGTGATTTTAATAACAGGTACCAAAACACAGTTGGGTAGAAGTAATAAGTTCTGGTATTCTATAGCACAGTGGGGTGACTATAGTTCACAATAACCTACTATATATTTTATGAGTAACTAGAAGAGAGGAGCTTTAAAAGCTCTAAAGTCATGATAATTATACATTGAATACATGTATTGAAATATTACAATGTACCCCATATATCTGTACATTATTATGTGTTAATAAAAAATGTTTTCATGTTTAAATAGACAGAAATATTAACCATTGATTTGATCATTACAATCTATAGATATGTATCAAATTATACTCCATAAAAGCAATAGTAGTTAATTTTTTTAAAGAATAAAATAGAAGAAAAACAGATTTTTATATCTAAATTCAAAGGTATTTCATCTTATATTCATTTGGGGTTAATTCTATCAGCAAGCTATTCCTATTTAATAGGAAATTATTGAACTTTGCTTACAATAAAATTCAGCTTATGGTAACAAAAGAAAAAAGAGGGGGATTGCCTTTTCATTGCTTTTCCTCTCCTTTATTTTCTCTTCAGTCACTACTGAAACTCTTTCAATTAGCATTTAGCTACATTGTAGTTAATTTAAATGCATCTTATCATTCAACCCTCCTAGCAATCCTGTAAGGTTAGAACTATTTCTCCACTTGACCATGGAAAAATGCAGACAAGGATGGCTGAGTAATTTACTGAAGGTCACACAGCTAGTATGTGGTTCAAATGATATTTGCCTTTAGTCTGATTGCCTGTACACTCTTCTCTATACTCAAAAGTCAAGATATTTCTTTTTTTTATATTTATTTATTTGCTTTTAGTTGTACACAATGCGTTTATTTTTACGTGGTGCTGAGGATTGAACCTGGGCTGCACGCGTGCTAGGCAAGCGCTCTACCGCTGAGCCACAATCCCAGCCCCTCAAGATATTTCTTAGAGATGAATGAAATAAGATTCATTACCTTGGACAACTCATAGTTCAGTGCAAATAGTTTGTTCATTTTTCAGTCAACAACAATATTTATCAAACACCCACTATTCACTAGTTGCTGTCACAGAACAGATGCATAATTCCCTCCCTTCAAGGAATTTATGGTCTTTAGGAGGCTGATGAATGCAAATAAAATGGTACAACCCAGATAAATGACAATAAAATGCCATAACACCTGTAAAAGAAGAGACATAATAAGACTTCAAAGAGCAGGAGAGGATGGAGGTCTCCCTGGGACAATTTGAGATGGCTCTACAAAGGATAAGGCTCATGTTTGAGTGGAGAATTGAAACTGTATATGTTTGCCATGAGAAACTTCTGTTTGTCCAAGTGCATCATGCTGTCTTGCATCTGCAAGCTCTCTGTTCCCCTTTCCTGACTTAATGTAGGAGCCCTGTTTGGGGAGATGGCTATTGATTGCGGTTGACTTCGGGCCATGGAGTTTTGTACATTGCCGCCTTCCATAGTCTCACGAGACTTGGCCCGGGATCTCGAGAGACTTGGGCCGAGCACGGAGCGGGTTGGGGCCATTTTGGTTGTTGGTTGTTTGCTGGTGTGTGGTACGTGTTAGAGTTGTTAGAGCCAGAGAGAGAAACTGACAGAATAAAGATCCTGTTTGTTTCCAGTCTGCCTCTGAACTTATTTCCATGGCTTTGCTGCTCCAAGTGGCCATCGCTTCAGGCGGCGACAACTTAACACCACACATCTTCCTGGTATCCACTTGAGTGACACTTCCTCCTGGAAGTCTTCCTTCACGTGCCTTTTGTCCATCCCACAAATAGACTACTGACTTACTGTCATGGTTTCCCATGGAACTCTGTGTATATGTAAAGGGGAATAAAACTTTTGTTCATTGAGTAAGAAGCTCAATGTGGTTGAAATATAGGGTACATGGCTCATAAAAAATTTTGTGGATAAGTGAATGAGTGGATGAATAAATGCTTTAAAGAACTGTACTTTCACCTAGAAAGTAGGCTTCAATTGAATTTGAACTGCCATTTGAACTGCCTCCATCATATTGTCTCTACCTGGCTGCTCCTTCTCATTGTTTAAAATGCCCCTTTGTCCTGAAATCCTTCCTGACAGCCCCCTGTTTTTCTACAGTCTAGGTCAAGTGCTTCCAACACTTTTGAGCCTTTCTGGGATCAGTGAGGCCAGGAAAGAGACTTTGGGGTTCTGGTGCTGTTGTTCTCTGGATCAAAGCCCACCAAACAGAAACCCAGATCCCAAATATTGGATACCAACTTGGAGGGAACTTTCAAGGTCATTTCTCCTCTTACCTAGAAGTGATGTCCTAGCCTCCAGGCTCTTGTTTGTTGCTGGAGCATCTATTCCAGGAACAATTTTGATGAGAAGAGCAGCAAAGCCGCTACCACAGACTCCAGCCTGAATCTCTC
Organism: Tamias sibiricus; assembly: GCA_025594165.1. Lineage (NCBI taxonomy): Eukaryota > Metazoa > Chordata > Mammalia > Rodentia > Sciuridae > Tamias > Tamias sibiricus. The sequence goes on from CM046658.1 coordinate 45,883,123, forward strand.
TACCAGTGGACACCCCAAATCCAATTTGTCTAAAACCAAAATGCTAGAAAGAGTTTGGGTTTTAGAATCAAACAAATCTGGGGTTAACTCTGTCCTCCACTCGCTATATTGGCTTTGGGTAGGTTGTTTCACTTCTTTCAACCTCAGTTTCCTCACTGAAAGCCAAAAAGTTTTGAAACAGGGGAGTTCAGGGATGCTTATTTTAGAAGAATTCCTCCTGCAGCTGTGGGGATTGGGGGAAGGGATGGGCTGGAGGGGAGAAACCAGAGGCAGTTCAGGGGCTGTGGAATAGAAGTGTTTCCAATTACCCAGCATTGCCTGCCTCGCCTTGTAGCACACTCTCCACCGTGACCCCCGAGCCAACCTCATGCTGTTGCCTAGCAACTCACCTGCATCACCCAGGGATCTGAAGCCGGGGCCCCACTGAGGATGGGGAAATGACCAGTTTAATTACAAAGGCTCAGGGGAATCCTACTTCAGTTCATTCTTCAAATATTCACTGGGCTCCCACCAAGTACCAGGCCCCATGCTAGATTTAGAGGATTTAGAGATGAATAAAAACAAAAACAACAACAACAACAACAACAACAAAAAAACCTATCTCTTTCCTCAGGAAATTTACAATATAGCAGGATGGACAGATTTTTTTTCATTCAAGAAATATTTGAGTACTTGTCAACAGAAGAATGGATGAACAAATTGTAGCATATTCATCCAATTTAATAGTATGCACAGCATGAGAATGAACAATCTATAATTACACACAAATATGGAATATTGACAAGTGAAGCATATGATGAGTGAAAGAAGCTGGAGAGAAAAGAGTACATCCTATATGATTCCATTTAGATAAAGTACAAAAACAGGTAAAACTAATTTACGCTGTCAAAAATCAGGACTGGGGGCTTACATTCCAGAAATACGCTGTTTATAGATTTGAGCATAGATTATGTGGCCTGTTCCATTTGCAAAAGTTTATAAAGGTTGTATACTTATGATATCTTAACTTTACTGTATGCATAATATAAATCAATAAAAAGTTTTCTTAAAAAGTATTTATTGAGGGCTGGGATTGTGGCTCAGCAGTAGAGTGCTTGCCTAGTATGTGTGAGGCCCTGGGTTCGATTCTCAGCACCACATAAAAATAAATAAAACAAATGTATTGTGTCCAAACTACAACTAAAAAAATAAATTTAAAAAATATATATTTATTGAATATGTGACACACACTAGGTGAAAGAAAAGTGGCGCAGGACTGATCAAATACACACCTGGGGTAAGAAGCAGGTTTATTGTCAGGAGCATGACAAGGCTCCTCTGCACAAAGAGAGAGACAGCAGCTGGGCGCGGTGGCACACGCCTGTAATCCCAGCACTTGGGAGGCTGAGGCAGGAGGATCACGAGTTCAAAGCCAGCCTCAGCAATGGGGAGGCACTTAGCAACTGAGTGAGACCCTGTCTCTAATAAAATACAAAAAAGGGCTGGGGATGTGGCCCGGTGGTTGAGTGCCCCTGAGTTCAATCTCTGGTACAAAGAAAAAGAGAGAGACAGCAGCAGCAAGGAAGGATAGCAGCAGCAACTCCCCCTTGAATGTTACCTTTTATAGGCTTGAATCATTGCAGTAGGGGCAGTTTCAGTCTTGACTGACATAGTAAGCATCCCCTGATCTTGTGGAAGGCAAGTTTTTTCTTGGGAACAGAGACAGGCAGTTTTTCTATCTCTCAGAGGGGGAACAGGAAAACCAGCATGTCCCTTTATCTTCTCAAGGAGAGAACAGGGAAACCAGTACGTTTCCTTCCCGTCTCAGGGGCCGGTAAATTGTCTCCTATCTCTCAATGAGAGAACAGGGAGAGACTGGAACATCTCCAGACCAGTAGGTTTTATCTTGGGCTAGTTTCTATTTCTTAGGAATAAGAACGGTATTCATAAAGTGGGGGTGGGAAAAAGGAAGATGGCTGCAATTATTCTAACACTAGGCACCTTGTATTGGGTAAATATTTTAAAAGAAATTTACAACACGGCATGATAAATATACAGGGATTTGGAGAGCACAAAGAGAGGACTTTCCATCAATTATACCCTATCTGTGGCAAAGGACCCAAGCAAGGCTTCCTGGAAGAGGGGATTTTGAATCAAATGGAGACCTACCAGACAGGAGAGGGAGGAAACAGGGTCTGTCAGGCAGCAGAAACAGGGATGAGGAGGAGGCAGGAAATAGGGCTGGAGGGTTACAGGGAACCCAAACTGTGGAGAGCCTGGAATAATAATAACTGTTTGAGGTACAACAGGCAATTAGAAACACTTAGTTTGTTATGAGGTATGTGACATTATCATTCTTATTTTACAGATTAGGAAATAGAGGTTAATTTAACCTGCTTAAAAATCACATAGATGCCTATAATCCCAGCACTTGGGAGGCTGAGGCAGGAGGATCACGAGTTCAAAGCCAGCCTCAGCAATGGCTGAGGTACTTAACAACTGAGTGAGACCCTGTCTCTAATTAAAAACACAAAAAAGGGCTGGGGATGTGGCCCAGTGGGTGAGTGCCCCTGAGTTCAATCTCTGGTACAAAGAAAAAGAGAGAGACAGCAGCAGCAAGGAAGGATAGCAGCAGCAACTCCCCCTTGAATGTTACCTTTTATAGGCTTGAATCATTGCAGTAGGGGCAGTTTCAGTCTTGACTGACATAGTAAGCATCCCCTGATCTTGTGGAAGGCAAGTTTTTTCTTGGGAACAGAGACAGGCAGTTTTTCTATCTCTCAGAGGGGGAACAGGAAAACCAGCATGTCCCTTTATCTTCTCAAGGAGAGAACAGGGAAACCAGTACGTTTCCTTCCCGTCTCAGGGGCCGGTAAATTGTCTCCTATCTCTCAATGAGAGAACAGGGAGAGACTGGAACATCTCCAGACCAGTAGGTTTTATCTTGGGCTAGTTTCTATTTCTTAGGAATAAGAACGGTATTCATAAAGTGGGGGTGGGAAAAAGGAAGATGGCTGCAATTATTCTAACACTAGGCACCTTGTATTGGGTAAATATTTTAAAAGAAATTTACAACACGGCATGATAAATATACAGGGATTTGGAGAGCACAAAGAGAGGACTTTCCATCAATTATACCCTATCTGTGGCAAAGGACCCAAGCAAGGCTTCCTGGAAGAGGGGATTTTGAATCAAATGGAGACCTACCAGACAGGAGAGGGAGGAAACAGGGTCTGTCAGGCAGCAGAAACAGGGATGAGGAGGAGGCAGGAAATAGGGCTGGAGGGTTACAGGGAACCCAAACTGTGGAGAGCCTGGAATAATAATAACTGTTTGAGGTACAACAGGCAATTAGAAACACTTAGTTTGTTATGAGGTATGTGACATTATCATTCTTATTTTACAGATTAGGAAATAGAGGTTAATTTAACCTGCTTAAAAATCACATAGATGCCTATAATCCCAGCACTTTGGGAGGCTGAGGCAGGAGGATCGCGAGTTCAAAGCCAGCCTCAGCAATGGCTGAGGTACTTAACAACTCAGTGAGACCCTGTCTCTAATTAAAAACACAAAAAAGGGCTGGGGATGTGGCCCAGTGGTCAAGTGCCCCTGAGTTCAATCCCCGGTATTTAAAAAAAAAAAAAAAAAAAAAAAAAAAAATCACATAGAAAATGGTAGAATTAGCTGTAGACCCAGACAACCAATCCCAGTGTGCTTGACCACTGCCTTGCAGTGGTCATTTGGTCACAGACTAAGTCCCAGGAGAGTATTTAAACATAGGAGTAACAGATTTTTGTGTGTCAAAAACTGCTCTGGTTGCTCTGTGGAAAACTGCATTGAGTTGGATGGGGCAAGTGTGAAGGCAGGGAGTCCAAGAAGGAAGCTCCAGGAGTTCAGTTGAGAGAAACTAAGGCTTAGAAGAAAGTAAGGTCCAAGGAGAGGATGAGGAGATTTTAAAAATCAATGACCAGACCTCTTTGCTTTCCTTTCACATGTACTGATAGAAGTAAAATCCAGGGGTTGGGGTTGTGGCTCAGTGGTAGAGCGCTTGCCTAGTGCGTGTGCGGCCCAGGTTTGATCCTCAGTACAACGTAAAAAAAAAATCAAACACATTGTGTACAACTTAGGCACATAAATTAATATTTAAAAAAAGAAGTAAAATCCAGAAGAAGGCACAGCTTATTATATTTTTTATTTTTTGGCTTTGGATGAAAAGAATTGAAATAGATATAGCTCTCGGGGACTCAGTGATAGAGCACTTGCCTAGCAGGTGCAAGGCCTTGGGTCTGATGCCTAGCACTTGAAAAAAAAAAAAATTTATATATACATACATTTATATGTTTTCACACCCACCCACATGCACATACATGCATGTGTGTGTGTGTGTGTGTGTGTGTGTGTGTGTGTATGTGTATTTCTTATTCATGGTACAGTCTTTGGTCTTAAAGACCTCTCTCATTTTATTTATTTATGTATTCTCTTTTTTTTTCTTTTTCCTTTTGGTACCGGGATTAAACTCAGGGGCACTCGACCACTGGGCCACATCCCCAGCCCTTTTTTGTATTTTATTTATAGACAGGGTCTCACTGAGTTGCTAAGTGCCTCGCCATTGCTGAGGCTGGCTTTGAACTCGCGATCCTCCTGCCTCAGCCTCCCAAAGTGCTGGGATTACAGGCGTGCGCCACCGCGCCCGGCTATTTATGTATTCTCTTTAATTCCTTTTCCTCTTCTCACCCCTAGGAGCAACTCTTTGAATGTGTTTATTGTGGACCATTTTATATTGTTCTTGCAAAATATGAATTTTTATCTTGTGTGCACATATCTATTTATTTATGTAAATAGTGTTGAGTTACATATCTCATGTATCTTGCTTTTGCACTCCACCCTGAATGCAAAGTTTTCAAGATCTTTGTCTTGCTATGTGTACTGTTAGTTTGTTGTTTCTATCTGCTTCCAAGGATTATAGAACTGGATGGACAATACAATGGTGCAGAAAGTCTCTACCAGAGAGACTTCAGCGATAACCTCTGTTGATCTATTAACTTGTGGTTTGAACTTGGGATATTTGTAAAATCTGAAGTGCTTCTACCTCTAACCTTCCAGGCAACTTCCCTTATTTTGCACACAGGAATTTCTGGTCCAGAGAGTGGGAGTGACTTGACTAAGGACACACAACAATTACTAATAGTTGAATTCAAGTTAACCCACATTTATTGAGTGCCAGGCATGGTGCTAAGTGCTCTAGATACTTGAATAACTAAACCCTGCTGAATCCCTCCCCAGGGCCTCTAGACAGAGCTATGTTAATTTTCCAAGAGCAGGTGCAGAGCGAACGAGCCTGTGGGCCCTGCTCAGATGCAGTAAAGATATTAATAGGATGTGGCCTCAGATGAATCACAGGCAGCACCTCCATCACCCTAGCTGGGCCCCACAATATGCCTGGTCTCATGCAAAGGAAAGAGATTTGGTACACTGCTTCCTATTTGCAAAAGGTTATTTATTACTATAATATTTACCAATAATAGCTGAACTGAAAGAGTAAGATAAATCACCTTTGCCTATCTGCATGTATAATATTACACAGTAGTAACTACAGCATAAATTAAAAATTTATATTCCCCTTTTTAAAAATGTTTTTGTTGTTGTGCAATATTAACTGCTACCGTTGGTTGTTTATCTGTGCTGGACACCAAGCACTTTATATGTGTTGGCTCATTTAATCTTCATTACAATCCCATAAGGCAGGAAGTACCATTATTTCCCATATTTTGAAGATAATGAAACAGAAGCACAGATATATTACTTGCTCTAGGTCAGTGGATTTCAAGCACTTTGAATGAAACCCACAGTAGAATTATAGTTTATATTGCAAACTGAATCACACTTGTATCTTACAATACTACACTAACCCTTACTATATGAGATTCAATCTGATATTTCTATTCAATTATTCCCTCCCAACCATGTTGGTCTGAGTCATTAAATTGATTCCATCACCTGCTGATGGACTAAAACTCACAGTTTTGGAAAACAATGCCCTAGATGTTACACATGCCACAATAATAACAAAATTACACAAAATTCAAAATCATAAGGGCTGAGGTTGTAACTCAGTGGCAGAGCACTTTGCCTAGCATGCATGATGCACTGGCTTTGATCCTCAGCACCACATAAAAATAAACAAATAAAATAAAGGCATTCTGTCCATCTACAACTAAAAATTTTTTTTTAATTCAAAATCATAATATTCTTCAACATGAATTTTCATGTCCTTAGCACAGGCTCTGTATCAGGTCTCATGACACGATTAGAGACAGATTTGAATCAAATGTGGTTCTGCATTCAAGGAGCTCACAGACTCCTCAAGGTAGCACCTGTGTAGAGAGGGTGTTCAACCTGTGTTGAGCACCACAGCAGTGATGCTCAATCCTGACTGCACCTTAGGATCATCTGGCATCTTTTTAAGACATTTAATCTTGGGACTCTATCCTCAAATTTCCTGATTCTATTGGTTTGAAAATCTGTATTTTTAAAAAGCTCCCTGGGTGAGTCTATAGTGCAGTATGGACTAATGGTCACTGCAATACAGCATGCTAAGTGCTTTGTTAAAAGGAAGCATAGAATAGGCACATTTAACTACCTAATGGTGTTGAAAAAAGTCTCAGAAAGAAGTTTTTTTTTAAAGGTTTTTTTTTTTTTTTTTTTTTTTTTTTTTTTTTTTTTTTTTTTTTAATGCTGGCATAGAACCCAGGGCCTCACAAAAGCTAGGTAAGTGTTCTACCATTAAGCTACATCCTCAGCCCAAGAAGTTGTTTTTGCACAATGAACTTCCATAAGTGCTCCACCTTTATTCTTTTTTCTCCCACATTTTTTATTGGTGCATTACAGTTGTACAGACTGTTGGGATTTGTTGTAACATATTTGTATATGCACACAATGCCCAATACAATAATACAATATAATAATTTGGCTAATATCACTCCCCAGCACTTCCCCCTTCACTTTCTACCTCCCACCCCCACTTCCTCCACTGATATCTCTTTGATCTTCATGAGACCTGCCCCTACTTCTTTTCCTTTTTCCTCTCTAGCTTTGGCATATGAGAGAAAACATATGATCCTTAACCTTCTGAGTTTGACTTATTTTGCTTAACATAATGATCTCCAACTCCACCCATTTTCCTGCAAATGACATAATTTCATTGTTCTTTAGGGCTAAATAAAACTCCATCGTGTACCTATCTATGCCACATTCCAAGAAGTTATTTTTGACTGTGTTTTGTGTGCTAAATAGCCTCTGGCCCTTTAAAGCCACTATCCATACCACTGTCTGCCCAGTACTTTGAACATGTCCTGATAACATCAACCAGCTCCTTTGCTCCCTGGCTTTCATTTAGGTAGAGGCCTTGAAAGAAATTGGTGAGAGGGAGGGCTGGGAAATGAACTCCCTGGATACTTCCTTAAAATCTTGCCTGGGGACCTGGGGTTGTAGCTCAGTGGTAGAGCACTTGCCTGGCACATGTGAGGCACTGGGTTCGATCTTTAGCACCATATAAAAATAAATAAATAAAAATAAAGGTATTGTGTCCTCTACAACTAAAAATATATTTTAAAAAATGCTTGCCTGGGGTTAGCTATAAATCACCTCCCTGCCTTTTTTTTTTTTTTTTTTTTTTTTTTGTGGTACTAGGGAGTGAATCCAGGGGAGCTTCACCCTGCACCTCCAGCCCTTTTTGTCTTCTGATGGTCTTGCTAAGTTGCTGAGGGCCGTTAAACTGTTGAGGCAGCCTCAAACTTGTGATTCTCCTGTCTTGTCTTGCTGAGTTGCTGGGAATACAGGTGTGTGCCATCCCGCCCAGCTGGCTGTGATCTCCTTTAAGGTAAATGACCTTTTCAAGATGGCTTGATCGGGGCTGGAGGGGTTGTGGCTCAGCCATAGAGCTCTTGCCTAACATGTGTGAGGCACTGGGTTCGATTCTTTGCACCAGATACAAATAAAATAAATGTCCATCTACAACTAAAAAAGTATTTTAAAAAAGATAGCTTGATGTTCAAGACGCTTCCTACACTCTGTCATCTTTCCACCTTCTACCTACCCAGTCAGGTCAAGGGGTGTTAACAGCTCAAATAGGTTCCTGAACTACACCCCTACCTCCCACCCACATGTTTTAAACTAGTCCCTTTGTAAATAAACCTTCACCAAATTATAATCTGATTGTGTCATTTGTTTCCTATTGAGGCCCTGCCTGGTAAGTCCGGGAAGCAGGATGGTTTGCAATAAGGATAAGGGAAAGAAATCCCAGCATGAGTAATGGCAAAGAGTAATGAAAATATCATATTTTTGTTTGTTTGATTCCCTTTATTGGTTGGAGGACAAATTGCTCAGTCCTAATCTTCCTAGATTATCAGCAATATTTGGCAAGTTAATCATTTTCTCCATCCTGGAACAAATTTGTCACTTGGCCTCCCTGGCATTGCACTCCTGGGGTCATCTGTTCTTCCACTGGCCATTCTTTTTCAGTCTCTTCTGGTTCATTCTCATTCCCCTGATGTCTTCATCTCCCTGATGTTGAATGTTGAAGTCCCTTGGTTCTCCTGTCTAAACCACCTCTCCATTACCATCCATTATCATGACTTTAAATACTCTGCATGCTATCTACTCCCAAATTTTTTATCTTTCACTTACATCTCTTTCAATTCCAGATTCATATATCTAAGCTAACTAGAGATAGGAATGGTGTCTGGAGCCAGCTTCTAAAGTTATAAAGTTATTTTCAGAACTTTTGACAGTCACTTGTTTACCATAGCCATTACTAAAAATTAAATTATATCAAGTAAACAAAGGTAATATTTAAAGCTCAGGCTGGGGCTGAAACTCAGTGGTAGAGTGCTTGCCCCAGTACCACATAAAAATCGAAAGAAAGGAAGGAAGGAAAGAAGGAAGAAAAGCCTGTCATTTTCTCATGATTTTACTATATTTCATTACTTTCTATGTTCTTGGGGTTATTTACATCTATTCTGTGTTGTGGAAATACTACACAATGGCGTGCTACTCTCTAAACTCTTCCTCATTCTGTGTGTGATAACACCATGCTGGCAGCTCAGAATTAACCACGGTGGAAGTATTACACCACAGAAATTGGCAAGAGCTACAAATCAAGGATCGATTTATTGTTTTGTTCATTGCCTGTCTGGACTTAAGAAAATAATGGAAAATGTTAATAGATATTAGTTTAGTAGTGTATATTGAATTTAGAGAGTATTGTGTGAGCATCCACTGCATTATGAATAACATGAATTTTTTTTTTTTAGGAAATATTATTCCAGTATTGGGAAACTTATCTGGTTCCACAAAAAAGTCACTTGTCATTGACTAGTGAAGTTCCACCCTGTCTCTATTGTTTGACTTTCATCTTACTATTAATGTAAACACGAATATCAACAAGCAATTCCTCTTGGAATTATACTTGTTCAGTGGCTGCGATCATTGGTTGGTTACAGATACAAGTTTGGAAAAAATCAGTTAAAGCATTCTATGAGAATGATTTGACTGTATGGAATTTTCAATAAAGAGTACTATTGGGGGGCTGGGATTGTGGCTCAGTGGCAGAGCGCTCGCCTCGCACGTGTGCGGCCCAGGTTCGATCCCCAGCACCACGTAAACATAAATGCATTGCATTGTGTACAACTAAAGTAAATAAATAAATATTAAAAAAAAAAGAGTACTATTGGGCTGGGTGCAGTGGTGCATGCCTGTAATCCCTGTGGCTCAGGAGGCTGAGAAAGGAGGATTGAGAGTTCAAAACCAGCCTCAGCAAAAGCCAGAGGCTAAGCAACTCAATGAGACCCTGTTACTAAACAAAATACAAAATAGGGCTGGGAATGTGGCTGAGTGGTCGAGTACCCCAGAGTTCAATCCCCAGTACCCCAAAAGAAAAAAATAGAGTACCATATATTTTAGTACACACGCATCTTTTTTTTTTTTCCTGGACTGCAATTGTTAAATATTTACCAGCATAGTACTGCTAATAGGTTACTCAAACTTAACATATCCCAAACTGAGCTCTGGATTCTCCATCCCAAACCACTTGCCCCTACATGTATCTCATCTCAATGGCAAATTTTGGTGGGCGTGGGGGGGTACCAGGGATTGAAATCAGGGGCACTCAACCACTGAGGCACATCCCCAGCCCTATTTTGTATTTCAATTAGAGACAGGGTCTCACTGAGTGGCTTAGTACCTTGCCCTTGCTGAGACCGGCTTTGAACTCATGATCCTCCTGCCTCTGCCTCCTGAGCTGCTGGGATTAGAGGCATGTGCCACTGTACTGTCTCAGTGGCAATTTTATAATTCCAGTTGCTCTATCCAAAAATCTTAAGGTAGCCAGGCATGGTGGTGCACGCCTGTAATCCCAGTAGCTCGGGAGACTGAGGCAGGAGGATGCCCATTCAAAGTCAGTCTTAACAACTTATCAAGGCACTTAGCAACTCAGCGAGACCCAGTATCAAAAAAAAAAAAAAAAATTAAAAAAGGGCTGGGAATGTGACTCAGTGGTTGAGCGTCCCTGAGTTCAATCCCTAAGACCAACTGCCCCCCCCAAAAAAAAAAAAAAAACTTAAGGTCATCCGTCATTCTTTCTCTTATACTTTAGATCCAATCTATTAGGAAATCCTTTTGTCTCTACTTTCAAAATATATTCAGAAAATCTGACTGCTTTCTACCACACTACTCCCCACACGTCCCCTCATGTGGATTACTGAATAGCTTCCTGAGTAGTCTGCTCTTTCCAGTACTGCAATTAGAGAGAGTCTGTTAAAAAGCAAATCACAAATGTTGTTTCCCAGGCTGGGGATGTAGCTCAGTGGTAGAGCCTGTGCCTAGCCTGTATGAAGCCCTGGGTTTGATCCCCAGTACTGGAGGGGTGGGGGAGGAATATAAACGTCATTTACCTGGTTAAAATCTTCAGTGACTTCCCATTTCATTCAGAGTCAAAGGCAACATCTCTACAGTGGCTTATAAGACCCTTCAGTATCTGCCCACCCATTACATTATCTCTCTGATGTCATTCCACTCCCACATTAGTCTCTTTGCTTTTCTTATTTTTTAGAAATTTTTATCTGTTCTTTTTAATTATACATGACAGAAGAATGTATTTTTGACATACATACTCTGCTTTTCTTAAAACAAATCATGCATGCCCTCACCTCAGGGTCTTTGTACTTGCTACTTCCTCTACCTGGAATTCTTTTCCTCCACTTTCCTCCATTATTTGCTCTCTCTTACTTCCTTTGTTCAAATCCACTTTCTCAGTGAGACTTCACTTAAAAATTGACTTAAATTGCAATCCCGCCCCATCCAACCACTATCCATCTCCCCTGGTTATCATCATTTAAAGTAATATATGATTTATATTATAAGTTTTTTTGGGGAAGTTGTTTGTTTCAGAGACAAGCTCTCTTTATGTTGCCCCAGCTTGGGCCTGAACTCCTGGGCTCAACCAATCTTCCTGTCTCAGCCTCCTGAGTAACTGAGACTACAAGCATATACCAAAGCATCCAGCAGTAAGTTTTAGGATTCTTTTTTTTTTTTTTTTTTTGGTGTGTGTGTGTGTGTGTGTGTGTGTGTGTGTGTGTGTGGTACTAGAATTGAACTCAGGGGCACTCTACCACTGAAGTACACCTCCAGCCCTTTCAATTTTTTTTATTTTGAGACAGTGTCTCCCTAAGTTGCCTAGGCTGACCTTGAACATATGATTCTCCCACGTCAACCTCCTGAGCTATCTAGGACTGCAGGCATGCACCACCACATCTAGCTGTAAATTTTAGTTTTTATGAAGTGACTGTATGGACTTTTCAATAAGAAGTACTGTAATCACTAGAATTTAAGTTCGAGAGGTTTTCATCTATCATTTTTTCTGTCATATTCACTACTCTATTAAAGCCCTTAAAATAGTTTCTTTTACTAGTAGGCACTCAAAAATCAGTTGAATAAATAAAACATGAACATCTTATATATCCATAGAGTGTCTTTGAGTTTATTCTTAGAAAGAAGAGTAGTGGGATCCCAGGAGTGAGTCCCCAACCATTCCAACCCAGCTGACAATTGCATGTGCATTTATCTATGTCTGTGGATATCCCATTTGTGTAGATGTGTCATCTGGAAATAACTGTGCTCTTTCAAAAAAAATTTCATAGTGGACTAAAAATAAAATTACAAAATAAACACTGTTGACAATAATTAACAGCATCTCATATCAGATTCTAGCATAGACAAGTAAGAGAAGTCACCAGAAGGTTTAAGAAAAATGAATACTTGCCAAGTGTTAGAAAACTGCTGAAACATAGTTAACGTAGCTGGGAACACTGTGTTAGTGAAATAAAAGGGTTTATTGGGGTGCCACGTGGGCAAGGGTAGGGAAAGGAAGGGAAGGGAAGGGGGGGTAGGGAAGGGATGGACGGGAATAGGGGCAAGCAGGAACAGAGAGCAGGAACAGAGAGCAGGAACAGAGAGCAGGAACAGAGAGAGATTTCAGTCCGGGGCTGGTTTAAATAGAGTAGGGGCCATAAAACCCCCTTGGAGTGAGTCCTTGTCCTATAGGCCAGCAGAGGGGGGGGGGGGGGTAGTGGACAGGGGACTTGCTTGTCAGGTTTTTGGTCACGCTGAGGATCCTGGCAGCTGTAGTTTTTCACAAGGCACCTGGGGAGGTGTGGCCTTCTGCCTGGGAGGCGCAGCCTTCTGCCTAGAATCCAACACCAAGTGTATGCCAGGAGGACACAAGATGATTAACACCAGGGCCTGCCTGCCCTCAAGGTGATCCCAGCCTGGTGGGAGAAACAGCCAGAGAAACTGACAACTGTGAAAAATTGTCTTCAACCAACTAACAGAAAAATGTAGTGGGTGCAAAAGCAGCAGAGAGGAGGGACTGGTTAAGTGAGGCAGCAGAGGATGATATCTGAGCTGGGTTTTGAAGTATGAATAGGAGAGGAGAGAAGGACCCAAGAAAGAAACTTAGAATCGAGGACCATTTTGCCGTTAACACTATCCATATTTAGTTGAAATGCCCGCCTATCTGGATTTTAACAACAAATAGATTGGCCAAGCTTGCAAAACAACTAGTTGTATGTAGCAGAGCTTGAGAAATCCTGGTTACTGGGACACAAAGGAAGAGCTGAGTGAAAGGTACAGATGGCAGGAAGAGAGAATAATGATTTCACAGGAGCAGAGCAGGGAAGAGGGATCTGCTTAATAGCTATATCCATCACAGGCTTGTGGGCTCCCACTAGCAAGGGGGAAAGGAGTAAGAAGACCAGAGGCACTTTGCTTATGCCTTGATCCTTCCTGAAGCACCCTTTCTCCTGTTTTCCACCTCTTCTAACAATGTAGTCTGCTCCTAAAGAGCGAGACCACCTTGGTGATGATGCAGAAAGACCTCACACTCCGAAATCTGAATACCTGGTTTCAAGTCTTTTAAACTATATGAACTTTTGCCCAGTTTCAAACCTTTTTCTGGCCACTGCCTGGAGAGTGACTTAGCATTCAAGGCCCTTCCCAATCTGGCCCCTCATGACCCCTGTAGCCTCTTCTGCCCCACACCCCTTCTCACCCCAAATAGCCAAGCCCTTCCCTCAGGCTCTGAGCCTTCATAGACAATACTCCTCCTGCTGACATCTTTGCCTTCTGCCTTTCCAGACTCCAGAATTCCTATTCCTCTGTCAAGGCATGATTCTTCTGTCACCACCTCTGGGCCTCAAATCCCTAGAGCTTCCTCTACTCCAGCATCTGGACCACATCTGCTCTTGCCCTTTCCAGTCCACCCACCACAGAGGAGCCAGAGGGATCTTTCTACAGGGAGAAAAAAAAAAAAAAAAAACCTTTATTTCTTGGGTCAAAGACCATAATCTTTACTGTGGCCCACCAGGCTCTGTGCAATATCACTCCTGCCTGCCACTCCCCCTCCCCTCCTCCTCTCACATCTTTTGTTCTCTCTGCTCCAAACTCAAACCAGCCATGCTTGTTTGCAACATGTTTTTTCCCCCACTCAGGACCTTTGCATGTTCTTCCCTGCTTCAGTCTAATTTCTACTCATTCATTAGAGTTCAGCTTAAACATCCCTTCTCCTGTGAAACCCTCCTTAGCCCCCAGGCTAGTTTTAGGTGGTACTTATCATAATAGTAGTGATGAAGCAATTATGAATTATTTAATGTCTGTCTCTCCCGGGTAGGGACCATGCCTGTCTTCTTCATCGCTGTATAAGAAGTACCTAGATCTAGGCACAGAACACAGGAAGTGTTTGTTGAATGACTCCAGGAGTGCTTAGTCCTTAACACATTATACTAAATCTCCAGGTTACCTGGCTTCTCTTATGTTAGCCTGTGAGTTCCTGGAGGAGTAACATAGGGTCAGCACCCAGCCCTGCACTTGGCCCTTTGTGGTTTGAGGTTTTCTGAGCCTGGGAAACACTGTGTTGGGCTGTCCAGATCCCTGTCATAGGAGACTTGGGACATCATTTGCTGGGAGTACTGTTTAGCATGAAGCCTTTAGCTGTCAGCCCCTCCCAGGTTAGTACTATCTTGGCTCCTGTTTTGCCTCTTCCCAGCCAGTCCCACATCCAACGATGGATAAAGGCAAGGATATAAGGGCCTGGCTCTCTAAACTCATGCGCACACAATTCAGATGGGCCATTCTAGCTTCAGAGTCCCTGTTGGGGGAGCCAAGACTGTCCTCAGGCCTGCATGGAGCTCTCCGAGTCTCCCTCTGCCACTCCTTCCACAGGTGTTGATCCCAAGGGTGCTCCCTCCGAAAGGCTCTTACTCTCCAATCTCCACCTCAAATCTGCTTCCTAGCAATCCAACCTGCAACAGGCTCTGGGTCTCCTCTCTCAGCTGTCACTTTCGGGGAACATTAGTTCATTTACCTAAAGTTTGTAGGCATCATTCAGTTGTGAAAGTGTTTCACATTCACTTTTCTATTCCCATTGGAACAGAGGCTAGCTCTACTAAATAAGCAGAGAAACTAAATAGGAGGCCTGGATGGACGGAGTGACCAGCCTAAGGTCAGGCACTAATTAGAAGTTAAGCTGTCTGACCCAAACTTTTGTCTCCTTTTCTTCCAAATCTTGGAACAAGAGGGAGGCTCACTAAAGTGAATTCTGGTCTCAGAGGTCAGAATCAGGGCTCTGGGATCGGGGGCAGGCAGTAGGAGGGGGCCGCTCCCTCAGAACAGCTGGGGAAACTGAGGTCCGGCGCTCCGCGCGCCATCGCCTGCAGAGGAGAACGGGAAGGGGGCGCGTCCTGCCTCGCGGGCCGCCTCTTCCCGCCCCCCAACGCCGGGTCCCCCGCCTTGTCTTTGCCCTCGCCACGCGGCCACCTCGGAAGCGAGTCATGGTGGCTGCCGTGGCGGCGGCGTGGCTGCTCCTGTGGGCCGCGGCTTGCGCGCAGCGGGAGCAGGACTTCTACGACTTCAAGGCGGTCAACATCCGGGGCAAGCTGGTGTCGCTGGAGAAGTACCGCGGCTCGGTGAGTGAGCGTGGCGCGCGGGGCCTGGGCGCCACCCTGGCCGGGCCTGATGGGCGACCCGGGACCTGCGCGGGGTGGCTCCGCTTGGGGCGGCGGCTTCTCGCCCGGGAGTTCCCCGGCCCGGGCGCTGCCGCCGGACCCTTCGCCTGCTGTGTCCAGCGACTACGTGGCACGGCCCTGGCGCGCCGTGAAAGTTGCGCTGCCTGCGCACCCACTGCCTTGGGGCACCCGGGCCGCAACCTCCTCAGGAAGGTGGGTGCCCCGGCCCAGGCTTTATTTCTTGCGAGTGGAAAAAGTGACCCTATCACCGTGCCGCCCTTGCCTCTCCCAACCCCAGCGTCTGCTTCCAGAGAGGGAGTTGCTGATACTGAATCTAAGGAGAACACTGTAAAGATGAACGTGCAGTGCAAAGGGAATTATTTAAAATGCACGGGATCCTTACGGGAACCCGCGGCCCAGAGAGGGAAGGCATTTGCACGAGGCTGCACAGCACTAAAAATCGACACAGCCTGGAAGGGAACCCCACCTACCCCCTCCATCTATGGTCCGCTGTAGGCAGACCCAGAAGACAGTTTAGGTTGAGATACTAATCCTGGGCGAATTGGCCCCTCCTTGCTAAGAGGGAATCTTAGCTCAAAGAAGACTTCAGAGAGGAAGTGTGTGTGTGTGGATTGAATCTATGAAATGAGTAGATTTTAAACCGGGCGCCTTGGCACACACCTGTAATCCCAGCAACTCGGGAGTCTGAGGCAAGAGGATCGCAAGTTTGAAATCCGCTTCAGCAATTTAGCGAGGCCCTAGGCAACTTAGTGAGACCCTGCCTCAAACTTAAAAATAAAAAGGACTAGCGATGTAGCTCGGTAGTTAAATGCCCCTAGGTTCAACCTCCGGGACCAAACCAAAAAGAAAAAAAAAAAAAAAAAGTGGATTTTAGCCAGACTGAGAAGAGTATTCCAAACAAAGAGAACTGCCCAAGTCAGAGCTCCTAAGCAAACAACCAGAAGGGTTGAGGAGGGGCAGGGAGGCTTTCAAGCAGTTGTGCTTGAGTTTTAAATCAGAGGCTGAGAATGTAAAAGAGGCAGCCTAAGGGGTCAACGGGGCTTTGAAGACTATATTCAGATGTTATACCGTGTTGAACAAGAAACTCTAGGTTTGCCTCAGGATGGGCCTGGGGGTCCTGGTGTGGAAAAGCGGAAATTGGACTGTAATGAACATGTGGGCCCACCATCCATGTTTGGATGGAGAACAAGGCCATTTTTTAAATATATTTATTTATTTGCTTTAGTTGTACACAATGCAAGGCATTTATGTTTACGTGGTGCTGAGGATCGAACCCAGGCCACGCACGTGCTAGGCGAGCGCTCTACCACTGAGCCAAAACCCCACAAGGCCATTTTTAATAACGAAAGTACTCTATAAGCCTTGAAATTTTCAATTATGCTGAGGGTCCTGGAGGCACTAGTCCCTGTCTTGACTGCCCCACAGGGTGCTATTGAATTTTAGATGAAATGAAAGTGTGGAAGCACTTGGTAAACAGGTACAGAGCTGGTGGATCTCAGCAGAAATTTCATCCAGGAGTCAAGCCAAGAGCAGATAAGAGCATTGCCCATTCCTGTCCAGGCCTCCCCCATCTCTCCGGTGCAGCTCACAGAGTCCCTGATTTGGCACCAAACCAGCTCTGCTACTAATTTATTCAATGTGCATTATTCAGCACCTACTAGGTACTAGGTAGTAGGTGAGGCTCTGGGGTTACTGGGGCAAACAAAACAGGCAACTTTCTGCTTCAACAGCACTGATATGGGGAGGAAAGAGACTACAAACAAGGAACCAAGAAATGAACAAGGTAATTTCAAATAGTAATAATGGCTAAGACAAAAATAGAGCAAGAGTTAGTGGCTACTAAAGCTTAAAGTTAGAAATTGAACCCAGGCAGTCCAATTCCAGAGTCCATGCCCTTAATTGCTAAGTTTAGAGGGAAACCAGGGAACAGTCAGTCCAGGAAAGCTGTAACTGGTATTATGCATTATCCTAAACATGCTGTTAGGGCAATATGCTCATTCATTCATCTGCAAACATTTATTGGCTCTTACTGCATACCTAGCACTGAGTCCAGCCCTGATAGCATTCATGAACAAGAGTAACATGGTTTATGCCCTCAGGCTAACCGCACCACAGTTATTTAGACCAGTGTTGAGTATGGACGAATGACTTCTTGGGAATGTGCTTGCTTCCTGTGTGGGGTTATGTACCTGTAGGCCCAAGTGTAGTATGTGTATAAATGGTTTATTTGTTTGCATGCTGAAGGGCAAAAATCACACCGGTGACAACCGTGCAGCCAAGAGAATTATTCACCAGCCTTTATGGCTGGTCGGAGGTCGAAGAGGTGCTAGGAGAGAGGAGTCAGGGAGAGGGAAGTGTGCAAGCTCTGGTGGGAGAGAGGAGTCAGGGAGAGGGGAGTGTGCGAGCTCTGAACAAAAGGTAGGTGCCTGGTTGCGCCAGCTGTGGTCTCTGGAGCTATCAGCTAAGGCAGCTGCCCTCAAGCTGGAGGCTGGAGCTGTCGGCTGGAACGGCTGCCTTCAGGACGGAGGTGGTAGTTCTGGAGTTGTTGGCTGGGGCAGCTGCGGTCAGGCTGGAAGCGGTGTGGGTCATCTAAGGTTGGTGCAGTGGCTGCCTCCTCTCAGCTGGGTGGAGCTGTTGTGTGTGAGCTCTGGATAGACCGGAGCTTAAATAGGGATTTCTGGTAGAGGGTGTACCAGAGCGACCTTTAACTCTATTGGCTCTTTGCCCATGGAACAGGGCGAACTTTAAGCCCATTGCCTCCTGCGGGGGTGGGGGGGGGGGGGGTGGGGGGGGGTGGGGGTGTGAAACATCCTGCCAGGAGAAAATGAAACAAGGTTGCTTAGAAAAACAAGTTTGCTCAGGACATGGAAATTTCCTTGGCGGGGTGTGGGGTGGCCCATCTGGCCCAAGCCCATCTATCACTTGCTTCTATGTATATATCTGAGTCTGTACTTGTGTTTGTATATATACATATGTAAATTATCTGTGTGTATTTGGGTGTGTTTTCTGTGTTTTGGTCTCTGAAGATCAAGCTTTTTGGTAATCAAACTAGAAACAAGTTCTACCCACTTCCAAAAGAGTAGGCAGACACATATGGTATAGGCTAAAAATAAGCAACCTGGGCTGGGGTTGTAGCTCAGTGGTGGAGTGCTTGCCTTGCATGCGTGAGGCACTGGGTTCGATCCTCAGCACCACATAAAAATAAATAAATAAAAATAAAGATATTGTGTCCATTTACAGCTAAAAAAAAATTTTTTTTTTTTAAATGCAATCTTTAATGCTGTCATTGTTTGGGGATCCATCAGGGAAGAATGTAGGAAACCCCTAACTGAGGAAGGGAGCTAAGAGTCCCAATTTCTCACCATCCCAGGTAGAGTATAACCTGTGTTGACTGCAAATGAGGGTTCTTATAGTTTTTGGTCCCAGGGAATCAGTCCTTCCTCATTTGGTGGAAGCAGGGTAGAGGAGTTATTGTTCAGTGTTTCCATCATTTAGACCAGTGGTTTCAACTGGGGGTGATTTTGCTTCCCACAAGAACATTCTGCATTGTAAGGAAATATTTTTTAAAATATTTATTTATTTACTTTAGTTGTACACAATGCAATGCATTTATGTTTACGTGGTGCTGAGGATCGAACCCAGGCCGCACATGTGCGAGGCGAGCGCTCTGCCACTGAGCCACAACCCCAGCTCCAGGAAATATTTTTGATTGTCAAGACGTGGCATCTAATAAGTGGAGGCTAGCGATGTTATCAAACATCCTACAATGAGCAGAATGCCCCCCACTACAAAGGATTATCTGGCCCACAATGCCAATATTGCTGAGGTTGAGAAACCCTATCTAGCCTGAGCAATTTGTGCCTATGCTTATCCAGTGCTCCAGACTGCCCCCCTGGGAGGGGGTGCTCTTTGTGCAGCTAGCTGGTATAATCCAAGCTCTTCTCAAAAAGCAGCCAGTGGGAGCTGGGGATGTAGCTTAGAGGTAGAGCACTTGCCTAGCATGTGCAAGGCTCTGGGTTGAATCTCCAGTTACCCAGCTTTAATATTTATTGCCTAAGCCTTTAATAAAATTAGGGATTAGTCATTATTATGGCTCAGATATGAGGTGTCCTCCCAGAAACTTATGTGTGAGACAATGCAAGAAAGTTTAGAGGTGAAACATTGAGTTAGGAGAGCCTTAACCTAATCAGTGCATTAATCCATTTGAATGGATTAATAGGGTGGTAACTGTAGGCAGGTAGGGTGTGGCTGGAAGAGATAAATTACTGGGAACATGACTTTGGGGGATATATTTTGTCTCCAGTGAGTGGAGTAGTGTCTCTCTCTTTCTCTCTCTGCTTCCTAGTGCCATCTCCTGAGCTACTTTCCTCTGCCACACCCTTCCACCACGATGTTCTGCCTCACTGCCAGTCTGGAGCAACAGAGCCAGTTGTCTATGGACTGAGACCTCTGAAATTCTGAGCTCCAAATACACTTTTTCTCCTCTAAAATTGTTTTTGTCAGGTCTTTTGGTCATAGCAGTGAAAAAGCTGACTGACACATCTAGTGATCAAAGAAAGATGTATTTGTTTACTGGAGGGGAGGGGATAAAAATGGGATTGCTCTGGGATCCAGAGGCCTTTTTTTTTTTTTTTTTTTTTTTGCTTTAGTTATACACAATGCCTTTATTTTTTATATGGTGCTGAGGATTGAACCCCAGCCGCACACATGCTAGGTGAGTGCTCTACCACTGAGCCACAACCCCAGCCCCTCCAGGGGTTTTTTTTTTTTTTTTTTTTTTTTTTTTTTTTGGTACCGGGGATTGAACTCAGGGGCACTCGACCACTGGGCCACATCCCCGGCCCTTTTTGTATTTTTATTAGAGACAGGGTCTCACTGAGTTACTAAGTGCCTCGCCATTGCTGAGGCTGGCTTTGAACTCACGATCCTCCTGCCTCAGCCTCCCAAAGTGCTGGGATTACAGGCGTGCGCCACCGCGCCCGGCCCTCCAGGGTTTTTTTTTTTTTTTTTTTTTTTTTAAATATTTATTTATTTGCTTTAGTTGTACACAATGCGTTTATTTGTATGTGGTGCTGAGGATCGAACCCGGGCCGCGCACGTGCTAGGCGAGCGCTTTACCGCTGAGCCACAACCCCAGCCCTCCAGGGGTCTTTTTTAAAAAATATTTTTTCAAGTTGTAGATGGACACAATATCTTTATTTATTTATTTTTATGTGGTGCTGAGGATCGAATCCAGTGCCTCCCATGTGCTAGAGGAGCACATGTGCTAGAGGAGCACTGAGCCACAACCTCAGCCCTCCAGGGGTCTTTTTATCCAGGAAACCTGTGTCTGTCTGTTTACCATGCAGGTGTTTATGTGTGTGTGCACACTTACTTATTCGGCAGACACTTACTGAAGTTTCTTCATACGCCAACCCAGAGATGAAGTGGACCTAGCTCCTGTCCTCAGCAGGTTTCCATTCTAGAAGAGAAGCCAAAACATGCAGGCAACTACAGTGTAGAGTGTTGAATGCTAGCTGACTGAGCCAAAAATTGAACCCAGGTGTGCCTTTCTGCTCTTCCACATCACCTCCCAGTGGGTGCTCACCAGTGTGTGTGTGACTTTGAATGTGCCATGTTTATGAATATATGCACTATTTACTAATATATGTGTATATAGTAGGGCATGTGTGAACCCATTTATATGTATTGTGTACTTATGCCCACACATGTTCATGTATGTACACATATCTGTAAACCCTTGCATGCTTGTTTCTTATGTGCCTGTGTGTGCTTATGTACATGTATATGAGAGATACATATACATAAATATGTATACTGTGTACATATTTATTGTACTTATTTAATTTATTGTATTTATTTAATAAAATTAGAGATTAGTGATCAAATAAAAAGGTATTTGCTGGAGGGGAGGGACAAAAATGGGATTGTACATATGTACATAGTGGGATTTTTGTTTGTTTGTTTGTAGTCCTGGGGATCAAACTCAGAGCTGCATACATTCTAGATACACAGTCTACCACTGGGTTTTATTCCCCACACCATAGTGTTCTTGTATGTGTGAGGGGACATTAATTGTTGGGGGAGTCACATATGTGAGCATTGTTGGGGTGTATACAAGTGCATGCCCTTTACTGGGTTGTGTATGTGCGTGAGCTTTGTTTTGTTTTCTTTTTGCCATCCAGGTGTCCCTAGTGGTGAATGTGGCTAGTGAGTGTGGCTTCACAGAACAGCACTATCGAGCTCTGCAGCAGCTGCAGCGGGACCTGGGTCCCCACCACTTCAATGTGCTTGCCTTTCCCTGCAACCAGTTTGGCCAACAAGAGCCAGACAGCAATGGGGAGATTGAGAGCTTTGTCCGTCGCACCTATAGTGTCTCTTTCCCCATGTTTAGCAAGATTGCAGTCACTGGCACTGGTGCCCACCCTGCATTCAAGTACCTGACTGGTGAGTCCTATTCCTTCTTGCCCTCACCTTCCCTGAGCTGGCTGAAGCCGTGGCTCCCTGGGCAGCAGAAGCCACTGGCTAGCTCGGTAATCTGGGGCCCCTTTCCCTTCCTGACCCTCTCAGGTGGGTTGATGTTTATTCCATTACTAATCATTAAGTAAAGGGGGGGGAGGGCCAACCTGGGGGGTGGGGATTTCTGCCTAAGAATATCTCCATACCTGGTGCCTTGTAGTTCTTTCTCAGGGTGACTCCTAAGGACTTCTCCGGGGTTCTGTTTTCACACACATAGGCTCCTAGAAGGATATTGGCCCTCACACTTTAGTCCATGTGGATTAGTTGAGTTTATGGATTTAAGAGGAGAAACCAGGGCACACACAGGGCACACCACATACTTGGAGAAGGCTGACCAAGATGGCTGACAGGCATTTCCTGACCTAAGCCAGAGGCAGTCTGTAGACCATGGAAGGAAAACTTCTGAGCTAAATAAACTACCAGATGTGAATATTTCAGAGTAGATCCCTTCTCCATCCCTGGAAACCTCAGAGCCACAAAATGGGGTCGTGGACCAAGCTTGTCATTATGATCCTGTTTCTTCCCTCAGGCCTTTTTCCTCTTTTTTTTTTTTTTGTGGTACTGGGGATTGAACTCAGGGGCACTCGACCACTGGGTCACATCCCCAGCCCTTTTTTGTATTTTATTTAGAGACAGGGTCTCACTGAGTTGCTAAGTGCCTCGCTGGCTTTGAACTCGCGATCCTCCTGCCTCAGCCTCCCAAAGTGCTGGGATTACAGGCGTGCGCCACCGCGTCCGGCTCCTTTTTCCTCTTTTGAGGGTTCCATTTTTGCTTTCTTTCACTCCACACTTCTGGTTTCTTTGTATCTTTCACCATAACCCCACCACCCACTCACCTGTAGGAGTAAATGAGCAGCAAACAAAATGTCCTTTACCAAGGCAGGTTTATGTTTTGCTTCTCTAGTCGATCCCAATGTTTGCTTTTCTTCTGTGTGTTTTTGTTAGTTCTTTCCCAGTTCCCATGATCATAGATCAAACCTGACCTTGCTTTTAGAAGCACCAAGGGAGATCTTAAAATTGCGTAAGCCTGAGACCTACTGAAGCAGTGTCCCCCAACCTTCCAATGATTCCGATCCCAGGAGGTTGAAGATCAACCCAGAGGGTTAGGAAGGCAAAGGGACCCTGGTTATACCACTAGCCAGTGGAATTCCAGGAGAAGATACACAAAGAAGCACATTTTGTTCACCTTCTTCCTTTTTCTTTAGAGACTTCTGGGAAGGAGCCCACCTGGAACTTCTGGAAGTATTTAGTGGCCCCAGACGGAAAGGTAGTAGGGGCTTGGGACCCAACTGTGTCAGTGGAGGAAATCAGGCCTCAGATCATGGCGCTGGTGAGGAAGCTCATCCTGCAGAAGCGAGAAGATTTATAATCACCTTGCCTCTTCTCCCACCAACCCTGTCCCACCCACCTGTGTAAAGGTGACCAAAGCAAACTCAAATGGTGCTTCAAAGGGAGAGACCCACTGATTCTCTTTCCTTCATTCTTATCCCACCTCCCCTTTCATTCTTATAAGGGGAAAATTCTAGTATTTTTTGAATCATAGAGCCACCAGAAGGAACTCTTGGCCAAGGAGAGCTCTTGGTAATGAATCACTAGTCAATGAAGACATGTGGCAACTGGCAATAATCTCCCCTCTCAGGACTCTGGAAAATGGGGCCAGTTCCTACCTCACAGGGCTGTTGTGAGGATTAGGATGGAGCACCTGGGAAAGTTCCTGGGCAGTGCCCACCAAATAGGAGGCATTCAATAAATGTGGTGTTTTTTTTGCATATAAACCAAAAAAATAGCTTGTGGTTAATAAAAACTTATACTCAACATAAATTTTCACCCAGTAGAAATCTAGATCAAACATTTTTTTTCCTTTGTGTATTATTATTAATGACAGAAGATGCAAGTCCCTGGGGGGGGGCGGGATGTAGCTTAGTGGCAGATCACTTGCCTGACAGCACATGTGAAGCCCTGGGCTTAATTCTCAGAACCTAAAACAAAAAATAAAAAAGAAAATTCCTTGTAAAAACCCAAATAAAAAGAATACTATAGGGGCTGGGGTTGTAGCTCAGTGCTAGAGTGCTTGCCTCACATGTGTGAGGCACTGGGTTTGATCCTCAGCACCACATAAACATAAATAAACAAAACAAAGGTATTATGTCCATCTACAACTAAAAAAAAAATTAAAAAATAATATAAAATAAAAGTTAAAGTCTTCTCCCTCATTTTCTATACTCTCACTCCCAGGAAATAAACATTGTTAGCAATTTGGTACAAAAATTCCAGACCTTTTTTTTGTTTTAACCAAGCTAATAATTTTTTCCCCAATAAAAATTTATAGACCAAAGGTATACTACAACAACAACAACAAAAGCAAAGGATATAATAGGTAATTCACAGAAGAATACAAATATCCAATGAGGACATGAAACGATACTCAGACTCCTAGGTTGGAAAGATTTTTGAAATGATAAAACTCATTGTTGGTAAGGATGTAGGGAAATGGGCATTCATATAAACTGTTGATAAGACAATAAAATGGAACAAGGTTGTTTTGGTTATGATCTTTTATTTTACCCCCTTAGGTGCTGGAGATTAAACCCAGAAGTGCTTTATCATTGCGCTACATCCCCACCAGCCTTTTTTATTTTTTACTCGGAGACAGGGTTTCACTAAGTTGCCCACGTTGCCCTCAAACTTTGATTCTCCTGCCTCAGTCTTCCAAGTAGCTGGGATTACAGGTGTACACCACAGCATCTGACTGGAAATATCTTTTATTTTATTTTACTATTTTTTAATATTTATTTATTTTGCTTTTAGTTGTACACAATGCGTTTATTTTTATGTGGTGCTGAGGATCGAACCCGGGCCGCACACGTGCTAGGTGAGCACTCTACCACTGAGCCACAACCCCAGCCCCTGAAAATATCTTTTTTTTTTTTTTTTTTTTTGGTACTGGGGATTGAACTCAGGGGCACTCGACCACTGGGCCACATCCCCAGACCTTTTTTTTGTATTTTATTTAGAGACAGGGTCTCACTGAGTTGCTAAGTGCCTCGCCATTGCTGAGGCTGGCTTTGAACTCGCGATCCTCCTGCCTCAGCCTCCCAAAGTGCTGGGATTACAGGCGTGCGCCACCGCGCCCGGCTTGAAAATATCTTTTAAAACAAAGTCTTTGTATCCTTTGATCCATCATTTCCTTTTCCAAAAGACACCCAAACTGTGTATATGTACATATAAACAATGATATGTATGTATACCATTCATAAGAGTGAAATTTTGGCTTTAACCCATGTGTTTATCAAAATGGGTCTGGTGATGGTACAAATCTAAATGATAAACTAATACAAATGTTAAAATGAATGGGTTAGAGCTGGGTGTGGTGACTCACACCTGTAATCCCAGCAGCTGGAGGTTGGCGGGCAGGCGACTGAGGCAGAGGTATCGCGAGTTCAAAGCCAGCCTCAAAAAAAGCAAGACATTAAGCAACCCAGTGAGACCCTGTCTCTAAATAAAATACAAAATAGGGCTGGGGATGTGGCTCAGTGGTTGAGTGCCCCTGAGTTAAATCCCTGGTACCAAAAAAAGAAAAAGAAAAAAAAAAAAGGAAAGAAAATGAATGGGTTAAATCTGTATAAGCTACCATAGAAAGTTGTCCAAAAGTGAAAAAAGGGCAAGTTGTAAAACAGAATGAGCACATGCACACACATATATACAAAAACAATACAAACAAGTATAATATTTTTTATCAAATGTTAAGTGAGAGGGAAGAATATAGACTAAACTGAATGGTGGTTGCCTATAAGAGAAGTGGGGTAAGATAATAGGAGTGATTTTCTTTAAATATTTCTTTAATGTTTGAATTCTGTGTGTAAAATATATACTTCACTTTTATATAAATATAAAAAGTGGCAGCTAAGTACTGGGGTGAAGGGCAAAGTCACTGATCAATTATTCACCTTCCAAGCAGCCTTCTTAAAGTCTCGAGATTCAGATTCAAGTCCCAGCAGTGCCCCCTTCTCACAGACAGCAAATTTTTCCATCTCTACTGTGCTATATTTTCCCACTGGGAAACCAAAGGATCAAACTGTACTTACAGTTCTCACAGTCTCCCTTAATGGTCCCTCTCAAAAGCCTCCCAAGAGTAGATTGAAGGCTCCCTGTGGGTCGACCACAAGCCTTGCCATGGTGGCCTCCAGCCTGTCCTCATACACCCTGTTCCAAACTCCAGTTCTTCACATGCTCATGTGCATACACACACAATGAAGCCCAACTATCACAGAAGATTTTGTGATGGGCATCTTGGAACTACATACCCCTGAGCTACCTTCCTCCATCTCTACTCACTCTCTCCAAAATAATTTATGCATTATTTTGCTCCCTTCACCAAAGCCATCTCTTAGCTCCCAATTGTGAATCCCATGAACATCTCTCTGATATTCTTCTACCTAAACTCTCAGCCACATGGGACATTGCTGACAAAGCTCTTCTCCTTGACACATTGTTTTTTCTAGGCTTTTCTGCCACTGTCTTCTCTTAAATTTTCCCTTATGTCTGAATTCTCCGTTCTTCTTGGTGTGCATTGACATCTCTTCTTTCTCTACTCATCCCTTCTCTGTTGGTCTTGCTTGAGGCTGTAGGCAAGCTCATATATATATATATATATATATATATATATATACACACATATATATAAATAAATAAAAAATATATATATAAAAAAATATATAAATAAAAAATATAAATAAAAAATAAAAAAATATATATGTGTATATATATTTGTTTTAGTTGTAAAAAAATAAATAAAATAAATAAAATATATATATGTGTGTATATATATATATATATATTTGTTTGTTTTAGTTGTACACAATGCCTTTATTCTTACGTGGTGCTGAGGATTGAACCTGGGCCATGCACGTGCTAGGCGAGCGCTCTATGGCTGAGCCACAACCCCAGCTCAGGATAGGTCTTTTCTTACTCAATGTGTTCTGCTGCGTCAGCCACCTCATTTTTTCCTCATGCTTTTGACCACCATCTATGCCCTGATAACACCCAGGTGTTATATCTATGCTGAACGCATATCCACCTGTCTACTGGGCATCTATAAAGACACCTTGATTCAACAGTGAAGAACTAAACTCATCGCCTTAGACTGACACATCTACTTCCCCTTCCACCCAGCCTTTGCATCCCTAAACTTTGTTTTCACACACCATTCACTTGCCGACTGTCTCATTTATTCATTCAATTGCCATTCTCTGATTTCACTGTTGAAGCAACTACCCTCCTCTGCCTCCCTCTGCATTCTACCTGGCCCTAGCAGAGTCAACTGAATTATATGGTAAGCATTTTGAGCACCAGCACCATACCTGTCTCTGACTGGAGCCTATCTGGAAATCAATGATAAGCAAACCACTTTCCTAGAAACTTTCCTAGTCCAGCTGAAGATTCTTATTTCCAGTCATTGCTGTAGACTTTTCCAGCTTTCTGCTACTTGCACATCCCTCCTAACACATGCTAGGATCCCCTAAAAAATGTCACTCTGAGTTCTTAGCAACTGTCACCTTAGTCATTGGCTAACTAGTATCTGCTAACATTTTTATTTTAAATTAATCCCTTAGTTATCAGCTAACACCTGAGTAGTTAATATTTATTATCTACTAATACCTTAATTATCTCTTAATACTTTGTTTAAAATCCAAATATTTCATTTATTAGGTTTTATCTTAGCACTTGGTAAACTAGTTAGTAACTACTTAGTAACTTAGTAAACTACTTAGTAACTACTTAGTAATTCAATAAACTACTAAGTTGTAAGGTATAACCTCATAAACCTATTTGTTAAGCCTCTATTATTAATTAATATTTTAGTTACTTGCTTAAATCTTTTACTGATATCTTTGCAATCTGCCATTAGTTTATAGAGTTTTCCCTTATTTGTAGGAGATTATGTTCCAAGACTGCCAATGGATGCCTGAAACCAAGGATAATTCCAAAACCTATCTATAGCATGTTTTCTCCTATACATACCTACTATAAAGTTTAATTATGAAATATGCACAGTAAGAGATTAACAAAAATAACCAATAATAAAATACAATAGGACAGTAATTAAAATATACTATACTAAAAGTTAAATGTGTTCTCCCTCTCTCCCTCGCTCTTTCTCTCTCCCCTTCCCTCCCTCCTTTCCTCCCTCCCTTCGTGGGGCAAGTAGCACATATGGCATGGATATAGTAGACAAAAGGTTATTTCACATTCTGGGCTGGATGACGAGGATGTCTCAAGATTTCATTCTGACTCAGAATAATAATTTAAAACTCATGAATTGCTTATTTATGGAAATTTCCATTAATATTTTCAGACCACAGTTGACCATGAGTAACTGAAACTGGAAAGTGAAACCATGGATAAGGGGAGATTACTGCAGACCACGTGGGGACTCCCTGGAGTCTCATGGCCAGAAGAAACATTCATTCATCAACATGTTTTGTTGTTGTTATTGTTGTTGTTGTTGTTGTTACCAGGAATTTAAACTAGGGGTGCTTTACCCCTGAGACACATCCTCAGCTCCCCCCACTTTTTTTTTTTTTTTTTTTTTTTGAGACAGGGTCTCTCTAAGATACTTAGATCCTTGCTGAATTGCTGAGGCAAGTTTTGAATTTGCAATCCTCCTGCCTTAGTCTCTTCAGCCACTGGGATTACAGGTGCACGCCACCACACCCAACTTATCAACATACTTCTTGAGCAATGCCTATGTGTCAGTTTCTTGCTAGGTTCTAAAGATATATCAGTGAACAAAACAAACATGTTCTCAGCTGCCATGGTGCTTAGAGAATAGTGGAAAGACAAATACTAAGCAAATAATTACACCAATTATTTTATAATTACAATTATGATAAGCTCCAGGAAGAACAGGGAGCCATGCGCATGTTTTAAAGTGGCACTTGACCTATTCTGGGCTTCAGAGGAAACTTCCCTGAGGAATGACATTAAAGCTGAGAGCTGAAATGTTAATATGAATTAGTAAAGGGGAAAAGGGAGGTCCTAGACAGATACAATAGCTTAGGCAAAAGTTCTAAGGAAGGAAGATGCTCAATATGATGGAGTCAGTGCTACCTGGAGCCAAATGATAAGCAGAAGGGCTGGAGAGGTAGGAAGGGGTAAGTTCATGCAAAGCCTTGTGTTTTAAGTAAGAAATGGCAGTGACATGACTCAGTGTGATAAAACCGGTCTTCTGTACATTTGGGAAGACCTTTCTTACAGCCTCAAATCTGAAGTCCAGAAATAAACCTTAACACAGAGGTAGGCATCGAACTACTGGTAGGAGAAGCAGGCTCCTCTGGGGGTTGCCTGGAGAGGCCACCATGCAGACCTCTGTGGGGTGAGCAGACCTGAAACCTCCCAGCTCCAGCAGGGCCATCCTGAATCCCTACAAATCACTTGCTTTCACACATTCCTGGACCCTGCTGGAGTGATTACATTGCAGGTGGTCCAAAGACCACATTTTAAGAAAGAAATACTGCCTCTGGTATTCCAAAAGACTTTAGAAAACACATCTCCTTTATCCTCACATTTCAGCCTTCACCTGTGGCTTCTACCACTTTGTAATTAGATAGAGACTTTGTTGCTATAACAGCAACCCAAAAGAAACATAGTCTAAAAAGTAGGTTATCTCTATCCCATGTGAAAGCCAGACCCCTCACTCTACTATGAATTTGTCAGAATCCCAGGCTATGGGTCCTGCTATCCCTAGCATATTGCCATCACCTGCATGGTTCAAAATGGCTAATCATGTTAGCCATTTATTTTTTAAATTTATTTGTTTATGTATTTATCTATTCTAATTTGTTATATAGGACAGCAGAATGCATTTCAATTCATAGTGCACATATAGAGAACAATTTTTCATGTCTGGTTGTACACAACATAGAGTCACACCATTCATGTCTTCATACATGTACTTAGAGTAATGATGTCCATCTTATCTCACCATCTTTCCTACCTCTCTGCACCCCCTTCCCCTCCCTCCCCTTTGACTATCTAAAGTTTCCTCCCATGCTCCCCACCACCCCGTCCCCATTATGGATCAGCAGCATCCTCATATCAGAGAAAACATTTGGCATTTGTTTTTTGGGGATTGGCTTACTTCACTTAGCATAATATTCTTTAGCTCCATCCAATTACCTGCAAATGCCTTGATTTTACTCTCTTTTAATGCTGAGTAATATTCCATTGTGGCCATGTCCCTTTGAGGTTAATAGGTATGTCCTAACTTTCAGAACATAGTCACAGCCACACCCAGATCACAGAGATAAATTTTTTATTCTATGTAGCCATATATCCAGGTGAAAATTAGGGGTTCCATTAACACAAAAGGGGAGAACAAATATTAAGGGAGTGGGGACAAGTAGTTGTCTCCATCCAATAAAACCTTAACATCTTTCAAATCTCTCCCCTCTGTTTTATCCTGCTGCTTCCTGCCTCAGTCGTTGAGATTTTGTGTTTAACTGGGTTCCTGTTAGAGTAGCTAAATCTCTACCCTAATAAAAATGGTAGAAACCATAGAAGAGGGCTAAGATGGGGGGACTAAAGGA
The DNA here is from genome assembly GCA_025594165.1 of Tamias sibiricus. Taxonomy (NCBI): domain Eukaryota; kingdom Metazoa; phylum Chordata; class Mammalia; order Rodentia; family Sciuridae; genus Tamias; species Tamias sibiricus. The sequence goes on from CM046658.1 coordinate 45,913,784, forward strand.
GATGTGAGGATTTATTAATCTTCCAGTTCATTTCCTTGGCACCAACTCCCTCTTCCAATTCATTCTTTTTTTTTTTTTTAAATATTTATTTATTTGTTTTAGTTGTACAAAATGTGTTAATTTTTTACATGGTGCTGAGGATCAAACCCGGGCCATGCACGTGCTAGGTGAGTGCTCTACCGCTGAGCCACAACCCCAGCCCCCAATTCATTCTTCACATTGCAAGTTGAATGATGTTCTAAAGATCATAACCAAGCACATTACCTTTCTGTTCTACTATGCCTCAACTCCAAAGTGTCTGCATGTTCTCTTTTACTGCCTCCTCCCATTGCACAGGTAGAAATTCTCTTCCTTGCCTTCACATGGGCTATGTGTGTTTTATCTCTGTTGTATTCTTTCATCATAGCAAATGCCTGGCACATAGTAGGTATTCAAAATGCATTTATTTTTTTAATATTTATTTATTTGCTTTATTTGTACACAATGCAATGCATTTATGTTTACATGGTGCTGAGGATCGAACCCGGACCACGCACATGCTAGGTGAGCGCTCTACCACTAAGCCACAATCCCAGCCCCTCAAAATGCATTTATTGACTGACTTCCCTTGTCCAGATAATTCATTTCTCTTTCCGAATGTCCCTGTACCTGCTAGGTTCCCCCTGAAAGACTCAAATCCACCAGGAAGGGTTGACCATCTCAGAGGAGAAACCCCAGTCAGAGGACCTGCCTCATAATCCCTTAGAACGTGTGTGCTCTCCTTTGATCCCATGACCAATTGAGCCCTGTTCATCATTCTTTAGAGGGAGTCCCACGACTACAAGAGACCTGGGCTTAGTATCAGTTGCATGGGACATACTTATATTTTAAAAGGGTTCACAGTTTATCTGAAATTCAACTGTAACTGTTCATTTGTGTTTTATCTGACAACCCTCACACAGGATTGGCAACCATGGAGTAGAGTGAACTAGAAGACCTAAAGGAAACTTTCAACTCTATGAAACAAAGATTCTAAGATTCTTCTAATTTGTCTTGGTCCTTTCAATGAGCAAAAACTCTTCTCAGGGTGGGTGCCTATAATCCCAGAGGCTCAGGAGGCTGAAGCAGGAGGATTGCAAGTTCAAATCCAACCTCAGCAATGGCAAGGCGCTAAGGAACTCAGTGGGACCCTGTCTCTAAATAAAATACAAAATAGAGCTGGGGATGTGGCTCAGTGTTCGAGTGCCCCTGAGTTCAATCCCCGGAACCAGAAAAGAAAAGAAACGAAACGAAAAGAAAAGAAAAGAAAAAACTCTTCCCAGGATTACAGTAAGAGTTGAGAATAATAATTAACAGGATAATTAATGTAACAAATGACCATACCCACTTACAACCTGGGTAATCTCAAGACAGACACTTAACCTGTTGAGCCTCCATTGCTTCATATAGTCAATGAAATGACCAAAATTTGATAGAAATGTCAGATACTGACATCCATGTGACTTTTCCAATCATGTGACCTAGGAAAATCAGACAAAATAATGCATAAGACAACACTTTGTGGAAATGGGATGTAATATATATGACACAGTGTTCTCTTTAGTGTAGAAATGATGTCCTCATTTGTTTTTCTTTGCTGGCTGTTATGGTTTGAATATTTTTAAAAATATTTTTTTAGTTGTTGATAGACCTTTATTTTATTTATTTATATGCAGTGCTGAGGATCGAACCCAGCGCCTCACACATGCCAGGCAAGTGCACTACTGCTGAGTCACAGCCACAGTCCCTGGATATGGTTTTATTGTGTCCCCCAAGGACATGTATTGAGAGCTTGATCCTCAGTGTGGCAGTTAAGATGGTGGGACTTTTAAGAGATGAGGCCTAGTAAGAGGTGTTTAGGGCCGGGCGCGGTGGCGCACGCCTGTAATCCCAGCACTCTGGGAGGCTGAGTCAGGAAGATCGCGAGTTCAAAGCCAGCCTCAGCAATGACGAGGCACTTAGCAACTCAGTGAGACCCTGTCTCTAATAAAAATACAAAAAAGGGCTGGGGATGTGGCCCAGTGGTCTAGTGCCGCTGAGTTCAATCCCCGGTACCAAAAAAAAAAAAAAAAAAAAAAGAGGTGTTTAGGTCATTGGGGGTCACTGCCATTGGAAGAGATGAAGGTAGTTTCATGGGATTCCTGGGTTAGTTCTTGTGAAAGTGTGGTTATTAAAAAAAATAAAAATAATAAGCCGGGCACGGTGGTGCACGCCTGTAATCCCAGCACTTTGGGAGGCTGAGGCAGGAGGATCACGAGTTCAAAGCCAGCCTCAGCAATGGCGAGGCACTTAGCAACTCAGTGAGACCCTGTCTCTAAATAAAAATACAAAAAGGGCCAGAGATGTGGCCCAGTGGTCGGGTGCCCCTGAGTTCAATCCCTGGTACCACACACACACACAAAAATAAATAAATAACAAAAAATAATAATAACTCTGGCCACTCCCCAGCCTCTTTGGCTTCCTATTTTGTGATGTGATCTCTTGCTAGTACATACTCTCCCACCATTGTGGTGCCATTCCATGGGATGATGCAGCTAAAGGAGCCTCTCCAGAGCTAGTGCCATCCTCTTCTAAAGTTCATCTTCAAAACTGTGAGCTAAGTACCTTCTTTTCTTTATAAGTACCTAGCCTCAGGTATTTCATTATAGTAATGAAAAATGGACAAACATATTGACTCTTAGAGGGAAAGAAGCTTCCTTAGTTCAATAATATCACAGGTGAAAAACAATGCCTAGGACTCTAGAGTGTAGAGCAGAGGTTCTTTCTGGGGATCAATCTCAAGGTCTTGTGCCTACTAGGCAAGCAGTTTACTACTAAGCTATATCCCCATCCCAGAGCAATGGTCCTTAACTAAGGGTGATTTTGCTACCAAAGGACATTTGGCCATGTCTGGAAACATTTTCAGTTGTGACAACTGGGGAATGGATACTACTGAAATCCAGTAGGCCAAAGATACTGCTAAACATCCTACAATACCCAGAACTGCCTCCTACAACAATGAACCATATGGCTTGAAATGGTAATAGGTTGAGAAATTCTGGTCTAGATTATCACAAAGAAGGATACACATTCTAAGGATACACATACTAAGCTTGGCTGCTTAGTATGTGGGTAACTCATGGGCAAAGTACTTTATCTCTCTGGGCCTCACTGTCCTCCTCTAGGACATGGGGATATAGTGTATATAGTGATGATAAATGACAATACACTCAACATGGTACCAGGTACATAGTAAATACTTAATAATTGATAGGTATGATTATTTAGTTATCACTATCCCCATTTAAAAGATGAAGAAATAGAGACTCAGAGAGGTGAACAGACTTATTAAGGACAGGAAAAAAAGCACTTTTAGACAAGGGATTGATATATTCACTAACAGTCTTCTGAAGACAAAGGCTATATAGTTTTCTTATGTGTGGACTTAACATGGGACACAATCCTTGCTCTCAGCAAAGTGGAAGGAAGAACAGAAGAAACGTGCTTATGAGTACTCATATACCTGTATCTCATTCCTAAGAAGCAAGTATTATGACTTCCATTTAACAGATATGGCAAAGTGAAATGTCCAGGATCAACCAGCAAGGCAGGTGTCAAGCAGCAATCAGATCCAGGCTGGTCTGGTCCCAGGGTCCTTACCTTTTCCTCTACTCTCTCCTTCCTGGACTCTGGTAACACTCTAGCAGAGTCAGGGTGGGTTTAGGATTGGAGACATTGATCCTGAGAGAGGCTCAGGGTGCAGAAGTCTTGGAGTAAATTATAGAATTGGCTGATCTCAGGCTAAAAAAAAAAGATATAAAAATGCTTAATGACAAATGTAGTGCCAGATTCATGTTGGGACCAGAGAAAGATGTAAGCAAAGGCAGTGTCTCCTTGTACTTTAGAGACAGACACCTCCAAGACAAATCCCAGTTTCTGCCATTCCTTGCTGTTCCTTTTAATAATTAACTCTCTCTAAGCCTCAGTATTTTTCTAGCAGGGCACAGTGGTGCACGCCTATAATCCCAGCAACTTGGGAGGCTGAGGCAGGAGAATCACAAGTTCAAAGACGGCCTCAGCAACTTAGCAAGGGCCTGTTTCAAAATAAAACACAAAAAGGGCTCGGGGGCTGGGGTTGTGGTTCAGTGGTACAGCACTTGCCTAGCATGTGTGAAGCACTAGGTTCGATCCTCAGAACCACATTTAAAAAATAAATAAATAAAATAAAGGTATTGTGTTCATCTACAACTAAAAAAAAAAAAAAAAAAAGAGTGGCTCAGTGGCCCTGCGTTCAATCTATATGATACCTATATTTCAGAATTACTTGTTCATTTACTTATTCCTTCCTTTTTTTTTTTTTGAAGCTATATTGAATTTTATTTCTCTCTTACAGTTAATTCCTTCTTTTTGACAAGATTAACCATGTAGCCTTTCAGGGTTTGAAGGTGACCAGCAGAAAGGACAAGTGAGGGCAGAAACCTAGCCTGAGCTCTACTTACTAAGCCTTGCCTTTGACACAGAGCTACATCGGGCCAGAGGAAGGGGGGCATTTTTCTGACTTGCACAAAAGTATGCAAAGGAATGAAAGCATAAGACAGCAGACCCTTCCCTTAAGGATGAGTCCTGTGAAACCAGGGCTGAGGTAGGCACAACTTCTGTTCCAGAGGAATCTGTTGTCCAAAACTGTGATTCATAAATGAGGTGATGACCCACAGACAGTGCTTAATGTGTAGCACGTTTACAGTGAAGACAGCAGATGCTGAAAGAAAAAAAATGGCACCTTGAGTGTTGGTCAGAAAAAGGCTTCCTACAAGAGGGGTTTCTTCAAGCTAGATCTTGAAAGGATTTAAATAAGCAGAAGGGGAGAGTCACATGGGCAAAAACTTAGGAAAGAAGGCTCCTTTCCAAGATACTAGTTGAATTGGAGGCTTCCTATAGGAGAAAAAGTAAAATAAAATAAAAGAGGCAAGTAAGTTGGTTAAGGAGAGCTCAGATTTTAAAAGTCAGATGGTATCATTGGGATTACTTCAACAGCTCAGATAAAACCTTCAATGGATCTCTCTATTGTTAAGTGTGTGACAGGGAAAAAAAATCAAGTGGCAAAAACACACAACTGTTCAGAGAAAAAAGAATTGCACAATTTTGCCTCAAAACCCAAAAAGTTTCCTTCAACATTACACTGGAAATCCTGGAATAATAAAGCAAGAAAAAGAATACAGGGCATCCATTGGAAAGGAAAAATAAAACTGCTTTTGTTCACAGACAATATGGTCATATACATGTAAAAACCCTAAGCAATCTATAACAAAGCTACTAGAACTAATGAAAGAATAGTGAAATTTCAGAATATAAGTATACAAAAATAAAATATGTGTACTAACAAAAATGCCACGCTGAGTTGAGATGTGACGTGGTGGTGGAGCACTTGTTTAGCATGCAGGAGGCCCTGGTTTCAATCCCCAGCACCAAAAAAAGAAAAAGGGCTAGCCTTTTTATTGCCTGTGCTGGCCAGACTGAGCAACTTAATGAGACTGGATCTCAAATGAAAATATAAAAAGGTCTGGAGGTGTAGCTCAGAGGTAGAGCACTTGCCTAGCATGAGTGAGCCCCTGGGTTCAATTCTAGTAAAACATAAAAAGGAAAAAAAAAAGGATTATATAAAATATATGTAAGAATGATATATCAAACAGTATAAAACAAGCTGGGGTTATAGCTCAGTGGTACAGCACTTGCCTCACACATGTGAAGCACTGGGTTAAATCCTCAGTACCACATAAAAATAAATAAATAAAAATAGGATATTGGGCTGGGTTTGTGGCTCAGTGGTAGAGCACTCACCTAGCGTGTGGGAGGCACTAGGTTCGATCCTCAGCACCATATGTAAAAAAATAAAATAAAGGTCCACTGACAACTAAAAAAATTTAAAAACAATAAAAAAAAGATATTGTGTCCATCTACAGCTAAATTTTTTTAAAAAATCAGTTTTAACACTGCTTAGAGAAATTAAAGAATTATGAGATATGACGTGCTCCTGGATTGAGAAACTCAATATGTTAAATCTCTCCAAATTGATCTATTAATTCAGTGCAAACCCAAGCAAAATTCCAGAAAAGTTTTTGTTGTTGGTAGTGGTATTTTGATAGAAATTGACAAGTGGACTTTAAATTTTTTTTAAAATATTTATTTGCTTTAGTTGTACACAATGCAACGCATTTATGTTTACGTGGTGCTGAGGATTGAACCCTGGCTGCGCACGTGCTAGGCAAGTGCTCTACCGCTGAGCCACAACCCCAGCCCCCAACTTTAAATTTTTTATGGAAATGCATAGGACTTGGAATCACAAAATTAAAAAGAATAATACAGACAAAACTGAAGAATTTACACTATCTGATTTCAAGGCTTATTTATAAAGCTGCAGTAATTAATGCCAAGTAATACTAGCTTAAGGATGAACACTGGTCAATGAAATAAAATAAATAATACAGAAATATATCTACATACAGATTAACTGATCCCCCCCCCCCCAGCAGTGCTGGGTATTGAATCTAGGGTCTTAACAAATGCTAGGAAAGCACTCTACCACTAAGCTACTTTCCCAACTTTTATATTAACTGATTTTTAAAAATTAACTTTATTTATTTTTATGTGGTGCTAAGGATTGAACCCAGTGCCTCACACATGCTAGGCAAGAGCTTTACCACTAAGCTACAAATGCAGCCCCTATATTAACAGATTTTTTTAATATTTATTTTTTAGGTATAGTTGGACATAATACCTTTATTTATTTATTTATTTTTACATGGTGCTGAGGATCAAATCCAGGGTGGTGCACGTGCTAGGCAGGTGCTCTACAGCTGAGCCACAACCCAGCCCTTAACTGATTTTTGACAAAGGTGTTAAATTAATTTATCAGGAAAAGCATAATTCTATCAAATGGTTATTACAGAACGACTGTATATCCATATGTAAAAAAGTTAACTTCAATCTTTGCTTCATACCATATGCAGAAATTGACTCAGAATAGGTCAGAGACATAAATGCAAAAGCTAAAACCATAAAAATTCTAGAAGAAAACATAAAAGAAAATCCTTGTGAACCTGGAGTAGCAAAGTTTTGTTTGTTTGTTTGTTTGTTTGTTTGTTTTTGAGATAGAACACATAAACTTACGTGCACTCAGCTTAACAGAAAAATAACAAAGTGGATTTTATCAAAATTAAATTTTTCTGTTTTTCAAATGATTCCTTAAAGAAAATGAAAAGACAAGCCAAAGGATTGGGAAAAAAAATATTTGCAATAACATATTGACAAAGGATTTGTATTCAGAATATATATGAACTATTACAACTCAATAAGAAGCTAAACATACTGATTCAAGACAATCCCTATCAAAATTCCAATGTCACTCTTCAAGGATATAGAAAAAAATGCTAAAATTCATATGGAATCACACAACAACAACAACAACAACAACAACAACAACCCTGAATAGCTCAGGCAATCTTGAGAGGAAATAAAAGAGAAAAGAGCTGGGGCATCAGGTTATTTTTTTATTTCAAATTATATTATTACTAAGCTATAGTAATGAAAGCAAATGTTTCGATCTGTTGATGTGACATAAAAAATAGTCACATCAACAGATCGAACAGAATAGAGAGCCCAGAAATTAACCCACACTGTTTGGATAATTGATTTGTTGTTGTTGTTGCTCCAAGGATTCCCAGGGGTGCTTTAGCACTGAACTAAACCCCCAGTCCTTTTTATTTTAGTAACTTAGTCTCACTAAGGTACCTAGATGGACCTCAAATTTGCAATCCTGCTGTCTCACTCTTCTGAATCACTGGGATTACAGCTGTGCACAGTGGGCTTGGACAATTAAATTTTCATTGAAATGTGCCAAGAACATAGGATGGGAAAAAGACAGTCTCTTCAAAAAAGAGTATTGGGGAAACTGGATATCCACATGCATAAGAATGAAATTAGACCTGTATCTCATACCATATATAAAAATCAACTCAAAATAAAATAAAGATAAACCCAACTGAAACTGTAAAACTATTAAAAGAAAACCTAAGGACAAAACTACAATGATTTTGTGGATTTAACTCCATAAAGCTCACAAAAGCAAAACTAAAAAAAATGGAATTACATCAAACTGAAAATCTTCTACACAGCAAAGGAAACAGAGTGAAGAGACAACCTACAGATTGGGAAAAAAATATCTGGAAGCCATACATGGAATAAGGAGTTAATATCAAAAATATCTAAGGAACTCAAACAACTCAGTAGAAAGAAGATGAAACAAAATAGAATTTTAAAAATGGGCAAAGGACCTGAATAGACATTTCTCAAAAGAGGATATCCAAATGGTCAAAAAAATAGATGAAAAATGTACAATATCACTAATTATTAGGAAAATGCAAATTAAAACCACAAGGAAGGTCTGGGGTTGTGGCTCAGTGGTAGAGCACTTGCCTAGCACATGTGAGGCACTGGGTTTGATCCTCAGCACCACAGATAAATAAATAAAATAAAGGTATTATGTGCACCTACAACTAAAAGAAATTTTTTTAAAAAAAATCCACAAGGAGATACCATCTCACACCTGTCAAGACAACTATTATCAAAGAGACTAGATAGGGGGTTGGGGTTGTGGCTCAGCGGCAGAGCACTTGCCTTGCACGTGCGCGGCCTGGTTCGATCCTCAGCACCACATAAACATAAATGCATTGTATTGTGTACAACTAAAGTAAATAAATAAATATTAAAAAAAAAAAAGACTAGATAGGGCAGGGATTTAGCTTAGTGATAAGAGTGTTTGCCTAGCATTTGTGAGGCCCTGGGTTTGATCCCCAGCACCTCTCTTTCTCTCTATCTCAATCTCTCTCTCTCTCTCTCTCTCTCTCTCTCACACGCGCACACACACACACACACACACATACACACACAGAGACAAGATAAATATTGGCAAATACGTGGAGAAAAGGAAACACTGCACACTGTTGGAGGTAATGCAAATTAGTACAGTATTATGGAAAACTTTATGAGAAGTCTCAAAAACAAAACAAACAAACAAACAAAAACCTAAAAATAGCCAGGCTTGGTGGTGCAGGTCTACAATCCCAGAGCCTCAGGGAAGATGGCAAGTTTGAGGTCAGCTTCAGTAATTGAGTGAGACGCTGAGAAACAGTGAAGACCCTGTCTCAAAATAAAAAATGAAAAGGGCTGAACATATATCTCAGTGGTAAAACACCCCAAACAAACAAACTAAAAATAGAATTACCGTATCACCCAACAATCCCACTTCTGGGTATATATTCAAACAATTTAAAGTCATATGTTGAAGAGCTATCTGCACTCCTATGTTTATCTCAGCATCGTTTACAATAGTCAAGTCATGGAATCAACCTAAGTGTTCATCAATCAATCAATGAATAAAGAAAATGTAGCATATACACACAATGTAATGCTCTTATGCCTTTTAAAAGAAGGGAATTCTGTAATTTTAACAACATAGATAAACCTTATGTCCTTTTAGCAGACACTATGCTAAGTGTAAATAAGCCAGGCACAAAAAGACAAATGCCAGTTGTCTCACTTGTATGTAGAATCTAAAACAATCAAACTCAAAGAAGCAGAAAGTAGAATTGTGGCTACCAGAAGCTTGGTGGGTTGGGGCAATGGAAAGATGTTGGTCAAAGAGTACAAAATTTCAGTTAGGAGAAATGTTTTCTGAGCTCTATTGCACAGCATGATGACTACCATTCATATTAATGTACTGTGTATTTCAAATTGCTAGGAGAGTACATTCCAAATTTTCTCATCACTAAAAAATAAGTATTTGAGGTAATCAATATGTTAATTAGCTTTATTTAGTCATACACACAAGAATACAAATATATATGTAAAACATTACTTTATATCCTATAAAATACAAATATAATTTTCAATTTACAAGAAAATAAAATAAAGAAGATAAATCTAATTTAAAAATAGGAAGAACAGACATTTTGCCAAAGAAGATACATGAATGGCTAATGAGCACATAAAAATATGTTCTTCATTAGACATTAGGGAAATAGAAATTAAAGACACAATGAGATACCATTCTACAGTCACCTTTAAGAGTAGCTAAAATAAGCTGGGCACGGTGGTGCACGCCTGTAATTCCAGCACTTGGGAGGCTGAGGCAGGAGGATTGCTAGTTCAAAACCAGCCTCAGCAATGGCAAGGCACTTAGCAACTCAGTGAGACCCTGTCTCTAATAAAATACAAAAAAAAAAAAAAAAAAAAAAAAGGGCAGGGGTGCCCTTTGGTCCAGTGGTCAAGTGCCCCTGAGTTCAATCCCCAGTACCAAAAAAAAAAAAAAAAAAAGAGTAGCTAAAATAAAAAAATACTGCCCATACCAAGCACCGGTGAGAATGTGGAGCCCTGGCTCTTACACATTACTTGTGAAAATGCAAAATGGTACAGCTAGTCTGGAAAAGAATTTGGCAATTTCTTACAACATTAAACATACATTTAAGGCTGGGATTGTAGCTCAGTGGTAGATCATAGTTGCCTAGCATGTGTGAAGCACTGGGTTCGATCCTCAGCACCACATAAAAAAAATTAATTAATTAAATAAGGGTATTGTGTCCATTTACAACTAAAAAAATTTTTTTAAAGCATACATTTACCCTGTAAGCCCCAGAAATTCCACTCCTAGATATGGCCCAAGTGAATGAAAACACAGTTTCCAAAGAATGAAAGCATATATACAAAAATGTTTGTAGCAACTTTATTCACAATAGTCTCAAACTAGAAACAACCCAGATGTCCACTAACAGTTGAATGAATAAACACATTAAAGTATTTTCATACAATAAACTACAACTCAGCAATAAAAGGGAGAAACTACTTGTACATGTACAATTTTTGTGTACTTAAAGCCTTTGAGTGAGCAAATGAAATCAGACACAAAAGAGAAATACTGTTTAATTCCACTAATACAAAAATCCTAGAACAGGAAGAATTGATCTATAAAGGACAAAGAGCAGACCAGTTCTGCATAAGTCAAGGCTCAGGGAGAGGAGGGATGAATGCAAAGGGGACCCATGGGAGGGTGATGTGTGATGATGTGGTAGAGCAAAATGGGAACTTCAGGAGTTTAAGAGCTGACAGGCTGTAGTTTTGCATGCTGACACACAGCAGCTCTGCTTACTGACATTTAACCAAAGAGGCTTGCAGTGCCTAACAGGTACCTGTAAAAGATAATCACAGTAGCAAAAGCAGGAAACAAAGCTACGGGAACAGAACAACCCCCCTTTAGGCTTAATGCAATAAAAATTCCTAAGCTGTATGAGCTAAGAGTCTCTAGGTTATTTATAAACTTGACCCATATAAGGAATGTAGAGGGCTGGAGATACAGCTCAGTTGGTAGAATGCTTGCCTTGCATGCACAAGGCCCTGGGTTCAATCCCCAGCACAAAAAAAAAAAAAAAAAAAAAAAAAAAAAAGGAATGTAGAATGCACCCTCCAATAGAATTGCACAAATTCTCTTGCCTTGATATACCCCAAACTTGCTTACTTGGCTTAGTGGTAGAGCAGTTGTGTACACAGGCCCTGGATTTAAACCTTAGCACCTAAACAAACAAATAAAAACCTCCAAGAGATACATTGTAACAGCAATAAAAAATATTGATAGAAGGGCTGAGGATATAGCTAAGTGATAGAACACTTGCCTAATATGTGCAAGGTTCTGGGTTCAATCATCAGTACTGAAAAACTGGAAGGAACTTAAATATGGATAAGTTCACTATATGTGTACAAAATGGAAAACTATACAGCAGCAAAAATGAATAAACTAGATAGAACATGTGTATCAGTATAAACAAAGCTCACAACATAAGGCTAACCAAAAAACCAGGTTCCAGAATACCTGTGATATGATGCTATTTATTTAAAATGTAATCACATGCAAAGCAATTCCACATATTGCTTAAAGATCTGTGCATATATAATAGCACAAATAAGAGCATGGGAATGGGCTTGGGTGAGGCTCAGTGGTGGAGTGCTTGCCTACCATGTGTGAGGCACTGGGTTCAATACTCGGCACCACATAAAAATAAATAAAATAAAGGTATTGTGTCCATCTACAACTTAAAAAAAAAAAAAAAAAGCATGGAATGATTAACACCCAATTTGAGAGAGTGGTTACCTCTGGGGGAGAAGGGAAGAGTACATGGGACTTCAAACAAGATTGACTTTCTTTTCTTTTCTTTTCTTTTTTTTTACTTAATCCAAGTGGAGGGTACACAGGTGGTTCTTGTTTATGTCTGCTGTGTGTCTTGGTAAGCCACACACAGTGTGCTCACCTGTAATCCCAGCAACTCTGGGATTGCAAGTTCAAAGCCAGCCTCAACAATTTAGCAAGACCCTGTGTCAAATTAAAAAATAAAAGGGCCAGAGATGTAACTCAGTGACAGAGGGCCCCTGGATTTCATCTCCCGTACAAGAGAAAAAAAAAAAAGGGCATAGTAAAACAAAGAGCAAATAGTCCAAAACCTGCAAAGGGTGGTGGCCTTAGAGGGTGGGGGAAGATCCTGGTTGGTTTCAGGAGATCTGGGCCATGATCCCAGATTCACCCCTGGATTTGATGTTCCACCTGGGATAGGTCACTTTTCCTCACAATGAGAAATGAGCCTCATTCTTGAAAAGAAGGGAAGAAATCCTTTCTCAGCAGGCACTCTGAGGCAGGTCCACGTACTTCCTTTGCTTCTCCAGCTGCTGTGAACTATGAGGAGCCTGGAAGCAGGGACATGTCAGTAGCAGTGTCCACACTGTGGGGCAGGTGTATTGGGGGCAGCAAGGTGGGTGGAAAGGTACTGCTCCACTCCACAAGTTCAGAGGCCAGGGACAAGTCATGGACCACACATGCAACTGAGGTTGTGTACCAGTTCTGCCTGGGTCATTGATCCCTGTGTGACATTGACAGGAATCGGTTACTAGGGCCCCAAGTTGCCCCTGAGTTGTCAATCCTCCTTGACTGAAGTCATCCAATCTTCCTGTGAGGCCAACCACAGCGAGAGGTCAAGGGGTCGTTTCTTTCCCGACCCTCCTTGGGGGAACTCAGCTTCAGGAGCAAGGCAGCCAAGGTCAAGAGGGCACTGTTTTGAATACCATGCAGAAATTGTTTCCTGTTGGGGCTTGCCTAGTGCCAGGCTTCATGTTCCTTCATCTGGAGTAATCTTGGCTACTGTCCTAGGGCAAGGAGGAAAAGTGACCTAAGGTCACCCAGCAGGTGACTGGAACTTAATACTTGCATATATTGGGCAAGTTACTTAACCTCGCTAGGTCTGTTTTCCTGTACATAAAGTGAGTACATAATTGTGTTTGTGTGTGTGTGTGTATGTGTGTGTGTGTGCATGTGTGTGTGTCTGGGGGACTTCATTCCAAGATATTAATAGATATTTTTTTATTTTTTTTTCTGTTCTAGGAATTGAACCCAGGACCTCACACATTATTAATAGACATCTGTGTATGATGAGGTTATGGGTGGTTTTTATTTTTTCTTTTGGTCTTTATGTATTCTCCAATTTATTGTTTGTTTGTTTGTTTGTTTTGGTGTGTGTGTATGTGTGTGGTGCTGGGGATAGAACCCAGGGCCTCACCTTTGCAATTGCTCTAAAACTGAGCAAAATCCCCAGCCCTCTAATTTGGTGTCTTATAGTGCATATGTATTTTGTTATTCTTAATTTTTTTTTTCTTAATGGAGAGAGTAAGACCAAAGGGTTGTCGTGAAGATTAAAGGACACACTGAAAAGCACAAAGCATCTGGGCATGGTGGCGCACGCCTGTAATCCCAGCGGCTGGGGAGGCTAAAGCAGGAGGATTGCAAGTTCAAAGCTAGCCTCAGCAAAAGGCAAGGCACTAAGCAATTCAGTGAGACCCTGCCTCTAAATAAAATGTGGCTCAGTGGTTGAGTGCCCTTGTGTTCAATCCCAGGTACCCCCCCCCAAAAAAAAAGCACAAAGCACAATTTCTAGTTCACAGTGTTTTTTCCATGAGTACCAGTTCTCCCTGCCTACCCTTCCCTCCTATACTTTCTTTCTCTGCAGGTGTTGGAGACTCTGGTCCCCAGATCTCAGCTGGGGAAAGAAGAAGAGTGGTACAGGATTTTGTGTAAACCACAACTTCCTGGAGTCTCAATGACCTTGTCTGAAAATGGGAAGACCAACACCTACCTCAGAGGAAGTTTTCCAGGACTACATGACATCCAAGATAGGAAACTTTCTGGAATATAAGAGGTCTGCAGGATAACACAGAGAAGGAAAGTAATGGATATGATGAAGGAACAAGCATTAAAGAGGATTTTAACGCAAGGTCTACAGAGCTCAAGGAGTGCATGGGGTAGAGGGCAGAAAGTCCATGAACTTGTATGGGAAAAATTACATCTTTGTTTTCACTTATCTCCAAAAGAATTTAGCATTTCCTTCTATTAACCACATAAGGAAAAATAAAAATAAAACTCCACAATAAAAGTAAAACTCCACCAACAGAAATCACAGATATTTTCATACTGCATTATAGTAGAGACATCTTGAAATATTGCTTATTTTCCTTCTCTACCTCAAAATTATAAGTTAATAGACTCATCTCTGTATCTTGGTATTTGACACTTTTTAAAAAGTAGGACTAAATCATGATTCAATAGAATTGATATCCTATGTGCTCCTAAATAATTTATCTTTTGCAGTTAAAAGCGCTATTGTGAATGGGGGACCACAACCTTCATCAGAATCCAAAGGGGACTCTTGGTTAGATAGATATGGGTCCTGCCTGAGCCATTAATCATTGTGTGACATTGTGCTTGTCTCTCAGGGCACAATCATCCCGCAGGGTTGTTGGGAAAAACATTAATTCTTGGTGGGAAAAGGGTTTTGGAAATTGTTCAAGGCTTCCCCATTTTTCCAAAAGACAAAAGCCGAGTGTTTTCTTTCTCAGATGATTTCTATGTCTCCAGGAGGCCTCTTTCCCTCCCAAAGGATTCCTCCCCTTTACTCTCCTGATAAATAGAGGCCAAAATGTACCTTCATAAGAGTGGGCCAGTAATAATAACAATTCCATTCAGTTTTTATATTTGACCTTACAGTGACCCTTGAGGATATACTCCCTCAAAACCCTTCGGTACCCCCTTAGATGGTACCCCCTGGGTGTCTGGGTCTCTGCATTTCCCCTTTCACTGCAGTGTCAGTCTGATTCCGCCACCAAACTATGCAGTGCTCCATGAAAGACCAAGATATGACCCTTTTCAGGCACTCCAAAGGCATGGCACACAGAAGCATCTATGGAGCTGAGCGTGAGGAAGACAAGGAACTAGAAGAGGTAGCACAGAGAAGAGGGAAGGGTAGAGTTGGGCTTAAGTCCAGATCCCTTGATACCCATGATCCATCCCTGACAAACCCAGAGCAAAGGGAAGAATGGGGGATGCCAAGGCATCACATTAACTTTTTTTTACTCTATCTACTGCTGTGCAAAATGTAGGACGCTAAGGCCATGAAGAAGCTGTATGAGGCCCTTGGATATGGCAGGTCTATCCTTTTAGGGTTAAAATACATTACCAAGACTCTGAAAGCACCTTCAGGCTGTGGTTGTCTGATCCTAATGAGAGTACTGCCTTCCTGATATAGAAATAATTTCTAAAAAGAGAGGTCTGCTGGCTCTGCTTGAGGTGGAGGAAAGGGATTGCCATCTGGGAACACCCACACTTGCCCCCTTGTCCTTGGCCAGTGGCAGAGTATGAACAGCCAAAGAGGGTGCATGAGGGAAGAAAGGAAAAGACAGGCAAGGAAACCAGAATATGAAGACACTTAAAAGTCCACAGGGGGCTGGGATTGTGGCTCAGCGGTAGAGCACTCGCCTAGCGCGCGTGCGCGGCCCGGGTTCGATCCTCAGCACCACGTACAAATAAACCCATTGTGTACAACTAAAGCAAATAGGTAAATATTTAAAAAAAAAAAAAAAAGTCCACAGGGAGGGCTGGGGTTGTGGCTCAGCGGCAGAGCGCTCGCCTCCCACGTGCGCAGCCCGGGTTCGATCCTCAGCACCACGTAAACATAAATGCATTGCATTGTGTACAACTAAAATAAATAAATAAATACTTAAAAAAAAAAAAAAAAAAGTCCACAGGGAAAGAGTTGCTGGGAGGACCTTCGCAGGGAATCCACAACTAGAGAAGCCTCAGTTAAAATTCCATTGATTTGGGATCTGGGGAAATGACTTGTCTCTGGTCCTCAGCAATCTTCTAGAAAGTGGGTTTGAAAAGTCCCTGGCCCTCTGGGTGTTGTGAAGGTTAGAGGAAGTAGCGTGTTAATCATGCCCATATGACCCCTGTTATGTGGATCAGTCACTTGTCTGTCCTTCGCATCCTAGCACTCAGCATAGTGCCTATCACCAAGAAGGTGATCAATGCAGGTAAAGGACCCAAGCTCCTGGCTTCGAATTCCTGCTAGCCTGGCCACCATGCCGTGTGTCTCTGAGCACCCAGCGCCCTCGTGCACACACTGTGGAGGCAGCGGAGCGGGTGGGGGAGCGGGGCACAGCGGCGCGCGCAGGCGGCTCCCAGGCAGCTCCCCCGCTGTCTGCCTTGCGGGCGCCCCCCACTAGCGCCCCGCGCTGGGGCTGCAGCTCCCACCCGCATCCCCGCCGCCCTCAGCTCCCGCGCTCCTCCTCCTCTGCCCCTCTTCCACCGCACCTCCCCTGCCGCGGCGCCCCGCTTGCGCACCTGGTGACCACTGGGTCTTCGTTCTAGGTTCTATCTGCTGCGACTCTGCGCCCCTTGCTTTGCCGGCTCTGCGCGTCTCTGTCTCTACTTACCTCTGCTTATCTCTCCGTCTTTCTCAGGCTCAGCCTCCACCAGTCCTTCGCTCCACCAGCCCTTGTCTCGCCAGCCGTCTGGTGGCCCGAAGGGGCGGCGGGCCGGGCGGGGGGCGCAATGACCGGCGCTTGCACTAGCTACGTGAGCGCGGAGCAGGAGGTGGTGCACGGCTTCAGCTGCCCGCGGCCAGGGGGCGAGGCGGCCGCTGTCTTCTGCTGTGGCTTCCGCGACCACAAGTACTGCTGCGACGACCCGCACAGCTTCTTCCCCTACGAGCACAGCTACATGTGGTGGCTCAGGTACCGGCCCTGGCTCTAACCCCACCTAGAACCCCACTCAGGCCTTAGCCCTCTAGCCCCACCCTCAGCCCATCCTCTGGCTAAGACTCAACCTTCATCCAATGTCCACCTAAAGATTGCACCAATCCCCATCCCATCCTAGTCTTCAGGCTCAGTGCTGACCCTACTCCCACCCTATACCAGCTCAACCTACCCCTGAAACCTCTTCTCAGTTCAGTTTCCTCATCCTTCCCCTAGCTATTGTTGAGAAGCATTCTTGAACCTCGTGCCAACTCTACCCCCAACCCTCACTCAGTTCTCATTCCAGACTTCATTCTACCAGCACCCTCAATCCAACCCCAAATCATATACCAACCCTTACCTTAATAGCAAACTTCCATCTTCAAACATTTACAGGAACCCACACTCCACCCCAGTCCTCATCCAAATGCCTGCCAGAGTCCTCTTCCTGATATCAACACCAACCTCATCCCTGGTTCTACCCATTCCCCAATACTGATCCCAGTCCTTATCTTCTCTCCAGCCCTAACCCCCTCCTCAAGGCTGGGTGCAGTCCACTTCAGCTCTTCTCCCACATCCTGGCTGCAAATATGTTCTAGACCTACATGCAAACCTCAACCTCAAATCTTAATCCTCACTTGATGCTACACCCCAACCCCAGCCTCTGCCCAACCTCAACCCTTTCCTTCCCTTTGATACTTATTCTTTCACCCACTCCTTACTGAACATGTAGTGTGTGTTAAGTAAGCCCCATGTTACATGCTGGGGATGTACTCCATTCTCGAGCTAAGGCAAAAGACCTGGGGTTTTCAGAGCTGCCTCCAAGTTCATCATGACCCAATGGCATAATGCCCCCAACAGAAGCCAGTTAGGGTCATATAATAGGAGGGTAGTTTGGGTAAATCTCCACCGTAGAACTCTAGTTTTCCAATTGTTAAGGGAAGGAGTTGGCTAGGCGCTCTGACATTCCTGGAACTAAGTGTGGTGTTGAGGGGGCAATAGATATCTATTGCTCTGGGTCTCCAAAGGCCTCATCCAGAGAATGGGACCTGATCCTCAGCCTCCTCTGGGAAATAGACATCAGCAAAAATAGAATGAATTGTCTTAAGGAGATAGTGATTTTTCCTGTCCCTCAAGGCATATGAGCAGAAAGAAGCTACATGCCCTCTGGGTGAAAAGGACAGCACCTCTCTGGGCCTCTGTCTTCATCTCTCAAAAGGAGAGAATGATCAATCACTACCATGATATCTAACTAAGGTAGTGGCAAGGATCAAATAAGATAATAGAGGCAAAAACAACTTGGTATGTGCCAATGACAGTTACAAGTATTATTACTTTGTCTAGACTGCTCAATGTGTAACTCTGAAAATTTTCAGATGGTCAGGTTATCAGATCTGCACATTTGGCTGCTGTCAAAATCCAGGAAATACTAATTTATTGTCTGTTCATTCATGCATTCATTCATTTACCATAACTTCTGCTTTATGCCAAGAACTTTGCAAGAACTGAGGACACAAAAATCAATTATTCCGCCAAGTGTGGTGGCGCACGCCTGTAATCCCAGCACTTGGGAGGCTGAGGCAGGAGGATCCCGAGTTCAAAGCCAGCCTCAGCAATGGCGAGGCACTTAGCAACTCAGTGAGACCCTGTCTCTAATAAAATACAAAAAAGGGCTGGCCCAGTGGTTGAGTGTCCCTGAGTTCAATCCCTGGTACCAAAAAAAAAAAAAAAAAAAAAAAAAAAAAAAAAAAAAATCAATTATTCCCTTCCCCAGGGGAGCTCCCAATCTATTTAGAGATATGACCCGCATCCAAAGTAAAACAGTGGAATATTTGATGAAGGCCCACTGTGTATTTAGCCCTGAACTGGGAGCCGAAATGAGCTGGTGCTGGGCTACCTTTGAAGTACAGAGACAGTGAGGAGCTTTGGGACCACTCCAGAACCTGGTCCAAACCTTGGTTTAATAATTATTCTATATATGGATTGAAAAAGTTATTTAATCTCCTTGACTTTTTCCTCATTTTCAAATTGGTGATAATAATACATGTCCCGCGGAATTATTGTAAGGACTAAATGAAATAATTCATGTGAAAGTGACCAGTGCATACAGTAGGTACTCAAAAGAAGAGAGTTCCCTTTCCATGGAAAGTGAAGCTCAGAGTATAAAAGTGAATTGTCGGGCTGGGACTGTAGCTCAGTGGCAGAGTGCTTGCCTACCATGTCTGAGGCATTGGGTTCAATCTTTAGCACCACATAAAAATAAATAAAATAAAGGCATGCTGTCCATCTACAACTACCAAAAAAAAGTGAATTGTCAAAGATCTTCTAGCAATATCATAGCAGACTGAGATTTAAAGAATATCACCTAGGACAATCCAAGGGTTGGATGCTTTCATGAAGTCACAACCTAGCACACCCATTTTTCTCACTGTTTTACAGATGAGAAGACTTGAGAGAGGTTAAGTTACTATCTGGTTGTGCTCCAGTGAGAAGGGCAGAGCTGAGATGAAAATCAGTCTTGTCTACCCCCCCCAAGCCTGGGCTTGTCCTGTTCCAAGATGATCTACACCTAGCCTGGCCCTCTTATAACCTGACAGACTCAGATCACTTGAAAAACACTCACTGAACGTCTATCTTCTGAGCACTATCCTGGCCCTTGGAGACAGAAAGATGAGTAACCCCCTCAACACCCACCCCTTCCTTCTTCTGTTACCCCCTCTCCTACACACCTCTTGTGGTCCCTTCCGTTGCCTGGGAAACTCTCTCCTCATGGAGCACTTCAGTAGCTCAGACAGTGCTTTAGAGGAGGGTTAGAAGGAATGATCTCTGAGGTCACATCCCACGTCAGTATGACCTCAAGGGCAGCTGAAAGTGTCCAGTGTGTAGGGCACTTATTCCTGGACTCAAACATGGTTCATAAACATCACAGACAGTTGCAAAGTGGAGGAAAAGTCCAGAGTGTCCTCAAGACATCTGCATGATCAGTGTGCCCTGGACCCTGAAATAGCATTTCTGGCATGCTTCTAACTGCAGGGGGGAAAACCTTGTTTTGCTCTGAATTCCATTTGGCCCTTTTCATGAAAACTAGTCCTTACAAACACAAAACTCTCCAGATAAGTACCATTTCCTTGGAGAGACAGTGCTCAAGGAGAATTGCCATCGTTAAAAGAGAAAACATGGCCCAGGAAGCAAAGACGCCCTGGGAGGTAGCTGGTGCCAAACATCCTCTATCTGCTTTTTACTAAGATGCAAGCCAAAAAGCAGGAGCCTTGCTGCAGGGCAGAGTTGGTGATCAGGCAGTGATGCATCTCATTGCATCCTTTGGACACCCAGTGAGATGAGAACTTTTACAAATGAAGATCACAAGGGTAAAGTGGTTTTTCAGGTTATATGCTGCAGAACTAAGATTCAAGCTTAGATCTAGCTGACTCCAAAGCACTTGTTTATTAGCTTCCCCTCCAATTATTCTTTTTAATATTTATTTATTTGTTTTAGTTGTACACAATGCCTTTATTCTTATGTGGTGCTGAGGATTGAACCTGGGCCGCACACGTGCTAGGCAAGCACTCTACCGCTGAGCCACAACCCCAGACCCCCTCCAATTCTTTCTTAGTGGTCACAGTAGGATGTTTGAGACAGAACAGTGAAATGAAGCTGGGCACGGTGGCGCACACCTGTAATCCCAGCACTTGGGAGGCTGAGGCAGGAGGATCACAAGTTCAAAGCCAGCCTCAGCAATGATGAGGCACTTAGCAACTCAGTGAGACCCTGTCTCTAATAAAATACAAAAAAAGGGTTGGGGATGTGGCCCAGTGGTCAAGTGCCCCTGAGTTCAATCCCCGGTACCAAAAAAAAAGAACAGTGAAATGTACAAAGCTATAGCCTTTCTAATCCAATTTCCACATGGGGTAGGACTCTAATATCATTGAAGGGCATACTCAGCCAGGTGATTTGTGCAAATCTCTCCCAAGACAGAGAGCTCACCACTTCTTCAGGCAACATTTCCACCACAAGACAACTCTGATTATTTGAAGTTCCCCTTATAGGGCTGGGGATGTAGCTCAGTTGGTAGAATGCTTGGCTTGCATGCACAAGGCCCTGGGTTCGGTCCCTAGCACACACACACACACACAAAAAAAAAAAAAAAAAAAAAAAAGAAAAAAGAAAAGAAAAAAAAGGTTCATCTTATACTAAAACCAGGTTTTCCTTCTTGGAACTTCCCCTGTAGTTCCCTGTTCTGTCATTGGAGGTTAGTGTCTCTGTCCCCAGACAGACAACAGAGTTAGTGCCTTTCAGGGACAGTGCCTGCTCCCTGACTGGCCTCTAGTCTGGGACACATTCCTTAGTTCTCTCACCCATTTCCCAGGGGTCCTCTTTTAGAGGCCTACTTTCATCTAGATGTCCATAGATGTCCCTTGCAAAGGATGGGATCCATATATGAGCACAGGTTTACCGGATAATAGCTCTTTGAACATTAAATGCATTTCAAATGAGAAAATGTTTAAGAAACTGACAAAAACTAAAAAGCACTATACACTCAATGTGAAAAAATGTGAAAAGGACCAGAAATGAAAAGAGAAAAAAATCATGGGTGATCCAGTCTTAATTTGGGTTCACCCGGAAGTTTGATGTGTTTTATATGAAAAGTGATCTCAAAAACTACTGGTAAAGGGTAGAGAAGACAAGAAGTCAACAATGGGCCTGTTACAAAGCAAGTGACACCAAAGTAATTCGAGCTTAAATTCTTCAAGCCAGTGTAGGATGTGTAACTCTCAGTTATCTCCGAAAGGGCCAGGAAGCTGGGTATTTATATATCACTTTCAATTAGTCAGTGGTTGTGGGCTGGTAGGGGGGTGGGACACATTAACTATCCCATTCTGAATTGCCCAGTATGCAGACAGAGTCTGTTCTGGATCTGAGAAAGCCCGCAGGCAAAGAGATACGGCTGCTGACAGTTGAAACTCTGGACAAAATATTCTACAACAGTAATACCCAAGGGGACACAGACATGACATCCACAGCCTGTATTATACTCAGAGACAGCTGGTTAGCAGTTGAGTGTATTTCCATCCAATATTATATATGTATAGTTATATATATGTGTGTATATATATATATATATATATATTTGTGTTTATGTAATTAAGTTGGGGTTATGCTATATATTTAGTAGTGTGTCTTGATATTTTCACTTAACATTGTCTCATAAGAATTTATCTATGATCCTATATATTATTTGAAAATATGTCTTAATGGTTCTATACTATTCCATTGCAAGGGTATCCAATAGCTTATTTAGCCATATAAAAGTAGACTCTTCAAAGATCTACGGTAGTATTTTTGTTTGGTTTTGTTTTGTAAGAAATGGAGTCTCATGGGCTGGAGTTGTGGCTCAGCAATAAAGTGCTTGCCTAGCATGTGCAAGGCACTGGGTGCCACCCTCAGCACCACATAAAAATAAATAAATAAAAAGGAGGTATTGTGTCCAAATACAACTAAAAAATTGTAAAAAAATAATAAAAATTAAAAAAAAAGAAAAAAGAAGAAGAAGAAATGGGGTCTCACTATGTTCCAGGCTGGCCCTAAACTTCTGGACTCAAACAATCCTCCTTCTTCAGATTCCCAAGTAGCTGAAACTAACAGTGCATGCCACCGTGTCTTTCTCTAAGGTACTTTTTAGTGGAAATTGACCATCAAATAACTGGGAGGGAAATCCTGCAAAAAAGACAAGGGCAGGCAGGAGTCTGGGACTAGAGTCAGAGGAGGGGATGGACAAGAAAACTGGAGAAGGAGTGGTAGTCAGGAACATCAAAGTCTGGTACCTCCCTATCCCTTCCTATTAGAGAGCATCCCACAGTGCTTGACACCTAGTGGGTACTCAACAATATTTACCAACTGCCTACTATGCACCAAACCCAGTACAAGGGGAGGACAAAGCTGAAAAAACGTGGTCTGACTCTACCTTCAGGGGACATGTGAAGAATATGTGGAATACCTACTATGTGTCAAGAATGTTTCCACGTCATTCATTCTTACTACCAACTTAGAGGTGCTGTGTTTTGGTTATTCTCATTCTTCAGACAAGGAAGCTGAGGTTCAGAAGGTTAAATAAGTCAAGCACAGCCGGGTGTGGTGGTGCACACCTGTAATTCCAGCGGCTTGGGAAGCTGAGGCAGGAGGATTGCAAGTTCGATGTGGGCCTCAGCAACTTAGTGAAGCCCTAAGCAACTTAGCAAGACCCTGTCTCAAAATAAAAAAATAAAAAGGGCTGGGAATATGGTACAGTGGTTAAGTGCCCCTGGGTTCAACCCCTGGTATTAATAAATAAATAAATAAGGCACATTGTGGCACATGACTGTAGTCCTAGCACTTGAGAAGCTGAGGTGGGAGGAACACTTGAACCCAGGAGTTTGAGACCAACCTGGGCAACATAGCTAAGAAAGAAAAAAAAAAAAAGTGAACAACTGCAGTAAGGCCCCTTAAGAAAGAAAGAAAAACAAACAAAGAGTGCATAATAACTGCAGCAAGAGCTCACAGTAAGTCAGTTTCCAAGCTGACCCCTAATCTAGGTTGGTGTGGTTCCAAAGTCCTTTGATCTTTCCCTACCATACCAGCCTCCTGACCAGGAGGAAAGTGCTAACAGCCCTGAGGAAAGTATCCTGAATGGGTTAATCTGGCATAGAGGAGAGGAGGCAGGACGGGAGAGACGGATGATAAAGGAAAGCATAGAGAATGGAACATTTGGAAGGAGTTTCCAGAATAGGTAAAATTCCAACATGGGGAGATGAGAAATGGGCTTGTGAAATAGGAAAGAAAGATAGTGAGCCCTAAATAAACTAGTTTTCTAGAGACCAGATATATTATGATACAATAAAAAAAAATCCATGGTCTTTGTACCAAATTCCTGAGACAGAGATCCTAAAATCCTTGTAGACAAGGGTGCTAGGAGAAACTTTTGTTCTAATAGTATGTCCTTCAGTTCCTGACACAGAGTCCCCAAAGAGTGAAAAAACATCTTTTGTACTAATGAGGCAACTCTTAGTGGGCTCTTGCAGAGCTCCAGGTGGGGGCTGGTTGCCAGGGAAACCACCCATGTGATCAGAGTGCCCGGAACTTACAACCCCACTCCACCCCCAACCCAGCCTCTGGGGAGGGAGACAGGCTGAAGGTTGAGTTGTCACCTATGGCCAACTGCGTAATCAATCATGCCTATGTAACGAAACCTCCATTAAAAAAAAAAAAAAGGACAAGGTTCACAGTGTTTCTGTATTGCTGAATGTATAAAAGTCTCTAGGGGGCTGTGCTCTCAGAGAAGACATGGAAGCTTCTCAGCAACCACCCATATTTTGCTCTACATATCTCTTCCACTTGGTCATTCATTAATAGGCTGGTAAACTCAGGTGTTTCCCTGAGTTCTATGAGCCTTCCTAGCAAATCAGTCAAATCCAAGGAAGGAATCATAGGCATACTAATTTATACCTGATGGGTCAGAAGTATAGGTGGTAACTGTGTAATTGGCATCTCAAGTAGGAGGCAGTCTTGTGGGATCCAATACGATCTCCAGTTTATTGGGTTAAATAATAGGATAGCCAGCTGGTGTCCGCTAGAGAATTACTTGGTGTATGTGATGGGGGAGACCCACATAACTGGCGTCAAAGTGAATTGAGTAGTATGTGAGGAAAACAAACTTTTCCTTCATGACCAAGGTCTGACTTGGGCAGAGGCATCAAGGTTGTAGGGTGAGGGACCATGAGCGGGAGGTATTTTAGATGTGGAGTTGACACTGATGTGAACAAAGGGACCATGGAGCATGGGTCAGAAATTAACCTTGAGGCTGGAAGGACAGCTCATTTTTAAGTAAGGCCTACCAGTGATAACCTATATGTCTTGCTTTTGAGGGGCAGGGACCTTTGAGACCAATTCCAGCTCCTTGGGACAGGAGCAGGTTGAAGAAAGCAAGGAGGAAAGTAAGGAGGAGAAAGGGGCACACACTAAGTCCCAGTTACATGGTGACAGTGAGTCATGCCATGTTATATATGTGGCGAGTACTTGGCATATAGTTGATGCTCACCTATGCTTATGCACAGAAAGCCTTATCAAGACAGGTATGGACAGAACCAAAGTCAGAGCTGATTCCACGCTGCTATAACATGCTGCCTCCCAAGCTCCCTGACACTCAGCCCCCAACCTGTGGTCTTCTCTCCCCAGTGTTGGTGCTCTCGTGGGCCTAGCCATAGCAGCTGTGGTCCTTCTGGCCTTCATTGTCACTGCCTGTGTGCTTTGTTACCTGTTCATCAGCTCAAAGCCTCACACAAAGTTGGACCCAGGTTTAAGCTTACAGACAACAGGTAAGGAAGAGTTTCCTTGTATCCAGCAAGCTGGCATCTTTCCACAGGATAGATGATTAGAACTGATGTTTGGAACATTTGCCTCATGAGTGTTCCTGGAATATTCAGAAGCAGCAGCACATTTATTGGGAGGTTCAAGATCTGAATGTTTCCATCCTGAATTCTCCATGTGCTCAGTGTCTGTCAGAGTCATTTAATGTAATCACCACTCCATTTGTCACATAAAGGTTAATTCATGTGGTGGATTTTCTAAGTCAATGTTTTAATTCTAGCCCTTAGGGAATACAAATGGATCTTAATATTATTCCAAACAAAACAGAACTAATTTTAAAAATGCTACTCCCCTAACTCACAATGTATTCAGAAACTCAAAACAGGATTTTTAAAAAATTATTTTGTATTAGCATTGGCCATCAAGAACCTCTTAGGGGCCAAAAAAATTTAAAAAAAAAAGTGTTGCTTTTTTCATAAGTCTTCATTGCACATATATTTAGAACTTCCTGAAAGGCACTGTGAAAGAAAAGTTTCCTATTAGCAAAAGATCTTTCAGTATAATTTAGTAGAAAACACTCAAAATAGGTATTATTATCTCCATTTTACAAATGAGAAAATCAAGGCTGAGAGAGGTTTGGTGAATTACTCAAAGTGTCATAGTTGACAACTGGTATGCTGAAACCCAGCCCATGTCTTTCCACCTCAAATCTTCTGCCCACCACACAGGGTCTGTGCAAGTATAAAACTAAACACAAAGCCGGGCGCGGTGGCGCACGCCTGTAATCCCAGCACTTTGGGAGGCTGAGGTAGGAGGATCGCGAGTTCAAAGCCAGCCTCAGCAGTGGTGAGGCACTTAGCAACTCAGTGAGACCCTGTCTCTATATAAAATACAAAAAAGGGCTGGGGATGTGGCCCAGTGGTCGAGTGCCCCTGAGTTCAATCCTGGTACCACAAAAAAAAAAAAAAAAAAAAAAAAAGGGCTGGGGATGTGGCCCAGTGGGTCGAGTGCCCCTGAGTTCAATCCCTGGTACCACAAAAAAAAAAAAAAAAAAAAAAAAAAAAGGGCTGGGGATGTGGCCCAGTGGTTGAGTGCCCCTGAGTTTCAATTCCCGGTACCACACAAAAAAAAAAAAAAAAAAAAAAACACAAAATTGTTTGGTACCAAAAGTAACAACTTAAATTAGTGTTAAGTTAGTGAAGAAATTGGTTAGGCAAAATAAAGAAGTTATCCCAGGATAGATAAATCATGGGTAAAGATGTGTGGCACGACTTGTAACCTATGCAGTTACAAGGTCATTTGTGCTGGGGCATCATGGGGAATGAGGCCAGGCAGGATGGGAGAGGAATTTAAGCAGCAGAAGAAAGAGTGACAAAAACAAAACAAAACAAAACAGGGAGGGGGCTGGAGATAGAGCTCAGTTGGTAGAGTGCTTGCCTCATATGCATAAGAACCTTGGGTTTAATCCCCAGCACCACCAACAAACAAACAAACAAACAAAAACCAGGGAAGTAGAAGGGGCAGGGTGGTAGTAGCTGAGTCTCTGAAGAAGACAGGAAAGAGCTGAATGCTCATTTGTAAAAGATTATGTCTAGCCGGGCGTGGTGGCGCACGCCTGTAATCCCAGCACTTTGGGAGGCTGAGGCAGGAGGATCGCGAGTTCAAAGCCAGCCTCAGCAATGGCGAGGCACTTAGCAACTCAGTGAGACCCTGTCTCTAAATAAAATACAAAAAAGGGCTGGGGATGTGGCCCAGTGGATGAGTGCCCCTGAGTTCAATCCCTGATACAAAAAAAAAAAAAAAAAAAAAAAAATATATATATATATATATATATATATATATATATGTATATATATATATAAAATAAAATAAGGGCTGGGGTTGTGGCTCAGTGGCAGAGCGCTCGCTTTGCACGTGTGCAGCCCGGGTTTGATCCTCAGCACCACGTAAACATAAATACATTGCATTGTGTACAACTAAAGTAAATAAATAAATATTTAAAAAATAAAATAAAATAAAATAAAATGGCCTTCAAGCCAGGCATGGTGGCACATGCCTGTAATCCCACCTACTCAGCAAGTTGGGGCGGGAGGATCACAGTTCAAGGTCAGCCTCAGCTATTTAGTGAGACCCTATCTCAAAAAATAAAATGGACTGGGGGTGTAGCTTAGGGGTAGAGCACCCTCAGTACAATCCCCAGTACCACAGGGTCAGGGGGAAGGTTAAATCCTCTAAGCCCAGTGTTGAAGTGCTACCTAGTCATCCTAAGCACAAGAAGGCTGTAATATGCTTTGTGAAGAAAATATGGGTATTAGATAAACTTTGTTCAGGCATGAGTTATGGTGCTATTGTCTGTGAGGTCACTGTTAATGAATTGATATTGCATATTAAGTAATATGTCTTGGGGCTGGGGTTGTGGCTCAGCCGTAGAACGCTCGCCTAGCACGTGCATGGCCTGGGTTCGATCCTCAGCATCACGTAAAAATAAAAAATGCATTGTGCACAACTAAGCAAATAAATAAATTAAAATAAATAAATAAATAATGTCTTTAAACAGCAACACATAAAAAGCATAGTTATGTATTGATCAGTTGACAAAAATAATGTGACTAGAGGCACACAGGAACCTAACCTTATATTTTCTCTAGGAGCAATGATTCAGTATTTGATAATTCAGTATTTATGGTGACCTTATAGAACATTACTACAATGAATAATGAGAACTGACTATATAAAACAAGACAGGATTGATATCCTGAATATATAAGTGTAACTTTAAACAAATGATAAAGCTGTAATCCACAGAAAAAGAAATGCAAATGCCCAATACAAGAAAAAGGATGCTCAACCTTAGAGCATAATACCTCTTTTTTAAAATATTTTTTGAATTGTTGATGGACCTTTATTTTATTTTATTCATATGTGGTGCTGAGAATCAAACCCAGTGCCTCACACATGCTAGGTAAATGCTCTACCACTAGGCTACAACCCCAGCCCTGAAATACCTTTTTTTTTTTTTTTTTTTTTTTTTTTTGGTACTGGGGATTGAACTCAGGGGCACTCGACCACTGGGCCACATCCCCAGCCCTGTTTTGTATTTTATTAGAGCCAGGGTCTCACTGAGTTGCTAAGTGCTTCGCCATTGTTGAGGCTGCTGAAATACCTCTTTTAACAATTACATTAGTAAGTGGCTGGAGTTGTAGCTCAGTGTTAGAGTGCTTGCCTAGGGTTCAATCCTCCACATAAAAAATAAATAAAGGTACTGTGTCCATCTACAACTAAAAGAAAACAATTATATTAGCAAACGTCCAGAAATGGATTATATTCATAGTAAGAAAGTTGGAGAAGAAATGAGTACTCTCACATACTGCTGTTAAGAGTATAAATTGGGCCAGGTGTAATCCCAGCTATTTGGGAGGCTGAGGATCACAAGTTCAATGCCAGCCTGCAAAACTTAGTGAGACCCTGTCTCATAATAAGAAAAGGACTTGGAGGGGCTGGGGTTGTGGCTCAGCAGCTATTCAAAGATGGGATCCACTTCGCACCCAGGCTTCAGGCACCATTGTGGGATTTTAATAACTGCCATTACATATTAGCCAAAGGAATAGGCAGGACTTTGTGAGATCCAGTGGCCTATTCCACTGGTTTCTCTGGAAGGCTGTGATTATGGAATTAGGGACCCTAGGACCCTAAGATACAGAAGTGAGGGAAGCCCTGGGATCCGTAAAAATAATGAAAAAGCCATGGTGGGTCCACAAGCTCTGTAAATGCTAGAAGTTTGATGTGCTTGCCAAAAAAGGTGAGGGAATCTCAGGCCACAACAGAAGTACAGGGTCTGAAAGAAAAGGTATGGTGGTCCTCCTCTATTTCCAGTTGGATAAAACACACCAGTCATCACATCTCAAAGGAAGTTTTTTTTTTTATCATCTACTCAGTAGGTTCCCAACTTTGGGTTCTAATCATCTGAGGGTCCTCAAATGCAACAGTGGGGATTCTTGAGCAATGTCCAATAGTCCAAAGGTTTTACTGGGACCAAGTTCTTTGTTTGCTTTCAGCTAGAATCAGATCAGTTGGGGAGGAGGCGGTAATATGTGTTCTTTCCTGTTTACCAGAGCTCTTTGATCAATACAAAATGGGGGAAAAATAGTACTTAATAAATGTAGTCTATTATATAGATAGAACTCTTTAAATAAATTTGGAGCTAAAAAAAAAAAGAAAAGAAAGAATTGAGACCAGACCTACTTTCTGCCCCATTTATGAAATTGTACCTGAGATCTAGAGAGGAAAAGAAGCGGGCATAAAGTACTACAATGATTATACCAAAATGAGGATCTTGTAACTCCTGGAAGTCCCAGGGATTCTCCAGAGTTCTGGATGCGAGTTACTCACAGCTCTGCAATTTAAGAGGGACTTTGACCAGTCAGAAGGTGATCAATCACAGACAGGTGAGCAGCTCTGGTCTGGGAACCAGGTCATGTGAGAATAAGGTGAAGAGCTGGGGATATTTGGTCTTGAACAGAAGAGACTCAAGGCTCATAGCCTAGGACCATATATCTTTTTTTTTTTTTTTTTTTTTTTTTTTTTTTTTGTGTGGTGGTACCAGGGATTGAACTCAGGGGCACTCGACCACTGAGTCACATCCCCAGCCCTTTCTTTGTATTTTATTTAGAGACAGGGTCTTACTCAGTTGCTAAGTGCCTCGCCATTGCTGAGGCTGGCTTTGAACTCGCAATCCTCCTGCCTCAGCCTCCCAAAGTGCTGGGATTACAGGCGTGTGCCACCGCGCCCGGCTGACCATATATCTTTGCAAGGCTGTTTTGGGACAGGAGAAGCAGATCTTTTGTGAGGGAATGGAGAAAAGAGCTGGAATCCATGGGGGAAGAAATGGAGAGGCAAATGTTGATTCAAAAATAAAGATAGTGGGACACAGTGGTACATACCTGTAATCCCAGCTACTCAGGAGACTGAGGTAGGAGGATCTCAAGTGCAAGGTCAGCCTGGGCAACTTATCGAGACCTGTCTCAAAATATATAAAAAGGGCTGGGGATGTAGAGTATGTTGCTTAGTATATGTAAGAACTTGAGTTCAATTCCCAGCACCAAAAATAAACAAATAAAAAAGAATAAAAAGGCAAGTCTCAGAATGGGAAATATATTCACATATCTGAACATGGACTTTTATCCAGAATGTCTAAAGAACACCCTCAATTCAACATTATGAAAACATACAGTCCCAGAGAGCACAGTGATAGATGCCGGTAGTCTTAGCTACAGGAGGCTAAGGTAGAAGGATCACTTGAGCCAGGAGTTTGAGAACAGCCTGGCCAACATAGTGAGACCCCATTGCAAAAAAAAGAAAGAAAAAGAAAAAGAAAAGGAAGACATATAATCCCATTGGAAAAATAGTAAAGACTTGAATAGATACTTCATAAAAGAGGATATACAGATGGAAAATAAACACATGGAAATATATTCAACTTCATTAGCCACTAAGGAAATGCAAATTAAAGCTACATTGAGATATCATTACACATCTATTAGAATACTCAAGAAACGCTGAGTACCAGGTGAGGAAATGATGCAACTGGATCTCATACACTGCTATGGGGGGATGTAAAATGGTGCAGTCATTTGGGGGAACACATTTTGGTGTTTCTCATAATGTTAAACATTTTTATTTTTTTATGTATTAGTTTCTTATGGCTGCCGTAACACATCATCACAAACTTGATGACCTAAAACAGTAGAAATTTATTTTCTCACACATCTGGGGATTAGAAGTCCAAAATCAATTTACTAGGTCAAAATCAAAGGCTCTAAGCCAGATGCAGTGATACCTGCCTGTATTCTCAGCAGCTTGGGAGGCTAAGGTAGGAGAATCACAGATTCGAAGCCAGCCTTAGCAACTTAGCAAGGTCCTAAGCAACTTAGTGAGACCCTGTCTCTAAGTAAAAATATTTTTTAAAAAGGTCTGGGGATGTGGCTCAGTGGTTAAGCACCCCTGGTTTCAATCCCCAATACCAAAAAATAAACAAACAATAACAAAAGGCTCCAGGGGTGAATCTGCTCCTTACCTTTTCCAGTTTCTGGTGACTGATAGCATTCCTTTACTGGTAGCTGCATCAGACCAATCTCTACCTCCATCTTCATATCTCTGTGTGGTCTGTCTCCCTCTCTGCCCTTTTCTTTCTCTTTTTTTTTTTTTTTTTTTGTGGTACTGGGGATTGAACTCAGGGGCACTCGACCACTGGGTCACATCCCCAGCCCTTTTTTTTGTGTTTTATTTAGAGACAGGGTCTCACTGAGTTGCTAAGTGCCTCGCCATTGCTGAGGCTGGCTTTGAACTTGCGATCCTCCTGCCTCAGCCTCCCAAAGTGCTGGGATTACAGGCGTGCACCACCGCGCCCGGCTTCTTTCTCTTTTTAAATTTTTTTTTATTTTTATTTTTTTATTTGTAGATGGACACAATATCTTTATTTTATTTATTTATATGTTTGTTTGTTTATTTATTATGTGGTGCTGAGGATCAAACCCAGGGCCTTGCAAGTGCAAGGCAAGTGCTCTACCACTGAGCCACAACCCTAGCCCCCTTTCTGCCTTTTTCTTATAAGTCGATTTGGAAAAGCATTAAGGGATTTGGACAATCCAGGTTTATCACCTTATCTAGAAATCCTTAATTTAAACATATCTACAAAAGCTTTATCATAGAAAGGAAATATCAGATTCCAGAGATTAGGACTTGATATTGTTGGGGGACACTGTCCAGCCCACTATACAGTACAAACCAGCAATCACAGTCCTATGTGTTCATCCTAGAGAAATAATTTTATATCTGCATGAAAACCTGCATGCAGATGTTTTTAGCAGCTTCATTTGTAATATACAAAAAAACTGGAAGCAACATAACTGTCTTTTAATAGGCAAATGAAAATACAATGAAATATTACCCAGTCATAAAAAAGGAATGTCTTTGCAATATATGCAATGACTTGGATAGATCACAAAGCTATTAGGCTAAGTGAAAAAAAAAGCCCAATTTTAAAAGATTGAGTGGGCTAGGGATGTGGCTCAGTGATAGAGCACTTGCTTAGCCTACACAAGGCCCAGGGTTCAATCCCTAGCACTGCAAAAAATAAAAATATAAATATAAAAGGTTGAGGGGCGTTGCTGGGATTGTGGCTCAGCGGTGGGGTGCTCGCCTAGCGCGTGCACAGCCCTGGTTCAGCACCCGTGAAAATAAGCACCAACAGCAAGGGCTGGAGCTTAGTGTAGAGCGCTTGCCTGACATGTGTGAGGCACTGGGTTCAATTCTCAGCACCACATATAAACAAATAAATAAATACAACAAAGTCCATTGACAACTTAAAAAATATATACATATATATAAAATTTTTAAAAATAACAATTTTTTTAAAAAAGGTTGAATGTAATATAATTCTGTTTATATAACCCTTCAAAAATGACAAAATTATAGTCATGGAGAATGAATTAGTTGTTACCAGAAGTTGGATTTAATGGAAAATCTGACTGTAAAACAGTAGTGTGAGGAAGTTTCTTTATGGCAATGGAAAATTAATTTTTTAAATCTTTTTAAAAAATATTTATTTATTTGTTTTAGTTATACACAATGCCTTTATTCTTACATGGTGCTGAGGATCGAACCCAGGCCGTGCACGTGCTAGTCAAGCGCTCTACCCCTGAGCCACAATCCCAGCCCCTTTTTTTTTTTTTTAATATTTATTTTTCAGTTATAGGTAGACAAGGTATCTTTATTTTATTTATTTATTTTTTGTGTGTGTGGTGCTGGGAATTGAACTCAGGGCTTTGTACATACAAGGTAAGCACTCTACCAAATTTCTTTATTTTGACTGTGGTGGCAGTAGTTATATAATCTGTACATAGGAGCTGGAAATGTAGCTCAGTAGTACAGAACTTGCCCAGTACTCCTGAAGCCCTGGATTCAATTCCCAGCACAGAAAAAAAAAAAAAAAAAATCTATACACAGGATCAAATGCATATAAAAATGAATGAGATTTGTAGTCTAGTTAATCATAATGTACTAATATCAGTCTCCTAGTTAAGAAAATACATTTTCTAGCCGGGCGCGGTGGCGCACGCCTGTAATCCCAGCACTTGGGAGGCTGAGGCAGGAGGATCGCGAGTTCAAAGCCAGCCTCAGCAATGGCAAGGCACTTAGCAACTCAGTGAGACCCTGACTCTAGTAAAAAAATACAAAAAAGGGCTGGGGATGTGGCTCAGGGGTCGAGTGCCTCTGAGTTCAATCCTTGGTACCAAAAAAAAAAGAAAGAAAGAAAATACATTTTCTGTGGTTATATATGTTATCATTGAAGCACATTATATGAAGGGCATACTGCATCTTTATACTATTTTTTAAAAATTTCTTGTGAGTTTCACATTATTTTAAAATAGAAATTTCAGGGGCCTGATGATGTAACTCAGTGGTAGAGCGCTTGCCTAACATGTGCGAGGCCCTGGGTTTGATCCTCAGTACCACCCCCACTCCCATTCCTCCACCCCCACCCCCGGCAAAAGAAAAAGTTAAAAACAAAACAAAACAGTAACGAAAGAAATTTATTGATTCAATAGGTAAGGAGCTCAAAAATAGGATTGGCTTT
This sequence comes from Tamias sibiricus, assembly GCA_025594165.1. Lineage (NCBI taxonomy): Eukaryota > Metazoa > Chordata > Mammalia > Rodentia > Sciuridae > Tamias > Tamias sibiricus. The sequence continues at coordinate 45,947,910 of CM046658.1, forward strand.
AAGCATGGTTTGTGCAGAAGTCCTCATTCCCGAGGCCTGTGGCTCTACTCCCTCAGATTCTCTGAGAATCCCCTCTGCCATCCGTCTTGTGCTGGATTCTCCTCAGTCTGACTTTTCTCATGGTAGTAAACTGGCTGCCAACAGTCCCTGGAACTACATGCTTTTTATTCCCATCAAACCATTAGGAGAAAGAGGATGCTAGCTTTCTTCAAACAACAAGGAAAAAAAATTTACTCTGATTGAACAACCTGAGATCATGTGCCCACATTTAAACCAATCACTACACCCAAGAAAATGTGATTTGTTGATTGCCAATCAGGTGGCAAAGGAATAAGACTGCCTTATTGGCTCAACTCAACCAGGTCCCACTCCTAAAGTTGGGATGGGGCTAATCCCACCCAAATATAATTGGGAAGGTATCAAATGGATGTTGGGTAGCCAACCCCAGCTATACTTCTTTCTTCAAATTCATTCTTCCCTTTGTTACAGAGGTGTAACAAATGCTTCCTGGATATGCTCCATCAATGTGTCTTAAAGCATAGGAATTTGCTAGGCAGAGAAGATATAAAAATATCATTCTAGGCATAGGCAGACAAAACAACATAAAGACTCAGAAATTTGAAGAAATGGAACCTTTTAGAGACCCATGAGAGCCAGGTGTGGTGACCCACACCTGTAATCCCAGCAGTTCAGGAGGCTGAGGCGGGCGGACCGTAAGTTCAAAGCCAGCCTCAGCAACTTAGTGAGGGAGGGCCTAAGCAACTTAGCAAGACCCTGTCTCAAAATAAAAAAAAATAAATAAAAAGGGCTGGGGATGTGGTTCAGTGGTCCCTAGGTTCAAGCCCTGGTATAAAAAAAGAGAGAACCATAATAAGGTTAGTGTGGGAAAGCTTTAGAGTTCTTGAGGGAAAAGTAGTAGTAATGAAGCTGAAGAGGAAAGATGGGCCAGTTCATGAAGAGCCTCAACTGCTGCCTCAGGGATCACAAGTAACTACAGTAAGACGTTAGAGGCTTTTGAGAAAGAACAGTCCATGGAATCACTTGATAAGAAAGATCTCTGTGCTACAGCACAGAAGATGGACCAGAAGGAGCACAACTGGAGGCTGTTCCAATGGTCTGGACAGAAGAAAATGAAGGCCTGACCTAAGATGGTGGCATTGAGGATGGAGAGAAATGGGTGGATGGGGCAGACAGATGGTGATTAGGTGGAATGAGCAGGACCAATGAACTGCTTGGCTTTGTGAAGGGCTTGGGAGAGAAGGTCTAAGAGATGACTTGAATTTTTGGCTTAAACACTTGATATACCTTTTTATGGCACGGTTGGGGTAGCAGGTATGAGAGGACCGCAGGATTTCTCAGTTGTATCAAATGCTCCAGTTAAACCAAGGGAGATAAGAATGGAGACATGACTACAGGATGTAGTGGCAAAAAAGTTTTAAGGTGTAGTGAGGACAGAAACCATACAGAAAACGTCATGACTAGGAGTGGGGGAATAATAAGGCTAAATGAGCATTCCTTCAAACTCAAATATAATTAGAAGAAAGAGACTGAGGCAGTAGATGAAGAGAATCATGGAATCTGTTCTTAAAACAGAAAACAATATGTTTTCAAAACACTCAACACTTTGTGCATGTTAGCTGTATGGCAAGCCTGTGTTCTCATCTCTATAAAATGGATTTTTAATAGTACTTGCCTCAAGCCGGGCACGGTGGCACACACCTGTAATCCCAGCACTTTGGGAGGCTGAGGCAGGAGAATTGCGAGTTCAAAGCCAGCCTCAGCAACGGTGAGGCACTTAGCAACTCAGTGAGACCCTGTCTCTAAATAAAATACAAAAAAGGGCTGGGAATGTGACCCAGTGGTAGAGTGCCCCTGAGTTCAATCCCTGGTATCACACACACACAAAAATAGTACTTGCCTCAAGGGGTTATGGTGAAGGTCAAATATTCATACAACAGTTATTTATTGTCTGTCTTCCCCACTCATCTGTAAGTACATGAGAAGCATTGACAGCTCCTTGTGCATGATGTGGTATCTTGTTAATAAGTATTTATTAAGTGAATGATTGCGACTAAGACTCTGAACACAACGCCTCACCCAAGGTAAGCACTCGGAGAAGCTGGCTGAGTGTGATTCTGGTCGGGGAGAAGGAGCTGTGGGAGAAAGCAGCCTCAGCTTGCTGTTTTTTCAGGTCCTGAGGAGGTGCCTCCTGACTGCCAAGGTACTAACACAGGAATCAGGATGGAGGTGCCAGGAGGGAGACTTCCTGGACAGAGTTACCCCTTCTTGAACCCACGATTGGAAAGCAATGAGAGGCAGGCTTCAGACTCAAAACTCCTCCTCCAGCACTGCTTCATGGCCACCGTGACTGCCAGTGACATTCCAGGCAGCCCTGAGGAGGCAACTGTCCCCACCCCTGACCCATGTGGACCAGTCCCATAAACACCTAATAAATGTTTCTACATCATCCCTTCCGGAGTTTCTTTTCAGTGAAAGGTAAAAATGTGAATGTTCAAAGGGACTTTGGAGTCTGGTGGGATAAATAAAGACTTTTCCCAGCAAAGGCACCCAGGTCCTTCTGTGGACCCAGCTATACTGCTCTGCCTGGCCAACTACAAGTCCTGAAAAAAATGGTCAGTGACAACTCCATAAGTCACAGAGAAGTCTAGAGCCTATGGAGGCTCAGAGAGTCCCTCTTTTGATGGGGGAGCCATAGAACTTTTACCCTATTCCCTAGTCCCAAAATAAGTGTATTTAAAAACCCCTGGGAAGGGGATCAGCATTCAAGAGTGGGAAGATCCCTGCCTCTCCAGTGATTCTTCCCCACCCTGAAGTCACTCACCAAGGAACAGAAGAAAGGAAATGTAGTGGGGCTCAGCCATCATTCAATGTCTTAAGAGGAAAGAGTGAATGAGCGAGTAAGAAAATAAATGGTTAGCAGTCTCCAGAGAGTAGATCCAGCCAGTTCCCAGTCCTTGTGCTCTTGATAAAGTCCCTTAGTCTCCCTGAGCCTCAGTTTGCTTGTGAGGTTATTGAAAGTGTTTGATAAAGTGATAGTAGAGAGCTTGTCTAGCATGAGTGAAGCTCTGGGTTGGATCCTTAATAGCAAAAAAATTAAAATTAAAATTAAAAATTAAAAATCAAATAAAATGAAGTGATGTATTCAAACTCTCTTCATAAATATTTAAGTGCTAAAAGACTTAAAATTACAGATGGGCCAGGTGCAGGCACAGTGGTTCACACATGCCTGTAATCCCGGAAGCATAGGAGGCTGAGGCAGGAGGTCGAAAGTTCAAATCCAGCCTCAGCAACTTAGCGAGGCCCTAAGCAACTCAGAGAGACCCTGTCTCTAAATAAAATATAAAAAAGGGATGGGGATGTGGCTCAGTGGTTAAGCACCCCTGGGTTCAATCCCTGGTGCCAAAAAAAAAAAAAAAAAAAGAAAGAAAGAAAAAAAAGAAAAGAAAATTACAGATGGACTTTTTTTTTTTTTTTTTTTTTTTGTACCAGGGATGAACTCAGGGGCACTTGACCACTGGGTCACATCCCCAGACCTTTTTTGTATTTTATTTAGAGACAGGGTCTCACTGAGTTGCTAAGTGCTTCCCCATTGCTGAGGCTGGCTTTGAACTCGCGATCCTCCTGCCTCAGCCTCCCAAAGTGCTGGGATTACAGGCGTGCGCCACCGCGCCCGGCTACAGATGGACTTTTTAAAAAAACTTTATTTACTTTATGTGGTGCTGAGGATTGAACCCAGTACCTCACACATATTAGTCAAGCACTCTACCACTGAGCCACAACCCCCACCCACAAATGGATGTTTTTTAATATAACATAGTCATTAAGATCAGGGACTCTGAAGCCAGATGCCTGGTTAAAATCCTGTTCCTGCTACCTGCTAGGTGACCTCTGTGTCCCAGCTCTCTCATCTGTACAAGCAGGGAAAATAATAATATCCATTTCCTAGCACTTGGGGGAAAAATTATTTAGTCCATGTAAGTATTAGGTGTTGACAAATGAAAAGTACTGGGTTATCTTTTATTTTGTTTTTAACATTTTTTATTATTGGGCTCATAGCAAGGGAATGTTAGCAGGAGGCTCACTGCTACCCCCCTCTCCCAGCTGGTCTCCTAACTTTGGCAAAGTCTTTAGGCTTTGCCTTGGGAATGCAAGGCAAGGATCAGGGGGACTCAGTAGCCACTGAAAGCAGCTCTTGACATTTCAGACAGTGACATGATCTGCTACTAGATTTGGCAACAATGAGATAGTCACTCTTGGGTATCTGTGCATAGGTCCTGAGCCAGCCAAAGGCACAGGACAGGGTAGCAAGGCAGAGTGGGCCACCCAGAGAAGGGCCCTAAGATGGTGTGTGTGTGTGTGTGTGTGTGTGTGTGTGTGTGTGTGTGCAGGAGCACATCTCCCCAAACAGGGCTCCTGCATGTGTGTTCATTTATTTTCTGCATTCTAAACCCAGCACATTTGTCCACTAATTGTACACTCACTGGAGTCTGTTCTTTAGCGACAGAAACAGGGGAATCCTGCTCTCCAGGGGTTCATACGGAGGACGAGACAGGCATACAAACAACCAGTGGGCCTTCTGATGGCCCTTTACACCCCTTGAGGGAGGAAGAATCGATGGCTGAGCTGAGTCATCAAAGATGAGTCAGTTTCCAGGTGAGACAGGATCAGAAGACATTATGCTCAGAGTACAACCTGTTCAAAAATACTGAGAACCCAGTATGCCCAGGAATCGCAAGTTGTTTGTTGTAGAAAGCACTAAGAGTCCCTGTGTGTATGGTGGGGTGGGTGACAGGGGTTTAGTCACTGATGCTTGGTTGTGAACTTTCACTGGACAGATCTCTGTCTTTGGTATCCTCATCAGTAAAAGTTGATTTTCCTCTGAACACTTCCAGTACTGGGCCTTCTGAGAAGTTACAAGAAAGAATCCAATAATGTTCTTGCCTTTAGGCTGCTCACAGCCCAATAGGGGGAGATAGATCTGCAAATTCTAAAATCTCAAGCAGCCTAGTGCAGACTAGGGCAGTGGTTCTCAAACTTCTGGCTGCCTCAGAATCAGCTGAGGGCTTGTTAAAACACAGGTTCCTGCCCCCCACCTCCCCCCACCCCAGTGTCTGAGTAGCTAGGGCTGGCATAAGTCCCCAGAATCTGCATTTCTAACAAGTTCCAGGTGATGCTGCTGCTGCTGCTGCTGGTCTGGGACCACCCTTTGAGCACCACTGGCCCTGAAGAACAAAGACAAGCTTTGAGGACTCAAATCTTTGAGGGGCAGAGGTCAGGAAAAGACCTCACACAGAGCAGGGTCCTGAAGACCTGGTAGAATTTTCTCCACAGGAGCCTATGTGTGTACAGGGTTGGCACAGGTGGAGAACAGAATGTGTGTGCTACCTACACATCCCAGGCCTCATAAAGCTCCCCACCCCCAACTTGAGTTCAGCTTCTCTCCTTTGAATTCAATCAATCCTCAGAGCAGGCTCTCACTGGGGTTTACTTGTCTAAGTTCTGCTTTAGAAACAAACTACCCACCCTGGGAGGCAGCAGCCCCTCCCCCAGGGCTGCAGAGCAGGGAGGAAACTGGGTGGGCTGACGCACAAACAGAAATAGTCTGAGCTCACCGCAGCTCCCAGGCACACATCGACCAGCAATTATTTCTTGTAAATTGCTTTCTTGGTTATGTTCAGAACACGTGTGTGTGACTGCCTGAGAACAAACATTCAGGGGGCACAGGGTGGAGATGGCTAGCCGGGGAGGGGGCTCCAGATGCAGGGAAGCCTTACTCTGAATCTTCAACCAAGAATTAGAGAATATTGCAGGTTGGAACTTGGAAATATTAGAATCTTCCACTCCCCTGTATAGCAAACATTCCAGCCAGGCGGGTTTCCAGCCTCTCACCTTTCACCTTCGTGTGTCCGTTGCCTTAGTCAGCTTTTCCTCATTTTGACCAAAATCCTTGACATTAGAGGTGGAAAAGTTTATTTTGGCTAATGGTTTCAGAGGTTTAGTCCATGGTAGGCTGACTGGATTTCTCTGGTACCCAGGTGGGGCAGACATCATGGTCGAAGGGCAAAGCAGAGGAGATCAGCCAGGAAGGAGAGAGAGCAAGAGGAACTAGTGGCAGGGAAGATGACCCTTATAAGGCATGCCCCCAGTGACCCACCTCCTCCAGCCATGCCCCACAGGCCTATAGTTAATACCCAGTCAGCCTATTCAAACTAGGATGGACCAATTTGGTCATACGTCTCATAATCCAATCATTTCACCTCCAAATATTCCTGCATTAACACAGGGGCTTTGGGGGACACCTTGAAGGGAAAAGATCACACCGGTGACAACCATGCAGCCAACAGATTTATTCACCAGCCTTTATGGCTGGTTGGAGGTCGAAGAGATGCTCTGGTTGGAGGTCGAAGAGGTGCTGGGAGAGGGGAGTGTGCAAGCTCTGGTGTGAGAGAAGAGTCAGGGAGAGGGGAGTGTGCAAGCTCTGGTGGGAGAGTGTGCAAGCTCTGAACGGAAGGCGGGTGCCTGGTCGTGCCGGCTGTGGTCTATGGAGCTGTCAGCTAAGGCACCTGCCGTAGGGCTGGAGGCAGGAGCTGTCGGCTGGGGCAGCTGCCATTGGGCTAGAGATGGTGGGTCTAAGGCTGGTGCAGTGGCTGCCTCCTCTCAGCAGGGACCAGCTATTGTGTCTGTGAGTCTCCCCCAGCTCTGAATGGATGGGAGCTTTTATAGAGATTTCTGCGGGGGTGGGGGGGGTTCGGGGGGATGTACCAAAGCGACCTTTAATGCTATTGGCTCTTTGCCTGTGGGGTGAGGGTGATCTTTAAGCCTATTGGCTCCTGCTCATGGTGTGAGGGCGGCCTTCAAGCCTATTGGCTCCTTCCCCAGGGAAGAAGAAACATACTGCCTGGAGAACAGAGCAAGCTTTTGGCCCTCTGCCTGTGGAACAGGGCAAACTTTTGACCCTTTAAGCCCATCTATCACATCTCATATCTAAACCATAACATCTATTCAACATTGATTGACAATGATTCTTTGCCAGACTAATTGAGGTCCTGGTTTCTGTCTTCAAGGAGCTCATGGCTCTAGGCATTTACAGGAGGTTCTTTTTTGTTTTTTTCTTTTTTTATTTATAATAGTAGTATGTATTACAATTCATAATGCACATATATAGCATCTTTTTACATACAACTGTTTGTATACAAAGTATATAAGCACCATTCAGGAGGATTAGAGGAACACTAGAATGGTCAAAGAAAGGGAGGGGAAGGGAAGGAGCAAGTGGGGAGGAGGGGGAGGAAAAAAATGGTGGTTGAATGAGATGGATATCATTAACCTAAATACAGGAGGTTCTTAACCCAGCCAAAGACTTCATGGAAGGCTTCCTGGAGGAAGCAATGCCTGAATTAAGTCATGGCGAACCCCCTGGTAAGTGAAGGGGGGGTTGTGGTGTAAGATGAGGAACAGCATTCAAGACAGAAGAAACAACATACAGGAAGGCCCACAGTGTAGAAAGGGCATATGGTGATTTCAAGTAACAAGTAGTTCAGTTTGGGTGGACACTACAGTCAAGAGCAGTGGTGAGAGATGAAGCTGGAAGGGTAGGAGGCCCAAATCTTGAAGCCTTTGTCCCGTTGAGGGGTTTGGGCTTTAACTTGAGGCAAAGGGGAACCACAGTGCGGTAGGATAGAAGAAAAAAAGGTAGGGGGGCTGGGGTTGTGGCTCAGCGGTAGAGCGCTCACTTGCCTAGCACGTGCACGGCCCGGGTTCGATCCTCAGCACCACGTAAAAATAAAGGCATTGTGTACAACTAAAATAAATAAATATTTTTTTTAAAAAAGAAAAAAAGGTAGGAAGGAGTCGTGAAGAAAGGAAAAGGAAGAAAGAATTTGATTCAGAAGGTCAGAGATTTCTGGGTCTGTCACTGCCTAAAACAGTCTCTCTTTCAGGCCTGTTACTTCCCAAATTCCTGGTAAGTCTATAAATCTAGCTGTGCGCTATTAACTAACCCTCCAATAAATAGATTAAGCAAAGAGAGATATGATATCTTGAAGAACATATAAATTTGGGGACTTCCCAGCGTTATCTATTGATCAGATAATGAAAACCACCGCCTCAACCTGAGAAGCCTGAGATTGACCAGACCACCAGAAACAGTCTGGAGATCACTGAGCTGATACCATTTCTCCATACCTTTCTTTTTTTTTTTTCCCCCGGTACCCGGGATTGAGCTCAGGGGCACTTGACCACTGAGCGACATCCTCAGCCCTATTTTGTATTTTGTTTAGAGACAGGGTCTCACTGAGTTGCTTAGTGCCTTGCTTTTGCTGAGAGCTGGCTTTGCACTCATGATCCTCCTGCCTCAGCTTCCCAAGCTGCTGGGATTATAAGTGTGCGTGCACCACTGCATATAGGTGTGCGTGCACCACTGCACTTGGCTTCTCCATACCTTTCTAAACCCACCCCTCACCAAGTTTCCTTTAAAAGAAGAGTCAGGAACCCAAAAACCTCATCTTTCACTCTTGAGATGGCCTTCATGCTCCCTTGAGTGCTTATTCCTCTTTTGATATCACCCTTAATCTCCCTTGATTATGTATCTACTTTCCTAAATAAATGTGTGTGTGTGCCTCTGACTGGTGTGTGCTGAAATTCTTTTCCATCATGTAAGCCAAGAACCCTGCTGGTCCTGAGTCAAGTTCCCCCTTCTGTCCAGGAACTCCTTTGACCCTTCTCTAAGACACCTCTTCTCTGACAGGGTATGACAACAGGTTTTAAACACAGAAAGAAACTTAGCACCTGTTTGCTCTCCTGTTCTTTGTGACACTGACATGAAATTTGCCACCCAGGATTTCTGTCTTTGAGGCCTATGAACATATCTGTCCCTGAGAAGTCTGCAGGACCATAGTGGCTTACATGCCTACAGAAATGACTCAGGTCCTACACATCTCCTCTTCCACGGAAGAGGTGACAATTGCACTGCCTGATCTGGGCCCAGTTAGCTCAGGGCCAGATCGTGAGAAACTGAGGTCAAGCCACAAGCCAAAGCTAAGGAGAGCCACATGCCTTGCTGTCACAGAGCCTTGGCTCTTACATGTGCACATGGGAGCCTCTCCCATGTGGGACATTCCCAGGGCTACGAGTGGCTCCTTGCACACCTTCTCATACCCCACAAGATCAAGACCACCCCAAGTGGACAATCTACTTACAGTGTTTTTTTTTGTTTGTTTGTTTGTTTTTGGTACTGGGGATTGAACTCAGGGGCACTCAACCACTGGGCCACATCCCCAGCCCTTTTTTGTATTTTATTAGAGACAGGGTCTCACTGAGTTGCTAAGTACCTAACTATTGCTGACGCTGGCTTTGAACTCGTGATCCTCCTGCTTCAGCCTCCCAAGTGTTGGGATTACAGGCATGCGCCACCATGCCCGGCTTACTTACAGTGTTGACTGAGGATGTACTGTAGGCCCATTGTGGTGACAAGCCCTCTACAATAGAGCATGCAAACCTGCCCTTGAGAATTTACTAGGGATTAAGAGTAGGTTTGATCCATAAAATCCCCAGAGAGAAGTCAGAGAGAGTTGGCAGGCAAATGCCAAGATGTGGGGTAAGGGCCATTAGAGTTGCAGAGATTCTAAGAAGGGGGAAGGAAGTGTTTTGTTTTTTTTTTGTACTGGGGATTGAACTCAGCGGCACTAGACCACTGGGCCACATCCCCAGCCCTTTTTTGTATTTTATTAGAGACAGGGTCTCACTGAGTTGCTAAGTGCCTCGCCATTGCTGAGGCTGGCTTTGAACTCGCGATCCTCTTGACTCAGCCTCCCAAAGTGCTGGGATTACAGGCGTGCGCCACCACGCCCGGCTTTTTTTTTTTTTTTTTTTTAATATTTATTTATTTACTTTAGTTGTACACAATGCAATAATGCATTTATGTTTACATGGTGCTGAGGATCGAACCCGGGCCGCGCACGTGCAAGTCGAATGCTCTGCCACTGAGCCACAACCCCAGCCCAGTGGGGGGTTTTTTACAGACCACAGCAATATTTCAACAAATGCCAGATAATGTTGACTTCATATTTTAAAGAGGGTATGACTTGTGGCTCCCAGGTCTTTGGACCAGTAGACTATTCCCTAGATGCACCCCCACCATAATAGTTCAACCAACAGATATTTAAGTCCTTTGTACGTCAGGCCTTGCCCTGAGCTATAGGAACAAAGAAATAAATCATTACAATTCCTGCCCTCAGAGAACTCTTGGACTATTGGGGAAAGACTGATAAGTTAAATAGAATATAATGTGAAAGACACAATGATGTCTTCATTCAAGCATGGGACAAGCTCGGGGCAAAATCACTGCCTGGTCCATCACAGAAGGCTGATTTGGTGCATAGAACGACATCTCCAAGGATGCCTTTCTCTTTGAGGGAGAAAGGGATTTTCTTTGTGAAACCTTCATCTTCTAAACCTTCAGCTCTGGTTTCCCAAACCCCGCCTTCTCTCTTGGCTGCATCGCGTTACCATGGAGACGACGAGCCCCTCATAGTTCCCTGTGGTTCTGCACCCCTCCCCCTTAGCCATCTCTCTTAGCTCCTGCCTTGGCTACAGATTTCCTCTAGGACAGATATACTCCCAAACTTTCCCAGGTTAGGAAGCATTGTTCCAACTGGAAATCAGGGAAAACTGAGAGCCAGAGATGTGAGAGATTTGCCTAGGTCTCCACCAGAGCCTATTAAGCTCTGATTCCCTCCACCATTGACATCTCTGCCCTCACAGCAACCACCCCTCCTCCGTGTGGTGTTCATTATGTCTCCTATCCAACTAAGGCTTGTTTTTCCTTTTTTCTTACTTCCCTATCTTTGGTAGTTTAACTTTTTATTCTAAGAAAATCAGAACATGTTCTGACTAAACCTGCAAATGACTTGAGGTTCTGTCTTTACATTAGTTACTTTAATTCTATTCTTGGATATGTTGTTTAAGTTCTTTGTGAACTGAAAATAGTGCTGGATGATAAAACCTGCCAAAAAGCCATCGCAGAATGTACCAGCCCTAATTACGCTGATGCAACAATGATAATCATATTTTGGAGCATCGCAATATGCCAGAATGCATTAAGAAAAACCATCCATGACCATGCAGAATTTACACAACAAACAGAGAATTTGGACACATTATGCCAAGTAGTTAGTAGTGTTGCTATAACTCCAGAAGACAAGGATCTCAAAACCTTGGCATATGGAAAATAGAATTTGTCCTGCAAGGCTGGGTTCTAATCCAGACCAACTCATTTTGTCTTCTGCACATGACTTAACCTGAAAGTGTCACTCCTATGTGATAGCTGTACAGATGTGGAAGGAATTTGGAAATTGCAATATGCTTAACAGATATTATTTAACGAATGTTAAAGAAAGATTTCCTCAATTTTTCCTTGAGGGCCCTCTAATTGTCAGATTGTCAGAGTCTGAAATTTTCTTTTCTTTTCTTTTTAATTTTAGTTGTAAATTGACACAATATCTTTATTTTATTTACTTATTTTTATGTGATGTTGAGGATCGAACCCAGGGCCTCATGTGTGCTAGGAGAGTGCTCTACCAATGAGCCACAAACCCAGCCCAGTCTGAAATTTCCTATTGTTAACATATATATTGCTAGAAGTCTGTGATTCTAGAATCCAGAGCCTGATTCTAATCCCAGAATCTTTCATGAGTCTGACATTTTCTGATTCTATTCAGTTGGGAAGGCCAGGTCTGAAGGCCAGTGGAGAATAGGGTCCCAGATCAGCAGGATGGTCCTAGACCCCTAGAGACAAACAATTGTCCCTGCTGTCCACCACCTGGGCTCACCCATGGAGCCTAATTCCCATCAGACTTTTTATCAATTCGTCACCCTTCCTCAAGGGGCCCCATGGCCTGCATTATCCATATTCATTGCATATTTTTCTTCTAATAATTCCAATTAAGCCACTTTGCCAACACTAGCAGGAAATTAAACCTCCCTTGATTAGTGTAGGTCCTGAAAGGGCAGCAGAGGACACCTCAATTTAGGATTCTACCCCTCCTTACCTTCATCCTACCTCCTGAGTACCCTCCCCCAGCCCTCAGGCCAGCATGGTGGCTACAGGAGCATTCCTTCCTCTAGGTTCTGGTACATGGTGTTCTCTCCCTGACAGCCTCACAGGCAGCTGCTGACTCACCCCAGCTTGCTAGTGCACCAGGTATCTATTTGTTTGTCTCTAGGAGCCTAGGACCATCCTGCTGATCTGGGACCCCACTCTCTACTGGCCTTCAGACCTGACCTCCCCAACTGAATAGAATCAGAAAATGTCAGACTCATAAGATTCTGGGATTAGAATCAGGCTCTGGATTCTAGAATCACAGACTTTTAGCAATATATATGTTAACAATAGAAAATTTCAGACTGGGCTGGGTTTGTGGCTCAATGGTAGAGCACTCACCTAGCACGTGTGAGGCCCTGAGTTCAATCCTCAACATCACAAAAATTTAAGTAAATAAAGATATTGTGTCAATTTACAGCTAAAATTTAAAAAAAAAAAAAAAAACAGAAAAGAAAATTTCAGACTCTGACAATCTGACAACTGGAGGTCCCCCAGGAAAATGAAAAATTGCAAACAACAGAAACCATCTCTGTCAAAGCTAAGCAAAAAGAGACTTTTCAGAAAGCTATTGGATGACTGGAGAAGCTGGAGAGCTAGACAAGAATCAAGGGCAGCTTGGCACAGGCAAAATCCTGACACAGGAACTGCCTATTTAGGACAGACTCTATCTCTGGCTACACTGTTGAGCTCTTGTCCCCATTGCAACATCCAGAAGTATTCTCTGACTGTTCTCATCCCCTCTGCTTAAACTCTCACCAGAATCAAAGCCCAGATGTGGCATCAATTTGGTCAAGTCAGGTCAACAAGAGTCAGAGGATGGAGTTGCCACATCTGTAAGCTTCCACATAGCTTGCAGTTCCTCTAAGATGGCAAAGTGTTTGTGATGAAGCCACATTGGTATCACTACAGCGTTAGCATTACTATTCCAGTGTTCAGCAATTCTGAGTTAGGTAAATTTAGTTTACAGATGAAGAGACTCAGTCCCTAAAAGGTTTATTTGCTATCATTCACAGGTACACTAACCTCAAGAAACAAATGGGTGTAGGTAACAGACAAGGGTTAATAGTGGCTGTCCCAAACTCACAAGGCAAGTCAGAGTTAGAATCATGTCGATCCCTTGTCTTGAGTTTACTCTATCACACGGCCTCTCTTTCAAAAGAAGCAGGCTAAAAACAGGACATCCTGAAGTCCATGAAGATAGATTGTCAAGACAAAAAGAGGCCTTTGCCAGGGGCTAGGGTTGTGGCTCAGTGGTAGAGCACTTGCCTAGCATGTGTTGAGGCACTGGGTTCTGATAGATGGGCAGGAACCAATAGGCTTAAAGGTTGCCAAAAGTTCACCCTGTTCCACAGGCTAAGGGTCAAAAGTTCACCCTGTTCCACAGGCAGAGGGCCAAAAGTTTGCTCTGTTCTCCTAGCAGTATGTTTCATCTTCCCCGGACAGAGCCAATAGGCTTAAAGGCTGCTCTCACCTCATGGGCAGGAGCTAATAGGCTTTCAGGTCGCCAAAAGGTCACCCTGTTCCACAGGCAGAGGGCCAAAAGGTCGCTCTGTTCTCTGGGCAGTATGTTTCATCATCCCGGGGCAGGAGCCAGTAGGCTTGAAGGCCGCCCTCACCCCATGAGCAGGAGCCAATAGGCTTAAAAGTTGCCCTAGCCGGGCGTGGTGGCGCACGCCTGTAATCCCAGCTCTTTGGGAGGCTGAGGCAGGAGGATCGCGAGTTCAAAGCCAGCCTCAGCAATGGCGAGGCACTTGGCAACTCAGTGAGACCCTGTTTCTAAATAAAATACAAAAAAAAAGGGCTGAGGATGTGAGCCAGTGGTCGAGTGCCCCTGAGTTCAATCCCCAGTACCACAAAAAAAAAGTTGCCCTTACCCCACGGGCAAAGAGCCAATAACATTAAAGTTCACTCTGGTACACTCCCCCCACACCAGTAATCCCTATGTAAGCTCCTGTCTGTTGGAAGTTTGGGGGGAGACGACTAGACAGAGAAGTCGATGGAGAGGGAGGAAGAGGAAGACGGAGGCAGACAGAGAGAGACACACACAACAGCTCGTCCCTGCTGAGAGGAGACAGCCACTGCACCAGCCTTAGACCCACCGTCTCCAGCCCTTCGATAGCTGCCCCAACCCATAGCTCCAGAGACCAAAACTGGCACAACCAGACTCCAACCTTCCGTTCAGAGCTTGCATACTCTCCCACCAGAGCTTGCACACTCCCCTCTCCCTGACTCCTTTCTCCCCATTCCTTTTCTACCCTTAACCAGCCATAAAGGCTGGTGAATAAATCCCTTGGCTGTACGGCTATCCCCGGTGTGATTTTTGCCCTTCAGGTTCAATTCTCAGTACCACCACATATAAACAAGTGAATAAAATAAAGGTCCATCAACATCTAAAAAAAATTTTAAAAAAAGAAAAAAAGACTTGGCCATGTTCCATCTTTTCAGCCTTTTCTTTGATGGGAAAGCTGAGTTCCAGAGAGAAGTGCCCTGCCCACCCTCACACAGTGTCATTTGTGAAGCCTCAGAATAAGCACCAGGGTTCAAATACATTTCTCTTGCCTCCAGTTTTGTGAGCATCCTCCACACCATTATGGAGCTCATTTTATATTTATTATTTTCTTGCAGTGCCTGGGATTGAAGGTAAGCAGGCGCAATACCACTGAACTATACCACCAGCTCCTAGAGCTCATTTTAAAGCCAGGTGACTGAGAGGGGCAAGAGGGGAATAAATGGCCCACCCAGTTATTGGGATGACAGTCTGGCGGAGGTGAGGGTCCAGAAGAAAGGACATGGCATCAAGGTAGCTGGGAGGTAGAAGATTTTGCCCATCTAGAAAATCCTGTTCTCTCAAAATCAGGAAATGTCTGCACACATTAAGAATCAATTATCCTCTCCCACTTAGAATTGATTGCAACAGACTTAAATTTGTGGGTTATTGGAATAGCTGGGGAGAGAAGTCTGAAGGTAATTAGACCTGGAGAGATCAAACATGTGTCACCCAAAGAACTGGACAGTCTGTGCTTATTAGCACCTTGATCTGAGGCCCATACTTAGGTGCTGGGAAATTTCCATGTACCTTGGCCATTGAAGAATGCTACCTCCTGTCATCAGCTCCTTCCAAGGTTAGCTCAGACACCACTCCTCTAGAAAAATTTTTTTTTACTTCCAAGCTAGGTGAGTCTCCCACAGCCTGAATACACTGGGTTGTCATTGTCTATGTGGCTGTCTTTTCCATTATGGTCTGTTAAGCCCAGGGCATGGACAAATGTGTCACAGTAGCTACATGAAAGAGTGGATGGAGAAGGGAAGAAAAGAACACCAAGGAACATACTCTTTCCTAGCTCCTCCTCTGCTTCCACTCTGAACTCCAAGTTGAGGGACATTAGCTCTGTCCTACCCAGCACCAGGATTTAACCTTCAGATCAGGTTCCTCTGGTAATGAAGCCTCAATTCTCTCCCAACTAACTCTGACTGACTTTCCTGCTCCTGCCCAACCTCAAGGATCCTGAGTTGCCTTTAGCCTCAGCCTCAGATACTGAACTCCAACTCTGAGTGCTCCATCTGCAGATCGCCCTCTGGGAGCCCTTGGTTAGGCTACCTGAGAGAGCCATGGGCATGCCCTGCAGGCCCTGAACCAAACACTAAAGTCACAGGAATGGACAAGGTAGTCCACTGGGGTCTTGAGTATGTCAAGGCTTTGAGACAGATTTCAAAGAAGAATAGGCACAGTCAGAAAGGAATTGGTGTCACAGTGTGAAATGGACAGAAGCAAAAGTCAGGTGCCCTTTACTGAGAAGCTCCTTCAGCCAGTTGGTTCTTTACAGGGCCCTTCCAGGGCACTGAGCTAGGTAATGCTGGAGATTCAGAGGCTGAATCAGAGGCCCAACATTGAGAGATAACTAAAGAAGGAAGATGTCACGACATCTGGAAGAAGTGTTCTAGGGACCTGGTTACATCAACATTGCAGAACACACTAATATTCCGAGACACTAAGGTTCCAGTACACCACATTCTGTCTCTCTGTCATTCCCTTATGAGGGGCATTCCACCTACTCACACTCCTGTCTCTGCCATTCCAGTGTTCCTCCCCACCAACATTCCTCTGTGCCATCATTCCAGCATTTTAAAATACAAGCACTACAATTGAAACTTCCCACCTTCCAACTTCCTTCTACGACAAGCATTTCTTTCTTTCTTTTTTTTTTTTTTTTTGGTGGGGGGGGGGGCGGTTATCAGGGATTGTACTCAGGGGCACTCGACCCCTGAACCATATCCTCAGCCCTATTTTGTATTTTTTTATTTAGAGACAGGGTCTCACTGAGTTGCTTAGCACCTCCCAGTTGCTGAGACTGGCTTTGAACTCCTGATCCTCCTGCCTCAGCCTCCTGAGCCACTGGGATTATAGGCGTGTGCCATGGCACCTGGCCTTTATTTTTTTCTTGGTTCCTTATATCAATGACTCTTGAATATTTGGGGGAATGAAGGTTCCTTTAAGAAACTGTTGCCAGGCGCGGTGGCACACGCCTGTAATCCCAGCACTTTGGGAGGCTGAGGCAGGAGGATCGTGAGTTCAAAGCCAGCCTCAGCAATGGTGAGGCACTTAGCAACTCAGTAAGACCCTGTGTCTAAATAAAATACAAAAAAGGGCTGGGGATGTGGCCCAGTGGTTGAGTGCCCCTGAGTTCAATCCCTGGTACCACAAAAAAAAAAAAAAAAAAAAAAAAGACGAAGAAGAAGAAGAAGAAAACTGTTATTTAAAAAAAAAAAGAAAGAAACTTAAAATTGTTAAATTTTGTGGCTTTTTTCTTCCCAGGAGAACAAAGAATTTATACATGTAAATTTTGCATCATTTCTATATTCAATGACTCTTGGCAAAATCTATACACTCTAAGTTAAGAACTGTTTAATTTTATCCCTTCTTGATCCAGAAAAACATTTAAAATAAAACAAGATCATTATAAGACAAGTCAAGTGGAGATTGGAATAAACAAGGTAGGGACAGAGTGGAGCCTGGAATGATACAAAAAGTGCAGACCAGAGTGACCTACACAGCTAAATTTGTGTCCTATATATTTAGCTCTAAGACTTCTAGCAGCCAAGGCAAAAAGGGAAACCTGTTCACAATGTTCATGAGATAAAAACAAACCACTTCATCTTTAGATGATATACAACTATTCTTGGTATGAAGACCAGATGAGACTTTCTTCTTAGAGTCTCATAAAAAAACAATACAAAGGACATGACCTCAACAGACCCTTAACAATAGATCCAGAAATGTGTTTTGCAGTGGTGACCAATTTGTCCTGATTTGCGTGGGTCTTTCTTGGTTTTAGGCCTGACAGTTTTGCACTGAGAAATCCCTCAGTTACAAGCAAACTAAGAAAGTTTTCACCTTATTTGTCAATTATAGTTCATCAGAAGGTTAACTAGGGTTGGGGGTGTAGTCCAAGTGTATAGCCCGTGCTTAGCATGCATAAAGCACAAGGTTCAATCCCCAGTATCAGAACGAAACAAAACAAAACTTACCTAGGATAAATTTCTACAAAATTATGTATAATTAGCTGGGCATAGTGGCACATGCCCGTAATCCCAGCAGCTTGGAAGGCTGAGGCAGGAGGATCATGAGTTCAAACCCAGCCTCAACAACAGCAAGGCATGCTAAGCAACTCAGTGAGACCCTGTCTCTAAATAAAATACAAAAAAATAGGGCTTGGGATGTTGTTGAGTTCAATATTATGCCTGGAAATTATTTTTAATTATAAAGTAAAAGAATCTATAAAGTGAAATATGGAATCATCTCTTAATACACAACCATTTTTTCCTCTGACAATGAAACAGCTTGCTGTTCCTTTGGTGGGATAACTGAGGAAGACATTGCCTTTGTTCTTGAGGACAACACATATTCTTTTTTTTTTAATATTTATTTATTTGCTTTAGTTGTACACAATGCGTTTATTTGTACGTGGTGCTGAGGATTGAACCCGGGCCGCGCACGTGCTAGGCAAGCGCTCTACCGCTGAGCCACAACCCCAGCCCACAACACATATTCTTAAACATTAAAATCACACTCAGTGTGGCAAGATGTGCATGTTGAGGATTTTATGAGGCACAACAGAGGGACCAGAGGATTCACCTCTCTCATGACATGCTTATCTTGGGGCCTTCACTGAGCAAGTGAAACAATGTTTAATACATTATTGATCTTTCTCTTTCCGTCTCTATGTTTTTTCATAGCAAATATAATTGAATTATCTTACAGATAAACAAAAATAGCACCTGTCTGGGGGCTGGGTTGTAGCTCAGTGGTAGAATGTTTGCCTGGCACATGTGAGGTACTGGGTTCAATCCTCAGCACCGCATAAAAATAAATAAATAAAATAAAGGCATGATGTCCATGAATTAAAGAATTAAATTAAAAAAAAAGAAAAGAAAAGAAATAGCACCTGTCTCATGAGGTTGCTGTGAGAACTAAAAGAGTTCATATTATGGGCTGGGGGTGTGGCTCAGTAGTAGAGGGCTTACCCAGCATGCATGAGGCCCAGAGTTTGTATCCCCAGACCCACCAAAAGAAAAAAAAAAAGGAAAAGAGTTAATACTCATAAAGCACCCCAAACAGTACCTGACACAGAGTAAGTGCCAAGTATTTGCTCTTAATGTGATTAAATACAGATATGGTGACTGTATTTCCTGTAGCAATCTTGGATATAACCCGTGATGGCAATTTGGGAAAAACACCTCGTGGCAGAGAGAAGGTGGAGGGCCCAGCCCTCTGTAGTTGCATATTCACACAGAAATAACGGTACTTTTTAAACTCCTAGGAGAGCTGAGGGATGGCTTCCTTCAGATGATTCCCCTGAGCCTGGGTCCTGAGTCCCACGTGGTGGGGGTGATGGCCATGCAGGCCTCATCCCTTTCATACCACTCCTTGGCTCAGCTAATTCTCAAACCCATCCAGACAGCAACAACCCCCCACGATCCCTCACATGTTCAGACTGCACAGCCCCCTCCCATGCATTCCGTGCTGGCCTCTTGAGGCAGGTAATCCTGGCTAGCAGGGATCTGTTTGGAGGCCTGGCATGAGTACTGGGCTGTATGCCAGAAAGTTCCACACAAACCAACAAACCACTGACTGCAAAAACATCTTGTACACTGTGAAGTGCTGTATACATGTGAGGGACCAAGATTAGTGTACAGTGGTGCTGAGTTCCGAGTCCAGAAAGATGATGAGACTGGAGTTTGGGTAATGCCTGTGGGGACAAAGGAGGGAGCAGTAGGCAATCAACTCAGAAGACCTAGAGTAGAACATACCTGATGCTTGATTATGCTGAGGCCAACAGTTGGTAAGAAATCCCAAGATGGTTGGGTTCCTGACTCCTCCAGCCAGAGCCCAAAGGCTTAGAATCTCAGAGAGGAAAGGAACAATAATTAACACACGAGATGCCTACCGTGGTTTAAAATCTAGACATATGGTATGGTCATGAAGTCTGACCAATTCCTAAGTCAGAATCTCCTGCTCTTCCACTTAACAGTGCTGTGATCAGCAAGTCACTTACCTCTTCAGAGTCTCAGTTTACATGTCTGTTCAATGGGAATGATGTGAAATAAACCTACACCATAGGTTTGTTCTGAAGATTAGATAAAGTAACTAACATTTACATATGGTAAGATGTAAACTCATTTAATCACTTAATTCAGAGAGATAGTTATCATTTTTATCCTCATTTTTCAGGTGATGAGAGTGAGGCAAAGAGAGGCCAAGTAACTTGCCCCAGATCACACAGCTAATAAGTGGTGGAGCCAGAATTAAACCCAGACAGTACACTCCAGAGACTATGTTCTTGACCACTGTGTTCTCCTCCACATTTTCAATGAAGTGTTTAGCCCAGTCCTGGCATATGGTAAGTACTCAATCTATGTCAGCTGCCAGTATCATGATCTCATTTTCAACCACTTTATTGAGGCATATTTTATACATTATGGTTACATTTTGATTGTTAGGTGTGGGGGGCGCCTGGCAGTCCAACCAGTGTTTGACAAGGATCCACTGGGAGAATGATGTTTGCAAGGACTCATCATCTCGGGATAATGCCAGATGTATGCCTCTGGGCTCTGGTGCCTTTTCTGCACTATCTTCTTAATAATACAATACTCATACTATTTTCTAGTGGTGATCACTGGGGGTGAGGGGAATACTACAGCATTTTCTGAGAATATTAATAAAACATTAGAAACCATAACCCTTCCCTACCACAAATAGTAAATAATTTTCTGCCACCGTGTGATGTGTCTTTTTCCTGGGGTGATTGTTTTAAACATGTATTGTTATATATGAGAACAGTCACAGAGCCACCTGTTTCTCCAGTTATGAGTACGCAAAAAGCACATAGTCTCACTGATAGTAATCAGAAACAGAATAAAATCAAAGTACTTCCTGCTAAAGAGACCCCATGGGAAAAGGTCCCTTTGGTGCCTGTGACCCCGTTCTAGTAAGATATACTTTACTAAACAATATGGCAATTATCTACAAGGAAATTTGCCATGGTAACTACTGAGATCATTGCCCTCTTGACTAATCCGAACTTAAAGTTTAACTTAGGGAAGAATAGAGTCATAAGGTCTAATATGCTTACTATTATGAAATATAAGTGCTAAGTACATTTAGGTAGAAATAGATCAACTTTACTGATTATATTCATAAATTTAAGATCAACTTTACTGATCATATTCATAGATTTAGAACAATAGTAGGAGTTATGGTGGGGGTCATTAACTCATATAATTACATTTCCTAATAGGCCTGTTCTGTACTAAGAGTTCTATGGGTTTTATGTTAACTACATTCTTGGCATGATATACCTTTAAAAAATATATAAAAACTGTGTGTGAAATCAATAAACTTGTCAGCATTCTACACTGGCCTGTGAGTCTATGTGGTTGTTGTCCAGCCGACGCTGTCTAGCCATCAGAACCCCTCGACCAGGAAGACCCCCGACCCTGCTAGGGCTGGACCCTGGCAGTTAGGAAAGTCTGAAGCTGAGCTGAAATCCCCTCAAATCAGGCCCCTCCTCTATGGGTTCCAGTTCTAGCCCCAGAATCTCCTTAGAGCCTACCTTCTCCCTTGCCCCATTGCAATCTCAGAGATTTCCAGTTACAGGCCAGACCTGTCTGGTGGGACTTGGTCTGGCTTCCTTCCTGTCTGTTGATGACTCAGCCAAGGACTACAGGATCATCAAGCCTCTGACAAATTCCAGGACCACTGCAGTTTGGGAGCTGATGCCCCCCACCCCAAAGCCCAGCACCTACATAAATAAACTACATAATTTGCAAGGTCCAGTGCAAAATGTAAACATAGGCCTTTGTTTAAAAAATTATTAAGAATTTCAAGACAGTGACAGCAGAGCATGAAGCCAGACACCAGCCCAGTGCAAATGCACAGGTCACATGCCCTTGAAGCTGACCCTGAGCATAATCTTATATCTTCCATTCTTCGTCACTTCAGCCGGAGCCCACCCCACCATGTGCCCGTGTGGAGGCTGAGTCTGGGAAGCTCTTGGCACACCTGAGAAAACACAGGAAGCATTTAGCACCAAGAGAGTAAAAGCCCACTTGGTCTCTGGAATCCAGCAATTAGCGATAAGCCTACCTTGAACCTCACTGGCTATAGGCTTCAGTCTGCCCACCTTCGTCCCCGTCTTCTTTTTTTAGAGACAGTCATCTGGGGTTAGTGGATTATAGTATGAACACCAAACTAAGAATAAAAAATATTTTGTTGCCTTCCTGGGCAACTGGAGGTGAATCTCATACCTTCTCTGGATTTAGTTTCCTTGTCTGTTAAATAAAATGATTGAATTAATATCATTAAGATCAAATGTTCTTTGGCCTGGGGGGGGTGTAGTTCTGGTAGCATACATGAGACCCGGATTCAAAACCCAGCAGTGCAATACACACACACACACACACACACACACACACACACACACGGGGTTTTTGTTTGTGAGCACTGATCAGGCATGTTCACATCATAATAATCATATAATTAAACAGAGCACTTATTATTTACCAGAAACTACTAGGTACTTGTACATTCTTCCATTTTATCCTTCTGATAATACAATGTGGCATTTTTCATAGTTCTAGAACATAAACTTGACAAGAGTAGTGATTTTTGTCTGCCTTTATCATGAACAGATCCCCAGCTGCTAGGACAATGCCTGGCAAATAGTAGGTGATCAGAAGCTACTTGTAGAACAAGTTAATGAGGAAACAGGCTCAGAAAAGCAGTGGTGTGACTTGTCCAAGGTCTTGCAGGCAGGAAATGACAGAGACAGCATTCTTTTTTTTTTTTTTTTTTTCCAAAATATTTATTTATTTGTTTTTAGTTGTACAAAATGCCTTTGTTTTTATGTGGTGCTGAGGATCGAACCCGGGCCGCACACATGCTAGGCAAGCGCTCTACCGCTGAGCCACAACCCCAGCCCCAGAGACAGCATTCTAATCCACATCTTCCTGGCCCCAAAGTCTCTGTTTATGCTTATAATCTTCTGTGTGGGTGTGAGTCCCATTTTCCAGTTGAAGAAGACAAGTTCAAAAGGAGAAAGATGGCTGGGCACAGTGGCACTTGACTATAATCCCAGCAGTTTGGGAAGCTGAGGCTGGAGGATCACAAGTTCAAAGCCAGCCTCAGCAATAGTGAGGTGCTAAGCAACTCAGTGAGACCCAGTCTCTAAATAAAATACAAAATAGGGTTGGGGATGTGGTTCAGTGGTGGAGTGCCCCTGAGTTCAATACCGGGTATCCCTCCTGCCAAAAAAAAAAAAAAAAAAAAAAAAAGGAGAAGGATGCTCTCTAGGGTCTGTATCTACTCTGAAATCTTGTGTTTCTAAGGGCCTGGGCCATACTCTGGAACCTGATGGAATTTGTCTCCTCTGCCCAGGATTCTTCTGAGGTCCTGAGAGTACTCTTCCCTCCTAACAGAATCAGGATCACTGACAGAGGCAGCCTCAGCTCAAATCTAGCTCTGCCACATACTTGCTGTGACTTTGGACAAATTCTGTCTCCGAGCCCCAATTTCCTCATCTGCAAAATGGGCTCCATATTTCCTAGACCTCCTTTATAGGATATCCTTTCCTCTAAGAGCTGCCCTGCACGCAGAGGGGAAAGTAATAAATGCTGCTGTTATCACCCCACCTCAGAGCAGCTTCAAGGTCAAAGTTTGCTGCCACTGATGTCTGGAGTCCACTGGGGCCTCCTGGAACCTGATCAGAAGTCATCAGCTAGAGGGGGAGAAGGGTCAGCTGCTATTCTTGGAGCTAATGGAACCCAGCCAGGTTTCAAGTTCCCTTCTGGGAGCCCTGGCCCAGGGAGCTCAGCTGGTCATGTGAGTGGTGAGGCCTGACCTCAGCACGTTCTCCACATGGCCCAGGCTAGAGAGAACTCTGGGGCAGAGTTCTATAGAGAGACCACCTCCTCTTGCAGCTGATCTCAGCCTCTCAACTTACGTTCAGCAGCATCTACTTGGTGTTCAGAGGGGCCTTGAGTTGTTTTGGGATCTCTGGAAACAAGGGTTTCAACATCTGGATGTGAGGCAGCCTCAGGTAGTGAAAAGAAGGTTTAAGAGACAAGAAGGACTCAGTTCTAATTCCAGCTATGTCTTTCTGCCTGCCACTTTTCTGGCTGAGCCTCAGTTTCTTTGTCTGAAAAGTTGTGAGAATGAAAGCTTCCTTAGAGGGTTGCTAAGAGAACTGGAGCAGCTGGCTTCCAATAGTTGCTCAATAAAACATCACTTTTTAGACTATGAGCTCCTAAATGACAGGGAGTTGGCCAGATTCAGTTCTGTTTTCTCAGTGTTCAACTGGGGCGCAGCCAAGGGGAGGCTCTCAGTATTGATTGAAGGAATAATAATAATAATAATAATTGATTGAAGGAATAATCATAGAGGGCACTGCTAAAGTCTGGATATGGTTTAACTGTGTGCCCCCTAAGGGTTCATGTCCCTTGGTTTGGTCCCCAGGGTGGTACTATTGGGAGGTAGTGGAACCCTGAAGAGAAGAGGCCTAGTGGGAGATCCTTAGGTCACTGGGGAGATGAGGCAGTTCTTGTGAAATCCTTTGGTAATTCTCAGGACAGTGTTGTTACAAAAAGAGCAAGTCAGGCCCCTCCCATCCTTTCTTGGCTCCTGGTTTGAGATGTAATCACTTGCTTTTTCCCCACCCTACCCCCACACACTCCTGCCATTGCTAACTGTGTCATAAGGCAATACAGCTAATGATGGCCCTCACCACAGAGAATGCTGTGTGCTGCTTACACTGAACCTCCAGAACTGTAACCTAAATAAACCTTTCTTCTTATAAAGTTAGCTGCCTCAGCTACTTTGTTGCAGGAAGGCAAAGCTGACTGATAAAGATGATGAATGGAAATGACTTATCTGGCCCCCATGTTTTACATTTTCCACACTCACTGCTCTCAAATCTCATATTGAATCATCCTCTCTGCATCAGCCCTGAAGATGAACATCTACCTCAGCTTGCATATGCTTGTTACAGGAAATTCACCTCTCCCAAAGCTTCCTGTTCTGCTAAGTAGAAAGTTCTCCCTTCTACTCAGACCTCTATGAACTAAGGTCTGTCTTCTGGTAGCTTCAGTCCACTGGGCTGAGTTCTGTTTTCTGTAAAAAACAAGCCTAAGCCTTGTTCTACTTCCAGAAGACAGTTCTTTAGTGATTTATTACCCAATTAGAATGTTCCAGGCATAGCTAATCACCTCACTTACTTTATCTCGCTTAATCCTTTATCTCTTACATTAGCCCTGAAAAGTATTATCCCTACTTTAAAGACAAGGAAGATGAGGCTTAGAGAGGTAACATAACACATTTATATGTGGCCTAGAAATGATTTAAATCCAGATCCTTCTCCAAAATTCTACTGTTTCAATGATCAATGGATCTACTGGAAGATAGGGTTTGTTCCCCAGTTTCCCTTCCTGTCCCTCTCCCTCAATAAAGATTTATTATACTGCTTATCTTTAATGGGAATAGAAATGAGTCAGGCATAATCTTATACTCTTGAGGCATTTACAGCCTGTCCCAAATCATGTGAAAAGAACTGAGAAGCTCAGCGCTGTGGCACATGCCTGTAATCCCAGCAGTTTGGGAGCCTGAGGCAGGAGAATTGCAAGTTCAGAGCCAGCCTCAGCAAAAGCAGAACACTAAGCAACTCAGTGAGACTCTGTCTGTAAATCCAATACAAAATAGGCCTGTGGAATGTGCCTCAGTGGTCAAGTGCCCCTGAGTTCAATCCCAGTACAAAAAAAAAAAAACTGAGAAGCAAAGGATTGTCTTATGTCTTAGCACCACAGACCATGGGCATCGAGGAGGGTTTCTTAGAGGAGGTGACATCTGGGCTGGGTTTTGAAGGACTATTAGGAGTTGGCCAGTCTTGTGCCAAAAGAGGTAAGAAAGAGCATGCTTTAGTAGAACTGCTGTGTAAAAAGCTGAAGCTATGGAACCCAGATGGCAGAGAGGACATGGTACCAAGCTAAGGAGCAGGGGCATTATACAACTTGAATGTATTGCCCGCCTTGGTATGCATAAGAATCTTCCGGGGCTTGCTAATTTAAAATCCAGATTTTCATTTAGTAGGTTTAGGTGGATCCAAGAATCTCTCTTTTAAGCAGGTGTCCAGGAAGATTGCATAAACTATCCACAGCCATAGGGGACAAGAAATCTTAGAATTTCAAAGAGGATAAAATTCTTGGTCCCTGATATTACACTGGTCAGCCTCAGTGTAATCAGTGAGGCAAATATAAAACAAGTAATTATAATGAGTGAAGACTATTCATTATTTTTAGTATTCCAGGAAATATTCTTAGTATTCCAAGAAAAATTTGGCTTACCAGGACTTGCGATTCTTTGCCATAAGGATATTAATATTGGTTTATTGGCATTAAGTCATTGACCATATGGTGACCAGGGTGGCAGTGTTGCATTCTTTCCCTTCATTATTACAAAACCTTCTTTATTTAAATAACAGAACCTATGAAAAAAGGTACTGATCTGTCATGTGCTTAAGCCATGCCAGTAGTTTAAAAGACAGTCTTGTGGACTGCACCAGGGGATGGGGCAGGGTGGGGGTTGGTCCTTAGATCTGAAGAGGAGCCTGGGTCTGATTTGCCTTGGGGTGGTGGGGAGGCTCCTAAGGTGCCACCTCGTGCTGTTCATCAGCAAGCAGCCACTGATGACCTAGGATGTGCCCTGCCTCCCTCTGGACACTAAGGATGGAGGTGGAATCAACTAAGTTCCTATTTGCCAGGAACTCCAAATCTCAGGATGAGCAGAGAACATAACTGCATAGAGGCTAGCACAGGGTGATCAGCGCTGTGGTGGATGGAAGCTCCAGGCACAAGTGGAGAGAGAAATCCTCTGTTGCACCCTAAGAATACAGAGTTATAAAAGATGAGGGTGAAGGGGAAAAGAGCATTGGCCCAAGTGTGACAGTAGAAACAGACTGTGTTGTTGGTGTTAATCTTTTTCTTTTTAATATTTCATTGACAAATAGAAAGTATATATATTTTGGCTGGGGTTGTGGCTCAGTGGCAGAGCGCTTGCCTAGCATGTGTGAGGCACTGGGTTTGATTCTCAGCACTGCATAAAAATAAATAAACAAAATAAAGGTATTGTGTCCATCTACAACTAAATTTTAATTAAAAAAAAAAAAAAGAAAGAAAGTGTAACCATATGGAGATTCCTCAGAAAACTGGAAATGGAACCACCATTTGACCCAGCTATCCCACTCCTTGGTTTATACCCAAAGGACTTAAAATCAGCATATTACAGTGATGCAGCCACGTCAATGTTTATAGCAGCTCAATTCACAATAGCTAGACTATGGAACCAACCTAGCTGCCCCTCAATAGATGAATGGATAAAGAAAATGTGGTTTTTATACTCAATGGAATATTACTCAGCTTTAAAGAAGAGTGAAATTATGGCATTTGCCAGTAAATGGTTGGAGTTGGAGAATATCATGCTAAGTGAAATAAGCCAATCTCACAAAAACTAAAGGCTGAATGTCTTCTCTAATGTGCAGATGCTAATTCACAATAAGGTGGGGGAGGGGGCACTAGAGAAGAATAGCATTACCTTAGATTAGGTAGAGGGAACTGATGGGAAGGGAGGGGAGAGGATGTAGAGATAGGAAAGATAGTAGAATGAAACAGACATTATTACTTTATGTATATATGTGATGTATATACATGACCAATATGATTCTGTAACATGTACGATCAGGAAAATGAGAAATTATATCCCATCTATGTATGATATATCAAAGTGCATAAGCGCATTCTACTGTCATGTATAATTATTAAAACAAATAAAAAATATTAAAAAAGAAACTATATATATTTAAAACACAAAAAGTGTATATATTCAAGGTGTACAATGTGTTTTGATACATGTATACATTATGTACTGATTACCATAGTCAAATTAATGCATCCATCATTATCATTTGTGTGTGTGTGTGTGTATGTGTGTGTGTGTTGAGGATCTTCTTGTTGTTGGGCAGTGGTTCAGAGACTATAAGCAGTTCCCTGATGCAGAAGCAGTACCCTGATGCAGAAGCTTAAGTTAGGAACAACATGGGGATAAATACGGAGGCAGGGATTAGATGATGGGGGTGGGGAGACTTATATATTGGGCAAAGAATTTTGGCCTTTCCCGTTTAGACGGTGGGGAGGCCTGATTTATAAAATTGTAATACAATCACCATTCCTCAAGCCTGGGGAGGAGCACCAGCTGGGAATAGTTTCCATGCTGGCCCCTCAGCAGGTGCAAGTCTTCTCAGTGACTCTGCATTCAAGCAGCAGAAAAAGGAGAAGGTAGGCGCAGTCCCACCTCCCCTGCTGGAGGCCTGCCTTCTGCAGCTGTTTGTGCCATCAATACCAGTAGAGAGTCACCCATTAGCTCCCCAGATATTAAAAGAATGGCAGCAAAGCAGCCTGTTTTAACAGCTAGACTCCCTCACAAGCTAACAATGTCACAAGGAGAGAAAACAATTATCTAACTGTAAAATCTGGTTCCTTAAATATCTATCATTCTATGGTAAGAGTTACTACCTAATCCTAACGACCTATTAGAAGACTTTGTTATCCCCATCTGAGAGCTGACAAAACCCAAACACCAAAGGTTTAGTAAGTAACCCAAAGTCACACTGCCAATAAAATGCAAAAATGTTAGAACCCAGGTAAGAACCTTTATCAGACAGTCAGGAACACCCACGAAAAACAGGAACCCTTAAGAGTGGGGTAGTAAGCCGGGAGCGGTGGCGCACGCCTGTAATCCCAGCACTTTGGGAGGCTGAGGCAGGAGGATCGCGAGTTCAAAGCCAGCCTCAGCAATGGTGAGGCACTTAGCAACTCAGTGAGACCCTGTCTCTAAATAAAATACAAAAAAGGTCTGGGGATGTGACCCAGTGGTCGAGTGCCCCTGAGTTCAATCCCCAGTACCACACATACACACACACACACACACACACACACAAAAAAAAAAAAAAAAAAAAAAGAGTGGGGTAGTAAAAAGTCTCTTAGGGGAATGAAACTATGTCCCCAAGCTAGCTGTCAGTGACATAGGGTTAACAGACACACCAGAAAATTAGGAAAGAAAAAGTGGGCCAGTCTTCAAGGCTATGGAATTAGGATAACACATCAGGAAACAGGAAAGTCAACTTGGAAAGTCAGCTCAGCCTTCTGAGAGTATGTGGTCAGCAGAAATTCTAAGAAACCAGAGCCAGAAAGACAAGGTCACTAACATCAAACCCAATGAGACAGGACAATAGCCTGCCCTATTCTGAAAATGAGATTAGGGACTATTCCAGATGAGGTGCAAACACAGGGTAGAATAGTCACAAAGTAACCTGCAGTTACCTTTACTTAATTAGCATAGTAGAAAGCACAACCTAAGGTAGAGACTTAAGGTAGTAATGAAGCATGTGTCACATGAAGAGGTATGACAAAGAGCAGCACTGGCCCAACTATAACACACTACATGTGATGACATCAAGGACTAGATCCCTGGCTGCCCCACAAACACTGTAAAATCTGTATACCTTTTTTCTTTGAGTCGGCCTAGGATTTCTATCCCCACATGCTTGTGCTCAAACATAAGAAATAGTCTTCTTGTTGTGCCTTTATCTGATTCTTCTGAAAGAGCACAAAAATTCACTGAGCTGGTAACATTTAGACCTAAGAACTGGAGAGTTTGGAAGCCCCAACCACCACTAGCCCTAATGTAGAATTCAAAATAAAAGAGACTTAAACTGCAAAATGAATGCTAGGAAGCCAAAAAAAAAAGTTCAATTATCACACCCAAAGTGACTGCTTGATTTTTTTTAATATAAAAGAATTATTATGCTAGGCACAGTGGCATATACCTATACACCCCAGCAGCTCAGGAGGCTGAGGCAGGTGGATTTCAAGTTCAAAGCCAGTCTCAGCACCTTAGTGAGATCCTGTCTCAAAATAAAAAATAAAAAGGGTTGAGGATATGGCTAAATGGTTAAGCACCCTGGATTTAATCCCTGGTACCAAAAAAAATTGTTAATTTATATGTTTCTCATTCTTTGTCAGGTACCCTAAAGACACATTTCAGTCTGCCTTTGATTAATTCAGAATTCTATACATTGGTAGGAGCTAAAGTCTAGGTATTTTCCCTCTGCCATGCTGCTCTTCACAAAAATTACAAGCAATTCCATATAACAAATAAAAATTCAGTTTATTTCTAAATTTAAAAAAATCACCAACCCTATGTACATGTATGATTACACAAATGGTATGACTCTTTATCGTGTACAGCCAGAGAAATGAGAAGTTGTGTTCAATGAATTCAAATGCATCCTGCTGTCAAGTATAACTAATTAGAACAACAACAACAAAAATCACCAAACAGCTCACAAGTTTCTTGTGTCCATTCCTCTTCCACAAGCTCCAGTCAATATGAATGGCTCCCACTATCTACCCAGTTGCCCAAGCTAAAACATGTTTTTTGTTTTGTTTTGTTTTGTTTTAACCTCATGCCTAATTCTATTCTTCCCCCACACCTACATGACTAAATTTTGCTTATTCATCTGCCTCAATCTCTCACTTCTTCCCTTCTTCTTGCCTGACTCCTTGGCTTGGGCCCAACATGTCTCACCTTGACCTTTTGTAGCAGCCTCCCTGCCTCTCTCTAGTTGTTCCCCTTCCAATTTATTTCCTGCACCGGGATGATTTTTCTGATTTCCATTCTCCTGCTCAAAACTCTGAATCACCTACAAGATAAAACCCAAACCCCTAGGGAACAAGAGTCCCTAGAGAGGGAGGAGAGGGGCTCTTGTTTCCCTCTTTCATTGAGCACTGTACTATCAGATTTTAGGGAGAACACAAATTGCTAGTCAATTATGAATATTCTTCCCCATTACACCATCAGGTTTTCTCTTAATTTCCTGTATTCAGCCCAAGCCTGGCATGGAGAGAACATGTAGGAAATAGTCACTAATGATGATTCAAATGCCTGCTGGCCAGAAGGCACAGTAATGATACTGCTTGCTGTGACCAGAGTCTGAAACCCATTTTTAAACCTTGTTTCAAAGGCTGCACAAAAATGAGAAACTCATCCATACTGGCTCTTATCAACCTATCCCTCCTATAGCAGCCTGGTATGAAATGGCCCCTGGATCCCTCTGGTCAGTAAATAATTATTCTTTGCATTTGAGTAATTTTCATGAAACAACATTTTGACACTTAATGCTCACTTCATCGTTCCCAGTCTCATCTCAGTATGTGACTCAGCAAGCCAGGTACTAAAGGTCACAGGCAGGAACTAGGTCCATTAAAAAAATGATTCAGCACATCTGCCACCCAACAATCAAGTAAACCAATTCTTCAAAATCATAAACCCGTAATTTAATTGAAAAGCTTTGAGTGTTTTTAAAAAATTAACATTGTTTTGTCAAAGAATGCCTGTAGGTGGGGAAATGAGGGATAATGGTTTCTTATGCTGTGTTCCAAATTGTGTTTCACGAGAGCACACTATTTTATTTATTTTTAAATTATTTTTAATACTGGGGATTGAACCCAGGGGCACTTAACCACTGAGTCAAATCGCCAGCCCTCTTTATTTACTTATTTATTTTATTTTGAGACAGGGTCTTGCTTAAGTTGCATAGGGATGTGCTAAATTTTTTTTTAAACTTTTTAGTTGTTGATAGAACTTTATTTTATGTAGTTATATGTAGTGCTGACAATCGAACCTAGTGCCTCACACATGCCAGGCAAGTGCACTACCACTGAGTCACAGCCCCAGCCCCCTGTGCTAAATTTTTGAGGCTGGCTTTGAACTTGTGATCCTTCTGCCTCAGCCTCCAGAGTTCCTGGGATTACAGGTGTGTGCCAACATGCCCGGCAAGAATATACTATTTTATAAGCAAAAACTTCAAACTTTATGATTTATTTATTTATTTATTTTTGTACCGGGGATTGAACTCAGGGGCACTCGACCACTGGGCCACATCCCCAGCCCTTTTTTGTATTTTATTAGAAACAGGGTCTCACTGAGTTGCTAAGTGCCTCACCATTGCTGAGGCTGGCTTTGAACTCGTGATCCTCCTGCCTCAGCCTCCCAAGCACTGGGATTACAGGCGTGTGCAACCGCACCTGGCCAAACTTTGCATTTTTTTAAAATATTTATTTACTTGCTTTAGTTGTATATAATGCGTTTATGTTTACAAGGCGAGCGCTCTACCGCTGAGCTACAGCCTCAGCCCCAAACTTTACATTTTTAAAACTCATAGTTTTGGGCTGGGATTGTGGCTCAGCGGTAGAGCGCTCGCCTAGCACGTGCGCGGCCCGGGTTCGATCCTCGGCACCACGTAAACATAAACGCATTGTGTACAACTAAAGCAAATAAATACATAAATATTTTTAAAAAAAACTCATAGTTTTAGTAATTATGGTAAAGTACACATAAAATTTACCATCTTAACCAATGTTAAATGTACAGCTCAGTAGTTTTAATTATATTCACATTGTTGCACAACCAATCTCCAGAACTTCTTCATCTTAAGAATTTGAAACTGTAAGCTCATTTAATAACTCCCTATACTCCCTTCCGCCAGCCCCTGGCAAGCACCATTCTACTGTGTGTTCACATGACTCATACAAGTTTAGATACTTCATATGCAACATTTGGATTTTTGTGGCTGGGCTATTTCATGTAGCCTAATGTCCTCAAGGTTCATCCATGTTGTACTATGTGTCAGAATTTCCTTCCTTTTACAGCCGTATAATATTCTATCATATTCATTCATTAATCTATTGATGGACATTTGAGTTGCTTCCACCTTTTGGCTATTAGGTATAATGCTGCTAAAAACATGGGTGTAAAAGTGCATTTTGAAGACTCAGCTTTCAATTCTTTTGGATGTGTACCCACAAATGGAATAACTAGATCATATAGCAATTCTGATATTTTTCAGAAGCTCTCCATTACTTTCCACAACAGCTGCACTATTTTACATTCCTATCAATGGTGCATATCTTTGACAACTCTTATTTTAATGGTAGCCATCCTAATAGTGTGAAGCAATCTCATTTTGAATATTTTAATAGGTTCACAGCAAAATTGAGATGGCTGAGATTTCCCACATATAGAAAATCTGCCTCTATAAATTAATAGCCTCCTCATTATCATCATCCCCCCCCCCCCAGACTGGAACATTTTTCATAATTGATGGGTCTATACCAGTGCATCACTATCACAAAAAGTCCTTAGTTTCCATTAGGGTTTACTCATAGTGTTATACATTTTAGGAGTTTGGACAAACATATTATGATGTATATCTACCATTATAGTATCATACACAGTAGTTTCACTACTCTAAGTCTTGTGCTCAGACTATTCATCCTTTTCTCCCACCTAACCTCTGATCTCCCCACCCTTAGTGCAGGGCACTCAGGCATGCTAGGCAAATGAATACCAATAAGCCATATTCCCAGTCCCTGACCCCTGGATCTTTTTGTCTCCAGTTTTGCCTTTTCAGAATGGATAACCAGTGTCACATAGTAGAGAGCACAAAGAAAGTAACCTTTTTGGGTTGTTCTTTCCTTTAGTAATATTCATTTTTTTTTGTGGCTTGCTAACTCATTTTTTTAAATCACTAAATACTATTCTGTTGCATGGTTTATCCTTTCTTCCATTGAAGGACATTTTGGTTGTTTCTAAGTTTTGGCAATTATGTTAGTTTTCCATCACTGCAGCAAACTACATGAGAAAATTCAACTAAATGAAGGAAAGGTTTATTTTGGCTCATGGTTTCAGTTCACAGTCAGCTGGTCTATCAGTTGGGGTAAGGCAAGGCAGTGGAAGGGCATGGTGAAGGAAAGCTGACCACCTCATGGCAGCTAGGAGCAGAGAAAGGGCCAGGAATAAGATACACCCTTTCAGAATATGCCTGTCAGTGACTTCCTTCCTCCACTTAGATCCCCCTACAATTTCTATCACCTCCCAGTAGTTCATTCAATTATGAACCCATGAATAGATTAATCCATTAATGAGAGTAGAACTCTCAGGATCCCCTCACATCCCAAAGCCTGACCTCTTAACATTGTTGCATTGTGGATCAAGGCTTCAACATATGAAACTTTGGGGGACATTTCATATCAAAACCATAACAGTAAGTAAAACCGCTATAGACATCAACATACTGGCTATTGTATGGACATGTTTTCAATTCCTTTGGGTAAATACCAAGTGAGGCTGCTATAACACATTGTATGTTTAGTTTGATGAGAATCATACATAGTGGCTGTTATCATCTTGCATTTCTAACAGCAATGGATGAGAGTTCCTGTTGCTCCATATCACAACCAGCATTTGGTGGTATCAGTGTTGAGTTTTGGCCATCCTAATAATGGTACAGTGGTTTGTTTTTGTCTTTTTTTTTTTTTTTTTTTTTTTTTTTTAGGTACTAGGAATTGAACCTAGAGGCACTTTACAACTGAGCCACATCCCACCCCTTTGTAATTTTTTGAGACAAGTTCTTGTTATGTTGCTGAGGCTGGCCTCGAACTTATAATCGTCCTACCTCAGCCTCCTGAGCCACTGGGATTACAGGCGTGCACCACTCCACCTGGCTTCACTGATTGCTTTGATTTGCATTTTCCTGATGACATGTTACATGGAACATCTTTTCATAAACCTATTTTCCATCTGTATATCTTCTTTGGTGAGTTGTCTATTAAGGTCTTCAGCCCATATTTTAATCAAGTTGTTTTCTTACAGATGAGTTTTAAGATTTCATTGTGGTTTTGATTTGCAATTCCCACAATTAGTAATATTGAGCATCTTTTCCCATGCTTATTGCCCTAGAGTTTATTCTAAGCATAGGAAAAGCTACTTTATATATTTTAAAAAAATATTTATTTATTTATTAGTTGTACACATGCCTTTATTTATTTTTACGTGGTGCTGAGGATAGAACTCGGGCCGCACACTTGCTAGGTGGTTTTCTACCGCTGAGCCACAACCCCAGCCCTACTTTATATTTTAAAAATGAACTTGATGCCTTTTAAAACTTGAGAAAGTCCCTCTCTTCTACTGGCTTGAGAAGTTTGGTGGTTGTGCTTACAGCTGCAAAACCGAAAGCCAAAAACAGTAGGTGGTAACATATAATGATCCTAAAATCAGCAGGAAAATGACAAGCTCGCCCCCTGGTGACAAGCTAGAGAGATAACAGAAAAAGCAAATGTTCTTAAAAGGTATGAAAAACGTACTCAAACCTACCTGGAATCCAGAAAGAACACTAATAACACAAAGTACAAATCAATCAAATTAGTTTATTCACACTAACTGTGAAAAAGGCTCAGTATCAGTAGGCAAAATATGTCACAAAGTCTTTGCTTACAAATTCCTACCTGGAATTGTTCTGGAAATGCCCTCAGCATAAGCTACACTAGGTGAGTGCCCTGGGATGCTAGGTTTTAACTGTGAATGTCTCTTCTAGGGGAAGGCAGGCTTCTGTTTCATCATTAGCAACATGAGCCTTTAACATTCATGTTGCATGGCTTTCCTAATCTATATTAATTTCTTGAAAGATCTGAATCTAAAGGCAAAAAGCCCACACCAATGATTACATAAGTCAGAGGGTGGCAGTCGTGACTGTTTAACTTTTCTTAGCTCCTTAAGACCTCTATTATGTAAATCAAGACACTGATTTTCAAGCCCCCTTCCAACTAAAATGATGATGATGATGATGATGATAGCAGCTGATTCCTTCAGGCCCTCTGGCTGCTAATTTTTAACTTCATGGTATTCTGCCCTCTCTCTAATCTTCACACAAATCTTTATGGCTTTCTAGTTTGCTCCTATTTTTCACACAGCTCCAAAAGTCTGAAAATTAAGACCCCATAAATGTGGGAGTCTTCACAGAACATAGCCACATAAAAGATTATTGACAGAATACACTCACTGCAGGCCACATCCCAGTAGGTGACACTCTGGAGCAAATTAATTTATGTAACCAGAGCTACTGATATTAAGTCCCAAGTTTTCCTGCTCCAGCAGTTTGACCTTTAAGGGCTGCATCAGGTCTCAGAAATAGAAGGTGTCAGCCCCAAGCTGTTTGTTGCCTGGGAGGGAGAGTGGGCCACATTACCCAAATGTTAAGGGCTGCACACTTTTCTGTTGCTCTTTGTGCAGCTGTCGGGCCCGATTTTTTAGCATCTCTGCCTTGGCCTCATCCTTATCAACACCATCCCCCATTTTGTACATGCGGCTAGCATTGGCACAGGCCCAAATATGGCCCAGGTCACAGGCTTTCATTGAGTATTCACATGCCAGGCCCATGTCCTTGGGAAAGCCAGGGGCACCCTGCAGGAACATGGTACTAAGGTTGAAGCAACTGGAGGCATAGTTGCCATCACAGGCCCTTGTGTAGTAGTCCCTGGCCTTCCCCAGGTCGGGCTGGCCATCCTCATTGACCTGGCCATCATGTGCCAGGAGACCGACATTGTGACATGCTTCCACAGACTTCTTTCCAGGTTTCTCACATGCCATCAAAAAGCAGTTCGAGGCAGCTTTCAGGTCCTGAGTTAATCCACCTGCAATGACAGAAAGTAAAGAAAAAAAGTAAACCTAAGTTAGGGCAGAACCTATTTGTCTCAGTTCAAAGTTAGAGAGCAAGTCCATATCCTCTGAGCTAAGGCAACATGAAAGAAAAGTAACCTGGCATGGAGCACAGACCCTTCAGCTTCTTCAGTCATCTAATCTTTTATTCAAATGCTGTCTTATGAGGAAGCCCAAACAGGTAAATAAGGTCAAAATTGAAAACAAAAATATCCATCTCACAGAGTTATAGTGAGAATATAGCATTTTATAAACAATTATATGTTCATTCATTTAAATATACAGTTGGCCCTCTCAAACTGTGGCTTCCATATCTGCACACTCAACTAAACTAACTTGGATAAAAAATATTCAGAATATACAACTTCAGCAACTTAGCAAAGTCCTAAGCAACTCAGTGAGACCCTGTTTCAAAAAAGGGCTGGGGAAGCCGGGCACGGTGGCGCATGCCTGTAATCCCAGCACTTTGGGAGGCTGAGGCAGGAGGATCGCGAGTTCAAAGCCAGCCTCAGCAATGGCGAGGCACTTAGCAACTCAGTGAGACCCTGTCTCTAATAAAATACAAAAAAGGGCTGGGGATGTGACCCAGTGGACGAGTGCCCCTGAGTTCAATCCCCAGTACCACAAAAAAAAAAAAAAAAGGGCTGGGAATATGGCTGTGGATAAGTTCCCCTGAATTTAATCACTGGTATACACACACACACATACACATAGAAAAATTCAGAAAAGGGCATGGTGGTACACACCTGTAATCCCAGAGACTTGGGAGGCTGAGGCAGAAGGACAGCAAGTTTGAGGCCAGCCTCAGCAACTTGAGAGGCCCCCAGTGAGACCTTTCTCAAAAAATAAAAAGGGGTAGGGATGTAGCTTAGTGGTAAAGAGCCCCTGGGTACAATCCCAAGTATTAAAAAAAAAAGTGCATAAGTATAGACTTTTTTTTGTCATCAATCCCAGAACATATAGTATAACAACTACTTACATTATGATTTACATTGCATTAGGTATTATAAGTAATCTAAAGGTGATTTTAGAATACTGGGGAAAATCTCATGAAGGGAGATCAGTAGTGCAGAGAAAAGGGAGGGAGGAGGGAAAAGAAAAGGAAAAATACTGGGGAATGATACTGACCAATTATATTATTATATTGTGTGCATGTGTGAATATACAACAAGTTCCACCATTATGTGCAACTATAATGCACCAATTAAAAAATATGGAAAACAATGCTCAGGTGATTCATAAGCACATTAAATTTTTTTTCCAGGAAAAGTATACAGGAAGATTACAAAGGTTATATGCAAAAACTATGCCATTTTTTACATAAGGGACTTGAGCATTCTAGGATTTTAGTATCTGCATGAGTCCTGGAACCAATCCCCCC
Source organism: Tamias sibiricus (assembly GCA_025594165.1). Lineage (NCBI taxonomy): Eukaryota > Metazoa > Chordata > Mammalia > Rodentia > Sciuridae > Tamias > Tamias sibiricus. Next base: position 45,985,566 of record CM046658.1, read on the forward strand.
CAGATACTGAGGGATGAGTATATACTGAAGTCTTTTATTTGCCAACTATTGCACTAGATCCTAGGGAACAGTTATTGCCCTGCCCTTGAGGATCTTGGTCTATGGTCTAATGAGACATATTAAACAACCACACAAATAAATGTATGATTCCAACTGTGAAAAAGGTACAGAGAAGTACAGGGAGAATGAGGATATATTTAGGGCCACCTGGGGGTGAGGTCAAGGAAAGTTCCCTGAAAGAAGTAACATTTAAGCAGTGATATAATAAAAAAGGGAAAAAGAAAATATGGGTGAGGGATTTTCCAAGCAGGGGGAATAGAATTAAGAGAACAGAAGCTACTGTGGCCTGAACCAGAAATCACTGAGGGAGGAAACTAACTGAAGAGACAGAAAAGACCCAGATCATGCAGGGTCTGACTGGTCATGTTCAGGACCCTGAATTTAATCCTAAAAGCAATTGAGAAACTTCCCAAAAGTAATTTATCTAGGCAGAGGTAGTGACAGGGCTCCCTTTTTTTAGTTGCTTTTTTTTTAAAAGCCAAAATTTGAAATCCCCATGTACTATGTCACTCATTCTGAAATATTTTAATATTATTCTTTAATGATTTCAATCCATCATCTATAAACAATCATCAAGTCAGCACCATTCTAGCTATCTTTGTAGCATGTAATTTAGATTAAATCCTGGCTGGAGAATGGATGCCAAATAGAAGTACCTTAAAAAGACTGGATCATATATACTGTTTGTAAATAAAAATTTTACCTTTATTTATTAGAAGAAAAACAGACCATAGGGGACTGAAATAGAGCAAATTTTAACTATAAAAGACAAGGATACTGGCACCTGATACTTTCATCTTTCCTCTCTTATACCTCTCTATAGGTTATGTTATTTCAACTTAAGGAGATAGCACAGCACAGTGGTTAATGGAGCCTGGGCTCCATTTTTTCTGTAGCCAGAAAACCTGGACTCCAGTCTTGTGACCTTGGAGAACTTGGGCTTCATGCATGCTAAGCAAGCACCCTACCACCTGAACTACATCCCAGCTTCAACAATTATGTTTTCATGCCATAAAGGTATATGTCATTTACATTCTATTCATTAACCCTATTTTGCCCAATGATCATTCTAAATAGATTCTGCTCAGCACTAGTTTCTTCATATGAGCACCTCCATTCCTAAAATTTTTTAATGTTATTGTATTTTTAAAAATATTTTTTAGTTTTTATAGTTGGACACAATACTTTTATTTATTTATTTTTATGTGGTGCTAAGGATTAAGCCCAGCACCTCCCACGTGCTAGGCGAGCGCTCTACCATTGAGCCACACCTCCAGCCCCTGTTATTCTATTTTTTATGCCTTTATTTTATTGATTTATTTTTATGTAGTGTTGAGGATCAAACCCAGTGCCTCATACATGCTAAGCAAGCACTTTACCACTGAGCTACAACTGCAGCCCTGAATTATTTCTCAAATTATTTCTCAATTCACTTCTTCACTTCTTTATTGGTTATTACAGATTTTTCTAGAAAAGATCACAAATTCTATATCCCCTGGAGTTCTTTAAATTTTGAGGATATATTTCCACCACCTTACTATTTGTTTACTTATTATCGTTTGTGGCACTGGGAATCAAACCTAGGGTCCTACATATGGTAAGAAAGTGTTCTAGCAACCCCATTTCTTTTTTTGTTTCAATATTTATTTTTTAGTTGTAGGTGGACACAATATCTGTATTATTATTTTATGTGGTGCTAAGGATCGAACCCAGTGCCTCATGCTTGCTAGGCAAGTGTACTACCTCTGAGCCACAACCCCAGACCCCTCTTTATGTTTCAATATATATAGTTGAGCCTCTACTTTTATATCCAGCCTAACAATCTGTATTTTATTAGTTTTTATTTATATTTCATGTGATTATTGATATACCTAGATTTAAATCTAGTCTTAATTTTCCATTTGTCCCAAATGCTGTTCTTTTTTCTTCTTTTGAATTATGTATTTCTAATATTCTATTTCATTTCCATAATTGACTTTTTAGGTGTTCATCCTTTTTTTTTTTTTTTAATGGTTCATCTATTGATTATCATGTGTATCCTGAACTTTTCACCATCTATCATGGATTAATATTATACTACTTTACACACAATGTAAGGGCCTTTTAATAGTGTACTTTCACTTATATTCCCATCCTTTCTGCTATTGCTGCCGCGTGTTTAATTTCTACATATAATAAGCCTTACAATATACTGCTGTTATTTTTGCTTTAAACAATCTTTTAAAGAAACTAAAATTTTCCCTTTTTTTATTCTTTTATTTTTAACTTTTTTTTTTTTTTTTTTTTTTTTTTTTTGTACTTGAGATTGAACCCAGGGGTGTTCTACCACTAACCTAAAGCCCCAGCCCCTTTTATTTTTAAGACAGGATCTCACTAAACTGCCCAGGTTGGCCTTGAATTCAAGATCCTCTAGCCTCAGCCTTCCAAATAGCTGAGATTACAGGAAAACACCACACCTATCTTGCCCCTTTCCTTTCTATTGTTATTACTGTTATAATTGTTAATTGAGTGTTACTGTATTTGTATGTCTGGTTTGTATTTATATTGTAGATGTTACTGTTATTTGTTGTCTTCCTTCTCAGTGGAGCTGGGGAATCAAGCCCCACACCTCAAGTACACTAGGTGGTGTTTTGTTGCTGAGCTATACCCACAACAAAGTTGAACCTTACTCTAGCCACAACACAGTCTTACTTGAATCTTGGTGCACACTTCAACTTTAAAAACAGGGAGATACCTGGGCAGTTGTGCTTACCTGTAATCCCAGCAGGTTGAAGGCTGAGGCAGGAGGATTGCAAGTTCAAAGCCTGCCTCAGCAACTTAGCGAGGCCCTGTCTCAAAATAAAAAAAGGGCTAGGGACATGACTCAGTGGTTAATCACCCCTAGGTTCAATTCCTGGTACACACACACACACACACACACACACACACACACACACACAGAAAAACAGGGAGATAAAAGTCCCCCAATGACAATCTGGCTCCAAGCAGGCATGGCTAGGGAGGGCCAGAAGTCCCACTCCTGGACACTCACCCTATAGCAACAGCAGAGAGAAATAACACAACTGTGTGGACGCTCCATCTACAGGGGATCTCAACATAACCTTGCAGTCAGCACACTGTAAACAAAACTGGAAGAGGAACCCCACATACTATGCTATCTACAACACACCCAACTGAACTACTATTAGAAGGACCCTCCTCTTTCTAGAGCTACAGAGGAAGTGAGTCCCTCAGGCAATCTGTCAAAATTTATCAAACCTAGAGAAACCACAGGGAACTACACTATTAAATCTACTTGGAATTAAATTCAATGCTACACAACAGATAGCCCATCAAGAGAAGACTATTCCCTAAAAAGGCTCTCACGTAAAAGTGGAAGACACACACATCCCAACAAATGAGCAAATCTCAATACATAAATACAAGAACCATGAAAATACAAGGCAACTTAACTCCTCCAAAAGTTCACAACTCTCTGGTAACTGATTCCAAAGATATTAAAGTGGATAAAATGCCAAAGAACTGAAAAGAATTATGTTTAAAATGATCTATGAATTTAAAAAGGACACAAATAAACAGCTGAATGAATTAAGGAAGACAATGCAGGATATGAAAGGACAATTCAATAAAAAAAGATATTCTGAAAAAAAAAAAAAAAGAAATCAAAAACTCAACAAGTCAAATAAAAAACTCAGCTGAAAGCCTCACCAAGACAGTAGATCAAGAAAAAGAAAGAATATCAGGACTTGACGACAAGGTTGATAAATTAGCATGTTCAGGTAGTAATAAAGGAAAAAAAAAAAAAAAAAAAAGAGTGACCAGAGGGCTGGGATTGTGGCTCAGCGGTAGAGCACTCGCCTAGCAAGCACTTGGCCCAGGTTTGATCCTCAGCACCACGTAAAAACAAACGCATTGTGTACAACTAAGGCAAATAAATAAATATTGAAAAAAAAAAAAACTTTTAAAAAAAGAGTGACCAGGGGCTGGGGTTATGGCTCAGCGGTAGAGCGCTCGCCTAGCACGTGCGCGGCCCGGGTTCGAACCTCAGCACCACGTAAAAACACATTGTATACAACTAAAAGCAAATAAAAATAAATAAAAAAAAAATAAATAAATAAAAAAAGAGTGACCAGAACATGCAAGACAAAATTAAAAGATCAAACAGCCAGGTGAGGTGGCGCACGCCTATAATCCCAGCACTTGGGAGGCTGAGGCAGGAGAATCACGAGTTCAAAGCCAGCCTCAGCAATGGTGAGGTACTTAGCAACTCAGTGAGACCCTGTCTCTAATAAAATACAAATAAGGGCTGGGGATGTGGCCCAGTGGTCAAGTGCCCCTGAGTTCAATCCCAGTAACAACAACAACAAAAAAAAGATCAAACATATGAATCAAAGTCATAGACAAAGGAGCAGAGGTAAAGGTTAAAGGCATAGAAAACCTATTCAGTGAAAACAAAAGCAGAAAATATCTCAAAACTTGGGAAAGACATGGACACCTAGATACAGAAGGCATTTAGAATTGCAAACAGACCTGACCAAAGAATAATCTCTCCACATCATATTATAGTTAAATTGCCAAAAATACAGAAGAAAGAACACTGAAAACTGCAACAGCAAGTCACTTATAAAGGCAAACCCATCAGAATAACAGAAGATTTCTCAGCAGAAACTCTAAAGGCCAAGAGGGTATGGAATGATACATTTCAAGCCTTAAAAGAAAATACTATATTTAGCAAACTTACTATCCTTCAGAAGTGAAGAATACTTTCCAAGATAAGCATAAACTAAAGGAATCCATGACTACTAAACCAGCATTACAGATAAAATTTAAAGAATCCTACACACAAAAGAGGAAGCAAGACAATTAAAAGAGCACAGGAAAGAATAAAAGTCATTCGAAGACACTGATAAGAGGGGGAAAGTCTTATATTTACATATATATTCCAGCAGTCTTTGTCCATTTGTGTGGATATTAGTTACAAAGTTATTATTTTTGCTCAACTAAACACTTTCTTTGGTATTTCTTGTAATGTAAGTCTGCTAGTAACTCATTCTTCATGCTTTTATCTAAAAATGAATTTATATTCACCTTCAATTTTAACTCATTTTAATTTAAGATTATTTAATTCACGATTAATTCATTTAAATTCAAGCTTGATTTTTTTTTTTTCTTTCAACAGTTAAAAAATGTTCTTTTGTCTTCTGGTTTACATTGAGTCTGATGAGGAGTTGATGGTAATTCTTACCATTTTTCCCATGAGTGTGTCTTTTTTCTGTCTGCTTTTCAGATTTTCATCTTTGGTTTTCAACAAACAGACAATAATGTGTCTACAGGTGATTTTCTTTAGTCATCTTACTTGGGTTCACTGAGCTTCACGGCCTGTGGGATAGTATTGTTCATCAGATTCAGACATTATTCATCTGTTATTTCATAAATGTGTTTTTCTACTCCATTCTTTTTCAATTCTCTTTCTGGAATTCCAATATACATGTTAGATTGATGGATGCTGAACCAAGGGCTGATGCTCTGTTCTTTTTGGCTTTTTCTCTCTTTGCTTCTGTTTCAATAAGCAATAGTTCTATATTCAAGTTCATGCATCTTTCAAGTTTGCTCATGTTTTTCTTCTCAAGTCTCTAATTTGCTGTTAACCTTGTCCAGTGAGCTTTTCATTTTCAAATACCATGTTACTTTTTTATTTTTTTATTCTAGGTTGTTATATATGATAGCAGAATGCATTACAATTCATATTACACATATACAGCACATTTTTACATATCTCTGGTTGTATGGTATATTCACACCATTCATGTCTTCATACATGTATTTAGGGTAATGATAATAGGGTAATAATATCTATCTCATTCTACCATCTTTTTTTTTTTTTTTTTTTTTACCCTTTTGCCCCCCCTCCCTTCCCCTCTCCCCACATTGACCTTTCTAGAGTTCCTCTAATTTTCCTATGCTCCTCGTCCCAACTCCACTGTGATCATGTTACTTTTAAAAAAATATGTTTAGCTGTAGATGGACACAATATCTTCATTTTTTTTTTAATGTGGTGCTGAGAATCGAACTCAGTGCCTCACACACTCTAGGCAAGAGCTCTACCACTGAGCCACAACCCCAGTCCATGTTTCACGATTCTAAAATTTAATTTGGTTCTTTTTAAATAGCTTTAATTTCTTTAACTTCTTCAACTCATTATGTCCACCTTTTATTTAAACCCTTAGACATATTTATTATACCCATTTAAATTTTGACTATAAAATAATTTCAATGTCTTTGTCATACCTGGGTATGTTTCTATTCACTGCCTTTAGTCCCCTTTATTTGTTTATTTATTGGTACTAGGATTGAACTCAGGGGTATTTGGTCACTGAGCAACATCCCAGTCCTATTTTGTATTTTATTTAGAGACAGGGTCTCACTGAGTTGGTTGGCATCTCCCTGTTGCTAAGCCTGGCTTTGAACTCACAATCCTCCTATCTCAGCCTCCCAAACTGCTTGGATTATAGGTTGTGCCACTGCGCTTGGCTCCTTATTCCCCTTTTTTAATAATGAAGACAGGCAAGGTGGCACACGCCTGTAATCCCAGCTGCTCAGGAGGCTGACATAGGATCCTGAGTTCAAAGCCAGCCTCAGCAATGGGGAGGCGCTAAGCAACTCTGTGAGACCCCATCTCTAAATAAAATACAAAATAGAGCTGGAGATGTGGCTCAGTGGTTGAGTGCCCCTGAGTTCAATCCTGGGTACCCCCCACCACAAAAAAAAAAAGCTAACACTTTGTAGGTGATACTTTGTTCACTTTGGGTTTTATTATATTCAAGACTCCTGAATTTTGTTCTGGAAGGTAGCTAACTTACCACCCCGAACTTTTAGAGACTTATTTTTAAATTTTGTCAGAGCACACCTAAAATAGCCCTACCTTTCTGGAATCTCAGTTGAGTATCTGTGATGGTCAGTGAGGTCTCTCCATTCAGAGAACAGTTGGAATTCAAACCACTCTCAGCACTATGAAACCTCTAGAATCACTTTTTAGGTCACAGCACCCTAGTAATGTTTTGTTGTTGTTTGGTGGTACTGGGGATTCAATTTGAACATTCTACCACTGAACTACATTCCCAGCCCTTTTTATTTATTCTGAGACCAGGTCTTATTAAGTTACCTAGGCTGGCCTCAAACTTGCAAACCTCCTGCCTCAGCCTGCCAAGTGGCTGGGATCATAGGTGTACTTTGATCTGTACTTCCCCAGTAGGTTTTCACTGCAAGGTCTCTCAAGAGGCTATGTATGTGCAGCTTAACACGGGGCTGAGAGTATCCCAGGTGGATATTTGGAACTCCTCTGTCTAGCTCCTTCCTCTGTAGTAGGCTGTCCTGCAAACCCCAGTCACCTTCTTAGTTCAGCAAGACTACCAAGGTCTGCTTGGCTTCCACCTCTCTGTGAAAGTACCTTTAGGAAGAAAGCCAAAGCTATCACAGATGGAGCTCACTTGCTTACTTCCTTTTTCTCAAGGATTGCAGTACTACAATGCATGTTGTCCAATGTCTGAAAACATTTACTTCATATATTTTATCCAATCCATGATTTATAAGAAATTCATTTTCATTGCCTTATGAAAGACTGAACATTGGGGCTGGGGTTGTGGCTCAGTGGTAGAGCACTCACCTAGCACGTGCGCGGCCCAGGTTCGATCCTCAGCACCACGTAAATAAACACATTGTGTACAATGAAAGCAAATAAATAAATATTTGAAAAAAAGAAAAAAAGAAAAAAAAAAAAAAAAGACTGAACATCTGCATTAATCTCTTTAATCCAAGCAGGAGAGGTGGTGGCTTGGAAAGAATGGTGAAAGTGAACAGGAAAATACAGGGCAGATTTGAGACATATTTTGAAGATAAACTGGCCATGGGCTACCAAGTGAAAAGAGACAATTTACTAAAATGGAAGACAATGTGGAAACATAATAAATTAGAGGGAGAAGAAAACAACTGAGAATTCCACATAGCATTTGTTAAATTTGAGATGCCTATGAGAACTTTAAGTAGAATTATCTGTATATAGTCAGCTATTTAAACCTGAGTCCACAAGGTTGGTCTTGACTAGAGATATATTCGTTTGTAATCATCAGTAATTCTACTTCTTACAAAATGAAATTGAGGACATTTAAACAGTAAGAATAATAAAAATGATCTGGCTGGGCGAGGTGACGCAAACCTGTAATCCCAGCACTTGGGAGGCTGAGGCAGAAGGATCATGGGTTCAAAACCAGACTCAGCAACTTAGCAAGGCCCTAAGCAACTCAGTGAGACCCTATTTCTAAATAAAATACAAAAAAGGTCTGGGGATGTGGCCCAGTGGTCAAGTACCCCTGAGTTCAACCCTCAATACCAAAAAAAGAAATAAGAAATAAAAGAAAAATGATCTGCTGTTATCACCACCTAGAGACCATTACTCTAATTTTTGGTGCGTTTCTTCCCAGTACTTTTTCTATATAGTTTGGTTCTGTTTTTGCATGCTGTAATCATAAGCCTGCCTCACTCCTCATTAGAAACCTTTCTTAACATCTGTTTGATTGCCAGCAAAACATTTCAAACAGATGTATCAGAATTACTTTCAATTATCTTTTGTTGGTCACTTAGATTACTTCACAAAAACAGTTCAAAGCTGCTGGGCATGGCAGCACACATAAGTAATCCTGGCTATACAGGAGGCTGAGGCAGGAGGATCACAAAATCGAAGCTGACCTAGGCAACTTAGCAAAACCTTGTCTCAAATTTTTAAAAAGGGGCTTGGGAAGGGCTGGGGTTGTGGCTCATGCACGGCCCAGGTTTGATCCTCAGCACCATGTACAAATAGACGCATTGTGTACAACTAAAGCAAATGAATAAATATTTAAAAAAAAAGGGGGGGGGCTTGGGATGTAGCTCAATGGTAGCACACTTGCCTAACATGTATGAGATCCCATATAAACATTTTAAAAAGCTCAAAGCTGATTTCATTGATGGAAACATGGCCAAAACATTCCTTGAGTTCATCTAACCACAATCAAGTAAACTTTATAGCAATCAATACAAACTAGACCTGTTCACATTGGGAGAATATTTTAAATTTAACAAAGCAGTCAGATCCACAATCTAATTTGATGCTCTGAAAAATATTATGAAGAAGGCATAAGCACACCTTATTACCCTCATTTTGTTAATGAGGAATCCATAGCTCAGGGAAATAAAATGCCAATTAACACTCAGGATAAAAGTAGGTTGTTTGCTCTCTAACCATAAGATTCGTTGCAGAAGTATGAGTCAGTCTGTGTCAAGGATGGACACTGTGTGTATTTTCAGAAACAAAAAAAACCTATAAAATCTTTGGCTCAGAACTAGGGTGGTGTTTTGGGTTTTTTTCCCTTCCTTTTTGTGAGTGAGCTAAGGGTTGAACCCAGGACTTCACACATGTAAGGTAAATATTCTACCAATGAGCTACATTCCCAGCCCAATAGTACAGGTTTTTAATCACAGCATGGCCAAAGGTCTGTCTGCTAAGCTCAGGTAGCAAAGATAAAGGGACCTTTGTGAACATTCTGGCTCAAATACCTGGAGAAATTTATTAAAGAATGTTAACAGGGCTGATACAGGAGGATCTCAAGTTCAAGGCCAGCCTCAGCAATTTAGTGAGGCCCTAAGGAACTTAGAAAGACCCTGTTTCAAATAAAAAATAAAAAGGGCTGGAGGGCTGGGGCTGTGGCTCAGCGGCAGAGCGCTCGCCTTGCACGTGCGCGGCCCGGGTCCGATCCTCAGCACCACGTAAACATAAATGCATTGCATTGTGTACAACTAAAGTAAATAAATAAAATATTAAAAAAAAAAAAAAAAGGGCTGGCGATGTAGCACAGTGGTAAATTGTTCCTGGCTTAAACCCCAGACCCCTCCTTCAAGAAAAAGATGTTAATAGGATTAAATACAGTCATGTATTGTGTAAGGACAGGGATACCTTCTGAGTAATGCACTGTTAGGTGATCTCTTTGTTATGCAAACATCCTAGAAGGCACTTGCACAATCCTAGATGGTTTCTACCATTGTTTGTGACCACTTGTTGCAGTTGAGAGACACAATAAATATGAGATGTATAACACGCATACTGGTTTACAATAAACTTTTTCTTTTTTTAATAAAGAATAAACTCTGCCGGGCACAGTGACGCACGCCTATAATCCCAGCACTTGGGAGGCTGAGGCAGGAGTATCGAGAGTTCAAAGCCAGCCTCAGCAATGGCGAGGCACTTAGCAACTCAGTGAGACCCTGTCTCTAATAAAATACAAAAAGAGGGCTGGGGATGTGGCCCAGTGGTCGAGTGCCCCTGAGTTCAATCCCCAGCATGAAAATAAATAAATAAAGAATAAACTCTAAAACAACAATAAAAATAATAATAAATACATAAACCAGTGGTATTGTTCATGTATTGAAGGCTTGGTCCCCATGAAACTACGTTCAGAGGTGGGGTTTTGGGAAAGTGACAGGATCATGGGATCATGAGGGCACTAACCTCATCAATAGGTTAATCCATTGATGAGTTCATAGCTGAATGGACTATTAGGAGGTGGAGCTCCATTGAAAGAAGCTGGTCACTGGGGTCTACCTTTGAAGGGTATAACTCATCTCTGGCCTTGTCCCCTGTTTCCTGACTGCCATAGGTGCGCAGCTTTCTTCTGACATGCCTTTTACCATGTTTCTGCCTCATGACAGGCCTAAAAAGCAATGGAGCTAGCTGACCACGGGCTGAAACCTCTGAAAGCATGAGCCAAATAAATAATTTCTCCTCTAAGTAGCTTTTTCTCTTGTCACAGTGATGGAAAGCTAACTAACAAAATCAGTAACAGTCATATATTATCATTAGGTATTATGTTTCGAAGCCAGGTGTGGTAGCGCACAACTGTAATCCCAGCACTTCGGAGCCTGACGCAGGAGGATCCAGAGTTCAAAGCCAGCCTCAGCAATGGCAAGGCACTTAGCAACTCAGTGAGGCACTGTCTCTAATAAAATACAAAAAAGGGCTGGGGATGTGGCCCAGTGGTCGAGTGCCCCTGAGTCCAATTCCTGGTACCAAAAATAAAATAAAATAAAAGTATTATGTATTATATATAACTGCATGTGCTGTATCTTCATAGGACTGGCAACACAGATTTGCTCACACGGGATCACCACAGACATGTAAGCAATGCCTTACACCACAATGTTACATTGCAGATATCACTATGCAATAGGAATTTTTCTTTTAATTTTTATTATAATTCTTTTGGTTTTTATTTTTATTTTTATTTTTTTGAGATGGGGGTCTCACTATATTGTCCAGGCTGGTCTTGAAAGTGCAAGCTCAGGTGATCCTTCCATCTCAACCTCCCAAGTAGCTGTGACTACATGTGCACCATGTTCAACTTTATAAAAATACATGGCACCATCATAGTGGTAAACTGGGCCCATTGTCACCAGAAACATTGTCATGTGACACATTAGTATAGTGTTCTCCATACAGTGTCCTTTCACAATACCCACTTTCTCTCTGCCTGGGACATTAACTCTAATCCACCTCCAACAAACAAAATCCACTCTTCTAGGACCAGTTTTCAATATCTCCTCCTTCATACCAGCACCCCCTAGTGATGACATATTCCCTTGGACTGAACCCCTATAGTACTTTACATGTCTCTCTCTGAAAATTAACATTAGTATAAAATTTTCTTCCCCTCCATTGGTCCCTACCTAATTCATTGCCCCCTGCATGTAGTACTCAAGGAGCACTTAAGTGAAATATAATTCTCAGTACACAATCACTAATGATATGTTGGTCTACTAAGAAAAGGGAAAACAACATCACAGCCTATTTTGGCTTCCCTGATTCAATAAGAAAATCAACCTCCTTACAGAAAATATAGTAAAATAAAGGACAGAAACAAAAGGAATCCAAAGGTTTACTAAGACATCTAATCCAGGGATAATCACTAGGGACATTTTTGTTTTTACACACTTGCAGGAGCCCTGTTTGGGGATTGGCTTGAATTGCGGTTGACTATGAGCCGTGGAGATTTGGCCTTTGTCGCCACCCGTAGTCTCACGGGATTGTTGCGGGATCTCGAGTGACTTGGCCGAAATTGCTGATCGGGTCAGCGCCATTTTAGGGTGTGTTTTTGGCGTGTGTTAGTCGTTATTAGAACCAGAGAGAAAAGTTATCAGAATAAAAAGCTGTTTGTAGCCGGGCGCGGTGGCGCACGCCTGTAATCCCAGCACTTTGGGAGGCTGAGGCAGGAGGATCGCGAGTTCAAAGCCAGCCTCAGCCATGGTGAGGCACTTAGCAACTCAGTGAGACCCTGTCTCTAAATAAAATACAAAAACAGGGCTGGGGATGTGACCCAGTGGTCGAGTGCCCCTGAGTTCAATCCCTGGTACCACACAAAAAAAAAAAAAAAAAAAAAAAAAAAGCTGTTTGTCTCCAGTTTGCTTTTGAAGTTTTTCCCGCGGCTCCGTTGCTCCAAGCGCTTCAGGCAGCAACAGGTGGTGGCCCGTACGGGGAGCTTCGGAGCGGACAGGTAAGAACTGAAAGGTCTCTAAAGATGGGTTCGAATATAACTGAATCCCAAGTGATAGAGGCTATGCAAAGACTCCTTGATATACCTGACTCTGTTCTCAGTGAGGAGTATATAGACAAAAGTGAAAGTGATCAAAAAAGTGTAGATTCCACTGGGCCAACTGAGACCAGTAAAGAGAGTATTAGAAGAGACCCAAAAATGACAAAAATCCAAGCTATTAAAGCTATTCGGGAGTTATTGGCGAAAGCTGAAGGATACTTGCTCTCACTGGAACCTGGACCTCAGGATATTGCTGTCAGTGAAATTAGCAGTGGTGAGGAATCTAGTAAAAGTGATCCTGAGAAAATGAGGAAAAAGAAATTAAAAAAGACCGAGAAAAAGGTCCGTCAGGCAGAGGAGTCACTTGTGGAAGTGACTACTCCCCCATGGGTGGAATCCATTACAGAAAATATGAAGGGTATTACTAGGCATTTGCATACCCTAGAAACAGAAATAAAAAGTCTTTCTGATCGCTTATGTGCTCTCGAGGACAACTCACAGATACATTGGGAACCGCCAGCATTTGAAAAGAAAAATGGACAGAGTGTCCATCAGTCAGTAGATTTCAAAACAATAAAAAATCTCAAAGAGGCAGTAATGACTTATGGGCCCCAAGCTCCTTTCACGTTGAGTATGCTGGAGTCCCTTAACACCTTTAGCTTAACCCCCTCAGACTGGAAAAGTCTATGTAAAGCAACATTAAGCGGGGGGCAATTCTTGGTTTGGCGATCGCAATTCCAAGAACTTTGTATGGAAACGGCTAAAAGAAACGCGGCTGCAGGGTTTGAAAACTATAATATAGACATGCTCACAGGAGAAGGGCAATTCGCAGACTTACAGGCTCAAACAGATTATGACTCAGATATATATGCTCAGATAAATGCAGCTGCCTTAGAGGCATGGAAAACTGTACAAGGACCTGGGGATCTACAAGGTAGCTTGTCAAAAGTGATTCAAGGACCTAATGAGCCGTATGCCGACTTTGCTGATCGACTTTTGAGAACTGCAGGTAGTGTGTTTGCAGATGTTGACCAAGCTATGCCTTTAGTTGTTCAATTAGCTTATGAAAATGCAAATAAATGGTGCCAAGCAGCCATCAGGCCATGGAGAACTAAAAAGGATCTTTCCGTATATATACAACTATGTAAAGATATAAATGGCGCCTTTGTCACAGGAAATGTGATTGCAGCCTCAATGAGAGGTGTTTCCTCTCGAAATTTCACAAAGGCTAAACGTAGACATTATAATCAATCAGGATATTCCAGGCAAAATTATCATAATCAATCAGGCAATTCTAGGCAAAATCCCAAAAGAGAAATAAGATCAAGCTCATACCGTGCCCCAGGCCGCTGCCCCAGGTGTAAAAAGGGAAATCATTGGGCCAATAAATGCTATTCAAAATTTGACATCCATGGAAATCCTTTGTTCAGGAATTCAAAAAACGGGGCACGGGGCCCAGTACCCCGGGGCCCACAAATGTACGGGGCATTGCAGAAGGAGTATCCTCAAGCATCCACTCAGATGCTTCCCCGACACAATCCCTACTACCCATCCACTCCCTCGCCAGAGGAACAAGAGGAAATGCAGGATTAGACCTCTGTTCCACCGCCCGAATAGTGTTAACACCTGAAATGGGGGTTCAACTGATTCCCACAGGAGTCAGGGGACCTCTTCCCTCAGGGACTGTAGGACTTATTATCGGGCGTAGTCCTAAAAGCTTATTAGGTTTGCAAGTGACCCCAGGTGTAATAAACTCAGACTACAAAGGGGAAATAAAAATAATGCTTAGCTCACCCCAAAGTGTAAGTTCTGTTAATCAAGGAGATAGAATTGCTCAGTTGCTTCTCCTTCCCAATTTACATAATTCATTTAAAATGGGTATGCCTCAAGAAGGGAACAATAGAGGATTTTGTTCCACTGACTCAAGTCCCATGGCTTGCTGGGTTCGAGACTGTTCAAGGAGGCCTATGTGTAAAATAAAAATCCAAGGAATAGAAATGGAGGGATTAATAGATACTGGAGCTGACTCTTCCATTATTAATTTACGCCAATGGCCCAAGCACTGGCCTCTGCAAAAAGCTTCAACCAGTTTAAGAGGCTTGGGATATAATAACCTCCCAGATAAAAGTGCGGTAATTTTAAAATGGGAGGATGATGAAGGCCATAAAGGAACATTTCAGCCTTATGTTTTACCTAATCTACCGGTTACTTTATGGGGAAGAGATATTTTGCAACAAATGGGAGTACACCTTGCAACCAAGCCTGCAGATGTTAAATGTGAAAACCTACAGGGTAATCTTAACCATAAAAGAACTCATTATCAAAAAGTACAGAGTAATCTTAACCCTAAAAGTAATCATTGTCATAAAGGAAAAAGATATTTTTTTTCGGGGCCACTGAGAAAATAATTTTGAAAATACCATGGCTTTCTGATAAGCCAGTGTGGGTCCCTCAGTGGCCCCTATCTAAAGAGAAATTACAAGCGGCCCACCAATTAGTTCAGGAACAATTAGAAGCAGGTCATATAGAACCTTCCACCTCTCCCTGGAATTCCCCCATATTTGTGATCAAGAAAAAGTCAGGAAAATGGCGATTGTTACATGATCTTAGACAAATCAATAAAACCATGCAAGTTATGGGGCCTACTCAACCTGGACTTCCTAGTCCCGTAGCTATTCCAAAAAATTTCCATCTTATTACTCTTGATATAAAGGATTGCTTCTTTTCTATTCCCCTACATCCTCTGGATGCCCCCAGGTTTGCTTTTTCCGTTCCTTCTATGAACAATAATGGCCCTGATCAGAGATATCAATGGAAGGTTTTACCACAGGGAATGGCTAATAGCCCCACCATATGCCAAATATATGTGGACAAGGCTATCCAACCCATTAAAAATAAATATCCAAACCTCATGTGTCTACATTACATGGATGATATTTTATTGGCCCACCCTAATCAAAAAATCTTATTTAATATATTCAGTGATGTGGTAGAAAATTTAAAAAAATATGGATTATATATAGCAGAAGAAAAAGTTCAAACCAGATCTCCCATATTATATTTAGGATTTAAAATCATGGATACTTTTGTTAGACCCCAAAAAATTTTAATAAATAAAGAACATTTGACCACCCTCAATGATTTCCAAAAACTACTGGGAGACATTAATTGGCTTCGCCCTACACTAAATCTCACTACTGGCCAACTAAAACCTTTATTTGACATCCTTCGTGGAGATCCTGATCCATCTTCACCACGAACATTGACTCCTGATGCTAGGAAAGCTTTAAAATTAGTAGAAAAAGCCATCGAAGGAGCTCATTGTGATAGATTTGATTTAACTCAACCGCTGATGTTGATTATTATTTCTTCACAATATACACCCACAGGAGTATTTTGGCAACAAGGGCCTTTATTATGGATACATTTGCCCGTCTCTCCTAAAAGTATAATTGAATCTTATACCTCCATGGTGGCTAAACTTATTCTTCAAGGACTTAAGACTTCTACTAAAATATTTGGCATTCACCCTGCTACTATATTACTCCCTATTCATCATCACAGATTTTTGCTTCAATGATAATGATTGGGCTATAGCTAAATGCTCTACTTCTGCAAATTTTGATAATCATCTTCCTAAGTCCCCTATATTATCTTTTTGTATTAATCATCCTATTATATTTCCACAGGTAATAAAAAATCAACCTATTCCTAAGGCATTTAATGTATTTACAGATGGGTCCTCAAATGGTACTGCTACAGTAGTCACTAAAAAAGAAAATATGACTTACATAACTGCACACAAATCAGCTCAACTAGTGGAACTGGAAGCTGTGGTAAGAGCTCTGGAAAATTTTAGGGACCAGCCCGTAAACATTTTTTTCAGATACCCACTATATTGTACAAGCCGTCCCAAAATTAGAGTTAGCAGGACCAATAGCACCTCATACTCCAGCCTTTAAATTGTTTTATCAAATACAAAAACTTTTGTGGGCAAGAAAAGAACCTCTATTCGTAGGCCATATTAGAGCACATACTAATTTGCCTGGTCCCCTCCATGAAGGTAATCAAAAGGCTTGTTGCCTTAAAGCCGCAACATCTCCTCACAATTTGGACGGCTGTTAGTCATCATATATAGTCGATCCTAAAGGGCTCCATTGGATGGCTGGTTAGCCAATGACGGGTAAGATCCCCAGAGGGGGACAACCTAAGACAGGCACAGTCGCACGGGACAGTCTCATGTGGCCGACATATCAACCTAAGACAGGAGTCAAGGGCACAGCCTTGATTATCCGATGACGGGTAAGAATGTTGGTTGCACATAGACGTCCTAGAGCATTACCTCTTTTAAAACAAAAAGGGGGAAATGCAGGAGCCCTGTTTGGTGATTGGCTTGAATTGCGGTTGACTATGAGCCGTGGAGATTTGGCCTTTGTCGCCACCCGTAGTCTCACGGGATTGTTGCGGGATCTCGAGTGACTTGGCCGAAATTGCTGATCGGGTCAGCGCCATTTTAGGGTGTGTTTTTGGCGTGTGTTAGTCGTTATTAGAACCAGAGAGAAAAGTTATCAGAATAAAAAAGCTGTTTGTCTCCAGTTTGCTTTTGAAGTTTTTCCCGCGGCTCCGTTGCTCCAAGCGCTTCAGGCAGCAACACACACTGTATCATAAAACTGAATCTATTCTATATATAATTTTGTACTTAGCTTTCTTCACTGAAAATTACAGCATAAGTTTTCACCCATATCAACAAAAAATTTCTTTTCTTTCTTTCTTTCTTTTTTTTTTTTTTTTGGTACTGGGGATTGAATCTAGGGGTGCTTAACCAGAGCCACATACTCAGCCCTTTTTATTTTTTTTTAAACTTTTTTTTTTTTTTTTTTTTTTTTTTACTTGTAGTTGGATACAATACCTTTATTTTATTTATCTATTTATTTATTTTTTGGTACCAGGGATTGAACTTGGGGGCACTCGACCACTGGGCCACATTCCCAGTCCTTTTTTGTATTTTATTTAGAGACAGGATCTCACTGATTGCTAAGTGCCTCGCCATTGCTGAGGCTGGCTTTGAACTCTCGATCTTCCTGCCTCAGCCTCCCAAGGGCTGGGATTACAGGCATGTGTGTGCCAACGCGCCCGGCTATTTATTTTTTAAATATTTATTTATTTGCTTTAGTTGTACACAATGCCTTTATTTTTATGTGGTGCTGAGGATCGAACCCGGGACACGCACATGCTAGGCGAGCGTTCTACTGCTGAGCCACAACCACAGACCCTTTTTATTTTTTTATTTTGAAACAGGGTCTCACTAAGCTGTTTAAGGTCTCACTAAATTGCTAAGGCTGGCCTTGAACTTACTGTGAAAATCCCAAGTTGTTGGGATTTCAGACTTGTGCCACAACACCTAGCAACAAAACTTCTTTAGAAACATTATTTTTTGATGTGCTAACTACTTCATCCAATGAAAATAACATTACTTAACTCCACTGCTGGAGTGAAGGATATAGCCCAGTGGTAGAGTAAAAAGACCCTGGGTTCAACCCCCAGCACCACCCAAGTATATTTAAATTGCACCTGGCACATGTTTTTTTAAAAGTTATTATTATTACTATATGCAGTATATATTGCTTATAAATTACAAATTAATGAAAATTTGGAGAAAAATAATGCTGGGATGAATATCTTCGCACATAATCTTTATCTGGATTTCCAGTCATTTCTTTTTTTTTTTTTTTTTTTTAATATTTTTGTTTATTTGCTTCAGTTGTACACAATGTGTTTTATTCAATGAGTTTTATTTGTACGTGGTGCTGAGGATCGAACCCGGGTCGCCCACGTGCTAGGCGAGCGCTCTACCGCTGAGCCACAATCCCAGCCCCTCCAGTCATTTCTTTAGGAGAATTACTAGGTCAAAGAAATGCCTCTCTCTGCTCCAAACTTTCTGTAAAATAGAGATGACCTTGGAATAGCTAGATACAGAAAACAAATATTAATTGAAAGAGAAATGGACAGCAATACATTAATAGCAAGGGACTTTAATACCTTACTTTGACAATGGATAGATCATTCAGACAGAAAGTCAAGACAGAAACAGAGAGTTTAATCCAGGTATGTGGTGCATGTGGTAATCTCAGCAACTTGGAATACTGAGGCAGGAGGATTACAAGTACAAGGCCAGCCTCAGCAAGCAGGTGAGACCCTATCTCAAAATAAAGGAAAAAAAAAAAAAGGACTGGGGATGCAGATGCTGCTTAGTGATAAAAACCCTGCTGGATTCAATCCGCAGAACCAAAAAAAAAAAAAAAAAAAAAAAAAAAAAAAAAAAAAAGCAGTGAATTTGAATAGCACTTTACACCAAATGGACCTAACAGACATATACAGAACACTCCAGGCAACAGCAGCAGAATGCATTCTTTTTAAGCACACAGGAGACATTGTTGAGGATAGAGTAAATGGGCCATAAAACAAGTCAACAAATTTAGGAAGAATTAAATCATCAAGTATCATTTCTGAACACAAAAATATGAAACTAGAGCTAGGTATAGTGGCATATGCCCGTAATCTCAACAACTTGGGAGGTGGAGGTAGAAGGATTGCAAGCTTAAACCGACCTTGGTAACTTATCAGGACCCAGTCTCAAAAATTAAAAAGGCTGGGGATATAGCTCAGTGGTAAAGTACCCCTGGGTTCAATTCCCAGTATGGGGGAGGCAGGGCCTGAGGATATAGCTAAATGGCAGAGTGCTTGCCCAGCACGCATGAAGCAGAAGGAAGGAAATGAAAGGTAAAGAGAAAGGGGGAAGAAAAAAGAAAAGAAAGACAAAGATAGGAAGGAAGTAGGAAGTGAGAAATCAATAATAGAAGGTTAAGTTGGAAAATTCACAAATTTGTGGAAATTAACCTATATGCACCTGAATAATCAATCAATGGATCAAAAAATAAATCAAAAAACATCTTTAGCCGGGCGCGGTGACGCACGCCTGTAATCCCAGCACTTTGGGAGGCTGAGGCAGGAAGATCGCGAGTTCAAAGCCAGCCTCAGCAATGGCGAGGCACTTAGCAACTCAGTGAGACCCTGTCTCTAATAAAAACCAAAAAAAAGGGCTGGGATGTGGCCCAGTGGTCGAGTGCCTCTGAGTTCAATCCCTGGTACCAAAAAAAAAAAAAAAAATCTTTAGAAAAGTGAAAATTGAAACACAACATACCAAAACTTACAGGATGTTGCAAAAAACAATTCAAAGAGGGGGGTTTATAATAATAAATGTCTACATTAAGAAAAAAGAGGGGCTGGGGTTGTGGCTCAGCGGCAGAGCGCTGGCCTTGCACGTGCGCGGCCCGGGTTCGATCCTCAGCACCACGTAGACATGGGTGCATTGCATTGTGTACAACTAAAGTAAATAAGTGAATATTAAAAAAAAAAAGAAAAGAAAAAAGACCTCTTGGGGCTGGAGTTGTGGCTCAGTGGTGGAGCACTCTCCTGGCATGTGTGAGGCCCTGGGTTTGATCCTTAGCACCACATATAAATAAACAAAATAAGGGTATTGTGTCCACCTACAACTAAGAAAATATATATTTTTTTGTACCGGGGATTGAACTCAGTGGCACTAGACCACTGGGCCACATCCCCAGCCCTTTTTTGTATTTTATTAGAGACAGGGTCTCACTGAGTTGCTAAGTGCCTCGCCATTGCTGAGGCTGGCTTTGAACTCGCGATCCTCCTGCCTCAGCCTCCCAAAGTGCTGGGATTACAGGCGTGTGCCACCGCGCCCAGCTACTAAGAAAATATTTAAAAAAAAAAAAGTCTCAAATAAATAATCTAACTTCAGACCTTAAGGAATCATAAAAACCAAATGTCAGAGGAAGTAAATATCAGAGCAGAAATAAGAAAATTAGAAGAGTAATAAAAGTATAAATGTAACAAACAATTGGTTTTCTGAAAAGATAAACAAAAGATATATATTTAATTGGACTAAGGAAAAGAAAACACAAACAAAATTACAAATCAAAGAGGAGACGTTTCAGAGAAATACACAGGGTCATGAGACTGTTCTAAATAATTACACTACAACAAAGTGGATAACTAGAAGAAATAGATAAATTCCTAGAACACAGAACCAATCAAGACTGAATCACAAATAGAAAACTCGAACAGAGTAATAACTAGTAAAGAGACTGAATTAGAAATCTAAAACAACAGTCCAGCCACGCGCCGTGGCAGACGCCTATAATCTCAGCACTTGGGAGGCTAAGGCAGGAGGATCACAAGTTCAAAGCCAGCCTCAGCAATGGCCAGGCACTTAGCAATCAGTGAGACCCTGTCTCTAATAAAAACACAAAAAAGGGCTGGGGATGTGGCCCAGTGGCTGAGTGCCTCTGAGTTCAATCCCTGGTACCCAAAACAAAAAAACAACAACAACAACAACAACAAAAAAAAAAAAAAAAAAAAAAAAACACCAGTCCAGGACCTACCTGGTGGCTTCACTGGAAAATCCCACCAAACTCAAAAAGAAGAATTAACACCAATTCATCGCAAAGTCTTCCAAATAATGGAGGGGGAACACTTCCAAACTCATTTTATGTAGGCAGCATTACACTGATGCCAAAGACAGATAAGGACACTAAAAGAAAAGAAAATTGTAGGCCAGGGCTAGGAGATAGGTCAGTGGTAGAGCACTTGCCTAGCATGTGCAAGTCCCTGAGTTTGATTCCCTAGCACTGCAAAAAAAAAAAAAAAAGAGAGAGAGAGAGAGAGAGAAATTATAAGTCAATATTTTTTAATAAACTAAAAAATCCTCAATAAAATACTATCAAACTGTATTCAGGGCTGGGGTTGTAGCTCAGAGCTAGAGCGCTTGCCTAGCATGTGTGAGGCACTGGGTTCAATCCTTAGCACCACATAAAAATTCATACAGGCATTTTGTCCAGCTATAACTAAAAAGACTTTTAAAAATTTAAAAATTAAAAAGATAGATAAAATAAAACAAAAAGAACTGGGGGTACAGCTTAGTGGTAGAACACTTGCCTAGCATGTGCATAGGCCCTGGGTTCAATTCCCAATATAGGGGAGGTGGGGGCTTGAACCCTACATGGCATTGGCATAAAATAGATATATAGGTCAATGGGATAGAATGGAAAACCCAGAAATAAATCCATGTATTTATGGTCAATGGATTTCCAACAAAGGTGCCACAAACGCACAATGGGGAAAGGACAATCTCTCCAACAGTTAGGAAAACTGGATATCCACATGAAGAAGAATGACACTAGACTCTTATCTCATACCATACGTACAAATCAAACTAAAATGGATTAAAGACACTGAGTATGGTGGCACACACCTGTAATCCCAGCAGCTCAGAAGGCTGAGGCAGGAGGACCTAAGTTTGAGGCCAGCCCTGGCAACTAAGGGAGACACTAACTCAAAATATAAAATAAAAAGGTCTAGGGATATAGCTCAGTGATACAAGGCCCTGGGATTTAATATCCAATAATAAAAATATATATATTAAAGACTTAAATGTAAAACTTGAAATTATAAAACTACCATGAGAAAACATAGTGGAAAAAAAACTGAAGAAACACACACACAAAAATGACACGTTCACAGATAAGAATATTATTAAGATGGGCATGGTGGTGCATACCTGTAATCCAGTGACTCAGGAGTCTCAGACAGGATTGTTAAATTCTTTTTTTTTTTTTTTTTTTAAGTTGTAGATGGAAACAATGCCTTTATTTATTTTATTTACTTATTTATTTATTTTTATGTGGTGCTGAGGCTCGAACCTAGGGATTCACACACAAGCACTCTACCACTGAGCCACAACCCAGCCCGAGGACTGTAAGTTCTAAGCCAGCCTCAGGAACACTGTGAGGCCCTGAACAACTTACTGATACCCTGTCTCAAATTTTTTTTAAAAAAGGTAGTGTGTGGGCCGGGCGTGGTGGCGCACGCCTGTAATCCCAGCACTTTGGGAGGCTGAGGCAGGAGGATCGCGAGTTCAAAGCCAGCCTCAGCAATGGCGAGGCACTTAGCAACTCAGTGAGACCCTGTCTCTAATAAAATACAAAAAAGGGCTGGGGATGTGGCCCAGTGGTCAAGTGCCCCTGAGTTCAATTCCCAGTACCACACACACACAAAAAAAAGGTGTGTGTGTGGGGGAGGGGTGGGGCTGGGGATGTAGCTCAGTGGTAAAATGCCCCTGGGTTCAATTCCTGGTACCACAGGAAAAAAAAAAAAAAAGATTATTATTAAAATATGGATTATACTCAAATAAAACGCAACTGAAGGGGCTGGGGTTGTGGCTCAGTGGTAGAGTGCTTGCCTGGCACGTGCGTGGCCCGGGTTCGATCCTCAGCACCGCGTAAACATAAATGCATTGCATTGTGTACAACTAAAGCAAAAATAAATAAATATTAAAAAAAAAAAAGTAAAAAAAAAAAACTAAAGACAACACAAATAAGTCTTAGTAATGATTTTTTGAATATGACCCCAAAAGCACAGAAAACAAAAGCAAATAAAGACAAATTTGTCAGGGCTGGAGTTGTGGTTCAGTGGTAGAGAGCGCAGCCCGGGTTCAATTCTTAGCACCACATAAAAATAAAGGCAATGTGTACAACTAAAACAAATAAAAAAAAAAAAAGGCATGCGGCTGGCGCGGTGGCACACGCCTGTAATCCCAGCACTTTGTGAAGCTGAGGAAGGAGGATCGCAAGTTCAAAACCAGCCTCAGCAATGGCGAGGTGCTTAGCAACTTAGTGAGACCCTGTCTCTAATAAAATACAAAAAACGGGCTGGGGATGTGACCCAGTAGTTGAGTGCCCCTAAATTCAATCCCCGGTACTACCAAAAAAAAAAAAAAAAGGCATTGTGTACGACTAAAACAAATAAATAAATATTAAAAAAAGACAAATTTGTCATAGTGTGCTTTTTCTTGGTACCAGGGAATGAACCCAGGAGTGCTTAATCACTGAGCCACATCTCCAGCCCCTTTTATTATTATTTTTTTATTTTGAAACAGGGTCTTGCTATGTTGCTTAGGGACACACTAAAGTTGCTGAGACTGGCTTTGAACTTGTGAACCTCCTGACTCAGACTTCCAAGCCACTGGGATCATAGTCTGCTTTCTGCTACTATAACAGAACACCACAAGTCAGGTAATATATTTTTCTCAGCAGTGGTGAGATCAGACTCAGAGCTTTGTGCATACTAGACAAGCATTATAGCACTGAGCTACATCTCCTGCCTGGGTACATTACTAACAATAGAAGTTTATTTGGTTCACTGTTCTGGAGTCTGGAAATTCAAGAACATGGCACCATCATCTGGTGAGGGCCTCTGTGCTACTTTATAACTTAGTAGAAGGGCAAGTAAGCACATGCAAGATTGCGGGAGAAAAGGGCCAAACTTACAACAAACCCACTCTTGCAATAACTAACTGACTTCAATTCACAAAAGTCAGAACCCTCATAACCTAATCATTTCTTAAAGGTCCCATCTCTTAATACTATTATAATGGCAAGCTGGGCCCAGTGGTGCGCTCCTGTAATCTCAGCACTTGGAAGGCTGAGACAGGAGGATCGCGAGTTCAAAGCCAGCCTCAGCAATGGCGAGGCACTTATCAACTCAGTGAGACCTTGTCTCTAAATAAAAATACAAAAAAGGGCTGGGGATGAGGCCCAGTGGTCAAGTATCTCTGAGTTCAATCCCTGGTACAAAAAAACCCTATTATAATGGCAATTTAAAAATTGAACATGAGCACTGGAGTTGTAGTTCAGTGGTGGAGAGCTTGCCTCTCACATGTGAGGCACTAGGTTCAATCCTCAGCACCACATAAAAGTAAACAAAATAAAGATATTGTGTCCATCTATAACCGGCATTTCTGTAAAAGGTTTTCAGAGGGATTTCAATGAAACTCTGGTGGAATGATCCTCCCACCAGTCCCCCATTGCTCCCTAAAATTGATCATCCTATCTTCAAGGGTTCACTGGCAGGAACCTTTTTTAGTTTCACTGTGTAATAGGGCATGAGGAGAAAAGATAAAAAGAAGGGACTAATTACTGATCTCTTACTCTGTACCAGGCATATGCTGATGCTTTTATTTACAAGTTCCTTTTAAATCCTCACAACGATCCTACAAAACAAAAATTATTTCCCCCCATTTTACAGGTGATGTAACGGAGACACAGAGACTAGCTCAAAATCCCACTACTTGCAAATAGCATTCTCTAGGATTTGCTTAACTTAGGGGCTATGCTCTTCCCCCATCATTCTGCTGAACTCATCTCCAAATGTTTCTGCAATGTGCTTCCACAATGCCTGTGAGGATCTTTCTGTGAAGAGAGCTCAGCCTAAGCCTTTGGTATGATGACAGCCTTGGCATCAAAAAGGGGGTACAAAAGAAAGCAGGCCCCTTCTTACCTTTTCCAGTGACATAATAGGACCCCAGTTTATAGCAGCTATCACTGTGTTTGTTCTCTTCACAGTTGAACTTCAATACCTTGGCAGCCTCATAAAAATTCTTCTGGATCCCTTCTAAATAGTCCACCAGCCGATAGCAACCTGTGAGGAGAGGGCAAAAGCTGTTCATGTCTGGGGCTGTTGCTCAGCAGTAGGGAGGGTCCAGTGTGGCAGGTCAGACTGAGTCATTTATTTAGTACCAGCCCTGTCCTCCTCAGGTGTGGCAAACTGACCTTACCACAAAGACTGTAAGTGGCATTCAGCCATTCCTATAAGTGGCCTTTTCTCTCCTTCACCAGGGATTGAGCAATGCATGGACTAGGGAAGACCTTGGACCCTGCATTGGCTCTACCCCTTGCCATTGCTGGCCCAAAGACCTAGTAACTTCCATGGCAGAAGCTACACTAGCTTTGGAACTTCTGATGAAATTTAGCAGTAAAACCACTAAAAGCAAAGGCTAATAGGCTAACCTTGTGGTGGCAAAAAAGAAATGTGGCAATGATTACACCTTATTCCTTGGCCAGGCTTGGCCATGGCAGCTACCAAAGGAGCTAGAAACTGGCTCTTCCTCCTTGGCAGTCTCCTAGTTCCAGCAAACCTCCCTCCTTTTTGGGGGCATGGGGTGGGGTACCAGGGAATAAACCTAGGGGCACTTAACCACTGAGCCACATCTCCAGCCCTTTTTATTTTGAGACAGGGTCTTGCTGAATTGGTTAGGGCCTCGCTAAATTGCTGAGGCCGGTCTCAAACTTTCAATGCTGCCTCAGCCTCCCAAGATCCTGGGCTTACAGGTGTGCGTCACCGCACTCCAAAAACCTCCCTCCTTAAAAATCTCATTCCTCTTCATCCCCAACAACATCATATGTCATTTCTCATTTAATTTCATTTCAAAAATATTTGAGTATCTACATGCATCTATGTACCAGATATACAGATGATAGGAATATAGCCATTCACCTTCTTAAAATTCACATTCTAAAGGAAGAAATGGAAAAAATAAGCAAATAAGTGAACAAGATGTATTCAAACAATAAAAATTGTTTTGATCGAAATAAAACAGGATGACAAGCTAGTAAGCATAGAATGGGCAATCAAGGAGGATCTTTAGGAAAGGACTGTGCTGTCTGAGCTGAGATTTGAATAAGGAGAAAAAACTAGCTATTTACAGACAATGAGGAGCCTGGCCTGGCACATGTAGCTTAGTGGTAGAGTCCTTGCCTATGACTACACATTCTGTACCATATCCTCCATTTCATTAACCGCAGATTAGCCCTATAGACTGCCCCTAACTCAGTGACCTCAATTCCTCTGAAACTTCATAATTAGGGCCTGGGCTAGGTCTCAAAGAACAATTCTCCCATGTAGTTGGTTAGCTACAAAACACAGCGAAGTCACATTCTGGAAACCAGATGGCAACCTCTAGGAAGGTAGGATGTGCATTTTTCTCCTCCTTTTAAAAAAATAAAGCAGGGCCCAGCATGGCTGCGCACACACCTGTAATCCCACCAGATCAGGAGGATCCAGCGTTCAGTGCCTGCCTCAGCAAATGGAGAGGCCCTAAGCAACACAGTGAGACCCTGGTCTCAAAATAAAATATAAAAAAGGCTGGGGGGGCTGGGATGTGGCTCAGCGGTAGGGTGCTCGCCTAGCAAATGCACGACCCGGGTTCGATCCTCAGCACCACGTAAAAATACATGCATTGTGTACAACTAAAGCAAATAAATAAATATTAAAAAAAAAAAAAAAAAAAAAAAAAGGCTGGGGATGTGGCTCGGCGGTTAAGCGCCCCTGGGTTCAATCCCTGGTACCAACAACAACAACAACCAAAACCTTGCATGGTTCACTTCCTTACCTTCTTCAAGGATTCTTTCAAGACTTCAAGGACTGTTCAAATGCGAGTTTCTCAATGACTCCCTTGTCAGATGGCTCAATTTACAATCGTCCTCCTAAACCCCAGTGGCCCTCCATCCTTCCCCCACCCCCGCTGAACTTACCAGTTTCAAACCTACCATTTCATTTATTTCCTTATGTTTACTGACCGATTCCCCTATCAGAATGCAAGCTCCTTGAGGGCAGGGAATTTCTTCTGTTCACTAATGTAATTCCCAGTCTCTTGATCTCAAATGCCCGAACAAGTGTCTTCCCCATCCCAGCCTGCAGGGGTTCATTCCCCCAAAGCGCGCCCAGCTCCTCCCACCACACACAAGGTCGCAAGTGTCCCGCAGACCGGGTCCCCAAGCGTCCTTAGCCCGCCACGTGATCCCCGTTCCAGATACCCTCGGAGTTCGTTCACTCAATTCCACCCCCACGTGTCCCCAGGCTACGCCAGAGGCGCTCACCTTCCGGATCCTTCTCGTGGTAGCATTGGTAGTTGCACTCCACCTCCAAGTTCTCCAGAAATGACTTCACCTGCTCCGGGTCCTGGAAATCCACCAGCCCCGCCATGACTCCAGCACCTCCAGCCGGGCGCTCCACCTACGGTCACGCGGAGGCGGGGCCAGGGAGGGAGGGACGCTGACGTCTGAACTCTCCGCGGATTCGCAGAGACCAATAGGCGAGCCTGGGCTTCCCGTCAGCCCTAGCGCTGTTAAAGTCCGGTAGCCGCTTTTCCTCTACCGAGCTAAGTCCTGAAACTGGTGCCGGTGTTTCTGCAGGCCTGCTTTGTGGCCTTAATGACTTTAAACCTCCAGGCATTTATCCATTCTTTCGTCCATGGGTTCATTAGTTCGGTAATTCCTCAGCGCAGTGTGCTTCAACAGGTGTTTGCTTTTAGGGATGCGAGAGGTCTTCAAAGAGTTTGCAGTTCTTTGGGAGAACATTTGCTTATTAATTCAGCAAGCTTTTAGAGTACCTGCTATATGGCAGGTACACTGGGGCAAATCCTAAGTCCATACAAGTTCAATGGGAAGTCTAGTTTATCTCTGTGTTTCTTCCAGACCTATCAGGGTCAGCGACACCTATGACCTAGGAAATTCATGTGGCTGTGGAACACGGTAGCAGTAGAGATTGTAATAATAACATTGTTATGATAATGTATAAACAATGCCGAAGGGGCTGGGGATATAGCTCAGTTGGTAGAGTGCATGCACAAGGCCCTGGGTTCATTCAATCCCCAGCTCCACCAAAAAAAAAAAAAAAAAAAAAAAAAAAGCCAAACTTTATACTAATTAACAAATTTAATTTTCACTGTGAAAATGTATGACTATCTCCAAAATGCAGATGAGGAAACTAAAGTAGAGAGGTAAGTTGTCTAGTGTTACACAGTAAGTGAGGGAGTTGGTGTGCAATATATATATATATATATATATATATATATATATATATATATATATTTTTTTTTTTTTTTTTTTTTTTTTTTTTGTGGTACCGGGGATTGAACTCAGGGGCACTCATCCACTGGGTCACATCCCCAGCCCTTTTTTGTATTTTATTTAGAGACAGGGTCTCACTGAGTTGCTAAGTGCCTCACCACTGCTGAGGCTGGCTTTGAACTCGCGATCCTCCTGCCTCAGCCTCCCAAAGTGCTGGGATTACAGGCGTGAGCCACCGCGCCCGGCTGCAATATTTTTTTGAATAACAGAATGAATGAAGTAGAAGAGGAACATGTCAAAGAGATGCAGAAGAGAGGAACTTCACCTTGTTTTTGTTTTGTTCTGCTTAGAATCATCAGTTTCATAAGGTCGGGACAGGAAACTTCCCAAAGACAGTTCCTATTCATCTTTGAATCCCAGCCAGCTCTACTCTAAAGTCCTTAGTGGAGCTCAGTCTATTGTTTTTCATCATCTATAGCAGTGCTTCTCAAATGGCTTCACTACTAATCTGCCAGAGAGTGGACCATATCCAGCCACTTCTTTCTTGGGAAATGGCTTATTGCAGCTGGTATGTGGCATTGAAATCTAAGTTTTAGTTTATAAATTCATATGACTTTACAATCAATTACAATCCAAATCATCAGACTGATTTATATTATGACCCTGGTTATGAGGTCAAGAATAGATATGGACCCAGTTTGATGACATAGATACCTAAAATCTGGGACTAGCCACAACTATTACTTTCCCCTTAGTAGTAGTAGTTGGAGAGTTTAATTGCACTGAAATGAAACAATCTGAGCAGTAGAGGGCAATAGAGAGTTGGTAAAAAGATGGAAGAAAGCTAAGCCAAGTATGAAGTCACATATTTTAAAAAGAAATTTAAGATCATCCAAAGGCGCAGCCAGCTTCTTCTTTTTAACTGCTCTTATGTCTGTAGGTTTTTCCCTTCTCTTCTTCAGTGCTGGGGACTGAATGGCATCACACATGCTAAGCAAGTGCTCTATCAGCTGAGCTGCATCCCCAGCTCCCCCTCAATTCTTACAAATGTTCACATTTACTTCTTAAACTTCATTGTTTTAATTACTTAAGTTAATACACAAATGTATGCTTATTGCAAAATAACCTCATGGTTTTCACTTATTAGCCCTTTTCTATATGCATGATGCAGGTTGCAGACATTATTCCAACTGTTGCAGAGAAACTGAGGTCACACAGTGAGTTGGGCATGGTGGCATATGCCACCCAGCAACTTAGGAGGCTGAGACAGAAGGACTGCAAGTTTGAGGCCAGCCTCAGCAACTTAGTGAGGCCCTAAACAACGCAGTGAGACCCTGTCTCAAAAAATAAAAAGGACCAGGATGTGGCTCAGTGGCAAAGCACCTCTAGGTTCAATTCCCCAGTACCCAAAACAAACAAACAAAACACAATCCTAGACTTACAACAAGATTCTGAAGGGAAGAATTCAAGAGCATTACCGAGCTCACTTCCTAACTCCAGACAGATTCAACTAATAGTTGTTGATCACTATTTCACCTCTTCTTCACAGCATTGCTTTTATTCTTCAAACATTCCCTGGGTGCTTAATAATGACTAAGGTTTAAGGGGTGCAAAAATGAAAACATAAGGTTTCAACAAGAACATACAACTCTTGAAAGAGGAAAAGCACTGATTAATAAACATGTGAAGGGGCTGAGATTGTGGCTCAGCGCTTGCCTAGCACATGCGCAGCCTGGGCTCAATCCTCAGCACCACGTAAAAATAAACGCATTGTTAACAACTAAACCAAATAAATAAATATTTTAAAAAATAAATAAAATAAACATATGAAAAGTTCTTACTAATGATTAAAGGAAAGCAGTGTGATATTTTCATCCATTAGATTTACAAAGATGGACATCCTATGTTTGTGAGGATACTAAGAAACCAGAATTCCCACAGACTGTTGGTGTGGTTACAGACTGATGCCTCCTTTTTAGAAAGCAATTTGGTTATATTTACTAACATTGAAAATGTGCTTATGTTTTTAACCTAGAAATTCAACTTCCAAGAATGTATCCTACAAAAAAATTCTTGCACAAATGAATAAATATTTGCTGCAGGTGTCATTGCTGCTGCTACTGTTCTTATAAACAACAAACGTGCCGGGCACGTGGCTCACGCCTGTAATCCCAGCACTTGAGAGGCTGAAGCAAGAGGATCTGGAGTTCAAAGCCAGCCTCAGCAATGGCGAGGCACTTAGCAACTCAGTGATACTCTGTCGCTAAATAAAATACAAAAAAGGGCTGGGGATGTGGCCCAGCGCACTTGCTTAGCACATGTGAGACCCTGGGTTTGATCCTCAGCACCACACACACACAAAATAAATTAAAAAATAAAGTTTTTATGTCCATCTACAACTAAAAATATTTTGGAAAAAAAAAACAAAAACAGAAAACAAAACACAAATGTCCTGTAATAGTGGATTTGAATGCAATGTAGACATTAAATAGAATAAAACAGATCTATTCAGACTAGCATTGAAAGACATATTTATTTATTTTTAAAAATTTTATTTGATAATGTATTCTCCCAATAATTCATTTCATTTACTAGATCTGGTACCAAATGCTTCTTTATTATCAAACCATAAAAGTTTACCTTCTAGATATGAAGATTTACTATGCCTAAAGACCTCTAGCCCTTTGGGCTGGCAATACCTGTAGAAAATTTCCAAATAAATCAGCAAGGATAATAAATTTAAAATGAATATGAATATTGCTTTCCAATGTGATAACTGGCCCTTAAAATTTCACTTCTGTCACAGTACTTCATGGTTAAGCCTTGTATTTGAGATAAATAATGAAGACACTCAGCTAAAATAATTCAATATTTTCAAGCTGAGGTTCATATACTCCTAACTTGTTTTCTAATCCTTAATAAGAAAAAATAGTACCACCTCCAAAATTGTTACAAAACTGCCAAATCTTTGTTTTTTAATTCTCCTGTTCTATTTCTTTTCTTAATGCATCAGATGGATAATCAAGTATTCTGGTTTTAAAGGCCTTCCCTAGATGCTGATTTTCTTACAAACTGTGTTCTAACCAAGCCTTGGAACCCTTACCCACATATCTTATTTTATCCTCACAACAAAGCTGTGCAGTAGGCACAGTTATAAAACACCAGTCTTGCTGGGCACAGTGGCGCATGCCTGTAATCCCAGCACTTGGGAGGCTGAGGCAGGAGGATCATGAGTTCAAAGCCAGCCTCAGCAATGGTGTGGCACTTAGCAACTCAGTGAGACCCTGTCTCTAAAAAAGGGCTGGGGATGTGGCCCAGTGGTCGAGTGCTTCTGAGTTCAATCCCTGGTACCAAAACAAAACAAAAAAAAAAAACACCAGTCTTGTAAGAAAATTGGGGTTCAGAGAAGTAAAGGATACAAGGGCTCAGGAAGGGGAATGGTGTAAGTGCGCCGCCACGGGTGGAAAATTCTCGGAGGCAGAGTATAGCTACTTTTACTTCTGCTTCTTAGAGCTTAGAGAGGGAAAGAAAGATTTTTCTTCAATCTTAGCCTAAAGAAAGATAGAGCTTCTTAGCCTTAAAGAAAAATAGAGCTTACTTAGAGAAAACTAGAAAGCCTCGGCCTTAAACAGTCCCAGCCTCGGTAACTCTGGCCAGTCATTACTTCTTCTAAGAAACCGCTCTGCCTACGTTTGGCCGCTCTGGTTCTGACCGACCGAGTGACTGCCCGGCTGACTGAATTCTCCGTTCTCCTAACTCGGACCGCTTTCACCCGGTTATATACCTTCAAGTTTGCGGGTGCCTACAAGTGCGTCACATACATATCAGGTGGAACTTATGGCTTCCAGCTAGCTACAACAGCCCTTCCTAATTAGGGCTCCTTCAGAATGGGGATTCAAACTCAGATCTTTCCTACTCTGGCATGCTTGTGCTGACCATTCAACCACAGAAAGATATTTGAATGCAATATTAAGTGAAAAAAAAAGAAAAGTTGCATAATATAACTTCATTTTTGTTTAAAAATTAAATTTTAGCCCGGTATAGTGGTGCACGACTGTAATCCTAGCCTCTGGGGAGGCCAAGGCATGCTAGAGATAGCGAGGTGCTGCAAGAAATCAAGCAAATGCTTGAAAGTGGGTGGGCAAGGCAAACTTTTACTACTAATGGAAGGGCATTCTATAGAACCTGGCTAGCAAGTACTCCTGGGGGGGAAGGGGGTTTATACACTTAATGGCAACGCTGCCTTTGGCCCTGATTGGAGGACTCAGGGGTACAATCTATGGGATTGGCTAATTTTAAAATTAGGGTTGGCAAAAAGGAAGGGCTATAATTACAATGGCTACAATTAGATCCAACTAAGTCTGAATACTAAATTCTGAAGATTGACCACTAGTCTTTCCATTTCTCACAGGCATGAGGATCACAAGTTCAAGGCCAGCCTCAGCAACTTAACGAGATAATGCCTCGAAAACAAATAAATAAATAAACAGGGCTGGGGTTGTGGCTCAGCAGTAGAGCTCTCGCCTAGCACGTGCGAGGCCCCGGTTCGATCCTCAGCACCACGTACAAATAAACGCATTGTGTACACCTAAAGCAAATAAATAAATATTTTTTAAAAATAAATGAATAAACAAATAAGACTGGGAATGTGGGTCAGTGGTAAAGCACCTCTGGGTTTAATTCCCAGCACCAAAAATAAATGAATGAATAAATAAACATCATTAATTAATCAAAATTCAACTTTTAGCTGTGTGCAGTGCTGCAAGCCTATAACCCCAGCTACTAAGGAGGCTTTAATACTTGAACCTAGGAGTTTGAGACCAGCCTTATCAAAGAGATAAAATAAAATAAATAAAAATTAAATCTTTGTATATTCATAGGGGAAAAAAACCATGAGGAAAAAGCACTGAACTATTAATAGTTGCTAACTATGGGCTGAGGAGGAGGGAGGGAATAATGTACAAGGGACTCTACTGTCATCCCTGTTTTTAAGAATCACATGTTACTTTTGTAAGCAGATGGAATAAAAAAAGCACTTTTTAAAGACATTATGTCTTTCCTTTTAAAGACATAATGTCTTTCCTATACATGTTCACTGTCCTACGGTTTATTTCAGGATAGGTATTAATATTTCCATTTTCATTTTTCTTATTTACTTAAGTATTTTTGCAGTACTGGAGATTTAACCTAGGATGTTCTATCACTGAGCTACATCCCCAGCCATATTTATTTTTTATTTTGAGCCGGTTCTTGCTAAGTTGCTGAAGCTGGCCTCAAACTCGAGATCCCCCTGCCGCAGCCTCCGGAGTTGCAGGGATTACAAGCAGGCACCACCGCGCCCTACAATCTCTCCATTTTTAAGAAGAGGTTCAGAGAAGAAAAGTGATTTCTTCAAAGTCATACAACCTGCTAAAGTCGCCCTCCTCCTTCAGGGTTACAAATCTGAGCTAACAGCAGTACTTGTTCAGTGTAGAGAAACAGGCCAATCACGTTTGCTGTGATCTCACTTTGAAGGCCTAGCATTGGTGCTCCTGTCTGAGCTCCTGTCTTGAGATGGCCTTCCTCAGCTAGGGGTGGCGAGCTAGAGGCTGGGCCTGAGTCGCCCGGAGCTTGCCCGGGGCTTGCCAAGCTCCCAGACCTTTGAAGATGCCCTGGAGACCCTCGGCTTTGAGTAGGATAGCGGTGGAGGTGGCCTGCCCTTTTTGCTGTGGCCGGTCTATCTCCCAAACCCGGCAGCCCGCAGCCCTCCCTCACTGCCTTACTCCCCCCACCCTACCCTCCGCCCAAGACGTGAAAAGGTTGTTGTGACAGCTGCCATCTCCGCTCAGACTCACGTTTCAACAGCAGTGATTACACATCACATAATCCTCACAAGACCTGCCTGGCCTGGAGCCAGCGCAAGGCGTTCAGAAACAGTACTCAGTGCAACCTGAACTTCTGCCTGTCTCTGAAGCTTGGGGCCATTCTTTAAAATGGAAAGGTCCCTGCTTTACAAACAAAAGGAATGAGGTCTGGAGAGAAAAGGGCTTTTTCCAGGGCACACAGTGTGTTAGTGACAAAGCCTGAACTCTCCTCAGGGCGGCAAGTTGGGTGGTATAACCTTTCCAATTTTATCTTTGCCTCCTTCTGAGAAATACTCTCCCTGTTGCTTGTTTCCTTAGTATAGGACACAGTAAATTTCATCAAGGATGACAAGGGGCTGAGGATGTAGCTCAGTGGTGGAGTGTTTGCCTAGCATGTATGAGGCCCTGGGTTGAATTGCCAGTCCCACAGGAGAAGAAAGAAAGAGAGAGAGAGAGAGAGAGAGAGAGAGAGAGAGAGAGAGGAAGGGAGGGAGGGAGGGAGGAGAAAGGAAGGTAGGAAGGAAGGAAGGAAGGAAGGAAGGAAGGAAGGAAGGAAGGAAGGAAGAAGGAAAGAAATGAAAGAGTGTTGTGGGAAATTGGGTACTGGAAAAGTTGTGTTACTTCTCTGGCCTCATTTTTCTCATCTGTTAATCTCCATTCTATCCACTTTATAGGAATAAATGAGAAATTGGGAGGCTGGTTGGTATAGAGTGTTTTGCAAAATATTGTCCCTGAACCAGCACCATCAGTATCATCTGGGAATTTGCTAGAAATAAATATACAGATCTACTGAATTTGAAACTCTGGGTGTGGAGCCCCACAATCTGTTTTAACAAGCTCTCCAGATAATTCTGGTCAATGTTTAAGTTTGTGAACTACTTAGTGGTGTGTAAAGATTAAGACCACTGGGTATGGAATCACACAGTCCTGGATTCTAGAAGTATCTTGGTTCTTCATTTTACTATTTAGGAGAACTCAAGCAAAGCATTTCACCTACTTGATCCTTAGATTACGGATCTATGAAATGAAAGTAAAGGGTGTATCTACCCAAGAAGGTTGTTTTTTCATTAATGTGACAAAATTTTTTGAATGTCTATTATGAGGAAGCACTCTTCTAGGTTCTAAGGATACATCTGTGAACAAGGCAGATAAAAAAAATCCCTGCCCTTCTCAGGTGTGGTGGTACATGCCTATAATCCCAGCAGCTCTGGAGGCTGAGGCAGGAGGATCATGAGTTCAAAGCCAGCCTTGGCAACTCAGCGAGACCCTAAGCAACTCAGCAAGATCCTGTCTCTATATTCTTTAAAAAAGGGCTGAGAAGTTGGGCAAGGTGGCGCACGCCTGTAATCCCAGCACTTTGGGAGGCTGAGGCAGGAGGGTCGCGAGTTCAAAGCCAGCCTCAGCAATGGCGAGGCACTTAGCAACTCAGTGAGACCCTGTCTCTAAATAAAATACAAAAAAAGGGCTGGGGATGTGACCCAGTGATCGAGTGCCCCTGAGTTCAATTCCCGGTACACACAAAAAAAAAAAAAAAAAAAAAAAAAAAAAAGGGCTGAGAATGTGGCTCAGTGGTTAAGCTTTCCTGGGTTCAATCCCTGGTATAAAAAAAAAAAAAAAAAAAAAAAAAAAAAAAAAAAAAAAAAAAAAAAAAACCCAAAACATAACACTGCCCTTTTGTAGTATAGATTCTAATGATATTTTAAAATATTAATTAAGATAATTATAATAATGATATGTAAAACAGTACAACACTGGCATATATTAAGCACTAAGCAGTTATCATTAATGATGGGAATAAGTTGGTTTTGTTTTGTACTGGGGATTGAACACAGGGATGCTCAACCACTGAGTCACATCCCCAGCTCTTTTTTATATTTTTATTTAGAGACAGGTCTTGCTGAGTTGCTTAGTGCCTTGCTGAGTTGCTGAGGCTGGCTTTGGAGATAGGACTTACAAACAAAAAAATGCTGTGTTACACTAAACTGTGAGCTCTCTGGGACCTGCATCTGATTCATACCTGTGCCATCAGAATCTAATGACTCTAACATGGGGCCTGGTACAGAATAGGGCTTGGCAAATATTTGATGAATGTATGTATAAAAGTCAGAGATTAATATTAATCTCTTGGGGGTAGGGGTCATGGGGGTAGAAAAGATGGTGGAATGGAATGGACATCATTACCCTAGATACAGGTATGACTGCAGGAATGGTGTGACCCTACTTTGGGTATACCCCTAGAAGTAAAAAATTGTGCTCCATTTGTGTACAATGAATCGAAGAGCATTCTGCTGTCATGTGTAACTGATTAGAATGAATAAACAAACTTAAAAAAATATTAATATCTCTCTGCTTCTTCTATAATCTGTCTTTAAAGCTGACAACTCAACAGTAAGGCATAAACTCCAACAAGCCTTCTCCCCCTACATTTGTATATTTCACTCCTTCCATTTGTTGAAAGGTAACTTTCCCATCATTCACATGTTGTGACAGGTCTGAAATGTAGTTGGTGTAGGATAAATTTGTGTTGAATGAATAAATGAGCACATCAAGCAGCATAGAAATATGCCAGAAATAGTATTGAAATAGGAGCCAGGAGGTTTCAATTGTAATTCCTCTTCTGTCAGTTCTACAGTATTTGGCCTTAGGTAGATCCATTCTTTTTCAGATCCTCAGCCTCCTAATGTGTAAAATAGGCCTTATACTCTCTACCTCACCCCAAACCTGGGAGGAGATAGACCAATCTTTCTTTTTTTTTTTTTTTTTTTTTTTTTTTTGTGGTACCGGGGATTGAACTCAGGGGCACTCGACCACTGGGTCACAACCCCAGCCCTTTTTTTTGTATTTTATTTAGAGACAGGGTCTCACTGAGTTGCTAAGTGCCTCGCCATTGCTGAGGCTGGCTTTGAACTTGCGATCCTCCTGCCTCAGCCTCCCAAAGTGCTGGGATTACAGGCATGCGCCACCGTGCCTGGCTAGACCAATCTTAATACCTGAGATTATTTTATTTTATTTTATTTTATTTTTGTACCAGGGATTGAACTCAGGGGCACTCGACCACTGGGCCACATCCCCAGCCCTTTTTTTTTTTTTGTATTTTATTAGAGACAGGGTCTCACTTAGTGGCTAAGTGCCTCGCCATTGCTGAGGCTGCTTTGAACTCTCGATCCTCCTGCCTCAGCCTCCCAAGTGCTGGGATTACAAGTGTGTGCCACTGTGCCCGGCTAGATTTTTTTTGTTTTTATTTCTTTTTGCAATGCTGGGGATTATAATCAAACCTGGAATAATCTGGGGGAAAAAAAGGAAACATGCACATGTATTTGCCACTGCTCTCAGCAGTAGGTATATCTCTTTGCAAACCTTCAAACACTATAAAAATTAACTAGAATACTAACCAGATAACTTCTAGAACATATCGGTTGGAAACAATGGTTCTAATTCTTTGCTACTCAAAATGTATTCTGAGAACCAGCAACATTCTGCTAAAACAGACCTATTAAACCAGAATCCACATCTTAACAAGATCTCCGGGTGATTTGGATGTACCATAAAGTTTGAAAACCTTGTGGTAAGTATACGCAATGGAATATTACTCAGCCATAAAGAAGAATGAAATTATGACATTTGCT
Organism: Tamias sibiricus; assembly: GCA_025594165.1. Lineage (NCBI taxonomy): Eukaryota > Metazoa > Chordata > Mammalia > Rodentia > Sciuridae > Tamias > Tamias sibiricus. The sequence goes on from CM046658.1 coordinate 46,023,476, forward strand.
GGTAAATGGATGGAACTGGAGGCTATCAGTCAAAGCGAAATAAGCCAATCCCAAAATGGGGGTGTCAGGGGGTGGAGGTTCACCAGACTGGGGCAAGGGGAAATGGGGGGAAGGGAAAGTGATGGGAATGGGAAAGACAGTAGAATGAATTGGACATAACTTTCTTATGCTCATTTATGAATACATGACCAGTGTAACTCCACCATGTACAATCACAAGAATGGGTAGTTATACTCCATGTATGTATGATATGTCAAAATACATTCTACCGTTATGTATAACTAAAAGGAACAACAACAACAACAAAAAGTTAATAAAACAAAGTTTGAGGCTGGGCGCGGTGGCGCATGCCTGTAATCCCAGCACTTGGGAGGCTGAGGCAGGAAGGTTGTGAGTTCAAAGCCAGCCTCAGCAATGGCGAGGCACTTAGTAACTCAGTGAGACCCTGTCTCTAATAAAATACAAAAAAGGGCTGGGGATGTGGCCCAGTGGTCGAGTGCCCCTGAGTTCAATCCCCAGTACAAAAAAAAAAAAAAAAAAAAAAAAAGTTTGAAAACTCTGCTCTAAATCATATTTACAGGACACATGCACTGAAAAGATTTTGAAAATCATCTTCAACTCTTTCATTTTTATGGTATGCTGGTCCCTACAATGAAAGGCACTTTCCTTTCTAAAACGCATAGTTGTGTCTCCACCAATGGCTACACAATGTGCACATCCTTAGCTCAGCATCCAAGGCCCTCCCATCTGACCCCAGTGTGGTCACTTGATACTTTCCCATCTGTCCTAGAACCAATCAGTCTAATCCATTTCTCTAAACTCCTCAGGCTGTTTTCTCTGGGACTGCCCTTCCCACTTCCTTCTAGCCTCAGGTTAGACCCTCAACCTCAGTCCTTATCTAGAACTCCTTCCTCAATTTTACAGGTTGACTGTGGGCTGTGGTTAGCCTGCACAGATCACATCTGCCCCCTGAAGCACTGCAGTCATTACCTATTTTCCTTTCTTTCCCCCCTCCCTCCACTTTTGTGGTACTGGAGATTGAACCCAGGGCCTAGAACATGGTGGGCAAGTGCTTTGCCACTAATCTACATGCCCAGCCCATTTTTTATTTTTGAGACAGGGTAACTAGGATTATAGGCATGCACGACTGTGCCTGGCTAATACCTGTTTCCTATTACATTATCTGTTTTACCAGGCTTTGAATTCCTTAAGGATAGGGAACCAGGTTTGATTTATTTATTTGCCCCCCAGGCACCCACACAGACACTTTGTAAGGGCTCAATTTATCCGATGTGGCTAATGATTTCTAAACACGTCTTCCAAGGCTGCATTTTTGGTTTGTAAAACCCCAGAGCGTAGAGACCTGATATTCTCTTCCTTTTCCATCTCACTCTTGAGGTTCTATGTGCCAGAGTACAATAGGCATTTGTTCACCACCAAAGCTGACTGGTTCAGTTTGTGATTGTAGCCATTTCTACAATGTGTGGGAGTAGGGGGTGGGAGAACTTTTACTGCAGCATGCTCAGGGAAGTCCAAAAGACCCAGCTGGATTGCAAAACCTAGGGCAGGGAAGGGATCAGGTTTCAGGGTAAATTATCTCCAGTCTGGGCTGAGATTTAATGCCTTCTAAAAAAGCTCACAAGGTTTCAAGCTGTGACTCCAAGTCTATTCCTGAAGCTTCTCGCCTGTACATGGGAACTGTTACAGGTAGGTGCTTAGCATATGGGCATAAATGAATAAATTAATCTGGACTTCTAAATGTAACCAAAGACTGTCAGAAAAAAGCACTTGTGCCTGAAGGGAGTTGTAACCAAATGTCACATAGCATTAAAGATGAAGTATAAACTCTTCACCTTTGCCTATGAACCCTGCAGTAATCTGCCCCAGCCTGCCTCTCCAGCTTCTTCTCCCTTCTCATACACACTATATTTGTAGATCCAGAGCATATCATCTGGTTTCATGCTCCATTGCCTTCACACAAGTGGTTCTCTCTACATAGACTGTTCTTTCCTTCTCTAGTAATTCAGGTAATTCTTCCTTCATATTCAAAGCCCAGGTCAAGTCATACCTCTTCCAGGAAACCTGCTCTGATGCTTCTGTGCTCCAGTAGGCACCATGTTTGTTTTTTTCTTTCTTTCTTTCTTTCTTTTTTTTTTTTTTTTTTTTTTTTTTTTTTTTTTTTTTGTGGTGTTGGGGATGCAAGCCAAAGCCATGTGCTCTTCCACTGAGCTACACCCCCATCATATCCATTCTTTGTCGTTGTTTTTTGGGCATTTAACCACTGAGCCACATCCCCAGCTCTTTTTGTTTTTAATTTTGAGACAGGGTCTCACTAAGTTGCTTAGGGCCTCGCTAAATTGCTGAGGTTGGCTTTGAACTTGCAATCCTCCTGTCTTAGCCTCTCAAGTTGCTGGGAGTGCAGGTGTGCCACCTCACCTGGCTAATCATATTCTTTATATATTGCCTGTCCTTTCACTTCTTAGACTTGACTGAACACCTTGAGGGCAGGACTGGATGGTATTCATTTCTGTGTCCTCACTTTCCAGCGTACAACCTGACACAAAGGAGAGGTATTGGGTACATGATTCAGTAGAAAGAGTGTAGAATAAAAGAATTATCATTAGTTAGGGAATTTGTTACCAATAGAATTTCTAGTGTAGGAAAAACTTCAATTATGTTTGTTGGATAATAAATCATTTACATGCATGTAACTTCCCAGGAAAGGGTTAGGATGGTAAATAGATGACAAGTAAGGATACCTGGGAAATTTGAATTTTACCCCCCTCCATACACACATGTGGAGATGTATGATTTGTAAGACTGGACAGATAATCCTCTACAGAATAGTACCCTGGAAGTAAAACTCAAAGACAATGTGCATGCAAATTGCTAGATCTGAATCAGTTGCCAGATCTGGAAGTTAATTTAATTCTCTAATATGGGGCAAGTCACTCCTCTCTCCGAGCTTCAGTTTCCTCATCTGTAAAATGAGGATTATGATGCCTAACTTGCAGGATTGGCAGGAGGATTTTATAATAATAGCTAATCTTTATTTAATAGTTTTATCATCTCAGTCCTGTTCTAAGAGCTTACTGTATAAATATATAGAAACTCAGTCCTTGGTGGACCTCTTTGAAATTAAGTTATTACATAAATTTTACAGATAAAGAAATTGCTGTTTTACAGAGCTGTAAATAGAGCTGGATACCGTGGTGCGGGCCTGTAATCATAGTAACTTGGGAGGCTAAGGAGGAGGATCGCAAATTTGAGGTTAGCCTGATCAACTTAGCAAGAGCCTGACTCAAAAAGGACTGGGGATGTAGCCCAGTGGCAAAGGGCCTCTGGATTCAATCCCCAGTACCACCCAAAAAAAAAAAAAAAAGAAAAAAAAGAAAGAAGAAGAATCAGAGATACAGAAATGTCACATACTTTTACTCTATGATCCTGTGGGTCGAAAGGCTAGAGCTAGGAGTGAAATCTAGGCAGATTGGCTTGCTCCGGAGACCAGATTGGCTTACTCTTAACAAGTACCATAGTCTATTGCCTACAATAAGATAATTATGTGAAAAGGAAGGGGTCTGGCCCTCAACAGTGCATAACAAATATTGAAACTAAGAATGGTAATTCAGCGAGGTGCAGTGGTGCACTCCTCAGCTACTAGGGAGGTTGAGGCAGCACTCCTCAGCTACTAGGGAGTTTGAGGCAGCACTCCTCAGCTACTAGGGAGGTTGAGGCAGGAGGATCACAAGATCAAAGCCAGCCTCTGCAACTTAGTGAGGCCCTAAACAACTTAGCAAGAACCTGTCTCTGAAAATAAAAAAGGCCAGGGATGTGGCTCACTGGTAAAGCACCCCTGGGTTCAATCCCCAATCTCTCTCTCTCTCTCTCTCTCACACACACACACACACACACACACACACACTTACTTAAAGATACACACACACACACACACACACACACACACACACTTACTTAAAGATCTTTAAGATCACTTAAAGATAATTCAGTACCTAGTTGATGAGATGAAACAAAATGGGTTAACATTAAGAGTAAAGTATTGTCTTACATTCCTCTTTAGAATGTCTTACCTTTTAACTATCATGTACTCTTGTGATTGGTTTTCTGTCTGAGGTCTGGGCTATTTTAAGATGCCTAAAGGTAAACTGGCTTTGCTTTCTCCCAGGAAACTGGAACAAGTTCTTAGCACTGGAGCCAGAGGGCATTTGAGGGACACCAGGATCCTATGAAATTAATTCCTTCCAGTCAGGCCATGTTTTAGGTGCTGAAGACCGAGATAAATCATATTCAGTCAAGGCTCTCAGGCTATTCACAGCCTAGGTGGGGAGACAAACAAAAGGGAACACAAATACAGTAGAATCTATAAAAGGAAGCTCATAAAGGGTGACTAATTTATCAATTACCAAAGAGTAATTGGGAAAGGTCTTCCAGAGGAGGACACACATGAATGCAGTATTAAAGGGCAAGAGGAAGGTATAGTTGAAGAAAGCAAGAAAGGGTTTATTGGCAAAGGGAATGCCATAAGCAAATACACAGAGCCTTGAAATAGTACATGTATTCTAAGAGCTATGAGTAATTCGTATAGCTACAGCAGAACAGGAAAACGTGGAGCAAAAGCATTGATGACCACAGCATAGACAGAGGCCAGATGGGGAAGTGACTCAATTGTTAAATTCAGGGTTTGGACCTTGTTCCGTAGGAGATAATACACCCAAACAGGACTGTAAGATAATTTTGATAGCAAAAGTGTGTTTAGTTAAAGGCTTGAGACTGGAAATAGGTTTTAAGTGCATTAAAAGAGGCTTAACATGATTAGTCATTAGGGAAATGTAAATTAAAACTTTAATGAAATACCACTTCACACCCACTGGAATGACAATAATAAAAAAGGTGCGGTTCAGGATATAACTTAGTGGTAGAGCACTTGCCTTGCAAATGAGAGGCCCTTGGTTCAATCCTCACTACTGAAAAAAAAAAAAAAAAAATTTGGACCCAGTGTGTGTCATGCACACCTGTAATCCCAGGGACTCCAGAGGCTGAGGCAGGAGAATTACAAATTGGAGGCCAGCTTCAGCAAATTAGTGAGGCCCAAAGCAAGTTAATGAGACCCTATCACAAAATAAAATATAAAAAGGGTTGGGAGTGTGGCTCAGTGGTTAAGTACCCCTGGGTTCAATCCCTGGTACCAAAACAAACAAACAAAAAGACAGAAAAAGGAAAATTGAAGAGATCAAAGTGCAGAGCGATCAGAGAGCTGAATGGGTCAGTGAGGTGAATGTTGAAGTCACCCACATTGTCATAGGGTTGCAATAGCCCAGTGTATCTCAAACTTTAGGGCTGACCAGAAACCTTATTAAAACACAGGAAACCTTATTAAAACACAGGTTATTAAAACACAGGTTTTGGGGCTCCACACCAAATTTCTGATTCAGCTCATCTTGGTGACCCAGAATTTGCTTTTCTGGGTGGGGATGTGGGGACCACATTTTGACAACTGCTGCAGTAAAGACTGGGTCAGGTGCCAAGATCTTCTATGGTTGTGTTTAGTTGATGACAGCAATGAAGAGGGGGAAACACCAACTCTAAATAATTGACTTAGAATTCGACCCTTACACTTGGATGCGTCCACCTGATGGTCAGTTCACCTGGTCGGTTCTTTGTCCCCCTTAGGCACACACTTCTCGCTACGCCATACCAGAAGTTGTGGCAGTCTTCCTCTGTCCTCCTTGATCTAAAATTTTCAATTCTGTGTCCTGGAGTTTTGGTTCCTTGTTTTATAGACTACACTGCACCTTGATGTTTTAGACAGAAATAATAGCTGGAGGAAACTATTTTAAACCCAGCAACTTCAGGGGGAAACAGCAGAGGGTAGTGCCAAACTGCTTTCTACCCCCAGAGATTTCACTATGTGCTAAAGAACTGAAGAAGGGAAAATAAAAAGACAACACAAGAGAGGTCACTTATTAAGTGAAAATAGCAGACATATTTCTCAACGAATCTTTCTCACTAAAAGCATGCTTTGTGCCCTTACATAATTCTCTGAAACATAGTTTACAAATTTAGAAATTAATCTTATCTATTTACTCTAGAAGTCAGGCAAATAGGGGAAGGACTTGTAACTTGTAATAAAAGACAGAGCGTGGTAAAATGTAATCTTACTGGTGACCTTTCTTCAGACTGATTAGTCACATAAGGATTGGCATTATCTCTGTACAAAATCCTCTGTCCATTGTTCCTTTTTTCATCAAGACAGGACAGTTACTTAATTTATTTTATTTTATTTTTTGTACCTGGGATTGAACCCAGGGGCCCAGTGGCACTTAACCACTGAGCCACATCCACAGCCCTTTTAATTAATTTTAATTATTATTATTATTTTTTTGGTACTGGGGATTGAACTCAGGGTCACTGGACCATTGAGTCACATCCCCAGCCCTATTTTGTATTTTATTTAGAGACAGGGTCTCACAGAGTTGCTTAGCGCCTCACTATTGCTGAGGCTGGCTTTGAAACTCACAATCCTCCTGGCTCGGCCTCCTGAGCTGCTGGGATTATAGGTGTACACTACCACACCTGACCTTAATTGATTTTAATCCACGTTTCTGATCTTTGGTATTGGGATAGAACCCAGTGCCTCGTTTATGCTAAGCAAGCACTCTACCATTGAGCAACACCCCCGAACTGGAGACAAAATGTGTGTGTGTGTGCACACCCACCCACCGAGGATGTGCTGGGGATTGAACCCAGGACTAAGCCAGGGCTCACCCATGAGGCTATACCCCCAATTCACTTGGAGACATCATTTTTGATTCCATAGTCAGGATTTCTCACCAGCTCCCCCATAAGGTTTTGGAGACATCATGTGAACAGAACTTCCCATGTACACTCTAATTTATCAGAATTCTTGCAGCCCATGCTAAATATTACCTATTTCCTGCTCATGCTGGAGGTATAGATACCTTGGGAGAATCATACATTTGAGGCCAGCTTGGACAATTTAATGAAACCCTATCTCTGGGAGAAAAAAAAAGTCTGGACATGCAGCTCAGTGGTAGAGGGCTTGCCTAGCATGCATGAATGACTGGATTCAATCCCTAGCACTGGAGAGGGTGGGGGGAGGGAGGGACAGACAAAGAGGGAGAGAGAAATTAAAAGTCTGACTAGCTAAGTACAGAACCAGAACATTAGAACTGGTAGACAATTTGGAGGTCAACCCTCCTGACCACTTATACACTCAGGACATTTTACAGATGATCTAATGGAGCCCCAGAGAGATGAATGATTTGCCCAAGGACCCAGAATCTCAGGGTTCCAAATGCCTGAAAGGTCACCAGATTCTACCTTCCCCCGTGTCAGAGCCTGGAACTAGAATTTAATCCTTCTGACTCCTGGTTATTCTGAGATAGTGCACTGTGTCTCAGAAGCAGTCTACAGAGGTATAAAATCTTTTTGGTTTTTTGTTTGTTTGTTTCTCAAATTATTCTCACTTGTCTTCTGGAATCTAATAGAAGAGGCTAGGAAAGAAAAAATACTGTGTCTTCCTGGACCAGCATCATCACCAGCATCTCCTGGGAACATGCTAGTAATGCAAAATCTTGGGCCTAAACCCAAACCCAGTGGTTTACAAACCCTGGGGGTTTGGGGGAGGGATATAGCAAGTTCAAGAGGTGGTTCTAATATCCTCTAAAATTTGTGACACATCACAGTAGAAAGTTTAATTTGCATTAGAAAGATCCTTGGGCTGGGGTTGTGGCTCAGCAGCAGAGCGCTCTCCTAGCACAGGGCCCGGGTTTGATCCTCAGCACCATGTAAAAATAAAGGCTTTGTGTACAACTAAAGCAAATAAATAAATATTAAAAAAATAAAATAAAGAAAGATCCTAGCCGGGCGTGGTGGCGCACGCCTGTAATCCCAGCACTTTGGGAGGCTGAGGCAGGAGGATCGCGAGTTCAAAGCCAGCCTCAGCAATGGCCAGGCACTTAGTAACTCAGTGAGACCCTGCTTCTAATAAAACCCCTATAACATTAACTCCTGAGGCAGGAGAGCTCTACAATTAGTAGACCAGGCATGAATAGATCCCATGCGATAGTATTTGGTTTATTGCAAACCATATATTGATTAGTTGATTCCTTCAAATATACTCCAACAGGAGTTTTTGGCAACAGGGAGTATAGATATTGTATGCGATACATTTGCCTGGGTTCTCCTAAAAGTACAAATGTGAGTCCTTATAACCTCCATGGTAGAAAACTTAGTTGCAAGGACTTAAACACTCTACATTAAAATTTGGAATTCATTTCCGCTACTATTATTTCCTTATTCATCGTCACAGGTTGAAATATTTGTGCATCAATGATTAATGTTGGGCTATAAGCTAGCTGTCTAGGATTCCTGCCAAATTTTGACAAGTCATCTTCAGTAAATCTCCTATACTGTGGGTTTGATATCAATATCTGATCATAGTTCCCACAGGTTAAGGAAAAATCAACCATACTAAAGCATTTAAGGTATTTATACAAAAAAGGGCTGGGATGTGGCCCAGTGGTCAAGTTACTCCTTATTCATACGTCACAGGTTGAATATTTGTGGCCCATGATAATGATTGGGCTATAGCTAGATGCTCTACTTCTGCAAATTTTGACAATCATATTCCTAAATCTCCTATACTGTCCTTTTGTATCAATCATCCTATCATATTCCCACAGGTAATAAAAAATCAACCCATTCCTAAAGCATTTAATGTATTTACAAAATGGATCCTCTAACGGTACTGCTGCAGTAGTCACTCAAAATGAAAAAATGGATTCATATTAATGCAAAAATCAGCTCAATTAGTGGATACTCGAAGCTATATTAATAGCTCTGGAAAATTTTAAAGAACAGCCTATGAATATTTTTTCAGACAGCCCATTATATTGTACATGCTGTCCCAAAATTGGAGCTAGCAGGTGCACCACATACTCCCTTTTAAATTGTTTTCTCAAATCCAAAATGGCCGATGAGGTTCAATCCTCTCCATGAAGGTAATCAAAAAGCTGACGCCCTCACTAAAAAAAAAAAAAGAAAGATCCTTTATTCACTTGATTTTTCCTATCCTAGAGAGAATTCCAGTCTTCTGCAAGGCTGTGAGGGAGTAGAATGAGTTCGGAGATTAGATTTTTCCCTTCCACCCCTGACTTATGAAGTTTTCCTTCCTCTGAGCCTGTGTTTTCTGATCAAATGGAATAATAACCCCTCTGTCACCCCAGGGGATTGTTGTGAGGCTGGTGGATGGACTGTTTTCTAAAAAATGTCTGCTGTGAATTTGAGAGGGATTGCTAGAGTTGGTAACTGATTGCTGCTTTCAGCTCTGAAAAATCCAGTGCTACTTGCTCGATGCAGTGGCACACGTCTGTAATCCTCGTGCCTTGGGAACCTGAGGCAGGAGAATTGTCATGTTCAAGGCCAGTCTCAGTAACTTAGTGAGTCCCAAAGCAACTTAGTGAGATCTTGTCTCAAAATAAAAAGGACCGGGGATGTAGCATAGTGGTAAATTGTCCCTGGGTTCAATTCCCAGTGAGGGGGAAAAAAATCTTATGTTACTGCCTCAGAATAGCCAGACCATGAATTGGGGGTTGTTCTTTCTGGACACTTGGGCTCTGATGAGTGATTGGATGCAGCTCAGCATCTCAAGCTCAGGGAGTGGTAGCTGAAATTTTATTGTACTCACAAAATTCATGTTCCGGGGCTGGGGCTGTAGCTCAGTGTTAGAGTGCCTGCCTCACACGTGTGAGGCCCTGGGATTGATCCTCAGCACCACGTAAAATTAAATAAATAAAGATATTATGTCTATCTACAACTAAAAAATATTAAAAAAAAAAAAGTTCACGTTCCCCTTATTAAATTGTTAAGGAGAAGCTTGTTTATTTTCCATTGGGAGTGTTTTTCATTATCCAACACTGTTCACAAAAGACAGTAGTTCTTCAGAAGTTTCCCTCCCTTGAAGTTTCAGGGCACTGAATAGTAAAAATTACAGGAAATCCTGTCTTTCCCCATTTAACTTTCATGAACAACTGCCTTTTAGAATAGGAATCAACAATTATCAGATCCAGATTCTTTCAGTCGTTATAGAGCCCTATTTTTTTTTATTTCTCTCTCTCTTTTTTTTTTTTTTTTTTGGTACCAGGGATTGAACTCAGGGGCACTTGACCACTGGGTCACATCCCCAGCCCTTTTTTGTATTTTATTAGAGACAGGGTCTCACTGAGTTGTTAAGTGCCTTGCCATTGCTGAGGCTGGCTTTGAACTCGTGATCCTCCTGCCTCAGCCTCCTACGTGCTGGGATTACAGGCGTGCGCCACCGCACCTGGCTAGTATATTCTTTTTTTTAATTTATTTTTTTAATATTTATTTATTTACTTTAGTTGTACACAATGCAATGCATTTATGTTTATGTGGTGCTGAGGATCGAACCCGGGCCACGCACGTGCAAGGCGAGCGCTCTGCTGCTGAGCCACAATCCCAGCCCCTTTAATTTATTTTTTATTCTAAGTTGTTAGAAATGACAGCAGAATGTATTACATTTCATATTATACTTGTAGAGCACATTTTTACATATCTCTGGTTGTATACAAAGTATATTCACACCATTCCTGACTTCATACATGCACTTAGGGTAATGATATCCATCTCATTCTACCATTTTTTTTTTTTCTTCACCCTTTTGCCCCCTCCCTTCCACTCCCTCCCCATTGGCCATTCTAGTATTCCTCTAATCCTCCTATGCTCTCCATCCTAACTCCACTGTGAATCGGCCTCCTTATATCAGAGAAAATATTTGGCATTTGTAGAGCCCCTATATTTCATATCTCCAACATTTTGTCAGTCAGCTCCCTTTAGCGCATCTCTGGTGGCCCCGAACTTCTACATCATAAGCAGCCCATTCCATGGGGGAGAACTCTCATTCTTAGAATGCTCTTCCTTTTGTTGAATTGAAATCTATCCTCCTGTTGCTCTAATCATAATCATAATACTTATCATTTAAGTATTTGAAGAACTCCTTCAAATTCTAAAAACAACTGACTTTTTGGAGAAATAAATTAAAATCCATGAATATCCGAGATTTGCTCTTGATTATAATTAGGTCAAGACCAGAGGCCACAAGCTTCAATAGCAGGAATTTGGAAGGACACAAGAACTTTTTTTTTTTTTGTACCAGGGATTGAACTCAGGGGGCACTTGACCACTGGGCCACATCCCCAGCCCTTTTTTGTATTTTACTAGAGACAGGGTCTCACTGAGTTGCTAAGTGCCTCGCCATTGCTGAGGCTGGCTTTGAACTCGCGATCCTCCTGCCTCAGCCTCCCAAGTGCTGGAATTACAGGCATGCGCCACCATGCCCAGCAAGAACATTTTTTAATTAGTGCATTATAGTTATACATAATGGTAGGATTATGTACCATAATCATATACCATTTATCATTGAATTAAGTTAAATATATGCTTGCTCTGAATCCTTCCTCATAAAATTGAGTTTCTGCTAGGTGCAGTGGCACTCACCTGTAATCCCAGTGACTTGGGAAGTTGAGGTAGGAAGATCGTAAGTCAGAGCCTTGACAATTTAGAGAGACCCTGTCTCAAAAAATAAAAAGGGCTGGGGATGTAGCTCAGATAGAGCTCATCTGGGTTCAATCTCTAGTACTGTAAAACAAATAAACAAATAAATACAGTTAAATTTCTACATGTTTTTAAATATTATTTTGTAGATATAGAGGGACAACATGCCTTTATTTTATTTGTTTATTTTTATGTGGTGCTGAGGATCAAACCCAGTGCAAGGTGAACGCTCTGCCACTGAGCTAAAGGCCTATCCCTCTACGTGTTTTGTTTTGTTTTTTTTAATATTCTTTTAGTTGTAGGTGGACACAATGCCTTTATTTTATTTTTGTGGTGCTGAGGATCAGACCCGGGGCTTCACACATGTGTGACTAGAGCTCTGTCGCTGAGCCCCAGCCCCAGCCCCACCTCTATGTGTTTTTAAAGAAGAACATCCCAATAATATAAAAAATAATAGTTCTGAGGAAACTTGATTTGTGTTTTTTATTCATATTTTTGAGATTCTGACTTGTTATATAGTAAATTATATTTGTTAAAATGTTTATAGTAGAAAACAATATTTGTTTACCTAATTTGTAAATTCTTTTCCCAGAGATTGGTTATGTTCAATACCCTTATAATGAATAACCACTGATCTAGTTCTAATTAACTCAACAAGAATAAAAGACTGTAGGGGGAGCCGGGGTTGTAGCTCAGTGGTAAGGTGCTTGCCTAGCATGTGTGAGGCATTGGGTTCAATTCTCAGCACTGCACATAAATGAATAAATTTAAAAAAAAAAGGGTTCATCAACAACATAAAAAAATTTTTTTAAAAAGACTGTAGGGGCTGGAGATATAGCTTAGTGGTGGTAGAGAGCTTACCCAGCATGCATGAGATCCTGGGTTCAACCCCCAGTACTGAAAAAATGAGACTGTAATAAGCTGGATACAGAGGCACTCCCCTGCAATCCCAACTACTTGGGAGCCTGAGGCAGGAGGATCACAAATTCCAGGTCGGCCTGGGCAACTTAGTGAAACCCTGTCTCAAAATAAAATACAAAAATGTTTGGGGGTGCTGGGGTTGTGGCTCAGAGTTAGAGCGCTTGCCTCGCACATGTGAGGCACTGGGTTCGATCCTCAGCAACACATAAAAATAAATAAACAAAATAAAGGTATTATGTCCGTCTACAACTAAAAATAAAAAATAAATGTTTGGGGATCTGGGCGTATTGGCATACGTGGAGGCAGGAGGATCACAAGTTCAAAGCCATCCTCAGAAATGGCAAGGCACTAAGCAACTCAGTGAGACCCTGTCTCTAAATAAAATACAAACTAGGGCTGGGGATGTGGTTCAGTGGTCGAGTGCCCCTGAGTTCCATCCCCTGTAAGCCTCCCCACCCCCCAAAAATTTGGGGGATGTAGCTCACTGGTAGATGGCTTGCTTAAGCATGCATGAAGCCCTGGGTTCCATCCCCAGTACCACACACATACACTCACAAAAAAGGACTAATGATCTCTTAAAATTAGGAATACCAACAAAGGCATTCTTCTTTGTAAAAATGAGTTTTACTTATAAAAAAAATAAGTGGCTCTAAATTATTACTTTAAACTTTTATATTTGTTTACTTTCAAAATAGATAACATATTCACATTATTTAAAATATCAAAACATACCAAAAGCTATATACTGTAGCCAGCCTCTGGGCTGAAGATATGTTCAGTGGTAGAGTACTATGCCAAGCATACACAAGGCCCTGAGTTCAATCCCCAGTACCAAAAAGATTGGAAAAAAAAAAAAAAAAAAAAAAAGAAAGAAAAAAAGAAAAGCTTCTCTTCTACCTGTTTCCTGCCATCTAGTTCTCTTCCTGGCAGCAACATGATGATATTGTTTCTATTAAATTCTTCCAGGAATATTTATGCAAAATACAAGCAATTATCAATTTATATTACCACCAAATTTCCCCCCCTGGGTGCTGGGAATTGAATGCAGAGCCTTCTGCATGCTAAGCATGTGCTCTGCCACTTAGCTACACTCTTCAAAACCTGCACCCCCTACCTTCTTATAGGAATGATAGCATGCAATACACACTGTTTAGGACCTTGCTTCTTCACTTAACAATTTGAAGATCATTCTATATCAGTACATGAACAATTTTCTCATTTCCCCCCTCTCTCTACTCTCCACCCCACAACCTCCATCTCTGACTGCCCTAGTACTGGGGATTGAGCTCAGGTCCACTCTGTCACTGAACTACATTCACCCCCTTTTCTTTTCTTTTTAAATATATATTTACTGTTTTGGTTGTAGTTGGACACAATACCTTTATTTTATTTATTTATTTTTATGTGGTGCCGAGGATCAAACTCAGGGCCTCGCATGTGCTCGGCGAGCGCTCTACTGCTGAGCCACAATACCAGCCCCCAAGCCCCCCCCCCTTTTTTTTTTTTTTTTTTGGTACTGGGGATTAAACTCAAGTGCAATCGACCACTGAGCCACATCCCCAGTCTTTTTTTTATTTTAGTAGAGACAGGGTCTCACTGAGTTGCTAAGTGCCTCGCCATTGCTGAGGCTGGCTTTGAACTCACAATCCTCCTGCCTCAGCTTCCCAAGTGCTGGGATTACAGGCATGCGCCACCACACCTGGCTTCAAGCCCTTTTTTAAAAAAAGTATTTTCAGTTGTAGACTGAAGAAGCAGCTCCAATCAGGGAGATGGCTATTGCGGCTAGCTGGAAGCCATAAGTTCCACCTGATAATAATCATATGCACGTGATGCACCTGTAAATGCACGTGACACACCCGCAAAGCTAAAGGTATATAACCGGGTGAAAGCAGTCAGAAGCGGGATTCATTTCAGTCAGTCGTTCAGTCGCTCAGTCGGTCAGAAGAAGAGTTCGGGTCAGAGAAGAAGAAAAGAGCCAGAGCGGCTAGAATGTAGTCAGAAGAAGAAAACCAAAGAGATATATATAGAGAGAAGAAATTGTTGCTGGTCAGAGTCAGGCTGAGGCTGCCAAAGAAGAAAGAAGAAGCTCTCTCTCTATTTCTCTCTCTCTCTCTCTCTCTCTCTCTCTAAGCTCTCTCTAAGAAAGTAAAAGTAAAAGAAAGTGAAGAAGAAGAAAGAAGAAAGAAGCTCTCTCTCTCTCTCTCTCTTTCTCTAAGTTCTCTCTAAGAAAGCAAAAGTAAAAGAAAGTAAAGAAGTAAAGTAAAGAAGTAAAGAGTCAGTAGTCAGAAGAAGTAAAGAGTCAGAGAGGTTGCTGAAAGAGCCAGTGTTAGAGTTTTGAGAGATTGCTAAAGCCGAAGAATAAAAAACCTTCTTTCATCTTCATTCTGCCTCCGAGTTTTTCTCCCGCGGCATTGTTGCTCCAAGTCAGGAAGCAACAGTAGACAATTTTCAATTTTCTAGATGGACACAATACCTTTTTTAAATTAAAATATTGTTTTAAATTGTAGGTATTGTGCACAATACCTTGATTTATTTTTATGTGGTGCTGGGTATCAAGTCTAGTGTCTCACACATGCTAGACAAGTGCTTTAGCACTGAGCCACAACCCCAGCCCCTTATTTTATATTTTGAGGTAGGAAAATGTCCACCTCCAACCCTCAGAGCCACCTTCGCTTCCTCCTTCTTTTAGTTTTTGGGCAGTACCCGATATAATTTCTGTACATTTTATTTCTGTTTAAGTCGAACACAGTTTCTGTTGATTTTGACCAAAGTATATGAATGAGAACTCAGAACATTTTTTGAGTAATAGACTGTCCACTGCTGACAGAGACCCACGGGATCTTCAACACTTGCATTACAGAGAAGGTTTCGGATCAGGCATCTCTATCCCTGATTTACCAGAAAACAAGATGCAAGCCCGGGGAGAGATGCAGGAGTCCATGGAGTCCACCAAGTCCACTGTCTGTCCGGGCTCTGGCCACGCCCAACTTTGGGACTTTTCCTGCTCTTCATCCTTTCCCTTCTGCCCCTCGCCTCTCTTTGCCTCCTTTAATTCCATCCTAAAGGGAAGACCAGGGGCTCCAACTGCTCCCTGATAGATGGGCTACCCTCACCCCCCCCCCCCCCCCCCCCCCCCCCCCCCCCCCCCAGTTTTCCACATCCTGAGAGAAGCAATCTTGTTTCATTCTTGGCAGGATGTTTTCTTCCCCGGGCAGGATGTTTCTTTTCCCCTGGCAAGAGCCAATAGGCTTAAAGGTCGCCCTGTTCTATGGGCAAAGAGCCAATGGCGTTGGGGTTGCTCTGGTGCACCTCCCACCAGAAATCCCTATATAGGGCCCTGTTTGAGAGACTTAGAACACAGACAGACACACGGACACAAACATCAGCTCATCGCTGCTGAGAGGAGGAAGCCACTCAGACACATCAGCTCAACTCTGCGGAGAGGAGGAAGCCACTGCAACAGCTCCAGACCCATCGCTTCCAGTCGATGGCAGCTGCCCCAGCTGACAGCTCCAGACCCATCGCCTCCAGCCGAGGGCAGCTGCCCCAGCCAGCAGCTCCAGACCCATCGCCTTCAGCCTGACGGCCGCTCCCAGCCAACAGCTCCAACCTCCAGCCAGACAGCAGCTGCTTTAGCTGATAGCTCCACTGACAAAAGGAAGATACCTATTAAATATCACCCCCTCCTTGTCACACAGTGTTCATTTTTTTTTTTTTTTAAATATTTATTTATTTGCTTTAGTTGTACACAATGGGTTTTTTATTTGTACGTGGTGCTGAGGATCGAACCCGGGCCGCGCACGTGCTAGGCGAGCGCTCTGCCGCTGAGCCACAACCCCAGCCCCACAGTGTTCATTTTTTTTAAAAATATTTTTGAATTGTTGGTGGACCTTTATTTTATTCATTTATTCATATGTGGTGCCTCACACATGCTAGGCAAGTGCTCTACCACTAGGCCACAACCCCAGCCTTCACACAGTGTTTTACTAGTCTTATAGATCTTTGTTACTGCAATAGGTGAAAACTAGTATTTCAAAGAAATTCTAATTTGCATTTCTCTTATTATGAGTGAACACTTAAGAGCCACTTTTCTTTCTTTTTCTAACAATTCCTATCTTCTGCACATTTTTCCTCTTGGTTATTTGTTCTGAGAATTCAGCACTGTATATAAATATGAATATTATCTATTATCCTAAGATGTGAAATGCTAATATATGTACATAGTCATTTATCATCTGACTTTCCTTATGGTGGTTTTTGCCTTATGTTTTTTATTTCTACATGGATGAATATATTGATCTTTCCTTTCATGCCATCTAAGTTTTGTTTTGTACTTTAAAAGACCTTACTTGGAGATTATAAAATATTCTCCAGGGGCTGGGATTGTGGCTCAGCGGAAGAGTGCTTGCCTAGCACGTGCGTGGCCTGGGTTCGATCCTTAGCACCATGTAAAGAATAAAGGCATTGTGTACAACTAAAACAAATAAATATTTTAAAAAAATTCTCCAGGGGCTGGGGTTGTGGCTCAGCGGTAGAGCGCTCGCCTAGCACGTGCACGGCCTGGGTTCGAACCTCAGCACCACGTAAAAAACACATTGTGTACAACTAAAAGCAAATAAATAAATATTTTTTAAAAAAAATTCTCCAATGGGATGAAAATGTAGCTCTCCGTAGTAGAACATTTGCCTAGTGTGTGTGTGACCCTGGGTTCCATCCCTAGCACTGAAGAAAAAAATTCTCCCATGGTTCTATTCAGCATGTTTGGGTTTCATCATCATCTTCTTCTCTTTAATTTAAACATTTAAATGTTTGATTTATTTGAAATTTATCTTGCTGAATAGTGTGATGTTAAATTTTTCTAGGGGGCATTCAGTTATTCTGACACCAATGATAATCCCACCTTTTCCTTACTGATTTGAAATTCTACTTTTATCATACTAAATTCCTGCATATATTTGGATGTATTTTTGGATTTTCTATTTGATGTCATTGATTACAGAACAACTGTGACTCCATTCTTTCTTGAGGGCAGAACCCTGACTTTTTGTCGTTGTTCCCAGCAGTCTTCAATTTATATTAATAGTTGCAATTGTTATTATAGAATAGTTTTTCCCTCTTTTATTCCTTTTGTTTATATCTCCTTCGTTTAGTTGCTCTTTTTTAAAAAATATTTTTAGTTGTAGATGGACACACAATACCTTTATTTTTATTTATTTATATGTGGTGCTGAGAATCAAACCTAGCGCCCCACATGTGCTAGGTGAGCACTCCGCCATTGAGCCACAACTCCAGCCCCATAATTGCTTTTAAATACTCATTATAAACAAATTTTGTGAATTTGAACCAATCCCTTGAAGAATCAATTTTAGTATCTTAAGAATGTTGTCACCCTTGCTGGGTGTGGTGGCACATACCTGTAATCTGAGTGGCTTGGAGGCTGAAGCAGGAGGATCAGAGTTCAAAGCCAGCCTCAGCAACTTAGCAAGACCCTGTGTATATATATATGGCTGGGGATGTAGCTCAGTGGTTAAGCACCCCTGGGTTCAATTCCCAGTACCTCTCCCCCACAATTTTTTTTGTCACCCTTTTTGGTAGTATCTTATGGTTCTTTCTTCCTCCTCCTCCTCTTCTTCTTCTTCTTCTTTTTTCTTTTTCTTTTTTTTAATATTTATTTATTTGCTTTAGTTGCATACATGCAATGCATTTATGTTTACGTGGTGCTGAGGATCGAACCTGGGCGGCGCACGTGCTAGGCGAGCGCTCTACCGCTGAGCCACAACCCCAGCCCTTTCTTTTTCTTTCATGCTCTTTCTTTCTTTGCTCCTGAGGCACCTGGGGATTGAATTCAGGGTCTCAGCCAGTTAGGCAAGAGCTATAGCATTGAAATACAACCCCAGCCCCCCACCTTTTTTTGGGTTTTGTTTTAGTTTTTATTTTGGGTCATGGTTTTGCTAAATTGCCCAGGCTGGGCTTGAACTTGCAATCCTCCTTCTTCAGCTTCCTGAGTTGCTGGGATTACAGGTGCATGTCACCATGCCCAGCAGCATCATACTACTTTCTTCAGGCAAGGAATTGGGCTAAGGATGCCAGCAGGTTGCTCCTAAGTTTCTAGTTTTGCATTCTAATGGTTCTTGGGTGTTTCTTGCTTTTCCAAGAGTTCACTGGACACTTGTCTTTGACAGCATATCTTTCTTTTTCTTTATCCCAAATTCCTATCTCAGTAGGTATAGTAATCTGAAATTCATAATCATTTAAAGTAGTGTGGTGGAATAAGATCATCAAGCAGGGAGTTTAGGAAAAGTTAAGTCTTAGTATTGAGCCTTGAGGCACTGTAGTATTTAGAGGTCAGAGAAATAAGAAACTCATGTCAGTTAGTGAGATAGACTAACCAGAAGAGTGGAATAGCATAGTGTATTCAAGGAAGGGATGATAATGAGCTGTTTTGTTTCAGTGGTCAAGAAAAAGGCACTGAGGATGGACCGTTCTTAGCTTCACTGGTGACCCTGATGGGAGCATTTTGATGGAGAACTGGAGGTGAAAAATGAAGTGGAGAGAGTCCCAGAGAAAATGGGAGAAAAGCAGCCAAGACACTGAGTACAGGACAGGCTACCTATGTGAGGCATTTTGCTGTAAAGGAGGGTAGAGACACTGAGCTGTAGCTAGAGGGACTACTAAGTCCAGGGGGCAGTTTTCATATTTGTTTGTTTTTTAAAGTGGAAGACATATATTCATTTTGGTGTAACAATGGGAAAGAAAAGCAGAAAAATGGTGATGTAGGAGAAAGGAATTGCTGGAAAGATATTTTTGAGACAATGAAATGGAATGAAATCTAGAACTTAGGCTCCTCTAAGAAAGACTAGTGATGGTCTAAGAATGGTTTGTCCACCAGTTAGTGACAAAAATTCAGTGTAAATATTTAGAAACTTAAAAGGAGCAGACATTATACATAATATAGAAACTTTTTATATAAGTTTGACTGAAAACTTTTTTTGAGACTGGTTTTTGCTAAGTTACCCACGCTGGTCAAAAGCGCCTGTACTTAAGCAATCCTCCTGCCTCAACCACAATAGTAGCTGGGAATACAAGTGGGTGCCATCAGGCAGAAAACTTTTTTGTCTACTGGATCTAACAGAAAAAACTTGACCTAGAGTAGTCAAATTCATAGAGATAGAAAATAAAATACATAAAACTTGACCTAGAGTAGTCAAATTCATAGAGATAGAGAAAATAGAATGGCATTGGACTGGGGTCTTAGTAGTACAGCGTTTGCCCAGCATGCTTGAGTCCCTGGGTTGAGTCCCCAGCACTAACTCGGACCGCTTTCACCCGGTTATAAACACACACACACACACACACACACACACACACACACACACACACACACACACAAACAGGGGTTGGGAGAGGAGAGAATGGGGAGTTATTTTTGGATACAGAATTTCAGTTTTGCAAGATGAAGAGTTTTAGGGCTGCATAGTGGTGATGGTGGCACAACAATGTGAATGTACACTTCACTATACACTTAAAAATGGTTAGGATAGAGCCAGGCCTATAATCCCCCAGCTGAGTAGGCTGAGGCAGGAGGATTGTAAGTTCAAGGCCAACCTCAGCAACTTACTGAGGCCCTATCTCAAAATAAAAAAAATAAAAATAAAAAGACCAGGGATATGGCTCTGTGGTAAAGGACCCCTGGGTTCAATTCCCAGTACCAAAACAGCAACAACAAAATGGTTATGATGGTAAAAGAAGAAAAAAAAAAAAAAAAAGCTGGAGGTTAGGGATGTAGCTCAGTGATAGAGCCCATACTTAACATGTGCAATTGCTTAACATGTGCAATTGCAATGCCATGGGTTCAATCCCCAGAACCACAACAAATAAAACAAACAAACAAACAAACAAAAAACCTCCAAAACCAAAAAACTTACTTTTTCCAGTAATTAATTTTTATTGTATTTTACAAAAATATAGGTCTAACACTGGGAGAGAAACACCTGGATTTTCAGCCCCAGATAGTTTCAGAACTGAGAAGGATTTGACCTTAGCTACGACAAATACAAGGCTGGGGATGTAGTTCAGTGGGAAAACACTTGCTTAGCATGTATGAAGTTTGATCCACAAGCACTGAAAATAAACAAAAAAGACTCAATATTTCATGTAAGGAAGGGAAGGCAGAGTTACAGATTAGTTGGAAGTTACCACTTTTGCTCCTTTCACTTTTCTCAGTGAGTTGGAGGCAAAATCATAAGTTAAATGAGTATGAGAGAGGAAGTGTTGGAGGTTTGAAGAGAGAGGGATATGAAATAGTTACTAAGAAGGTGGTAACATATTAGATATATTAGTGTAGCCAAACACTAAGGGCTCATTTGAGGATATTGATATCAAAGTTAGGGGCATCAACCAACCGGTCAGTATGGTTTTAGGTTTTTCTCACCCTCTTGGCTTTGCTTCAGGTTCAGGATTGAAGTTTTGTCAGTACAAAGGAAGAGGAGAGAAGCCCTGGAGAAATGAAGGTGAATACTTGGGAATGATTTTCACGACAGGCAAGAGCCTAAGCTACTAAGGAACTGAGGACATGAGGGCAGTGAGAAGAATAGTGAAAGGGTAGTAGGATCAAAGGATTTGGGGTCTTGGTAGAGTTGAACAGTTGGAATACTGGATGGAGTGAGGAAGGAAGGAAAGTTAGAGATTATAGGGGCTGGGGATATGGCTCAGTGGTAGAGAGTTTACCTAGCATATATGAGGCTACAGCTCCATTCTGAGCACCGACAGGAAAAAAAAAAGCACTATGATTAGAGAGGTTGCAATTATGAGCGTAAGAATGAGATGGTGAAGAAGGGTGGTCTTTAGAGGAGAGGAAACCAAGAGGGCAGAGGGAAGAATCCTCTAAGAGAATGTTGAAATCACCAAGAATGATGACAACAGTAATTCAATGACAGTGAATAAAAAATTAAGATCTTGGGCTGGGGCTGTGGCTCAGCGGTAGAGCGCTCGCCTAGCACGTACGCGGCACGGGTTCGATCCTCAGCACCACGTACAAATAAAGCCATTGTGTACAGCTAAAGCAAATAAATAAATATTAAAAAAATTAAGATCTTCAGTGAGACCCTGTCTCTAAATAAAATACAAAATAGGGCTGGGGATGTGACTCAGTGGTCAAGTGCTCCGGTACCAAAAAAAAAAAAATAATAAATAAATAAATAAAAAACCAAACCAAAAAAACCGATGGTGAATGACACAGGGGTACGTTGGTGACTGAAACGAGAGCTCCAGTCTCCTGCCAACACTATGGTTCAAGCCTTTTACTGTGTTCGAAGGGACTAGGCAGATTTGAGGGGGCGTTGCCCCTTTAAGGGCCTGGACACCCAGAGGTCCGGCTTGGGGCGGGACCCCGCGGCCGCGTCTGCGCTGGGACGACGGGGGCGGGGTCGGCTCCGGCCGGTCGGGCAGGCAGGGGCGGGGCCTCGCGGGGGCGGAGTCTGCGCTCGGCTTCGGGCTGCGGCTGCCGCTGCGGCTTGCTGCACTCCGATCTTCTGAGGGAAGGAGGCCGAGGCCTGGGCCGAGCCCGGAGCCGCCGCTCGCCGGAGCCTCCTGGAGCCTCCGCGCCGGCTCAGCCTGGGGGCCGGCTCGGGCCCGGTCCGCCGCTGCACCCAGGACCGAAGCTGCATGCCTGAGGACCAGGCCGGCGCAGCCATGGTGAGGGAGCAAGGCCTGCCCTAGCCGGAGCCGCCCGCCAGCCTAGCCCCCGCGGGCCTGCCCCTCCCTAGCCTTGGTGTCCCTCGGACGCCCTTCCCTCACCTCACCCCTCGTTGCCTCAACCCTCGGCGTCCAGCTCCTCCTTCCCAGTGCTCCCAGTCCACCTGCTGGGGCGAGCCCCTCCGGGTGACACCCCCTTAATCTCCCTTCTTCCCGCTGATACCCTTTTGTCACCCCAGTGACAGCCTCCCTCGCGTTCTCTTTGCGTCCCCCTCCTCTCCTTTAACCTTCCTTTCTTTCTCCTCTACCATTTTGCCTTTTTGTCTCTCTGTGGTCTTTACCCTTTCCCCCCTCTTTCTCCCCATTTTTCGCTCCTGCACTTTGCTCTCCCTTCTCACCCCCCTTCACCATTTTATCCCCACTGCCCCCTCCTCCCCTTCGTCCTCTACATCCACATTTCCTCTGTCCCTTATCGGATATCCTCTCTCGCCGGCTCGCACAGTTGTCCCCATTTCCTTCTACGGTCTTCAGGGGTCTAAGCAGGGACAAATCGAAGGCGATTGCTTCCCAGGAACTGTCGGGCGGGCAGTTAGGGATTCGTTTGCTTTCTCTCTCTCTCTCTCTCCTCTCTCTCTCTCTCTCTCTCTCTCTCTCTCTCTCTCTCTCTCTCGGGCAGAAAGAGGAGATTAGAAGTATGAAAGAGAGCTTGGGAGCTTTATTATCTCGTGTCATTGGAAAACATTGGATGGTGTGCTATAGAGTGGTGGAGTGAGGGCCAGCATGCATATTGTGATTGTGTGAGAGATAAGGCCTTTTGACAGAAATAGCTAAAAATGTTTTGAAATTTGCTTCAGTTTGTGAAATTTAAAAATATTTGTTTACAGACTTTACTGTTATTACTTAGACTAAATGAGAATTGTAGGTTGGGGTTGTAGCTCAGTGGTAGAGCCTTTGCCTAAGCGTAAGGTACTGGGTTGGATCCTCAGCACCATATTAACAAAATAAATGTATTGTGTCCATTTAAAACTTAAAAAAAAAAATTTGTTCTTGTTTGGAAGTAGCTACCAAAGGCATTTGAAGACAAAATAAGTGTGGCAGTCTGATACCTTCTAAAGGGTTGTTTGTTTTGCCCTTTCTTGAGAGCCTTTTATTTACAATTTTTTTTCACGTTTCAAAACAGGTTGAGACTTCGGTTGGCTTTTCATTGAGTTGGTTACCCGTAGTGTGCTGTACATTTATTGAAAACATTGCTCTATCACATGCAAGCTAAATTTTGATCTCTGTGAAGAATAAGACATTCTAGTCAAAACTCAGTCATTTCTCCTTGGTTAGTCAGTTTCTATTTTCCCTTTATTTGATTATTAGGAAGATGGTTTACTATCAAGTCATTTAACCTATAAACATTCCCAAACTCATTGACTGCATTTATAGGTTTTCATTCTCCTGTGTCTGTCTCCATCACTTTCATAGCCCATCACACTGTCATTGTGTGCTAGCTTGTTTGTCCTTGTGGAATGTGAGTTCTAGAAGCAACTGTGCCTTCCTTATTCCTGTTATTTATTCTCTGTGTCAGGTCAAGTAGATGCTTGATTGATTCACTTTGTGGTCTCATTTTTCAACTTGATATGGATAGTCTTAAACTGAAAATTGAGGCAACTAGTGGACTCCACAGCAAGAGTGAGTTTTGAGAATCTTAAAAAAAAATTTTTTTTTTAAATTTTTTGAGCCATCCTATCCAAGACAGATTGCTAGATTTTTGGAAGTGTGGGCCTTCCCACTGAGAATGAATGTGTAAGTACAGAGGAAGGAATTATGAACTCTTCTTTGGCTATTTAGGATCCAAAAGTGTCATTTGAGCTGGGCCTGAAAGATGAATAGGATTTATTTATTTGTAGATCATTTGGGAGGGGAAAGAAAGCTTCACTGTGAATATGAAGTAGAAAAGCCATAGAATGTATTGTAGAAAGCAGAATTACCTTTATACAGAATGAAAGGATGTAAGAGTGAAGATATGTATTAGGAAATGAGGCTAGAAAGATATTGTCTTAGTCTATTCATATTGCTTTAACAAAATACCATAAAGTGGGTAGCTTGTAAATAACAGAAATTTATTTCTCAGTGTTCTGGAGGCTAGGAAGTCCAAGATCAAATGCTCTGGCACATTTGGTTTCTGGTGAGGGCTGTCTTCCCATTTATTTATTTATTTAAAAAAAAATTTTTTTTTGTAGTTGTAGATGGACAGCATGCCTTTATTTTATTTGTTTATTTATTTTTTATTTTTGGTACCAGGGATTGAACTCAGGGGCACTTGCCCACTGGGCCACATCCCCAGCCCTTTTTTTGTATTTTGTTAGAGACAGGGTCTCACTGAGTGGCTAAGTTCCTCGCCATTGTTAAGGCTGGCTTTGAACTTGAGATCCTCCTGCCTCAGCCTCCCAAGTGCTGGGATTACAGGCATGCGCCACTGCGCCCAGCTGTTCATTTTTATGTGGTGCTGAGGATGGAACCCAATGCCTCACAGGTGAGAGGCAAGTGCTCTGTCACTGAGCTTACAGCCCCAGCCCCTGTCTTCCTGTTTAATAGATGGCATCTTCTCCCAGTGTCCTTGCATGGTGAAAGGGGCAGGGCAGCTCTAGGGCTTCTTCTTCTTCTTCTTCTTTTTTTTTTTTTTTTTTTTTTTGGTACCGGGGATTGAACTCAGGGGCACTCGACCACTGGGCCACATCCCCAGCCCTTTTTTGTATTTTATTAGAGACAGGGTCTCACTGAGTTGCTAAGTGCCTCCCCATTGCTGAGGCTGGCTTTGAACTCGCGATCCTCCTGCCTCAGCCTCCCAAGTGCTGGGATTACAGGCGTGCGCCACCGCGCCTGGCTCTAGGGCTTCTTTTATAAGGGTGCCAATCACATTTGTGAGGGTTCTGCCTTGATGATTTAATCACCTCCCAAAGGCCCTACTTCTTAATGCTATCATGTTGGGTGCTAGGATTTCAAAATATGAATTTAGGGAAGGCAGACATTCAGACCATAGCAGGTATATTAGGCATTATTGTGTTTTAGACTTTGCATCCAACTAACTCGATTTTTCCTTCCTTATCAAAATATGTTCACACACAGTAGGAGTGTACTGGAGAGGTGAAGGGAAGACAAAATATTAGCTTACTGTGAGTTGAGAATTATTTGTAGAGGCTACTTTTTTGTTTTTCTTATACAATATACTTTTTAGGCACTCAGTAAATAGAGTTGAACAAATGGTTATTATAAAGCTTTGAATTTTGGTCGGGTGCAGTGGCACACACCTGTAATCCCAGCGGCTGGGGAGGCTGAGACAGGAGGATTGGGAGTTCAAAGCAGCCTCAGCAACTTTGAGGCACTAAGCAACTCAGGGAGAACCTGTTTCTAAATAAAATACAAAATGGGGCTGGGGGTGTGTCTCAGTGGTTGAGTGCCCCTAAGTTCAATCCTCAGTACCAAAAAAATAAAAAGCTTTGCATTTTATATTTTTCAAATGTTTATTACATTGTGTTTTGAATAGTTGAAATGTCTAAGACTGGGGTTCTTAAACTACCTTAAATCAGAAGGTAAAGCCCCTGGAGGGCTTACTCCCTCCTACTCACCTCCAGAATTTGATTCACTGGATTTGGTTGGAGTAGAACCTGAGAGTTTGTATTTATGACCAGAATCAGTGTAAAATATGGTCTTTGAACCATGTTTTTTTTTTTTTTTTGTACCGGGGATTGAGCTCAGGGGCACTTGACCACTGGGCCACATCCCCAGCCCTTTTTTTTTTTTTTTTTTTTGTGGTACCAGGGCTTGAACTCAGGGGCACTCCACCACTGGGCCACATCCCCAGCCCTTTTTTGTATTTTATTTAGAGACAGGGTCTCACTGAGTTGCTAAGTGCCTCACCATTGCTGAGGCTGGCTTTGAACTCGCGATCCTCCTGCCTCAGCCTCCCAAGTGCTGGGATTACAGGCATGTGCCACCGCGCCCGGCTTGAACCATGTTTTTAAGAACCACTGGTTTAGGACAATAGCTCTTGCTTTATATTTATCTAACAGTATATTTATAACAGTATATATTTTAGAGTGTCATTAACTGTATTGGCATTGGGGATATCACAAATAGTAAAACAAGTGTGATTCTTGACTTTTTATCTTATTTGTGTAATTTTATTATTAAGGAATATCTATTTTATTATTTTTGAAATTTTATTTATTTTTATTTTTGCCATTTTGGGGATCAAACTCAGGGCCTTGTACATGCTAGACAAGCACTGTCTCACTGAATTATATTTCTAGTCTTAGTAGATTAACTTTTAAATGTGAAGAATTTTAGTACTTTTTTAAAGTGCTAAGAAAGAAATTTTGGCATCATGGAATAGGATAGTAAAGGGTAGCTTCAGGAAGGGTCAATCTTTAGAGTAGAGAACTGAGGGATTAAATTATAGGAGTTGTGTTATGGAAAGATTAGTTCAGAAGAGCATGTGCAGATGACCTGTGGTGGTACTTTTTCTAGCCTGCTTAACTGACATGTCTTGGAATAATCAATTCAAGTTGTTCAGGGAAACTATCTGGTCTGCCTAACCCTCAAAAAAACAAAAACAAAAACCTGGATTACACCCTCTTTATTATGTAACTCTTCTTCATAGAATACATATCAATTGTAATTTTATATTTCTTGCTATGATTATTTGACTAGAGTCTCTCTCCAAATCCAGAGTGTATAAAAGTCTTTGATACAAACATAATTTTTGACCAGCTGCTGAGGGCCAGGGGATGTTGCAGCACTGTGGTTACAGTGGTTAAAAAAAGACTTGTGGGGTGGGGGAAGGGATAGAAATAAACAAATCTATTAATATACAGAAAAAATAAACTAGGATAAGATATAAAGTGGTGTGTATGTATGTGTGTGTGTGTCAGTTATTTTAGATAGAATGGTTAGGCAGCAACACTAATAGCAAATATTTATTCAACATGACTGTACTATGTACTGTTATTTGTGCTTTACATGTTTTATTTGTTAATTCTCATGACAACCTATTAAGTTAGGTACTTGATCAATGAAGGTAAATACCAT
Organism: Tamias sibiricus; assembly: GCA_025594165.1. Taxonomy (NCBI): domain Eukaryota; kingdom Metazoa; phylum Chordata; class Mammalia; order Rodentia; family Sciuridae; genus Tamias; species Tamias sibiricus. The sequence continues at coordinate 46,050,779 of CM046658.1, forward strand.
GTTTGTTTGGCCTACCATTGCATCTTTAATACCTTCATAATGCCTGGTGCTCATAAGTGCTCACTAATTATTTATTATTATTTTTTTGTTTGTTTTCTCTGTTTTTTTTTTCTCCCCACTAATTAATTATTTTTTATTTGAGACAGGGTCTCATTAAGTTGTTCAGGCTGGCCTCAAACTTGCTGAGGATAGCCTTGAATTTGGGATCCTTCTGCCTTAGCCTGGCTGGGATTATAGGCTAGAGCCATCACAATCAGCTACAAGGGGACATTTATTTTATTTTATTTTATTTTTTTGTGGTACTGGGGATTGAACTCAGGGGCACTCGACCACTGGGTCACATCCCCAGCCCTTTTTTGTATTTTATTTAGAGACAGGGTCTCACTGAGTTGCTAAGTACCTCACCATTGCTGAGGCTGGCTTTGAACTTATGATCCTCCTACCTCAGCCTCCCAAAGTGCTGGGATTACAGGCGTGCGCCACCGCGCCTGGCCATTTTATTTATTTATTTATTTATTTATTTATTTATTTATTTATGGTGCTGAGGATTGAACCCAGGGCCTTGTGCATTCGAGGCAAGCACTCTGCCAACTGAGCTATATCCCCAGCCCATGAACTGCTGTTTTTATTTTTGTTTGTTTGTTTGTTTTTGTTTTGTTACCCAGGATTTGAACTCAGGGGCACTCGACCACTGGGCCACATCCCCAGCCCTTTTTTGTATTTTATTAGGGACAGGGTCTCACTGAGTTGCTAAGTGCCTCGCCATGGCTGAGGCTGGCTTTGAACTCTTGATCCTCTTGCCTCAGCCTCCCAAGTGCTGGGATTACAGGCGTGTACCACCGCACCTGGCTCTGAACTGCTGTTTTTTTTTTTTTTTTTTTTTTTAAATATTTATTTATTTGCTTTTAGTTGTACACAATGCATTATCTTTACGTGGTGCTGAGGATCGAACCCGGGTTGCGCACACACTAGGCAAGTGCTCTACCGCTGAGCCACATCCCCAGCCCCTGAACTGCTGGTTTTAATAGTAAATGAGGTTTTGCTAGGTAAAAGTTTGGGAAAGAAAGCTATTACTAAGAAAGGGACAAGCTTGAGCATAGAAGCTGAAACAGAAATATAGTAAATTGGGCTGGGGTTGTGGCTCAGCGGCAGAGCGCTCGCCTCGCACGTGCGCGGCCCGGGTTCGATCCTCAGCACCACGTAAACATAAATGCATTGATTGTGTACAACTAAAGTAAATAAATATATTAAAAAAAAAGAAATATAGTAAATTTACTTTAATAGTCTATTTTAATAACTATACTATTAGTTACTAAAATAGTTATTTTAATAGTCTTTTAATATTAATAGTCTATTAAAACAAATAAAATCTGTGAAGTACCATATATTCCCGGCATGGTGGAGTCTAGGAAATGTGTGACTCCCACATTGAGGGTACAGTAGAGGTTAAATGAACCTAGGGTCAGATTGTGGAGGACCTTGACTCATACACTATATAGTTTTGGCCATATTGTAAAGACCCTAAGTGTCTTAAAAGCTTTTTTTGTATATACGTGTGTGTGTGTAAAGGACTATTATAATCAAGAAGAGATTTGACCTGGGCATGGTGGCACATGCCTGTAATCCCAGAGACTCTGGAGGCTGAGGCAGGAGGATTGCAAATTCAAGGCCAGCCCCAGCAAGTTGGTGAGGCTCTAAGCAACTTAACGGAACCCTGTCTCAAAATAAATAGTAAATAAAAATTAAAAAAGGGGCTGGAGATGTTGCTCAGTGGTTAAGTGCCATTAGGTTCAGTTCCTGGCACCAAAAAAGGGGAAAAGAAGCCGGGCACGGTGGCACACGCCTGTAATCCCAGCACTTTGGGAGGCTGAGGCAGGAGGATCGTGAGTTCAAAGCCAGCCTCAGCAATGGTGAGGCACTTAGCAACTCAGTGAGACCCTGTCTCTAAATAAAATACAAAAAAGGTCTGGGGTTGTGACCCAGTGGTCAAGTGCCTCTGAGTTCAATCCCCGGTACCACAAAAAAAAAAAAAAAAAAAAAAAAAAAAAAGGGGAAAAGAAAGGATTTTGAGAATGATTATTTATAAACATCGTTTGGAATGGGATAGCTATGGTACTACTTTAGATGAAAAGTTAAGTGTGAACTTTCATCCTCAACTTGTTATAGTAGTGGTGATTTAAATTGGAGGAACGAATATAGAAAATAAAGTCCAAAGATTTGACACACCATTTTTTGGCTAAGTGAATTTTCCATAGAGACATCACTGGAGTTCTAGAAAAAGTGTAGAATCATTAATAATGTTGCAGTTTTGCTCAGTGATCTTTAGATTTTATAAATCTTTTTTTTTTTTTTTTTTTTTTTTTTTTGTGGTGCTGGGAATTGAACCCAGGGCCTTGTGCGTGCAAGGGAAGCACTCTCCAACTGATCTATATCCCCAGCCCAAAATCTTTGGGTTTTTATGAAAATATTACAATAAATTTACTACATGAAAGACCTTTCCAAACAGTAGGTTTCCCAAAGGTCATGTATTAGGAAATCAGCACTTCCTAGCTTTATTTATCATTATTATTATTACTTTTTTTAGGGGTTGCTGATATCATCTTTATTATCCTATATGATTGAGTATAGGTTATATCAAAGATTAATCACCTTGTGACAAATACACTGACACTTTTTTTTTTTTCCTTCACATCTGTGCATGTAGAAAGCTGAAGATCAAGCAAGGGGTAGTAATCTGTTTTAATAGTACTCTCTTATAAGGATTGAATTCCAGGAGGACATCTTTGGCACCTCCTGGTATGCAGTAAGACAGGCTTCAGAGTATGGAAGTTATTTAGAAACAGGGAATTTGTCCATGAAGAGTATATATTTCTTGTTATAAGACAAGGCATACACAGACCAACAAGAAAAGAATTCCCAGGTAACAGTGACCTCTCATGGGGTTCTGTATCAGGGCTTTCAATTATTTTTTTTCTTATGGTAGTGACATTTTGAACTAAAAAGTTGGAGGTTAGTATTAATATCAGTAAATGTATTCTTTAAAACTCCCAAAAATATATGTACATGAGGAATTAATAAATAGGAATCTCTTCCAAGCTTATGCTTTTGAATGATAGGTCTGAGACATCTCACTGTAGCTTGAATCACAGAGTTGTTCAGAAGCACCGAAAGGGAAATATTGTACAATAAAAATCTTACTAAATTTTCTTCTTGCTTAAAAACATTTATAAAACTGTATATAGAGATTAAATATTAACATATTAAATATTCTGTATCTCCCTTGACCCTACTTTTGGGCATATAGCTTAATTTATTTGCAGACTTAATTTCTAAATTAAAAAACTACATAGGTAGTTATTTTCCATAGATGATAAATCTTATACATGGAAGCAATCATATATGCAGACAGAATCACTTCCTGTTTTACTAAAATTTACAAACCAGACTCAGCTACTCCTTTTCTTAGTCACTTTAGCCATTTTCAGAGTAGTTTGCATTGAATTTTTCTAGAAAAAGTTACTCAGGGGCTGGGATTGTGGCTCAGTGGTAGAGCACTCACCTAGCACGTGTGCAGCCCAGGTTCTATCCTCAGCACCACGTAAAAAATAAAGGCATTGTATACAACTAAAACAAAGAAACATTAAAAAAGAAAAAGAAAAAGTTACTCAGAGGTTTTTTTTTTTTTTTTTTTTTGTGGGGGGGTGCGGGGGATTCAACTCAGGGGCACTCGACCACCGGGCCACATCCCCAGCCCGTTTTTGTATTTTATTAGAGACAGGGTCTCACTGAGTGGCTAAGTGCCTCACCATTGCTGAGGCTGGCTTTGAACTCTCGATCCTCTTGCCTCAGCCTCCCAGGTGCTGGGATTACAGGCGTGCGCCACCGCGCCCTGGCTGGTTCTTTTTCCATGCTGTCAACTAGCTTTTGTAAAGCATTTTTACGTATGTCTTTAGCATTTAAATATTTCTTAGACAAATTGTATGCTGCTGCTGCTGCTGCTGCTACTGCTACTACTACTACTGCTACTTTCACACTAATTGTGATGAAGACTGTCATACTAGAACATGAAAGAATGAAATTCTCCTATAGTAACTAGGTGAAAATGGAAATAAGAATAGAGACATTGCATTTTTCCTATGCAGAATTTTTATGTTCATCGCTGGTCTGAGGCAGAGGACTTCACAAAGAGATCTTTTTGACACTGAAAACCCTGGGAGACAGGATAGAAGGTACTTTCAGCATATATTTATTGGGGGTGTGGGGAAGCAAAAAGTTGGTAGGAATACTCTCTTGATCTTCCTTATCTTTAAAATGACTATGATTGAGGAGAGTGAGGGTAAAGGGATTAGATCATATCTAGGGCTTTATTAGATGATTATTTCTGGAAGCCTGACTTGGTTGAATCAATGGTAGAAAATACTAGTAAAAAAAAAGCGGGGCTGGGGTTGTGGCTCAGTGGAGAGCACTTGCTTAGTGAGTGTGAGGCACTGGGTTTGATCATCAGCACCACATAAAAATAAACAAATAAAATAAAGATGTTGTATCCATCTACAACTTTAAAAAAAATTAAAAAAAAGAAAAGAAAAGAAAAACACCGGGCACGGTGGCACATGCCTGTAAACCAGCACTTGGGAGGCTGAGGCAGGAGGATCGTGAGTTCAAAGCCAACCTTAGCAATGGCGAGGCACTTAGCAACTCAGTGAGACTCTGTCTCTAATAAAATACACGAAAGGGCTGGGGATGTGGCCCAGTGGTTGAGTATCCCTGAGTTCAATCCCCTGTACAACAAAAAAAAAAAAAAAAAAAAAAAAGCCAGGTGTGATAGTGCACATCTGTAATCCAGCTACTTGGGAGGTTGAGTCAGGAGGATTCCAAGTTTGAAGCCAATATCAGCCACTTAACATGACCCTGTCCTAAAAAATAAAAAGGGATAGGGATGTAGCTCAGTGGTAGAGCACCTTGGGGTTTAATCTCCTGTACTGGGTTGGGTGAGGGGAGGGCTAGGGGTATAGCTCAGTGGTAAAACACTTGCTGAGCATGCATGAGGCCCTGGATTAGATCCACAGCACTGTAAAAACAAAAGAGGGGCTGGGGTTGTGGCTCAGCGGTAGAGCACTCGCCTAGCACTTGCCTAGCATGTGTGCGGCCCTGGTTCGATCCTCAGCACCACATAAAAATGAGAGGCATTAGCTGGGCGCGGTGGCGCACACCTGTAATCCCAGCACTTTGGGAGGCTGAGGCAGGAGGATCACAAGTTCAAAGCCAGCCTCAGCAATGGTGAGGCGCTTAGCAACTCAGTGAGACCCTGTCTCTAATAAAAATACAAAAAAGGGCTGGGGATGTGACCCAGTGGTCGAGTGCCCTGAGTTCACTCCCCAGTACAAAAAAAAAAAAAAAAAAAAAAAAAGAGAGAGAGAGAGAGAGAGAAAGGCATTGTATACAACTAAAATAAATAAATAATTATTTAAAAAAAAGATTTCTCATTGTGTACTGCAGTGAGGAGTCAGAGATGTCTAATATCTAGTTTTTAATTAGTACCTATGAACTTAGATGACACATGTCTGCCTTTCAGTTCTATTTTTTAATTTCAGGGCTAGTTTTGGGACTTAATATTTCTCTTTGAGTTTATATAGTCTCTTTTTGTCAGAGCAAATAAGCACTTTAATTATATCTAATAATAAATTTGTACTAGACTATTTACTCATTAATTCAGTAAACATGCCACTATGTAGTAGGCATTACTTTAGGCTCTCAGACAATATTAGTGAAAAAATGTGTTCTTCACCCCCATGGAGATTATAGCTTATAATAATAGTTAACATTAACTGAGCATGTAATATATGCTAGTCATTGTTATAAATGATTTGCACTTAGAATTTGTTTAATTCTGATAACAGCCTTATGATATAGTAGGTACTGTTATTTTACAGATTGTGGATTTGAGGTGCAGGGAAATTAAGCACTTGACCTAAAGATATATTATTTTGGAAGTGGTAGAGCTGGTATTTTACTACAGGCAGTTGGAGTCCCAAGTCCACATTCTTCACCAAATGTTACACAATCCTTCAGAAAGATGTCAGTGAAAAACCTTTCTCTCATAAGATTATCATTTGTGGGGGCTGGGGTTGTGGCTCAGCAGTAGAGCGCTCGCCTAGCACGTGTGTGGCTGGGGTTTGATCCTCAGCACCATGTAAAAATAAACGCATAGTGTACAACTAAAAGAAAAAAAAAAAGATTATCATTTGTAATCCTTGTAGTCACCTGGTTTTCTGCCCAGTCTTTAGGAAAAATATCATTCAAGACGCTGGGTGTGGTGGTGCATACTTGTAATCCCAGTGACTCTGGAGGCTGAAGCAGAAAGGTTGCAAATTCAAGACCAGCTTGGGCAATTTAGTGAGACCCTGTCTCAGAATAAAAATAAAAATAGGCTGAGGGTGGTAAAATGCCCCTTCGTTAAATCCCCAATATGCATATATACACAAAATCACTAGGAAAAAGGGAAAAAGAAGAAAATTACTCAAGAGGAACTGGGTGTATAGCTCAGTGGTAGAGCACTTGCTTAGCATACAGGAGGCCCTGATTTTAGTCCCCAGCACCACATAAAACAAAGAAAAAAGGAATGCAAAAAATAAAAAGCCATTGTATTTAATTGGAGGACTTGTCAGTCTTAGGAATGTTTCAGTAGAAGATGACAGCCAGAGCCTGATTCATATTAACTGAAACTGAGACCACTACATAAAACCAGGTATTTTTTTTCCAAAACCTTTGATCCTCCTGTTTCAGCCTCAGAGCCGCTATTACAGGCGTGCACCACCATGCCCAGTTTGGGATGGGAAATTTTTAAAGAATTTACAACTATGAAACTGCTGTCTTATGTATCTGAGGTTTGAATTTATGTTACCTGTGCAAAGTAGTGACTACTAAGAGGAGAGGAAACACCGATTAACTATTTTGTTAGGTATTGTGCTGGGGCTTTACATACTTCATCTGGAATAGTTCTACCATAAAATGTTTTGAGGGGCTGGGTATATAGCTCAGTTGGTAGACTGCTTGCCTCACATGCTCAAGGCTATGGGTTCAATCCCCAGCACTAGCAAAAAAAAAAAAGGTTTTGGAAAAAAAAAATACTTCATTTGGTTAGCAGCATCATGAGATTAATGCTTAACATCATCCCCATTCTATAAAGGCCATAACTGAGGGTCAGAAAAGTTAGATAATTTGTAATTTGTCCAGTGTGACAGTACTATAATTCAAATCTGGTTCTAGTACTCTTCCTACTAACCATAATATGTCTAGAGAAGTCACTTCATTTTTGTGCTGCAGTTTCCTTATCTGTAAAATGATGTTTGTGCATGTGGTATTGGGAAATAAACCAGGGCTTCACACATATTAGCCAAGCACTCTACCTCTGAGCTATATCCCCAGTCCTTTATTTCATTTTGAGACAGGGTCTCACTAAGTTACCCAGACTGGCCTCAAACTTGGGATCCTCTTGCTTTAGCCTCCTGCATAGCTGGGATTACAGGCATGTGTCACTGCACCTGGCTGTAAAATGAAATTTGTAATACTTTTCCCTTTACTTCATAAAGTTATTTATTTATTTATTTATTTAGTTGTAGGTGGACACAATATTTTTATTTTATTTATGTGGTGTTGAGGATTGAATCCAGGGCCTTACACATGCGAGACGCATGTTCTACCACTGAGCCCCACCCCCAGCCCTTCATAAAGTGTTATTTTGAGTATCAAATGAACTAAAGGACCTGAATATAGTTTGTTTACTGTAAGACATTATCACTAATATCATCTCTACAGGATATTTTTCCTTATAACTAACCAAAACGTAGATCTCATTATGCAACTGAGAAAAATGTTCTTACTAGTTTTGAATATGTATACTATTAGAAAATATGGTCACCAATGACACTGGTTTTAGTTTCTAAGGTATTTTACATTTGAAAAGCCGAAAAATGAATGGTCTTTTTTCATTTCCACAAATTTTATTTTTGTTCTTTTATCATTTTAATAATTTGATGTATTCAGAAGACAGTTTGAAACATTTATGTAAACTGTGGAATATAAACAGGTGTAGAAAAATTAAACCCAGCATCCAGTTTAAGAAATTGAACATGTTAGCTGGGCCTGGTGGTGCACGTCTGTAATCCCAGCAGCTCAGGAGGCTGAGGCAGGAGGATTGAAAGTTCAAAGCCAGCGTCAGCAATTTAGGGCAATTTAGTGAGACCCTGTCTCAAAAAAAAAAAAAAAAAAAAAAAAAAAGGAGGGGGTGGTGGGGTGGGGCTCAGGATGTGGCTCAGTGGTTAAGTGGTTGAGTACCCTTGGGTCCAGTCCCTGGTATCAAAAAACAATCAAACAAACAAACAAAAAACCAAAAGAAAGAAGGAAACAGAACATGACTAGGGCAGTGATGCACACCTTTAATTCCAGTGACTTCGAAGGCTGATGCAGGAGGATCACAAGTTTGAGGCCAGTCTCAGTAATTTAGTAAGAGCCTGTCTCAAAATGAAAAATAAAAAGGACTGGGAATGTAGCTCAGTGAAGTGCCCCTGAGTTTGATCCTCAGTATAAAAAAAAAAGAACATCACCACTACCATTTTTACCATGTGCCCCCTTCCTCTATGCCTCTTCTTTATACCCCACCCCAAGGTAACAACTTTTTTTAAATCTTGCTTTTCTATATAGATTTAGTATATTATTTAATTTAGAAATTAGCTTTCTAATTTTACATTCTGAAGTAAGTTTTTTTTTAAAAGCTTTTTAAAAAAAATATTTATTTATTTGCTTTAGTTGTACACGATGCGTTGATTTGTATGTGGTGCTGAGGATTGAACCCAGGCCATGCAAGTGCTTGCTAGGCGAGCGCTCTACCGCTGAGCCACAACCCCAGTCCCTGAAGTAAGTTTTTAGGCAGTATCATTTCCTATCCTGTACAGATGAATCCTACTGCATATATTTTTTATTATTGTTTTTTGTTTCATTTTGCAGTATTGAAGATTAAAGCCAGGGACTTTCACCACTGAACTGAACTACATCCCAATCTCCCCGCCCCCCCAAACTTTTTTTTTTTTTTTTTTTTTTTTAAATTTTGAGACAGGGTTTTGCTAAGTTGCCCAGGTTGGTCTTGAGCTTGTGATCATCCTGTCTTAGCCTTCTAAGTCACTGGAATTACAGGTTTGGGCCATTACACTATTATTAAATCTATGTTCTGAAAAATTGTGGCAATTTACACTTTGCTCAGCATATTTGAGAGTGCTAATCTGGGTAAACTTTATTTGAATAGTTCACAATTACCAGGATTACATCATGTTCTAGAAAACATCATGTTAACCATAATAATAATAACAATAAAATAAAAAATGGACTGCAGTATTCTCTCATGCTGGAATTGTTTCTGTTGCCACAGGATATCTTTTCAACTAGTACTCAGGGACCTGGTCACTCTGCTTGTTATACTTGAGGTATTTAATTGTAGAGCTTAATTGCCTTTTCTGTTCACCTCAGGAATTTATCTTTTCATAGGTCTGAGCTATGCCATTTTTTTACTTACCAGTTTTGTCAGTCAGATCATGGAAGTACTAATTGCTATTCTTTATTTGAAACAGTTTTAGATTACAAAAAGTTGCAAAAGCAATAAAAATAATTCTCATTTAGCATTGACCCAGATTCACCAAATGTTAACATTTTACTACATATGCTTTTACATGGCCTATTTCTTTTTACACACATGCATTTATTGTTTTCCCTGGGTAAGTACTATTTTAAATCTTGAATGTAGTTTTTGTCTCAACTTCTTCCATCCTCTTCCTTCTTCAGTCGAGAGAGCCTTATGGGTAAGAAAAAGGATATTGCTATTTGGAATTAAAGACCCTTGTATCAAGGCCTAATTCTGTAGCATTTCAGGTAGATAAACTTAGGTACATTATTTGTTATCTTCACATACAAAATGTCTAATCCTTGTGCATTGGGGAACACCTGTGATCCCAGTGAATTGGGAGGCTGAGGCAGGAGGATTGAAAGCTTGAGGCCAGTTTCATCAATTTAGTGAGGTCCTAAGCAAATCAGAGAGAGAGCCTTTCTCAAAACAGGTCTGGGAATGTAGCTCAGTTGTAAAGTACCACTGGGTTCAATTCCCAGTACAAAAAAAAAAAAAAAAAAAAAAAAAGTTGTCTTGTTGCATACCTATAATCCCAGCTACTTCAGAGGCTGAGGCAGAAAGATCTCAAGTTTGAGGCCAGCTTGGACAGCTTAGCAAGGCTTAGTCTTAAAAAAAAGTGGGGGGCTGGGGATATTGCTCAGTGGTCCATGTACAGGTTGTGTGGATAAGCTTTTATTTCTCTTGGGCTTATGCCTAGGAGTAGAATTGCTAGGTCATATGGTAACTCTGTGCTTAACTTTTTATTTTATTTTATTTTTTTAGTTGTTGATGAACCTTTATTTAGTTAATTTATGTATATGGGATGCTGAGAATCTAACCCAGTGCTTCACACATGCTAGATAAGTGCTCTATCACTGTTTGTTTCTGAGAACTGCTAAACTTTTGGAAAGATAGTTGCAACATTTTACATTTTCAATATCCTTGTATGAATTTTTCAATTTCTCCTTATCCTGGTCAACACTGGCTATTTGCCATATTTTTATTATAGCCATTCCAGTGGGTATGAAGTGATATTTCATGTGAAGAGATTTTGATTTGCATTTTCCTGATGACTAATGATATTAAGCATCTTTCATTGATCATCTGTAATATTTATTTTTTATTTTTATAATTAAAAAAAAATCTTTATTTTACTTATTTATTTTCATGTGGTGCTGAGGCTCAAACCCAGTGCCTCGCGCATGCTAGGCTAGCGCTCTACCACTGAGCCACAATCCCAGCCCTGTAATATTTATTTATTTATTATTTTTGTGAGACTGGGTCTCACTAAATTGCTAGCCAGCCTCCCCAGTTGCTGGGATTACAGGTGTGCACTACTATACTGGTGGTCATTTGTAATTCTTTGGAATAGTATCTATTTAGCTTTGCCTATTTTTAATTAAGTTGTTTTTAGGTTACTGAATTATAAGAGTCCTTTGTGGGGCTGGGGTTGTGGCTCAGTGGTAGAGCGCTTGCCTCGCATGTGTGAGGCGCTGGGTTCAATTCTCAGCACCATATATAAATAAGTGAATAAAATAAAGGTCCATCACAACTTAACAAAAAAAAAAAAAAAAAAGAAAGAAAGAAAAAGAAAAAAAAAAACGAAGAGAATACTTGACTACTTTGCAAAAGAAGGGTGAGGAACAAATGAAATAATGTCTATTTCTTATAAAAAGCTTAGCACAGTCATACAGAAAGCACCTACTAGATGGTTAAATGTAATTACGTTTTAACCATTTTATTATTGCTGGGAACATTTAGAGTGTTTATTTCTGTAGTCAAAATCCTTACATTTGGGCTGAGGGTATAGCACAGTGATAGAGCACTTGCCTAGCAAGTATGAGGCCCTAGGTTTGATCCAACAAAAAATCCCTTCCAGTTAGGTCTTGGCTACTTTATTCTTTATTCCTCAGACTGGAATAACTGGGTTAAATTTTTCCTTATTTGAGAATATTAACTCTTTTGTCCAAATGAATTTGGCATATTTGAACCATCAGGTTAGAATGAAAATTTTGTGGGAGATTTTGTTGAAAAGTCAATTAGGGATTTTGTTGCATATGGATTTCCAGTTTTCCCAGCAACATTTGTTGAAGAGGCTATCTTTTCTCCAAAATATGTTTTTAGTGCCCTTGTCTAGTATGAAATAACTATTTATGTGGGTTTGTCTCTGTGTTCTCTATTCTTTTTTTTTTTAAATTTTTAAAAAAATTATAGGTGGACACAATATCTTTACTTTGTTTATTTATATGTGTTTTGGAAGAACTCAAGATATCAATCTAACAATGTTAGGTATTTTATCTTCAGGCCTGTGAGAGTCCATTGAAGATTTGAGTAGGGGGAATCGTGAGTGATAGTTTATGAAGATTAATCTGCTATGACTCTAAGGTCTTTATTGATTACCCCTGACTGCATAGAACCTTTCAACAATGCATACATAGTACCCCATGTGCCCTCAGTTGTAATACTGGAGATTGTGTATACATGTTTGTTTCAGTGTTTCTCTTTTGATTCTGAGAACATGGGTCATGCATTGTATTCTGAACCCAGGGGTGCTTAACCACTGTGCCACATTGCCAGCCCTTTTTATTTTTTATTTTGAGACAGTGTCTCACTAATTTGCTGAGCCTGGTTTTGAACTTGAGAGCTTCCTGCCTCAGTCTTCCAAGTGACTGAAATTATAGGCATGTTGCCATTGCTCCTGGACACACATTGTATTCCTACTGCCTAACAAAGTATCTACTGCCTATGGCTTGTTGAATGAGTAAATCAATCTTTTGTTCTAGACTTTTCTGGAAACTAACTTGTTCACTTTTGTGTTCCATGTTTCTTCCTGGGCTCCAAGGAGGAGGCATCTCCCTATTCCTTACTTGATATCTGCTTGAGTTTCCTGACCACACACCTTGAGAAGTTCTGTTCAGCAAGACAAGATGGAACATTATGTCTGCAGGAACCTGGAGTATTTCCACAGGAGGTGGCTGATCGACTGCTTCAGACCATGGCGTTTCATGGTAAAAACAAAAACAAAAACAGAGGAAACAAAAATTATGTGCTAATAATTGGAATTGGATTTTGAAATATTATTTTTGACATTAAATTATTTTCTTAGAAATAACAGAAGAGTCCAGAAAAGCCTAAGTCTAGAAAAAGGAATTCATTTATTTTTACCTGTCCTGCCTTGAACTATGTAATCTATTTAGTATTATTTTTTAATAATTTTTTAAATTGTAGATGGACGCAATACCATTATTTTCTTTATTTGTTTTTATATGGTGCTGAGGATTGAACCCAGTGCCTCATACATGCGAGGCAAGCTCTCTACCACTGAGTCACAACCCCAGCCCCCTTAACTGTGTAATTTAGAATAAGCATTTTTCTTTTCTAATTTTGGCAAGTGGCTTTTTTTTTTTTTTTTTTTTTTTTGGTTTTGTTTTATGTTTGCTTTTGCTTTGAGAAACCATTCTTAGATCAGAAGTAACTTCTCTAACTATACAATGCCCGTTTATAAGTCTACAGGAATAAAATACCTTACACACACAAACATATAAGGTATATAAATATATATAAATTTTTTTTAGTTGTAGATGAACCTTTATTTTATGTATTTATATATGGTGCTGAGGATTGAACCCAGGGCCTCACACATGCTAGCACTCCACCACTGAACCACAACCCCAGCCCTATTACCTTATATCTTTTTTTTTTTTTTCTGTGGTACCAGGGATTGAACTCAGGGGCACTCACTGGGCCATATCCCCAGCCTTTTTTGTATTTTTATTTGGAGACAGGGTCTCACTGAGTTGCTAAGTGCCTCACCATTGCTGAGGCTGGCTTTGAACTCGCGATCCTCCTGCCTCAGCCTCCCAAAGTGCTGGGATTACAGGTGTGCGCCACCACACCCGGCTCTTTTTTTTTTTTTTCCTTTTGGTGCTGGGGATCGAACCCAGGGCCTTGTGCATGTGAGGCAAGCACTCTACCAACTGAGCTACATCCCCAGCCCTCAATACCTTATATCTTAATTTGACAGTGAGAGAGTCACACAGTATTATGGAAAAAAATAATTTCTGTTTTTGACTTTTAAAATGGAAAGTTGCCAGGGCACAGTGGCACAGGCCTATAATCCCAGTGAGTGAAGAAGCTGAAGCAGAAAAATTAAAAATTAAATGTCAGCCTCTATCATTAAAGGAGACCCTGACTATAAAAAAAAAAAAAAAAAAAAAAAAAGCCAATCCAAAAAACTAAAGGCCGAGTGTTTTCTCTGATTAGTGAATGCTGATCTATGATGGGGGGTGGGGGTGGGGGCAGCATGGGAAGAATGGAGGAACTTTGGATTGGGCAAAGGGGAGGGTGGGGAGGGTCTGGGAGGATAGGAAAGATGGTGGAATGAGATGGACATTATTATCCTAGATATTATTGAACGAATAGTGCATCTCTACACTGTGTACAACCAGAGAATTGAAATGTTGTGCTCTATTTGTGTATGATGAATTGAAATGCATTCTGTTGTCATGTATAACTAAGTAGAACAAATAAAAAATAAAAAAAAAAAAAAAGACTGGGGATGTGGATGTAGGTCTGTAGTAACATGCTCCCCCCCAAAAAAGTTCTGAATTGTTTAACATCCTTGTAAAAATCATATCCATCTTGAAATGATCCAGTGTGGATGCTATTGAATATGCAAAAAAAAAAAATCTTGCCAGTTCATATTTAAAAAGTTGTTTCATAAATTTTCTTGAGTGTTTGAAATTTTTCATAAACTAGAAAAAACAGTTATACTATGAATGCCATTAAAACTGGTAATACCACTGGGCCTGGTGGCGCATGTCTGTAATCCCTGCTACTTAGAAGCCTGAGACAGGTGGATCACAAATTCATGGTTAGCCTGGGTAACTTAGCCAGACACTGCCTCAAAGTAAAATAAAAGCCGGGCGCGGTGGCGCACACCTATAATCCCAGCACTTGGGAGGCTGAGGCAGGAGGATCACGAGTTCAAAGCCAGCCTCAGCAATGGCGAGACACTTAGCAACTCAGTGAGACCCTGTCTCTAATAAAATACACAAAAGGGCTGGGGATGTGGCCCAGTGGTCGAGTGCCCCTGAGTTCAATCCCCTGTACCAAACAAACAAACAAACAAACAAAAATAAATAAATAAATAAAATTTTAAAAATGGGTGGAGATCTAGCTCAGTGATAGAGTGCTTGCCGAGCATGTGTGAGGTCCTGGGTTCAATTCCCAGTACTAAAAACCTTTTTTTTATTTTTTGGTAATACCATGCATTTTCTAATAGCATTTTGATTTTAGTAAGTACTTAACATATACTCTTAAATTTTTTAGAATTTATTTGCTGGGCACAGGGGCACATACCTGTAATTCCAGCAACTCAGGAGGTTGAAGCAGGAGATTTACAAGATTAAGGCCAGCCCTCAGCAATTTAGTGAAATCCTTTCTAAAAGTAAAAATAAAAAAGGTTAGGGATGTATCTCAGTGGTAGGGCATCTCTGGGTTCAATCCCCAGTAATAAAGAAAAACAAAATAAAACAAAAAGATTATTTACCCATTTAATGGATTTATTATACTGATAGCAGTCTTCATTAAAATATTCTGATACTAAAGGATTTTATTGGGATCTATGATTCTGTTGTCATAGTCTTTACTCACCTTATCATACTCCTCTTCCCTCCCTCTGATCATTTTGCCCTGCTCTACTAGACTCTTTATTATTATTATTATTGTCATTATTATTAGTTTAATGAGTACATTGTAAATATATATATGCATATATATATGTACCTGTGTGTATAGATTTATTGTGGTATACCCCTATATGGACATAGCTTACATGGACGTAGCATTTGGTAGATTTTGTTTGTTTGTTTGTTTGTTTGTTTTGGTACCGGGGATTGAACTCAGGGGTACTCGACCACTGGGTCACATCCCCAGCCCTTTTTTGTATTTTATTTAGAGACACAGTCTCACTGAGTTGCTAAGCGCCTTGCCATTGCTGAGGTTGGCTTTGAACTTGTGATCCTCCTGCCTCAGCCTCTCAAGTGCTGGGATTACAGGCGTGAGCCACCGCGCGCCCCGGCTCTATTTTTTTCTTTAAAAAAATCCTTTGCACTTTTAGTTATTTTATTTTATTTTATTTTATTTTTGTATTGGGGATTGAACTCAGGGGCACTCAACTACTGAGCCACATCTCCAGCCCTTTTTGTATTTTATTAGAGACAGGGTCTCACTGAGTTGCTGAGTGCCTTGCCATTGTTGAGGCTGGCTTTGAACTTGCAATCCTCCTGCCTCAGCCTCCCAAGTGCTGGAATTACAGGTGTGCGCCACCGTGCCCAGCTAGTTAATTTAATTTTAATATAAAGGATTTTTTTTCTTTTTTTTCTTTTCCTTTTCCTTTTTTTTTTTTTTTTTTTTTTTTTTTTTGTGGTACTGGAGATTGAACTCAGGGGCACTTGACCACTGGGTCACATTCCCAGCCCTTTTTTGTATTTTATTTAGAGACAGGGTCTTACTGAGTTGCTAAGTGCCTCGCCATTGCTGAGGCTGGCTTTGAACTCGCGATCCTCCTGCCTCAGCCTCCCAAATGCTGGGATTACAGGCGTGTTCCACTACACCTGGCTTAGGAGTACTCATATTTGTACAGTATCAAAATTTGAGAGTAGCACAGTGGTAGAGCTAATGTGCAAGGCTCTGGATTTGATCCCCAGCACTGCAAAAACAACAACAACAAATTTTGTATAAAAGCACTGTGATAATCAGTGTAAGACTAAAATCAATCTTTTTGCTCTTTCCCCGCCCTCTGTTTTGTTGTATTCACAACTGAGAAGCTATTAAGATATTAACAAATCCTTGTCAGGATTTGGGGGACATTGAAGGGGGAGGCCCTGACCTTTTATTTTCCGTTAACCACCTCTCTTCTACTCCAAGCACAGCTCCAACTACATCTGAATCATTCCCCTCCAAGACTATAGTTATTTGAAGGACTTCTCAGACCTTTAATTACATTCCCTGATATTTATTTTGTGAATAGTTCCCCCAGTTCTTAATTACATAGCTTATAGCAACCTATGTATTTGGATAGAAAGATTGTTAGTTATAATCCTAAAATCAGTCTTAATTAACTGGAGAGTCTGAAGTTTCAGCTGTATAAAATGAAACTAACATTTAAAAGATATGTACATTTAGGGCTGGGGATGTAGCTCAGTAGGAGAGTGCTTTCCTAGCATGCACAAAGCCATGGGTTTGATACCCAGCATTGCAAAGAAAAAAAAAAAAAAAAAAGACAAAGTACTCGTACATTTATTTTGTAAATATATAAGGAAAAACATTGATTTTATTTTTTTATTTATTTTTATTTATTTTTAAATATTTATTTATTTATTTGCTTTAGCTGTACACAATGGGTTTATTTGTACGTGGTGCTGAGGATCGAACCCGGGGCCCGCGCACGTGCCAGGCGAGCGCGCTACCGCTGAGCCACAATCCCAGCCCCAAACATTGATTTTAATGCAAGGTCTATTACCAGTTTTGGTTTTTACAAGTTTTTTTTTTTTTTCTTTTTTTCTTTTTGGTACTAAGGACTGAACCCAGGGGTGCTTTACCACCAAGCCACATCCCCAACCCTTTTTGTTTTTTATTTTGAGATAAGGTCTTGCTAAGTTGCTTAGGGCCTTGCTAAGTTGCTGAGGCTGACTTTGAATTTGTGATCCTCCTGCCTCAGCCTCCTGAGTTGCTGGAATTACAAGCATGTGCCCTTGTGCCCAGCTCATTATTTTATCTATACATTTTTAAAATATTTATTTATTTGTTTTAGTTGTACACAATGCCTTTTATTTTTATGTGGTGCTGAGGATCGAACCCGGGCCACACATGTGCTAGGCGAGTGCTCTACCGCTGAGCCACAACCCCAGCCCCTATACATTTTTTTTTTTAATATTTTTATTTATTTGCTTTTAGTTGTACACAATGTGTTTTATTTGTACATGGTGCTGAGGATCGAACCCGGGTCGCCCGCATGCTAGGCAAGTGCTCTACCGCTGAGCCACAATCCCAGCCCCCCTATACATTTTTTTTAAAAAAAATTTTTTAATTTTTTTTAGTTGTAGGTGGACACAATGCCTATTTATTTATTTATTTATTTATGTGGTGCTGAGGATTGAACCCAGTGCCTCACTATATCTTTTTTTTTTTTTTTTTGTACTGGGGATTGAACTCAGGGGTATTTGACCACTGAACCTCATCCCCAGCCTTATTTTGTATTTTATTTATAGAGACAGGGTCTCACTGAGTTGCTTAGGACCTCGTAGTTGATGAGGCTGGTTTTGAACTCATGATTCTCCTGCCTCAGTCTCCCAAGCCACTGGGATTACAGGCATGCGCCACTGTGCCTGGCTGGTTTTTCTTTATATCTTAAGTTTCCTCATTGAAGCTTTCTAATTTTCATTTGTTCCAAGTATATTTGTAATTGCTCACTTTTGAAAATGCAGTTGCACTTTTATGATGAATCCTTTAAAATCTTCATCAAATAATTTTAACATTTCTGTTATCTCAGTGTTTATATCTGTTGATTATATTTTCAGTTTGAGATCTTATTGATTCTTTTTTTTTTTAAATATTTATTTATTTGCTTTAGTTGTACACAATGCGTTTATTTTTACGTGGTGCTGAGGATCGAACCCGGGCTGCGCACGTGCTAGGCGAGCGCTCTACCGCTGAGCCACAATCCCAGCCCTCTTATTGATTCTTGATATGATGAATGATTTTTTTATTGAAATCTGGACATTTGGGGCATTACGTTTTAGTTTGTGTCTCTGACATTGGAAATCAGGAGCACTGCCTCATTACTGCCAGATTGGGGTGGGTGTTCTGCTTCCCTTGGTTTCTGTTGACATCAAATGTGGGGACCCCCTCCTTACTGCTGTGTAGTTGGAATTATGACTGCTCACTGGGACTATACTGGTGCCCTGCTACCTGAGAGGGAGGGATATGAGTAGCCCCATTTCTGCTTCCCATTTGGCCTCCACAGACACCATGTTGGGAGGAAGTGTTTTCCTTACTGTTGAGCAGATGTGAAAGTCCTGACTTTTCACTGGGCTTCCTATGATACCACTTCATTAAGAAAGGGTGGAGGACCTCATTACTACCAGATGGGTGTCAAAGTCCATGTTCTCCACTGGGGTAGGGTAGGTCTTATCACCTGGTGTAATTGTAAGTCCTGGCTCCTTAGGGAACCTCCCCTAATATCCTTGTGGTGAGGTTGGGGTAAGTACTTTACAGCCTAGATAGTGAAAATCTAGTCTCCTTTGGCATTTGCTGGCATACATGGAAGTTCGGAATCACAGTTCTTTTCTGTGGCCTTTGTTGAAGACCAGGAGTAGTTACTGTCCAAAAGTTTCCTGTCTTGCTAGGGTCCTCCTTTCCTGGTCCTTTGGTTGGAGTGAGCAGGTTTTTTTGAGCTTTGTGCTCATTGGCTTTTCTGAGTTGCTGGCTTCTTCAACTTTAGGTCTGAGATATATGACTCTGCTGTGTTGTTCCATGGGTCCCAAGGTCCCTAGCTGGACTGCTTTTGTCTCTTTATTTTTGGAGTGATCTATCCCCAGCTCACCTTCCCAGCTTCATTTCTTGTCTCCCCATTTGCAAACTTACACCCCAGAAGCATACACATTATTATTCACATCTCAGTCTTTACCTGTGTTCTTCTTTTTCTCTTTATCTCATGGATGTAGATATTTCTTTGTAAAGGTTTTTTTCCTTTATTTTAACTATCTAATAATAATTAAGTTGCAAAATCCATTAATGAATAGTGCTGGGGCTTGGGGATAAAACTCAAGTTAGTTGGTACAGTGTGCTTGCCTCACATACACAAGGCCCTTAGTTCAATCCCCAGCACCACACACACACACACACACACACACACACACAAACACTCACAAAAGAACAGTGCTCCCTTTAAAAAATACCTTAGTTCTGGGGCTGGGATTGTGGCTCAGCGGTAGAGCGCTCGCCTAGCGCGTGGGCGACCGGGGTTCGATCCTCAGCACCACGTACAAATAGAATGCATTGAATAAAACACATTGTGTACAACTAAAGCAAATAAATAATTAAAAAAAATACCTTAGTTCTAATTTGAGGATGGCTGGCTGGCAGCCTGAGCTACATTTTTATTTTTTAATTTAAAAAATTTTTTTTTGGTACCAGGGATTGAACTCAGGGGCACTCAACAACTGGGCCACATCCCCAGCCCTTTTTTGTATTTTATTAGAGACAGGGTCTCACTGAGTTGCTAAGTGTCTCGCCATTGCTGAGGCTGGCTTTGAACTTGTGATCCTCCTGCCTCAGCCTCCCAAATGCTGGGATTACAGGTGTGTGCCACCACGCCCAGCTCTGAGCTACATTTTTAATATGGAGTAGCTGGGATGCCACTTAGAGTTCTTCTCTTGACTTCAGGCTACTTATTTGTCTTGTCCAGCTGCTCATTTACCCCAACTGTTCTTAGACTACCTTCTATTGGCATAGTCATGTTACTTATTTCACAGTAAATGTTGTTTAGTTTATGTGATATTGTTGAGATATGGCTCCAAAGTATCTATTGATTGGTAGGCAGGTAAATCTCTAAGGTACCTCAAGAAATTACTGTGTCTACTTTATTTGCATTCATCTGACAGCGAGGGTCTAAAACTGCTAAACTCTCTTAATAAGGTTTTGGTGTGGCTAGTGGTTTCATAATGAATTATAGGCATTATATATAGACTAAGCATATGTGTTTGTATAATAATATGTTGTAGTAATTTAAAGGATAGGCTAGAAATGTGCTGGTAACAAATCAAATACCTTAGCACAAAGGTTAAACCTTACTCATGGTACATAAACTCTGTAAGTCCATTGAGGGTTTTATTCCATGGTCTCTTTAATATCCAAACTTTAACCCTCACAAATTTACACTATTTATTTTAATTTTTTTGGTACTGGAGATTTAACCCACGGGTACTTTACCACTGAGCTACATCCCCAGCCCTTTTTATTTTTTATTTTGAGACAGGATCTCGCTAAGTTGTTTAGGTTCTTGCTAAATTGCTGAGGCTGGTCTTGAACCTGTGATCCTTTTGTCTCAGCCTCCCAAGTTGCTGGGATTATAGGCATGCACAATTGCGCCCAGCAAATTTAGTTCTTTAGAACTTGAAGCCTTCTCATTTGCCATAGCAGGAGAAGCTAGCATGAAAATCTATGCTCTGGGTCTCAGGTGTTTCAGCTTACACACCATTGACCAGAAATAGTACAAGGCCCCGTCTAAGTCCAAGGGAGGGATGGTAAGTATAGCTGTCTGTCTATGGTCCAGAAAGGTGAGGAGAGAACCAGGTGTTAATAGATATCAGTAATGTCGACCACAGTCCTGAATCTGCCACTTGCTAGCTCCATGATCTTGGAAAGCCTCTTTCTGAGGCCTGTTTTACTCATTTGTAAATTGTAGACAATAATATCCTCATATTGGGGCTAGGGTTGTGGCTTAGTGGTAGAGCGCTTGCCTAGCATGTGTGAGGCATTGGATTCGATCCTCAGCACCACATATAAATAAATAAAATAAAGGTCCATCAACAACTAAAAAATATTTTTAAAAAATCCTCATATTATTATAGATAATAATATCCTCACTGAATTGTATCAAATGAGATATGGTTGAATGGGAACACATTGGAAATGTAAAGTATGATGGACGTTTTAGCTCTTCTTAACTGTTTTTTGAAGTTAAAATTCTGCTCGTTTTTTCCCCAGGTCTACTGAATGATGGAACTGTGGGTATTTTTAGAGGCAACCAGATGCGTTTAAAGCGAGCTTGCATTCGCAAGGCAAAGATCTCTGCTGTTGCTTTCCGGAAAGCCTTCTGCCACCACAAGTTAGTGGAACTTGATGCCACAGGTGTGAATGCTGACATCACCATTACAGACATTATCAGTGGGCTTGGCAGTAACAAATGGATCCAGCAAAATCTCCAGTGCTTAGTGCTGAACTCATTAACTCTTTCCCTTGAGGATCCGTATGAGCGGTGCTTCAGCCGGCTTTCTGGCCTTCGAGCTCTAAGCATCACCAATGTTCTCTTTTACAATGAAGACCTAGCTGAAGTTGCCTCATTGCCAAGATTAGAGAGCCTGGATATTTCTAACACCTCAATCACAGACATCACTGCCCTACTGGCCTGCAAAGATCGACTCAAGTCTCTAACCATGCACCACTTGAAATGTTTAAAAATGACAACTACCCAGATACTGGATGTTGTTCGGGAATTAAAACATCTGAATCATCTTGATATCTCAGATGATAAACAGTTTACATCAGACATAGCTCTTCGCTTATTAGAACAAAAGGATATCCTACCCAATCTTGTCTCCCTGGATGTTTCTGGGAGAAAGCATGTGACAGATAAAGCTGTTGAAGCCTTTATACAACAACGGCCCAGCATGCAGTTTGTAGGTTTGCTGGCCACTGATGCTGGTTACTCTGAATTTCTCACGGGCGAAGGGCCTTTGAAGGTTAGATCTTAAAAATGTATTATTTTTGTCAAGCTGACCTGTGTCTTGGTGATATAAGACTCTATTAAGATGACTGTCTGATATATGAACTATATTCATGAAATAGGGTATTGTATAGTAAAGTTTGCTTTAGAGTCAGAGTCCTAACAAAAAGCCCAGCTTTCTTGCTTCATGACCCAGAATGAGCTATGGTATAACTTCTCTGTTTCTATTTTCTTATTTGTAAATAGATACCATTCCTACCTCACAGGATTCTTCTGAAGATTGTAATTGTGAGGCAGGTACAACTGCTCACACCTGTAATCCCAGCTACTTTGGAGGCTAAGGCAGAAGGATTGCAAATTGGAGGCTACCCTTGGCAATATAGTGAGACCCAGTCTTATAATACAAAGTAGAAAAAGTTGGGGATGAAGCTCAGTGGTATCACTGGGTTTAATCCCAAATTTTACCAAAAAAAAAAAAAAAAAAGCAAAGTGCAAGTCATATAATAAATCCTGAATAAAGGTTAGGTCTTATTGTGATAATGTTTATATATTTTTGAACCATATTTATATATCATTCCTAATGGATCACTTCAGTGAAACTAAGAATACCCCTTATTAAATTGAATACCTAAAGGCAAATTAAGTTCTCTGAAGAAATCTTCATAGTAGAAGTGGGAATTTATTATTATTTTTGGTGGTACTGGGAATTGAATTCAGAGGTGCTCTACAACTGAATTATATTGCAATTTTTATTACAAAAATAGAGGCAGGGTATTGCTAAATTTCCCAGGCTGGTCTCAAACTTGTGATCCTCCTGCCTTAGCTTTCTGAGTTGCTGGAATTACAGGTTTGTAAACACTATGCCTGGAAAATTTTTTTCTTAAGGTTTCTGATGTCTAATAGCTTAAATTTAACAAACATAAGTTGAACTTGGTACAGCTTAGGATTCAAAAATGAAAAAAATATAGAATCTGCTTCTAAGGAATAGTGGCGCTATGATCACAAATATGTTTATACATTTTATTTATTCATTTATTTATTTATTGGTCCAGGGGTTGAACTCAGGTGGGTTTTACCACTAAGCTACATTCCCTGTCCTTTTTTCTATTTTTAATTTTTAATTTTGAGACAGGGTCTTGCTAAATTGTTTAGAGCCTAAGTTGCCAATGCTGATCTTGAACTTGGAATCCTCCTGCCTCAGCCTCCCAAATTGCTGGGATTATAGGTGTGTGCCATCTCACCCAACTATACATTTTTATTTATTTATTTATACTTTAAACTGTATAATCTAAGCATCTAGATGATACCCAGTACTATACATGGGAATGTTTAGCAGAAAGAGTTGGTTTAATTTGAGGCTTTTCTGAAGAATAAAAGATCCTAAGGGTGAGTAGCTTGACAGTATTCCAGGAAGAGAGAATAATGTATATAAAAGCTTGGAAGAAAGGTGAGACCCTGGCATAAATATTTTTTCAAAGTTCCTTTGGTAATGAACATTCAACCAAAGTTAAGAACCACTGTGTTAAAACTGAGGATGTAGCTCAGTGATAGAGCACTTGCTTAGCATGTACAAGACCTTTGGTTCAATCCCCAGTACCACACCCACACAAAAACACTTTTTAAGCCGGGCGTGGTGGCGCACACCTGTAATCCCAGCACTTTGGGAGGCTGAGGCAGGAGGATCGCGAGTTCAAAGCCAGCCTCAGCAATGGCAAGGCACTTAGCAACTCAGTGAGACCCTGTCTCTAAATAAAATACAAAAAAGGGCTGGGGATGTGACCCAGTGGACGAGTGCCCCTGAGTTCAATCCCTGGTACCACCAAAAAAAAAAACACACCACTTTTTATAATATATTTGTTTTTTTTTTTTTTTTTAATATTTATTTATTTGCTTTAGTTGTACACAATGCGTTTATTTGTATGTGGTGCTGAGGATCGAACCCGGGCCGCGCATGTGCTAGGTGAGTGCTCTACCGCTGAGCCACAATCCCAGCCCAATATATTTGTTTTTATAAATATATAAATCTGTATTTGTTTTTGTGGTACTGGGGATTGAACCCAAGGGCACTCTAGCACTGGATTCAGTGCTAGACTATCCCAGCCTCCGGAGTTGCTGGGATTGTACGTATGCACCACCACACCCAGGTTGATTGTTAGGTCTTATACCTATATTTCCTGGAAAATTTTTAGCACCCAAACAGATATACAGCTATCATTGGGATTTGCAGATTTCCAGTGATTCTCAGGAATTATGAACCATAGTTTAGTAGTAAGTAATCCTGGAAATAATATAAAAGGGGTGCCAGGAATGGTGGTGCATGCAGGTAATCCCAGTGGCTCATGAGGCTGAGATAGGAGGATTGAGAGTTCAAAGCCAGCCTCAGCAACTCAGTGAGACCCTGTCTCTGAATAAAATACAAAGTAGGGCTGGGGATGTGGCTCAGTGGTCAACAGTACCCCTGAGTTCAACCCCTGGTACCAAAAAAAAAAAAAAAAAAAAAAAAAAAACCAAAAAGTGTGGGGTGGGGATGTGCTCAGTGGTTAAGCGCCCCTGGGTTCAATCCCTGGTACAAAAAAAAAAAAAAATTGAAAAATGCATAAAATCAAAGGGGGGTTGGGGATTTAGCTCAGTGGCAGAATGCTTGCCTAGTGTGCGTAAGGCCCTGAGTTCAGTCCTTAGCCCTGCTGGGGAAAAAAAAATCAAAGGGGCTGGGGGCATAGCTCCGTGGTAGAGCCCCACTGTTTGATCACCAGTACTGTGAAAGAAAGACAAGACAAACAGATGTTGGGGGGGATATCTAGCTCTTTTTTTTTTTTTTTTTTTTTTTTTGTTAAATATTTATTTATTTACTTTGTTGTACACAATGCGTTTATTTTTTTACGTGGTGCTGGGGATCGAACTCGGGCCGCGCACGTGCTAGCGCTCTTGAGCCACAACCCCAGCCCCGATATCTAGCTCTTGAACGCTAGTCTAGTGGAGAGGAGACAGACAAATATAAAAATAGCTTTTTTTCCCAGGTGCAGTGGAAGATGTCTGTATTCCCAGCTACTCAGGAGCCTGAGGCAGAAGGATGGCAAATTCGAGGGCAGCCTCTTGAATTTAGCAAGACCCTGTCTCAAAAATATAAGGGAAAAGGGTTGGGGATGTAGCTCACTGATATAGCACTCCTGGGTTCGATTCCCAATTTGGGGAAAAAAAAAAAAAAAGCTTCAATACAGTTATGTGGAGTACTGTAAGAAAATTTGTCCATTTGTCTCTGGTGAGATGGTGAGTGCCTATAGTCCCAGCTACAGGCTGGGAGTATAACACAGTGGTAGAACATGTGCCTAGTATGAGGTTCTGGCTTCAATCCCCAGTGCTGAAAAAAAAATTTGTGCTTAGTATTTAAAGACAATTTGTTCTGAATGTGTTAAAACTTAGTTTTAAGCCGGGCGCGGTGGCGCACGCCTGTAATCCCAGCACTTTGGGAGGCTGAGGCAGGAGGATCGCGAGTTCAAAGCCAGCCTCAGCAATGGCGAGGCACTTAGCAACTCAGTGAGACCCTGTCTCTAATAAAATACAAAAAGGGCCAGGGATGTGGCCCAGTGGTAGAGTGCCCCTGAGTTCAATCCCTGGTACCCACAAAAAAAAAAAAAAAAAAAAAAAAAACTTAGTTTTAATCCATATATTAGTAAGGCTTAATTTAGTGGCTAAGAATTGTTTCTGTATTTTAAATGGTTTGAAAAAACTAGTACATAAAAATATGTTTTTGAAGATACAAAAAAGGGAATAATAAATAGGCCTCACCTCCTGTGCCAACCCACATAGATTGTTGGGAGGCACCCAGAGCATCGTCTTAAGTAGGATTTGGTTGCAGCTCTCAGATTGGGTGGGAAAGAGCATTCACCGATCAGTCTGCCCTGGGCATGAGCGGGGCGGGGGCTACCAGAGCAGAGCATCCCTTGATTAAAAGCACTTTTTTTCAAAAGGACTAGAGGATTCTATCTCCTCTTCATATTCCCATGCCATTTATTTCTTATTGTCTGACTGCACTGCTGTATAATAGTTCAAAAATAAAGTTATAGTTAGTTAAAAAAAAAAGGATACTTTTTTGTGGTAGTTCTTTTTTTTATTATTATTATTTGTTCTACTCAGTTGTATGTGACAGCAGAATGCATTTCATTTTATCATACACAAATGGAGCACAACATTTCAATTCTCTGGCTTTATGTGGTATAGAGACACACCATTTGTGCAATCATACACGTACCTAAGCTAATGATGTCCATTTCATTCCACCATCTTTCCTACTCTTAGGACCCCTCCTTCCCCTCCCCTTTGTCCAATCCAAAGTTTCTTCATTCTTCCCATGACCCCCTCCCCAAGATACTTTTTTTTTTTTTTTTTTGGTACTAGATGTTGAACCCAGGGATACTTAGCCACTGAATCACATCCCCATTTTTATTTTTTTAATTTTGAGATGGGGTCTTGCTAAGTTGCTTAAGTCTTTGCTAAATTGCTGAGATTAGCCTTAAACTTGAAATCCTCTTGCCTTAGCCTTCCAAATCACTGAGATTACTGGCAGGTGTCACCATGATACTTATTTTTTTTATCTAGCAAATGAAATTGATTGAAGATGATCATAGTTTTAAGAGTCAGATTATACAATTTGAGGGTTTATCAGTGGCTAGAGAAGTGGTGATCACTGAATAAAACATGAACTTGTTTAGAGTTTTTAATAGTCTAGTAATTAAAAGTCCTTTAGTTTTATATTCAAATATAACTTGAGTTTGTATTTAATATGGAAGTTTACAAAGTGGTTGAAACAACCAAATATGAGGAAATAAAGTCCAACTGAGATTATTGTTATATATTTTACCTCTTGCAGTCTTTTTCATTTCACATTTCAGTATGTTTCTGAACCCACAAGAAAAAGTTCAGGGTGATTCAAAAACAACTGAACAAATTGAAAAATTTTATCACGCTTATTTATGTGACTATGTAGTCAAAATCAATTTATGTGCCATTTTGTAGCATGGCATGGTGGTGCATATGTATGATCCCAGTGATGCAGGAGGCTGAGATAGGAGGATCACATGTTTGAGGCCAGCCTCAGCAATTTAGTGAGACTGAATCTCAAAATAAAAAACTAAAAGGACTGGGGATATAGCTTAGTGGTAAAGCACCCCTGGGTTAAACCTCTAATACTGAAAACAAGCTAAGTAAGTAAATAAATAATAACAAAAGGATTGGGGATGTAGCTCAGTGTTAGAGTGCTCCTGGGTTCAATTTCCAAATGTA
Organism: Tamias sibiricus; assembly: GCA_025594165.1. Lineage (NCBI taxonomy): Eukaryota > Metazoa > Chordata > Mammalia > Rodentia > Sciuridae > Tamias > Tamias sibiricus. The sequence continues at coordinate 46,078,222 of CM046658.1, forward strand.
TTTAAAAAAAAAAAAAAAAGAAACTTCCATTGTTGTTTCTATAATCTTAAAATCTCTCGATGTGTACCCTTGTGTCACTTGGCATATATCAATATTATAGTCCAGTTCATTTTAGACCTTTGTGGTGTATCATTTCAGTGGTTGAAATGTTAGCCATGATGCATTCTTTCATTTCTTCAAAGTTGCATTTTTCCAGTATGAATATTTCATGTGTGAAACTTAGTTACTGAGTTTAAGTATTTGATTTATTTTTGTTGTTATTATATTTAGTACTATTGCCAAAGTTGTTATTTTTTTCTGTGATATTAACAGCTATTGGAGCTCAATACCTAGATCTATTAATTCACTGGGAGTTATGGTGATATTTTAGTCTTTTCTTTTTCACTTACTAGTTGGATTACTTTTATAAGAGCCACTTCCTGTTATTTATATTTGGTAACCCAGTGGTACCTGAATCACAGTTTAAGAAAAGTATGTTAACCTATATAAATGAAGAATTCCTATATATACTTAATTTTGAACAGACCTCTTAGAGAGCTTGAAAAATCTGGGAAATTAATAAATTTATTTGATGAATACCTATTGTGCTTATTTTGAGCTAAGCATTAATGCTAGACATGGGGCACAATGGTGAATGGGTCAGTCTAATGGAAAGATTATAATAGCTATGAAAGAGATGACTTAGAAGGTCTCTCTAAAGAAGTGATTGAATTAGGAAGGATAAGTAGAAATTAGTTAAGCAAAGAGAGAATGGAAGGTTTCAGAGTATATATTATTTATAACGGTACTTTGCTAAGAAAGAGCTTAGCTTGGGCTGGGGTTGTGGCTCAGTGGTAGAGCGCTCGCCTAGCTTGTGCGCTGCCTGGGTTTGATCCTAAGCACCCCGTAAAAATAAATGCATTGTGTACAACTAAAGCAAATAAATAAATATTAAAAAAAAAGAGCTTAGCTTAATGAAAAATTAGAAAAAAGGACTGATGCTGCTATAACATTGTGAGCTAGGGAGAAAGAGTTACATTAAAATGCAGGTAAGTGGGCTGGGAGTATAGACCTGTGGTAGATTGCTTGCCTAGCATGCATGACATGCGTAAGGCCCTGGATTCAATCCCCAGCACCCGCTTCCCCCAAAAAGGAACCCGGTATGGTGGCACACACTTGTAATCCCAGCTACTCTGGAGACTGAGGCAGGAGGATCACAAGTTCCAGGCCTTGGTAATTTAACAAGACCCTGTGTCAAAAATAAATAAATAAAAATAAAAATGTCTGAGAGATGTTGTTCAGTGGTAAAGTGCCCTTGGGTTTAATACTCAGTACTACACAAAGAGGGTTTAATACTCAGTACTACACAAAGAGGCAAATAAGAGCTTCCTGGCATGGTAAGGCCTTATAAAGAGTGTTAAAGGCCGGGCGCGGTGGTGCACGCCTGTAATCCCAGCACTTTGGGAGGCTGAGGCAGGAGGATCGCGAGTTCAAAGCCAGCCTCAGCAATGGCGAGGCACTTAGCAACTCAGTGAGACCCTGTCTCTAAATAAAATACAAAAAGGGCCAGGGATGTGACCCAGTGGTCGAGTGCCCCTGAGTTCAATCCCTGGTACCACAAAAAAAAAAAAAAAGAGTGTTAAATATCTTGAGATTTATTTTAGGTTCAGTAGAGAAAATTTTGCACATAGGTTTATGCTAGGTTCTGAGCCTATTTAATATACATCTCTTTAGGATGACTATTCAGAATGAGTTAGAAAGTAATCATTCCCATTTGTTTCATCTTACGTGATTATCCTGGATGCCATCTTTTTTTTTTTTTTTTTTTTTTTTTTTTTTTTTTGGGCACCAGGAATTGAACTCAGGGGCACTTGACCACTGGGCCACATCCCCAGCCCTGTTTCGTATTTTATTAGAGACAGGCTCTCACTGAGTTGCTAAGTGCCTCGCCTTTGCTGAGGCTGGCTTTGAACTCGTGATCCTCCTGCCTCAGCTTCTGAATGCCATCTTTACAGTGGTTGTTTGGATAGAAAAATGTAGAGGGTTGAAAAGAAGTCTGAAAATTAATCTTTGGTTGTGTTCAAAGGTGTCTGGAGAAGCCAATGAAACTCAGATTGCAGAAGCATTGAAGCGGTACAGCGAGCGAGCATTTTTTGTCCGAGAAGCTTTGTTTCACCTTTTTAGCCTGACTCATGTGATGGAAAAAACAAAACCAGAAATTTTAAAGGTAAGTGTAAGAAACAAGTTACAAAAAATTTGAAATTATGTATCTCCCTGGTAGATAAGGATTTTGTAAGAAAATTTGCATTTAGTCTTTAATTTTTATTTATAATGGAATTAATGATCTATGATTTCAGTTATTAGCTGTAAATAAAAGATAGCTGCCTAGTATTATTAAAGTTTTACAGAGGTCTCATTAAGAAATATAAATGCTTTCCAGTACATATTCACTGCCTAAAACTAGAGACCACCCTGATATTTTATCACCAGCTCTAGTTAAAAATGAAAATAAGCTGGGCACTGTGGTCCATGCCCGTGATCCCATGACTTGGAAGGCTGAGGCAGGAGGATTGCAGATACAAAGCCAGCATCATCAACTTAGCAATATCCTGTCTCAAAATAAAAAATAAATAGGGCTATAGATTTAGCTCAGTAGTTAAGTGTCCCTGGGTTCAATTCCTGGTATGCCCCCCACCAAAAAAAGTGAAAGAATATGACTGGAATCAGTAGACTGCATTGTATATTAGCCCTGTATTGCTTCCCACTTAAAGAGGTTTTTTTTTTTTTTTTTTTTAAGAAATACAATATTAGAATTCCTTAATGCAGTTTTTCAATGCCATTTTACCCTTTCTCAAAATGAAAAGTCAAAAGGACTGGGGATGTAGCTCAGTGGTAGAACTTCCAATCCCCAGTACCAAAAAAATTGAAATGAAAATCACATTTGTGGCTAGCGTAGTGGTACAAGCCTGTAAACCCAGTGACTTGGGAGACTGAGACAGAAGATAACAAGTTTAAGGCCAGCCTGGGCAACTAAGCAAGACTCTATCTCAAAATAAAAATGAAAAGGTGCCGGGTGTGGTGGCGCACGCCTGTAATCCCAGCACTTGGGAGGCTGAGGCAGAAGGATCGCAAGTTCAAAGCCAGCCTCAGCAATGGCGAGGCACTTAGCAACTCAGTGAGACCCTGTCTCTAATAAAATACCAAGGTCTGGGGATGTGGCCCAGTGGTCAAGGGCCCCTGAGTTCAATCCCCAGTACCAAAATAAATAAATAAATAAATAAATAAAAAATAAAAAAATAAAAATAAAAATGAAAAGGCTGTGGATATATCTCTAACACCCCTGGGTTCAATTCTTCAATACTGGAAAAAAAATAAATCATATTTGTGAATCTCACAAAGAAATTTAGATTTGATAGGGATAGATGGGTACATGAATCTGCATTTTAATAAGTCCCCAAGATATTTTCTTTTTATTTTCCTCTTCAGTACTAGGGAGTTAACCCAAGGCAATCAATTGCTAAGCTGCATCCCCAGCCCTTTTTTATTTTGAGATAGGGTCTCACTAAGTTGCCCATACTGGCCTCAAACTTGGGATTCTCCTGCCTCAAACCTCCAAGTACCTAGGAATACAGGTATATGTCACCACACCTGAGAAGCCCACAGATATTTCTTTTCTTTCTTTCTTTTTATTTTTTTGTAGTTGTAGATAGACAGCATGACTTTATTTTATTTGCTTATTTTTGTATGTGGTGCTAAGGATCGAACCCAGTGCCTCACATGTGCCAGGCAAGTGCTCTGCCACTGAGCCACAGCCCCAGCTACCTCTTCCCCCAAAATATTTCTAATGCACATTGAATTCTGAAGATTAGTGAGTATAGGACTCTATTATATTTAATAACTTCATTTAGATTTAGTGGGCACAACAATCTGAAGACATAGATTTTATTTTCTATTTTGCAGATTGTGAAACTGAAGGTCTAGAAGGTTAAGTAATAATAAGTCAGTGGCAGAGCCTGAACTGATTTGAACTCCTAAATATCTTAAATTTTGAAAATGGGGTGCTTGGATAGGAACCAGTAACATTTCACTCCTTTGTATATTATTCCCAAGACTTGTCAGTCCCTTCATAGAAACCAGAGGATATTGGCATTTGGTATATGCATTGTCTTTTTTTGGACATACCCATTAATTTTTTAAAAAATACACATTCAATGGCTGGGCGCAGTGGCGCACACCTGTAATCCCAGCACTTGGGAGGCTGAGGCAGGAGGATTGTGAGTTCAAAGCCAGCCTCAGCAATGGCGAGGCACTTAACAACTCAGTGAGACCCTGTCTCTAAATAAAACACAAAAAAGGGGTGGGGATGTGGCCCAGTGGTCAAGTGCCCCTGAGTTCAATCCCCAGTTTAAAAAAAAACCAAAACTCATTCACTTATTATAGAATAATTTAGAAATTTAAAAATATAGGTATTTTGTGTAAGGAGTTTTGCTGCAAAGGATAACAAAGGAAAAAGGTGGTAATTGACTAAATAGGGTTTTGTTTTGCTTTATTTTCTTAAGAAGTGAAAAATAATAGCTTGTTTGTATGGTCATATGAATGACCCAGCACAGAAAGAAAAAAATGATGTAGGATTGAGAGATCAACTGAAGTGATATCTTTGAGTAGAAAAGAAGGGAATGATTTAGCTTATAAATGGAAGCATCAACTTTAGAGAAGCCTAAAAAGATCATTTATGGTAACAGTAAAAAGGTTGCATATGTATGTCTGTGTACAGGTAAGGGGGTAACATTTAGTAGTGAAAATCTGAAGTTCTTGCCCGATTGTTCAGTTTTCTTAGTATAGTTGTAAACAAGGTCTTTCACTAATAGTGAGGAATGGGGAGGACTTGGGGAGGTTAAGGAGAAAGGAAAAAGTGAGGAATAGTTGTCTAGGCCAGGAGGAAGTGAATGGATTTTATTGTATTATAACTTTAGCAGTGTTCTTAAAGAGGAGAAAGTTGGAATTGAAGGTACAGTTTGTCACTATTTTACTCCATTCAAGTCAGTAAAAATTTATTCACTGCTTTCCATATAGTAGGTTTTAGGATTACAGATAGATCTTATTACATGTGTAGAAAAGATTCACTTGCTGTATATGAAAATCTCTAGATAAAAAGAACTGTATACCTGCCTTGACCAGTTAAGCAGGAACTGTTTGTGAGTAACTACTAATATCCTAGGCTCTTTGCGCACAGGATGAAAACACAGTTAAGACATCTTTGAAATTGTTATAGATCAATGAATTAAATTTGGTGTGAAAAGGGCTTGCATTTATAAGGTAAATTAAGAGAACTAATTATTTTTTCAGCTTGTAGTTACTGGAATGAGAAACCACCCTATGAATTTGCCAGTGCAACTGGCTGCAAGCGCCTGTGTATTTAATTTAACCAAGCAGGATCTTGCTGCAGGAATGCCTGTTCGACTTCTGGCTGATGTAACCCATTTGCTGCTCAAAGCCATGGAACATTTTCCCAATCACCAGCAGGTAAGCTCATGTGAATTGCCATTCAAATAATCTTTCTAGCTTCTCCTTTTACACATCTCCTGCCTCCATATAGTCCAATTTAATGAGCCAAGGCTAGAAGCTCAAATACCTTTGGAAGCGGTACGGTAATAAATTCATGGTATGTATCTATATAGGACAATAGAGAAGTGAACAAGTGAGGCATCATTCCATCCTTAGAGTATTTGAATCCATATATTGGGGGAAATAGTGCAAACCATACAAAACTCACCTTCACCTAGATCTTGAGTTTTGATAATGTCAACAAATACTCATGGAGGATTTGTTTTGGACTAGGCACTGTCAAATACTGAGATACAGAAATGAGTAGGAGAGCTGGGCATGGTGGCACATACCTGTAATCCCAGCAGATTGGGAGGCTGAGGCAGGAGGATTGTGAGTTCAAAGCCAGCCTCAGCAACTTAGTGAGGCTCTAAGCAACTCAGCAAGACCCTGTCTCAAAAAAATATAAAAAAGGGCTAGGGATGTGGTTAAGCACCTCTGGGTTCAACCTCCAGTACAAACAAACAGAAATGAGTAGGACATGTATTTTCTTTTTCTAGTAGTATAATAGACCAAATGACATGTCCTATATTCTCAGGATAAATACTAAAAATGCTACTTGAATTATTTAGCTCTTTTGAAATTGAGCAGTGAGTGGCAAGTTAGTAAAACAGCAAAAACAAAACTCAGAGGCCCCAAACCAACTAAAAATAACAGCCTTAAACTGGTCAATGAACCATTAAAGCCAGGTTCACTTATTGAGAGCAGTTGCCAAGCTATTTAGGCTTTGGTTTTCATAGCCTCTGGAAGGCAAGTGACCAAAAAAAAAAAAAAAAAAAAAAAAAAAAAAAAAAAACCAAAAAACCCACACATAAATATCTTACTACCCCACCAAAAGGATTTGCCCTTAGGAGTAGAGAGCTAAGAATAAACTGTTTGTTTTTAAACAAGATAATAAGCCCAAAATAAAGTAGAAGGAAGGAAATAATAAAGAGAATAAAAATTAATGAAAAAAACTCACATGTACTATTGGATTAGAGAGGGTTAACAAAGCCAAGAATTAGTTATTTGTACTTGTTAATAATAATAATAAATCATTGGCAAAATTGATCAAGATAAAAATGAGAAGATTCAATTTAAAAAATTAGGATTCAGGTATCATGGTACATACTGTAGTCCTGGGTATGTGGGAGGCTAAAGTAGGACGATTGCAAGTTTGAGGCCCACATAGGCAATTTAGCAAGATCCTGTCTCAAAATAAAATAAAAAGGATTGGGAATGTAGTTCAGAGGTAAACAATCCTGTGTTAAATCCCCAGTACAAAACAAAAAAACCAAAAAAACCCCCAGGTGCAGTGGTTCATGCCTGTAATCTCAGCAATTCAGGAGGCTGAGGCAGGAGGATCACAAATTTGAGGCTTGCCTGGGCAACTTGGTGAGGCCCTGTCTCAAAATGAAAAATAAAAAGGGCTGGGGATGTGGCTCAGTGGTAAACTGCCCCTGGATTCAATCCCCAGTATTTAAATAAATAAATAGATAAGGGTTTGTTTTTTAAAGTAAGGGACTGCTAAACATAGTGGTTCCTCTCAGGGGAAATGAGAGGGAATCCAGGGGAGCAAACAGATTTTGCAAATTGTCCTATTGATGATACATTAGTTTTCTTATGCTGAGTGGTTGTTATTCTTTAAAAAATATTTTTTTTTAGTTGCTGATGGACCTTTATTTTATTCATCTGTTTATATGTGGTGCTGAGAATTGAACCCAATGCCTTACACATACAAGGCAAGTGCTCTACCACTAAGCCACAACCCTATCCCTATATTGTTACTCTTTATGTACTTGTTATTCAAAGTGTGTTCTGCTAATCAGCCATACTGATATTGCCTTTAAGGTTTTTAGTAAAACAGAACCTTAAGCCCCATGCCACTGAATCATTCTGTAAAGATTTGCTTTTTTATTATTTTTTAAAATATTTACTTTTTAAAAAAAAATTTATTTGCTTTAGTTGTACACAATGCGGTTTTTTTTTTTAACGTGGTGCTGAGGATCGAACCCAGGCCGTGCACATGCTAGGCGAGCGCTCTACCACTGAGCCACAACCCCAGCCCTTAATATTTACTTTTTTAAAAAAATATTTATTTATTTACTTTAGTTGTACACAATGCAATGTATTTATATTTACGTGGTGCTGAGGATCGAACCCGGGCCGCGCACGTGCGAGGCGGGCGCTCCGCCGCTGAGCCACAACCCCAGCCCCAATATTTACTTTTTAATTGTACTTGTACACAATACCTTTATTTTATTTATTTTTTTTTTTATGTGGTGCTGAGGATGGAACCCAGGGCCTCACATGTGCTAGGTGAGCGCTCTACCACTGACCCACAACCCCAGCCCAAGATTTGCTTTTGATTTGTATGCATATAACATTTGAGAAGCACTGCCTTATACCCACATATATTTAATAAATATTTTCTGTATATATTATTAAATAATAACATTTAAAATGATTTAATTTAGTGGGGTATGGTGGTGAATGCCTGAAGTCTCAGCTACTTGGGAGGTAGAGGCAGAAGATTGCTCGGACCCAGGAGTTCAAGGCTAGGGGGGCAAGATATCAAAACCTTGTCTCAAGGGGCTGGGGTTGTGGCTCAGTGGTAGAGTGCTCGCCTAACATGGGCGTGGCCCGGGTTTGATCCTCAGCACCACGTAAAAACAAAGGCATTGTGTACAACTAAAAAAAAAACAAATAAATATTACAAAAAACCAAACAAACAAAAAACAAAACCTTGTCTCAAACAAATAAAACACCTGGAACTAAATGCCACAGAAACTTGAGGAAAATTAATAATTTTACCAGCTAGATTGGTGTGTGGACAGAGGTACATGATAAGACTTCAAAGAGATAGTGACATTGAAATCAAATCTTTTTTTTTTTTTTTTTTTTTTTTTTTTGGTACCAAGGATTGAACCCTTGACCCATATCTCCAGCACTTCTTATTTTATTTTTTTAAATTTTGAGACAGGGTCTTGCTAAGTTGTTTAGAGCCTTGGTAAATTGGTGAGGCTGACTTTGAACTGGTGATACTCCTGCCTCAGCCTCCCAAGTCTCTTGAAGTACAGGTGTATGCCACCGTCCCTCCTGAAATCATATCCTGAAAACTAGATAGGATTTCACATCTGAGAAAAACAGTGGAAGCATATGTGAATTTGTAGGCCATTCCAGGAAGGCTAAGTTGCTTGTGACCAGAGTGTAGGAAGAACAGTGTAGAGTATAGCCAGTGATGACTAGATTGGGTGAATGCCCATACAGAAAATTCTTGAATACTTGAAATCTCAAACCATAGACCTAGAAGCCCAAATTCTAGCTGAGTAGAATTTGAAGAATACAGCAAGCGTCCTACCTCTCATTTGCCTGTAATGCTTTTCAGAGGCAGTAAGCCATAGATCCATTGAAGCTTTTTCTTCATTACCGGTTTAAGCCATTAGTTTAGTTAAACTTAGTGTCTTTTTATTCAATTCAGAATCTGTGTCCCTGGGCCAAATTCTACAAATCCAAACACAGGAACATATAATGTTGCACAGTGCAGCAAGTACTGAGATAGAAGTAAGCACAGCATGAGCATTCCTGATATGAAAATCCAAAAATCTTCTGAAAACCAAAATTTTTGACACTGACATGACACTCAAAAGTTTTAGATTTTGGAGCATTTTGGATTCTGGATTTTCAGATTAGGAATGCTGAATTGCTGAAGTCTAAGCAAATATTCCTAAATCTGAAAAGCTTTGAAATCTAAACCATTTCTGGTACCAAGCATTTCAGATTATAGCTGTTCTACCTATAATGCTGTGGGCACAGAACGATCATTTAGGTCAATTTGAAAATTAACAAGTCTTCCTCAAAGATGTAATATCTTCCCTGAGCTGAATTGTGAAGGAAAATTAAGAGTTTTTTTCAGGTACAGGAGGAAGAGGAATGGGCTTTCCATGCAGAGGTAATTGGAATAGCATTATTGTCTCTCTTATTTCAGTGGATCCTGTACAAATTATTGTTTTGGCGGGGGGGGGGGGGGGGGACGGGGAGAAATGAGAAGAAAAGTGGAATAGGAGGCAAGGTACCTGCTACTCACTCATGTGCCAGATGATGATTCAGATTTCAGGGGAGGTAACTCAGACCAAGTCTTTCCTATCACCTTGACTACTTGTAGTGAATATGGAATTTCCTGAGAAACCCTCTTAATTAATTATACTTGGACCTGACTTGTTCAGTGTTATTTATCTTGAGATTCATGCTATTTTGTCATTTCTGTGAAATTCCTTCTATTATATAATCTCTGTACATCTTCTGTGAAACAATTAAGATATTAATTTTATATCAGTTTTGCTGTTTCTTGACTAGCTTTAAATATGCCATTAATCTGAGTTTTGTTTTTGATGATTGAGCTCTTTATATTGTCTTCTTTAGATAAGAGGTCTCCCAACTGCCTACAATAAAAACTTTCTAAAATATTAAAAAGTCATTTTTCCAAATTAAAAAAAAATTAGTGCGTACATAATGACAAATTTTTTAAACCCACACCTTAAAAGTTATTATTTTGCTTCACAGGAATAACCTGAATCACTCTTCTGTTATGATGGTGTACTTTTACTGGTTGGTGAATGATTCATATTTTCATTTACTCTTATTTAATTATACTAGTATAAACTTTATTTAAAAGATAGAGCCAAATATATCAGTCAGTCTTTCTTTAAAGGCCAAAGTGTAAAACACTAGCTGCATATAGTCTAGGTTAGAGGCAGGCTATCATCAAAGCAGGATGGCTTCAATTCCTTGATGCTATGTTATCAGACAGAATTTTCAGCCATTTTTTTTTTTTTTTTTTTTTTAGTTGTAGATGGATGGAATGCCTTTATTTTATTTTTTTATCTTTATGTGGTACTGAGGATGGAACCCAGTGCCTCACTCATGCTAGGCATGTGCTCTGCCACTGAGCTACAGCCCCAACCCTCCCCATCATTTTTGTCATCTTCTCCATTTCAGAAAAAAGACAAGGTTACTTGATAGACCACATGAAGGGAGGGAAATTAACTGATTTTATCCTTTTTTTTTTTTTTTTTTTTTTTTGTGGTACCGGGAATTGAACTCAGGGGCACTCGACCACTGGGTCACATCCTCAGACCTTTTTTTTTTTTTTTTTTTTTGTATTTTATTTAGAGACAGGGTCTCACTGAGTTGCTAAGTGCCTCGCTATTGCTGAGGCTGGCTTTGAACTCATGATCCTCCTGCCTCAGCCTCCCAAAGTGCTGGGATTACAGGCATGTGCCACCACGCCCTGCTAATTTTATCCTGTTTATAGTATATTTTTCCTATAATGGAAAAGACAAAAAATAAAGTCCTAATAAATTTACATGGGCCCAGTGAAAGTTAGTCTTTCAACAATAGACAAAGGAGCTGGGGATGTGGCTCAGTGGTGGAACACTTGCCTTATTTGTGCACAGACCTGGGCTAGATTTCCAGCACTATAGAAACAAAATAAAACAAAATGGGTAGAATGAAGGTTGTAAGAAGTAACTAGTGGGCTGGGGTTGTGGCTCAGCGACAGAGTGCTCGCCTCGCACGTGCGCGGCCCGGGTTCGATCCTCAGCACTACGTAAACATAAATGCATTGCATTGTGTACAACTAAAGTAAATAAATAAATATTAAAAAAAATAAGTAACTAGTATTTCATCAGTCTTCTTCCTTTTCTAATAGAGATTATCTCTAGTTAAAAAATAACAGACCTGATAGGCATGGTAGTATATTCTTGTAATTCCAGTGGAAACTGAGGCAGGGGGGTCCCAAGTTTGAGGCTTGCCCTAGTAATTCATCAAGGCCCTAGAGAACTTGGTGAGATCTGTCTCTAAATAAATAAATAAATAAAAAGGGCTGGGGATGTAGCTCAGTGGTAAAGCACCTCTTGGTTTAATCCAAGTATCCCCTCCTGCCAAAAAAAAAAAAAAAAAAAGTTAAAAGTTCTTAGCAGTGGCACACATCTATAGTCCAGCTACTTGGAAGGCTGAGACAGGAGTATCTCAAGTTCAGGGCCATCCTGGGCAGGATGGTGAGACCCTATATCAAAATTTAAGGACTAGGGTATAGCTTGGTGATTGAGCATTTGCCTAGCATGCATAAGACCCTGGTTTCCATCCCCAGGACTTCTTCCCAAAACCTAAAAACCAAATAAGCAAATAAAGAGTGATGTTTTATTTAGGATGTTTTTTTTTTCTTCCTTTGATTCTTTAGTTACAGAAGAATTGCCTCCTTTCACTTTGCAGTGACCGGATCCTTCAAGATGTTCCATTTAACAGGCAAGTGATAACCCTAAAAATTGAAATTTGGAATTTTAGAATTCTGTCTTGTGTCATTTCTTATCAGTTAGGATATCCTTGAGGTAAGATTAATTGAGTAGATGGAATTATGGGTTGTCTAATTTAAAGAATGCTTAACCTCGGGGGTTGGGGTTGGGGCTCAGCGGTGGAGCGCTTGCTTAGCATGTGCGTGGCCCAGGTTCGACCCTCCGCACCACGTAAAAATAAGCGCATTGTGTACAACTAAAGCAAATAAAAAAATATTTTTAAAAAGAATGCTTAATCTTTCTCAGATTTAATGCTTTTGACATTCAAAAGATCATATTGGCCCTTATTTTATATTTATAAAATAAATTATATTGGTTACAGTTTGCAAAGTATCCACACAATATTGTGTGCTATTGTTATTATTATCCCCATTCAAAAGATAAAGAGCCAGGCTGGGCACACAGTGGTGCATGCCTGTAATCCCAGTGACTTGGGAAGCTGAGGCCTTAGCAACTTAGCAAGACCCTGTGTCAAAAATTAAAAAAATGTTTGGGTTGGGGATATAGCACAGTTGGTAGAGTGCTTGCCTTGCATGCACAAAGCCTTGGGTTCAATCCCCAGCACCACCAAAAAAGAAAAATAAAAATTAAAAAAATGTTTAAAAAGGACTGGAGGGGCTGGGATTGTGGCTCAGCGGTAGAGCGCTCACCTAGCATGTGCGCGGCCCGGGTTCAATCCTCAGCACCATGTAAAAATAAACGCATTGTGTACAACTAAAGCAAATAAATAAATATTAAAAAAAAAAAAGGACTGGAGATATAGCTCAGTGGTAGAATGCCAGCTAGTACTGGGGATTGAACCTAGTATTGGAAAAAAAAAAGAGAAAAATGAAGAAACTGAATTTTTAGTTCAATGTCTTGTCTGTGGTTTTGTGACTAATGATGACTGCAATGCTGGAAAGACTCAGGCCTACTAGTTCTTTTCTCTGTAATAAACCTCTTTATTATCATCATTATTCAGTATTAAATTATGTAAGAAACTTTTTTTTAACTCTTTTTTTTTTTTTGGACACAATATCCTTATTTATTTATTTTTATGTGGTGCTGAGGATTGAACCCAGGGCCTCAACGCATGTAAGGCAAGCGCTCTACCACTGAGCTACAACTTCAGCCCCTGGAAGAAACTTTTTAAGCAGATGCTAATGGAAGCAATGTAATTGGATTCCATTACATTTAAATTAAATTATTGTCTGTGTTGTAATTTGGGAGTTCTAACAGTGATTTTTTTTTCCTTTGTTTTACCATTTAAAAATTCTTTTAATGATGGCATTTTGAAAAGGAAATTTATACTTTGAGTTAATGAAGCATGTTTCTTTCTTTCTTTTTTTTTTTTTTTTGGTGCTGGGTATTGAACTCAGGGGCACTTGACCACTGGGCCACATCCCCAGCCCTTTTTTTTTTTTTGTATTTTATTAGAGACAGGGTCTCACTGAGTTGCTAAGTGCCTCGACATTGCTGAGGCTGGCTTTGAACTTGCAATCCTCCTACCTCAGCCTCCCACGTGCTGGGATTACAGGCGTGTGCCACCACGCCCGGCTTGAAGCATGTTTTTTAAGCAGCAATTTTATTGAGATACTTGAGAATTGAACTCCTTGGTGCTTACCCACTGAGCCACATCCCCAGCCCATTTTATATTTTATTTAGAGACAGGGTCTAAGTTACTTAGAGCCTTACTAAGTTGCTGAGCCTGGCTTTGAACTTGTGATCCTCTTGTGTTGGCCTCCCAAGACACTGGCCTCCCAAGCCATCACACCCAGCCAAGATTTACTTTTATTTGGATACAGAGTACACTGTTATATGGTATGGCTAAGGGATGAGGTGTTAAATCTATTATTAGAAGTAAATATTTGTATAAAAATATAACTATGTCTCAGGTAGATTGCTAATTTTATTTTATAAACACTGAACCTCTATGCTAATCATTGAAATGAAATCGAAGGTGGGAAAAAAATCCTAAAGAAGATTAAAACTTACCCTAGGTATTGGTAAGTTTTCTAAAAGAACCAAATTATAAATATTTTAGGCTGTGGGCTATAGGGTCTCTATTGAAAATACTCAACTCTTTTTATCTCAAAAGCAGCCATAGACAATATGTAGACAAATGAGTGTGGTCTGTTCCAGCAAACTTTACAAAACAGGCAGCCTGGCCCACAGGTTATAGTTTGCCTCCCTCTGTTCTAGCCAATGCATTATGCTAGAATTAGCTTCTTTGTGGCCAGAGGCTGTGACTGATTCATCTCTTTGTCTCTAGTGTGTGGTTTTTTTGTTTTTGTTTTTTTTGGCGTTCTACCACTGAGCCCCATCCCCAGCCCTATTTTGTATTTTATTTAGAGACAAAGTCTCACGGAATTGCTTAGTGCCTTACAGTTGCTGAGGCTGGCTTTAAACTCATGATCCTCCTGCCTCAACCTCCACAGATGGCAGGGATTATAGGCATGTACCACTGCACTGGCTCTAGTGTGTGCTTTTGTTTTAAAAATTTTTTTAGATGTTGATGGGCCTTGGGCTGGGGATATAGCTCAGTTGATAGAGTGCTTGCCTTGCATGCACAAGGCCCTGGGTTCAATCCCCAGCACCAAAAAAAAAAAAAAAAAAAAAAAAAAGATTGGCCTTTATTTTATTCATTTATTTATATGCAGTGCTTAGAATCAAACCCAGTGCCTCACATGGTAGGCAGGTGCTCTACCCTGAGCCACAATCCCAGTCCCGTTTCTAGTGTTTATGTGGATATTTAATGGATGGATAGATGAGTAACTAAATGAGTATAATATGAGACAGAAGTTTTCATAGAACAAATGTTGGAAAAATTCACTAGAACCCCAAGCAAGGAAAAAAAGATGATATCTGATTGGTGATCATTGAAACCAAGCTCATGCATACTTATAATACCAGCTACTCAGAGGGCTGAGGCAGGAGGATCACAAGTTTGAGGTCAGCCTGGGCAACTTAGTGGGACTCTTGCCTCAAAGTAAAAGCCGGGCTTGGTGGCGCATGCCTGTAATCCCAGCACTTGGGAGGCTGAGGCAGGAGGATTGTGAGTTCAAAGCCAGCCTCAGCAATGGTGAGGCACTTAGCGACTCAGTGAGGCCCTGTCTCTAATAAAATGCAAAAAAAAAATGCTGGGGATGTGGCCCAGTGGTCGAGTGCCCCTGAGTTCAATCCCTGGTATCCAAAAAAAAAAAAAAAAAAAAAGTAAAAGTAAAAGAGCTGGGGAGGTAGCTCAGTTGTCTAACATGTGCAAAACCCTGGGTTTAATTCCTAGCACTGGAGGAAAAAAGAATACCTTCATGTTAGTGATGGCACTTGAGATAATAATAATGAACATGTCAGGTACCATTCTAAAATGTTTTACATATGCTTAGTCCTTACAACAATCAGGGAGATTGTTATTCTTAGAATTTTCATTTTATAGACGAGGAAACAGGCACAGAAAGGCTTAATAACTTGTTCAGGGTAATAAGATATAAGTAGAGTAGTCTAGATTTAAATCTAGATTGATGGACTGGGCATGTGGCTCAGTGGTAAGAGTGTGGCCTAGTGTGCAGGGGACCTGGATTTGATCCTCAGCACTGCAAAAAATAAAATAAAAAGCAAACGAACAAAAACTATAAATCCAAGCCAGGCGTGGTGGCGCACGCCTGTAATCCCAGCACTTGGGAGGCTGAGGCAGGAGGATCGTGAGTTCAAAGCCAGCCTCAGCAATGGCGAGGCACTTAGCAACTCAATGAGACCCTGTCTCTAATAAAATGCAAAAAAGGGCTGGGGATGTGGCCCAGTGGTTGAGTGCCCTTGAGTTCAATCCCCGGTACCACAAAAAAAACTACAAATCCAGACTGTCTTCATAGTGTCTACTTTTTATGTCCATACTATATTTGTTTTAAAGATGAAATATGGGCTGGGGCTCAGAGGTAGAGCGCTTGCCTAGCATGTGTGTGGCCCTGGGTTCGATCCTCAGCACCACATAAAAATAAATAAGTAAAATAAAGATTGTGTCCAACTACAACTAAAAAATAAATATTTTTTTAAAAAGATGAAATATGATAGAACTGTTTTATGTTGTAGAAATTGCATGAATAAAGGCACAAAGAGAGTAAACAATAAGACTAGTAAAAATTAATTTTTATCAAGAACTTATTATGGGGCTGGGGTTGTGGCTCAGCGGCAGAGCGCTCGCCTCGCACGTGCGCGGCCCGTGTACAATCCTCAGCACCACGTAAACATAAATGCATTGCATTGTGTACAACTAAAGTAAATAAATAAATATTTAAAAAAAATAAAAAAAAGAACTTATTATGTCCCAATTTTTGTACTACGTTGTAAGCTTGTATGTGATATTATTATTATTTGCATATTTGCAGTGCTGGGGATCAAACCCTGGGCCTTGCTTATGCTAAGCAAATGCTCTATCACTGGACTATATCCCAGTCCATGTGATATTTAATCCTCACAACAACCTTATGGAATACTTTTGTTATTATTTTATAGATAAAAATATTGCAGTTCAGCCGGGCGCGGTGGCGCACGCCTGTAATCCCAGCACTTTGGGAGGCTGAGGCAGGAGGATCACGAGTTCAAAGCCAGCCTCAGCAATGGCGAGGCACTTAGCAACTCAGTGAGACCCTGTCTCTAAATAAAATACAAAAAAGGGTTGGGGATGTGACCCAGTGGTTGAGTGCCCCTGAGTTCAATCCCCGGGTACCAAAAAAAAAAAAAAAAAAAAAAAAAAAAAAATTGCAGTTCAGAGGGATTAAGGAATTTACCAGGGGTCCCAAAATTATTAAGTAATAGAACTGGTATTCGAATCCAGGCTGACTCAAAAGTATATGATGTTCTTAATGATCTGACTGCATTGCTTTACATGATAAAATAATTCATTTTTTTATTATCATTGAGTAACTAGAATTCAAAACCTGGCTTCAAAATCTGTACCCTTATCTGGGCATGGTGGTGCACAACTGTAATCCTAGCAACTCGAAGGCTGAGGTAGCAGGATCACAGTTCAAGGTCTTCCTAGCCAATTTAGTGAGACTCTCAAAATAAGAAGGGTTGGGGATGTACCTCAGTGGTAGAGCGCTTGCCTAGCATTTCTGAAACCCTGAGTTCAGTCTTCATTAGCAAAAAAAAAAAAAAGAAAAAGAAAAAATAAAAAAACAGCAGCAGCAGCAAAGATTTAAAAGTATGGTACCTAAGTTCTCTGACAAGTTTATTACCAACGTGCTGGCACAAACTGAAGGGAAAACAATGGAAACAGAGAACCACCTTATGATCTACTATATAAACATGCTGGGTTGGCTGAAGCAGGAGGATTGCTAGTTCAAAGCCAGCCTTAGAAATTTAGTGAAGTGGCCGGGCGCGGTGGTGCACGCCCGTAATCCCAGCACTTTGGGAGGCTGAGGCAGGAGGATCGCGAGTTCAAAGCCAGCCTCAGCAATGGCGAGGCACTTAGTAAACTCAGTGAGACCCTGTCTCTAAATAAAATACAAAAAAGGGCTGGGGATGTGATCCAGTGGTCGAGTGCCCCTGAGTTTCAATCCCCAGTACCAAAAAAAAAAAAGAAATTTAGTGAAGTCCTAAGCAATTTGGTGAAACCCTGTCTCTAAACAAAATATAAAAAGGGCTGGGGATGTGGCTCTAGGTTCAATCCCTAGTACCAAAAAAAAAAAATCATGCTGGTTTGCACAGGCTGGGCACAGTGACACTCACTTGTACGCCCAGTGACTTGGTAAACTAACACAGGATGATTGCAAATTCAAGGCTAGCCTCAACCACTTAGTGAAAATCTGTCTCAAAATAAAAAATAGAAAGGGCTGGGGATGTAGCTCAGTGGTAAAGTGGGTTAGATCCCCAGTACCAAAAAAAAAAAAAAAAAAAAAAATAGTACTGGGTTGGAGATGTAATGATATAGCTCAGTGATAAGAGCATTTGCCTAACATGGATGAAGCCTTAGATTGGATTCCCAATACCACACATATACACAAAAAAGAAAACAACAATAAAATATGCCTGTTCAGAGATGGCCTTGGGAATAAAAGGAGGTAATATTAAATGAGGGAAGTTGCAGAACAGCAGTCTATCTCAATATAATCATTCAGCCAACATGTATTAAGCACTATTTATTTGTTAATCACTGTATTGGGTATCTGGCATAAAGGTATAAATAGGATATGGTTCCTTTCCTTGAGGACCTCACAAGCCAGTGAGGTGAGTCTCTGGATGATCATGGATCTCTGATAGATTTATAAACAAAACACTAAGGGTTTGAGGGCTGGGGTTGTGGCTCAGCGGCAGAGCGCTCGCCTCGCACGTGTACTGCCCGGGTTCGATCCTCAGCACCATGTAAAACATAAATGCATTGCATTGTGTACAACTAAAGTAAATAAATAAATATTTTTTAAAAAAACACTAAGGGTTTGAGAAGTCAGTGATAACTTACTGGGCTGGGGATATAACTAGCTCATTTGGTAAAGTGCTTGCCTCACATGCACAAAGTCCTGGGTTCAATTCCTAGCACCACCAAAAAAAAAAAAAAAAAAAAGAACTTACTAAGGAAAGCTTCTCAAAGGAAGTAGTATTTGACTGGGGTCTTGAAGGATGAAATTATGGATAAGATAATGTCATCTTGATTTGTCTCCCACATTTAGGGTTTGGCAAATTTATCTCTATTTTCAAAATATATCCAGAATTCTACAATTTCTTTTCACTGCCATTTCTTCCATCCAGACTAGACTAAAAGTGATTTCCTTTCTGAATTATTGTAGTAGCTTTTGAACTGCTCTCCTGCTTCTGTCCCTTGCCTTCTGATGCTTATTCTACATATAGCTGATAGAGTAATCCTATTAAAAAAAAAAACATCAGTGAGTTGGGCCTGGTGCAGTGGCACATGCCTATAATCCCAGTGACTTGAGAGCCTGAGATAGGATGATCTCAAATTTGAGGTCAGCTCAGCAATTTAGTGAGATCTTGTCTCAGAATCAAATAAAAATAACTAAAGATAGAGCTCTCTGGGAAAACATCCCTGGATTCAATCCATGGTACCAAAAAACAAAATAAACCATCAGTCAATTCCTGTCATATCTGCACTCAGAAGGCTTCCATGTCTTTACATCTCATTCAGAGAAAAAGCTAATTCTTTTATTTTTTTCCATACTGTGGATTAAGCACAGGGCCTCACACGTGGCTAGATGAGTGATCCACCACTGAGCTACATCTCTAGACCTATTAACTTTTTATTTTGAGACAGGGTCTTGCTAATTTGCCTAAGCTTGATTCAAACTTGTGATTCTCTTGCCTCTGCCTCCTGAGTAGCTGAGATTACAGATATGCACCACTGCCTAGCAAGCTAATTAAAAAAAAAAATTTTTTTTTATTTAGCCGGGTACAGTGGCGCATGCCTGTAATCCCAGCACTTGGGTGGCTAAGGCAGGAGGATCACGAGTTCAAAGCCAGCCTCAGCAATGGCAAGGCACTTAGCAACTCAGTGAGACCCTGTCTCTAAAAAAAATTCAAAAGGGGCTGGGGATGTGGCCCAGTGGTCGAGTGCCCCTGAGTTCAATTCCTGGTACCCACCCCCCCAAAATTTATTTATTTGCTTTAGTTGTACACAATGCCTTTATTTTTACGTGGTGCTGGGGATCAAACCCAGGCTGCTCACATGCTAGGCGAGCGCTCTACCGCTGAGCCACAACCCCAGCCCACAAGCTAATTTTTAAAAAAGAATTTTCTTTAGTTGCAGGTGGACACAGTACCTTTATTTTATTTATTTTTATGTGGTGCTGAGGATTGAACCCAGTGCCTTGTATGTGCTAGGCAGGTGCTCTACCACTGAGTTACAACCCCAGCCCAAGTTAATTCTTTACTAAGACTCTGATCTGGCTCCCCTTTTACCCACATCTGACCTCATCTCAGAGTCTTGCCCTGCTTTTCTCTGTTCTGGCCTCACTGGCTTCCGTGCTATTTCTCAAAACCTCCAGGTACATCACACTTCATGTCCATGTATTTCCTATTCTCTCTACCTGGAATGCTTTTCCTTTTACATTAATGTGGCTTGCTCTCTTACTTCTTCAAAAGGCTTTACTTACTAAGTGTCCATAAATAAAATTTTACCATTTCATGTCTTCTCTTTCCTTTCTTATTATTTTCTGTAGCATATTCCATACCATATATTTTATTTATTTATCTGATTTAATGTCTTTTTTCTTCTTCCCTAGATATAAAATCTATGAGAAGCAGGATTTCTTTTTTTCTTTCTTTCTTCTTCTTTTATTTTTTTGCTTTGTTCACTGCTGTATCTCCACCATTAGGAACACTCTGGGTCAAAGCAGATTTTCAGTAAATGTTTGTGAATTAATGAATGTTCCTATTGCTGCTATGTGCTATGAGGAGCCCAGAAAATGCTTAAATTAACACTTTGGTATAGGTAGGCATGGTGGCACATGCCTATTGGGAGACTTGGGAGGCTGAGGCAGGAGGATCTTGAGTTCAAAGCCAGCTTCAGCAATGACGAGGCACCAAGCAACTCAATGACACTCAACACAGTGACACCTTGTCTCTAAATAAAATATAAAATAAAGCTGGGTATGTGGCTCAGTGGTTGAGTGCGTCTGAGTTCAATCCCTGGCACCAAAAATAAAATAAAAATAACAAAATCACTGTAGTATAGAAATATAAAGTAGGTAATAATTCTAGAAGATGAAATGTGGTTTTGACCATATTTTCCAAACCCTTAATTCTTTACAAAATGTCAGAATTAATAAGGCATCATCTTGAAAACATTTAAGTGTAATTGTTTATTCTCTATCAGTTAAGAGGAATTTTTCCTTTCTGATCTTACCTATTTCAGTTATAGCATCAGTGCCCAGCTAGAGCTCTGAAACTCTGTCTGGGCCTCCAGATTTAACTCATAAAACCCTGTATGTGTTTCAGGTTTGAAGCAGCCAAGCTTGTCATGCAGTGGCTCTGCAACCATGAGGATCAAAATATGCAAAGGATGGCAGTTGCTATCATTTCCATTCTGGCTGCCAAGGTACCTGAACTCCTGCTGAATAATTTTCTGTAGGAAGTTGTTTCCCATTACAGTTACTATCTGCCCCCACCATCTATGTCCTAGAAATACTAGTAAACCTCTTGGCCAGACTGTTTATTCAAGCTGCATTAAATATTGCAGAATTCCAAGTTGGTCAGATATTTTCGTTTGGCCTTAGAGTCTGTTATAATAAATGGTAGTAAACTCATGCTATTAGTTTTTGGACATTTACCTTGTCTTATGCTTGTTTCTAGCTTTCTACAGAACAAACTGCACAGCTTGGTGCTGAGCTCTTCATTGTCAGGGTAAGCTCATTTATCTCCTCTCTGCAGTCTACTAGATAGTATTTATTTTTCTTATTTTCAGGCAGTGTTTTGTATCTTCTGACTATATATACATATATATGTGTACACATGTGTGTTTATGTTTTTCTGGTATTGGGGTTTGAACCCAGTGATGTTCTACTACTGAGCTATATCTCTAGCCCTTTTTATTTTGAGACAGAGTCTACGCTGGTCTGGAACTTGTAATCCTCCTTGTCTCAGCCTCCTGAGTAGTTAGTATTCGAAGTGAGCACCACAATGTATAGCTTGGTACTGGGGACTGAATTCAGAGCTTTTACATGCTAGGCAAATGTTGTCTATTCAACTATACCCTCAGCCTCTATTTTTTTAAAACAATTTTTTTTTTTTGTTATTGGGGATTGACTTCAGGGGCACTCGACCACTGGGCACTCGACCACTCCCCAGCTCTTTTTTGTATTTTATTAGAGACAGGGTCTCACTGAGTTGCTAAGTGCCTCGCCATTGCTGAGGCTGGCTTTGAACTCACGATCCTCCTGCCTCAGCCTCCCAAGTGCTGGGATTACAGGCGTGCACCACTGTGCCCAACTAAAACAATTACTTTTATTACTACTTCTTTTTTTTTTTTTCCTTGTACCAGGATTGAACTCAGGGGCACTCAGCCACTGAGCCACATCCCCAGCCCTTTTTTATATTTTATTTAGAGACAGGGTCTCACTGAGTTGCTTATCGCGTCACTTTTGCTGAGGCTGGATTTGAACTTGCAATCCTCCTATGTCAACCTCCCCAGCTGCTGGGATTACAGGCATGCATCTCAGTGCCCAGATTTTTTATTACTTCTTTTTTTAAAAATATATATTTTTAGCGGGGCGCGGTGGCGCACGCCTGTAATCCCAGCACTTTGGGAGGCTGAGGCAGGAGGATCGTGAGTTCAAAGCCAGCCTCAGCAATGGCGAGGCACTTAGCAACTCAGTGAGACTCTGTCTCTAATAAAATACAAAAAAAGGGCTGGGGATGTGGCCCAGTGGTCGAGTGCCGCTGAGTTCAATCCCCAGTACCAAAAAAAAAAAAAAAAAAAAAAAAAAAAAAAACCCCAAAAATATATATTTTTAGTTGTATATGGACACAATATCTTTATTATTTATTTATTTTTATGGGGTGCTGAGGATTGAACCCAGGGCCTCACGTTTGCTATGCAAGCGCTCCACTGAGTCACAACTCCAGCCCTTTACTACTTCTTAATGGATGTATTCATTTATTTTCAAGAAGCAATTTCATGCCTTACCAGATGGAAAAAGCCCTGAGTAAGCTGACCTAGGTTCTAATTTATAATCTTGCTTTGTGAATTTAGGTAAATTACTTGAACCTTTGGGGCCTACATAAGCATTAAGATCCTATCTAGCTAGGTTATGTGGCACATGTCTGTAATTCCAGTGGTTTGGGAAGTTGAGGCAAGAGGATCGTAAGTTCAAAGCCAGCCTCCGCAACTTAGTGAGTGACTGTCTCAAAATAAAAAACAAAAAAGGACTGGAGATGTGGCTCAGTGATTAAGTACACTGGGTTTAATCCCTGGAACAACAACAACAAAAATCTTTTTATCCCAGTATGGTAGTGTGTAAGAGCCCTAATAAGGAGATAGCTAAGATGGCGGCTAGCTGAGAGCCATAAGAGGTGTTTCAGTATTTTCACCTGATATTCATGCTTTTTTTTTTTTTTTTTTTTTGTACCAGGGATTGAACTCAGGGGCACTCAACCACCGGGCCACATCCCCAGCCCTTTTTTGTATTTTATTAGAGACAGGGTCTAACTGAGTTGCTAAAGCGCCTCGCCATTGCTGAGGCTGGCTTTGAACTCACAATCCTCCTGCCTCAGCCTCCCAAGTGCTGGGATTACGGGTGTGCGCCACCACGCCCGGCTTCATGCATTTATCTAAGAATCTTTCTATGCCCGTGAACACTATGTGACGCACCTGTAAGTTTGAGCTGTTGACATGTGTATACTTGTTAAGGCAAAAAGTATTTAACTGGGTGAGGTTGGCTAGAGAGTGTGGTTGGAGTTGGAGAGGTTGTTGGAGCCAGAGAGAGAAGTTAGAAGAAGCAAGAATAAAGAGCCTATTCATTTTCCAGTCTGAGGGGGTTAAAGTTAAAGTGTTAAGGGACTCCAACATACTCAACATGAAAGGAGCTTGGGGCCCATAGGTCATTATTGCTTCTTTGAAATTTTTTATTGTTTTGAAGTCTAGGGATTGGTGGTACCTCTGCCCATTTTCATTTTCAAATACTGGCAGATCCTAATGTCCCTGCAGGTTTTGATGTTCAAGGGCGCCTAAGTGCTCAGAAAGGCCTTAATCTCTGCCTCAAGGGCACGCAAATGCTCAGAAATACCCCTCATGGTTTCTGTAATTGATTCAACCCATGAGGGAGCAGAGGGCACAAGTGGTTCCTCTACTTGACGGTCCTTTCTGGTCTTAACTGACTCAGCAGAGGAGGCTGTGCTTTCATGGTTATTTGACTCCTCCTCACTACTATTACTTTCACTAGTAGTAAAATCCTGAGTCCCAGGTTCAATTGAGAGCATGTATTTCTTGGCTATCTCTAATAAATCTCGGATAGCTTTAGCAGCTCGGATCTTCATCATTTTTGAGTTCACACAAATACTGTCCTTACTGTTCCTAACTGATTCAGCGGAGGCTATGCTTTCATGATCACTTTCCTCCTCATTATTAGCTATATCAAAGAATTCTTCCATAGCCTTTATCACTCGGGTCTTGGTTATTTTCGAACTCATCTTTAGAGACTTCTCAATTCTTACCTGTCGATTCCGAATTCCCCATTCCCCGCACGGGCCACCACTTGTTGCCGCCTGCAGCTATTGCCGCCTCAGCTATTGCCGCCTGCAGCTATTGCCGCCTGCAGCAACGATACCGCGGGAAAGAATTCGGAAACAGACTGGAAAATGAATAGGCTCTTTATTCTTTTTTTTTTTTTTTTTTTTTTTTTTTTTTTGTGGTACCGGGGATTGAACTCAGAGGCACTTAACCACTGGGCCACATCCCCAGCCCTTTTTTTTTTTGTATTTTATTTAGAGACAGGGTCTCACTGAGTTGCTAAGTGCCTCGCCATTGCTGAGGCTGGCTTTGAACTCGCGATCCTCCTGTCTCAGCCTCCCAAAGTGCTGGGATTACAGGTGTGCGCCACCACGCCCGGCTAGGCTCTTTATTCTTGCTTCTTCTAACTTCTCTCTCTGGCTCCAACAACCTCTCCAACTCCAACCACACTCTCTAGCCAACCTCACCCAGTTAAATACTTTTTGCCTTAACAAGTATACACGTGTCAACAGCTCAAACTTACAGGTGCGTCACATAGTGTTCACGGGCATAGAAAGATTCTTAGATAAATGCATGAATATCAGGTGAAAATACTGAAACACCTCTTATGGCTCTCAGTTAGCCGCCATCTTAGCTATCTCCTTATTAGGGCTCTTACAGTAGTGCATGCTTGTAATCCCAGTGACTCAGGAGACTGAGGCAGAAGGATTGCTAGTTTGAAGCCAGCCTGAGCAGTTTAGTGAAACCCTATCTCAAAAGAAAAAATTTAAAAAGGGCTGGGGTATAGCTCAGTGGTAGAATGGACCTGGATTCAATCCCCAGTACTGGAGGTTAAAAAAAAAAAAAAAGTCCTGTCTAGGAGCTAGGCAGGGTGGGGTGCACCTATAATCCAAAGTACTTGGGACGATAATGCAGGAGGATCACAAGTTCAAGGCCAGCCTGGGCACTTTAGAGAAACCCTGTCTCAAAATGTTTAAGAAAGGGCTGGGGCTGTGTATGCTGGTGCAGTCCTGTATTCTCAACAACTTCCAAGGCTAAGGCAGGAAGATTGCAAGTTCAAGGCCAACCTGGGCATTTTAGTGAGACCCTGTCTCAAAATAAAACGGGATAGGGATATAACTCAGTTTTGGAGCATGTGCCTAAAATGTATGAGGCCCTGGGTTCAATCCCGAGCACCATAAATAAATAAATAAATAAATAAATAAATAAATAAATCACAAATTATAATGACAAGTCAATAATGAAAAGATAATTCTCTTTTACTTCTTTTAGCAACTTCTTCAAATAGTGAAGCAGAAAACCAACCAAAATTCAGTGGATACTACATTGAAGTTTACTTTGAGTGCACTTTGGAACCTCACAGATGAATCCCCAACCACTTGCAGACACTTTATTGAAAACCAAGGCTTAGAACTCTTCATGAGAGTTCTAGAGGTTAGAATGAGAACTTAATCCACTGTTTAACATTGATTTATTTATTTATGCATTTATTATATTTGGTTCTTTGGGTAATTATAGATTTCCCTTTCTTTCTTACAGTCTTTCCCAACTGAGTCATCCATTCAACAGAAAGTTCTAGGACTTTTGGTAAGATATACACATTTCCTGTTAAGTTCCAAGCTATATTTGTTTTCCTTTGGAAGGAATACATTGAAAGCTGCTGATGAACTGGGGATGGGAGCACACGCCTATGATCCCAGTACTCAGAAGGCTGAGGCCGGAGGATTGCAAATTCAAAGCCAAGCTGGGCAATTTAGCAAAATCTTATCTCAAAATAAAAAATAAAAAGGGCTGGGATTTGGCTCAGTGGTAGAATACCCCAAGTATAATCCCTAATGCCACTAAAAGAGAGAGGAATTAATATTTTCATGTTTGTTCTGTTTTTTTTTTTTAATATTTATTTATTTACTTTAGTTGTACACAATGCATTTGTCTTTACGTGGTGCTGAGGATCGAACCCGGGTCGCGCACATGCTAGGTGAGCGCTCTACTCCTGAGCCACAACCCCAGCCCCTCATGTTTGTTCTTTTTTTAATATTCATTTTTTAGTTGTAGTTGGACACAATAACTTTATTTTATTTATTTATTTTTACATGATGCTGAGATCAAACCCAGGGCCGCACACGTGCTAGGCAAGTGCTCTACTGCTGAGCCACAACCCCAGCCCATCTTGTTCTTTCCCCCTCCTCTCCCTTCCCCTCTATTCTCCTCTTCTTTCCTCTTCACTCTTTTCCCCTCTTCTGTCGTCTTCTTCCCTCCCCTCCCCTCCCTTCCCATCCCCTCTCCTCTCCTCTTCCTTTCCTATCCTCTCCTCTTCCTTTTGAGATAGGGGCTCATTTAGTTGTCCAGGCTAACCTTGAATTTGCAGTCCTCCTGTATCACCCTCTGGGTGTTATGGCGAGATTGTAATAAATCACCAAGTCAACCTTTAAAGCAAGAGATAGAACTAACTTTATTCACCAGCCCATGGTCCAGATCCACCAGCTGGCGGGCCAAGAGGCAGGCTGCAAGTCTATACCCTTCGACCCCTCCTGGGGTTTGAGTCCACTTTATAGTCCAAAACCACATTAATTATAAACGGCTATTGCCATGATTCAAAACCATAAACAAACATGAAATCTAAAATCATAAGCAGAAGGGGAAGTGGGTCAAAATGACCCTAGTTGAGTACAAGTTAAAGAATGGTTACTAATGTCTAGACCATCATTCTTTGACAGGGTACATTGTCCAAGAAAAATGGAAACCAAAGAGAGAACAATTTTACATTGCATAAGAATTGCCATTTTGTATTGCCAAACATGCTATGCTAAGCAACTGTTGATGGATATAGAGACGGGTATTCCCATGGGAGAAGCATTTCTTACATGACATGGAGTCTCAGGGTAAAATGGAATCTGTTTGGTCATTTCCCATATATTCTGGCTCATAATTGCAAGAAAATTACCACAAAGTTAGCAATTTTTGTTTGTTTTTTTGCAGTGCTGGGAATTGAACCCACGCAGGTCCTCATGCATGCTAAACAAATGTTCTACCACTGAGCCACATCCCTTTCTAAATATATATATATAATATATATATATAATATATATTTCTAATATATATATTTTTTCTCCTTATGTTTATGTTTTCATTTCATCTTGAGTAATATTTATAATAGCTCTTTTAAATCTTTGCCAAAAGTGTTGTGTATCTCAAATGGAGACCTTAATTCTGCCCTGGCAGGTTCTTGACTTACAATGCAGAAAGGAATTTCAGGATGTGTTAAAAGAGGCACAAGCAGAGGTTTATTTAGAAAAGTAAGGAGATTTATTCAGGAAAGCAAGCAAGAGAGCAGGATATGCACTCAAAGGACAGGGAGTGTGGGCACTCAAGAGTGAGATGCCAGCTGGGCATGGTAGAGATGCCTGTAATCCCAGTGACTCAGGAGGCAGAGGCAGGAAGATTGCAAGATCAAGGACAAGTTTCAGCAATTAAGTGAGGCCCTAAGCAACTTAGTGAGACCCTGTCTCAAAATAAAAAATAAAATGAGCTGAATATGGCTCAGTGGTAGAACACTGGGTTCAATCCATGATATAAAATAAAACAAAAAAAAAAAAGTGAGATACAGCTGGGCGCGGTGGCGCACGCCTGTAATCCCAGCACTTGGGAGGCTGAGACAGGAGGATCGCGAGTTCAAAGCCAGCCTCAGCAATGGCGAGGCACTTAGCAACTCAGTGAGACCCTGTCTCTAAATAAAATACAAAAAAAAGGTCTGGGGATGTGACCCAGTGGTCGAGTGCCCCTGAGTTAAATCCTCAGTACCCAAAAAAAAAAAAAAAAAAAAAGTGAGATACTTTTTTGGGGTCTTAGGCTTCTTCTTTTAAAGGAAACTTTGTAAGTGGTGAGCTTCAACCTAATGAACTCCATTGTTTTCATCAAGGAGCAGAGTAATTCTGGGTGGTCTGGTTCTTTTAGAACCATTACGTTGAATTAATAGCACTCACACTGTACCCATGTATATATTAGTTTTTTTTTTTTTTTTTTTTTTTTGGTACCGGGGATTGAACTCAGGGGCACTCGACCACTGGGCCACATCCCCAGCCCTTTTTTTGTATTTTATTAGAGACAGGGTCTCACTGAGTTACTAAGTGCCTCGCCATTGCTGAGGCTGGCTTTGAACTCGCGATCCTCCTGCCTCAGCCTCCCAAAGTGCTGGGATTACAGGCGTGCGCCACCGCGCCCGGCTTATATTAGATTTTTAACATTCCTTCTCTCTCTCTCTTTCTCACTCTCTTTCTCTTCCCACCTCCCACCTTCTTTTAATCTGTCTAAAATACATTCTGTAAACTGACAAACTATATAGGCTATATTTAACTGGATTTACAGTACCCTAAGATTTATTGGACCTTTTAAATTCAGGCCTGGAGGAAAACAGGTCTTGGAAGTGAAGGTGAGAGCATTCATGGAGGTTTTATTAATTAATTAATTAATTAATTCTTAATGTTTTTCGTTATAGATGGACACAATACTTCTATATTATTTATTTATTTTTATGTGGTGCTGAGGATTGAACAGTGCCTCACATATGCTAGGCAAGTGCTCTACCCCTGAGCCATAACCCCAGTCCCTTATGGGGGTTTTAGATTTAAAATTATAGTCCTTTTTTCCTTCCTTGTTCATCTCCTTTCTAGACATCCTTCTTTCTTATATTTTAACTCAGCCCCATGGCATTTCACCCCATATCATATAATTAGTCAATTAAAGATTTGAGGGTACATCTATACAACTCAATCTGTCTCTGTGTGTATGTCTGACTGTTGATACTCTCTCTCTTTCCTTTCCAATACTCTGTTCTACAAAATTTTGCAGCTTGGTCACCATGAACTATAATTTCTGCCTTCTCAACTGAACAAAACTACAAGGTTCTCTTTGGGTTCATTGTAATCTGGAAACTGCACCATTTGAATACTTTTCTCTCAGCAGTCACCTTCTGGCATTGTTTGTTGTCCAATGTCTGAAGACAGTTCCCTTAACCACTTACTATGTATATTACATTAATTTTCACACATTTTTTTTTTTCAGAACAATATAGCTGAAGTACAAGAATTACATTCTGAATTAATGTGGAAGGATTTTATAGACCACATCAGTAGTCTCCTACATAGTGTTGAAGTGGAAGTCAGTTACTTTGCAGCTGGAATTATTGCACATTTAATATCAAGAGGAGAACAAGCTTGGACATTAAGCCGTAGCCAGAGGAATTCTCTTCTTGATGACCTGGTAGGGTCATTTTTCCTTTTCTGGAAATATACATATTGGTTAAACTATCAGAGGCTTATAATGTAATAATGTGATATTAATAAATACTATAATTCTTCCTGTATGTCTTATGTCTTCTAGCATTCAGCTATTTTGAAATGGCCAACTCCAGAGTGTGAAATGGTAGCATACAGGTAATTAACATGATAATTAGTAAAAGGCCAGTGGGGCGCTGAGGATATAACTCAGTTGTTAGATTGTTTGCCTAGCATGCCTGAGGCCCTGTGTTCTATCCCAAGCAACACACACACACACACCAAAAAAAAAAAAAAAAAAAAAAAATTAAAAAGCCAGTGACCAGGGCTGGGGTTGTAGCTCAGTGGTAGTGCACTTGCCTGGCATGTGTGAAGCATATAAATAAATAAAATAAAGGTCTATCAACAACAACAAAAAAGCCAGTGACCAGCTGGGCATGGTGGCACATGACTGTAATCCCAGTGGCCCTGTAATCCAGTGGCCCAGGAGGCTGAGGCAGGAGGATCAGGAGTTCAAAGCCAGCCTCATCAAAAGCGAGACACTAAGCAACTCATTGAGACCCTGTCTCTAAATAAAATACAGAATAGGGTGGGAATATGGCTCAGTGGGCAAGTGCCCCTGAAATTAATCCCTGGTACCAAAAAAAAAAAAAAAAAAAAGCCAGTGGTTCATACCTCAAGATCACTCCTATTAGATGTATAATCTTTCTCTCTGGTATCTCTATTAGTACTGGCTTTAAAAGAAGCAAAGTTTTGCCTGGTGTGGTGGCACATCCCAGTAATTTCAGCTACTCAGGAGGCAGGGGCAGGAGGATCAGAAGTTCCAGGCCAGCCTGAGAAATTTAGTAAGATCCTGTTTTAAAATAAAATAAGAAGGTCTGGAGATATATCCCAAAGGTAGAGTGCCCCTGTGTTCAGTCTCCAGTACAACCAAAATAAAAAAAGTAGCAAAGTACTTCACATTTTTCTGTCACCTATACATTCATCATTCTTTCTATAGATACGTCCCAGAGATTTGTCTCTACTCTTGAAATTCAAAGATGACCAAGACATGGTGCTATACACAAGATCAAATGTGAATTTCATATAATTCACCATGATGCTAGATGTGCATAGAATGTTATAAAATTTAAAAATAAGCGTCTGTAACCTTATACTGGAAGATATTTAAAGGAAGTAAATTGCAATGAGTTTTAAAAGATATTTAAGGTTAAGCAAGAGATTTTATGATGAGAAAGCAATGTATGAATATACACAGATCTTAAACAACATGACAGCATTGACAGAACTAGAAGTAACACATTTGTTCAGGAAAACTATTATAATTTATTGCAGCTGGGCGCAGTGGTGCACACCTATAATCCCAGCACTTGGGAGGCTGAGGCAATGGTGAGGCACTAAGCAACTCAGTGAGACCCTGTCTCTAATAAAATACAAAAAAGGGCTGGGGATGTGACCCAGTGGTCGAGTGCCCCTGAATTAAATCCTCGATACCCCCCCCCCAAAAAAAATTTGCATACTGAATTCCTAACTCTGTTTATGAAAATTAAGTAACTTGATAGCCAACTCAATTACCCAAAGTATTCCTGGTTGCTTCTTTTTATTCTTTTTTTTTTTTTTTTTGGTCCTAGCGACTGAACCCAAGGGTGGTTAATCACTGAGCCAAATCATGCTTTTTATTTTGAGAGAGGTTCTTACTAGGTTGTTTATAGTCTCATTAAGTTTCTGAGACTGGCTTTGAATTTGTAATCCTCCTGCCTCAGCCTCCTGAGCCACTGGGATTAAAGTGTGTGTGCTACCATACCCAGGTCCTGATTGCTTCTTAATTTTCTTACAACTGATTTTTGTTGTCTGCTTCATAAGTGCTGGTGCTGCCAACATTTTTGACTTCCCCAATTTATGTTTTACCCATTTTTGTAAAGACCAGTAGAAATAAAAAAGCTAATTCTAGACCTTCAGAATATTCTCAATTGGTTATCACCTAACTTCTCCATTTCTTGTTTCTTTTACTGTTCAAAATATGTGTTTTTTTTTTTTTTGGGGGGGGGGTGCTGGGGATCCAACCCAAGGCCCTGTGTATGTGAGGTAAGCACTCTACCAACTGAGATACATCCCCATTCCCATCAAAATGTGTATTTTTAAGACAAAAAAAAAAAGTGTTTATGAAGATTTTTTTTCCCTCTTTTGGTTCTGTGTCCTAATCACCTTTCATGTTCTATACCAAGATATGTCTAAATGCAATCTTTTCTGAAATCAGGCTAAGACAAAAAAATGATGTTCTATAATTCATTTATATTAATTTACAATTAATAAGATGAAATTTCTAAAATGAAAGGTTTAGAAATTACCACTTAGAAAATAATGTTACAAGCCTGGTGTGGCGGCACACGCCTGTAATCCCAGCGGCTCGGGAGGCTAAGGGAGGCTAAGGCAAGAGGATCGAGAGTTCAAAGCCAGCCTCAGCAAAAGCAAGGTGGGTGAGAAAAATACAAAATAGGGTTGGGGATGTGGCTCAGTGGTCGAGTGCCCCTAAGTTCAATCACCGGTACCAAAAATAGAAAATAACGCTACATATAGAATGTAACTTTGATTCTTTTCTTTTGAAACTTTAGGTCCTTTAATCCATTTTTCCCACTACTTGGCTGCTTTACAACACCAGGAGTCCAACTATGGGCTGTTTGGGCCATGCAACATGTCTGCAGCAAGAATCGTATGTACCAAAAAAGAGAATTACAGTTTTCATTTTCAAGTGAAATTCTCCTTTCACAGAAAGCTATTTCTAATTTGTGTATTGCAGTGGTTTGTAAGGATACTGCCTTTTAAAGATATAATATAAGAGACTTTGAGATTATAAACTAAAAGAATCTTTCAGAAGGGGCTTGGCAATACCAAATGACAATGCTATAATGTAGATACTATTCTAATCTCATGGAATTTAAAGATTAAGAACCTATAGTGAAGGCTGGGGTTTTAGCTCAGTGGTGAAGCACTTGTGGGGCATTGGTTCGATCTTCAGCACCACATAGAAATAAATAAATAAAACATAGGCATTGTGTCCATCTAAAACTAAAAAAAAAAAAAAATTAAAAAAAATAAACCTATAGTGAGTCTCATTTGTTGAATAAAAGATCCTAAGTAGAGTCGCTGCTGATTATCATACATTCCAGTGCCTAATCTTCATTCACCCAAAATTCCATTATGTATGATATTGTTGTTAGTACCCATTATCTCTGGAGAAACAAAAGTATTTTTCTTTTCGCTCATTTATTTTTTTCCACAATTTTTATTGGTGTATTATAATTGTACATATTGATGGAATTTGTTGTTACATATTCATACATGCATACAACATAGCAAATATAATTTGGGAAATATCACTCCCCAGCAGTTCCCCACTCATTTATTTATTTTAAGATGTGGAGTCTCTCTACGTTGCCCAGGCAGGCCTCAAACTCCTGTACTCAAAAAATTCTGCTGCCTCAGCCTCTCAAGTAGCTGAGATTATAAACGCGTGCCATTATGCCCAGCAAAATGGAAGTGTTGAACAGAATGTGTGTGTTTGTGTACACTATGTGTCTATACACACAAATATAAATATATTTTTAATTTTTAAAAAAATTTTGTAGTTAGACGGGCGCTGTGGTGCACGCCTGTAATCCCAGCACTTTGGGAGGCTGAGGCAGGAGGATTGCGAGTTCAAAGCCAGCCTCAGCAATGGTAAGGCACTTAGCAACTCAGTGAGACCCTGTCTCTAAATAAAATACAAAAAAGGGGCTGGGGGATGTGGCCCAGTGGTCGAGTGCCCCTGAGTTCAATCCCTGGTACAAAAAAAAAAAAATTTGTAGTTTTTAAGCCGGGCGCGGTGGTGAACGCCTGTAATCCTAGCACTTAGGAGGCTAAGGCAGAAGGATTGCGAGTTCAAAGCCAGCCTCAGCAATGACGAGGCACTTAGCCACTCAATGCGACCCTGTCTCTAAATAAAATACAAAAAAGGGCTGGGGATGTGGCTCAGTGGTTGAGTGCCCCTGAGTTCAATCCCCAGTACCACAAAAAGAAAAAAAAAAATTTGTAGTTGTAGATGGACATAATATCTTTATTTATTTATTTCTATGTGGTGCTGAGGATCAAACCCAGTGCATCACATGTGTGAGGCAGTCGCTGTACCACTGAGCTACAGCCCCAGCCCTATATATTTTTATTAAACGTGTGTGTTTGTAAGTGTAATGTGGATATGTGAGAGTGGTGCTGGAATGGAACCCATGGCCTCATGTATACTAGGTGAACACTCTTAACACTGAGCTCTACTCACAGCCTCAAGCGCAGCATTTAGGTCAGGTTTCATGTCATTGTTTGTTCGTTCGTTCGTTTATTCGTTTGTTACTAGGGATTGAACCCAGGGGTGCTTAACCACGGAGCCACATCCCCTGCCCTTTTTATTTAGAGACAGGGTCTCATTAAGTTGCCTTGCTAAGTTGCTGAGGTTGACTTTGAACTTGTGATCCTCCTGCGTCAGCCTCTGAGCAACACCTCACCCAGCCATATAATTGTTTCTTGAAGGTTGTAATATAATTCCTTGTCAGTTATTTGTTCATATATACTCATTTCACAAGTTATTTGACACAATACATAGAACCATTTAATAGTAAAGTATAATTTTTTTTTCTTACTGGGAATTGAACCCAGGGACACTGTACTACTGAGCTAAACCCCTAGCTTTTTAAAATTTTTCTTTTCAGACAGTGTCTCACAGAGTTGGTGAGGCTGGCCTGGAGCTTGCCATTCTCCTGCTTTAGCCTCCCAAGTAGCTGAGATTACAGGTGTGTACCACATGCCAGGCAACTTCGAGTTTCTTCACAGTCTATCTCTGGGCTTCTTTCCTCATAACTCAAGGAATGGGTCTTTCATAGCTCAGTAGAAGAAAGTGAATGATGAGTAAATAATGCGGCATTTTCATACATATTTATTTTTATGACTACTTTTAGGTATCAGTTTTCTTTCAGATTTACTGTATGGAATGATAGTCCTGAAGAATTTATTCTAAAATGCACTAAAATTTGGGGAACGTTAGAATATTTAATGTCGAACTCAGGTGGTTTAGGTTCCTAATTTCTTGTTTGTTTTATATATATTTAAGTGGAATTTACTTCTCATATTAAAATATTTTAATGCTGCTTACAGCTTTTAGTAATTGATAGTATTGCGTGGAAGTTAAGAACATTTAGGCATCTTCCTAGATTCAAATCATGTCTGCCATTTACTGTGTATGCCACCTTGAGGCCCTCAGTTTCCATGTGTTAAATGGGAATAATTATAGTACCTATTTCACACGTTATGATGAGCATTTTAAAAATATTTTAGAAAGTTTTAGATGTAATTTCTTTGTTTTACTACTGAACTAAGTCCCCAACCCTTTTTCTATTTTTTGTTTTGAAACAAGGTCTCACTAAGTTGCCCAGGCTGGCTTCAAATTTGCAATTCTTCTACATCAGCATCCCAAGTTGCTGGGATTATAGGCATGTGCCACCACACCCTGCTTGGACATGATTTGTAATAATCACATAATCTTTATTGTACAGTATAATGGTTTCTTAGGCCTTCTGTAACGAAGTACCACAAACTAGTGACTAAAACAGAAATGTATCACCTTATGATTCTAGATGACAGAAGTCTGAAGTCAAGGTATCAGTAGGGTCACATTCTTTCCAATTGCTTTAGGGGAGAATTCTTCCTTATCTCTTTTAGTTTCTGATACTTGCCATCAATCCTTGGCATTCCTTGACTTATAGATTTATCACTCAAATTCGATGGTTGTCTTCTCCCTGTGTATCCTAAAATTGTCTTCTTTCTGTGTGTGAGTGTGCCCAAATCTCTCCTTTTCATAAGGACACCATATTGTGACCTAATGACCTCATTTTAACTTAACTAATTACATTAGCAATAACCCTGTTTTTAATAAGGTCACATATTGAGGTTCTGGGGGTTAGTACATTAACATATCTCTCTGAGCATGGTGGTGTATACTTGTAATCCCAGCAATTTGGGAAGCTCAGGCAGGAGGGTCACAGGTTCAAGCCTCAGCAACTAGTAAGGACTTAAGGAACTTAGTGAGACCCTATCTCAAAATAAAATATAAAAAGGGGCTAGGATGTAGCTTAGTGGCAAAGTGCTTCCGGGTTCAATCCCTAGTACCAAAAGAACCCCCCCCCCCCCCCCCGAATCCAAACAGATATCTTCATGGAATATAATTCAATCCATAATTTATGACTATATACCTAAAAAAAAATTTTTTTTTAAGCCAGGTGTGGTGGCACACGCCTATAATCCCAGCACTTGGGAGGCTGAGGCAGGAGTATCATGAGTTCAAAGCCAGCCTCAGCAATGGTGAGGCACTTAGCAACTCAGTGAGACCCTGTCTCTAATAAAATACAAAAATGGGCTGGGGATGTGGCCCAGTGGTCCAGTGCCCCTGAATTCAATCCCCAGTACCCCCCCCAAATTGTCTTATATGTTGATGGACCTGTATTTTATTCATTTATTTATATACGGTGCTGAGTTGTAGATATTTTAGTTGTAGATGGACAAAATGCCTTTATTTTATTTATTTATTTACTTTTATGTGGTGCTGAGGATCAAATCCAGTGCCTCACAAGTGCTAGGCAAATGCTCTACCACTGAGCTACAAAACCAGCCCCTGGCTGTATACTTTTAAAATTAGTTTAGATAGCACTAAACTATAATGCATGCCTATAATCCCAGCAGCTCAGGAGGCTGAGGCAGGAGGATCAAGAATTCAAAGCCAACCTCAGTAATTTATTGAGGCCTAAAGTAATTGAGTGAGACCCTATCTCTCAAAATAAAATATATAAAATGGCTGAGGATGTGGCTCAGTGGTTAAGAGTCCCTGAGTTCAATTCCTAGTACCAAAAAAATAAATAAATAATATAAAATTAGTTTATTAGTAATTTATATAATTACTTCCCTATTAATTTAGGTAGTCCACCTATTGATTTTAAATTCTACTCACCCCTGGGGATAGAGCTCAGTGGTTGTACACTTGCCTAGGGTGCATGAGGCACTATATTCAATTTCAAGCACCACAAAAATAAATAATATAAAACTTTCCTCAAAAGCTTGTTTTTGTGTAAATATTCATTCCAACATTATTTATATTAGTAAATAACTAAATAAGTAAGAGATCCAGTAATAGTAAAATGTACAGTAACATTGACATATCCAAATAGTAAAATATTTGCACATCATTTTAAATGAAGAAGACATAACAGAAAATTACATAACGGAAAATAAGAAAGAGCTGGGCATGGTAATGCATGTCTGTAATTCTAGCAGCTTGGGAGGCTGAGGCAGGAGGATTGTAAGGTCAAAGCCAGCCTCAGAAACTCAAGAGAGCTTGTCTCAAAATAAAACCAAAATTTCAAAAAGAACTAGAAATATACCTCAGTGGTAAAGTGTACCAGTGTTCAATTCCTAGTGCCAAAAAAGAAAGAAGAACCCCCTGGCTAGGTGTAGCTCAGTGAGTGATACAGCACATGCTTAGCATGTCTGAAGCCCTGGGTTTGATCCATAGCAATATACATACATATACATACTGAACTCCAGAAGTCTTCATAAGGATATAAGGGCCCTTTAGTCTTTGGCTAACTACTAAGCTCTGCATCATAGAGTAAGACTCCTTCCAACCTGGGAAAAAACAAATACCAAGTAGCTGCTAAAAGAACAACATTTGAAGTTCATGTATGGTTGGGAAATATTTGAGTTCCAAACAGTGTGGAAAGAAATTAATGCCCATGGCATTTAGCAGACACCAGAAAAAAATAAGCTATCCCTAAAATGTGAGCTACTTTAGGCCAATCCTAACAAAACTTGAATATTTGTCTTGAAATGATCAAGTTGCTCTGCAAATAAATATATACTTTGAGGTGTGGTGGCATACCTCTGTACTCCTAGCAACATAGGAAGCTGAAGCAAGAGGATTGCAAGTTTGAAGCCAGTCTCAGTAACTTAGCAAGACCTCATCTCAATAAAAAATCAAAAGGACTGGGATATGGCTCAGTGGTAAATTACCCCTGGGTCCAACCCCCAGTGCCGAAAAAAAAAAAAAAAAAATCCTCTATCTGTCAGTGAACAATTAAGCCATAAAAATGAAACAGGGTCAGGGGCTAGGGCAGGGGCTCAGCAATAGCGCACTTGCCTGGCACATGTTAGGAGCTGGGTTCGATTCTCAGCACCGTGTAAAAATAAAGGTCTATCAACAACTAAAAAAAAAAAAGCAACAGGGTTGAAGGGTCCTATCAAGTGAAGGTCCTGGGTTCAATCCCCAGTACTGTTAGAAATTAAAAATAAATAAATAAAATAAAAAAGGGTTGGGGATGTAGCTCAATGGTAGAATACTTGCCTGCCTGGTACAAGATGTGGATTTGATCCCCAGGACCACAAAAAAAAAAAAAAAAAAAAAAAAAAAAAAAAAAAGGAAAAAGAAATAAGAAAAAAAAAAAATAAATGAATAAACATGTAAAACAGAAGTTCCAGAGCTAAAAATTTTGAATATCTGATGCAAAAAATACCTAGGTCACACATACTTATAATCCCAGTGATTCTGGAAACCAAGGCAGAAGGATTGAATGTCCTAGGCTAGCCTCAGCACCTACTGAGACTCTAAAAGTAAAAAAGTGTCTTAGTATGGGGGTGAGGGAATCTAGATGAGTTTGGACCTGGAATGGTCCCAAAGGTTCATGTGTTCTCAGTCTTCAGAGATGGGGCTTTTGGGAGGGTAAGTAGGTCATAAGGGCTCTGACCTCATCAATGGATTAATAATTTGAATGGATTATTGAGAGGTAGAGGAAACTGTAGAAGGTGGGATTAGTTGCATACTCTGTCTGCTTTCTGACTATCATGAGCTGAGCATCTTTTCTCTGCCAAACATTTCCACCATGTCAATAATCTTACCTCAGGCCCAAGTAATAGAGCCAGCTGACTATGGACTGAAACCTCTAAAACTGTGAGCCAAAATAAAACTTAACTCTTTTTTTTTTTTTTTTTTTTTGGTAATTATTTATTTTTTAGTTTTAGTTGGACACAATACCTTTATTTTACTTATTTATTTTTATGTGGTGCTAAGGATCGAACCCAGGGCCTAGCATATGCTAGGTGAGTGCTCTACTGCTGAGCCACAACCCCAGCTCAAATTTGACTCTTTCATATTATTTATTTCAGGTATTTTGGTCTCAGCCACAAAAAGGTGACTCATACAATGAGCTTAAGAGCAGATAACACCAAAAGAAAAGATCAGTGAAATTGAAGACATAACAATAAAGATGGTCCAAACATAAAGAAAGTTGGAATACATAAAAGAAGTATTAGTCCTCAGTGACCCCTGGTACAACATCAAATGTCCTAAGTGTAATCTGAGTCTGAGTAGCGGAAAGAGGGAAAACAGAAAAAAATTGGAAAAAGTGATAGTAGCAAATTCTCCATATTTGATTGCAACTAAAAACCACATATTGAAGAAGCTCAACAAAGGCCAAGCAGAGTGGATTGTAATAAAATCATAACAAAGCTCATCAAAATCAAATTACTGAGAATTGGTAACTAAAAGAAAACATTAAAAACAGAGTAAAAAGTTATGTTATATGCCATACACAAAAGTATCTTGAAATGAGTGAATGAACATAATAACATCAAAATGGATGGGATGGAGGTAATAAAATACTTAGAGGGAAATTTATAACATTAAAAGTCTATATTGGGGGATGGAGATGTATAGTTCAGTAGTAGAGAGACTGCCTAGCATGTATGAGGCCCTGAGTTAGATCTCAAGCACTGAAACAATAACAAAAATTAAAAATGTCTACATAAGAAAAGAAGAAATGTCTCAAATCAGTGACTTCAACTTCTACCTTAAGAAGCCAAAAAAGCTGGGCGCTGTGGCGCAAGCCTGTAATCCCAGCACTTGGGAGGCTGAGGCAGGAAGGATCACAAGTTCAAAGCCAGCCTCAGCAATGGCGAGGCACTTAGCAACTCAGTGAGTCCCCTAATAAAATACAAAAATGGGCGAGGGATGTGGCCGAGTGGTCAAGTGCCCCTGAGTTCAATCCCCAGTACCAAAAAAAAAAAAAAAAAAAAAAAAAAAAGCCAAAAAAAAAAAAAAAGGGCTGGGATATAGCTCAATTGGTAGTGTGCTTGCCTTGCACACTACCAATTGGTTTCAACCCCCAGCACCACAATAAATAAATAAAGCCAAAAAACATGAGTCAGGCCTATTATAATCCCAGTGGCTCAGGAGGCTGAGGCAGGAGGATAGGCCCTAAGCAACTTACTGACACCCTGTCTCAAAATTAAAAAGGCTGAG
The DNA here is from genome assembly GCA_025594165.1 of Tamias sibiricus. NCBI lineage: Eukaryota > Metazoa > Chordata > Mammalia > Rodentia > Sciuridae > Tamias > Tamias sibiricus. The sequence continues at coordinate 46,117,927 of CM046658.1, forward strand.
GATGTGGTTCAGTGGTAAAACACTCCTGGATTTAATCCTTGATACCAAAAAATGGGGAGGGGGACCAATTTAAATTTAAAGACATAATAAGCAGAGAAAGAAATAACAAGAATCAAAAAAGAAACTAAGCCAGGTGTGGTGGTGCACACTTGTAATCTCAGCTAATAAAGAGGCTGAGGCTGAAGGATCACAAGTTCAAGGCTAGCCATGGATCTTATCAAGACCCTGTCTCAAAATTTAAAAATAAGGATTGAGGATATAGCTCTGTGGTAGAGCACCTTGGGTTCAATCCCCAGACTACATGCACACATGCAAAGGGAGTGGGAATGTAGTTCAGTGGTGGTGGAGCATTTGTTACATCCAGGATTCCATCCCCAAAGGAGGTGGGAGTAGGGTGGGCGGGAGGAAGGGGATCAGTGAAACAGAACAGGAAAATAAGTTGAAAAAGAAAATCATTGAAATATAAGCCAGATTTAAGAACAATAAACTTTATAAACTTCTAATGAGATTGATCAAGGGAAAAAACAACAACAGAAAAATGCTGTACAAATTACCAGTATTGAGAATGTGATGTCATTACAGATTATTCAAATAACAGGATAATAAACTATAAAATACTTAGTAATATCTGACAAAGATGTACAAGACCTATGCACTAGAAACAGTGAAGCATTGCTGACAAGGAAACCTAACTAGATGGAGAGAAATGTGTTCATGAATTATAAGACAAAAGTTGTTTAGATGGCAGTTGTCCCCAAATTTATATATAGATTTAATACAGTCCCAGTCAAAATCCTTTGGAGGAGACATTGATTGACAGGCCAATTCTAAATTTCATAGATAAATGCAGAAGGTCTCAGAATAGTAGAACAACTTAGAAAAAAGAAGAACAAATTTGGTTTATATTATTTGACTTCTAGACATACTATAAACCTGCAGTAATCAAGATAGTGTCAAGCCAGGTGCTGTGGTGCACGCCTATAATTCCAGCAGCTTGAAAGGATGAAGCAGGAGGATCTTAGTTCAAAGCCAGCCTCAGAATTTAGCTAGGCCCTAAGCAAGACCCTGCCAATAAATAAAATACAAAAAAGGGTTGGGGATATGGCTCAGTGATTGAGTGCCCCTAGGTTCAATCCCCGCTACCCTCTCCCCACAAAGTGTTGAGGCATAAAAATGGATAAAAGTAGGATATGCGTGGTGGTGCACACCTATAATCCCAGTGACTGGGGAAGCTGAGGCAGGAGGATGGCAAGTTTGAGGTCAGCCTAAGCAATTTAGCAAGGCCATAATCAACATAGTGAGACCCTAAGCAACATAGTGAGATCTTGTCTCAAAATAAAAAATAAAAACAGCTGGGAATGTAGTCGAGTGGCAAAATGTCCCTGGGTTCAATCCCCAGTACAAAAAATAAAATAAAAAACAAAAGTAGATTAATGAACCAGAACAAAGACATATACAGACATAAACGTATACATATAAAATTAATTAATTTTTTATAGGTTCAAAGCAGTTCCGAGGAGAGAGGAGTTTTTTTTTAACAAATGGTGCTGGAACAACTGGATATAAATATGTAAAAAAAAAAATTGAACTTTGATTTATATCTCTACTATATAAAGAATTGACTCTAAATTAATTGATCATAGAGCTAAATATACAGCCACAAATAGCCAGCCTGGTATGGTGGCACATGCCTGTAATCCCAGCGGCTTAGGAGGCCGAGGCAGGAGGATCACAAGTTCAAAGCCAGCCTCAGCAATTTAGTGAGGCCCTAAGTGACTCAGGAAGACCCTGTTTCTAAATAAAATGAGGGCTGGGGATGTGGCTCAGTGGTTACATGCCCCTGGATTCACTCCCTAGTGCCAAAAAAAACCAAAACAAAACAAACCCCAAATATTTAAAGCACTAGAATCAAGCATAGTGGTACATGCCTATAATACTACTGATTTGGGAGGATGAGGTAGAAGGATCAAAAGTTCCAATGCCCATTTTGGCTACCTAGTAAGACCCTGTCTCCAAATAAAATAAAAAGGGCTAGTGATATAGCTCAGAGGTAGAATGCTCCATTCTTAGTACCCACAAAAAGTAAAAGTAAGTCCTTTTGTATCTGGAGCTTGCCATTATTTGAATCTGTTTCTAGGCTTCCTTCCTAGATCAGTAGCCCCAGGTTTCTGTGCTACACAGGTGCTGAAAAAAACATAGGGAGAACTCTAAGCACCCTGAAAGCTAGGAAATGGTAAGTGTGCATTGTTATCTTGAGACTGGGTAGGGAGGCTGTTTGAAGAAAATAAAATGACCAGGCAGTCAGGATAATGGCCCCATTTAATGAGCACCATTAAGGCCTATTTCAAAAGTAGAAAACCTTGAAGCTGACCTGTGGGAACACCTTCAACCAAATCCTTTGTCCTAGGGGTGAACCCAGATGGAAGTTACTGAAAGGAGGATGGGTCACAGAGGCTGGGGGAACACACCCCAGCAGTGAGGCTGAGTTGGGAGGAGGCAGGAGTCGGCTGGTGGCCCACACTCAGCCCTCACGGCAGAGGACAATCAGAGACACCAGGGAGACCAGTCAAGCAGGAACTCGTTTATTGAGGAAGTCACACAGCATGTATAGGGTGGTTCAGCCAATCAGCTCTAAGATCAGCAAGCCATGGGAGGGGACACGAGCCAATCATGTTCGAGGGACTGGCCTGAGCCAATCAGGGTGTTACAGTCTCGGCCCAGCCAAATTCCCTCAATAGCAAGTGAGGTGTCCTTTATTCCCCACATTTCCCCCTTTTTATTTATTTAATGGGGGGTCTTGCCTTACTCGAGAGTGTGCCTGTCTTAGGTTGTCTCCCTCTGGAGATCTTACCTGTCATTGACTACCACGCTAGCTAGCAGATGGTGAGGCTGGCTCGCAGCAGAAGGGAAGGACACCTTGAGAGCTTGTCGCTCTGGCTAGTAGAGGTCTTGGCCAAGCTCGAGGGAATCCCAACTAGGATTATGGAGGGCAACATATTGCTGGCAGACTACCATATGTTGTACTGATCTGGCTCTGTCTTTGAGGAATTGGATAAGCTTATTGATTACAAGGCCCAAAGGTGAATACAAGGATAATAGTAACCAGGGGGCCCTACAAAGGGGAGAAGTTAGGGGAGTCACCCATTTAGTCCAGTCCAAAGGAAGCTAGAGTGAAGCTCACTTTTGCGGCGCTCCAGGTCTTCTTGTAGCCTTTTGATTTTGTCTTGGACAATGCCCAAATGGTTGGCATAGAAACAACACTCCTCTCCCAGAAACAGGCATAGTCCCCCTTCTCTTGCCTTGGGGAGTTGGAATACTTGCGAAGGGCGTCCCGGACAATAGTGCTCCCAATGAATATTAGGAGGGAGATGATGAGTTTAATCACAACCAGATAGAAGGTCCACCATGGTCTTTTCATTCCTGTGGAAAAAGGGAAAAGATCACACTTCAAGTGAGTGTGCTCTTGGAAGCCGAGCGTGGTGGTACACACCTGTAATCCCAGCACTTGGGAGGCTGAGGCAGGAGGATCATGAGTACAAAGCAATTCAGTGAGACCCTGTCTCTAATAAAATACAAAAAAGGGCTGGGGATATGGCCCAGTGGTTGAGTGTCCCTGAGTTCAATCCCCAGTACCAAAAAAGAAAAAGAGAGTGCGCTCTTGGGTGGTCATTTTGTTCTGAATGGTGGTATTTGAGGTCCCTGGTGGGTACCCAAATAGGGCTTGGTTCCTCAATTGGGAAGACACATCCAAATCCTCTGCCCACACTTATGAGCGGCTCAGGACCACACCAACATCCTCTGGGATTAACATTCACCGGGAATGCCATTGCGGACGGGAAAGTACCCCGGGGAGGTGGTGGCGAAAATTCACCTGCTGAACAAAATGGTGGCAGTGTTGGCCACACAAGATGGCGGGTCCCGTGCGCGGGAAAGAAGACAAGATGGCGAGTCCCGCGCGCGGGGAGGAGGACAATATGGCGGACGGCCCTTATCCTCTGAGAACTTCTGAGGAGATTCAAGGGGAAGGGCCATGGGCCCCAAGGAAGAGGACTGAGACTGCAAGTCCTGGTGGTTGCCAATTTTCTCTAATTTTACCGAATGGGGGGTGGGGGGAGCCTCTGAAAATCATCATCAAAAGTCTCCCATTCCGTTTGGGCTTTAACTTTGGGCTCCGCTAAGTCAATTGGAAGGTGCCGGGGAGCCTGGGGTGTACCCTTTGGGGGTTTTTCTGCGGGCCGCGGAAAGAAACACACCTTAAGGTCGGAAAGGGTGGGGTACACCCCTAGTGGAGGCTCTTCCCCAAGATTGATCTCCCTTTTCCTAACAAGCTGTTCTGTGCGGTCCCATGTATTCCAATCAAAGAGGTCAGCAGCAGGGAGCCACGGTGCAGCATGCGTTAAGGTCTCCCAAACCCTTTCAGCCTGAGAATCTGAAATTTCTAAACCTCGGCTCTTGAGCATGAAACACAAAACCTTGAGAGCCAGGTCATCAAGTTTGCTATGAGATTGCCCCATTTTCCTATCAGGGGATACTCCTACCTTGCAGCACGTTTGGCCAGATTCGCCAGAAACTTTCTGTTGCAGTTTTCTTTGTGTCCCACGTTGGGCGCCAGCTGCTGGGGTTTTTAGCTCCCCCGGCCCCGGGATCAGCCCCCACCAGCCAGCAGAGAAGGCTGGGGGAGCACGCCCCAGAGGTGAGGCTGAGTCGGGAGGAGGCAGGAGTCAGCTCGTGGCCCACACTTAGCCCTCATGGCAGAGGACAATCAGAGACACCAGGGAGACCAGTCAAGCAGGAACTCATTTATTGAGGAAGTCACACAGCATATATAGGGTGATTCAGCCAATCAGCTTTAAGATCAGCAAGCCATGGGAGGGGACACGAGCCAATCATGTTCGTGGGACTGGCGTGAGCCAATCAGGGTGTTACACTCTTGGCCTGGCCAAGTTCCTTCAACAGCAAGTGAGCCATTGTGCTGAGGTGTCCTTTATTCCCCACACACAGAAAGGATGGAAGAGAACCCAGATGGTAGCCAGGATGCTTTTTTTTTTTTTTTTTTTTTTTTTTTTTTTGGTACCAGGGATTGAACTCAGGGGCACTCTACCACTGGGCCACATCCCCAGCCCTTTTTTTTTTTTTTTTTGTATTTTGTTTAGAGACAGGGTCTCACTGAGTTGCTAAGTGCCTCACCATTGCTGAGACTGGCTTTGAATTCACAATCCTCCTGCCTCAGCCTCCCAAGTCGCTGGATTACAGGCAGGATGCTTTTTCCAATACCTATTTTAAATAGATTTTGCTCCATGCTCTGCCAAAAACCATATATAAACTCCTAAGCGGGCATACCAAAATGAATTTTTCTGCTATCATCCCCCCTCCCGCATGGTAGGAGTTCTATTCTCTTGCTTTAAATAAATCCTACTCTGTTTACTCTTTAAAAAAGGGGGTTGGCCTGGGGTTGTGGCTCAATGCACTTGCCTGGCATGTGTGAGGCACTGGGTTTGATCCTCAGTACCACATATAAATAAATGAATAAAATAAAGATCATTAACATCTAAAAATAAAAAAGTAAAAGTAAAATAAATGCATAATAAAAATGGCTGGGGTTGTACAGTGGTAGAGTGCTTCTAGGCTTAATCCCCAGTACCACACACACACACACATACACAAAGTATGCTGAACTTAAGGAAAAACATGTCAATTGATGCATTAGAATTGAAAATCTAGAAAAATGCCATAACTCTATGGTCAATTTATTTTCAACAAGGCTACCAAGACATTTCAGTGGGAAAAGAATAGGCTTTTCAATAAATGGTGCTGGGAAAACTGGATAGGCAGATGGAAAAAATATGCCTTACTTTATACCACATACACAACTTACTCCAAGTGGATTATAAGCCCACGAGTAAGAACTAAACATATAAAATTTTGTGAAGAAAACATAACTATGAAACTTAATTAAAAAAAAAAAAAAAAAGGCCAGCCCAGTGTGGTGGCGCACACCTGTAATCCCAGCAGTTTGGGAGGCTGAGGCAGGAGGATCACAAGTTCAAAGCCAGCCTTAGCAAAAGCAAGGTGCTAAGCAACTCAGAGAGACCCTGTCTCTAAATAAAATCCAAAATAGGGCTGGGGATGTGGCTCAGTGGTAAGTGGCCCTGAGTTCACTCTTTGGTACCCCCCCCCCCAAAAAAAAAAGTTAGGCCAGGCACAGTGGCACATGTCTGTAATCCCAGCTATTCTGGAGGCTGGGGGAGGAGGTTAGCAAGTTCAAAGCCAGCGTCAGCAATTTAGCAAGACCTTGTCTCAAAATAAAAACTAAAAAGAAGGGCTGTAGATGTGTCTCAGTGGTTAAGGACCCTGGGTTTAATCCCTGGCACCAAAAAAATAATTTAAAAAGTGCATATATGAATATGTAACAACAAATCACACTAATATGTGTGCACCAATTTTTAAAAAGTGGAAAAAAGAGAAAACAGAACAAGGCTTCATAACCTTGAATTAAATAATGGGCTCTTAGAATACCAGAAATACAAGTAACAAAAACCACCTAGATTAATTGGATTTAATAAAAAATTTGAGGCCACAGTGATGCAAAGCTGACTAAAACAGTTGTCTTCAACTAAGAACCCTTTCAGTTACAATACCCAGTTAAATTTTCCTCCTCTTATTTGGAGACTGAGAAAAGGTGTTATGTTTACTAAAATGTCACAATCTTTTTTTTTTAATATTTATTTATTTGCTTTTAGTTGTACACAATGTGTTTTTTTTACGTGGTGCTGAGGTTCGAACCCGGGCCGCACACGTGCTAGGCAAGCGCTCTACTGCTGAGCCACAACCCCAGCCCTGTCACAATCTTATAAGCAAGAATAATACAGTATGGCTTAGAACACAATTTAAGAAATTAATTAGCAATCCTATGCTTCTGTTTTCCCCCACTCCCATTATCATCATCATCATCGTCGTCGTCATCATTATTTTGGCACTGGAGTTAGTACCCAGGGGGCTTTACCACTGAGCTACATCCCCAGGCCTTTTGATTTTTTATTTTGAGACCGGGATTTACTAAGTTGTTGAGACTGGCCTCAAATTTATAATCCTCCTGCCTCAACTGTCTGAGTTGGTGGGATTACAGGTATATACCACCAGGTTGAACTCCCACTACCATTATTAAGCTATGTAAGTTACCATTTGTGAATTACAAAAAAAAAAAAAAAAATTAGCGCTGGGCATTATGGCCTGTAATTTCAGCTATACAGGAAGCTAAAGCAGGAGGATCACAAATTCAAGGTCAGCTGGGCAATTTAGTAAGACCCTGTCTCAAAAAATAAGAAAGGGTTGGGGGTATAGTAGTTTAGTGGCAAGTGCCCCTGGGTTCAATCTCCAGTACTGAAAGAAAAAAAAAAATTTAATAATACTTTTCTGACTAATGATTTTGGGTAAGAAAGATAAGACTTGTGATTCTGGTTCCTTTTATTTTATTTTCAGATTGTCTGTCTTAAGACTAGGATAAAAAAGACTTTGGATTTATTTATTGTATACTATTTATGTGTGGGCCTTTGACCACAGACATAGCATCATTATATATATAGTGGTATTCGTTAAGCTGTATCATGTCAGTGGTCAATGACAAAACAGCTGAAATGGGGGCGGGAGGTGTGACTCAGTTTTAGAGCCCTTGCCTAATGTGCAAGGCGTGAGGTCCTGGGTTCAATCCCTAGCACCACCAAAAAAAATTCTAACTGTAAATGCAAAAAGATCCTAAGAACTTGTTTTTTGTGGGATAATTTGTTTTTAATAAAGCTTTCTTGCCAGGCTTGGTGGCACATTCCTCTAATCCCAGTGGATAGGGAGATAAGGCAGAAGGATCACAAGTTCAAGGCCAGCCTCAGCACCTTATTGATACCCTAAGCAACTTAGTGAGACCCTGTGTCAAAAAAAATATGCCTGTAATGCCAGCAACTCAGAAGGCTGAGGTAGAAGGATCACAAGTTTGAGGCCAGCCTCAGCAATTCAGCAGGCCCTAATGAATTTAGTGAGACCCTGTCTAAAAATAAAAAAGGGCTGGGGATGTAGCTCAGTGGTAAAGCGCCTCTGGGTTCAATCCTCAGTATCAATCAAAAAATAAAATAGTGCTGGGAGTGTGACTCAGTGGTTGAGTGCCCCTAGATTCAATTCCAGTACAAAAAAAAAAAAAAAAAAAAGCTTTCTCTTTGTTTTCTTTCAGCTTCCAGGTATTGCAGCATGCTGATTGAAGAAGGAGGGTTGCAGCATTTATACAACATCAAAGAACATGAACAGACTGATCCCCATGTTCAACAGATTGCTGTGGCCATTCTGGACAGCTTAGAAAAACACATTGTACGCCACGGGAGGCCACCTCCCTGTAAAAAGCAGCCTCAGGCTAGACTAAATTAATAGCCATAGATTATTGGATTATTGAACCACAGGAATTTCTTCGTAATTGGTTCATTTGGAATATCTTACCCTCTGTGGTGTTTTGGGGGGTTCTATGACAAGATTCATAAGATCAGTTTGGGATTCATAATGTACACTACTGCCCATGTGAACAGTCTCTAATTTGTCTTGTGATTTTTAACTAATGAGGCAAGAAAGGTCTCTTCCTTCATCATTGCCTTTTAGGAAATTTTCCACATCTTTTAGTGTTTGAACTTACCTGTGCTTGAGATTCTAAAGTTTTATGGTAAAGTTTGCACGAACCCTTAGGCCAGACTCTTCTGATCTCAGTGTCCCTTCCAATCAATTTGCAGCTTCCCATGAGCTGTTAACCTGATTTCTGGCACTGCTTCAGTTGTAAATTTTATACTGCTTCTGTACAAAATGCCTTTATTCTCTGTGTATCTTTTATAAGATGTCCTTCTTAGTGTGAAAGAATGGAAACCTGAGTTGTCTTCTTGTGGAAGTTACTCACTGTAACCTGGATGGCTAACAGAAAAATATGTTAGAGGGCTGGGGATGTATCTCAGTGATAGAGCACTTGCCCCACATGTGTAAGGCCCTGTGTTCAATCCCTAGTACTGTGAAGACAAAGAGAAAGAAAAAGAAAAAAGAAAAAAAATAAGGAGAAAAGAAATATATTAGAAAGAAAAACTACTAAGGAAGAATAGACGTTAGGAATTGGGAATTGCTTTCATGGTATAGTTTTTTAAATGGGCCGGGCCTATCCTTCTGGAGACCATCTGTCTTGAGGCAGTGAGCAGAAGCTGGTTTTCCATATTTGTGGCTGGAAGCATGGACTGCTACTTCCTGCACAGACTGCAGGTTACTCTCTAGAAATATTTCCCCAAGTATCTCAGTATAAAATATTACAGCATTCTGTATTTAAGACTAACTGTCTAATTCTCCATTATGTCATAATGTTGTGAAAATGTGAATTTTTAACAAATCGTCTCTGGTTCAAACTAGCCATTCTTTCCCCTCTATTTCAAAGTCATTTTTGTTCAGTGTAATAGTGACTACTCTTGGTATTGACCTACTCAGTTAAAATACAATTGACAACAGTAATATTTGCCACAAAAAGTTTAATTTGGGCTGGGCGTGTAGCTCAGTGGTAGAATGCTACTTAGTTTGTGCAAGGGTGGGTTTAATGCCCCCCAAAAGGTTAAATTTTCTTTTGTTCAAATATATGTCTTCTTAATGTGTTCATGTTGGAGAAAGATGTCCAAATCTCACTGCCAAAAATGCAAGAGAAGAATTAGATTATTGTTAAATGTTTAGATACAGTGATTATAGTTGCTGTGGATAAAAGGAAATATTTTTGATGGATTATTTTTTAGACATTTGCCTTTTCCTTAAGATACTTGACACAGTATAGTAAAGAATCAATTATCATTATATCAATAATTGCACTTGGGAGGCAGCAAGTCACCTGGAAATGTAAATTCCATTTAAATTTTTACTTTGGGAATAAGATTCATCTGCAATCTCAGATTACTACTTTTTTTTTTCCATAGGTGGACAAAATGTTTTCAGTAGAGATTTTAAATGGTATGTTTAAATTACAGCTTTTTTTTTTTTTTCAAAAGCATTTTAGTTTAGAAAGAAGCTGGTTTGATAATATGCTGTTAACATTGTTGACACACACATTTGTCCCACTATCACAATAATCAGCTTTGAATTTTTTGAAGTTTCTTCATGGGAATGAAAACTGAGTTATATTAAAAGAAAACAAATATTTAGAACCATTAAAAGCATATCAAATTGTGTTTTAATTCTAACTTAAGGAATTCTTTTTTTTTTTTTTTTTTTTTTTTTTTTTGTGTGGTACCAGGGATTGAACTCAGGGGCACTCGACCACTGGGCCACATCCCTGGCCCTTTTTGTATTTTATTTAGAGACAGGGTCTCACTGAGTTGCTAAGGGCCTCGCTATTGCTGAGGCTGGCTTTGAACTCGCAATCCTCCTGCCTCAGCCTCCCAAAGTGCTGGGATTACAGGCGTGCGCCACCGCGCCCGGCTCACTTAAGGAATTCTTATAGTATAAGATGAATTTTTACAGATTATTTCAGAGAAAAATGGAAAATTCTTTTAAAGTTTTCTTTCCCTTTTTTCTCCTCCCCCTCCTTGTCCTCATTTTTATTATTTTTTATTTTATACTGGGGATTGAACCCATGGATGTTTTTACCACTAAGCTACATCCTAGCTCTTTTTGTTTTTCACTTTGAGACAGGATCTTGCTAAGTTGCTTAGGGCCTCTCTAAAGTACTGAGACTGGCCTTGACCTTGGGCCAAGGGATCCTACTGCCTCAGCTTCCCCAGTCACCAGAATTACAGGCATGCATCTCCACACTGTCTCCCTTTTTTCTTAGGGTCTAAGGTGAAATTCAGAAAATAGAATGGCCTGCAATAGCTTGAAAGTTGCTAGCTCTCTTGACTACTTTCAGGTCTGTTTTGTATACTGAAGCGAAATCCTATCTGAGAAGTTTGTCTTTAAATTTGTTTTACATTATTCAAGGCAACTGTGTATGCTCCCTGTTAAGCTCTGGGTAGGATTTTATCTTTGCAAATTGTTTTCAGAAATGGCTAAAAATGTACAGAAAACAGTAAATCCCTTCTTTATTCAGAATAATAATTATGAAGACTCAAAAATATTTAAAGTTAAAATTAAATTTACTATTTTCAGTTGTAGCCAGATCTGAGTCTTAAAAGCAAAATAAGCACATCTCAAATATATAAAAATTTTGGTGCCTTTCTGGTTGGGATGGTTCTTAAAATTTTGTATGTAATTAAGGTATAGAATTAACTGTAAGATCTTGAATCTGGTTGAAATATAATGGATGTATATATTGAAATTATGAGGCATAACTGGTAAGTCACAGTTAGAATCTATGAGGCTTCTTTTTTGTAGCTGTAGACTAGAATGTACCAGTACTTGGTACCTTCAAAGGTTATCTTTTGGTGGCTTAGAGGTGCTGTTTCAAGCACAGCTTAGACTAGAGTTGAACCACTCAAATCATTGGTATGCTCAGATATTATTAAACATCACTAGATCCATTTAGGAGTAACAGCAAGGTTTGGATCTACTAAAGGAAATGGAATTAGACTTTTTAGATGATAACGTATGTGTGGATATCATTGAGTAAGACAAGAACAAAGTAGAACAAATATAATTAAGGCATCTTATTCTTTGTATCAGGTTGTGCTATAGTCTTTATATTCTAAAAAACATTTCTTTTGGGTTGAGGGCATAACTCAGCTCAGTAGTTGAGCATGTGCTTAGCATATACAAGGCCTGGGGTTCAAACCCTAACAACAAAAAGAAAAAGAGTATTATTTTTTTTCTTTTTGTAGTTAAAAAAGAAGCATAAATCAAGTACTAATGGGGATTAGTTTATTCTCCAACCACACATGCAATGGCTACTGATCTAGGTTGAGGATTTTTAGAAAGCATATCAGACCTACAATTCCTGGAGTTAACAATAAATACTGCTTGTCATCACTGGGTAGAAATGTCATTACTAGAAGGGGATTTCCCTAGGTGGGAGTGAATAAGGCTGCTATGGGAATTTGCTTTCATGATCTCTTTTCTTTTCAAACTTCTGAAGAATCAAAGACTCATATTTAAAGCTGTTAATCCTATATATCTAGTTTAGGAAGTTGCTCTTACAAATGAGTCTTTTTACGTTGACCTGTTTTTCTCCTAGTCACTAGTTTGGCTGTGTTTTTAATTATGCTGTGTATCAAAGTAGCATCAGGCTATCTTCCATCCCCTTTGAAGCAGATCTTAATGAAAACATTTTATGTGCCAAATTGGGGTAAATTAATGAACCACAAGTTTGGCCTGGTGTTTTTATTTATTTTTTGTTTTGTTTGTTTCACTGGGCTTAGTGTTTTAAAATGCATTACCCCCAAAAAACACTGTGTAGCAGTGTTCAAGGAACAGGGTAGGAGAAATGTACTGTTTTATATATTTAAAAATGCACCCGGGGCTGGGGATATAGCTCAGTTGGTAGAGTGCTTACTTTGCATGTACAAAGCCCTGGGTTCAATCCCCAGCACCACACACACAAAAAAAAAAAAAGAAAGAAAAGAAAAGGCACCCCACTCCTGTCCTCTAATGGTATGTTTACATATTTGGTTTTTGTGCAACTTTAAAAGGGGTATAAACAGTATTATTTAATTGAAGGCATATGACAATATGACAGTGTCATATTGTCAGCTGATATGGGCTTTTCCAGTTTTATGTGTTGTTATTTATTGGGGGACTTTGTACAGCTAGGGCTTCAGAATTGCTCTAAGACAGCTTTCAGAGAGGTTTGCAAACTTTTGGTTTCCCTCTTAAATCCACTGTAGCAGGTTTGAATGATTTTGTGGATAGGGGATGTTAGTCTTCACCATTTGCTGTGTGTTCACATTTTTAATTTTGAGAGTTAATTATTTTAGGAATAATGTAAAATCAACCTTTGGTGATGAGAATAGCAGTATGATAGGAAAGTTTCCTGATTGGGCTTTAAATGAGTAATTGCTTTATTTATTTAGTATTTCATAGACTTTGCATGACATGGTATATTCCTAATTATGCATTCTTTGGTTTCCAAATCAATCTTAACCCCAGATACTTCGTTAACTGACTAGTGGCCTATACTTCGTTAACTGACTAGTGGCCTAAGAAAGAACTTATTCTGCCTGTTTGTCCCCTGCCCCACTCTTTTTTTTTTTTGGTAAATTATGCAAAGATCAGTGCTGTTTCTCATTACTCTGAATAGAGTAAAAGCTGTCTTGGACAGCACAGCCTAACTTTAAAGCCAGACAGGAAACTATTGTGATGGTAGCACACACCTGTGATCCCAGCTACTTTGGAAGCTGAAGCAGGAAGATCATAAGTTAAGGTCAGCATCAGCAATTTAGCAAGATCCTGTGTCAAAGTGAAAAAATAAAAAAAAGACTTGGGGATGTAGCCCAGTTGTAAAGAACCCCTATGCTGGGATGGGGGGAATTCAGAACTGGGCATGGTGGTACACTTCCATAGTCCCAGCTACTCTGGAAACTGAGGTGGGAGAATTAGCTTGAGCTTAGGAATTGGAGACCAGCCTGGGCAACATAGTAAGACCATGTCTCAAACAAATTTTTTTTTTTCAAAAATTCAGAAATTATGGGAAGTCAGAAATCTGGTTCATTAATAGTATGTGATTAATTTGGGGCTTACTTTGGGTAAAACTGTTCAGATTGGGTTCTTGTGTATTTATTTAATCAGCTTTTGAAGCAAGTAGCCACTTAGCTAGTAAAAGCTGAGATACTTTTTATTGAGAGCATTTTCCCTCTAAAAATAAGAGACTGTTATGTGAAGATTAACACTCAGATAATCTGCAACAATACAAGTTTTTAAAATCTCTGATCTATATAGGATTCCCTTTATCAAATCCTCACTGACTTGGATGAGAAAAGCTATCTTTTGCTAGAATTCTGATGGGATAATTCAGCTCCTTTCAAAGGATATGAAAAATTGATTGGAATGTGTAATGTGTGTACATTTTAAAGACTCTCAATTATCTGGATTGGAGGCATTCTTTTCATTATGTCCAGGTGAATGGGAGTATTCTGTACATGAATCATGCTATATTTTAAATCAGGACATCACTTAAGTATTAATGTGTGTACAGATTTTTGTTTTGGGTTTTTTTTTTTTTTTTGCCTAAATAAATGTTATAAATTTTATGTAAAGTGTGTCTTGTGTACTTTGGTTCTAGTCATTTGCTTTAAAATTTAATATTAATGAAGCTGGGTGTGGTGGCACACACCTGTAATTCCAGCAGGTCAAGAGGCTGAGGAATGAGGACCCCAAGTTCATGGCTGACTCAGAAAGTTAGGGAGGACCTAAACAATTTAGTGAGACCCTGTCTCACAATAAAAGAATAAAAAGGGGCTGGGACTGTGGCTCAGTAGTAGCGCACTTGCCTGGCATGTGTGAGGCACTGGGTTCGATTCTCAGCACCACATATAAATCAATAAAATAAAGGCCTATTAACAACTAAAAAAAAAATTACAAAGAATAAAAAGGAGCCCGGTGCGGTGGTTCACGCCTGTAATCCCAGCACTTGGGAGGCTGAGGCAGGAGGATCGTAAGTTCAAAGCCAACCTCAGCAATGGTGAGGCACTTAGCAACTCAGTGAGACCCTGTCTCTAATAAAATACAAAAAAGGGCTAGGGATGTGGCCCAGTAGTCAGGTGCCCCTCAGTTCAATCCCTAGTACCAAAAAAAAAAAAAGAATAAAAAGGACTGGGGATGTGACTCAGCACTCTGAATTAAATCCCCGGTACCAATAAATAAATAAAATAACATAAGCTTTGGGTTCTGGGCTCCTTAGTGATCTACTTGCAGCAACTACTTTGTGAAAATGGCTGAAGTTTGTCAGGCATGGTGGCACATGCCTGTAATCCCAGCAACTGGGGAGATTGAGGCAGGAGGATAATAAATTTGAAGCCAGCCTCAGCAATTTAGGAAGACCCTAAGCAATTAAGCAAGACCCTGTCTCAAAAAATAAAAAGGGCTGGGGATGTGGCTTTCTTGTTAAGTACTTTTGTGTTCAATCCACAGTCCCAAAAAATAATGGAGAATAATAAATATTAAGGGCTGGGGTTGTGGCTCAGCGGTTTAGTGCTCACCTAGCACACGTGAGGCCCTGGGTTTGATCCTCAGGACCACATAAAAGTAAATAAATGAGGGCTGGGGTTGTGGCTCAGCGGCAGAGCGCTCGCCTCGCACGTGCGCGGCCCGGGTTCGATCCTCAGCACCACGTAAACATAAATGCATTGCATTGTGTACAACTAAAGTAAATAAATAAATATTTTTAAAAAAGTAAATAAATGAAATAAAGGTATTGTGTCCAACTATGACTAAAATATTTTTAAAAAGAATAAATGTTAAAAGCCGGGTGTGGTGGCGCACGCCTGTAATCCCAGCACTTTGGGAGGCTGAGGCAGGAGGATCGCGAGTTCAAAGCCAGCCTCAGCAATGGCAAGGCACTTAGCAACTCAGTGGGACCCTGTCTCTAAATAAAATACAAAAAAAAAAGGGCTGGGGATGTGGCCCAGTGGTCGAGTGCCCCTGAGTTCAATCCCTGGTAACCACAAAAAAAAAAAAAAAAAAAAAGAATAAATGTTAAAATTATTTAACAGTATATTCAAAACCCAGTTCACAGTGCTTAATCCAAACTGCACACCTAATACCTGGCTTGACACGCATTCACACAAGTATTGAGATAATTAATTGGTATAACATACATTGTTTGCTGGGGTACGGTGGTGTGTGCTGTAATCCTAGTAACTAGTGAGGCTGAGATAGGATGATTGCAAGTTTGAGACCAGCCCCAGCAATTAAGGGAGGCCCTAAGTAACTTAGTGGGACACTGCCTCAAAAAATCAAAAGGACCAAGGATGTGGCTCAGTGGTTAAGCACGTCTGGGTTCAATCCCTACTATACCTCCCCCCCAAAAAAAGAAAAACCCAACTATCTATCTATATGGTGAGAGAATGTTTAAGTGCATTTAGTGAGGGGGGGTTACCAAAAATACAAAGTATTTGTGATTTTAGTTTCAGAACCTTCATGTTATAGTTTTAAGTCTTAGGTAAACTGATTACCTAAGTCACAGAGCATTGATTGTAGCAACAGACTGCACTCCAATTCTTATTTCCAATACAGTGGGTCCCACCCCACCATTTTATAACAGGATAACCTGATATTTCTTAGATCTCTGACAGAATGTGATTAAGCATCAAATGAATGCTACAGGGAAGAATAATAACGTGCACCAAGGAGGAAGTGGAGATTGTCCTCAAGCATGACATTATAGAGCAGTATTACTATTTATATGCAGTGCTTATATATAATTGTTAATAAAAAGTCACTACAGAAACTACTACTTCACTAATAAAAAATGAGGTTAGATTTGTTAGGGTGATTGTAGAGCTTATTGGTTTTTTGTTTGTTTGTTTGTTTGTTTGTTTGTTGTTTGTTGGGTACCAGGGATTGAACTCAGGGGCACTTGGCCACTGGGCCACATCCCCAGCCCTTTTTTGTATTTTATTAGAGACAGGGTCTCACTGAGTTGCTAAGTGCCTCACCATTGCTGAGGCTGGCTTTGAACCAGCGATCCTCCTGCCTCAGCCTCCCAGGTGCCACCATCTCTTCAGACAGTGTACTGAGGACAAAGGAAGGAAACATTTTGCTGGGCTGGCAGTTGAGGGGGCTAATTCCTGACAAACCTGCGTTTGAGCCAAAATACAGGCCCAGTAAACACACACTGCATGATGCTGAGTGTGCTTAAGTGACCTGGAGAAAATAAAACATGGAGAGAGGTTTACACAGGGCACATCTGGTCGTGGAAAGCCCCCTGGCTCTACCTCTCCCCATCCATTCTGATTGCTTGCAGGAGATCCCTGGGGTACAGTCTTCCAGCATGAACCAGCAAGTACTGGGCACTGGAGTTGCACGTATTTAAAATCTAAAGACCAACTGGCATTCAGCAAAGAGCCTGGAGCCCAACTGAGAATATTTTGAACTCCAACAAAAAGAATTCTTTCAACTTTTCATCAAGATTCTTTTTTCTTTTTCTGTTTAATTGTGACCTTAATGGTACATGGACATTTATACATATTCATATTTGTTTTTTCTCATTTCTAGCATTTTGAAGCCAGTTGTTTTTTATGGATTAGTTTTTTTTGTGAACTAGGATGTTTGATTAGTATATTTTAGTTTTTTTTTGTTCTCTTATTTTTATTTTTTTTAAATTGTTACTTTATTTCTCTTACCTGTTTCCCTTGATTCTCTCTTTTCTTCTGCTAATAGCCAATCTCTATTGTTCTCTCTTTCACTCTTCCTTTAATTTTTTTACTTCTTCTCTCCTCCTACCTCATAATCATCACATCCCATATTACTTATGTTCTCTCCCTGTCCACCATTTGAAATTATAAACCCTTTTTTCCAATTTGCTGTTTTTATTGTAGACAATAACTGATCATATTATTTCTGTTTATTGTGATAATTAACATTGTAGACATCATAGTAGGAACTGTTTCATTTAATGCTGTATATTGTTTGCATAAGTTGTTGTTATTATTTGTCTGCCCCTAAACAGTGAGGTACTGGAAACCTTCAGGGACACTGTAAGTCCACAGGGTAAAAATTCTACTTCCTGAGATCCATACTGTTAGATGAGTGGACACAAAAGCAACATGAAAAAGCAAGGGAACGAATTGCCTTTAATGAACCAAGATACTCCAATAACAGAATCCATTGACACCACAGGGGAAGAAATGTCAGAGAAGGAGTTTAGAATGTACATAGTTAAACTGATCTGTGAAGTAAAGGACAGTATAAGAAATGAAATCAAAGAGAAAATACAGGAAGTGAAAGATCACTTCAATAAAGAGGCAGAGATTCTGAAAAAAAAGCAGAGGGCTGGGTTGTGGCTCAGAGATAGAGCACTCGCCTAGCACATGCGCGGCCCAGGTTTGATCCTAAGCACTACGTAAAAATAAATTAAATAAAGGCATTGTGTTTTGTTTAAAAAAAAATAGCAGAGATCCTTGAAATGAAGGAAACAATAAACCAAATTAAAAATTCAATAAAAAGCATCACCAACAGATTAGACCACTTGGAAGATAGATAGATAGAACCTCAGGCAACGAAGACAAAATATATAATCTTGAAAACAGAGTTGACCATGGAGGGAAGATGTTAAGAAACCATGAACAGAAATTCCAAGAACTATGGGATAACACTAAAAGACAAAGCTTAAGATTTATCAGGATAGATGCAGGCACGGAGATACAAACCAAAGTAATGAACAATCTGTTTCAATGAAATAATATCAGAAAATTTCCTAAACCAAAGAATGAATTTGAAAATCAAATACAAGAGGCTTATAGGACCCCAAATGTACAAAATTACAACAGACGCACACCAAGGCACATTATAATAAAAATGCCTTACATACAGAATAAGGATAGAATGTTAAAGGCTGGAAGAGAAAAACATCAGATTATATATAGGGGGAAACCAATTTGGATCTCATTTGATTTCTCAACCCAGACCCTCAAAGCTAGGAGGTCCTGGAATAATATATGCCAATCTCTGAAAGAAAATGGATGCTAACCAAGAATCGAGCAAAATTAAGCTTCAAATTTGAGGATGAAATAAAAAACCTTCCATGATAAACAAAAGTTAAAATTATTTGCAACTAGAAAGCCTGTACTACAGAACATTCACAACAAAATATTCTATGCTGATGAAATGAAAAAAAGAAAAAAAAAGTGAAAACCAGCAAAGGGAGTAGCTACACTAAAGGAATACTCAATCAAAGGAGAAAATAAATCAAATTAACAATTAGAAATAAACCCAAGTGACCAGGAATACAAATCATATCTCAATAATAATAATAACCTTGAACATTAATGACCTAAACTCAACAATCAAAAGAGACAGACTTGCTGGGCATGGTGGTACACACCTGTAATCCCAGCTGCTCGAGAGGCTGAGACAGGAGGATTGTGGTTTCAAAGTCAGCCTCAACAATGGTGAGGCACTAAGCAACTCAGTGAGAGGCTGTCTCTCTCTCTTTTTTTTTTTTTGGTACCGGGGATTGAACTCAGGGGCACTTGACCACTGAGCCACATCCCCAGCCCTTTTTTATATTTTATTTAGAGACAGGGTCTCACTGAGTTGCTAAGTGCCTGGCCATTGCTGAGGCTGGCTTTGAACTCGTGATTCTCCTGCCTCAGCCTCCCAAGTGCTGGGATTACAGGCATGTGCCACTGCACCCAGCAAGACCCTGTCTCTCAATAAAATACAAAATAGGGCTGGGGATGTGTTCAGTGACTGAGTGCCCCCCGAGTTCAATCCCCATTACCAAAAAAAAAAAAAAAAAAAGACCCAACAATATGCTCTCTTCAAGAGACTCACCTCATAGGCAAGGACATCCACAGACTGAAGGTGAAAGGATGGGAAAAAAAATATTGTTATGCCCAGAGAACAGACCCCTAAAGACCACCAAGGAGTCCGGAGTGTATGCAAGAACAAAAAGCCTTTATTCGTGCTTAAGCTCGGACTCTCAGACCTCACCAACACAGTGGATCTGTACTGAGAACCCTTCACTCAGTGGGGGCGAGCCTTTTATTGAGGTAGGACCAGGAGAGCAAGGGGGTCCACATGATTGGCCATCCTTACAGTTAGGGGGTCTTGTCACATTGCAATAGGCCTGGGGAGCCTGGGCGCACGCCAAGCATGTTGATAACTGAGGGGGTTCTTATTGGCAGAAGCTGTCTTCAGCACAATGGAATGTGCTAACTATTTCTCAAGCTCACTGCAGTGTCCTGCTTTTATCTTATAAGGTTTTATCATGCATGGGGCTGGCTTAAATTGTCCGGGCTTGTTCTCTCTTCATCCCCAAGGCCAGAGACTTGTGACAGCTGGAGGCTGACAAAATAGAGGTAGCTGATTACTAAATAGAGTCATAGCAGTTTGACTCTTATTATCTTAAAGCCAAGCAATTTACAGAAGCAAAAACAAGCAGTTAGACTAAAAAAGGGGCGTGGGGCTAAAAAGGGGAGTTCCACAATATCACTCACATGAATGCATAAACAAGCAGGGGTTTCTATCCTCATATCAGATAAAGTGGACTTTAAGCCAAAATTAATCATAAGGGACAAAGGGACTGCTTAAGGGAATTATACATCAATAAGACATAATAATTGTAAACATTTCTGCCCCTCAAAATAGCGCATCTATGTGCATCAA
Organism: Tamias sibiricus; assembly: GCA_025594165.1. NCBI lineage: Eukaryota > Metazoa > Chordata > Mammalia > Rodentia > Sciuridae > Tamias > Tamias sibiricus. The sequence continues at coordinate 46,138,171 of CM046658.1, forward strand.
ACAAACCCTTCTCAATTTCAGATATCAAATAGACCACAACACAATAATACTAGGAAACTTTAACATGTCTCTGTCACTGCTGGATAGATCAAAATAAAGAAGTTATAGAAGTAAAAACTACAACTGATAATTTAGACTTAACAGACATATATAGAATATTTCATCCATCAGTGACTGAATACACTTTCTTTTCAGCAGCACATTAATCCTTCTCCAATATAGACCATATTATGTAAGTTATCACATATGTTGGTATACAATTTGTAATATTACCTTAATATATTTTTAACATGGGCTGGGATTGTAGCTCAGTGGTAGAGCGCTTCCCTAGCAAGTGTGAGGCACTGGGTTCGATTCTCAGCACCACATAAAAATAAACAAATAAAATAAAGGCATTCTGTCCATCTATAGCTACAAAAATTAAAATTTTTTTTTAACATTTGTAGGTTTGATAGCTCCCTTTCCATTGATATTAATTTTTGTGTTCTTGCTTTTTTCTTGATTAGACTTGATTTTTATCAAATTTTAGCTGAATTATTTCTTCTCTGTTTCATATATTTCTGTTCCTACTCTTATTTTTTCCTTTCTACTATATAAAGTGATTTGATTGTTGTTCTAGCTTCTTTCTGATACAAGTACTTTAGGTTATAAGTGTTCATCTGAGTAATGTGTCATCCCAGAGGTCCTGATATTTTAAGCTTTTATTATCACTTTTATTATGAAAACACTTTTTATTTACTTTTCTTGGGCTTTCTTCCTTGACATCTGAGATATTTACAAGTGTGCCATTTAATTTTGAAATAGTTAACATGTGAGGATGGGGTTCTATAAATCTTAAGGTAATAATCATGCAGGAAACAGTTGTATGATTTCATATTTTAAAAAGTAATGGAAATGCTTTTTATATTGATTGTATTGGTTACATACATGTCAAAACTGATCAAATTGTATACTTCAAGTGTGTGCACTTTATTGTATTTCAATTTTACCTCAATAAAGCCATGGGGAAAAAAAAGGGGGGATGTGACTCAATACTTAATGGTCCCTGAGTTCAAGCTCTGGTACAATAAAATAAAAATAAAACCAAAATCAAATAATTCGTTGATCTGGGTTGTATGTAACCATCACGTTTAAAAAAAAAAAAAAAAGGCAAAGAGAAGCTGGGGGCAGTGGTCACATCAGTAATCCCAGCTACGTGGTAAAGTGAGGTAGGATTGCAAGTTCAAGGCCACTCTGGATAACTCAGTGAGACCTTATCTCAAAAAAAAAAAATAAAAAAAATAAAAAGGGCTGGGGATGAAGCTCAGTGGTAGAGAGCATCTGGGATCAATCCCCAGTACCAAAAAGAAAAAGACAAAAGAAAGGAGGCTGAGTTGGTAGGGCACAGGCTCTGGATTCAAAGCCCAGCACCAAAAGGGCAGTGGGGGAGGGGGAGTAGGAGGAGAGAGATTTCCTCATTCTTCTTCCCACACTTACAGGTTTTGTTGACCTACAGTCTCTGCTGGTGATAGACTTCTTTTCTTCCCTTTTATCTTTCTAGTTCCTATTCCCCATCCTCAATCTGCATCCCAAAAGTACAATGGACTGATCTGTCTGCATAACTCCTCAAACTGAGAAGAGGAATGGCAGAAACCATAAGGAATTTCTTGAATCAATTTGTCTCATAATTTAAGATTCTAACTCAGCTTTTATGTAGGTTCAAGGGCAGGTCTCAGGGTGGGAGTAACCATAAAAACTTTCAGCTTTTTTCTGCCTTTGGGGCAGGGTTGGAAACAGGACACACCTGGGTAGGTATTGCAGGTGAATGGCTTTTATGCATACAGTAGGACAGCTATTTAAAGCCATCTAGCAGTGACACAGTCAAGGACAACCTCTGAAGAGGGTCTTCCTTCCTAGATTTGTATCCCAAATCTAAGAGCTAAGAAAACACAACAGCAAATCTTAGCTCTTCCATCACATTACATTAATATTTGTTATAAAAGGAACCATTTACAATCACATCTATAGAACATGATTATCATATTTGAATATGGAAAATAAGGGTTCCCAAACATTTTTTGTTTAATTATGGATCTCATCAACTCAGTCTTAAAGCTCTTCAAACCTGGAAGGATCAGGAATAATGAACCAAATACTGTGTTTAACCCTCAAAACTTTTTTTTTTTTTTTTTTTTTTTTTTTTTTTTTTTGTGGTACCGGGGATTGAACTCAGGGGCACTCGACCACTGGGTCACATCCCCAGACCTTTTTTTGTATTTTATTTAGAGACAGGGTCTCACTGAGTTGCTAAGTGCCTCGCCGTTGCTGAGGCTGGCTTTGAACTCGCGATCCTCCTGCCTCAGCCTCCCAAAGTGCTGGGATTACAGGCGTGCGCCACCGCGCCAGGCTCCTCAAAACTTTTTGACAAGGATAATTATCCTCCATTTTACAGATAAGGGTAAAACCTACAACCGGGTCTGGCATGTAGCTCGGTGATAGAGGACTTATCTAGTATGCCTGAAGGCCCTAAAATGGCAAGGGAAACAAAACAAACAAACAAACAAAAAACCAGCAAAATTACTAGCTGAGGGCCAGCCTGGGCAATTTAGTGAGACCCTGTCTCAAAAAAAAAAAAAAAAAAAAAAAAAAAAAGGCTGGAGTTGCAGCTTAGCGGCAGAGGGCTTGCCTAGCATGTGAAAAGCCCCCCTCCCACCATAAATTGCAATTGTCTTGGGATGAAGTTATTCCATTTTATGGATAAGGGAATTGTGAGGTGATGAATAATTTTACCAGGGTCACAAATATTAAGTGTCAGAGACAAACATCCAATTCAGTTATGTCAAGCTCTGAAGTCTGTGCGGATTTTTTTTTTTTTTTTTTTTTTTTTTTTTTTTTTTACAGTGGGAACGGAATCCAGGGGCGATTTGCCACTGAGTTACATCCTCAAACTCTCTTAACTTTTTATTTTTTAGCTTTTGAGACAGGGCGTCACTAAATTGCTCAGGGCCTCGCTAAATTGCTGAGGCTGATCTTGTGATCCTTCCTGCCTCAGCTTCCAGGATCACTGGGATTACGACCATGACCCACCACGCTCTTGGTATTTTATTCACCCAGTGTCTCTAGGAGTTGAAAAAGGACTGTTGCCACGTTTCTAGAGGCAAGTCTTTGAAAATATATTTTAACGTACTAAAGCATTTAAAATATAAATTCGATTCCACAATTCCATCGAGCTGTTCCTTGGGAATGCCCCTGAGGGGCGACAGGAATGTACCATTCAGCACTGGGGTGTGCGTTTGTGGGCCGCGGGCCTCTGACGGGTGCGCAGGAGTTGGGTGAACAGCCCAGCAGCTGTAAGGTTCTCCTGGGGTGGACGGTTGGGCCCCCGTGGGGTGGAGGCCGGGTGCGGGTGGGGGCCCGGCAGGGCCGTTCTGAGGGCGGGGTCTCCGGCGGGCCGACCTCCTTGGGCGCCTGCGCAACGCCTAGCCTGGCGTTTCAAAAACCCCTGTGGCCTGGCAAGTCGGGTGGAGAGGGTACTGCCCCTCAGTCGCCCACCGCTGACCGACGCCAGCCCTCGCGGGAACCCGGCCCCGGCTCGACACTGCTGTCTCCTCAACGCCCCACGGGCTGGGGTCACCATGGTCCACTTCTTGCACCCGGGTCTGACACCCCGGAACCTCGTCCCACCCGACGCTCAGAAGGATGCCCTGGGCTGCTGCGTGGTGCAGGTAAGCACCGCGGGGCGGAAAGCCGGCCTCGGCGCGGCGTCCGTCGGAGGGGCAGCAGAGGCGTTCGGGGAGACTGGTCCGCGCGCTTCGAAGTCTCCAGAGGCCGAGCCACAGCCGGGTCCCGGGGAGCGCGGACTGGGCTCCGGAGCCGGGTCGTGCGCTTCGGCTACGGGCCGGCGCGCTGACCTTGTGCAGTCGAGGCGGCGCCTGGGCCAGCCTCTCGGGGCTTCAACTCTGACCCGCACCTGGCCGAGGCCGCGTGGACGTGGGTGTTGGCCGGACGCTCGGTCGGCCCGCGGCAGGTCGTGGCGGTATTGTCTTGGTGAGCCCTGGGGCCCCCGAACCTTGAGCGCACCTCCGCGTGCGCCCCGGAGACCGACCCTGCGCCCAGGCTACCCGGGGCTTTGGGTCTCTGCTGAGCCCGGCTGGGGGCGCTGGAATCCCGAACCAGACTGTCGCAATTGCAGGGGTCCACCTCCCGGTGTTTTTCAAACTAAACCCTAAGAACGTGTATTTAGCACCTACTGTGTGTGAAGTGTCGCATTTCCGAAGTAATAGTTATTCCCTGGGCTTCTGTGCGCAATTACTAATCTCCCTTTACTGATGTGGGAACTTGGAGACCCTGACATTTAGGTTAATTCTCTCGTTCCCCCACCTTTTTGTACTCAGCGGTGCTCAACCACTGAGCCACATCCCCAGTCATTTTAATGTTTCTTTTTTTTTTTTTTTTTTTTTTTTTTTGTACCAGGGATTGAACTCAGGGGCACTCGACCACTGAGCCACATCCCCAGCCCATTTTTGTATTTTATTAGAAACAGGGTCTCACTGAGTTGCTAAGTGCCTCGCCATTGCTGAGGCTGGCTTTGAACTCGCAATCCTCCTACCTCAGCCTCCCAAGTGCTGGGATTACAGGCGTGCGCCATAATGTTTTATGTTGAGACGGGGGTCTCACTAAGTTGCTTGGGGGCCTTGATAAATTGCTGAGGCTGGCCTAGAATTTGAATTCCCCTACTGAACCGCTGGGATTACAGACGTGTGCCTCTGCACCCGGCTAATTTCATTTCTTTCTTTTACAAATCTGGATGGTCCTGGATAGTTACTCCTTTCCCTCTTTTTTTTTTTTTTTTTTTTTTTTAATATTTTTTAGTTTAAATGGATCTTTTATTGTATTTATTTATATGCGGCGCTGAGGATGGAACCCAGGATCTCATGCCAGGCAAGTGCTCTACCACTGAGCCACAACTCTAGTCCTAATTTCATTTATTTCTTCACCAGTTTCTGACTGAAATTTTTTTCCTGATCATGTTTGATTATAATTTAGTGTGAGCTGAATTTCATAGTTGCCACTTTGTGTATATTTTTGTATTCATTCTTATTAGGTACTGAATTTTCTTTTTTTTTTTTTTTTTTTTGTACTGGGGATTGAATTCAAGGGCACTTGACCACTGGGCCACATCCCCAGCCAGCACTGAATTTATGATGCATACATTTTTTTAAAGGTTCAGGGTGTCACTGTATTGCCCAGATTGGCCTTGAACCCAGGTGATCGTCCTCCCTCAGCTTTCTGAGTAGCTGGGACTGCAGGTGTGCACTGCCATTCCTAGCTCTGTATTTAATATTTTTAAAAAATGCTATTGTAATTTAAACAAATTCTGTTTTCTATTTAGTTGTTGACTGCCTATAGTAATTTTTTTTAACCTTGTACTCATTTGAACATTTTCTAATTAAAACAGTTATATAGTATAATTACACTTTGGCAATGGTGAGTCTGTCTTCTGGGTAGATAGATTGGAAAAGGATTAGAAGTAAAAGTGGAAAAACTGATTTGCAGATTTGTAGTATGCTAGGTAAAATGGTAGGGACTTGGGTTTGAAACTTATGGTGGGGCTAGAAAGGAGGAGATAGTCTAGAAATTTATTTCTGCCATTGGAAAACAGGAAACAAATGACAAATTCAAAATACAGATAATCCGAGGAGAGTTTAAGGGGATGTTTCCAAAGATAATAAAGGCAAAGTATGGAAAAACAGTCATATAGTATTTTTTTAAAAATATTTGTTTATTTGCTTTAGTTGTACACAATGTGTTTACGTGGTGCTGAGGATCGAACCCAGGCCACGCACGTGCTAGGTGAGCGCTCTACTGCTGAGCTACAACCCCAGCCCCATATAGTATTTTTAGTTAAAAAAATATTTTTTGTTACCAAGGATTGACCCCAGGGGTGCTTAACCACTGAGCAACACCACCAGCCCCCCCCCCCTTTTTTTTTTTTGGTACTGGGGATTGAACTCAGGGGCACTAGACCACCGGGCCACATCCGCAGCCCTATTTTGTATTTTATTAGAGACAGTCTCACTGAGTTCTCACCATTGCTGAGGCTGGCTTTGAATTTGCAATCCTCCTGCCTCAGCCTCCCAAGTGCTGGGATTACAGGCTTGCGCCACCTCGCCCAGCTCCTTTTTTATATTTTATTTAGAGGGAGGGTCTCACTGAGTTGCTTAGGGCCTTGATAAATTGCTGAGGCTGGCTTTGAACTCCTGATCTTCCTGCCTTAGCCTCCCAAGCCTCTGGGATTACAGGTGAGCCTCTCGGATTACAGGCGTGTGCCACCACACCCACACCTAGCTACAGTCATATAGTTTTCCATGCCTGGTAATAGCAGTTTACCATCCAGAGGACCTTACTGAAGGAAAGTGGGCTGAGTTTTAGAGGACTGGTTGAGGGACACAGTCAGCCCAGTTTAACTTTTCAAAGAGCTAGGAACATATGCTATAGTCGATTGAATTGTTCCCCCCAAAATATGGCTACAATCCAACCCCTAGTACCTGTGAATTTGACCTCATTTGGAAGGGTCTTTATAGATGCTATTGAGGATCTTTTTTTTTGCACCAGAAATTGAGCCTAGAGGTGCTTAACCACTGAGCCACATCCCCAGCCCTTTTTAAAATATTTTATTTAGAGACAGGGTCTCCCTGAGTTGCTAAGTGCCTCTCTAAGTTGCTAAAGGCTGGATTTGAATTTGTGATCCTCCTACCTCAGCCTCCCAAACCGCTGGGATTACAGGTGTGCTGCATTTAGTTGAGGATCTTGGTGAGATCATCTAAATTTAGGGTGGACTCTAAATCAACTAAATACCACTTGTTCTAAGTGGCAACCTTATAAAAGAAAGGTAACTGGGAGTTTATGTTAGTGGTAGAGTACTTGTGAAGCACATTCAAGACCCTAGGTTTGATCCCCAGCACTGTCTAATAAATGAATATATTACACATAAAAGCAAGGAGGGAGATTTGAGACAGAGACATGGAAGAAGGCCACGTAAAGATGAAGGTGGAGAGCAAAGTGATGCTTCAATAAGCTGTGGAAAGCTAAGAGCCAACACAACTGAAAGAGTCAAGGAAAATTCTCCGCTACAGCATTCAGAAGGGAATGTGGTCCTGCTGACCCCTTGATTTTGGAATTTTGTTCTCTGAAATTGAGAAAATAGATTTCTGTTGTTTTAAGCTACAAATTTTGTGGTAATTGTTTACAGCAGCACTTGGAAACTAACATATGTTCTAACTTCATTCTCCTCCCTTCCATCATGAGTTTCTTGTGAATCTGGGTGGGACATAAGTGGTACACAAGGTGGAATACATAGATTTGCTGATGCATTTGATACTGGCAGGCAAGTTTGGTCAAAGACCAGGAGGTGTGGTAGATTCATAAGCTGAAGATACACAGCACTTTTGGAGCTGGGAAATACGGGGAAAGCTCATTTTTGTGCAGGATGAGTTGGAAGTGTTTTCGTAACACAATTAAGTGATACATCAGTAGCAGGCAATTGGATATCCAAGACTGGCTGAAAGAGAAGTCTGACCTGGAGATAATAATCTGGGATCCATTGGCTTTAGAGAGAGTATTTAGTTAGACAATCAGTAGTTATATATTGCAGAAGCAAAGAAAGAGAGCCTAGCACAGTGCTGTCCTGGAGAACTTTCTCTGATGAAGGAATGTTGTGTATCTGCACTACCCAGTATGGTAGCCACTAGCCATATGTCTCTTGAATTGTGGCTAGCACTGAAATTTTTATTTTAATTTAAATGGAAATAGCCACATGTGAGTACTGGCAGTCAAATTGGACAGCACAGTTCTAGGATGAAACTCTGAATATTTCCAACATTTAAAGTCTTCAGATAAAAAGGAGCAAATAAGGTAAACTAGAAAAGGAAAGGAAAGGAAGGTAACATCACACAAGCCAAGAAAAGAGTTTTTGAAGGGGGGAATGGTCAGTTATGCCTGAAGTTGCTGAAGAGAGCCACTATGAAGAGGATCAGAAAGTATCTGTTAGGCCAGGCACGGTGGTGGCACATGCCTGTTCATCAGGAGGCTGAGGCAGGAGGATCACAAGTTCAAAGCCAGTCTTAGCAAAAATGAGGCACTAAGCAACTCTATGAGACCCTGTCTCTAAATGAAATTCAAAATAGGGCTGGGGATGTGGCTGAGTGGTTGAGTGCCCCTGAGTTCAATCCCCCCCAAAAAAATTAGTTTCAAATTTTGGAGCTGGGGTTGTGGCTCAGCAGTAGAGTGCTTTCCTAGCACGTGTGCGGCCCTGGGTTCGATCCTCAGCACCATGTAAAAATAAATAAATAAAGATTAAAAAAAAAAAAGTATCAGATTTTGTAATGGCCAGGGCATTAATGATCTTGGTGGAATATGGAAAGCAGATAAAGTGACTTAGAGACCGAATGGAGTAGAGTAGCTATTGAAAACATCAATACTGGTTTTAACAACAAAAACAAGTAGGAGATCCAGGCACTGTGGCATAGCACTTGGGAGGCTGAGGCAGGAGAACCACACAAAGCCAGCCTCAGCAATGGCAAGGCACTTAGCAACTCAGTGAGACCCTGTCTCTAATAAAATACAAAAAAGGGCTGGGGATGTGGCCCAATGGTCGAATGCCCCTGAGTTCAATCCCCAGTACCAAAAAACAAACAAACAAACAAAAAAACAAGTAGCAGAATGCTGTATGTAATTCTGTTTATTTCATTTTTTTCTCATACTGGGTATTCAGCCTAGGAGCCTGGTGCGAGCTAGGCAAGCCCTGAGCCACATCACATTTCCACATCTCCCCCCCAATGATACTGCAAATTGAACCCAGGGGTGCTCTACCACTGAGCTACATGCCCAGCTTTTCTGTGTTTTTGTTTTGTTTTGTTTTGTTGTTGTTGTTGTTGTTACCAGGGATTGAATCCAGGGATGCTTAATCACAGAGCCATGTCCCCAGCTCTTTTTTATATTTTGTTTAGAGACAGAATCTCGCTGAGTTGCTGGGGGCCTTGCTAAATTGCTGAAGTTGGCTTTGAATTTGTGATCCTCCTGCCTCAGCCTCCTGAGCTGCTGGGATTACAGGCATGTGCCACTGTGTCCAGCTACATGCCCAGCTCTTTTTAAAGAATTTTAATTTTTCAACAGGGCCTTGCTAAGTTGCTGAGGCTGTCCTTGAACTTGGAATCCTCCTGCTTCAGCCTTTCTGAGTAGTTGGGATTAGGCCTGTGCCATCATGCCTGGTCCCCGTCTCCCCACCCCAACCCCGCCACCTTGGGCACTGGGGTTGAACCCAGAGCCTCACATATTCTAGGCAAGCTCTGTATACTGAGCTGAGCTACATGCCCACCCTGTATGTTTTATTTTGAGATAGGATCTTGCTAAGTTTCTCTGGCTGGCCTTGAACTTGTGATCCTCTTGCTTTAGCCTCCTGAGTATATGCCATCATGTTTAGTTATTATTTACTTTATTTATTCTGTAGTGTTGGGGATTAAACCCAGGGCCTTTTGCATGCTAGGCAGGAGCTTTACCACTTAGCTATATCCCTAACTTCCATGGAAGGAATTTAAGAAGTTCAAAATGCTATGGAGGTCAGAGATATGTTGCATGTTAAAGTTTCTGAAAAAGTTAGCAATCTCTCCAGCATATTAATCTTTTTTGTGTCTAATATAATGCCACACCACCCTATTTTGGATGAGAAAGGGACCATGTGCCTCTATAGTCTCACCTCCCTTTCAGTTCGCTACTCTTTTTTTTATTTTTTATTTTTTTACTTGTCAATGGACTTTGTTTTATTTATTTATATGCAGTGCTGAGAGTTGAACCCAGTGCCTCACACATGCTAGGCAAGTGCTCTACCACTGAGCCACACAACCCCAGCTTCAGTTCTCTACTCTTTTCTTTCTTTCTTTCTTTCTTTCTTTCTTTTTTTTTTTTTTTGTACCTCGGGTTGAACCCAGTGGCACTCGACCACTGAGCCACACCCCCAGCCCTTTTTTGTATTTTATTAGAGACAGGGTCTCACTGAGTTGCTAAGTGCCTCACCATTGCTGAGGCTGGCTTTGAACTCTTGATCCTCCTGCCTCAGCCTCCCAAGTGCTGGAATTACAGGCATTCGCCACCACGCCTGGCTCTCTTCTCTTTTTATAGCACTTTTTTTTTTTTTTTTGCACTGGGGATTTATGGGGATTTAACTCAGTTAAATCACTCAAACACTGTGCCACATCCCCAGCCCTATTTTGTATTTTATTTAGAGACAGGGTCTCACTGAGTTGATTAGTACCTTGCTGTTGCTGATGCTGGCTTTAAATCGGCAGTCCTCCTTCCTCAGCCTCCTGAGCCACTGGGATTACAGGCATGTGTGGCTTTTTTTTTTTTTTTAACTGGCATTTCACTATGTTGCCCAGCCTGGTCTCCTACTTAATGGATTTAAGTGATCCGCCCACCTTGGTAACCCAAGTAGTTAGGACTGTAGGCACACATTATAAATTTACTTAATTTTTTCTCTGTTGGGAGTCAAAGCAAGGACCTCATGCATCTCAAGCAAGTGCTCTGCCACAGAGGTATACCCCCTAGTCCTGGTTGTGAACCTTTTTTTTTTTAAATTTTTTAAAAAATATTTATTTATTTACTTTAGTTGTACATAATGCAATGCATTTATGTTTACGTGGTGCTGAGGATCGAACCTGGGCCGCACACGTGTGAGGCGAGCGCTCTGCTGCTGAGCCACAACCCCAGCCCCTGGTTGTGAACATTTTTGAGAGTGGGAATAGGCCTTTTTATTGTCTGTCACAGAATAATAACTTAAAATGTATCTTAGGGCTGGGGATATAGCTCGGTTGGTAGAGTGCTTGCACAAGGCCATGGGTTCAATCCCCAGCACCACACACACATACACAAAAATGTATCTTGAATGAATGACTTAATGTAATTTATGCTTGAAAAATTCCAAATGTTGCACTGAAATTGTGAGATTTTTTTAATCTTTATTTTGTTTATTTATTTTGTGTCGTGCTGAGGATGGAACCCAGTGCCTCACATGTGTACATCGCCACTGAGCCACAACCCCAGCCCCTGTTTTTGGTTTTATTCTCCACTGTTAGCTTCAAAAGGACTGGAACTCTTACCCATTTATATATCGTTAGTGGCTGGCACAGCGTAGATGGTAAGTGAAGGACTGAGAGAACTTAATTTTTTCAAAGATAGAACAGAAGTTATAGTAGCTAAAATCTTGCATTCAGTTAACAGTGGAATAAGGTGGGTTTTTAAAAATTTTTTTTTTTCCTTTTAGTTGTAGATGGACACAATGTCTTTATTTTTATTTATTTATTTTTATGTGGTGCTGAGGATCGAACCCAGGGCCTCACATGTGCGAGGCAAATGCTTTACCACTGAGCTACAGCCCTGGCCCAAGGTGGTTTTATTACATACAAATCATTATTAGAGTAGGAAGCTATATGTATGCCATGACCACTTTTATGCTGAATATTTGCAGATGTGTTCTAATAAAGTTTCGAATTTGTTTGCCAGGAGGAGGCATCACCCTATTCTTTGGCCAACATCTGCATGAATGTCCTGATTGCTAATCTGGAAGAATTGTGTTCTGAAAGACCCGATGGAACACTGTGCCTTCCAGAGCATTGGAGTTTCCCTCAGGAAGTAGCTGATCGATTCCTTGGGATGATGGTTTGGCAAGGTAATAAGATTCCTCTATAGTCTGCTCTCGTAGCAATTTTTTTTTTTACTATTTGAAAGGCACCTTTACATACAATTCATATTTTGATTCTCTCAAATTATTCCCATTTTATTTGTGTGGAAGTTGAGTCTCAGTCTTTCTGAGTTACTATGATGGAAATTGTTTTGCTTCTAAGTTCATTTTGCTCTTGGCTTTCCAGATGAAGAAAGTGGAAAACTAAGTCATTACTTGTCTATCTTCTATTTTTCAAAATGCTGTTGCTATAATATCATCTCCTGTTCTTTACATTATGGATATGAGCTGTGTGTGTGTGTGTGTGTGTGTGTATGCTACTGGGAGATTAATGCTGGGGATATTCAAACATTTTAAAAAATATTTATTTATTTATTTTAGTTGTACACAATGCCTTTATTTTTAAATTTTTTAGATTATTTATTTACTTATTCATAATGCACAAGTATATCATCTTTTTACATACAACTGCTTGTATACAAAGTATATAAGTACCATTCAGATCTTTAATCATGCATTTAGGATAGTGATATCCATCTCATTCAACCACCATTTTTCCCCCTCCCCCCCCTTTCACCCCCCTGCTCCCTCCCTTGCCCTCCCTTTCCTTTGACCATTCTAGTGTTCCTCTAATCCTATGTACCCCCATCCAATCACACTGTGAACTAACCTCCTTATATCAGAGAAAACATTTGGTGTTTGGATTTTTGAGATTGACTAATTTCACTTAGCATTATATTCTCCAACTTCATCCATTTACCTGCAAATGCCATTATTTTATTCTCTCTTATTGCTGAGTAAAATTCCATTTTGTATATATACCACATTTTCTTTATCCACTCATCTACTGAGGGACATCTAGGTTGGTTCCACAACCTAGCTATTATGAATTGTGCTGCTATAAACATTGAAGTGGCTGTGTCACTGTAATATGCTGTTTTTAAGTCTTTTGGGAACAGACCCAGGAGTGGGATGGCTGAGTCATAGGGTGGTTCCATTCCCATTTTCCCAAGAAATCTCCATACTGCTTTCCATAGCGGTTGCACCATTTTGCAGTCCCACCAGCAATGTATGAGTGTGCCTTTTTTCCCACATCCTCTCCAACATTTATTGTTGTTTGTGTTCTTGATAGCTGCCATTCTGACTGGGGTGAAATGAAATCTTAGAGTAGTTTTTATTTGCATTTCTCTAATTGCCAGAGAGGTTGAGCATTTTTTCATGTATTTGTTGATTGATTGTATATCTTCTTCTGAGAAGTGTCTTTTCAGTTCCTTAGCCCATTTATTGATTGAGTTATTTTCTTTTTTGGTGTAAAGTTTTTTGAGTTCTTTATATATTCTAGAAATTAGTGCTCTATCCGATGTAATGCCTTTATTTTTATGTGTTGCTGAGGATTGAACCCGGGCTGCGCAGGTGCTAGGCGAGCGCTCCACTGCTGAGCCACAACCCCAGCCCCACTCTAACATTTTTTAATTTTTAATTTTTTATAAAAAATATTTATTTATTTGCTTTAGTTGTACACAATGCATTTATTTTTACGTGGTGCTGAAGATCGAACCCAGGCCGCACACATGCTAGGTGAGCGCTCTACTGCTGAGCCACAACCCCAGCCCCTAATTTTTTATTTTCATATAAGGTCTCACTAAATTGCTGAAGCTGGCCTTGAACTTGGAATCCTCTTGCCTCAGTCTCCCCAGTTGCTGGGTTACAGTCATGTGCCACTCTGCCCAGCTATTGTCCATTTCTTAATCAGATTATTATTATTTCTTGCTGTTGAGTGTTTTGAGTTTTTATATATTAACACATTTTCAGAACATAGTGGCAATTATTTTCTCTCATTTGGTGGATTTGTTTCCTTTGCTGAACCCAGAAGTTTTTAAATTTGTTTTAATCCTATTTGCCTCTTTTTGCTTTTGTTTTCTGTACTTCCAGTGTCCTGAAGCATTTTCTCTAGTACTTTTATACTTTCAGGTCTCACATGTAAGTCTTTTTTTTTTTTTTACTATTTATTTATTTGTTTTAGTTGTACACAATGCCTTTATTCTTACATGGTACTGAGGTTCGAACCCGGGCCGCGCACGTGCTAGGCGAGGGCTCTATCGCTGAGCCACAACCCCAGCCCACATGTAAGTCTTTAATCCATTTTGTGTTGTTGTTTTTTTTTGGTGAAGGTGTAGGGGTCAAGTTTCATTGTTCTGTATCTGGATATCCAATTTTCCTAGCACCGTTTTATTGAAAAGACTATCTTCCTCTACTGCATGTTCTTAGCTCTTTGGTGGAATATCAGGTGGCTATAGATGGTGTGTGTTGACTCCTAGGTTCTCAGTTCTGTTCCATTGGTCTGTGTCTGTTTTTTTTTTTTTTTTAATATTTATTTATTTGCTTTAGTTGTACACAATGCAATGCATTTATGTTTACGTGGTGCTGAGGATCCCGGGCCGCACACGTGCAAGGCGAGCGCTCTGCCGCTGAGCCACAACCCCAGCCCTGTGTCTGTTTTTATACCAGTATGTTTGTTTTGTTTTGTTTTTGGGGTGCTGGGGAATCTAACCTAGAACCTTAAGCCTTCTAGGCTGAGTTCCCTACACTGAGCTGTACCACTAGTTCCCATACTGGTTTGATTAATATAGCTTTAGTTTATTTGAAGTCATGAAGTGTAATGACTGCTGCTTTTTGTTGTTGTTTTGTTTTCTCAAGATAGCTTTGGTTTTTATGTTTTGTGTGTGTGTGTGTGTGTGTGTGTGTGTGTGTGTGTGGTTTTTTACAAGTTTGAGGATTGTTCTTTTCCTTCCTTTCTTCCTTCCCTCCTTCCTTCTGTCTTTGTCTTTTTTGTACTGGGGCTTGAACCCAGGGGTCCTACCACTGAGTTGCATCCCATTATTATTTTAAGGCATGTTGCCACCATGTCTAATTTAACTATGTGTGTATGTGTTTTAAAGAAACCGGTTGCTAGCCGGGCGCGGTGGCGCACGCCTGTAATCCCAGCACTTTGGGAGGCTGAGTCAGGAGGATTGCGAGTTCAAAGCCAGCCTCAGCAATGGCGAGGCACTTAGCAACTCAGTGAGACCCTGTCTCTAATACAATACAAAAAAGGGGCTGGGGATGTGGCCCAGTGGTCTAGTGCCCCTGAGTTCAATCCCCGGTACCAAAAAAAAAAAAAAAAAAAAAAACCGGTTGCTTGTTCTGTAGAGTTTCATACAATCTGGATTTTGCCACTGTTAACTGTACTCTGATATTGACATGTTTCTCTGATCCCTGTATTTTGTGTTAATTGGATGTTTCATCAGATTCAGGCTATGTGTGTGTTTCCTTGTACTTCATTCATGGTTTTATGATTTTTTTTTTTTTTTTTTTTTTGGTACCAGGGATTGAACTCAGGGGCACTCGACCACTGAGCCACATCCCCAGCCCTTTTTTGTATTTTATTTAGAGACAGGGTCTCACTGAGTTGCTAAGTGCCTCACCATTGCTGAGGCTGGCTTTGAACTCGCGATCCTTCTGCCTCAGCCTCCCAAAGTGCTGGGATTACAGGCGTGCGCCACCGCGCCCGGCGGTTTTATGAAGTTTTTCTGGTGGATTATTGTTATGATTGTGATGGCCATACATGGATTATCATTGTAAACACCCATTAAAAAGCAAGAGTTCTTGTAGGTTTGAATTGTGGTGTTCATTAGCTCTCGTTGACTTTTCTGACGTAGTGTTTTTCTGATTTCTTCTTGTTTCCTGAGCTGTACCACAATTATCTTTTTGCTTTTCTGCATATGCCATAAGTAAGGTTTTATCTTGAATACCTTAAATATTTTTATTTGTTCTTTTTAGACATACATGACATTGAATACCCTTCTTACTCTGCATACTTCTTCAGTAATTTTCATTGGTTTAGTTACTACTACTACTGATTCCCCAGAGTTCTCAGCTTAGTCCTTTATTCTGAGCTTCAGAACCATGTATCCAAATATCTCCTGTGTCCTGTCTTCTTCTCTGGGTTGCTGAGTCATGGTATTCTTTTAATTTTGTTCCACCCTCAGTGGCTGCTGCTTAATATGGTTTATACTTATTTGGCTTCCCCTTAAAGGCAGTAAGGATTAAAGATTTAGAGCTCTGGCTTTAGAACCAGACTACTTAGGTTTATATACTCTCTTGACTGCAGCCATGCCACACTTAACAATGGGCACATATTCTAAAAAAGGTATCTGCCAGCTGGGTATGGTGGTGCCTACCAGTATTCCCAGCAATTCAGGATGCTGAGGTAGGAGGATTGTAAGTTTGAGGCCAGCTTTGGCAACTTAGTGAGCCCCTGTCTCAAAATGAAAAATAGGAAGGGCTAGAGATGTAGCTCAGTGGTAGAGTGCCCTTAAATTCAATCCCCAGAACTAAAATAAACAAAAATGAGTCTGTGTGAACATCATAATTTACTTACACAAACAGATGGTAAAGCCTGTTGCTTCTAGGATATATGCCCATATATCATATTGCTGAATTAACTGAGTGCTATAGGCAATTGGAACATAATGGTAAATATTTGTATATATAAACATAAAAAGATGCAGTGAAATTACTAGGTAAAGCAGGATGGGGGACACTTGTAGTTCCAGCTAGTCAGGATTGCTTAAACCCAGGAGTTTTGAGAGGGCAAATCCAAGGCTAGCCTGGGCAACTTAGCAAGATGTGCCTCCAAAAAAAAGATGGGTGGGGAGGCCCAGTGATAGAGTGGCCTTGGGTTCAATCCCCAGTACTGGGTGGGGCCGGTGGGGGGAGTGATCAGTAAGCAAAGAGTTATTTACATTTATATGTCAGTTACTTATTTACCTGTCCCGTGCCCCCCCCCCCCCCCTTTCTGTGAATAAGGTTGCTGTAAATAACACTTTGGTCTCTGGAGTCCAACCTGCCAAATATTTTAAACTTGCAAATTATTTAACCTCATCTATGTAATAGTAATAATAGTAGTTTCTGTATATGTTAGTGCAAGAGTAAGATAATCTTAGTAAAAGGATTTAGAACAATGCCTGACACAGAGTGAGTGGTAAATATAGTCTTTATTGAATGTTCTTAGCATCTGTCCATCTGTTTATTCCCACATTGCATCCTGGAAAGATATGAAATCTCATTGTCATTACAAGCTGGCTCTGCTTCTCTTACAGGCAAGCTGACTGATAGAACAGCAAGTATTTTCCAAGGAAACCAAATGAACCTGAAGATGGTAAATATCCAGAAAGCTAAAATCTCTGCAGCTGCCTTCATAAAAGCCTTCTGCCATCATAAACTTGTTGAAGTAGATGCCACTGCAGTGCACTCTGACCTTCCAATCCCAGATATCTTAAGTGGACTCTGCAGCAATAGCTGGATCCAGCAAAATCTCCGGTGTCTCCTGTTAGACTCAACAAGCGTTCCTCAAGATTCAAGACAACTATCCTTTGGTCATCTCACTGGACTTTGCATTTTAAGTGTTTTCAATGTTTGCTTTCATACTGAAGACCTGTCTAATGTCTCTCAGTTACCAAACCTGGAAAACTTGGACATCTCCAATACTCTGGTCACGAACATCTCTGCACTTCTTAACTGTAAGGATCGACTCAAGTTTCTCACAATGCACTACCTGAAATGCTTGACCATGACCAAACCACAAATTCTTGGAGTCATCAGAGAACTTAAATGTCTGCTTCACCTTGATATTTCCAATCACAGGCAACTCAAATCAGACTTAGCTTTTCATTTGTTACAGCAGGAGGATATCCTGCCAAATGTTGTGTCCCTGGATATTTCTGGAGGCAGTTGCATCACGGATGAAGCTGTAGAGCGATTTATGCGGCAGCGGCCCACAATGCAGTTTGTGGGACTCTTGGCTACAGATGCTGGTTATTCTGACTTCTTTACTACAAAGCAAGGCTTGAGGGTTTGTTCTTAAAAATAAGTTTTGTTTCATTTGTTCAGAACATTGTTAAGTTCTTGCTGTTTACCAGAATGTGTACTTGGTGTTAGTTGCAAAAACAACAACAACAAATCCTTAAGATTTAACAGTTAGGGGCTGGGGTTGTGGCTCAGCGGCAGAGCGCTCGCCTCGCACTTGCGCGGGCCCGGGTTCGATCCTCAGCACCACGTAAACATAAATGCATTGCATTGTGTACAACTAAAGTAAAATAAATAAATATTTTTTTAAAAAAAGATTTAACAGTTAATAATTGTTGTGCACCCACTATGTGATAGGTTGTGGGAATATCACATAAAGATACAGTTTCTGCTTCTATGTCTCCTGGTCTAGCTTAATAATTACAGCCATTTATCCATGCTTGCATGTTGTTTTCTTCTTTAATTCTCCCATTTTACAGATGAGGAAAGGGAAGCTCAGGGAGATTTAGCTACTTACCCACCATCATGGAATGAACCATTCAGTTATAAAGCTGGTACCTGCATCTAAATCTTTGTGACTCTTGAAACTAATACTCTTTACCTCTATTAAGAACTGAGGAGCCAGGCGTGGAGGTGCACGCCTGTAATCCCAGCACTTGGGAGGCTGAGGCAGGAGGATACGAGTTCAAAGCCAGCCTCAGCAATGGCAAGGCACTTAGCAACTCAGTGAGACCCTGTCTCTAATAAAATACAAAAAAGGGCTGGGGATGTGGCCCAGTGGTCGAGTGCCCCTGAGTTCAATCCCTGGTACCAAAAACAAAAAACAAAAAAATTTCGCAGAGTTGTTTCTTTGGGCTGGGGATTGAGCCCAGGGCCTTGCACATGCTAGGTGAGCACTGTACAACTGAGCTATATCCTTAGCCCATGGTGTTATTTTTTTCTTTTCTTTTTTTTTTTTAAACAATGTAATTTTTTTTGTTTTACTATTTTTTTAGATGTTGATGGACCTTTATTTTGTTAATTTATTTACATGTGGTGCTGAGATTTGCACTCAGTGCCTCACACATGTTAGGCAAGTGCTCTAAAACTGAGCCACAACCCTAGCCCCACCCATGGTGCTATTTTGAAAAGCTATATATATATATATATATATATATATATATATATATATATATATATATGTATATAGATATATTTTAATTAGTTATACATGACAATAGAATGCACTTTTTTTTTTAATGTTACCAGGGATCAAACCCAGGGGCACTTGGCCACTGAGTCCCACCCCCAGCCCTATTTTGTATTTTATTTAGAGACAGGATCTCACTGAGTTGCTTAGCACCTTGCCATTGTTGAGGTTGGCTTTGAACTTATGATCCTCCTTTCTTAGCCTCCTGAACCGCTGGGATTTATGCTGGCACCATTGCGCCCAGTTTAGAATGCAATTTGATACATCATATATAATGGAATAATTACTCATTCTTCTAGTTATATGTGATATAGAATCTACCATCATGTAGTTATTTATGTAAATAGGGTAATAATGTCTCATTCATTCTATTATCCTTTGTAACCCTATTCCTCCTCCCCTCCCTTTACTCCCTTCTACCTAATAATATAAAGTAACTCTTTTCTTCCCTAGCTGCTCCATGCCCCCATTATGAATTAGCATCTACACATCAGCGAAAACATTTGTCCTTTGTTTTTTTGGATTGGCTTATTTCGTGAAAAGCAAAATATATTTTCTTTATCTTTTTTTAAATATTTTATTTACATCTCTTCCTTGACTTGTTAGCTTTAGACCTTTTTTAAAAAAATATTTATTTATTTGCTTTAGTTGTACAAAATGCCTTCACTTTTGCTTGGTGCTGAGGATCGAACCTGGGCTGCACATGTGCTAGGCGAGTGCTCTACCCCTGAGCCACAACCCCAACCCCCAAATTTTATCTTTTTCTTTCCAGAGTTTAATATACCCTTGTTTTAGCTCCTAGATATTCATGTTTTGTTTTTCACACTGTGGATTGAACCCAGGAGTGCTTTACCACTGAGCTACACTCCCAAAACAGTTTTATTTTTTATTTTGAGACAGAGTCCAAGTTGCTGAGGCTGACCTTGAACTTTTGGTCCTTCTGCCTCAGTCTCCCAAGTCATTGGGATTACAGGCATGTGCCACTGAGCCTGGACATTTTTTTTTCCATATACCAAAACGTGTGTTAAGAATATTAAGTTTGAGAGCCAGGTGCAGTGGCGCACGCCTGTAATCCCAGCACTTTGGGAGGCTGAGGCAGGAGGATTGCAAGTTCAAAGCCAGCCTCAGCAATGGTGAGGCACTAAGCAACTCAGTGAGACCCTGTCTCTAAATAAAATACAAAAAAGGGCTGGGGATGTGACCCAGAGTGCTCCTGAGTCCAATCCCTGGTACCACACACACACACACAAAAAAAAAGAATATTAATTTTGCCGTGCTGTGATTTGGTATAATTGCTTTCTGATTTGTTTTTAGTTTATGGAAAGAAATTTTCTCAGCCAAATATGTAGGTTTGCATTTTTCTGACATTCTCAGGAATGTTATATATGGAATTGATTTTAATTTTTTCATTTTCTGGCATTTGGTTGACCAGGTGCCCAATTCAAAAGCAGTCTCTTGTCAATTTAGTGGAGTGAGATTTCATCCAATGGGTGATGATGTTATTTGTCATAGTAGGATGGTGAAGGTCTTATTTTTCTTTTCATTTTGCAGGATCCTTAATCTCCCCTCCCCAATTTCCTTCTTTTTTTCCCCTCACTACCCAGTAATACTGTAAACTGTGTCATGTCTAGTTTGTTTAAATTCTTTGTTGATTTTATGGTTTGAAGAGAGGATATGAGCGTGTTAGAGTAGGGGTGATTTGGAGTTAGGTGAACTCCATTATCTTCCAGATCCAAAGTCTTCATATAGACTGTTTAAAATGTCTTATTCAGGGGTAGAATGGAAGAATTATGATACTAAATAAATAAGAAAGAAATCTACTCAAAAAATCAAAATCAATTCCTTTTTCTTTTTTCTATTTTGTGTTGCTGGGGATCAAATCCAGGGCCTTACACATGGTAGGCAAGTGCTCTACCAACTGAACTGTTTCCTCAGCCTTATTGTATTATTTTACATGACCTTTTTCCTGTCTTTTGGTCTAATTCTATAGGAGTATTTTTTAAAATCTTTTTAGACATTGACGGATTTATTTTATTCATTTATTTGTATGTGTTGCTGAGAATCGAACCTAATGCCTCACACATGCTAGGCAAGTGCTCTACCACTGAGCCATAACCCCAGCCCTCTATAGGAGTATTTGAGAAACATTATATGCATTCATGATTTTTGGTTGTTAAAAAAATTACACGTAACCCATTATATTAGTTGAGTATTTTTTCTTTTTTGCATTACTAGGGATTGTACTCGGTTGAAATTTCAATTGTAGTATAGTTATAGGGAGATGGTATTTAATTTTGATATCTCCAGTTTATTGCTTTGTCAAATTAGCAGCACACTTTACCTCTCTGGTCTCATATGTAAAAATGAGGTTGAAAGCATTAGTTTATTAAATTATGACTAAAGGAGAACAACTTTGTAAACCGCCTGGAACATATTGTTGAACAGTCTATTATGATTGTCTCAAACATTGGAGGCTTGGGGATGACCATTAAAACCTATTAGTAATGTGCTTCTTTTTCAGGTTGCCGGAGGAGCCAGTATTGGTCAGATTTCCGAAGCACTGAGCCGATATGGGAACAGGTCATGTTTTATGAAGGAAGCTCTTTACAGGCTCTTCACAGAGACATTTTCAATGCATGTAAGCATGCCTGCTGTTTTAAAGGTAACTATACCCCGGAAAGGAAGTTTTTTCAAATTACTTGGTTTAATTAGATAAGTTATTGCAGTATGTTTGAACAAATTATCTGCTTTATATCATGAGTCAAGTGCTCTCATTAAGAAAAGAGGACATGCTTACCTGCTTAATTGTGGTGCCCACCTCCCTCCACTGGAGATTGAACCCAGGGTTTTCCTCATGCTAGGCAAGTGCTTTACCCCTGAGTTACTTCCTTTTTTTTTTTTAATATTTATTTATTTGTTTTAGTTGTACACAATGTCTTTATTTTTTTTAATGTGGTGCTGAGGGTCAAACCTGGGCTGTGCATGTGCTAGGCGAGCGCTCTACCACTGAGCCACAACCCCAGCCCCTGGGCTACATCCTTACCTCAGCCCTTTTTATTTTTTATTTTGAGTCTCTTTCTCGCTAAGTTGCCTAGAATGGCCTCAAGCCTGTGAATGTCAGGTTGAGGATCTGCCTCAGTCTTCCAAATCTCTGGGATTACAGACATGTGCCACACTGTGCCCAATTTAGATTCTTTTGCTTTGTGCATGTGGATGTAAAACCAATTTGAATAAAAAAAATTTTGGAATTTGCTTTGAGAAAGAGGATAACAGGACTATTGCACTATTTTGTGTAAAATAGGAATTACTAATCTATTAACATGAATTCACCTAGCCTTAAGTTTCTTATGTATTCATTTTTTTGTTCACTCTCTAGAATGTGAAAAAATATGAACAGGGCTGGGCACGTTAGTGCATACCTGTAATCCCAGCAACTAGGGAAGCTGAGGCAGGAGGATTGCAAGTTCAAAGCCAGCCTCAGCAATTTAGTGAGGCTCTAAGCAACTTAGTGAGACCCTGTCTCTAAATGAAATATAAAAAAGGGTGAGGATGTGGCTTAGTTGTTGATTGCCCCTGGATTAAATCCCTGGTAGAAAAAAATAAAAAAGAAGATATGAATAGAAAATAATAAAACTAATTGAAGTTGGCCAAATCTAATCTACTTTTTAAAGTATTTTATGAGGCCTGGGGATATAGCTTAGTGGCAGAACACTTTTTTTTTTTTTTGTACCAGGAATTGAACTCAGGGGCACTGGACCACTGGGCCACATCCCCAGCCCTTTTTTGTATTTTATTAGAGACAGGGTCTCACTGTGCCTCGCCATTGCTGAGGCTGGCTTTGAACTCGTGATCCTCCTGCCTCAGCCTCCCAAGTGCTGGGATTACAGGCGTGCGCCACCGCGCCCGGCTGGCAGAACACTTTTTTAAACAATTTTTTAGTTGTAGTTGGACACGATACTTTTATATTTATTTATTTTTATGTGGTGCTGAGGATTGAACCAGGGCCACGCACGTGCTAGGCGAGCACTCATGTAGAACACTTGCTTAACGTGTGAGGCCCCAGGGTTGGATCCCCAGCTCTGCAGATACAAGTAAACAAAAAATTTTTTGTGTGTGAATAAAATAGACTTATCAATATTGATACAGCTGAAGTTTGCTTTGGTTTAGGGAACAACAAATTAAATTTTAAATGTAATTAAAATTATTATGTGGTTTGGGAAAGAAATTTCGTTTTTAAAAAATTTTTCTTTTATACATGTATTGTTATTATTATTATTATTATTAGTTTTAAATATTTATTTATTTGCTTTTAGTTGTACACGATGCATTTGTTTATACATGGTGCTGAGGATTGAACCCGGGCCACGCACATGCTAGGCAAGCACTCTTACCGCTGAGCCACAACCCCAGCCCCATGTATTATTTTTTGAAAATTCCAATTATGTAAAATTAAATGAAACATGGAAATGAAGCTACCTAATTATTACCAGGCCTTTATTATTTGTAACTCTGTACAACTCTTTAAAAATATAGCTGGGCTCAGTGGTAGAGTACTTGTCTAGCATGCATAAGGCCCTGAGTTTAATTCCTAGCACCACACACACACACATACACCCAAAACTATTTCTGTAGCATGAGAGGATAAATTCATTCATAACTTTAGAGAAATGTTGTATAAAGGAAAAATCTTGGATGTTTTTGCATTTCTAAAGAGCAATTTATCAAGATGGAGAAAAAAAATCATTTTCCATAGCAGAAGCATCTCAGCTCTGTTGCCAGGCTCTGTAAGTTCTTACAGTTGTCTAAGTGAGGGGGCTGGTCTCTCCTAATTGTAGTTCATGCCAGTACCAGTTGAATGGTCTCTAAAATGATTGTTCCCCCTCTGGTAAAGGAAATAGATCATTGTTCCTGAATGTTGGAACAGGTAGCAGCATCTAAGCTTAGAACAAGGTCCTCATTTTGTGTTCTAGGGTTCTAAGTCTTCCACAGTCTGGCTGCAAATTACCCCCTCCTTTTTTTTTTTTTTTTTTTAAACAAATTCCCTTTCTAATGTTATATTACTACTTTCAATTTCTTACTCCTCCATTGATGGATTCATCCCATTCTTTTGTGCCTCCCTTTTTTGGTCACACTTTCCTTCCCTAGGAATCCCCTGTCCATTTATCCCCATTGCCATTTCCTCCTGTCTAAATCCTGTCTCAGCCCCTGCCTTTTGTGCCCTCAGTGGAGCCTTTTGATTCCTTATCAGAAATGAGTGCTCCCTCCATATCTACCTCAACATCACTTATTTGTATCTCTTTGATGGTGCTTTTTTTAGTGTCACGTGTTGGAATCCCTCACAATGTTTGCTTGTGTGCACTGTTGCTCTTACAAGGCTTTACACTAAAGAATAAGGTATAATTCTGATTCATATTTGTGTTCCCTGAAATGCCTATTGGAATACCTTGAATGGAGTAAGGCTCAATGAAAGATTATGAAATTAGTCTCAGATGTGTGAGGAGATGGGCGGTCCAGAGAAAGGAAGCGACTTATCCAAAGTCATACTGATAGTTAATGGCTGCCTTTTAATTAGAAGGTATTGATGCAATACATTAATGTCCTAAAGAGTCATTACTGAGGATACTATCTGTTACTGTCCTGATAAAGAACAAATATTTTGCAACCAGAACAAATACAAGGCAGTAAAAAGAATGTTAATGTTGTTATATACCACTTGAACCATGTTTATCTTCAGCTTGTGGCTGTAGGAATGAGGAATCATCCAATGGATTTACCAGTGCAATTCACAGCCAGTGCTTGTGCCCTCAATTTAACACGCCAGGGTTTGGCCCAGGGAATGCCTGTTCGCCTGTTGTCAGAGGTCACTTGTCTACTTTTCAAGGCTCTGAAAAATTTCCCCCATTACCAACAGGTAATTTTGATTGAATACTTAATTGTTGTTTTTAAGATCAGGGCAAATATGTTTTTTTTTAAATATTTATTTATTTACTTTAGTTGTACACAATGCAATGAATTTTATGTTTACGTGGTGCTGAGGTTCGAACCCGGGCCGTACACGTGCGAGGTGAGCGCTTTGCCGCTGAGCCACAACCCCAGCCCCAAATATGTATTTTTTAGTTTTGGTTTTTCATTGTATCAGAGAGAGAGAGAGAGAGAGAGAATATAGATAAGGAATATATGATGTTTGGTGTATAAAAATAAGAAATACAGATGAGCAGTGAGGTTAAAACTTTTTTTAAAATCTCAGCCAGGCACTGGGGTGCATGCCTGTAATCCCAGCTACTCTGGAGACTGAAGCAGGAGGATTGCAGTTTTGAGGCCAGCCTGAGCAACTGTCTCAAAACAAAAAAAATAAAAGGGTTGGGGATATAGCTCAACGTCAGAGTGCTTGCCTACCAGACAAGATTCTGGGTTCAGTTCCTAGAACTTCAGTAATTTTGGAGGGGGGGCTGTGGATTGAATCCAGTGGTGATCTACCACTGAGCTACATCTGTAGCCCTTATTTTTTAATTTTAGGACAGGGTTTTGCTAAGTTGCCCAGGCTAACTTTGAACTTGTACTCTTATCTCAGCCTCCAAGTTGATGGGATTACAGGTGTACACCATTGGTACCCAGCTATAATACCCTTAGTTACCTAGGAAATTCAACTTAAAGCCACAGTGAGATACTCGTACTCCTTCTAGAAACTACTGCATACCTCTTAGATTGGCTAATAGCTAGAAGGCATCAAGTGTTGGCAAGGTATGAAACAACCGGAATTCTCATTTTGAATATAAGAATGTAAAATGATACAACTACCAGTTCAACAGTTTGGTAATTCCTTTAAAAATGAAATGTACACTTTTTATTCTACCTAGTTATTCTCACCTAGGTCTTTAGGAAAGAGAACAAAATTATATGTCCATGTAAAGGCTTATATAGGAATGTACATAGTACCTTATTCATAATTACCAAAAAATATTGGGTATATTCACTCAACAAATTGTGGTATATTTGTATAAGGAAATGCTGTTTGGCACAGATAGAAATGAAGTATTGATACATGCAACATGGATGAATCTCAAAAACATTTGCCAGGAAAAATATTCTAAGAGTAGATAGCATATGATTCCATTCATGAAACCTTAAAAGAAAAAAGCTATAACTGTAATTTTCTGGGACTGAGGCTTGCAGAGTTGAGGTTGCCAGGATGGCGGCACAGTTGAACTCTTTGGGGGCAATAGAAGTGTTTTATCTTGATTTGTGGTGGTGAAGGTTATCCAGGTGAATAAATTTGTCAGGTCTAAATGAGTATTTTAGATGGGAATTGAGAGAGGGAGATAGGTATAATTTTCTTTTTTTTGGTATTGGGGATTGAATCCAGGGGTGCTTTGCCACTGAACTACGTTCCCAACCCTTTTTATGTTTTTGAGAGAGGGTCTTGCTAAATTGCTTAGGACCTTGCTAAGTTGCTGAGGCTAGCCTTAAACTTTTGGTCCTCCTTCCTGTCTCAGCCTCCTGAGTTGCTAGCATGACAGGTGTCCGCTACTGTGCCTGGCCCAGTGGGAGCTGATTTTTAAAAATACAATAAGGAAGGTGATCCTTCTCATTTAAGAAATATGTATTTTAACCTGTTCTTGAAAAGTTGGAAGAGCTGGCATAATCAGTCTTCATTTCTGCATGGCAGTCATCAGTTGTAGGTTTAAAGGAAAAACTTGAAGTGAGCTAGGTACAGCAGTGACTTCCCAATAATAAAAGCTCATTTTAGCACTGTCCAAATGTTTAGAACCTGAGTTTAGAATGGAGTCTTATATTTGCTCACAATTATTTTCCTTTATTCCCCGAAAGTTACAGAAGAATTGTCTTCTTTCCTTAACCAATTCCAGGATCCTTGTGGATGTTCCGTTTGACAGGCAAGTATAAATAGAAGTTGGTCATCTGATTGGGGTGTTGGCCAGTGTTCGTTTGAGCACTGTTGGCATTTGGTTATTAGTTTGGCTAAGGCCTGATTCAGGCTCAGACAAGGTATTTGAGCCTCACACAAAGTAGTGATTGGTGGTACCCCAGCTATAAATGTTCTCTCCCAAAATGATTCCAGTACCAGACAGTGGGTAAAAAAAAATAATGAGCTCCAGAGAGTCAAACACACTTGGACTCAAGTTCTATCCCTTCCATTATCTCTGCACTTGTTTCCTCTGTTTGTAAAATAGTGACTCTTTTGAGTGTTAGATATGATAATGTTTATAAATTATCTGCAGCAGTACATAGTACAAGAGGTATTGGCCATTCTGAAGAATCTTAGTCATTCATTTTGTTATTATTAATAATAATTAAAACAATGATTATAATCCGAGATGTTCTAAAGGGATTCTTTTCAAAGCCTTTGTAATCTTCCAGATTCAAGAGTTTATACTAGTTATTTATACTAGTTAACTGCGGAGAGCAGAAAAATTAAGCACAGGCTGATACAAGATTTTTGCTGAGGCTGGCTTTGAACTGGTGATCCTCCTGCCTTAGCCTCCAGAGCTGCTGGGATTACAGGCATGCGCCACCATGCCCAACCATTTATTCAAATCTTTTCTGTCCTTGAGAGGTATGTGGGAGTTCTCTTCACATGGGTGTTGTATATTTCTTAAGATTTATGCCTTTGGGCTGGGGTTGTGGCTCAGTGGTAGAGCGCTCACCTAGCACGTGCGCGGCCCGGGTTCGATCCTCAGCACCATGTAAACATAAATGCATTGCATTGTGTACAACTAAAGCAAATAAATAAATATTAAAAAAAAAGATTTATGCCTTTTGCATTGCTGTTATCAGTGGATACTTGAGTGTTTGATATCCATGCAGCCTGTGATTTGTGGGTGAAGGGTTATGTATGGTAGGTTTGCTGTGGTGTTTTGGCACTGTGTACAATTCAGATTGCAAATTACTACCTCTTTGGAAACTCTTTAGACTCATCATAGTAGAAACTAAATGCTAAAAAATTTTTCTGCTGGGTGCAGTTGCACAGGCCTGTAAACCCAGCTAGTTGGGAGGCTTAGGCAGTAGGATTGCAAGTCCAAAGCCAGCTTAGGCAACTTAGTGAGGCTCCATCTCATAATAAAAAATGAAAAGGGCTGGGGATGTAGCTCAGTAGTAGAACATTTGCCTACTACTATGTGAGATCTTGGGTTCAGTTCCCAGAAAGGGTAAAAATAAATCCCCATAAATAAATGAAAATGAAAAAGGTTTCTTTGGATCTGCTGATCCAGTGGTGTATTTTTGTCCCTTTTCTCTTACTCCTTTTATTATCCCTTGGTTCTGAGGACTGATCCCAGGGCTGCTGTTTTCACGCTCTGTAGACACCCTACCTTTGATCTGTACCCCATGCTTACTCATTTTATTTGTATACCCTCCTGTTCCATCTTATCTCCTAAATGCTCATTTTCATAATTGAGGCTTTATAAGTTTAAAACTATTTTTGTTACAGGATTTGTTGGGGGAGGCTGAGTGATTTGCCATTTACAGTTTCATAAACTATGTAATATTGAGAAAAATAAACACTTCTTTTCAGGGTTGATGCTGCCAAGTTTGTTATGAAATGGCTCTGTAGGCATGAGAACCCCAAAATGCAAACTATGGCAGTGAGCATCACCTCCATTATAGCATTGCAGGTATGTGGCATTTAAGTCAAGATTGTGCTCTTCCTCCTCATACAGCTTGGACACTTTCACTTTTTGCTTTTTGTTTGCCTTTAGCTATCAGCTGAGCAAATTGCACAACTCCAAGAAGAGCTCTTCATGGCAGTTAAGGTAGGTTGAGTTGATCTTCACTTTAACCTTTGTAAAAATGCAGGTATTTTGTAAATGCAGCTTAAAAAGTTAAATAGGTCTAAATGCCCCATTAAAAAGAAATTGTAAGCCGGGCGCGGTGGCGCACGCCTGTAATCCCAGCACTTGGGAGGCTGAGGCAGGAGGATCATGAGTTCAAAGCCAGCCTCAGCAATGGCGAGGCACTTAGCAACTCAGTGAGACTCTGTCTCTAATAAAATACAAAAAAGGGCTGGGGATGTGGCCCAGTGGTCAAGGGCCCCTGAGTTCAATCCCCGGTACCAAAAAAAAAAAAAAAAAAAGAAATTGTAGGCTGGGGATATAGCTCAGTTGGTAGAGTGCTTGCTTTGTATGCACAAGATCCTGGGTTGAATCCCCAGCACCACACACACACACACACACAAAAGAAAAAGAAAGAAAGAAAAGAAATTGTAAAACTTGTTCCCCAAAAGAAAATTTCTACTCTACTAGCTATTTATTTACCTCTACATTTCAAAATATAATGCTTAACTGCAGTTTCTTGATTTTGCACTTTTAGGTATTAATTTAGTTACTATAATAAATAAAAATTTAGTTCTCCTATATATATTCCTACAGATTACTTCCTTATGCAGTTACCAACAAGTTTATAGCACACATTTAAATCTGTAATCAGTATTTACATTAGGATTATGTGAACATTGCTCATTAAAAATTTTGCATCATTTTATTCTGCATTTTTTCCTTTTTTCTTTGGTACCTGGGATTGAACTCAGGGGTACTTGACCACTGGGCCACATCCCCAGCCCTTTTTTGTATTTTATTTAGAGACAGGGTCTCACTGAGTTGCTCAGTGCCTTGCAGTTGCTGAGGCTGGATTTGAACTCCAGATTTTCCTGTCTCAGCTGCCCAAGCCACTGGGATTACAGTTGTGCCCCACCGTGTCCAGCTATTCTGCACTTCTTAATTTAGAGAATTAGACCGACCCTTTTTATTTTTTACTTTGAGAAAAAGGCCTTGCTAGGTTGCTGAAGCTGGTTTGGAACTTTCAGTCGTCCTGCCTCAGTCTCCCAAGTTGCAGGATTATGGCACACAGCACCATGCCAGGCTCCGCCCTTGTTGTTTTTCACTTTGAGATAGGGTCTTGCTAATTTGATGAGGTTGACATGGAACTTGTGAAATTTTTTTCCTCTCTTCCTCCCAAGTAGCTGGGATTATAAGCATGTGCCATCATGCCTGCTTGTCCTCAGTTTCTTTCATTTATCCTTATGTGTTTTGTCTATGTGAACACCAAAATTGACTTGTCTAGGAGCTGGGCACATGCCTGTAATCCCAGCAGTTTGGGAGACTGAGGCAGAAGGATTGCAGGTTCAAAGCCAGCCTCAGCAAATTAGTGAAGCCCTAATCAACTTAGCAAGAATCTTTCTCAAAAATGGGAGGTTGCTGGGAATGTGACTCAGTGGTTTAGCACCCTTGGGTTCAATCCCTGGTACCACACACAAACAAACAAAAAAAAAATGGCGAGGCACTTAGCAACTTAGTGAGACCCTGTCTCTAATAAAATACAAAATAGGGCTGGGAATGTGGCTCAGTGGTTGAGTGCCCCTGAGTTCAATTCCCAGTACCAAAACAAACAAACAAAAACAACGAAACAGAAGCAAGGCATTAAGCAACTCAGTGAGACCATGTCTCTAAATAAAATATAAAATAGGGCTGAGGATGTGGCTCAGTGCTTCTGAGTGCCCCTGAGTTCAATCCCCCCCCCCCCCCCGGTATCCCAAAAAACAAACAAAAACAAAAAACAAACAAACAAGAAAATGGTTTGAGTTCTGGGCTGCAGCTCTTAGTGGTGGTTAGGGCTAGAGAAATTATTTTAATAATCAGTTGTGGTATTGGATGGGATTACCTAGAAAGAATATGGAATGTATATAAAGAAAAGAAAAGGATATACATAGGTTCTTTGGAAAATTAGGAGAAGCCAAAAAAGGAGATTGAGAAGGAGCATCCAGAACGTGTTAGGAAACAGGAGAAAGTATCTTAGAATCAAAGAGAAAATGTTCAAGAAAAATCACGCAGTGTGTCAGATCCAACCGAGTAGTTGAGTGAGATGACAACAGAGTTGACTATTGAATTTGGTGTGATGGGAGTCATGAGACATCTTGCTTATGTTTTTCAGAGAGTGCTGGGCCAAACAAAGTTGAGTGGTGAACAGATGGGAACTGAGAAATGGAGAAAACTTTTTATTTTTTAGTTATAGGTGGAGACAGTATCTTTATTTTATTTTTATGTGGTGCTGAGGATCAAACCCAGCACCCCACACATGCTAGGCAAGCCAGCCACCTCTGAGCCACAATCCCAGCCCCTGGAGAAAACGTTTTGATGTTAATTTTAATGAGAAGAAAAGAGAATGGTATGATGCGGAGTCAATAGTAATTGTTTTTGTAAGATAAGTTATATTAAGATATATTGTGTCTATAAAAAATGGAAAAATCAGCATAGTCAAAACAATTTTTATTTTTTTTTTGTGGTACCGGGGATTGAACTCAGGGGCACTCGACCACTGGGCCACATCCCCAGCCCCTTTTTTTGTATTTTATTAGAGACAGGGTCTCACTGAGTTGCTAAGTGCCTCGCCATTGCTGAGGCTGGCTTTGAACTTGCGATCCTCCTGCCTCAGCCTCCCAAAGTGCTGGGATTATAGGCGTGCGCCACCGCACCCGGCTACAAAACAATTTTTTAAAAATTTTAAGACAGGGGCTGGGGTTGTGGCTCAGCAGTAGAGCGCTTTCCTAGCACATGCGCGGCCCAGGTTCGATCCTCAGCACCACGTACAAATAAACACATTGTGTACAACTAAAGCAAATAAATAAATATTTTTTAAAAAAGAATAAAGGCATTGTATACAACTAAAATAAATAAATATTAAAAAAAATTTAAGACAGGGTCTCTCAGTTAATGAGGGTAGGTCTCACCTAGTTGCTGTACGGTTAGCCTCTAACTTTCCATCCTGCTGCCTTAGCCTCCCGAATTCCTTGGATTACAGGCTTGTGTCTTGGCACCCCATTGAGAAAAGAAAGCTGATACCTAATCCTTGTGTTCACATGAATGAGATTTAGAGCAGATGTAAAGGTGTTGGCTTTAGTGGAGTAGGAGGGAAGCAGAGTACATTGATGCAAGTGCAGATAGGCCAGTGGATCTTTTTTTTTTTAATATTTACTTTTTAGTTGTAATTGGACACTACATTTATTTATTTAATATTTATTTATTTGCTTTAGTTGTACACAATGCAAATGCATTTATGTTTATGTGGTGCTGAGGATCGAACCCGGGCCGCGCACGTGCTAGGCGAGTGCTCTACCACTGAGCCACAACCCCAGCCCTAAATTTATTCTTTTTATTTTTTATTTTTTTTTTTTTTAAATATTTATTTGCTTTAGTTTACACAGTGCGTTTATTTGTATGTGGTGCTGAGGATCGAACCCGGCCGTGCACAATGCTAGGCGAGTGCTCTACCGTTGAGCCACAACCCCGGCCCCTACATTTAGTTTTTATTTATTCATTTTTATGTGGTGCTGAGGATCAAACCCATGGCTGTGCACATCCTTTTGAGTGCTCTACCCCTGAGCCAGAATCCCAGCCCAGGCCAGTGGATCTTGTTAGAAGAGTGGCTTTGAATGATGAGATGAGCTGGGCATGGTGGCACATACCTATAATCCCAGATTCTTGAGAGATTGAGGCAGGAGGATTGCAAGTTTGAGGCCATCCTCAACATATAGTGAGATCCTGTCTCCCTGCACTCTGCATTTTTTTTTTAACATTTATTTATTTGCTTTAGTTGTACACAATGTGTTTATTTGTACGTGGTGCTGAGGATCGAACCCGGGCCGTGCACATGCTAGGCGAGTGCTCCACCGCTGAGCCACAATCCCAGCCCCTCTGCATTTTTTAATATTTATTTTTTCCTATAATCCCAGATTCTTGAGAGATTGAGGCAGGAGGATTGCAAGTTTTGAGGCCATCCTCAACATATAGTGAGATCCTGTCTCCCTGCACTCTGCATTTTTTTTTTAACATTTATTTATTTGCTTTAGTTGTACACAATGTGTTTATTTGTACGTGGTGCTGAGGATCGAACCCGGGCCGTGCACATGCTAGGCGCGAGTGCTCCACCGCTGAGCCACAATCCCAGCCCTCTGCATTTTTTTAATATTTATTTTTTTAGTTGTAGTTCGACACAATACCTTTATTTTTTGGTAAGTTGTACACAATGTGTTTATTTGTACGTGGTGCTGAGGATCGAACCCGGGCCGTGCACATGCTAGGCGAGTGCTCCACCGCTGAGCCACAATCCCAGCCCCTCTGCATTTTTTTTAATATTTATTTTTTAGTTGTAGTTCGACACAATACCTTTATTTTTTGGTACAAGGGATTGAACTCAGGGGCACTTGACCACTGGGCCACATCCCCAGCCCTTTTTTGTATTTTATTAGAGACAGGGTCTCACTGAGTTGCTAAGTGCCTCACCATTGCTGAGGCGGGCTTTGAACTCGTGATCCTCCTGCCTCAGCCTCCCAAGTGCTGGGATTACAAGCGTGCACCAACGCACCCGGCCCACAATATCTTTATTTTATTTATTTATTTTTACATGGTGCTGAGGATCGAACCCAGGGTCTTACACATGCTAGCTAGGCAAACATTCTACTGCTGAGCCACAACCCCAGCCTCCACTCTGCATTTTTTAATTGCATTTTAGTTGTACATAATGATGGGATTTGTTGTTACATATTTGTACATGCACACAACATAACAATATAATTTGGCAATATTACTCCCTAGCACTTCCCCCTCTCTCCCCACCTCCCATCCCTTGTTTGTTTTCCTCTACTGATGTCCCTTTGATTTAAAAAAAAATTTATTTATTTGCTTTAGTTGTACACAATGTAGTTATTTTTCCATGGTGCTGAGGATCAAACCTGGGCTGCACATGTGCTAGGCAAGCGCTCTACTGCTGAGCCACAACCCCAGCCCCTCCCATTGATTTTAAAGAGATCCGCCCCCATCTTTCTTTTCCTTTTTCACTCTCTGGCTTCTGCATAGGAGAGAAAACATAGGACCCTTGACCTTCTGAGTTATACTTATTTTGCTTAATTGGTTTCTAGTTCCATCCATTTTTCTGCAAATGACATAAGTTCATTTTTCTTTATGGCCATAAGGCCATAAAGAAAAATGTTGTTATGAATCGTGCTGCTGTAAACATGGTTAGCATGTATCACTATATCACTGCAATATGAGGACTTTAATTCTTCTGGATAAATATGGTGGTTCCATGTCTAGCCTTTTTTTTTGATACTGGGGATTGAACTCAGGGGCACTCAACCACTGGGCCACATCCCCAGCCCTTTTTTGTATTTTATTAGTGACAGGGTCTCATTGAGTTGCTAAGTGCCACACCATTGCTGAGGCTGGCTTTGAACTCTCGATCCTCCTGCCTCAGCCTCCCA
Source organism: Tamias sibiricus (assembly GCA_025594165.1). Classification (NCBI taxonomy): domain Eukaryota; kingdom Metazoa; phylum Chordata; class Mammalia; order Rodentia; family Sciuridae; genus Tamias; species Tamias sibiricus. The sequence goes on from CM046658.1 coordinate 46,172,185, forward strand.
AGTGCTGGGATTACAGGCACGTGCCACCGCGCCCAGCTCATCTCTAGCCTTTTGAGGAGAGACCCTGTCTTAAAAACAGAGCTGGGAATTTGGCTCAGTGGTAGAGCTCTTACCCAGTTTGTGGTAGGTTTTGTGTTTGACCCTCAGCACCACCAAAAAGGAAAGATAAAGAGATATGAAGATCAAATGAGAGTAAAAAGATGGTTTAAGTTTGATGAGAGGGAATTAGGAAATAACAATCTTTGGAGCAAATACATGATAGTATTGCCAGATATAGTTGAATGCCCTCTTAAAATTTATGGGCAGATATTGAAAGCACAGACTTTTTCAACATTCAGAGTTTGGGGGAGGAGTGAAGTGGACTGATAGTTAGATTTAGCATTTATCCTAAAGTAAAAGTTTTGAAAATGGCTGGGAATGGTAACAGGACTGGATACAGATAGAACAAGTACTAAGACCAACACAATGAGAGGAGAAGCAGCGGATTTCCTGGAAATACAAGTTTATTTGGTTTTCTATTTTTTTAAATTTATTTATTTATTTAGTACTGGGCCTTGCATACACAAGGCAAGTGCTATATCCCTGAGCTACATTCCCAGCCTTATTTTTTTTTTAGTGTATATATTAATTGTACAGAATAAAGGGTTTCATTGTGTTGTATTCATACATGCATATAATAATGATAATTTCCACTAGAAAGACAATTTTAGGTAGTGATAACAAGAGCTCAGGATTCAGATTAAGGCAGACAAGGCCCAACCAATTAATAGTTGTATGACATGGGATAAATATCTGTGCTTTGCACTCTTCATCTGGAAAACTGATTATCAATTGAAAACCAGACTTCTGTCATAGTGGTAATACCTTAACAGTTATTGTGAGTATGTTTAGGAGAAAGATGTAAAGGATGAGACCATGGCTTTGCCACAGTTAAATCTTTGAGGGACAGCCTCACTTCACTGCTCCCTTCCTTCTTTGCCTTGCCCTCATTCATAGCCTGTTGACTGTCTAGGTGAATACCTTCTACCTCCTACTCTTAGTTGTCATATCTTTATTTATTTGGTACTGGGGATTGAACTCAGTGGCACTCGACCACTGAGCCACATCCCCAGCCTATTTTGTATTTTATTTAGAGACAGGGTCTCACTGAGTTGCCTAGTGCCTGGCCATTGCTGAGGCTGTCTTTGAACTCGTGATCCTTCTGTCTCAGCCTCCAGAGTGTGCACCACTGTGCCCAGCTACATCTTTATTTGTTTTAAAAAATTATTTTGGTACTGGGAATTGAACACAGGACGCTTTACCACTGGGCCACATCCTCAACCCTTTTTATTTTTTGAGACAAATTCTTGCTAAATTGCTTAGGGCTTAGCTAAATAGCTGAGACTGTTCTGGAACTTGTGATCCTCTTCTCTCTACCTTCCCCTGCCCAGTTGCTGGTATTACAGGAGTGCACCACCATGCCTAGCTTACAAATTGCTTATAATATGAAGGTTTCCCTTCTGCCTTTCATAAAAGTAAAAATTTAGGCTTTTGTTTATTTCTTTCAGGGCATTTGACAAAACTAAAAAAAATTTTTTTATTTTTTTGATACCGGGGATTGAAGTCAAGAGCACTCTACCACTGGGCCATCCCCAGCCCTTTTTTTGTATTTTATTAGAGACAGGGTCTCACTGAGTTGCTAAGTGCTGAGGCTGGCTTTGAACTTGCAATCCTCCTGCATCAGCCTCCCAAGTGCTGGGATCACAGGCGTGTGCCACTGCGCCCCGCTACTAAACATTTTTTAAAAAAACATTTGGAAGCCAAGTGTGGTGGTGCATGCCTGTAATCCCAGCACTTGGGAGGCTGAGGCAGGAAGATCCTGAATTCAAAGCCAGCTTCAGCAATGGTGAGGCACTGAATGACTCAGTGAGACCCTGTCTCTAATAAAATACAAAAAAGGGCTGGGGATGTGGCCCAGTGGTTGAGTGCCCCTGAGTTCAATCCCTGGTACAAAATAAAAAATTAGAAACTGTTAAAAAATATTTTTTAGTTGTTGATGGACGTTTATTTAATTTATTTATTTTTATGTGGTGCTGGGGATTGAACCTAGTGCCTCATACATGCTAGGCAAGCACTCTACCACTGAGCCAGAACTCCAGCCCCCTAAAATTCTTTAGTTGAGGAAGAAACCAACTTTTATTTTGATCTGTCTCTGCTACCTGAATGAGTACTTGACTTACAGATGGTGTTAACTAAATGTTTTCAATAAGAAAAAATAGAATATCTGATATATACTTGATTATGCCCATTTTTTTTTTGTTGGGGGGAGGTACCAGGGATTGAACCCAGGGGTGCTTAACCACTGAGCCAAACTGAGTTGCTTCGGGTGGTGGCATTGTTGAGACTGGCTTTGAACTCATGATCCTCCTGCCTCAGCCTCCTGAGCTGCTGGGATTACTGGCATGTGCCACCATACCTGGTGATAATGCAGTGTTGTTGTTGTTGTTTTTTTTTAACCAACTAAGCGCTTCTTAAATTTTATCCCTGTACCTTTTTTTTTTTTTTTTTCTTTTTTGGTTATACTGGGGATTGAACCAGGAGGCCTCATGCATGCCAGGCAAGTGCTGTACCACAGAACTACTACCCATCCCATATATATATATATTTTTTGGTTTAGTTAATCTCAAAAGCCATAGGAGGTAGATATAATATATTTTATTGACAATGGTTCACAAAGCTATTAAGTGATAGAACTTGGGTTTAGAACATGGGTTTGATTTTAACATTCTTTTTTTAAAAAATATTTATTTATTTACTTTAATTATACACAATGCATTTATTTTTACGTGGTGTTGAGGATCAAACCCGGGCCACGCACATACTAGGCATGAGCTCTACTGCTGAGCCACAACCCCAGCCCTGATTCTAACATTCTTAATTTTGCTTTTCTTGTACTAGAAGTGAGTCATTCATGAGGGCATGTAACCTCCTGTCTTTGTTTTTCTAGGAACTTATAGCAATAGTGAAAAAAAAGACTATGGAGAATTTAGATGATGTCACCCTCTTGTTTGCTTTGAAAGCACTTTGGAATCTTACAGATGAATCTCCAGCTGCCTGCAAACACTTTATTGAAAATCAAGGATTGGCAATCTACATTCAAGTTTTAGAGGTGGGAAGATGGGATCAAGTTTATATGTAAAATTCTTTTCTTCATGATAAAGTAACCTGTTTATTCTTTTGACAGACTTTTTCAGAGTCTTCAGTACAAAGCAAAGTACTTGGTCTCTTGGTAAGATGAATTGTTTTGAGTTAATTTTAATTACTTAAAGAAAACTAACATGGATGTAGTACCTACCATGTGCTAGCATAATATTGAAATCAGTTTACATGTATAAACTCATTTAATTTTCATATGATCCCTATAAAGTAAATAGTATTATGTCACTCATTTGTTGCTGTGAACAAACTACAGCTTAGTGACTTAAAATAATAGCCATTTTATTTAATTAAGAATTTATGGGCCGGGCGTGGTGGCGCACGCCTGTAATCCCAGCACTTGGGAGGCTGAGGCAGGAGGATCACAAGTTCAAAGCCAGCCTCAGCAATGGCGAGGTGCTTAGCAACTCAGTGAGACCCTGTCACTAATAAAATACAAAAAAGGGCTGGGGATGTGGCCCAGTGGTCGAGTGGCCCTGTGTTCAATCCCCAGTACCCAAAAAAAAAGAATTTATGGATCAGCAGTTTGGGTTTAGGTCAGGGCTGGGATTTGGGGATTAGGCTACTGAGAGGGATCTGAGATGAGTAGTAGGAAAGAGACAAAAGCTAATTCCTTATTCTCCTTCTTCCTGTCCCTGATGTTCACTGCTTCTTGTGCTTTGTAGAGCAACATAGCTGAAGACAGAGAGTTTTCTTCTGAGCTAGTGACTGAAGATGTGATGAAGCATGTCAGCAGTTTACTTCATAGCAAAGAAATAGAAGTGAGCTATCTTGCTGCAGGTATCATAGCCCACCTGACGTCTGACAAACAGCTCTGGCTATTCCGTGACCTGCAGAGGAATGCGCTTCTCCAGGATTTGGTACAGGAACCATTCTTCTTTACAAAGCAGTGTAATCTTTTCTTGTACATAACTTACTTTTATAGATCATAAGAGGTTTAGAAATATGTTATTATTCTCAAAAATGGGAAAAAATACATATAGGAAAGAAGAAAATTGAAGAAACTTACCCATGCTCTTTCACCTAAAGCTCTTAACCTAAAGAGGTTACTCTTTTTTTTTTAATATTTATTTGCTTTAGTTATACACAATGCAATGCATTTATGTTTACGTGGTGCTGAGGATCGAACCCAGGCCGCACACGTGCAAGGCGAGTGCTCTGCTGATGAGCCACAACCCTAGCCTCACGAGGTTACTCTTTAATGTACCATTTTGTTGCATTTTTCTTCTGCTGTTTTCTTTTACAAAAGTTACACATGCAAACAGTTGTGTATGGCTTTATGCTAATCCCCTTTCTTTTTCAGATTTTTTTAAAAGATATTTATTTATTTACTTTAGTTGTACACAATGCAATGTATTTATGTTTACGTGGTGCTGAGGATCGAACCCGGGCCGTGCAGGTGCCAGGCGAACGCTCTGCCGCTGAGCCACAACCCCAGCCCTCTTTTTCAGCTTTTTAAAAACTATTTCTTTTGGTATTAATTCCATCTCTCTAAGATATTATGGGGTTTTTGTTTGTTTTGGGGTTTTTGGGAACTGGGGATTTAGCCCAGAGGAATTTTACCACTGAGCTACATCCCCACCCCTTTTAAATTTTTTACATTTGGACAGGGTCTCACAAAATTGCTGAGGCTGGCCTTGAACTTTCAATCCTCATGCCTCAGCCTCCCAAGTAGCTGGGATTACAGGTGTGAGCCACTGAGCATCTTCTATCCAGAATAGGAAAGAATGATTCTTATTCTTGTTGTCCCTATGTCTACTCTTTCCTATACTCTAGCTATAACTTTTTCAGTACATTTCAGACCTATTCTGTCCACTTCACCTTCTCAGAGCCTTCTGTGTTTCTTCTATCGGGTTTGCTTGTTTCATATTATCTGGTATACCTTTGTCATTGTCATCCTATGATATTCCTTTACTATCATCCTGCATATTCCCGTTGTGTTGGCTTCTCTCTTTCTTGGATTGCATGCCTTCCTTTTTCTTGGTTCACTCCCTCCCCAAACATATCTTCCAGTAGCTTCCTAAGAAGAGATGCATGAAAGTGAAAACTAAACTGTTTCTAAAGGCTTTTATCTTACTCTCACATTTAGTTAGTGAAATGGCTAGGTACAGAATTTTTAGCTTTGAAATATTTTTCCTTCATAATTTTTAAGTCTTTGCCAGGCATGATAGTGCACACTCTAATCCCAGTGACTTGGGAGCCTGAGACAGGAGGATTGCAAGTTTAAGGCCCGACTCAGAAATTTAGAGAGACCTTGTCTCAAAATTCAAAGAGCTAGAGATGTAGCTCAGTGGTTAAGTTCCTCTGGGTTCACTCCCTAGTATTGGGGGTAAAAATTTCCCCAAATGAAGGAAACAAGCTTCCAGAGTATTAAGTACTCAATGCAATATATGAAAATAAACTCTCATCAAGGTTTATCCCTATGATTTCCAAACTTTGAACGTAAAGAGCTTTCTTTTTTTTTTTTTTTCTTTTTTTGCAATACTGGGCATTGAACCCAAAGGGTCTCTATCACTGAGTCACCTCCACCATCCCTTCTTATTTTTAGACAGGGTCTCCCTAAATTGCTGACACTGGCCTTTGAACTTGCCATTCTCCTGCCTCAGCCTCCCAAGCTGGTAGGATTACAGGCATGTACCCCTGTGCCCAGCTCTCTTGTTCTTTTCTTCCCTCCCTTCCTTCTTCCCTCCTCTCTTTCTCTTTTCTTTCTTTCTTTCTGAATGATGTTGGAGATTGAACCCAGGACCTCACACATGCAAGGAAAGCACTGTACCACTGAGTGATATGCCCAGCCTGCTTTTTCATAAAACATTTTTTCTTTCTTTCTGGGGTGTTGGCCTTCCCCAGACTTTGTTTTTTGCTTTTTGTGTCCCCCTGCCCCTCAGTACTGGGGATTGAACACAGGGCCTTATACGTGTTACATAAGCACTAAGCTACATTTCCAGCCTTTTTTTTTTTTTAATATTGTTTTAGTTGTAGATGGACACAGTACCTTTATTTTATTTGTTTTATTTTTATGTTGTACAGGGAATTGAACCCAGTGCCTCATGTATGCTAGGCAAGCGCTCTACTGAGCCACAACCCAGCCCCCCCTTTTTTTAAATTTTGAGACACGATCTCACTAAGTTGCCAAGGCTGGTTTGGAACTTTGTGATCCTCCTGCTTCAGCCTCCCAAATAACTGAGATTATAGACATTCACCACAATACCTGGACTACCAACTTTTTTTAAGCATGATGTTCCTATCTTTAATTGTTCATGGAGCTAAATTTTTGTTAAGGATAGGAGAGAAAATCTAGGGGTCTTGCTTAATCATTTTGTTGTGTGTGTGTGGTGCTGGGGATTGAACCCAGGGCCTTGTGCATACAAGGCAAATACTCTACCAACTGAGCTACATCCCCAGCCCCATTCCTTAATCATTTCAGCCATCCTCCTATTTTGAACCCCACCTCTAGTTTTACTTAGAAAAGTACCTCGTGTGCAAAATTTTAAATCTCCTAGGGATTGTGTTCAAATTGGGTTTTTGTGGTACTGGAGATTGAACCTAGATGTACTTTAGCACTGAGCCACATATCTAGCTTTTTATTTTATTTATTTATGTTTTGGTCCCAAGGATTGAACCCATGGACATTTAACCACTGAGCACTAATCCCCAGCCCTTTTTATTTTTTTATTTTGAGATAGGGTCTCACTAAGTTGCTGAGGGACTCACTTAAGTTGCTGAAGCTGGTTTTGAACTTGGAATCCTCCTGTCTCAACCTCCTGAACCTCTGGGATTACAGGCATATGCCACCATGCACAGCTCTTTTTTTTTATTTGGAGACAGGGTCTCACTAAGCTGCTGAGGGTCTTGCTAAGTTGCTGAGACTAGCCTTGAACTTGGGGATCCTCCCAAGTTGTTGGGATTGTAGGTGTGTGCCACGGTCCCCAGTGGTTTGTTTTTTTTCACCCATAATTACTATATCTTCATCTACTTCCTTCTCTGTGTGTTTGATTTCTTCTCTCGTTTCTTTTTGTTTTTATTTATTTATTTAACTTTTTTGAGAAAGTGGAAAGAAGGTTTATTGTTTTGCTAGCAAAGGAGAAACACAGGGGACTTCCTGTCCCAAATCCTGTTTCTGCCCATTAGCAGGAACAGGGGGCTTTTAAAAGAGGTGATTCAAAGGCTACCTTCTACATGTTCTCTGTTGGAGTGATTTCTTCTGTTTTAAACCATTCTTAACTATTCTGTGAGTGGGATTTAAGGATGTAGTGTAATTTCAGTTCAATATCTTAAAAACCTTTTTATTGTATTTTTTTCTTCATATCTACATACATAATGGTTATCTAATAATTTGGTAAGTAGGTACATCTAAATTTAGTCATTCCCATGTTTTGAAAATTTATTTTTGTTTCAAATGTATTTAATTATAAATGACATGGCCTTTTATCAATTATGAAATATAATATTAGAATCTTGGTTTCTCCCTGTCTTTTGGGGAAAAGCATGCAACCATGAAGAATTGGCCAAGTTCAAGTTGTAAGATGTCAGCATTGGTGACCTACAGGTAATTTCATTATGATGTGCTTTTCTTCATGCCTGTCCTTAGTGTGCTTGATATTGTAATAAAGTGTCAGTATTTATTTGGCCTTGTGTTCAAATCCTATTTCTTCTCTGTGATACTGTGAAAGTAATTTCTAGAAATGACTCCATTTTCCTCATTTATGAAGTGAGGCTGACAGTGTGCCAGATTGAGGAAGAAACGAGATACCGAATGCGTAGAGCATCTGACCAAAAATTCAGTTTAAGTGATAGCTACTAGTGTATGTTGCATAGTATATCTGGCTTGGTGAGGAATTGACTGTGGGGGAAAACATTAAATTATTTTCATATTCCTGAGTTCTGAATTCACATCCTTGTACTTTTTAGATCTTTCAAGTCATTTTTCCCAGTCCTTGGCAACTTCTCTCAACCAGCGGTTCAGCTCTGGGCACTATGGGCCGTGTATCATGTCTGCAGTAAAAATCGTATGTATTCAACATGTATTTGTTTGTTTATTTAAAAATAAAATTTTAGTTGTACATGGACACAATACCTTTATCTTATTTGTTTTTACTTATTTTTTTATGTGGTGCTGGGGATCGAACCCAGTGCCTCACACATGCTAGGCAAGCAGTCAACATGTATTTAAAACAGTAGTTTTCCAGCTGTTTTTCTGAATAATGAATAAGTTCCATATGGAGTTTGAAAATTTTTAATCTGTGTCTTTTGAATTTAGCTTTTTAAAAAGAAAGTGAGATCGGGTGACTCAGGAGACTGAGGCAAGAGGAATGCAAGTTCAAGACCAGTCTCAGGCATTTAGCAAGACCCTGTCTCAAAAAACAAAAAGGGCTGGGAATGTAGCTTAGTGGTATAGAGCATCCCTGGATTCGATCCCCATTATTGCAGGGAAAAAAGAAATAGGAAACTTTTTTTTATTAGTTTAAAATAATACACCAGTTATTCTAAAGGCTGAGGCAGGAGGATCATAAGTTCTAGGCCAGCCTAGGGAACTTAGATCCTTATACAGACACACACACACACACACACACACACACACACACACACAGAGGCTACAAAGTTAATAATGGATTTGGAAGTGGATATCCAATAGTTTAAAAAGTGAAGTTATTTCCCCCATTCCCAATTCCTTACAGGCAAACACTGTTAACAATTTGGTAACTAGTCTTTCCGTCTACTTTTTTTTTAATATTTATTTTTTAGTTATAGGTGGACACAATATCTTTTTAGTTTATTTTTTTGTGGTGCTGAGGATTGAACCCAGTGCCTCACACAGGCTAGGCGAGTACTCTACCTCTGAGCCAAAACCTCAGCCCTTATCTACTTTTTAATATATGCTATACTGAGAATATACTATTTATGCCGGGCATGGAGAAGCTTGCCTTAATCCCAGTTACTCAGGAGGCTGAGGAAGGAGTATAGCAAGTTTAAACTCAGCCTCAGAAACTTAGTAATACCCTGTCTAAAAATTTTTTAAAAAGAGCTGGGGATATAGGTTAGTGGCAAAGTACCGAAACAGTACCAAAACAAAAAAATCTTACAAAAAAGTAAGCTATTGGTAAGCATTTTAAATGAAAACAGGCTCATTCTGTGCATGTTGTTCCATATCTGCTCTCTTTACTTAATATTTATTATTAACACTTATCATTAACACTCTTATAATAATACATAGATCTTTCTCCTTGTAATGAATGGTCTATAGGAGGTTGGGAGGCCAGGAGTCAGGTTATTTTCCAGATAGAGTAAATGTTTTGCTGTCTAAAATTCCACCTGCGGCTGGTTTGGTGGCGCACTCAGGAGGCTGAGGCAGGAGAATTGCAAGTTCTAGACCAGTCTCAGCAATTAAGGGAGACCCTCAGTAACTTGGTGGGACCTTGTCTCAAAATAAAAAACAAAAAGGACTGGGATATAACTCAGTTGCAAAGGGCCCCTGGGTTCAATCCTGGTACCAAAATAAAAATCCCCTGTGAGACATTTTGGTCAGTTATATTTGCTCAGGATTATTGTAAAAATTTTGCTTTCATTACAAAAGAAATATAGGCTATGATTTTACACTAGAAAACCTAAGAGACAATTTTTAGGATTAAAAATTTAAGCATATTGACTATATATTAAGTAAATGTATAAAAACAGTCATTTTTTAATACCAGTGAAAATCTGAAAATTAAGGGAAAAGATACAATTCACATTATCAACAAAATCATAAAGTACCTAAAAGTGACTTCAATAAGTAATAAGACCTATATAGAAAACTACAAGAGATAATTTAAAATTCTGAAATAATTGAGATATACCATGCTCCAAATATGGAAAGACTTATTAAAATACAGATGTTAGTCATTTCCACCTTGTGGCTATAATAGAATTCAAGTGAATGGATGAGAGATATGGGGGATCTGAAAATTATTCTAAAGTTCACCTGGCAGAATAAATAGGAAAAAACTAACAAAGAAAAATATTTTTTAGGAGCTTGTTCTAGCACTTCCATTAGCCTGATAAAAAGGTAACGTGAATGGTACCAGACATATGAATAGACAGGCAGATTAGTGGATCAGAGTGGTTCTGAAACACTAGTTTTCTCTCTCCTTTTTGGATATGGTACAGAACATTGAACACCTCACACATGCTAAGCAAGTACAATACCACAAGCTACATCCCAGACCTAACATTTTCAACTGTGACAGTAACAACTATGACAATAACTAGAACTTTCGAGTATTTACTGTGTGACAGGTAGTATTGTAAGCACTCAACTCATTTAATTTTCACAACAACTAAAAGGGGGGTAGCTTAATATCATCATCCATATATCAGATGAGAAAACTGAGGTCTATGGAAGTTACTTTCCCAAGGTTAAAATGTCTAACATGTGCCAGAGACAAAGTTCTGCCCTAGATCTATACTGTAGGATGTAGTAACTTATGTAACATTTCTTTGGAGGGGACATTGTTTCTAGTCTGCCTCTCATATACTGCTTCAATAAATAATGACACAGAAAAAGAAAGATGTACATGTGCAATAGTGTGATAATTAAAACACAGACCCCAGAACCAGACTGTCTATGCTTTATTCCCACGTTCTGCCATTTACTAACTGAACTTGAACAAATTACTTAGCCTCTCTGTGCCTAAGTTTCCTCAGCTATAAAATGGAGATAATGATACGTGCTTTACAGGTTTTTATGAGAATTAAGTTGATTATATTTGTAAAGCATTTAGAATAGTGCTTGGTTGATAGTAAAAACGTGTTAACATCTATATGTAGCATAGTATTAATACTAGCATAGAAAATAGTGTTTGTTAAATAAAGCACATCCTTTTGCAAGTATGTGAATTAGTCTGCAGAATTCTTAGAATTGCTGAGTCATAAGGTTATAAATATTTTAAAATTTGATAGGTGTTGCTAAACTGTTCTCCAGAGAGTTGATTACCAACATGCCTTCCTTTCAGTAATGTGTAAAAGCTTGCCCAGTTTCCTTACACGTTTGTTTGTTTGTTTGTGGTGCTCGGAATTGAACCCAGGACCTTATACATGTAAGGACAGCACTCTACCACTGAGCTGTATTTCTACCCCATTTATTTTTTTTTTAGATATTTATTTATTTATTGGTACTGGGGATTGAACTCACGGGTACGCGACCACTGGGCCAAATCCCCAGCCCCCCCATTTTAATATTTATTTATCTGCTTTTAGTTGTACACAGTGTGTTCTATTTTATTTATGTGGTGCTGAGGATTGAGCCCAGGGCCCCACACATGCGAGACAAGTGTTCTACCACTGAGCCATCCCAGCCCCCCCAGCCCTTTTTTTGTATTTTATTAGAGACAGGGTCTCACTGGGTTGCTAAATGCCTCACCATTGCTGAGGCTGGCTTTGAACTTGCGATCCTCCTGCCTCAGCCTCCCAAGTGCTGGGATTACAGGCACGCACCACCTCACCCGGCTTTTCCTACCCCATTTAAAAACAATATTTTTAGTTGTAGATGGACACAACATCCATATTTTTTTTTTAATGTGGTGCTGAGGATTGAACCCAGTGCTTCCCATATGCGAGATGAGCTCTAAGCCACACTCCCAGCCCCATTTCTACCCCATTTTCCTACCTTCTTGAAAAATTACAAGGTTAATTGAACTTTTAGACCTTTGCCCATCTAAGGAGAAAGTGATAGTCTTAGTTGACATTTCTTTTAAGTGAGGGTAGTGATTTTTCCTGATGAGAGTCATTTCCTTATCTGTTAATATCGTTGTTTGTTTTTTGTCTGTATTATTTTTATTTGATTAGGTCTTTGTGATCATGTGTTATTTTTTCTGAGTTTATTATCTGATTTTTTTCATCATGTTTACAAATCAAACTTTTGTGATATATGCCTTTGGGCTTTAGGTTTTGATGATACTTAGATTATAAAAGAAGTCTTTTTTTTCTGGTATGGTTTCCTTTTTTTTTTTTTTTCTTTTTTTTCTTTTTTGGGTACCAGGGATTGAACTCAGGGGCACTCAACCACTGGGCCACATCCCCAGCCCTTTTTTGAATTTTATTTAGAGACAGGGTCTCACTGAGTTGCTAAGTGCCTCGCCATTGCTGAGGCTGGCTTTGAACTCACAATCTTCCTGTCTTAGCCTCCCTAGCTGCTGGAATTATAGGCGTGTGCCACCATACCTGGAAAGCTATTTTTTTTTTTCTTTTGTAGTATTACACATTTAACCCAGGCATACTACATCCCTAGTTTTTTGTTCTTTTTTTTTTTTTTTTTTTTTTTAATACTGGGGATTGAATCCAGCAGTGCTAACCACTGAACCACATCCCCAGACCTTTATTATTATTATTAAAAATATTTTAATATTTTATTAGAGACAGGGTCTCAATGAGTTGCTAAGTGACTCACTAAGTTGCTGAGGCTGGCTTTGAACTCACAGTCCTCCTGCCTCAGACTCCCTAGCTGCTGGGATTATAAGCTTGTGCCACTGTTCCTGGCCTTTTTATTTTTATTTATTTTTGTGGTATTTGGGATTGAACTCAGGGGCACTGGACCACTGGGCCACATCCCCAGCCCTTTTTTGTATTTTATTTAGAGACAGGGTCTCACTGAGTTGCTAAGTGCCTCGCCATTGCTGAGTCTGGCTTTGAACTCTCGATCCTCCTGCCTCAGCCTCCCAAGTGCTGGGATTACAGGTGTGCGCCACCACGCCCGGTTTATTTTTTATTTTGAGACAGGGTCTCACTGAGTTGTCCAATCTGGCCTGGAACTTGTGATTCATCTGTCCCAGCCTCCTGAGTTCTTGGGTTTAAAGGTGTGGCCCTGCACCCTGCTTTGTTTTCATATTTTTTTTTTTTTTTTTTTTTTTTTGGTACCAGGGATTGAACTCAGGGGCACTCGACCACTGGGCCACATCCGCAGCCCTTTTTTGTATTTTTTATTAGAGACAGGGTCTCACTGAGTTACTAAGTGCCTCGCCATTGCTGAGGCTGGCTTTGAACTCGCGATCCTCCTGCCTCAGCCTCCCAAAGTGCTGGGATTACAGGCGTGCGCCATCGTGCCCGGCTTGTTTTCATATTCTTAAAGATGGTTTAGTTATTGTTTTTTTTTTTTTTTTTTTTTTTGTGGTACCGGGGATTGAACTCAGGGGCACTTGACCACTGGGTCACATCCACAGCCCTTTTTTGCATTTTATTAGAGACAGGGTCTCACTGAATTGCTAAGTGCCTCGCCATTGCTGAGGCTGGCTTTGAACTCGCGATCCTCCTGCCTCAGCCTCCCAAAGTGCTGGGATTACAGGCGTGCGCCACCGCGCCCGGCTTAGTTATTGTTATTTTATGCAGCCAATTCTTATTTCACTTTACTCAAGTGTTTATCATTTTCTTTGTTTATCATTGCTTCTTTTACCCAACTCTTTTTCTGGGTTCAGTGTTTGATGGTTTAATAGTGATATAATCTATTTAACTGAAATATGTGGGTCCTTTCCCCTGTTCTTACTATTAAATAATGGTATAAGCTGGGTATAGAATTCCAGAATGACAGTTATTGCCATTCAGCCTTTGGGAGAATATTTTCATTGTCTTGTGTTCTATTGTGTACTGCTATTAGCCTAATCTTTTTTTCTTTTTTCTTTTTTTTTTTTTTTTTTTGTAGTACTTGGGATTGAACCCAGGGGCATTTAACCACTGAGCCATATCCCTAGTCCCCTGCCCCTGCCTTTTTTTAAAAAAAAATAATTAGAAGCCAGGCGCGGTGGCGCACGCCTGTAATCCCAGCACTTTGGGAGGCTGAGGCAGGAGGATTGCGAGTTCAAAGCCAGCCTCAGCAATGGCGAGGCACTTAGCAACTCAGTGAGACCCTGTCTCTAAATAAAATACAAAAAAGGGCTGGGGATGTGGCCCAGTGGTCGAGTGCCCCTGAGTTCAATCCCTGGTACCAAAAAAAATAATAATAATAATAATAATTATTTATTATTTGATTTAGTTGTACACAATGCCTTTATTTTTATGTGGTGCTGAGGATCAAATCCAGGCCTCAAATGCACTACGCAAGCGCTCCGCTGCTGAGCCACAACCCCATCCCTTTAGCACCCCCACCTTTTTTTTTTTTTTTTTTTTTTTTTTTTTTTGTGGTGCTGGGGATTGAACCCAGGGCCTGTGAATGTGAGGCAAGCATTCTACCAATTGAGTCACATTCCCAGCCCCTAGCCCCTTTTTGGAGATAGGGTCTCACTAAGTTGCTGAGGCTGGCTTTGAACTTGCGATCCTTGTACCTCAGCCTCCCTAATTGCTGGGATTACAGGCATGTGCCACCACACCAGCTCTGTTCTTTTTTTTTTTTTTTTTTTTTTTTTAATATTTATTTATTTGATTTAGTTGTACACAATTCAATGCATTTATATTTACGTGGTGCTGACAATTGAACCCGGGCCGTGCACATGCTAGGCGAGCGCTCTACCGCTGAGCCACAATCCCAGCCCCTTTTCTTTTTTTTATGGAACTTCTATCAGACATGGATCATCTTTGCTTCTTTTTCACATTTTCTTATCCTTTATTCTTATAAAGTTTGTGGTCTGTATCTGATCATCTTTTGTGTGTTAAGTGAAGTGGTTCTAATCTCTTAACTTCTGCTGAGGTTTGATTTTCATGTTTGTGGTTTTTTGATTGTGAGCTCACGTTTTTATACCAAATTAACATATTCCTTCAGCATAGTTTTGTATTTGCACCTGTGAAGTACTTCAGGGGTTTCCCTAGGCTTGGGCAAATTTGTACATTAATTTTCTCAGTGACATTCAGGAAGTAAAATTCAGACTAGTTGGGACTGTGATTATGAATTTTCAGGAAAGACTTCTCTTTTCCCTCTCCTGTACCCCTAAATCAAAACCAAGATTCTTCTCGTGTCTTTCCCTTTGAGGGACCAACTTTATGTACCGATATTATAAGTTAAAATCTAAATTCCTAGATTATTAAGACCTACAATCTCTTTTTGCTCCAGGTTAATGGTAGGTTGGCTTATGTGAGCTTAATTCTACTCTTTTATTCTGGCTCTGAACAATTCCTTTTCTTTGTACATTCAATCATGCATTTAAAAATGAAAAAAAAAGTTTTTAACCAATATGTTATTTTGCTCAGCATGTTGCTTTATCTTAAAGTGTGTATTTTTGTAATAAAAGAAATTTGCTCCTTCTTCTTCTTCTTCTTTTTTGTTTTCCTGGCCATACTGGAGATTTCACACCGTGGTGCTTTACTACTATGCTACATCCCTAGCCCTTTTAAAAAATTTTTATTTTGAGATAGGGTCTTGATAAATTGCCCAGGTGGACCTTGTACTTGTGATTCTCCTGCCTTAACCTCTTGTGTAATTGGAATTACAGTCATGTGCCATTGCACCTGGCTAACTTTGTCCTTTTAATAAAAGTTAGGATTAAAGATGTTTGAAGCAGGGCTGAGGTTGTGGCTCAGTGGTAGAGTGCTTGTCTTACACGTGTAAGGCCCTGGGTTTGATCTTCAGCACCACATCAAATAAATAAATAAATAAATAAAGATATTGTGTCCATCTACAACTAAAAAAAAAATTTTAAAAAGATATTTTATGCATGGTTATCTGGATATAGACATAATAAGATGATCATTTCTTTTCTCATATAAACCAAGCATTATTTAAGTTTTGACAGATTACCCTGAAATTGACTCATTTTAACTATTGATTCTGGTCCAAAGGGCTTCAATCTTTTTTGTTTGTTTGTTTGTTTTCTTGTGCAGGGGCACTAAGGATTGAATTCAAAGGCACTCTTCCACTGAGCTACAACCCTAGCCCTTCTTAAAATTTTAAAATTTGGGGTCTTGCTAAGTTGCCAAGGCAGGCCTCAAACTTGTGATCCTCCTGCTTCAGCCTCCTGAGTCACTGGGATTATAGATGTGTGGCACTGTATCTGGCTATATTCTGTCTTTGGAAAGGTGAATGTGGATATTTGGGATTATTTAATGTGCTGGTTGTCTATAGAGTGTCTTTGTTTGATTTTCTTTTAGCCAGCAAATACTGCAAAATGTTGGTTGAAGAAGGAGGATTGCAGCTTTTGTATGATATCCGGAAGCACAGTCAGGCAAACCCCCAAGCACAGCAGATGGCAACTTCCATTCTAGAGGACTTCAGGATGCATTTCATGAATTATCGGAGTCTCCCTCTGTGTTGAACAAACACCCTTCTTAACCTGAGGGCTGCCAAGGTGCTCTCTGCTCCTTGAAACCAGGTCTCCTTCCCTGTCAGTAACTGAAACGTTGAAAATGTTTGTTGGTGTTTGTGTGTTAGCTGTCTCATTGACTTTTCTTGTTGATTTTCTGTAAGTTATTTTTAAAAAGTTAGATTTGTATGCTAGCCATAATCCCTAATCAAGTTGGAATCATTTTGTGGAAACCCCTTTAGCAGCAGTGTTGAAAAACCAGTTATAGTGGACTCTGTGGGAAGACTTGGGAGCTTGTATTGGAATGGCTATGTTAGTTTTCTCTGACCCTGAACAGTTTTTCCACTTTGGGAGCTTGTCAGTGAAACAGGACCTCTTTACTGGGAAAAATGAGGACAGACCTACAGGGAGATTTGGTATTATGTTAAATTCCCTCATTTGTTATTTCTGGTATGTGAGCTACCAGAAAAGAAGTACATGGAGATGGGAAATAGTATGTTTTTAAATGTTATTTGGCCAGGCACAGTGGTGCACACCTGAATCCTACCTACTTAGGAGGTGGAGGAAGGAGGGTCACAAGTTCAAGGCCAGCCTGGTCAACTTAGTAAGACCCTTTCTCATAATTTAAGAAAAAGTGCTGGGGATATAGCTTAGTGGTAAAGCACCTCTGGGTTCAATCCCTAGTACTCATGGGATCGGGGGAAATGTCTGGAAAATGGAACCTGTTGGAAGGGGAAGAAAGATGTTCTTTCTTTGTTTTTCCTTACACAGATACCAGAGTCCTTTCCATTTGAGAAGTAGAGGGAATAAGAATATATATTTTATAGTTTTGGGCATTCTTTTTTTTTTTTTTTTTTTTGGCCTTTTTCCCAAACATTTTAATGATGCTTTTATTCAACATGGAGTCAGAGGGGTGGCCTCAATTACAGCATAAAGTCTATCAGAAGCTTTTGTTTGTGTTGTCTTCAAAGCTGCTCTGAGGAATAAAGTATAAATTCCTTCCTTGCTTTATTATTGACAACTGATGAACTTGCTTTGTCATTCATCTGCATAAGTTTCCTTTTTTTCTTCCCCCCATAACAGGGATCAAACCCAGGGCCTCACACATGCTATAACAAATATTCTACTATATTCCCAAACCTTCTATTTAATTTTCAAAGAACTAAACTAAACTCTTGTTTGATTATTAGCATATTTTTAAAAATATTTATTTATTTACTTTAGTTGTACACAATGCAATGCATTTATGTTTACGTGGTGCTGAGGATCGAACCCGGGCCGCGCACGTGCAAGGCGAGCGCTCTGCCGCTGAGCCACAATCCCAGCCCCTGATTATTAGCATATTTTTTTTTTTAAATATTTATTTTTTAAGTTGACTAGAGTTTTTTGGGGCTGGGGATGTGGCTCAGTGGCAGAGCGCTTGACTAGCACTTGTGCGGCCCAGGTTCGATCCTCAGCACCACGTAAAAAACACATTGTGTACAACTAAAGCAAATAAATAAATATTAAAAAAAAAAAAAAGACTAGAGTTTTATCCTTTTACCTGGATTTACCTCTTAATTGAGGTATTGTGTGCCATCTTTGGGAATCATTGAGGAAGCTCATTTTTTTTTTTTAATTCTAATTTGTTATATGTGACAGCAGAATGCATTTCAATTCATATTATACATAAGAGCACATTTTTTCATAGCTGGTTGTATACAAAGTAGAGTCACACCATTTGTGTCTTCATGCACGTACTTAGGGTAATGATGTCCATCTCATTCCACTTCCTTTTCTACTCCTGTGCCCCCTCCCTTTCTCTCCCTCCCCTTTGCTCTATCTAGAGTTTGTCTAATCCTCCTGTGCTCCATTATGAATCCACATCCTTATTTCAGAGAAATCATTTGGCATTTGGTTTTTTGGGATTGGCTAACTTCACTTAGCATTATATTTTCCATCTCCATCCATTTACCTGCAAATGCCATGATTTTATTCTGTTTTAATGCGAGATAGTATTCCATTGTGTATATATACCACATTTTCTTTATCCATTCATCAACTGGTGGGCATCTAGGTTGGTTCCACAGTTAGCTATTGTAAATTGTGCTGCTATAAACATTGATGTGGCTGTGTCCCTGTAGTATGCAGTTTTTTAAGTCCTTTGGATATAGGCTGAGGAGTGGAATAGCTGGGTCAAATGGTGGTTCCATTCCCAGCTTTCCAAGGAATCTCCATACTGCTTTCCATATTGGCTGCACCAACTTGCAGTCCCACCAGCATGTATGAGTGTGCCTTTCCCCACCACATCCTCGCCAACACTTATTGTTGTTTGTATTCTTAACAGTTGCCATTCTGACTGGGCACTCCATTTTTAACGAAGCTCATTTTTAGTTACTCTAAACCATGTTACTTGCTATTACTCACCAGTGTCCTCCCAGATAAGTGTAATTAGCAACCAAGTCTTTCCTCAAACTGCACTGTTCATCTCCCACTCACTCTTCTGCATGATTCAAGAAATGGTCTCTGACTTTCTTTTTTTTTTTTTTTTAATACTTATTTTTTTGTAGTTGGACACAATAACTTTATTTTTACATGGTGCTGAGAATTGAACCCAGGGCTGAGCACGTGCTAGGTGAGCGCTCTACTGCTGAGCCACAATCCCAGCCCAGGTCTTTGAGTTTCTTGATCTGGTTTCTAGTACCTTGGAACATTGTGTTATTAGATGCTAACTTGCTAATGTGAGGATGTGTCATGGGAACCAGTGTCTTTTGAGATCCAGCTCTGCACCAGACACCTTTCGGTTTTGTCTCATTCACAGACATTTTCTGGGGTACATAAATTATTCTCCTCACTTAACACATGAGAAAAAGGAAGATCAGTAAGGTTGTTACTTTGCTGAGTAGTCAGCTTGTGACAATGGTGCTGATTCTAAGGATTCAACTCCTCTGTGCTATTCTCCTTGCCAGGACACACACATAACCCTGGCACATTTGTATTTAGCAGCAAGTCAGCACTGTTAGTGGTATGTGTCCCTGCCAGAGTTTAGTGACTCTAGGCCAGGAGTATGCTGAGGATGCTCAGCACAGCCAGAGTTAAGATTCAGTTACTGGATGACCATGAGGCCACCATGGTAGAAGAGGAGGAGAGGGTATTGAGACTAGTGTGGATATGTGAATACTAGGTCTCCTTTATTTTCCAAGTGTGTCAGCCTCTTGCTCACCTTTGCCCATGCTGTTCCCATCAACCTTCCTGGTGGTTTTTTCCCCCCTGCCCTGTATTGGGATTTCAATCCAGGGCATTGCGCTTACTAGGTAAATGCTCTACTACTGAGCTATATCCCCAGCCTTCAACCTTCCTCTTATTTGCTTCAAATGCCTGTTAATCCTCCAGGCTCCTCTTCCATGGTTGCCCATTCACTTCCCAACTCTCCCTTCTCTCCATCAGAATTAACTGCTCTCTTCTCTATGCTACTTAAGGCCCTGAAAAATCTTCCTGTCATTCTGTAGTTTACAAAAGGCTTTCAGAGCAGTGATTTCACTTGTTCTTCCCAAGTATTATGACATATTTTTTGAACATGAGGGTTTTAAAAAAATATTTTTAGTTGTAGATGGACACATACCTTTATTTTATTTATTTCCTTGTATGTGGTGCTGAGAATCGAACCCAGTGCCCCACACATGCTAGACAAGTGCTCTGCCACTGAGCCACAACCCTAGCCCTGAACATGAAGGTTTTTAAATCTTCACAAGATTCATTTTATAGAAAAGGAAGCTGAGGCCAGGCACGGTGGCGCACGCCTGTAATCCCAGCACTTTGGGAGGCTGAGGCAGGAGGATCGCGAGTTCAAAGCCAGCCTCAGCAATGGCGAGGCACTTAGCAACTCAGTGAGACCCTGTCTCTAAATAAAAATACAAAAAAGGGCTGGGGATGTGGCCCAGTGGTCGAGTGCCCCTGAGTTCAATCCCTGGTACCAAAAAAAAAAAAAAAAAAAAAAAAAAAAAGAAAAGGAAGCTGAGGCCTAGAGAGGCTAAACAGTTTGTCCAAGGTTATAAAGCAAGAAAGTATCTAACTCCTGATACAATATTCAAGCAATACAAGGATTTATTTATTTTCTCTTTTCCAGAGGAAGAAACAAGGGGCTTCTTACAACCCCTTGCTGTCTCTAGTAAGTGCCTGATCACTGAGAGCCAGAGGTTCTCCAAAGTAAATCTGATCCTAATGATTATGTAGCCAGTGTGAAGAATAAGGAAGGTGGCAGTAGACAATGTGATTAGCACCTTGGTACCAGGGACCACCCTAGCCATTATATGTCCATCATCATCCTTGTGAAGAAACTGAAGGCCAAAGAGGTGAAATGATGAGGGTAGTCCTGCTGCAAACTTTCCACCTGGATCTTGCTCAAGGCATGCATGTCCTATACTTAAAGTTAAATGTCATTTGCCAACAAACTTTGGGGGCCTTTTCTCCCTGAAGGCTGCCATGCCCTCCAGTCGGTCCTGGGTTGGAATGTTCTGCAACGGTGTACAGAGTATTAGTTTTTGGGGAGCAGAGCCAGAGGAGAAAACAGTTGTTTAAGCCTATCTACCCATAACAAGGCCAGGGTCCAAATGTTTCCATTGTTTCTGTACTTGGATCTTGGACTCCTTGGTCTCTTGGGGAAGGCAGGGTAGCCTCTGGCACCTGTGCCTGCCCACCATGGGCGTCTATTGTGTACTCTGCACATGCCTGCAGAGAGGTCACCACCTCCTATAGCAGTCTGAGGAGGCTGCTTGCAGGAAGAAGTCTAGCAGTGTAGTTCTGACTAGGTTATAGCAGTCCCAAGATCCTGTTTCTAAGGATTCTTGATATATGTTTTCTTGAAAATCAGCATTTTTTTACTCACACAAGAGTCAAGCTAAATAGGTCGGGCTTGGGTTTATAGCCCCTCCACTAGGCCCAGTCTGTAGGTTTTAACCAAGCCTGACACCCCAACTCCAGCCTTGCTCCTATTATAGTGGTGACTGGTATAGGGACAGCAGAAACCATTCTTTCTCTTTGTCAAGTACCTGTGTGGTCTTTTATGATTCTCTGGGCACTAAGTGGGGCAGGATGTGCCACCATTAGGTAGTTGAACAGTCTCAAGGAGAAGCTGTGTGGTTTCCCTGGAGGTACCATAGAGTCAGACTGTTTGGGCTTGGAGGAGCCTTTTCGCTTGGTCATTTATTACCCAAGGCTCCCCTAGTCTGGCCCATCCTCTGCTAACAAGTGTTTGTGGACTAGCAACAGACACATACCTGGGCATAACACATCCCTTCAATGGCCATCCCTGATGCAATGTCCACCTGAAAGAAAGAAGTGCTTGCTGGATCAGCCTGGCTTTGTCCAGCTCCGTCCACATGCATTGGGAGCCAGCCCACCCTACTGTCGACACCAGCCTCTGTGAGCAGAGAGGACAGTGATGAGGAACTCTGTATCTGGAGAAGGAATACCATTCAAAACAGTGCTGCAAACCATGGGGAGAGTTGACTATTCTCCAGGGAAGGTGGAGCAGGAGTCCCACAGTCAAGCCAGAGTCCTTTCTTCCCTCCTGGCCACTTCACTATGCCCCACTTCTCCCTACCCCTATCACCCCCCACCCCCAGGAGTTAACTGCTGGCTCCTCCCCTTAGGAAGGAGCCCCCGGCCTTGAGTTGGCACATTCTCTATTGTCTATTGTCCACTGACCTGTACTGTTCTAGAAATACTACATGTGTAAACTCATTTCCTTTTCATAACAAGGGCCATTATACCTGTTACTCAGTTGAGAAATGTAAGGCAGTAGTAGAAAGGTTACAGTATGTGGAAGAGCAGGGCTTTGGACTCAGGTGGTCCAGCACCAAGCCTGTGCCCCTCGCTGCTTCCAGGCTAAGTTGTCCTGCCCTCACTCCTCCAGAGTCAAGCTGCTTAATTATACACCTCTGTGCCTTTGTTTATGCTTTAAACTTTCTCTGAAATTCTTATACTTTCCAAGGCCCAATTCTAGAAAATATTCTCAAACCCAGCATTGCCCAGTGTAGTAGCCACTAACCACATGTGGCTGTTAGAAAGCGCGTGGACTATTGATTAGTGTGTGGGGGAAATAGGATATTCTTATTTGCTTTTCATCAGGTTTAAAAGCATGTGACTATGCTATGGACAGCCTCACCCTAACCTTTCTGGGGTGTCTTCTCAGTGCCATTAACTTTCCATTAGTGATTTGTGTTTGTATCTTTTCCTTTCCCACCTAGTGGGTAGTGACCATATTTCATCTCTGTATCCCACTTCCCATCTGAGGCCTGGATTCAGTGTGTGATAAGTGAACTGGTATTTAGGTATGGATTACCTGCACCCATTGTATCACACTGAGCCCTGCACTTGTAGCCACATGACCACTAGCACAAACCAACAACTTGGACTAGGAGCCACACAGACCCAGGTTCTTATTGCTCACTTCTTCTCTGACCTTGGGCAAGCCATTTACATTTTCTGAACCTTAATTTCCTCTCCTCTCCAAAGGTAAGAGTTGAGGATAAAATGTAACAAAGTCTGGCCAAAATTGCCATTTTGTAGATGGGTAAACCAAGGCACACACAGAGAGGGGTCAGGCTGGGAGTTTGTTAGATGAGTTCACTTCCTGAGTTCTTTCCAGCTGTGTTGTCTGGCTGTAAGGATGGGGAAAGTACTGCATCCTAGTCACAACTAACTTTACCAACTCAAGTTCAGACCTGATGGAATCTCACCTCCATTCCTCGGTCAATGGCCACCTTGCCTAGCCGCACGGCAATGGGGGCCTAGGAAATAGAAAACAGGTGGTTGAGGGAGCATCAGTGCTGAAAGGTTTGAACTGAATGGAGTAACAGCTTTATTGTAAGGTATGGGTTTTTGGTAGGAAGGCACCTAGACATTTGGGTCTACTCCTAGCTTAGGCCATTCTATTGACATAGCATTAGACCTACCTCTTTAGATTGAATTTCCTTTTCTATAGTGAAGGAAGTAGACTGATCCTGACCTTCCCCATCCCAACGGGCTGGGTTCTTTGTCATTCAACCCATCCTTCCAATGTGTACAGCATCCCACAGTTTATAAAGTGCTTTCTTACCCACAGACTCGTCAAATGGCGCTACCCATCTTCCAGTCTGGTGTCTTCATTAGTCCCCCATTTTACAGATATGAAATTGAGACCCAGGGAATTGAAGCATCTAGTTACATTTATCCTGCTCCCTTCCTCTGCCCACTTATCTCAGCAATTGCAACCCCCCACTGTTTCCATTTTCTGATTTTCACTTTATACTTCTTACTCCTCTGTTCTCTTTGATTTGTTTGCCATGGATATATGTTGTTATGTAGGTAACTACACAATAAAGAAACATCTTTCACTAAAGAAAGTAAAAACAAAGCACAGCAGTGCAAACTTTTAATCCCAGCTACTCAGGAGGCTGAGGCAGGAGAATTCCAAGTTTGAAGCCAGCCTGGGCAACTTTGCAAGAACCTCTCACTGGGCATGGTAGTGTGGCACATGGCTGTGATCCCGGTGGCATGGGAGTCTGAGGCAGGAGGATTGCAAGTTCAAAGCCAGTCTCAGCAATTCAGCAGAGACCTAAGCAACTTAGTGAAACTCTATCTCAAAAAAAAGAGGGCTGGGGTTTTGGCCCAGTGGTGGAATGCTCACCTAGCATGCATGGAGCACTATATAAGTAAATAAAAAGCTGGGGATGCGGCTCAGTGGTTAAGTGTCCCTGGGTTCAATTTAAAAAAAACCAAAACTCTCAGGGGTGGGTGGCTGGTGGCTGGTGATATATAGCTGAGTGGTTCAGTGGTAGTGTTCTTGCCTGACATGAGTGAGGCCCTAGGTTTGCTCCCTAATACAAAAAGAACAACAACAACAAAAAAGTTAACATGTTTTATGTTCAAATAGAAAACACATCCAAATCCCTTATTCAAAGTATAATGTATATTAAGAGGGAAATTCAAGTGTGGAGATGAGGGCCTTGCATTTACAGTATTATTTTAAATTTTATTTATTTATTTTACAGTAGGATGCATTTGCATTTATAGTATTAAGTCTAAACTCAACCATTTGATTATATTGTTTGTCCACTAGATGGCAACCATCTATCACACTGACCCTGGTACTCTCCCCATAGGGGAAACCTTTATCACCTCCACCATTCCACCACTATCCACCCTATTGGAAATTGAACCCAGGGACTCACACAAGTCAGGCAAGTGCTCTCTCACTGAGTTACATTCCTAGGCCTTTTAAAACTTTTTAGTTTAAATGGAATCTCATTAAGTTGCCCAGGCTAGACTTGATCTTGCAATTCTCCTGCCTCAACCTCCTGAGTTGCTGAGATAACAGGTGTGCACCACCATGTCCAGCTCTGAGATAAGTTTAGTCTGAACTTCCAGTAACATAGCTGTAAGTTGAAGGTTGTTTCCTTGCAACCCCCCCCCCCCCCCCCCCCACACACACACACAAGGAGGTCCCAGCTGTGGAATTAGTGACTGTAGTTTACTATGTAGGCTGATGTTTTGGTTTACAGAACTACTTCTACTTTTTTTTTTTTTTTTTTTTTTTTTTTTGTACAGGGGATTGAACTCAGGGGCACTTGACCACTGAGCCACATCCCCAGCCCCATTTTGTATTTTATTTAGAGACAGGGTCTCACTGAGTTGCTTAGCTCCTCACTTTTTGCTGAGGCTGGTTTTGAACTCACAATCCTCCTGTCTCAGCCTCCTGAGTTACTGGGCAGAACTACTTTTTAAGTATTGAAATGACCAATAATTTTTATTAGTATGCTGCCATCATTTTGTATACATGGAAATATAAATAATCTTGAGCTTCTGTTACCCAGTTAATACAAAAAGGCACTATACACAGTCTATGAGTCCCCCTAATTTGGTGCTCTCAATGGAATCTGTAGCCAGCCACTCCTTTGAGTCATTCTGAGCTCTGTATGAATTCAAAGACTTTCTAACCAAGAGTAATAAAAACTTTATGGCATTTAAAGTGGCCCAGGCAAGGTCACCAGAGTCTCCATTTAACATAGTAAAGTACCTCTCACACTAAAAAATGAAGATGGAATTCAATTTTTTTTGGGGGGGGGCGACTGGGGATTTAACTCAGGGGTGCTCAACCACAGACCCACATCCCCAGCCCATTTTAGTTATTCTTTATTTTGAGACAGGGTCTTGCTAAATTGCTTAGGGCCTCAATAAGTTGCTGAGGCTGGCGCTGAACTTGCGATCCTTCTGCCTCAGCCTCCTGAGCCACTGGGATTATAGGAGTGTACCACTGTGCATGGTGAAATTCTATTTTAAACTCAGTCATTGTCAATTCCAAAAGTAGATAGTCCTTAACCCCCAAATTAAAAAGAAAAAAATCTGTTGTAAAAGAGGATTATTTCAGTTTACAGAGAATTATTTTCTATTTCTCTTTTTTTCAAAATAAAACACTTTATTTTTATGGTTATCAAAATGATTATTAGTGATATGGCTAACATTTTTATAGGTTTATATTTTAACTGCTTTGTAATGTTTGTAAAGTTTTTGTATTTGAAATGGATTATATATTTGGTTTAAAGTTTTTAAAATTTTGTACATATTTTGCATTCTTAAAATCAGTAGTTTTTAATATTGTGCTATGTTTCATGCAAAATAAATGCCCTAATACCAGTGTTTGCTTTTTTTTCCCTGATATTTATAGTCACTTTTTGTGACCTCAATGAGCAAGTCATTTAACCTTTCTGGGTCTGTTTTCTCAAAAATAAGAATAATTAACTCTACTACATTATTCTAGTTAATTGAGACACATTGTATTAAAATACCTAACATTGTGTCTGACAGATTAGAGGTACTTGGTCCAGGCTGCGTCAGTATTATTTTAAATTATTTAAACCTAACTACATTCAGCAGCTTTTATGTCTATGGAAACTTGAGACCTTATCCATCCCATCCTACCCCTGTGCCCCCTCACACCTCCTGTCTGTTCTACTTAGTGAAAAGCCAGCAGAGCTTCTCGGGGCCTTGGAGACCCTAGCCAGCCAGATCCTGTGGATCCTTACTGTGACTTTGGGCCCTGCAGCTGGTGGGGTTGCTTCTGGGCCAGGCCTAAATCTGTTCCCTAGGGAGCAGTTCTAAACCCTTTGGGAAACTATCCCCAGAGGCTATTGTAAGATTTTATTTTTATTTTTATTTGTTTTGCTGTGGTGGGGATCAAACCCAGGATCTTGTGTATGCTAGTAGACAGGTACTCCACCACTGAGCTATACCCCTATCCCCTTGAAGATTTTAGGAAATTAATGAGTCTTAACACATGTCCTGCATATTTCAAGAAATTTGTTAGGCAGTGTGGCAGGAAACATGGGCTGGTAGTTTGGCATCCACTTAAGAATCTTACATTGGGGCTGGGGTTGTGGCTCAGCGGTAGAGAGCTCGCCTAGCACGTGTGCGGCCCGGGTTCGATCCTCAGCACCACGTAAACATAAATGCATTGCATTGTGTACAACTAAAGCAAATAAATAAATATTTTTTTTAAAAAAAGAATCTTACATTTTTTGAGCCAGGCACAGTGGCACATGCCTGTAATCCCAGCACTTGGGAGGCTGAGGCAGGAGGATCATGAGTTCAAAGCCAGCCTCAGCAATGGCGAGGCACTGAGCAACTCAGTGAGACCCTGTCTCTAATAAAATACAAAAAAAGGGCTGGGATGTGGCCCAGTGGTCTAGTGCCCCTGAGTTAATCCCTGGTACCAAAAAAAAGAAAGAATCTAGCGTTTTCAGTCTTTGGGGACACTTAAAGACCTTGAGAATGTAGCTAGTGTGAGGAGCTAAGTTTTCTGATTTAAATAACTTAGTTTGGGGCTGGGGTTGTGGCTCAGTGTTAGAACGCTTGCCTAGCACATGTGTGGCCCAGGTTTGATCCTCAGTACCACATAAATTAAAGGCATTGTGTACAACTAAAACAAATAAATAAATATTAAAAAAAAACTTAGTTTGGCTCTGTTGCCATCCTGGACAGCAGAGATGGACAGCATTGCCATCATCAGGTATGGATAGTGCTATTTTGATAGTTTTGGGTCCACTGGATTTCAGCCCTAAAGAATTCAATTTTTATTTTAATTCAAAATTAAAATTTGCTTTGCTTTGTTTACTGAATATATGGGAAAATTCCAAGGAGGGTTTATTTTATGTCTTTGAGCAAATATACAGCCCCAAGAAATACCTTAGCCCGTTGGGCCTCCCACAGTCCCTCCCGCCTGTGCTTGGCTGTCTACACACCTGGGGCAGGATCTCCTGAGCCAGTGCCAGTGCCCGATGATAGGCAGCATCACCTTCCTTGTTCTGGTCCACAGTGTGATTTACTAGCCCCAGAGCGTGGGCCTGCACCCCACTCAGACGTCGGCCTGTGAAGATGAGCTCCTTCGCCAGGGCCACCCCCAGGCAGCGGGGCAGCCTCTGAGTCCCTCCTGCCAGGATAGAGGGGCGATGGTGGTAAATCGGGTTGAGAAGGGGGAACTCGGGGAAGGCCTATCCTGGCAATTGCCTGGACTTCTCAGAATTGCAGATTGAGGTAGGATGGGAGGACAGGGCCCAGGGCAAAAGAGGAAAGCAAGGCAGGGAAGGGCTTTGAGGGTATAACTGGGCAGAGAGAAGGTTAGGGCTATAGATAAGATTACCTGCCCCGGGGAGGAGCCCTCGTGTGGTCTCAATCAGTCCCATGATTGCAGAGGAAGCTATTTAAATAGAACAGAGTAAAGCTCTCCCTCCCCCATCCCATCCTCCTTTGCTAATTGCTGGGCTCTCCTCAACCCTCCAGCCAATTCTCTCATGGTCTGGCCACACCCATGCTTACCCAGACTCTGCCTCTGGAAGAGCCCTAACCTGGAAGTCCAGAGACCCAGTCCCACATCCCACCACCCTCTTGTGGAGTTGAGTCACCAGCAAGTCTCTGCCTTCCTCTGCCTTCAATGGTGGAAAAAAGGTGATTGTTCCTCTTCTGCCTGATTCAGAGTGTAATGGGCTTGAAACAAGGGCAGGGGTCCTAGAAGGTGCCTGACATCTTCCTCTGTGTTAATGGATTCTCTGTCCCATGGACCCTTAGCTCTGGCCTGGACTAGAGTGTTGATGGATTCTGTTCCTATCATGGTTATACCTCTCAGCCTATTTCATTTAATCACAGCCTGAAATCTCCCTCATGGTTCCAATCCACGTCCTCCTAAATTCTACTTCCTCTGAGAAGCTTTCTTTGACTGACCCCCATACAAGCCTCTCCTGAATTCCCCTAGCACAGGCCATCTGATCCATGTAATGTGGGCAGAAAAAACTGGCTGTGTCACCGCTTTTGGGAGGTTTCCCATTCTTAATCTCTGTCATCGCAGAAACCCTGTGAATTAATTGCCTGAAACATGGGCTGGTGAGAAGCAAAACTGGGGCTATGGTCTGGTACTTAGTGCCATGCCACCTGGTCAGTTCCCTTTTTGACATACTTTGTGTAGACAGAAGCCACCTTCATACCTGGAGCTACATATTTTTGAATGCTGTGCCTGAGGTGGCAGGAAAAGCTTGGGGAAGAGGTACCACCACATACTTACTACCTCCAAGAACTGCTTACTACCTCCAATAACGGCACTTCACCAACAAGTCAGTGACCTTGTAAAGCCATCAGCTGAGGACTGGGACTATGGGGATGTAGCTCAGTAATAGAGCACTTGCCTAGCATATGCAAGGCCCTGGGTTCAATCCTCAGTATCGCAAAACAACAACAATAAAACCCATCAGTTATCTTCTGCCCCTCCCTCAAGGCTCAACTGCAGTACAAGTAATGCCAACCTTGACTGGTGCCCAGTGAATCTGAGGGCAATCAATGTTCTGCTCAGTCACCTTGCAACTAGCTGGGCCAGTGACCAACTGCCTCTTGGCTCAATCCATGGTAAGTAATCTGCCTTGGACAGAACTGGAAGGTTGAACATGACCTCTGCCCTCCTTGGCTTTCCCTCTCCATGCTCTCTCTTTGCTGACCTGTCACTAGTTGCTCTGAGGTTCGTGCGATCATTCTGAGGGAAGCCGTTCTCATAGGTGAAGGCCTGTGCTCCCTCTGTGTCTCCCCCTACCCTGCATCAGCTTTTCTCTTGGAAGGCCAAAGGCAGAGGCTGACTGCAAAACCCCAACAGCCTGTTTCACTCACCCTCCCCTCCTCACCCTCTGCCCAGTACCTGCTACTCGGAGGTCACAGGCCAGGGCAAGCTCCAGGCCCCCACCCAAGGCAAACCCATCCATAGCTGCAATGGTGGGTGCAGGGAAGGCTGCTGTGGAGATGAAGAAGGGTCAGGACAGAGACCCCCCAGCTGGGGAGGGGCAAGCTAGTTGGAATAAAGGGCCTCACTAGTCCCAGGTTTGCAGACCTCCCATGGTACCTCAGCCGGGTTATCTGAGAAGTCAGTATTGCTATCAGGGAAGGGACACGGGTCAGCTGGGGAATGGGAGTGGGTCATGGGCTGGCTGGGCCCCAGCCTTTCTGTGTGCCAAGCCCTGTGCTAGGTGCTGGGAACCCAGACCTGAAGATGTGGCCCCTGTCCCTGTGGGGCTCAGTCTACTGGGGAAGAAAAATGGATGATAATACAGTGGTAACCTGGTGCTCCAATAAAAGGAATCTTGGAGGGTGGGTCAGGACAGCCTCTTGAAGGAGGAGGCATGAGGACCTTAAAGGATGAGTGAAAGTTCAGAAACCCAAGAAAGGGTATTCCTGGCAAAGGGAACTGCAACTGTCAAAACCTGAAGGCCTGTTTGGTGAACTTGACTCCTAGAATGGCTGGACTTGAACCCTAAGAGTGGAGTGGTCAATAGAATGGGGCACAAAGGCAGAAGAGCCAGGGTCCCCTCTCTGGTAGAAGTGCTCTCTGCACCCTCTTGTGGAATTCCTTATGGACACACCCAAGCCTCAAGAGTCATCTGTCTGCACAAAGCTCAAAACTGTATTCTCTTTAGAGGATGGGTGAGGAGGGGCTGGCATCAGGAGTTTCCAGTCCTGGACCCCACTCCCAGACCTCACCAATGTCATTCATCAGGCCTCGGAGTCGCTGGACGAAGACCCCCACCTCTGCTGCACTCATTTGCTCCCGCTCCTTCAGGTCCGCACCTGCAGATGGTGAGGGTTTAGTGCCATCCTTTGGGAACATGGCTTGTTATGGAATCCTAAATCCTTTAGGTGGCTAAAGGATCCATCAAGGAGTCTTGAGGTGAAGCAGCCAGAGAGGAAGGAGAAATACCAGGAAACACAGTCAAGGAAGCCAAAAGGAGAAGGAGGAGTGTTGAAAAAGGAGAGGTGCAGCAACCACAGCAAAAAGACAAATTGAGGCCAGTGCAGTGGTGCATGCCCGTAATCCCAGTGATTCTGGAAGCTGAGGCAGGGGGATTGAAAGTTCAAGACCAGCTTCAGCAACTTAGGGAGACCCTGTCTCAAAAAATTTAAAGGTCTGGGCTGGGGCTATGGCTCAGTGGTAGAGCACTCATCTCACATGTGTGAGGCCCTGGGTTCGATCCTCAGCACCACATAAATTGAATAAAGGTATAAAAAATATTTAAAAAAATTAAAGTTCTGGGGATGTAGCTCAATGATGAAGCACCCCTAGGTACAATTCCTGGTACCAAAAAAAAAAAAAAAAAAAAAAAATGACGAATTGGACTTCATCAAAGAAAACAATTTTTGTGCATCAAAGGACAAGAGAGTGAAAAGATGATCCACAGAATGGGAGAAAATATTTGCAAGTCACATCTTATAAAGTATTAACAACAGGGCTTGGGGTGTGGCTCAGAAGAGAGAGCTTGCTCAGCTGTGTGTATCCCTGGGTTTCATACCTGGTATCTCTCTCTCTCTCTCTCTCTCTCTCTCTCTCTCTCTCACACACACACACACACACACACACACACACACACACACAAATTAGTACCTAAGATATATAAAGAACTACAAATCAACAACAAAAACAAAGGACTGGTTCAAAATAGGTGAAGAACTTGAATACACATTTCTCCAGAGAAGATATGCAGATGGTCAATAGTATACAAAAAGATGCTCACTATCATCAGTCTTTAGAGAGATCCAAGTCAAAACCACAGTGACCTACTACTTCCTATACATTAGCATGGTTATTACTCAAGAAAAAGTGTTGGCATGGATATGGATAAACTGGAACCCTAGAGTACTGCTGGGGGTAATGTAAAAGATATAGCTGTTTTGGAAAAGAGTTTGGTGGCTTCTCAAAAACTTGAGTGGTTTTACAGCACATGCCTGTAAATCCCAGCTTCCTGGGAGGCTGAGGCAGAAGAATGACTAGTTCATGGCCAGCCTGGGCAATTTAGCAAGATCCTGTCTCCAAATAAAAAGGGATGGAGATGTGGTTCAAAAGAATATCCCCTAGCCGGGCGTGGTGGCGCACGCCTGTAATCCCAGCACTTTGGGAGGCTGAGGCAGGAGGATCGCGAGTTCAAAGCCAGCCTCAGCAATGGCGAGGCACTTAGCAACTCAGTGAGATCCTGTCTCTAAATAAAATACAAAAAAGGGCTGGGGATGTGACCCAGTGGACAAGTGCCCCTGAGTTCAATCCCTGGTACCACAAAAAAAAAAAAAAAAAAAAAAAAAAAAGAATATCCCTGGGATCAATCTCTGGTATCACAATAAATAAAGTTACAATTCAAGTCCTACATGTACACTCCAAAGAGTTGAAAACAGGAACTCACACGGATACTTGCCTAGCAGTGCTCACAGGGGCATTATTCCTAGTGACCCCAAAGTGAAAAGCACATGAATTGGTAAACAGAATGTGTTTGGTAGACAGAAGTTCTGACACCTGTTACAACATGGATGGACCTTGAGGACATTATGCTATAAGTGAAATGAGCCATAAACAGAAAGGAAAATATTTCATGATTCTAGTTATATAAGGTATCTAGAACAGGCAAATGCATAGGGAAGAAAATAGAACAGAGATGTTGTCAGGGACTGGGGTTGTGGAGATCACATGTGCACATGATCCTGACAGCTCAGACCAAATTGCTGAGCCATATTCCCTCAACTCCTGAGCATCAGGCTTCTCCTCTCCCACCCCTTCACAGCCTCTTCCTGCCTCCCTCATGGTGCCTGTTTCCCCCTCCCCAACCACCAACCCAGAGTCAGTTCTCAGCTCAGCCCTCTTGACTTCTCATTGTGGACCTGCAGTATATTTTTTCCCTGCCTTTGAAACTGAAGTTCATGGTGCTGGTGCTGGTGCTGTTGTGTGAAGCAAGTGACAGGTGCAGTGGACAGCTTTGGTAACAGAAACTGGGATTGATTCTATGGGTGGACAAAGCGGCAGAGTCCCACCTTAGCCACTGACCTGTGAACATGTTTGGATTCAGTTTATTCATTTCCTCAGTGAGGGGTCAGAACAAAGCAGAAAGAACAAGATTAGGTGTCAGAGGTCAAGATCAAACTGAATTCTATTCTATCCCATATTGCTGTGTGACCCAAGGCAAGGGATTTTACTTCTTTTTGAGTTAGCATCTGTAAAATGGAAATAATATATCCCTTGCAGTCTGGTGGGAGCCCTTCAGGGGACAGAGAGGGACCCACCTGCACAGAACACACCCTTCACTCCACTTCTGAAGAGCAGGACACGCACTTGCTGGTCCTCCCGTAGCCGGGCCAGAGCCTCCAGCAGCTGCAGAGGGCACCCTGTCAGGTACTTCCTAGCCCACCCCAACCCCACCCTGGTGCTCCCCTTTCTTACCTCGCTAACGAAGATGTTTCCCAAGGCATTGCAGGCATGGGGTCTATTCATCAGAATCTCAGTGATTCCTGCAGGGGACAGGGAGCCTTGGGTGAGGCACTGGCTCTGCTTACCCACAGTGTGGGGATTGGAGGCAGGAGGCCTGGGTGCTGGGTAGCCTCTGCCCTTGATGACCAGTGGGACTTGGGGCAGGTCACAAACATAATCAATTTTTTCATCTGTAAAATGGAGACAGTAGTCTTTGCTCTTTCTGCATCACAGAGGAAGTAGAAGGGCTTGTGAACTACAAAGCAAGATGGGAAGAGGAACAGGAGACTGCAGGAGCCCCTGTCTGCACAAATACATACACCTTCCATTTCACAGCTCCGTCCATATTTTTCTTCCCTTCACAACCAAACCTCTTCCTCTAAAGTATTAAAATAAGGCAAATTCTTGTAATCATCACCCAGGATCAATAACTGGAACTGTGTCAACCATTTCAGAAACCCCTGATGTGCCCTGACTCAGCCATAGCTCCCTCCATGACCCCCTAAAAGTAACTCTTCTGACTTTCGTGTAATAGCTTCCATATATTTCTTTCTTTCTTTCTTTTTTAATATTTTTTAGTTGTCAATGGACGTTTATTTAATTAATTTATTTATGTGGTGCTGAGAATCAAACCCAGTGCCTCATACATGCTAGGCGAGTGCTCTGCCACTGAGCTATGGCCCTAGCTCCTCCATGTAATTTCTTTATAGTTTCCTTGCCCAAGTATGAGTCCTTGGACATTACAGATTAAACCTGCTAATTTAAAATTTTTAATGTATCCATTAAAAACTTGTTAGAATCCTGAGTCTCTCTCTAGCCTGGTCTTTCTCTCAAAATTTATTTCTTGGGGGCTGGGGTTGTGGCTCAGTGGTAGAGCACTCGCCTAGCATGTGCGCGGCCTGGGTTTGATCCTCAGCACCACGTACAAATAAAGGCATTGTGTACAACTAAAATAAATAAATATTTTTTAAAAAGTTATTTCTTGGGCAAACAGTAGGGTTTCTCAGAGCCTGGATTTTGCTGATTGCATGCTCATGAGGGCAAATCAACCTGCTCCTTCTGTCACAGGAAATCAGCAACTAAACCCAGAGGGTTTTTTTTTGTTTTTGATACTGGAGATTGAACCCAGGGGCTCTGTACCACTGAATTACATCCCCAGCCCTTTTTATTTTTTATTTTTATTTATTTATTTATTTATTTTGTGGTACCGGGGATTGAACTCAGGGGCACTCGACCACTGGGCCACATCCCCAGCCCTTTTTTGTGTTTTTATTAGAGACAGGGTCTCACTGAGTTGCTAAGTGCCTCGCCATTGCTGAGGCTGGCTTTGAACTCGCGATCCTCCTGCCTCAGCCTCCCAAAGTGCTGGGATTACAGGCGTGCGCCACCGCGCCCGGCTCCTTTTTATTTTTTTATCTGGAGACAGAGGAGTATCACTAAGTTGTCCAGATTGACCTGGAACTTGTGATCCTCCTGCCTCAGCCTCCCACGTACGTCACTGGGATTACAGGCATGTGCACCAAACCCAGCTTAAACACTTCTACAGTTTACAACAAAATTGAGCAGAAAGTACACTGCAGAGAGTGCCCATGTTCTCCTCTCCCCACACAGGCACAGCTTCCCTGACTAGCAGCATCCCCTACCTGACTGGTACGTCTATTACAATCGATGAACCTACCCTGACACATCATCACTGGAGTTCCTAGTTCACACAAAGATTTGCTCCTGGTGTTACACTTCTTGGGTTCTTTTCTACCCAGTTTGTCAAAGTTCCTTTTTTTTGGTACCAGGGATGAACTCAGGGGCACTTGACTGCTGAGCCACACCCCCAGCCCTATTTTGTATTTTTTTAATTTAGAGACAGGGTCTCACTGAGTTGCTTAGTGCCTCACCATTGCTGAGGCTGGCTTTGAACTCGCAATCCCGTCTCAGTCTCCTGAGCCCCTGCGCCTAGCTTAAACTTCCTTTTTTAAAAAAGGAACTTTGCAGTACTAGGGATTGAACCCAGAGGCTCTTTACCCTCAAGTTATATCCCACGCCCTTTTTATTTTTTGAGACAGGATTTCACTAAGTTGTGGAAACTAGCCTGAAACTCATGATCCTCCTGCCTCAGCCTCCCAAAGTAGCTGGGATTACAGGCTGCACAACCTAACCCAGCTGTACATGTTTGTATTTAACATGCACTGGCTTCTGTACAAGACATTGATTCCAGAGACCAGGATAGACTCATGGAACTTATAATTTAGCAGAGAAAACAGACATTAAATGATTACTATTTGTAATATGAATTCAGGGGGGGAAAAATGGACAAGCAGGTAAGGGACATGTAAGGGACAGAGGCAACCCCAGTGGAGGCCAGCTGATTGCCCAGAGGACAAATTGAGCTTTGAGAACTGACAGAAGAGTAGGAATCAGCCGGGCGCTGTGGCGCACACCTGTAATCCCAGCACTTGGGAGGCTGAGGCAGGAGGATCACGAGTTCAAAGCCAGCCTCAGCAATGGTGAGGCACTTAGCAACTCAGTGAGATCTGTCTCTAAATAAAATACAAAAAGGGTTGGGGATGTGGCCCAGTGGTCGAGTGCCCCTGAGTTCAATCCTCGGTACCAAAAAAAAAAAGAAGAGTAGGAATTAGGCAAAAAGTTTGAGTGCACGTGTGTTTATGAGTGTGTGTGCACAGGTGTGTGTACATGCATGTACACCTATGTGCATGCACACGTAAATGCACATATGTGGTTGGATGTGCATGAGTGCTGGTTGTCAGGGTGGGTGGAGACAGTCCAGGAGAGAAGCCCACTACAAGCAGAGGGAGCAGCGTAGCTGAGGGCCTGCAGGGAGAACAGGGTAGCTTCCAGAACTCCAGGAATTCAGTGTAGAAGGAGAGCCTGTGAGGTGGGGCCTGCACCTGCTGATCTGCCCTTCTTCTCAGAGAACACCCCCATACCTTCTGGACACTTGCCTCCTGTATACCCAGGATGACCCCATGTACCCAGCCAGCCCAGAGCTCTCTGCACCCCAGGCCTGAACAGCCACTTGCCCACTTGACATCTCCACTGACATATCCAAAAGGATCAGTCTTTCTCGCGCCCCCTTGGTGGACAAACGACCTCACCACAACCCAAAGTCAATGTGTTGCCTCCCTCTTCTTCACCCACAAAATGTGTTTAGTCATGAGGCTTAGCAACCCAACTTTTACGCAGACCTTGGTCTCTTGGTGCATACCCCTCTTGCAGCCATTAACCTAGTTTTAATGGCTCTTTCCTCTGTTTCTGGGATCACCCAGCTGGGCTTCTTGTCCTCTGTGTTGCTCCCTCCCTCCACATACACATTCATGTCCCCATCTGGGTCAGAGTCATCTTTCTCACCCAAATCCAACCATGCCCCTCCTTGCTTTTTCACAAAACAAGTTTATTAATACCACCCACAAGGCCTCCCACATTCTGGTACTTGAAACCTGCTTTGGCCCCACCCTCACCCCATGTCATGTGGGCCAGGCATGGGAAAGAAGTCTGGGCAGTGGCTCAACACTCCTATTCTACCCTCCAGGCTGTTTCCCTCCTATGAAATGTCAGGGGGTGGACAGAGGTGTGTGTGTTGGCAATCCTTTGGTTCCCTTCTTTTTCTCTCCTGTGCTCCTCGGCTTTGTCTGCAGAACACGGTGTAAACAGGTTGGCATTCTTAGTGGGAGATGACCTGAGACACACAGTAGGGCCAGTGTCAGTGGGGCTTCCCTAACCTAGAAACCTGCACAGAGCTCCTACAGCCCAGCAGCTCCAAGCCTACAGGTTGCCCTGATGGTCCTAAGGTCCTTCCCAGCTCTGGTGCTCCAGAGAAGAAAAAGGTGCAACTTTGAGGGAGGGAAACTGTGGTGGATACAGAGAAGCCAGATCAGAGGAGTCATAATGTCCCTAAAGAAAAGGGGGACAGTAGCTGGGCATGGTGGCGCATGCCTGTAATCCCAGCACTTGGGAGGCTGAGGTAAGAGGATCACAAGTTCAAAGCCAGCCTCAGCAATGGCGAGGCACTTAGCAACTCAGTGAGACCCTGTCTCTAATAAAAAATACAAAAAAGGTCTGGGGATGTGGCCCAGTGGTCGAGTGCCCCTGAGTTCAATCCCTGGTACCAAAAAAACAAAAAAAGAAGAAGAAGAGTAGGAATTAGGCAAAAAGTTTTGAGTGCATGTGTGTTTATGAGTGTGTGTGCACAGGTGTGTGAAGGAGCCCTAATTAGGAAGGGCTGTTGTAGCTAGCTGGAAGCCATGGGTTCCACCTGATATGTATGTGACGCACCTGTAGGCACCCGCAAACCTGAAGGTATATAACCGGGTGAAAGCGGTCCGAGTTAGGAGAACGGAGAATTCAGTCAGCCGGGCAGTCACTCGGTCGGTCAGAAGAATCAGAGCGGCCAGAACGTAGGCAGAGCGGTTACAGAAAAGAAACCAGATAGAAGAAGTAATGACTGGCCAGAGTTAGGCCGAGGCTCCAGAGGACTGGTCAGAGTAAGGCCGAGGCTCCCGAGGAAGACAGAAGACAGAAGACAGAAGAAGGAAGAAAGAAGAGAGAAGAAAGAAGCTCTAGTCTTTCTCTAAGCTAAGCTCTATCTTTCTTTAAGCTACTCTACTCTAAGCTAAGAAGAAAAGCTAAGCTCTATCTTTCTTTACTCTAAGCTACTCTACTCTAAGCTAAGAAGAAAAGCTAAGCTCTATCTTTCTTTACTCTAAGCTACTCTACAGAAGAAGGAAGAAAGAAGAGAGAAGAAAGAAGCTCTAGTCTTTCTCTAAGCTAAGCTCTATCTTTCTTTAAGCTACTCTAAGCTACTCTACTCTAAGCTAAGAAGAAAAATCTTTCTTTCCCTCTCTAAGCTCTAAGAAAGTAGAAGTAAAAGTAGTAAAAGCTTAACTCTGCCTCCGAGAAATTTCCCGCGGCACCGTGGCTGGCCACAACAGGCAGCTTACAAATGGTGGCCCGTATGGGGATCATTTATTTGTTATTGACTTCATTTGTTTAGTAGCTGATTAATTTGAATTATTTCAACAGGTATAGGATTGCTGTGTATATAGAGACTCGAGGATTCCAGCTAACAAATTATTTTTCCAAAATGCCTTTAGCTTTTCTTTATCTTTAATGCAGTAAACACCCTCAGTTTCTCTTTGATTATTTCTGAATGTGATATTTTGCCAGCTTATGTTTGTGGGAGCTTAAGCAGCAATGTGTGTGAGCAGAGATCAACTTTTATTTTCTACTCTAATAATTCTTTTTTTAGTTTGACAGCTCACCTTTTGATCTCAGTGCTGGAATAGCACTGCCTTTCCCTTAATAATGGATGCTTGAGTTTTTAGGTAGCGGGCCCTGAAGATTTGCCGGTAGAAATGTCTAGACATAAAAAAGACGGCTGCTGCTACAACTGCAGGGACCGCGGTCGCTGCAAGCATCCCTGCTGCTCAAGCATCAACAACCTCACCAGCAGTGTCGCCTCTGCTCTGCATGCATGGGGCCTCCTGAATCTATGTGTTATAACTTATGGACATTTTGATTTTCCATTATTTTGGGACATTACGGGACAATGCCTTGCGGGTATTTGTCTAAGAGAACTCAGTGCGTTACTTGATGAAACTAAGGGCAGCTGATTCGCTTAAAGAACTTGATACGCTATGGAAACTTGGCTCGTCAGCAGTAGGCTTACCGCCTTAAAGCCGCAGCATCTCCTAAAAATTGGACGGCTGTTAGTCAACACACAGTCGATCCTGAAGGGCTCTATTGGATGGCTGGTTAGCCTATGACGGTAAGATCCTCAGAAGGGGACAACCTAAGACACGGCACAGTCGCATGGGACAGTCTAATGTGGCCGGCATGTCAACCTAAGC
Organism: Tamias sibiricus; assembly: GCA_025594165.1. Lineage (NCBI taxonomy): Eukaryota > Metazoa > Chordata > Mammalia > Rodentia > Sciuridae > Tamias > Tamias sibiricus. Next base: position 46,211,205 of record CM046658.1, read on the forward strand.
CAGGAGTCAGGACAGCCTAGACTCCCATGACGGGTAAGAATGTCGGTTGCACATGGACGTCCTAGAACATCCCCTCTTTTAAAACTAAAAGGGGGAAATGAAGGAGCCTATAATCAAGGAGATAGCTAAAGATTGCGGTTAGCTGAGAGCCATAAAAGATGTTCTAGTTTCCACCTGATATTAATACATTATTCAAAGAATCTTTGTATGCCCGTGAACACTGCGTGACGCACCTGTAAGCTCGAGCTGTAAGCACGTGTCCTTGTTAAAGCTATATGTATATAACTGGGTGAGGTTCGTTAGTGTGTGTGGGGGAAGAAGAAGGTGGTGGTTGGAGTTAGAGCATTTGGAGTGATTGCTGGAGCTGGAGAGAGGAGAAGAATAAAAGACCTTTTTTCATTTTCATCCTGCCTCCGAATTTTCCTGTGGCGTTCGCTGCTCCAAGCGACTTCCGCTTCAGGCAGCGACAGGTGTGTGTACATGCATGTACACCTATGTGCATGCACACGTAAATGCACGTATGTGATTGGATGTGCATGAGTGCTGGTTGTCAGGGTGGGTGGAGACAGTCCAGGAGAGAAGCCCACTATAAGCAGAGGGAGCAGCGTAGCTGAGGGCCTGCAGGGAGAACAGGGTGGCCTCCAGAACTCCAGGAATTCAGTGTAGAAGGAGAGCCTGTGAGGTGGGGCCTGCACTTGCTGATCTGCCCTTCTTCTCAGAGAACACCCCCATACCTTCTGGACACTTGCCTCCTGTATACCCAGGATGACCCCATGTACCCAGCCAGCCCAGAGCTCTCTGCACCCCAGGCCTGAACAGCCACTTGCCCACTTGACATCTCCACTGACATATCCAAAAGGATCAGTCTTTCTCGCGCCCCCTTGGTGGACAAACGACCTCACCACAACCCAAAGTCAATGTGTTGCCTCCCTCTTCTTCACCCACAAAATGTGTTTAGTCATGAGGCTTAGCAACCCAACTTTTACGCAGACCTTGGTCTCTTGGTGCATACCCCTCTTGCAGCCATTAACCTAGTTAATGGCTCTTTCCTCTGTTTCTGGGATCACCCAGCTGGGCTTCTTGTCCTCTGTGTTGCTCCCTCCCTCCACATACACATTCATGTCCCCATCTGGGTCAGAGTCATCTTTCTCACCCAAATCCAACCATGCCCCTCCTTGCTTTTTCACAAAATAAGTTTATTAATACCACCCACAAGGCCTCCCACATTCTGGTACTTGAAACCTGCTTTGGCCCCACCCTCACCCCATGTCATGTGGGCCAGGCATGGGAAAGAAGTCTGGGCAGTGGCTCAACACTCCTATTCTACTCTCCAGGCTGTTTCCCTCCTATTAAACGTCAGGGGGTGGACAGAGGTGTGTGTGTTGGCAATCCTTTGGTTCCCTTCTTTTTCTCTCCTGTGCTCCTCGGCTTTGTCTGCAGAACACGGTGTAAACAGGTTGGCATTCTTAGTGGGAGATGACCTGAGACACACAGTAGGGCCAGTGTCAGTGGGGCTTCCCTAACCTAGAAACCTGCACAGAGCTCCTACAGCCCAGCAGCTCCAAGCCTACAGGTTGCCCTGATGGTCCTAAGGTCCTTCCCAGCTCTGGTGCTCCAGAGAAGAAAAAGGTGCAACTTTGAGGGAGGGAAACTGTGGTGGATACAGAGAAGCCAGATCAGAGGAGTCATAATGTCCCTAAAGAAAAGGGGGACAGTAGCTGGGCATGGTGGCGCATGCCTGTAATCCCAGCACTTGGGAGGCTGAGGCAGGAGGATTGCAAGTTCAAAGCCAGCCTCAGCAATCGTAAGGCACTTAGCAACTCAGTGAGACCCTGTCTCTAATAAAATACAAAAAAGGGCTGGGGATGTGACCCAGTGGTCGAGTACCCCTGAGTTCAATCCCCGGTACCAAAAAATAAATAAATAAATAAGAAAGAAAAGGGGGCAGGAAAAACCATGTCCCCGAATGACCTCTTTCTGTCCCCCCCCACACACACAAAAAAAAACCTAGCCAAATTAAGGGAACAATGAGGGGGAAGCCTGGGCCAGAAAGTCCAGATGCATATTGGGTTGAAGGACACTGGCTCTCTACTGCACACTGGGAATGAGGGCAAGTTAGTGTTACCTGCAGAAAGTAACTTTCTTGTATATACGCTGGGACATTAGCTCCTTAGGATGCTGCTATACAAGCAAACTAATATTGATGTCACTTCTCCCATAGCTTAACACATAAAACCCCTCTGCAAGTGGGGACAGGTGCATAAATGAGAGTACTGTGGAAAGCATAAATGTCACTTATCCAGCCAGCTACCCTTGGACAAGGTGCCACAAGGAAGATGAGGCACTGTGTGGCAAGCACCATGGTCAGAGTTGCTATCTGTTCAGAGTGTCACCACTGAACTCTTCTTGGCACTGATCTCTTGTTCACTTTCCCCAATAAATCATATGTCTCCTGTGCTATCTCTGGACACTTATTTATTTATTTATATTTTTACTTTTCTGTGATCCACCCCACTGTCCTGGCACAACTGGACTATGGACATGACAAATGGAGAAGTCCAAGTCTCCCAAACTTCACAACAGCCTAGATCTAAGATCAGTGTGGCAGACCCTAGAGTGGGCCTCTTGTTCACACCTTAACTGATCCCTACCCACTGAGTGTGGGCAGGACCTGCAAATTGCTTCTAACCAATGGAATACAGCATAGGTCAAAAAACATCACTTTAGACATTAGAGTAGTTTAAGTTATATGGCAAAAGTGATTAAGATGTGATATCTGTGATTATGTTATGATACATATAAGGCTCTGTCTTGTCAGATAGACTAGTGGGCCTATGAAGGGAGTCACGTGGCAAGCAACAGTGGACAGTGTCTAAGGGCAGAGAGTGACTTCTGGCCAATAGGAGGAAGGAGGCAAATTCAACCACCTAAGGAGACTGGGAGCAGATCTTTCCCCCAGACAAACCTCCAATAAGACCACACCCCTGCCCAACTCCTGGACTGCAGCCTGGAAAGACCAGAAGCAGGGAACTCAGCTAAGGTGGGTCTGGACCTCTGATTTATAGAAACTACAAGAAAATACATGTGTGGTATTTTAAGCAACAGTTTGTGTTCATTTGTTACAGAGCAACAGAAAACTAATCTAGTCACCATGTCCCAACATTGACAGAAATGTTCCCCTCTCTGCTTTGCTTCCTTGTTCTGCCCTTCCTCTCTCTCTGACTCTCATTTTTTAACTTCATCTCCTCTCCCATCTTTATGTTGTGTCCAGAATACTGATTGCCAAATCATTGCTTTTTTTCTTTTTTGCTACTGGGTTTGGACCCAGGCACTTTACTACTGAGCCACAACCCCAGCCTTTTTTTTTTTTTTTTTTTTTTTTTTTAATTTTGAGACAAGGTCTTGCTCAGCTGCTGAGGCTGGTCTTGAACCTGCAATCCTCCTGCCTCAGCCTTCCAAGTCACTGGGATTCCAGGTGTGCACCTACCATGTCAAGCCTGACTGCCAAATCTTAGTCTTTGGCTAAAGTCACAGCTCAGACACACCAGCTCCATGGCCTTGGGTAAGTCCCTTTACCTTCAGACCCTCAGTGTCCTGATCTGTTGAAGGGAAATAATTAAAAGATTGTCACAAGGATTAAAAGAGAAAGTGTCGCCGGGCGCGGTGGCACACGCCTGTAATCCCAGCACTTTGGGAGGCTGAGGCAGGAGGATCATGAGTTCAAAGCCAGTCTCAGCAATGGCGAGGCACTTAGCAACTCAGTGAGACCCTGTCTCTAAATAAAATACAAAAAAGGGCTGGGGATGTGGCCCAGTGGTCGAGTGCCCCTGAGTTCAATCCCCGGTACCAAAAAAAAAAAAAAAAAAAAAAAAGAGAAAGTGTCCCTAAGTGTCCAGCCAGAGTTCAAGTCTGCAGTAAGCAGGGCAAAATGCCCTAGGACTAGGGCAGCTCTGGGACCTAACAGAAGACTACTCCAAGTTGGAATCCCTGAGGAGCCAGGCAGGAGACTTTGGTTTTCATTCATTTACCTGACAACAATTTGCCAGCTTCTGGAGAAACAGGACTCAGCCATGGTCCCTGCCTTCTTAGTACAGTCTGGATTCTGGGAATATTCGCCTTCCTGCACTAGCATTGAGGGTGGTTCTGCACTGCACCCTTCTTAAATTACCAAACCCACCAAGAACATTTCCTGAGCAGCTGACCAAGGTCATTTCCATCTGGATGGCCTGGATCATAGGCTGGGTGGTGTATGGGCAGGTCAACAGAAATCTCTGGAAGATAGTGTGGAGAACAACTGGTTTAACAACCTCTTACTATACAGAAGGGGAAACTGAGGTCTGGAAAACAAAGAATGTTTGCTCAAGTAACAGCAGGATACAGCTAGCACACCTCACTGGCAAGGAGCTAATTGATGGGGTATAGCTTTGTCATAGAGTGCTTGCCCAGCATTGAGGCTATAGATTTGATCCCCAGAATTGCAAAAAGAGCTAACAACCTATGAAGAAGACAAGCCCAGACACACAAAACTTAACTGGAGGCAGGGCATGCAGCATGGCAGGGGAATTCCTGAAAGATTCATGGGGGCAGAGTGGAAGGGACAGGACCTTCAGGACACAGCTGGAACAAAACACAGAAATGGGAAAGCTTTAAATGAGCCCATGAGAGCCAGGTGTGGTGGCTCATGCCTGCAATCCCAGCAACTTGGGAAGCTGAGGCAGGAGGATCTCAAGTTCAAGGCCAGCCATGGCAACTTAGTAAAACCCTGTCTTGAAACAAAAAATAAAAAGGGTTGGGGAAATGAGCTGGAGTTGTGGCTCAGTGGTAGAGCGCTCACCTCGCATGTGTGAAGCCCTGGGTTTGATCCTCAGCACCACATAAAAGTGAATAAAATAAAGGTGCTGTGTCCATCTACAACTAATTAAATAAATAAATATTTTTAAAAAAGGGTTAGGGAAAAAGGGTTGGGATGTAGCTCAGTAGTAGGGTGCCCCTGGGTTCAATTCCCAGTACTCTCCCTCCCCCACACAAAGGCACACAAAGGGGGTAAGAAAAGAACCATGAAGAGAAGAGAAGATGGAAAGCCCAGGTTGTGGCATAGGATCTCCTTGAAGGCCCAGGTAAGGATTTGGAGTAGAATTACTCCATGAACTGTAAAGAATAAAGCTGCTAAAGAAGGATGAAGAAGAATGGTGAACCAGCTTCTCATTTTCCAGGACAACAAGTACAATATGGCAATGCTCTGGTGCCACCTGTCCCAGTGAAGGCAGAAGCTGTGACTTCTAACAAGACATCAAATGACTCCGAGTCATTTTCAGGGTGGTTCTCCTATGTGTGATCTCTTCCTCACATCTCCTCCACTCTTTTCTTTTGACTTCCTTTTCTCCTCTGTCCCTGAATTTCACCCTCCTATTAGCCCTCTGGCAGGGGCAAAGGGTTAATCTGCTGATTCTTGTCATTTGTTTCTGGATGAAAGAATTCCAATATTTACATGTGAGTCCAAAAGTCCCTGTTACTGATGTACAAATCTGTTTGATGAATCAATGAATAACTGGAAAAATCAGTGATGACCTCATGGTTCAGAACACAGATTTTGTAATCTGACCTGATTCTAATTGCTTAATCCTCTGTGCCTCATTTTTGTTTTGTTCAGGTCTGGGGATGAACCCAGAGCCTCATGCATACCAGGCAAAAGTTCTAACACTGAATCACATCCCCAGCCCCACAATTTCTATTTTTTTAAAAAATATTTATTTGCTTTAGTTGTACACAATGCGTTTATTTTTACATGGTGCTGAGGATTGAACCCAGTCCAGCAATCCTACCTCCTCCGGAAAATTCTCATCGAGTAATTCAGTGGGACGCTGGCGGCCCTTTATGTGTCTATCAAAAGTGGTGGATGCACATAGGGAATAGTATACAACAGCAAGGAACTAGATTTATGTGGGAAAATAGTTTTTTTCTTTTTATTTTATTTATTTATTTTTTTTTTGTGGTGCTGGGGTTGAACCATGCTAGGCAAGCCCTCTACCAACTGAGCTATCTCCCCAGCCCCAGAAAATAGCTTTTAAAAACAGTGTCAGGGCATAAAGAAGAAGAAATATGAGACCTATAGTGTACTGCCAACAGCATTAGATTAAAACTCAGACACAGGGGCTGGGGTTGTGGCTCAGCGGTAGAGCGCTCGCCTAGCACGTGTGTGGCCCGGGTTCGATGATCCTCAGCACCACGTAAAGGTGAAGGCATTGTGTACAACTAGAGCAAATAAGTAATTTTTTTTTAATAGTGCATCAAATGCCGGTGGAAGGGGATGAGATTAGGGAGAAGCAAAGCCACCACAAGGACCTCACCCGGATGTCTCAGCGCCCCGGACTAAGGACAAAGATCAGCTCCACGGCTGGTTGCGGTGGCGCATGCCTGTAATCCCTGCAAGGACCATGCCAGGACCCTTGGGAGGCTGAGGCAGGAGGATGGCGAGTTCAAAGCCAGCCTTAGCAATGGCGAGGCACTTAGCAACTCAGTGAGACCCTGTCTGTAATACAATACAAAAAAGGGCTGGGGATGTGGCCCAGTGGTCGAGTGCCCCTGAGTTCAATCCCCGGTTAAAAAAAAAAAAAAAAAAAAAAAAAAAATCAGCTCCACGGAATGCAGCCGATACAAACACACCCAAACCCTAACACAACATGCAATCAATGGTGTTATCTGCTAACGACCTGTTAACTTTCAGCGGGAAGCAAAAGTTTGAAGAATCAGCGCGCAGGGAGGAAAAGCGGCCTGCCCCTGCTCCTCCCTTCCTCGCGTCCCCGCACGCCGGGAAGGATTGGCTCCGCTGCCTCCGTTCCCGGGAACCATGCCAGGACCCTTGGCTGGGAAGATTATCCGGCATTTTAACCCAGTACCATCCCTGAGCGACTCTTCTCCTCTCTCACACAGCCTGAGGTCATCAGACGGGGAGCTGAAGAGACCGACAAAGTCCCATCCCAGTCAAATCTGGGCAGCCTCCTCTCCGGCCTTGAGCCACTAGCGGAGCCTGGACTGGGAGGCAGGCGATTTGAGATCCAATCCTCAAACGCACTGAGCCACGCGCCTGCCCCACAGGCCTCAGTTTTCCCGCGTGCCGCGGGTGCGCGGGACGTCGCTTTGACCTTTGCAGCAACGCTGGGCTTCGGGCTGGTCAGTCTCAGCCCGGCCGAGCCCGGCCGCCTCCTGGGCGCGCCCTGGGACGGCGCTTTTACCTTGGTCTGGACCCGCCAGGGCGCGCACTTGGATTTCTTGGCCCCCTGCGGTCCCGTGGGAGGTGCAGCTGCGGGCCCCCAGGGGCCTCCAGGGGCGCAGGAGCTGCAGAGCGCGCAGCATCGCGGGCGGGAAGGTGCTACTTTGCCCCGCAGGTGCCTCGGCTCGGCGGCAGACGCGCAGTTCCGGCGGCGGGTGAGGCCTTGCAAACTGCTCCACCTATGGGCCGACGCAGCGCCGCTGGCCTTGGAGACCCCGAATGGCGGAAAAGCTCTGCTTATCCTTGTGATTTGGGGCGAAGCTGTCAACTTCTCTCTTGTCTGTGCTTTGATTCGAAAAACGGATAGTGATAGTAACTACCTCGTGGTGGCCTGAAGGCGGAATCGGGTGTTTGACCTTTGCTTACACGTATATGTGCAATAGATGTCCTTTCATTTAAAATGTCATTTCATTAGTCGGGCATTGTCTACATTCACTTACCTCCCTGTGTCACCTCCCATTTGTGCCTCAAATATAGTGGAAGGTGACAGTGAGGCCAGTGCCTCACCTCGCACTAAATGTTATGCTCCTTCCAATATTAATAACTTGGCTCACAAAAATATTTGTGAATTGCTAGCTTCTGCCCCCCGTTGTCCACTCAAACTCCCTTTACAGATACTAGAAGGGTCATTTATTGGTTCCCTTGGAATGGATCACTCAAGAGTGTTCAGTGAATATGCTCCCTGTCCCCTCACTTCCTACTTTTTATTTGTTGAAGACCCCAAAGCCACCAACGGTTCTGCCCTATGTACTGTTAGGTGATCTAAAAGTAAAATTCTCTTTCAAGTCCTTGCTATTTGGGGGTCTCTTTGTCACCAATCAATACAACCTCTTTAACAAAAATAGGATTACTGTTTTCTTTTTGTTGTTGTTTTTGTTTTGGTGTTTGTTTTTTTGGCACTGGGGATTGAACTCAGGGGCACTTGAGGCCCTTGACCACTGAGCCATAGACAGGGTCTCACTGAGTTGCTTAGTGCCTTGCTGTTGCTGAGGCTGGCTTTGAACTCATGATCCTCCTGCCTCAGCCTCCCAGCTGCTGGGATTATAGATGTGCACCACCACGACCAGCAGGACTACTGTTGTTTTGAGTCATGGGGAGAACAACCAGCCAGGGAAATTTTGGTTACAAGTACCACGAGGGAAAGCTACCTAAACTGGCTTAAGTAAGAGAGGCTTATTGCCAGGGCGTAATGAGGAGCATGGGCAGTGGAAATGTCCTGGCTTGGGCTGCTATGCCAAGCACACTGTGGGATGGGTGGCTTAAACAACAAATACTTCTTTCTCAGTTTGGAAAGCTGGAAAGTCTAAGAGCCAGGCACTAACAGTCCCAGTGTTGAGAGGGCTTGCTTCAGGTTTTCCCACCATCTTCTCACTGTGGCCTCACATGGCAGACAGCAGAGGGGGTTGAACTCAAGCTCTTCTGTCTCTTATAAGGGCACTAATCCTATTCATGAGGGCTCCATCCTCACAAACTAATTACCTCCCGGAGTCCCCATCTTCTATCACCACACTGAGGATTAGGCTTCAATACATGAATTGTCAGGGTGTGTGGGCGGGTAGATATTCAGTCCATAGAAGGAGCCAAATGCCAGGGATGAGGGCCTTTCTGGAGGTGTGTGATCTGACCCTGCTGCTTCCCTTGGGCTCCTTTCATACTTAGGCCTCCATGTGGCTGTCCTAATCTTCCCAAACTCTCTATGGCTTTTTTTTTTTTTTTTTTTTTTTGGTACCAGAGATTGAACCCAGGGCATTTAACCACTAAGCCACATCCCCAGCCCTTTTTAAACATTTTATTTAGAGACAGATCTCGCTAAGTTGCTTAGGGCCTGGTTAAGTTGTCGAGGCTGGTTTGGAACTTGTGATCCTCTTGCCTGAACCTCCTGATCCACTGGAATTACAGGTGTATGCCACTGTGCCTGGCTGGTCAAATCACTTTTGACAAGAGTGCCAAGATGAATCAATGAGGAAATAACAGTCTTCAACAATTGCTGCTGGGAACACTGAATAGCTACATGGAAAAGAATGAAGTTGGATCTCACCTAACACCATATACACAAATTAACTCAAAATGGACCAAAGACCTAAATGTAGGACCTACAACTAGAAAACTCACAGAAGAAGGCATAGAGAAAAACTTCATAGCACTGGCAGTGAAATAAAAGAAAAAGTAGAGACCACATGAAAATTAAAAACTTTTACCAAAAGACACTGTCTTTCCGTTGCAGTATGCATCGAATAGTAGCAGTCACGGCTCTGTGCTACCCCATGACTGTAGGCCTCAAAAGAGCCACAAGGCAACCAAGAATGTGAGCAAGGCAAGGTATAGTCATCATAGCATGGGCCTCTCCACGAGCACCAAGTTTCTGCGGGACACTATCCCAAGGTGTGTGGCTTTGCCCTGAATGAGCAATGGGCCATGGAGCTTCTCAACGTTTCCAAGGACAAACAGGCCCTCAAGTTCATCAAGAAAAGTGTGAGGACACACATCTATGCCAAGAGGAAGGGAGAGGGGTCAAGTGACATCCTGGCTACCAGGAGGAAAGTGGCTTCCAATGAAGGACTGAGCCCAGTAGCTCCTGTGTACATAATAAAACCCTTACAGAAAAACCAAAACCAACTCTATCAACAGAGTAAAAAGGCAACCCAAAGAATAGGAGAAAATATTTGTAGATCATATCTCTGATAAGTCATTGATATTCAGAGTATAGATAAAAGCTGGGCATGGTGGTGCACATTTGTAATTCCAGAGACTTAAGAGGCTGAGGCAGGAGGATTGCAAATTTGAGGCCAGCCTCAGCAACTTAGTGAGCCCTTCTCTCAAAATAAAAAATAAAAAGGGAGAGGGATATAGCTCAGTGGTTAAGCATTCCTGAGTTCAGTCCACTCCCCCCAAACAAAACCCTGAATATAGGTGGAGCTCCTAAAACTCATCATCAACAACATAAAAACCACTTTATTTAAAAATGGGCAAAGAGCCGGGCGCGGTGGCGCACGCCTGTAATCCCAGTACTTGGGAGGCTGAGGCAGGAGGATCGCGAGTTCAAAGCCAGCCTCAGCAACGGTGAGGCACTTAGCAACTCAGTGAGACCCTGTCTCTAATAAAATACAAAAAAAAGGGCTGGGGATGTGGCCCAGTGGTCGAGTGCCCCTGAGTTCAATCCTGGTACCAAAAAAAAAAAAAAAAAAAAAAAAAAAAAAAAAATGGGCAAAGGACTGGAATAGACATTTCTTCCAAGAAGATGTACAAATGGTCAATGACTACATTAAGATATTGAACATTACTAATCATTAGAGAAATGTAAATCAAAATGGTAATGAGAGATCCCCTTGTACCCATTTAGCAAAAACTAACATGTGTTTGAGAGAATGTGAAGAAACTGAAACCTTTGTGCATTGGTGGTGGGAATGTAAAATAGGACAGCCACTGTGGAAAAGAGGATGGTAGTCCCTTGAAAAATTAAGTTGCTAATTCAAATTAAATATTGCCAATAAAAATATGACACAGCAGTTGCACTCCTGGTTATATACCAAAGAACTGAAAGCAGGCTCTGAATTATATATTTGTTCATAGCAGCATTATTCACAATAGCCAAAATGCAGAAACAGTCCAAGTGTCCAATATAGATGGTTGGGTAAGGAAAATGTGGTATATACATACAATGGAATATTATTCAGCCTTAAAAAGGAAGGAAATTCTGATATATTATAACATGAATGAAGCTAGATGTCACCACCACAGCCCAGTTGTGCCAGGGCAATGGGGTAGATTGTGGGAAAGCCAAAAAAAGTGCCCCGAGACAGTATGGGAGACATTTGATTTATTAGCAAAACTTACAAGAGTTCAATGACTGATCCAAGAAGAGGTCAGTGGTGACAAGTTGAACAGATAGCACCTCTGTCCCTCAAGGTGCTTCACCAAGCAGTGCCTCCTCTTCCTTGTGGCATTTTGTTCAGTGATGACTAGCTGGACAAGTGACACTTATCTTTTCTGCAGTACCCTCAGTTCTGTGCCTGTCCCAATTCAGAGAGAGGTTTATCCGTTAGGCTACAGAAGCAATGAGGTCATCAATATTAGCTTGCTTGTATGAGCAGCATCCCAAGGAGAAACTGTCCCAGGATACATGCAAGAAAGTAGCTTTCTGCAAACCAGGCGCAGTGGTGCACACCTGTAATCCCAGCACTTGGGAGGCTGAGGCAGGAGGATGGCGAGTTCAGAGCCAGCCTCAGCAATGGCCAGGCACTTAGCAACTCAGTGAGACCCTGTCTCTAATAAAATACAAAAAAGGGTGCCCAGTGGTTGAGTGCCCCTGAGTTTAATCCCCAGTACCCACCCCCAAAAAAAGAAAGTAGCTTTCTGCAGATAACACTAACTTGCCCCAGTTCCCAGTGTGCTAGAGAGAACCAGTGTCCTTCAACACAAAATGTATCTGGACTTTCTGGTCCAGGCTTGCTCTCTTCTCTCTCTCTCTTTCTCTTTTGTGGTACTGGGGATTAATCCAGGGCCTTGTGCATACAAGGCAAACACTACCAACTGAGCTATATCCTCAGCCCCCAGTCTTGCTCTCATTGTTCCCTTAATTTGGCCAGGTTTTTGGGAAACAGAAATGGGGCATTCAGGGACATGATTTTCGACTGTTCCCCTTTCTTTTAGGGATGATACACTTGAAGATATTTTGGTAAGTGAAACAAGCCAGTCACAGAAAGACAAATACTGCGTAATTCCACACATATGAAATAGAGAAGTCAAAATCATAGAGACTGAAAATAGAATGTTGGTTGCCAGGCTTGGGAAGAAGGGGTAATAAAGACTTATCATTTTTATATTATGTGTATTCTATTACAGTAATAAAAATTTTAAAGTTAAAAAAAAAAGAGAGGGGCTGGGGTTTGTGGCTCAGTGGTAGAGCGCTCGCCTAGCACGTGCATGGCCCTGGGTTCTATCCTCAGCACCATGTAAAAACAGATTGTGTACAACTAAAGCAAATAAATAAATATTAAAAAAAGAAAGAAAGAAAAGAAAAGAGGGCTGGGGTTGTGGCTCAGTGGTAGAGTGCTTGCCTAGCACGTGCATGGCCCTGAGTTCAATCCTCAGCACCATGTAAGAATAAAAGCATTGTGTACAACTAAAAACAAATAAAATTTTTTAAAAATTAAAATAAGAAAAAATAGCATTGACAAAATCTAAAAACATTCATGAATTTTAAAAAATGAAATAGACTCTCAGCAAGCTAGAAACAGAGGGGAAACTTCCTTGATTTGTTGAATGATATTTACAAATAAACCTACACCTAATACCAGATTTAATGAGAGATGAGTCATTTTCCTCCTAAGATCAGAAACAAAGCAAGAATGTGCTCTGCTCAAGAAAAAACACAGTGGAAAAGATGAGCAAGCAAAAATTGATTTTGTTCTGGCTTCTTGCTAACAATAGGGGAGAGAGTATGGACCAAGCCTGGATATCTGAATGTGCTGAAGAAAGGTTGAGGGTTTCAAGTGCTAGAATGAGCTAGTGGAAAAGGTGCTGGAGGACATGGGCGAGCATGGGGGGGGGGGTGAAGGGCTGGGGGATGGGCTGATCAATGGGGTGTGTCAAGTACATTGGGTAATTCCTGAGTTTGCAAAAGTTTTTCTCTGTTGTTATGCTGTATTTGCTAATTGGTGTCTTCCGATACTCCTACCCTAACAGAGATTGGGAGATTGGCATGCAACCTCCTGCATTTATTTATTTATTATTTTTTTACTGTAGCACTGGAGATCAGACCCAGGGACCTCCAAGCATTAGGAAAGCACTCTACCACTGAGCTACACCCACAGCCCCATGCTATCTCCTTCAAAGCTCACATTTCAAAAAGGTGGTTTGAGAAAGATATTTCCCAAGCTGTAAAACTAGCAAGAGGCTGGGAAGAGGTTTACATACAATGTCATCCCTTTATTTTTCCAATATTGGGAATCAAACCCAAAGCCTTGCACACACTAAGTAAGTGCCTTAGCAATATATGTTCATATAACAGGGGCAGAGAAAAAATTTAGAATGATAAGTTTTCTAAAGTAAATGCTCTAATAAAAGGGAGATCAGGGCCTAGAATTAGGAATAAGTCCTGTCAAGCTTAGGTGTGGCATCTTCCTTATGATAGAGTGAGCAAAACATCCTCCATCATCATAAGAGAGAAGCTAGGCATTCTCTCTTTTTCTAAGAAATAGATGTACACAAACATGGCGCTGCAGTGGCTAACTCTGTCTCTGTATATTCCTACTGCTTTGTCTTCCACCTATGTGGCCACTGTGTCTAATGCATAATGCATGAAACTGACCACAATAGATTGTTACTCTGTGGAATCTAAGTCAGGAGCTCAAAAACAAATTCTTAAGTTGAACTAGTATAACAGGTTTTTAGTTGCAAATTAGCTTTTGCAAATGCTCACTGCTTAACCCCTCCCTACTGTAATCATTGAGCACAGCAAATACCTGTTATTTAACTTTCTCCTTGTTGTAATCATGCATTCCATAGAAAAGCTTTAAATGTTTTCTTGTGTTTGGTAAGGACTCCTCTTTATCTTTTAAGTAAATTTAGTACATAGACAACCATACTTCTTTCTTCCTGAGCTCAAAATAAAGTCATTATAGGGACACAGAAGGAGCCAGGAAGTCTAGGCCCAGTTGAAGTTTAAAGAAAAGATATTAGGGCAATTTAGCTTAAACCTTGCGAGTAAACATGCCTAGACTTGAGGAATCTTTGGTATAGGTTTAGATAAATACGAATTTCAGAATGTTTTCTTCTGCCGGGCGCGGTGGCGCACGCCTGTAATCCCAGCACTTTGGGAGGCTGAGACAGGAGAATCGCAAGTTCAAAGCCAGCCTCAGCAATGGTGAGGCACTTAGCAACTCAGTGAGACCCTGTCTCTAAATAAAATACAAAAAAGGGCTGGGGATGTGGCCCAGTGGTCGAGTGCCCCTGAGTTCAATCTCTGGTACCACAAAAAAAAAAAAAAAAAAAAGAATGTTTTCTTCTGTCTATAGATAAGATTAATCAGCAGTATGTACTTAGGATAAACATTTTGTTTTCCCCTGATTATATGACCCTGAAATTCCTTGAAATTCTTTAATGTAACCTTCGAAAGCTGTAATGTGAATTGCTGTGTTTGCTGGGATATATAAAAACCATGCTGAGAAAAGTAAAGTAGAGAATTTAGCAGCCTGACTCCCATGTCTGTGTGCTGTTCCTCCGCTGCTGCCCACCGACTCTTTCACCAGCGCCATTGAGCCACCCTCCTCCCCTTGCTGAAGCTGGACTTCTGCACTTAGGGAAATGTTAAGGTCATCTTTGTCACCCTCTCACCTCTCCTATCCAACAACCATACTTAAAATCTTAGCTAGTGCAATATGATAAAGACAAGAATGGAAAGGTATACAGACTGGGAAGGAAGAAAGAAAGCTGTATTTATTCGCAGATAGCATGGTTGTGTGGAGAACTACTTGGACCCCAAGAACTGACATAAAGTTCATTTTAAACTAAAGACATTTGAGAGTTAATAGATGTAGAAAAAAAAAAAAACTTCTTGAATTTATCATCTCACCAAAAGCACAGACTTCAGAGAGTAAGGCTGCTATGAATCTCCTCTTAGGGAGAGATTTTGGCTATAAAGAAACAAAAAAAAAAAAAAAAAAGACCACTCACACCTGCATAAACAGATATGATCATTGTATCTCATGTATTCCTCACTTGTTCTTCTTATAAGATCATTTATTCTTTCCATAGAAGCCTTTTCTCTCCCAATTCATCTCTCTTATTCCTCTCCTATTTGGTGTATAAATCTTTAGCTACTTGAAGGGAACCTTCTTTGGTGTATTTTCATATGCATATAAATAAACTTATTTCCTTTATTAATTTATAAATTGTCTAATTAACAAGCCCCAATGACTGAATATAAAAGTGTAGAAAAATTTTTCCTCCCTGACAATTGTCTTTGTAGAAAATCCCTCAAAACTTACCAAAACACTCTTAGAAATAAATAAATAATGCCAGAAGCATTGGCACATTTCTATAATCCCAGCTAATCAGGAGGCTGAGGCAGAAGGATCATAGGTTCAAGGGCAGCCTGAATAAATTAGTGAGACTCTCTTTCAATTTTTTATTTTTTTTTAAAGATTGGGAATATAGCTCAGCAGTAGAGTGCCCCTGGGTTCAATATCTAGTACAAAACAAAACAAAACCACACCCCAAACCTCCATGTAAATAAGCAAAGCAAGATTGCAGAATACAGGGGCTCTTGCCTGGCACATGCGTGGCCTGGGTTCGATCCTCAGTCATGTAAAAATAAAAGTATTGTGTACAACTAAAGCAAATAAATAAATATTTTAAAAAATTGCAGAATACAAGGGCA
This sequence comes from Tamias sibiricus, assembly GCA_025594165.1. NCBI lineage: Eukaryota > Metazoa > Chordata > Mammalia > Rodentia > Sciuridae > Tamias > Tamias sibiricus. The sequence continues at coordinate 46,226,855 of CM046658.1, forward strand.
ATATGTAAAAATCACTTGCTTTGGCTGGGTGTGGTGGTGCATGCCCTGTAAATCTAGGAACTCAAGAGGCTGAGGCAGGAGGATCACAAGTTCAAAGCCAGCCTCAGCAATTTAGCAAGGTCCTAAGCAACTTAAAGGACCCTATCTCAAAATAAAAAAATAAATAAATAAAAAGGCCTGGTGGTATGGCTCAGTGGCTCAGTGCCCCTATGTTAAATCCCTGGTATAAATAAATAATTAATTAATTAAATAGGAAGAAAGAAAGAAAGGAAAGGAAAGGAAAACCAACCAACAAATAAATGAAAAACACCAACTGCTTTTCTATACATAGGCAATGAACAATTGGAATTTGAAATTAAAGAATCAACATCATCAAGAGAGTAAGAGGACAAGCCATAGATTTGGATAAAATATTTGCAAAACACATAACTGATAAAATACTATTGTTCAAAGCACACAAAGAACTCTTAAAGCTCAACAACAAGAAAACAAATGACCTGATTTAGAAATGGGCAAAAAAGGGATAGATACATGTGTAGCTCAATGGTATAATACTTGCCTAGCATATGTGAAGTCCTGGGTTAAAAAAGTGAGCTTGTGGGGCTGCGGATACAGCTCAGTTGGTAGTGCTTGCCTTACACGCACATTGGCCCTGGGTTCAATCCCCAGCACCACAAAAAAAAAAAAAAAAAAAAAAAAGAAAGAAAGAAGGAAAGAAAGAAAAAGAAAAGAAAAGATAGCTTGGTGTAGTGGTATACACCTATAGTTCCAGCTACTGGAGGCTCAGGTAGGAGGATGGCCCAGGAGCCTGGGAGGTTGAGGCCAGCCTGGGCAACATAGTGACACTGTCTCCAAAAAGAAAAAAAAATGGGCAAAATATTTGAACAGCATGGGACTTGTTTGCCTGGCAGGGTTTCAGTCTTGTTTTAGTCCTACCCTTCCTTCTATGCCTCTATTCCTCCTCTTGTAATGGGAATGTTTACTCTGTGCCATTGCATATTGGATATATGTAACTTGCTTTTGATTTTTACAGGGTTTCACAACAAGAGTTTGCTTTTAGTCTTGGGTGAGATTTTGAACTTGGACTTTTGGGCAATTCTAGAACTGTTGATATTATGGAGACTTTTGTAGTTGGACTAAATACTTTTTGCATTGTGACACAGACATGAGCTTTTGGGGGATAGGAGTGGAATGTTACAGTTTGCATATAAGATGTCCCCTCAAGAATGTATGGAAGTGAAATGACTGGATTGTGAAAGCTACAATCTAATCAATCCATCCTAGTTTGAATGTACTGACTGGGTGGTAACTGTATGTAGGAGATGGGTCACTTGGGAGTGTGCTTTAGAGGGGTTCATCTTCCCTGCAGCTCCTTCACCCTTCCCTCTCTTTCTGCTTCCTGGCTACCGTAAGATGAGCAGATTTCCTCCACTGCTGCCCTTTTGTCACGGTGTTCTGCCTCACCTTGGACCCCCCAAAATGGAGCAGGCAGCCTGGCGCTGTGGCACACGCCTGTAATCCCAGCACTTGGGAGGATGAGGCAGGAGGATCGCGAGTTCAAAGCCAGCCTAGCAATGGTGAGGCACTTAGCAACTCAGTGAGACCCTGTCTCTAATAAAATACAAAAAAGGGCTGGGGATGTGGCCCAGTGGTCCTGAGTTCAATCCCGAGTACCAAAAAAAAAAAAAAAAAAAAAAAAAAAAAAAGAAGAAGAAGAAAAGAGAAAAATGGAGCTGGCTGACCGTGGACTGACCCTTTGAAACTGTGAGCCACAATAAAATTTTCCTTCCTCTAAATTGTTCCTGTCAGGTGTTTTGGTCACAGTGATGAAAGGCTAAATAATACATACTTGAAGACCCAATATTGTTAACATGTGAATTCTTCCCGAGGTGATCTATAGAATAAATTCAATCTCACTCAAAATTTCAACAAACTATTTCATCAATACCAGCAAACTGATTCTGAAGTTCATATGGAAAACCAAAAGACCCTGAATAACCAACAGTACTGAAGAAGGAAGACAGAGGTGGAGGACGCTCTCATGGTCCATCTGACTTGAAGACTGTAATGCTACAGTCATCAAGATGGTGTGGTTTTGGTGAAAGAAAGAAGGAAAGGTCTGAGAGGAATAACCGGGAGAGGGAGGACCCATCAAGGTCTTGTGATCCTCAGTTGGTCCCCAAGTGAGTGAGAGGGACCTTGAAAACTAAAACCTGAAAACTAAACCTGTTTCCAACTTGCAGTCAGTCATCTTTGGCCAAGAGAGGGCATCCTTTGGTGAAAAAGTTTTCCCGGAATGGACTCCCCAGGGTGAGCCACATACCCAGCCCCTTTTTAAAAAATATTTATTTATTTGCTTTAGTTGTACACAATGCGGTTTTTTTTTTTTTTTTTTTAAATTTTTACGTGGTGCTGAGGATCGAACCCAGGCCACGCACATGCTAGGCGAGCACTCTACTGCTGAGCCACAACCCCAGCCCCCTTTTTATTTTATTTAGATACGGAGTCTCGCTGAGTTGACAGGGCCTTGCTAAATTGGTGCGGCTGGCTTTGAATTTTAGATCCTGCTGCCTTAGCCTCCAGAGACACTGGGATTACAGGCATGTGCCACCACACCCAGCCTGCATTCATAGGATTTTAAGTGAACTTGCAGGGTTCCTGTTTACCTGAAAGCTTTGAAACCTCCAGAGAAAAACAAAGGAAAGTTTGGGGTTGAAGGCAAAAATGAGATTTTTGTCTTTTCAGGTTCACTAGTCCTGGGAATAATCAGGATCAGGAAGACGAATGGCATAGTTATTACTAGGAGTTAAAATCATGAGTTTTGCTACCAGTCAACTTTGGCCCAAATCTTCTTGGCTCCAATTCTTGTTAAAAGGCCCAAGTCTGGTCTTTTGCTGCTCAAAAGCCAATGCTCTGGAGACATGAGCTGGTGGAAAGGAAATCAGTTTTATTGAAGAGGTGGCCTGAGATAACGGAGGGGCTATTGTCTTCAAAGCCCCATCTTAGGGAACTCAGGGACACAAAGGCTTTTATTGGGAGGGAAAAGAAGGGGAGGGGCAATGGGCAGGAAGACTGTGCTGAGCTGCACATCCAGGCTCCATAACCATTCGTCGTTCAAGGGGATATTTTTCTTCTTTTGCTCGAACATCCTTGAGACTAATAACTGACCTTCACTTCCTAGGCCAGCCCTTGAAAACAATTTTTTAAACAAACACATTATTTCCCTGCAAGTTAAACCTGATTCCACTTTTAATTAAAGAACAATATGAGTAAGTCCTTGCCCCACATTTTTATGTTATCTGAGGACCATCAGATGGCTGTCCTGGGTTCTGTAAGTCCAGAAAAAAGTTACTGATTAGTAAATTTAACTATGTGTGTCATTTGGTTTCTTTTTTCCAGAAGAGCTAAACTTGCAGTTAATCATTAAGATACAAAAAGCAGCTTTTTCCAGAGAATGGAGGAGATAGAAAAAGGCAACATTTTTCATCCATTAGGCAGCTCCCGTCAAAGGTGTCCTCTAAGTCAAGCTGGTGGGATTGTCATATATTGCTCAGCAGCATGACCTCCAAAATTAGTGATTTTTAAAATCAACTAAAGGCAAGTGAAGCTGAAGGATTTATTTTTCCTTCAGTTACTTGTTTATTTGCAATATGTCCTTGACCAAATTGCTTAATCTCTACTCTTCTTTCTTTGTCTGCAAAGTGGTGGTAATAAAACTTGACTGGAGTCAAGGGCTGAAGGATTCATCTTCATTATCATTATTGTCAACACTTACAATTTATCTGCCAGGCACACCAGTGCCATAGGGTAGATATTGTTATCATCTTCATTTACAAATGGAAAGAAGCCACGACTCAGAAAGGTTAAGTAGCTTTCCTGAGAATGGCCAGCTAGTAGCTTGGTTTATGTTTGATCCCAGGACTGCATAATCTTCTTAAACCACTGATACAGTTTTTGCCTTCTAAATACTTAGCACTCTGCCTGGCTCACAATAAATGTTGAATTATTATTGGTAGTAATTAATTTGGAATGTCACTCAAATCTGCCAGCTTTTGGGGGTCACCACTATATCCATTAAGGTTTTTTTTTGTTTTGTGTGTGTGTGTGTGTGTTTGTGTGCGCATTGGGGATGGAACCTGTTGGACAAGATTCAGGCTGGCAGGCCATACCTCCAGGCACCTTCCCGGAAGTGCCCAACTCTCACGAGAATTCACCTTTGGCGGGCTCCGAGTCCCTGCCCTTCCTGATCCTGGGAATACTCACCTCTGGCAGGAATTCAACCCTGGGCGGGCTCTCCCTTTCTGAGCCAATCCAGACCATACAAGTCACGCTCCCACCCCTCTGTACTTAAGCCCCCCCCCCCCCCCCCCCCCCCCCCCCCTTGTCCAGAACTCCCTCTCTCTCTTTTCGCCATCATCTTCTCACTAGCTCTCCCCTTCTCTGTTCCCCTTTCTCCCTTCCCCCCTTCCCCCTTTCTTCCCTTCCCTTAATAAACCCCCATTTTTCCTTTCTTTTTTCCTTCCCCCCACTCGTTTCCTTCGCGGTTCACCCCCATCCCCTCCACGTGTTTCTTGGGTAAATCAATAACCCCCCTCTTCTTCCTATACAGTGGTTTCAGCGTGTGTTCATCTATCCTTCAGAACCCAAGGCCTCTCATGTGTTAGGCAAGCACTCTACTACTGAGCCAGTCTCCCAAGTCTTCCATTAATGTTTAAATAAAACTGGAATTTAAACTCCCTTCTAGAGTCCAATGGGAAAATCTATGTTTTCCCCTGTGTCTTTCAAGATTAATTGTGATTTTGGCTGGAGGTATTCTCAGTGATACAGTGAGTGCTCAGCATGTGCAAGGCCCCAGCACCAAAAAAAAAAAAAAAAAATTAATTGGGGTTTATATTAGGCCTGGTCATTTCTGATGCAATGCCCCTGCTTTCAATGAATTAATTCATATTATGGATCATCTGGCCATCCTTCCATATCTCTTCTCTGTAACTTATTGGACATAGATAGCTACAGTTCCTTCACTCCCTAAAAAAATCACAGACAAGAGAATGCATGTGATAGATTTTTACAGAAGGTTTGGGAACAAGTACAAACTTCACTTTTCATGTGTAAAAGAGGTTAATGCCAAATGTTACAGGCTGAATTCTGTCCTCCCAAATTCATATGTTGAAATCCTAACCCCTAGTACCTCATGATATTTGGAGACTGGATATCCAAAGAGTAATTAAGTTCAAATGAAGTCACGAGGGTGGGCCCTAATCCAGTATGACCAGTGTCCTTACAAGAAGAGGGAATTTGGATAGAGATGAGTACAGAGGGAAGACTGTGTGAAGACACAGGGGAAGATGACCATTCATGAGCCAATGAGAGAAACCTCAGATGAGAAACAGGACTTTTGGCCTTTAGAATCTTGAGAAAGTAAACTTCTATTGTCTAAACCACCTAGCCTGTGGTATTTTGTTATGACAGCCCTAGCAAATTAATACACTAACTGGAGGAAGTTCTAAGAGGAAATCTTATTTTAAAGAATAAAATTGTTGTTATTCTTTAAACCAGGCACAAGATTGCTCTGCCCTCTTTTTACAATATTACTCCAAGGGAGCTTAGCAAAGGAGCAAAGGAAATGGGACAATAGTATGGCTATAGGAACTAACAACTTTTTTCCCTCCTTTTAAAACAAATCATTTTAAGGACAAATACTCCCTTAGAATGTCTTCTGAACTGATATCTAATTTTTAAAAAAATCTTATCATTTTAATTATAAAAGCTATACATACAGAATACACTCATACTGCAGGAAGGAATGTCTTTAATTGTAAAGTATTGAGCAAATATCTGTTAGAATTATAAATGCACAGTCTCTGCTGGACACAGTAATGCATGTGCTTGTAGTCTCAGCTGCTAGAAGCCTGAGGCAGGAGACTTTTTTGAGTCCAGGAGTTTAAGGCCAACCTGGGCAACATAGCAAGAACCCATTAAAATAGTACACACACACACACACACACACACACACACACACACACACACACACACAGTCAGCTTTATGTTGCTGTGATCAAAATACCCAATAAGACCAATGTGGAAGAAGAAGATTTTATTTTGGGCTTATAGTTTCAGAGGTTCAGTCCATGGTTGGCTGATTTCATTGCTTTAGGCCAGAAATGAGGCAGAACACCAAGGCGGAACTGTAGCAGCGGAGGAAAGCTGCTTCACTGGTGGCAGGCAGGAAGGCAGGGGAGGGGAGAAGGAGCCAGGGGACAAGATATATTCTCCAAGGGCACACTCCCAGTGACCCACCTCCTCCAGACACACTCCACCTCCCTACAGTTATCACCCAGTGAATTCATTTAAACTATGATAAACTAATTAGATTATGATTCTCGTAATCCACTCATTTTACTTCTGAACATTCCTGCATTAAGGAGCTTTTTGGGGACACTTAATATGCAAACCATAACATGCATACATATAAATGTACTACCTCTTTGGCTTCCAATTTCCAATTTTAGAAATTTAACCTACAGATATACCCACACAAGAAAGAAAAGACGTATGTCATAGGTTACTCATTATAGCATTTCTTTTATAATAGCAACAGACTAGAAACAATCTTAATGTCCATCAATAAGGGATTGGTTAAATAAATTATGGAACATCCAAAATCGAATTCTATGCAGCTATATAAAAGCATTTAAATCTCTCTCTTTTTAAAATAAATAAGTGTTTTTAAAAAATATTTATTTATTTGCTTTAGTTGTACACAATGCTTTAGGTGGTGCTGAGGATTGAACCCGGCCGTGAACACGCTAGGTGAGAACTCTACTGCTGAGCCACAACCCCAGTCCCAGCATCTAAATCTCTTTAGGTACTGATATGAATGGATCTTCAAAATCCATTGGCATATGAAAAAAAACAAGATGCAGACTAATGAAATATAGGGAATAACATGACTTAGGTATGGATGCATATATTTGGTTGTATTTACATAAAATATCTCTGAAAGGATGAGAGAGAAGAAGTGGGAGACTGGAGATGGGAGCAGGAGGGAGAATTTTATGATTTGATCTTTTGTATTTTTTGAATCTTGATTCATGAATTAAGTATTGCTTATTCAAGAATAAATAATGCAAATGGAAACAAAACACAATGACAAAAATTAAAGCAATGACATGATATATAGTAAAGCAAGATAATATATACACAAAGTCAAACCAGTACAGATGAGGATAAAATTAAAACTAAAACTTCCCCTCTTTCATATTCCTTACATTTAAAATAATGTATGTTGTATTTTATCCAGCATTTGCTAGGTATTTTGTAACAGGGAAATTAATTAAAAATTATCTAGTCCTTCACATTGGAAAGGGAAGTGTTTTTTTTCTATTTTAATTTTTTTGTACTGAGGATTAAACCCAGGGGTGCTTTACCACTAAGCTACAGTCTCAGCCCTTTTTGATTTTTAATTTGAGATAGTGTCTCACTAAGTTGTTCAGGGTCTCATTAAATTGCTGAGGCTGGCCTGGAATTTACTATACTCTTGCCTCAGCTTCTTAAATAGATAAAAAGACACTTCTGTACAGGTTGAGAGCTGGATCAAGAGGGCATATTGTGGCCTTGTTGGACCTCAGCTGAGAATGTGGCTTTGGGCAACTCAAATTTGTTCACCTCAAGAGCTCATGTGCTGGGCACTGTGGCGCACGCCTGTAATCCCAGCACTTGGGAGGCTGAGGCAGGAGGATTGCGAGTTCAAAGCCAGCCTCAGCAATGGCCAGGCACTTAGCAACTCAGTGAGACCCTGTCTCTAATAAAATACAAAAAAGGGCTGGGGATGTGGTCCAGTGGTTGAGTGCCCTGAGTTCAATCCCTGGTACCAAAAAAGAAAGGAAAAAAAAAAAAAAAAAGAGCTCGTGTATTGGTTTTGGGGTTATGAATCAACACGAGTAGGCTAATTCTCAAATACAGAGTCTTTTAATAATAAGCACAGGGGGTATATATATATGTATATATATATATATTTAATATTTATTTATTTACTTTAGTTGTACACAATGCAATGCATTTATGTTTATGTGGTGCTGAGGATCGAACCCCGGGCTGCACACGTGTGAGGCAAGCGCTCTGCCACTGAGCCACAACCCCAGCCCCAGGCTATATATATATATATATATATATATATTTTTTTTTTTTGGTACTGGGGATTGAACTCAGGGGCACTCGAACACTGGGTCACATCCCCAGCCCTTTTTTGTATTTTATTTAGAGACAGGGTCTCACTGAGTTACTAAGTGCCTCGTCATTGCTGAGGCTGGCTTTGAACTCATGATCCTCCTGCCTTAGCCTCCCAAAGTGCTGGGATTACAGGTGTGCGCCACCGCGCCCAGCCCAGGCTATATTTTTAAAAGAAAAATTTCAGGCCAACTAAATCACACAGTTAATTTGAACAGTTAATTTGGGCAGTTCACGAATCAGTTATCACTCATAACCCAAAGAGGTTCAGAGAGCTCAGCTCCCCAATGTGAGCAGTATCTACAGACAGAAAATGGAAGTACAGAAATAATTTGTTGTAGCCAGGTGGTTGCTTTATTTGGACATAGGATTGAATGAGACCTGACTGTTACCAAAAATATACTCCTAGTTAAATTTTAGCTTGTTTATGTACTATGTTAGGTTGCTAGGAACTCAAAGTACAGAGACAGCCTCATGCCAATGGCTTCCTCCTTACTTAAATTATATATTTCTTCTGTTAAGTAGTTAAGGCTTTGTTTTTGTCACTGTGACCTGATCCAGGGTCCTATGGAGGTCCCCCAAAGGGAGGTGGAACTCTATACAGGGCCAGGAGAGTCCTTGATGTCATCACAGAAAGGAACTTCAGAATGGGTCAAAGTGAGACACAGATTTATTTTATTGAGAGAAAAGAAGTGCACAATTTGAGAGACAGGCTAGAGTGGGGGCGTTACAGAGGAATGCGTTTACTATATCTTAGCTAGGAATATTTATACATGTAAAATCTACAGCATAGAGACATGATCTAAGAGGGTGTTTTTATTTCTGCTTTGTCTTGGTAACCAGACATGTTGACCATTACTGGGATGAGGCCATTTTCTGACATTTCACCATTACTGGCATGGGGTTATTGTTCTTTGTTGGTTTGTTTTTGGTACCAGGGATTGAACCGAGGGGCACTTTACCACTGAGCTACATCCCTAGTGCTCTTTATTTTTTGAGACATCTAAGTTGTTTAGAGCCTCCTCACTAAGTGGCTGAGGCTGGCTTTGAACTTGCAATCTTCCTGTCTCAGTTTTCGTAGTGGCTGAGATTACAGGTGTGTGCCACCACGCCCAGCTCTTGCTTTATTTTTTATTTATTTATTTATTTGTTTTTTTGGTGGTACTGGGGATTGAACTCAGGGGCACTCGTCCACTGGGTCACATCCCCAGCCCTTTTTTGTATTTTATTTAGAGACAGGGGTCTCACTGAGTTGCTAAGTGCCTCGCCATTGCTGAGGCTGGCTTTGAACTCGCAATCCTCCTACCTCAGCCTCCCAAAGTGCTGGGATTAGAGGCGTGCGCCACCCCGCGCCCGGCTCTTGCCTCATTTTTGATGTGTTCTGCTTTGTGCATTTAAACAGTGATACATTGTCGTATCTGTGGCTAAGGTTTAACAATTGATTTAATAGTGTTGTTTGTGATCAAGGTATGTGAAAATGACCTTTAAGTCTGGACTTTAACTTAATCTATGTGAAAGTGGACTTTACACCAGGGCTACTCTTGTTTTGTCCTGCAAGCCCCCTTTCTACTTATCCTTACTTCTCCGATTCCACCTCATCATGTCATTTTATCCTAACGAAACAACATTGGAGCTTCAGGTTAGAAAAGAAAGGCGCATAGCTGGAGACTGAAGATTGCGCATCTATGCGCAAGATCCCCCTTCCCCTGATGAGTGTATACTGGAAGTTTCTTATGCATTGATTGTCGCACCACCATCACTAACACGATAGAGGAAATTAAAAAAGAATCTCATTAAAAGAACGTTAAAGAATCTCAAGCTTGTAGAGTCCCCTTTTGGCCCACCCCTTCTGTCCCCGGTCCTACTCCATGCCTTCTTTCTCAAGCTAAAGACTAAACAGGCACAGGGAGTGGGAGGGGACTTGTGTCAGGCTACAGAGAGTTTTGTACTGGTTGGGACCGATTACCTAACACCCCGCAGGGCACGCACCGCCGCGCATGCGCACAGCCGAGTTGGCCCGGCCGGGCGGGAGGCGGGGCCGGCCCGGCCTTGGCTGCGCTCGCTGCTCCCGCGGCTTCAGTTGGTCAGAACCCGCTTCTACTGAGCTTACGTCCGCCGGCAGCAGGCCGAAACATGTCTTCTCGCGTGTGCAAATCTCCGCCCCAGCGCCGGGTGTTTGTAGTGGGGGTTGGCATGACCAAGGTAAACAGAGGGGCGGACTTTGTCCCCGGGAGGCCCGGAGCCCCAAGGTGACAGGAAACGGGAGTCCCCCTCCTTTTTGTCGGGGACCCTCCTTCTTCGCTCCAGCTTCTTGGAGCATAGGACATCGGAGAGGCCATTCGAGAGGGATGTGATATTGGTGTCTCGTGTCCTAGTGCTTCGGATTGGTCCTGAGGCAATTATTTCCCCTTCCTCCTTCCCTTTTCTCCCTTGTCGGTTTGTGAAGGAGTCCCCAAGTTAACCCAGGGCTCCCTCTTCCTTTGATTATAAGTGGAGTCCCGAAGTATGTGGACTGGGCAACGGCTGTCCCACACCCAAAGGGAAGCAGGTCGTGAATGTCACCAGCTCTACCCTCCGGGGAGTACTTGCAGTAGGACCCCAGCTCCAGATGTGGTTGGGGAGCTCAGCGTCTTGGCACAGGTGGCAGGTTTCCTGGGTTCCCAGATCTTTCTGTATCTCAAGTGTCTGCCTGGTGCTCAGGAGGCCAGAGGCCTCTGCAACCACCTCCGTGCTAGAGTAATGCCAAATTGGTTTCTTTTGTTTTAAGCTTCTGTTGTCACTTGTACCGTTTGTCTTCAGCCCTGACCCTCGCCCCATACTGGGGATTTGAATCCATGGCACTTTGCCACTGAACTACTTCTTCTTCTTTTTTTTTTTTTTTTTTTTTTTGTGGTGGTGCTGGGGATTGAACCCAGGGCCTTGTGCATGCGAGGCAAGCACTCTACCAACTGAACTATATTCCCAGCCCGAGCTTTTTTTATTTCTTGTTTTGAGACAGGATCTTGCTAAGTTGCTTTGAGACAGGCTCTTGCTAAGTTGCTGAGGCTGACCTCGAACTTGGGATGCTCCTGCTTCAATCTCCTTAGCTACCGGGATTACAGACAGGCATGTACCACTGCCTTCGCCTAGAAGAAGGGATCCCTTTCTTTTCTTTTTTGGTATTGGGGATTGAACCCAGGGGTGCTCTACCACTGAGGTACGTTTCCAGCTCTTTTTATTTTGAGACAGGGTCTTGCTAAATAGCCCAGGTTGGCTTGGAATTTGTGCTCCTCCTGACTCAGCTTCTCTAGTACCTGGAATTATAGGCATGTGCCACCAGGTCTTAAAGGATCAGTTCAGATCTCTTCCCCAGGAAACCTCTGATCCTCCTGGCTTTCCCACAGAGCCTTGTACTTACCTCTATCTTACAACTTACTATGTTGTACTAAAATTCTCTGCTTATATGTCTGTATTCTCCTTATGTAAGCTGCTGCAGGGTGGGTATCATGTCTTATTTATTCACTGCTATACCCCTCCCACCCTGAAGTTGCCTGAAGACCCTTAATAGACATTAGTTGAACAATATTAAATGGATGTACTCTCTGAAAGAGTTCCTGGGGAGAATTATTTTTCTGTGAAAACAGCATTAAATTTTTTATTATCAGTGGGCCGAGAGCATGTAGTTCAATCAAAACATGTAGATAGAAAAATTGACCTCTAGCTGGACGTGGTGGCACATACCTGTAATCCCAGCCCTTGGGAGGCTGAGGCAAGAGGATCGTGAGTTCAAAACCAGCCTTAGCAATGGCGAGGCACTTAGCAACTCAGTGAGACCCTGTCTCTAATAAAAATACAAAAATGGGCTGGGCATGTGGTCCAGTGGTCAAGTGCCCCTGAGTTCAATCCTTGGTACAAAAAAAGAAAGAAAAAGAAAAGTTGACTCCTATGTTATAAAGCAGAAGTTTGGAGATCATCCTGTTGTTTTCATGGAGGAGGTGAACAGTAAAATAGTATGTTCCATTTTTAGGTATCTTCCATTGGTTGTTGAATGTCTGATTATATGATCTGTATAGAAAAGCACAGTTTCTCACAAAAGTAGGAGATGAATTTTTTCTCAAGTTGGGAGGTGGGGGGAGATGTTAACAATCTTGAGGGAAGAGATGGGGAATATGGAGAGTGCTTTCATCATTTAAGTATATACTCAATACATTTACTATGTGGTATTTGTTAGGGATGGCAAAAATGAAAAGAAAAAAAAACCCACCAAGAACAAGGTTCCTATTCTTAAGGAATGTATAATCTGGAGGAGAAGAGGGTAAACAAGTAAAGGACAAACAAATAATAAACAAGGATGATTTGGGACATTTGGTTAAACATGGCAGATCAAAATCATGAATTTATTGGTGCTTTTCAAATTCCACTAAAACAACAATAAGGAAATGAAAAGGTATTGACACACAAGAGCAGTGTGGATAGGAGAAGAAACTAACAGAAATGTCAGAAAAAATTTTTGAGAATTAAAAGCTGTTGTAGAAGTGATCATTGACTCAGCAGAGAGGCCCATAAACTAAGTTCTGGAAGAGGGTTAATATTGGCCGAGCCTCCCTCCAGAACTCCAGAAGGCTTAAGGCTTGTATATAGTGGCTACTGAGTAAGGCGGGAAGAAAAGAAAATCTATGCTATGAAACAGTCAGATTACAATGTCTCTTTTACCACCTGGTGACTATGCCTTTCCTCAGCAGAGCTTGAAACCATTTTCTCTGGAGAACTGAGCAGATGAGGAGGCTCCAGAATCATCTGTACCATTAGTCTTAGTGGAAGACAAGGATGAGGCCTAAATGAAAGAAGGAATTTAAATAATATTTTGCATAATGAATGGTAATACTTTCTTTTTTTTATATTTATTTTTTGGTTGTAGCTGGACACAATACTGAAATAAGGAGGCACCTCGGAAAACACACAAAGTCCGAATTTAAAACAAATTAGAGAGCTTTATTTACCTGGCTAGGGGCTGTCACCCACCCACCTGTAGAGACTGAAGCTCTGGTGGAGAACAGCAGCTTTTCTTTGGGAATTTAAAGATGAAAACCACAACTTTTCAGTGTCATGCAAGCAAGCCAATCACAGAAGTTAGAACAGTGGTAAGCGAGTCTTTGCAAACCCAAACAGGACTAGAATTTTCCAGGTGACAAGCAAGTAGGCCACAGAAGCTAAAAAGTAGTTATTTTAAACATCTTAGACAACCACAACTCGGGTCTGAGCAGGTGCTAGACAACTGTATTCTGAGTTTGGGTGGGGGTGAGAATCTACTTCAAAGTCATGTAGACCCACAAATGCACTTGGACCCAGGATGTAGCTCACCAAGACCATTGCCATATCCTGCATTGGGTATACTTTATGGGGTACAAAGTACAAAAAATAATTTTTATAAGAAAATTCAGTTTAGTTTCTTAGAAATGGGCCCTGCAGTTCCCTCTTCACAGAAGCAATCACAGAAAAACTAAGATGGAGTCTAGAACAGCTAAAATGAAGTTTCTACGTCCACACCTGTTATAACCATAGTGACTTCATTCCTGCTGCCCCAGTAATGAAGGAAGTGTTACAAGTAATCAAATGGTTTCACTACAGCGATAGCCTTATGTAACCGTATCAGTAACTTATGTAATGCTTCCTATAGTTATCTTATGGCCTACACACACATTTGCCTGTCATTACTATTGATATCTATAAACTTTATGTCCTTAGCCTATGCAAAGCTACAAGATCAAGTTAATATATTTGTTCATGGCTATATTGATCTAACCTTATCTATGTCTGTGCTAATCTTCGACCTATATTTGTTTGTAACTGGTTTTAACTCACTTATACTTATCTAATACCTTATTTCCTGTGACTAAAATCTTAGGTCTTACTATTGCTTATCTATGCTATCTTATCTTATCTTACTTATCAAAGTCTTATTCCGATAGTCTATAACCTATGCCTATGACTTATTGATTGTATTGATCAGTTCACACCACAATAATACCTTTATTTTATTTATTTATTTTTATGTGGTGCTGAGGATTGAACCTAGGGCCTCACACATGCTAGGCGAGCGCTCTACTCCTGAGCCACAACCCCAGCCCCAAATGGTAATACTTTCTATCCCTATTGAGAAAACTGGCATCCACACACATATCACCTTCCTGTCACAGGTTTGGAAAATTACTTGAAATGGTTCCAGAGAAAAGCCAGCTTGTCACTCTATCATCTTGTGGGAAAGCTTAATTGATAGCTTCATCCATGCTTACAGTTTCCTTTGAGCTTTTCATTGTTTATTTTTTTATTTTTGCAATGGGGATCAAACTCAGGGCCTCATGCATACTCAGTGAGTGTTCTATCACTGGACCATGAACTTATGCCCAATAATTACCAGACATTTGAGGAAAGTTTCCAACAAGTCATAGATAATCCCTTACTCAACAACAAAGTAGGGGAAAAAACCTTATATAATGGAGCAAAAGACATCTAGGAAACAAAACACTGAAGAGAACTGACAACCTTTGGAAGATAAGTATAAAGATGTCATGTCTATGGCAAAAAGCACTGAATCCTATTAAAAGCAAGTATAAGAAAGAGCTATTAGAGGGCTGGGATTGTGGCTCAGTGGTAGAGTGCTCACTAGCATGTGCGCCGCCCTGGGTTCAATCCTCAGCACCATGTAAAAATAAATAAATAAAGGTATTGTGTCCAACTACAACTAAAAAAAATATTTAAAATGTATATATATATAAAAAAGAGCTATTAGAAAGTTGAACATGTTTTTTGGGCCAACCCCCCCCCCAAAAAAAAAAATTCAGTAGAAGGAAATCTGGAAGATGGAGCAAGAATTGAGAAATTAGCATTAAGAAAAAAATTAAAGAATTAATAAAAAGATCCAATATTTAGTTCATGAATTACAGAAAAAGAATAGAGAACACAGAAGCTGGGAAATCATCAGAGAAATAATAGAAAATTTCCCAGAACTGAAGGTCAGCTTCAGTTTGAAACTCCAGTCTATTGAATAAAAAAGAAAACATACATCAAGGCATATTATTGTGAAATTTCAGAACCTTACAATTGAATTTCTCAGCAGCAACCCTGGAAGCTACAAGATAACAGAGTAATCCTTTAAAATTTTTGAGTAAATTCTGTCATATTAGAATTTTATTTCCTAATAAATTAATTCAGTAGGAAAAAATTGTTTTTGAAATGCAAGTGCTAAAAACATTTTCTTTTACACAGCCATTCTCATAAAGCTAACTAGAGAATGTGTGCAGAATATGGTGGAATAAACTATGGAGGAAGATACTGAATTTTGGAAATAGTGAATCCAGAATAGGAGAACAATGATTGAAAGCTCAGGTTGGCAGCTGTATAAAGACCTAGAAAGCAGGGGCTGGGGCTGTAGCTTAGTGGCAGAGTGTGCTTGCCTAGCATGCATGAGGCACTGAGTTTGATCCTCAGCACCACATAAAAATAAACAAACAAAATAAAGGCATTCTGTTCATCTACAACTACAAAAAAAAAAAAAAAAAAAAAAAAAAAAAAAAAAAAAAAAAAAAGACCTAGAAAGCAATCTAATCCAGTTTGGATAGACAAGTGGATGGTTCCAAGAGGAAGATCTCTAGGAAAAAAGCACATGGCTTTAAGGGAGACTTTAGAGATATAAAGAATTCTAAAGGGGGCTGGGGTTGTGGCTCAGCGGTGGAGTGCTCACATAGCATGTGTGAGGCCCTGGGTTCGATCCTCAGCACCACATATAAAGTGTGAGTGTATTGTGTCCACCTACAACTAAAAAATAAAAAAAATATAAAAAAATAAAGTGTTCTAAAGTTAGAGGTGGGTACATAAAAAGCAAATTAAAAAGTGAGACACTGTGTAAATTTAAAAATTGTTCTCAGTAATTAGGTGACAGAGCACTAGCATTAGTGTTACCTACGAGCTTATTATGTTTGTAATGTTATAAAATATATGAGAACATCCTTGAGATGCAAGCAAGCTGGGTGAGGTGGTATATGCTGATAGTCTCAGCTACTCAAGAGGCTAAGACAGGAGGATCACCAGGAGTTTGGGACCAGTTTGAGCAATATAGTGAGACTGCTTATCATGGAAAAAAGGCAAGATAATACAGAAGGTAGTAGGTTAAAAAAACAAGTAATTATGAGTTTGAATTTGAAGTATTAGTGTAAATTTCTGAGGTATTTCATCTTTTAAAAATTTCCTAGCTCTGCCCACTGAAGAGACCTAGAATCAATAATTAAATCAATGGGATTTTTAACATGAAGACTGAGGTCTTGAAATATCTTTTCCTACTTGGAAAAAAAAAAAAGGCTGGTTGGAGAAATTGCCAATTCCAAATGAGGTAGGAAATGTATAAGACAAGTCTAGAATATTTTCTTGTTCCTAATTACAAGGAAGTAATTAAAGCCCCCTTGTGTTATGTGGAAAGATTCAGGCGCCAACTTGAAGAAAGCTCCCACTGACTGAAGATGGGACAATTTGAACTATAAAAGGGATAATAACTGTAACTGATTAAAACCAATTAGATCTGTTTAAATACAGAAATTCATGTTTGGAAAACTAATTGTAGCCTTGAGGATAACAGGAAACCTGTTAATTATCTTGAAAATTGGCAAATAAGGAGAAATAATCACACATTTATTGTCTTTACTTTCTAAACTGTGGCACTGGGTAGTCAAATAGTAAATAAGCAGTAGTATCTTTTGTTAAAAGTATTCAAAGTAATAACTGAAAAAAAAGATAGGATATTATCTTTTGATAGTTACCTATGAATTAATAGGTCTAACAAGGGAATTCAGAATGTGATTTGTGGATCCTGGGTGACTCTGAGACTGTTTCAGAAGTCTGCAAAGTCAAGACTATTCATAATAATACTAAGATATTATTTTCAATTTTCATTGTATGTTGACATTTATGTTGATGGTATAGAAGTAATGGTGGGAAACACTGTTGGCACCTTGGCATGAATCAAAGCAGTGGCACCAAACTGCATTAGTAGTTGTATTCTTTGTGCTCTCATGCACTCACAGGAAAATGAAAAGCACTAGTTTTCATTTAAGATTGTCCTTGATAAAGCAGAAAAAGTTACAAATGTTATTAAATCCCAGTGCTTGGAGACCCTTGTGAGATTATAGTGTGAGCTACATGAGCTACTTTTTTTGTGAAACACCAGTTTTGAGAGAACGTCTGGCATTCTTACTATGATTATACAGACTTGGATACATGATAGACATTTTCTCAAAAATGAATGAAGTCAGCCTGCCTCTTCAAGGAAACAGCTGACTGTATTTTTTCCCAAAGATAAAGTTCAAAAAACTTCTATCTGCTTGACAACTTCCCACTACTTAAAAAAAAAAATGTTTTATGAGGTGAGTAGTCACACATATTAATGAAGGTGAGTTTTGGGACCTATATAATATCAAAATTTGAAAGAGCTACATAACTAATTGCTATGATTTAGATCTGGAATGTTCCCAAAGGCTAATGCGTTAAAGGCTTGGTCTCCAACGTACCAGTGTTTACAAGGTAGGATTTTGGGGAAGCAACTGGATAACAAGGATTCTAACCTCATCAATGGGTTAGTCCATTGAGGGATTCATAGCTGGATGGAGGTAGTGGAAGCTATAGGAGGTAGGCATATTTGAAAGGAGTGGGTCCTCTTGGGCATAACCTGGGGGATATATCTTATCCCTCGCCTCCTCTCCCCATGTTTCCTGGCTACCATGGTTAAGTAGCTTTGCTTCACCACATCCTTCTGCCATGATATACTGCCTAAGCATAGGCCCAGAAACAATGGCATCAGCTGATCATGGATTGATACCTCTGAAACTGTGAACAAAAAACAAATTGTTTCTCCTTTAAGTTGTTTTTCTCAGGTATTTTGTCACAATGACAAGAAGCTGACCAACTCACTCATGGAACCACTATTTTCTAGCTAATGAATGACTAAATTTACATATATATTAAATAACTCATTTATTCATTTATAAATCAAAAAAGAGTTTTCCTTCCAAGTACTGTCCTGGGCTCAAGAAATCCTCCTGCCTCATCTTCCTTGTGCCACCATATCTAGCTAAAGTACAAGATTTTATAACAGTATGAATAGAGTTCACTGATATATGGTTTCAAATTCCACATTACAACTAACCCCAAAGAAACTCTTGCTTGTCAAGTTTTAGTATTAAAAAGGTATATCTAGGCTGGGAATGTGGCTCAATGTTAGAGTGCATGCCTGGCAAGTGTGAGGCTATCCACAATTATCAAAAAGGCTATTTAAGGGGCTGGGATTGTGGCTCAGCGGTAGAGCGCTCGCCTAGCACGTGGGCGACCCGGGTTCGATCCTCAGCACCACGTACAAATAAAACGCATTGAATAAAACGCATTGTGTACAACTAAAAGCAAATAAAAAAAAAAGGCTATTTAAATATTCTTTTTCCTAACAATATAACTATATAACTATATAACTTGTGAGGTTTATTTACTTCACAGGTTTCAACCAAAACAATGTAATTCTGAAGATTGAATGAAGAATTAGGTATGAGAATTCAGCTATCTCCTGTTGAACCAGACATTAAAGAGAATAACAGAAATACAAACAATGCCACTCATCCCACTTTTTTGGAGAAAACAGTATTTTATCATATATATTATTTATGTTAATATGTAATGGGTTTATTGTTTCTTTTTAATGAATTGGAAAATGTGTTTTTTCCTGGTGCTGGGGTTTGAACCCAGGGCCTTGTGCATGCTAGGCAAGTGCTGTACTAGTGAGCTACACCCTAAGCCTAGAAAATCTTTTTTTTTTTTTTTTTTTTTTTTTTAAAGATAGCATCTCACTCTGTTGCCCAGGCTGGGCTTGAATTCATGAACCTCCTGCTTTAGCCTTTCAAGTAGCTGTTCACCACCACACTATCTTCTGAATAATATTTTAAAATGTCCTCAGTTTTAATTTCTAATATGGTAAATATTGGTAGATAGGACAGTCATAATCAAAAGTGGGGATTTTTTTTGACATTTTAAATCATCTTTAAGAGTTTAAAGGGATCCTGGTGCCAAGAAGTTTGAGAATAGCTGGATCTAATCATTGATCCAAAAGCTGCTAACATCCCGAAGAAACAATCATACAGCCTATGCTTCCTAATGGAAGAATATACCATTTCCTATAGTTTCGTCAAAGGGATAGGACATATGATCAAGCTTCTAAATCCAGTTGCCAATTTAATTATTTATTTTTATGTGGTGCTCAGGATTGAACCCAGTTCCTCATGTGTGCCAGGCAAGCACTCTACCACTGAGCCACAACTCAGCTCTACAAACCCCAGCTGCCAATTTAAAGGAAAGGCAGAGAACAGAGATATACACTGAACTGCAACGAGTATACAGTCTGCAAAATCCAGACTCTGTGAGACTGCAGGTCGAGTGCACTGGTTCTTCAACAGATACATCTTACTTTTGTAGGAGGAGATGCATTTTACTTTAGTAGTAGAGGGGGACCCAGAGGATTTTTTTTTTTTTTTTTTTTTTTTTTTTTTTTTTGGTATGGGGGATTGAACTCAGGGCACTGGACCACTGGGCCACATCCCCAGCCCTTTTTTTGTATTTTATTAGAGACAAGGTCTCACTGAGTTGCTAAGTGCCTCGCCAGCTGAGGCTGGCTTTGAACTCACGATCCTCCTGTCTCAGCCTCTGGAGCTGCTGGAATTACAGGCATGCACTAACAAACCAGGCCCCAATTTGTTAAATGGGCAAGATAAACTATAATGACTATGGGTGTATACTTGGATGATAAAACTGAACTATTCCAGGAATGATTACTCTAAGAATCAGGATAGTAATTACTTTGGGAAGAGTTAGATTGAGGTAGGAATAAAGTACATGGAGGAGTTTCTGGGATGGTGGGCAAAATTCTATTTCTTGATTTGGGTATGGTTTCAAAGGTGTTCATTAGGATATGCCTTAAAATAATAATTAGGATAACATATATGTATGTGTGTGTATGTGTGTACATTTTTTCCCCTGTATCTCTATGCTATTTTAAAATGAAAGGTTAACATTTTTTGGGGGGGTACCAGGGATTGAACTCAGGTGCACTCAGCCACTGGGCCACATCCCCAGCCCTTTTTTTGTGTTTTATTAGAGACAGGGTCTAACTGAGTTGCTAAGTGCCTCGCCATTGCTGAGGCTGGCTTTGAATTCATGATTCTCCTGCCTCAGCCTCCCAGGTGCTGGGATTACAGGCATGTGCCACCGCACCCGGCTCAGGTTAACATTTTTTTTTTTTTTTTTTTTTGTGGTTACCAGGGATTGAACTCAGGGGCATTCGACCACTGGGCCACATCCCCAGCCCTTTTTTGTATTTTATTTAGAGACAGGGTCCCACTGAGTTGCTAAGTGCCTCGCCATTGCTGAGGCTGGCTTTGAACTCGCGATCCTCCTGCCTCAGCCTCCCAAAGTGCTGGGATTACAGGCGTGCGCCACCGCGCCCGGCTAGGTTAAGATTTTTTAAAATGAGGCATGTAATTCTGGAAATAATCCCAAACCCAAAAATTGTACAATAAAATGTAATTATAAGTAGAAAATTTGGCTAGTAGTAAAAAGTAAGTTAAACACTGACTACTAAATTAGCAACAATTTTTGATTCAATATGTGAGGAGTATGGGAGGAGTGTATATGTTTGTATATGTGGAGTGGCACAAGAGACCTAATCCTTACTGATCTTCATTGGAGATCGTGTTAGTCAATTTTCCATTGTCATGACAAAATACCTGAGGAAATCGATTTAAAGGAAGAAAGATTTATTTTGGGTCATGGTTTCAGAAATTTCAGATCATGATTGACTTGACTCTAGAGCTGTGGGTCTGTTGTGGTTTGGATTTGAGGTGTTCCCCCCCAAAGCTCCTGTGTTAATGCAGAAAGAGCCAGAGGTGAAATGACTAGATTGAGAGCTATAACCTAATCAGTCCATCCTAGTTTGAATGGATTGACTGGGTGGTAACTGTAGGCAGGTGGGGTGTGACTGGAAGAGGTGGGTCACTGGGGGCATGCTCTAAAAGGGTTCATCTGCCCTGTGGCTTCTCCTCTACTGCTTCCTGGCTGCTTTGAGGTAAACAACTTTCCTGTGCCATGCCCTTTGGCCATGATGTGCTGCTGCCTTATCTTGGACTTAGAGCAATGGAGTCAGTCATCTATGGACTCAGACCTCTGAAACCATGAGTCCAGATAAACTTTTCCTCTTCTAAGTTGTTCTTGTTAGGGTCTATGGTAAGGCATAGCATCATGGCAGAAAAGGCATGGTAGAACAGAGCTGCTCACCTCATGGTGACCAGGAAGGAGTGAGAAAGAGGAAGGGGCTGGGGACACAACATACCCTTCAAAAGCATTCCTCCAGTGACCTGCTTCCTCTAACTAGGCCCCACCTCTTACCATTTCTGCCACCTCATAGTCCATTCAATTATGAACCCACCAATGGATCAGAATCCTCATAATCCAATCACTTCCCAGAAGCCCCACCCTGAACATTGCTACACTGGGACAAGCCTTCAATACATGAGCCCTTGGGGAACATTTTAGATCCAAATTATAACAGAGACCATCATATAACTTTTTAAGTTGACAAAGAAAGAAATAATACTATACAAATATTTAGAAGGCGGTTTATGTCAGAAAAAAATCCGAAGTACATGTTTTAGGAGCAAGTAAGACTTTGTAGGGTATAGTGAAACAGAGGATGGATGCTTTTTTTTTTTTTTTTTTTTTTTTTTTGTACCGGGGATTGAACTCAGGGGCACTCAACCACCACTGGGCAACATCCCCAGCCCTTTTTTGTATTTTATTAGAGACAGGGTCTCACTGAGTTGTTAAGTGCCTCGCCATTGCGGAGGCTGGCTTTGAACTCATGATCCTCCTGCCTCAGCCTCCCAAGTGCTGGGATTACAGGCGTGCGCCACTGCGCCCGGCTCGATGGATGCTTTTATTATAAGTTGTGTGGTACTTTTCTTTTTGCATTTCTTTGGTTAAAAATAATTAAGAAACAAATATAAACAGAACATCTCAGAAGTTGCCCTTGTGCCCTCTTTGAGTTACTGACTCCTTGCCAACAAAGTGTTGCCATTAACATTTGAACTTGCAGTCCTCCTGCCTCAGCCTCCTGAGCTGCTGGGATTACAGGCGTGTGCCACTGTGCCAGACCTCAAGAGAGAGTTTTTGCCAGGTACTCTCCTGTAAGCCAGGGACAAGGGAGCCCACGGCAAGAGGACCATAAATTCCAGGCGAGCCTCAACACTTAGCCTCAGTAATTTAGTGATATCCTGTCTAAAAATAAAAAATAAAAATGACCATGGATATACTCAGTGTAGAGTGCTTTGGGTTCAACCTCCAGTACTGCAGGGTATTTGGGGGTGGGGCAAATCTGCTAAATATCACATTTTATCTAGTCAACTATTAAAGGACATTTGGTAGTTTCCATCTAAATTTGCTTTTAATTAAAAAAATTTTTTTTCATTGTAGATGGACAACATACCCTTATTTTATTTGTTTATTTTTTTATGTGGTACCAGGGATTGAACCCTGTGCCTCATGCATGCTGGGTAAGTGCTCTACCACTGAGCCGCAACCCCAGCCCATGTTGAATGTTTTGTTCAGTTCAGTGGATATATTTTGGCACTGTGTAATTAGTGTGGCATTTAAGTCAAGTATCTAACATTTCAAACTGTCAAGTATCTGGTATTTTTTAAAAAAATATTTATTTGTTTTAGTTGTACACAATGCCTTTATTCTTATGTGGTGCTGAGGATGGAACCCGGGTCGCGCACATGCTAGGCAAGCACTCTACCACTGAGCCACAACCCCAGCCCCAAGTATCTGGTATTTTAAACTGTGTTTTATGTAATAAAATCAATATAGAAGGTGGCCTTTAGCATTAAAAGAAAAATTGAAATAAAATACCAAATATTGTATCTAAGTATACTTATGCTATAACAAGGATAAGTATTTTATGAAATTCTTGCTGCAATCATGTGGTTTCACGTGTCTACTTTATTGTATTATAAAGTGTATCTTATTGTGGTTTGCAGTCAAAAGAATGTTTGGAATCCATTTCTTTTCTTTTTTATTTTTATTTTTTTACCAGGGATTGAACTCAGGGGCATTCGACCACTGCTGCATCCACAGCCCTTTTTTGTATTTTATTAGAGACAGGGTCTCACTGAGTTGCTAAGTGCCTGGCCATTGCTGAGGCTGGCTTTTTTTAAAAAAATATTTATTTATTTGCTTTAGCTGTACACAATGCATTTATTTGTACATGGTGCTAAGGATCGAACCCTGGCCATGCACATGCTAGGCGAGCGTTCTACCGCTGAGCCACAATCCCAGCCCTGAGGCTGGCTTTGAACTTGCAATCCTCCTGCCTCAGCCTCCCAAGTGCTGGGATTACAGGCATGTGCCACTGTGCCCGGCTGGAATCCACTTCTTTTTTTTTTTTTTTTCTTTTTCTTTTTGGTACCAGGGATTGAACTCAGGGGCACTCAACCACTGGGCTACATCCCCAGCCCTTTTTTGTATTTTATTAGAGACAGGGTCTCACTGAGTTGCTAAGTGCCTTGCCATTCCTGAGGCTGGCTTTGAACTCATGATCCTCCTGCCTCAGCCTCCCAAGTGCTGGGATTACAGGCGTGCGCCACCACGCCCGGCTAGAATCCACTTCTTTTAACATGCTCACAGATCAGCAAATCATTTCACCTTATCTAATCAGTCACTAGGTTCAGTAGATTTTATTTCCTTTATGTTTCCATGCCCATCTACTTCTTTCCATTCTTTTTGCTACTGTCTTGGTCAGTTCTCACTTAGACTGTTTCAGAATTGTGCCAATTAGTCTCACTGCCTATAGCCTTGCTCCTTTCACTCCTTTCTCTACTTTGCATGTAGAATGATCTAAAATATAAGAGTTTTCATCCAAGTCTTTACTTTTCAGAGCAGTTTTAGGTTCACAGCAAAATTGAGCACAGAGCACAGAGATTTCCCATATCCTGCCTCCTCTACTCAATACACACACAGCCTCCTCCACTATCAACAATCCACACTACAGTGGTACATTTGTAACAATCTGGGAACCTACACTGACACATCATTATCACCCAAAGACCATGGTTTACATTAGGGCTCCCTCTTAGTGTTGTACATTCTATGGGTTTCAACCAGTTTATAATGACATATATCCATCATTATGGTATCCTACACAGTAGTTTCATTGCCCTAAAAAGCCCTGGTGCTCTACCTATTCATCTTTCTCTACGTTCCCAACTCTGGGCAACCCCTGATCTTTTTATTGATTTTATAATTTTACCTTTTTTCTAGAATGTCATTTACTTGGAATCATTTAGTAGGCAGTCTTTTCAGATTGGCTTCTTTCATTTAGTATACATTAAATGTTCCTTCATATCCTTTCATGGCTTGATAGCTCCTTTCTTTTTATCACCAAATAATACTCCATTGTTTTGATGTACTATATCTATTCACCTATTGAAGGACATCTTGGATGCTTCCAATAATTGGCAACTATGCAGAAATCTGCTAAACATCTACGTGTAGATTTTTTCTGAGATATAACTTTTCAACTCTTTTGGGTAAGATGTGATTATTGGATCTTATATGAATTTGTTTAATTTTAAAAGAAATTGCCAAGCTGTCTTCTAAGTGCTGTACCATTTTGCAACTCCACCAAGCAATGAATGAGGGTCCTTATTGCCTCACATTCTTGCCACATTTGATATTGTCATTGTTTTGGGGTTTTACTGTTCTTCTAGTAGATGGTGGCTTATCATTATTGTTTTACTTCATTCACTTAAAAAATCCATTGTCTTCAGGACCTCATAATAGGGCATATAAGGTCCTTCATGAATTGGCTGTCTGATGGTTCAGTTCCACTACTTATTAGCTGGGTGCCCTTGCACAAATTGCTTAATATCTCTGTGCCCTTGTTTTTTATTTGTAAAATTGTGAGGATTATACATATGAAATGTTTAGCACAATACATATTACATGTAAATGCCAAATAAATATTAGTTATTATCATTTGATTTTTTAAAAATATTTATTTATTTACTTTAGTTATACACAATGCAATGCATTTTATGTTTTACGTGGTGCTGAGGATTGAACCTGGGCCGCGCATGTGCGAGGCAAGCGCTCTGCCGCTGAGCCACAACCCCAGCCCATCATTTGATCTTAAATTACTTTTATGTCCTTATCATTTTCTATTTTCTTCATTGTTCTTAAATCTGTTATATTTAATAATTTGCATTTTTCTACAGAGAAAAAATTGTCTTACTTCCTGCTCTCTCTTAAGCTAGGTAGATGTCTCTCCCAAATAATTCTGTGCTTATGACACTATAGTGTAATTGCCTGTTTTACATTAGACTAGAAGTTCCCAGACGGCAAGAACTGTATGTTATTTATAATGAAAGTTGAGGAACATGGAAAGTTCTCAGTAATATGTTTTTGTTTGAATAAATAGTGAATTTTGGTGATGCTCTATTGTGAAAAATTCTAATTGTACTTGTTTCTGTTTATTATCTTTTTCTACATTCTAGTTTGTGAAGCCTGGAATTGAGAGTTCAAGAGATTACCCTGACTTGGCAAAAGAAGCAGGTAATAGAGAAAACTTAGATCTTTGAACATTTATAGTTTATTGTGTGGTCTGTCTTTATTGCATGGGGGGAGCAGCCTGGCAAGCACAAAAGGAACCCAGGCAAGAGGGAAAAAATTATGTGGCACCTTGCCTAGTGGTTCACTAGAAAAGAGAAAGGGAAAGGGAAAGGACCTTGGCTGTTCTTAACTGATATATAGCCAGAACAGACAGTGGCTTCTGGTTTTATGTGTTATCCAGCTGTTGGTTGGAATGGTAAATGGATCTGTGGGAAGGAAAGTAGGGTTATTAAAACTGGATAACCTCCCAGCCATCCCACTCCTGGGTCTATTCCCAAAGGACTTAAAAACAGCATATTACAGTAACACAGCCACTTCAATGTTTATAGCAGCACAATTCACAATAGCTAGGTTGTGGAACCAACCTAGATGTCCCTTGGTAGATGAGTGGATAAAGAAAATGTGGCATATATACACAATGGAATTTTACTCAGCAATAAAAGAGAATAAAATAATGGCATTCGCTGGTGAATGGATGAAGTTGGAGAATATAATGCTAAGTGAAATCAGTCAATCTCAAAAATCCAAATACCGAATGTTTCCTCTGATATAAGGAGGCCAGTTCACAGTATTGTTGGGTCAGGGTACATAGGAGGATTAGAGGAACACTATAATGGTCAAAAGGAAGGGAGGGGAAGGGAGGGAGCATGGGGGAAGGGGGGGGGAAGAAAAAGTGGTTGAATAAGATGGATATCATTATTCTAAATGCATGATTGAAGACTTGAATGCTAAGAATATACTTTGTATACAAACTGTTTTGTGTAAAAAGATGCTCTATATGTGTAGTATGAACTGTAATACATACTCCTACTATAAATAAAAATTTAAAAAATGGATAACTAGATTCTAATATCTGTTCTTCTTTGGATTTGTAAAAAAATTAATGTCTTCCTTTTCTGGAAAAGGGATAACCATGTTCAAAATGTTTTAATCACCTATATGGTGGTTTTTCTTTCTTCACTTTACTGAGCCATACTTGAGGATTATTTTTCTATTACTAGGCTACTGCATGACTAAATGATGGAGTGTGCTTTGTTATTATATATTCTAGTGTTAGTGCTAGCAAGCAAAGGACTTGGGTGAATACTTGTGAGCTGAAACTCAAGAAAGAAGAATCCACAGGAGAATATATTTGGTTTTCTTCAGATATAAGCTTGGACCATGTTGCAGTTGCCTGAATTATGGCTCTGAGCTCCAGCAGAGATCCCCTTTGATAGTTTTATATCTCTCTCTCTCTCTCTCTCTCTCTCTCTCTTTTTTGGTACCAGAGATTGAACTCAGGGACACTTAACCCCTGAGCCATATCCCCAGTCCTTTTGTTGCCCTTTTAAATTTTTATTTAGAAACAGTTGAGTTGCTTAGGGTCTCACTAAGTTGCTGAGACTGTCTTTGAACTTGCCTCAGCCTCCAGAGCCGCTGGGACTACAGATATGTGCCACTGCACAGAATTGCTTTCTCTCTCTTTAAAGAGGACATACATGAGAGCTTCTTGCAAATGTGTGTAACAAATTAGAATAATCAAAAATTTAAAAAAGAATATTATCCCTAAATCAAACTCATTTCTGTATAATAAAAACAAACATGAGGAAACAAAATACCCATGCCACCAAAAATTACTCAAAAGAAAATTAAATACTTAGGTATAAACATAGAAAAATTCCCAAAGGAACTTAATCCTGGACATTATAAAATAATGAGGAAAGATATGAAAAAAGATTTAAGTAAATAGATAACCATATTATCTAGTTATATAGGGTGATATTCTGAATGAAATAAAGATGCCAATTATTCCTAAATTCATCCATAAAGAAAATAAAATTCCAAAAAATAAATAAATAAGTAAGTAAATGGAAAAAAGGGAAAAGAGGGAGGGAGGAAGGAAGAAGCATGTAGTCTAAGTTTAAATGCCAGTGTTAGGCATGGTCCCTGTCCTAAGAACCTCCTCCACCCCAGTTCCTGCTAGCTTGTTGCTGGGCAAACCAAAAAGTGTTATTGTGGTTATTCCTTAGATGTTCTTGCTTGTTTATAGAAGTACCCTGTGTATACATATATTTAGATTTGCATCAACTTACTCTGCAACTCAGTATTTAGATACTGTATGAAAAATCAGAGCATCTCATTCCCCAAAAGGAAGATTCATGATATTTAATTAACTAACTTCTGTTGGTTCTTAGGGTAGACACCTTTAAGGTTTATACTCCATGTTGATAAATTTTCTTTCTTTTTTTCTTTCTTTTGGTACCTGGGATTGAACTCAGTGGCACTTGACCACTGGGCCACATCCCCAGCCTTTTTTGTATTTTATTAGAGACAGGGTCTCACTGAGTTGCTAAGAGCCTGGCTATTGCTGAGGCTGGCTTTGAACTTGCAATCCTCCTGCCTCAGCCTCCCAAGTGCTGGGATTATAGGCATGCGCCACTGCACCTGGCTAAAAGTACCTTTTTGTAACACATGCTTCCCCAGTGATGATAACAACAGTGTTTTATTGGACTATAAAATTATGTAACAATGAAAAAGTGAAATTTTGTGACCCAGATATGCCTAGCCACCATTAACATCTTGGTGTATTCTTTTTCTTTATCAAAAGTTTAAAAAAAATTTATTTATTTGTTTTTAGTTGTACACAATGCCTTTATTTTTATGTGGTGCTGAGGATTGGACTCAGGCCGTGCACATGCTAGGTGAGCACTCCACCACTGAGCCACAACCCCAGCCCCAACATCTTGGTGTATTCTATTTTAGTGTCTTTTCTTATGGCTGTATGATACCATATTTTAAATGTAGTTTTATATCCTAATTTTTATAAAACATGATCTTAATTGTCTTTGTTTTTAATTCTAGAATTGGGCTATACTTCATTTAATAAAATAGAACAAGCATTCCCTTCCTAGATTCTAAAACTTATCATCAGCATTTCTCTGTTACTTAAAATTTTTTGACAAAAGTTTAATTTTTGTACAATATTATATTTTTATTTATTCCATAATTGTTGTTGAACATTTAGGTTCCTAACTTTTTGATATTTCAGAGTGATTCTACTACATCTATTGTACAAACAATATTGTTTATTTAGTACATAGTGTGTGATGAAATAATAAATGTTTGTTTTCATCATCATTGACTATTTTTGAGGACAGAGTCTACAAGTAGACATTGGAATAATGAATGTGAACATTTTAAAGATTCTTGCCAAATTATTTTTCAGACTGTTCACACTCAACGTCTCAGGAGTGGCACATGAGAATACTCTTCTTAACATGATCTCACTAACATTATTATAAGAGATTTTTTTTTTGCTCATACTCTGAGCCAGAAAAGATAACTTATTTTCTGACCAAATCAATCCTATAAGCAATTATATATCTTAAATTAAAAAAATATGAGGGGAAGTATGGGGGCAGAAAAGATGGTGGAATGAGATGGACATCATTACCCTAGATACATGTATGACTTCATATATGGTGCGACGCTACATTTTGTACAACCAGAGAAATGAAAAGTTGTGCTGCAATTGTGTACAATGAATCAAAATGCATTCTGCTGTCATATATACCTAATTTAAATAACTAAATAAATACGAGGGCTAGGGCTGTAGCTCAGTGGCAGAGCACTTACCTAGCATATGTGAGACACTGGGTTCAATCCTTAGCACCACATAAAAATAAACAAATAAAATAAAGGTATTCTGTCCATCTACAACTACAAAAAACTAAACAAATCAAAGTAATACATTTCATATGGTATTTTTTAAAAGTACAGAATGGCTTAAAATTCCTAGGCCTATTCTCAAGTGGAAACTTAAAAAACAACAACAACAAACAAAAAAACTCTTTGGCTTTAGTTTTTCTAGTGCTTATCTACATATATAAATGCTTATTAGAGTTTTTTAATAGTTGTTTTTAGATATCTGCATCTCACTGTGGTAGACGAGTATTTAGCTCACACCTCTATAGCCTCTGTTTTTTAAAAAATTAATTAATTTATTCTAATCAGTTATACATGACAGCAGAATGCTCTTTGATTCATTGTGCACAAATGGAGCACAATTTTCGACTTCTCTGTACCCAAAGTAGGGTCACACCATTCATGCAATCATACATGTACCGAGGGTAATGATGTCCATCCTATTCCACTGTCTTTCCTACCCCCACTCCCCACCTCATTATGGGTTAGCATCCACTTATCAGAGAAAACATTCGGCCTTTAGTTTTTTGGGATTGTCCAGTCTCTGTTTTTGTTTTGTCTTGGTGCAGTGCTGCAGTCTGAACCCAGGGCTTCGTGCGTGTGAGACAAGTGCTCTACCACTGAGCCAACCTTTCAGTCTTTTTTCCAGTTTATGTACTTAGTTTTAGTCAGGGACATTTCGGCCCTCTATGGATAGCGTTATATCTCCTTTCTTGCTCTATGGACAGGATCACTGGCTTTGTAGGAACAAACACATCATTTCATCCCCGCCAACCTCAACCCCAGTAGTGAGACTGTGTCTTCTTTTGCCTTCTCATGTGTGATGGAGCCACGGAGATGAACAAGATAAGAATCTTGCCATTATGGAACTTTAAAATTCCTAAGATTTAATATATTTATAGTTAGGTATGCAGTTAGGACACAAAGTGTCAAGTATCAAAAGAAGGTGATATGGAAAAGTAACGCTGTAGCCTAGAGGAAACATGAGTACTTCTAAAAGGAGAGAGCTGAGATGATTTGAGAAGGATTTTTATTTGAATTAAACATAGATTATATAGAGGTAAATTTATCCTGAGGAAACTCTGAACTTAATTTTTACTTACTCAAAGCAAATACTTCAAGTACCTTTTGACACAGCCTTTTTGTTTTTATAGGCCAGAAGGCATTAGCAGATGCACAGATCCCTTACTCAGCAGTGGAGCAGGCGTGTGTTGGCTACGTTTATGGTAGGTGGTAAACCACATTCTGAAAATTACTCACCTAGATCTGACAGCAGTTACATAAATGATAGAGGCTTTTGTGAATTATGAGGTTCAAAATTCAGAATCCTATTCGCATCATTATAGGTTTCCTTTATGTGTTGACCTACTGTTTTGTTTTGTTTTTGTTTTTTTATTTTTTGGTGCCATTATTGTATTGCCAAAACAGTAGATGAATTAAAAAAAATTTTTTGATCTTTAAGGAGAAGAATTATCTACAGTTCTACCATGTAAGGGTATCTTCATCTATTAGTGTTCAGAAGATAAATTTTATTCTTTGTTATCTTAAAATTTGTATTTATTGACTTCTTGTGTCTAACAAAATTTTTCTGATCAGAAAAATGATACATGCTAATTGTTAAAAAAGACCCCACCCTCAAAAAGCATAAGATGAAACAAGTCACCTCTAATCATGTTATCCAGAGCCTATCTCCATTGATTTATTGGTGTATATCCGTTAGTGAGTAGTGTATGTGCATATGCATGTACATAGGATTTCTCTTGAAGAAAATAAGGTCTTTTTTTTTAAATCTGCTTTTCTCATTTACTACACTGAACATTTCCCATGTCATTAAGTCTTCTACCATCATTAACATTTTTCAGTTAAACTTATTATTTTTTGGAATGGATTAAATATTTACTTGATTCAAAAATACAAAAGATTTTATAGTGATTATGTAGTGGAAAGTCTCACTTTTACTCTGTTTACCTGCCCTGTATTTTTCTTCGCTCATACAACCAGTTTTCCCACTAATGTATCTTTTCAGAAATAATTTATGCATATATAAATGTGTGTATGTAATTTCCCTTACTTTTGTTACCCACGTGGTAGCATAAGTATTATTTTGTATCCTGTTTTTTGTTTGTTTAGTGGTTTAAATTCATATCATAAAGAGGTTTGTTGGTCTTTTTTTTTATAGAATAGTGTTTTATTAAATAAATGTATTATGTTTTATTTAATCCATCCAATTTTTTGGGGGGGGGGTTACTGGAAATTGAACCCAAGGGTGCTTTACCACTGCACTACATCCTCAGCCCTTTTTATGTTTTTATTTTGAGACAGGGTTTCACTCAATTTCTTAGGATCTTGCTAAGTTGCTGAAGCTGGCCTCAAACTTGTGATCCTCCTGCCTCAGCCTCTTGAGCCACTGGGATTACAGGTGTACACCACCATGCCCAGCTAATCCATCCACTTTTAATGGATAGTTAGGATGTTCTGTATTTTTAGCATTTTAAAAAGTATTTAATTGTTAAATGAATATCAAATATATTTAAGGTGTATAAAATGATTTGATATACGTAGATATTGTATAATTATTACCATAATTAAATTAATTCACTCATCTATTGCCAATCATGATGTACATTAGATCCCCAGAACTTGTTTATCTTAAAACAGAAAGTTTGTGTCCTTTGACTAGTATCTTCCCCTTACTTCCATAGCATTTTTTAAAAAATATTTTTTTAGTTGTAGGTGGACACAATACCTTTATTTTATTTATTTATATGTGGTGCTGAGCAATGGAATATTACTCAGTAATAAAAGAGAATAAAATCATGGCATTTGCAGGTAAATGGATGGAGTTGGAGAATATAATGCTAAGAAGTTAGCCAATCCCAAAAAACCAAATGCCAAATGTTTTCTCTGAAATAAGGAGGCTGATTCATAGTGGGGTTGGGATGGGGAGCATGGGAGGATTAGACAAACTCTAGATAGAGGAAAGGGGTGGGAGGGCAAGGGAGGGCGCATGGGGGTAGAAAAGACGGTAGAATGAGATGAACATCATTACCCTAAGTACATGTATGAAGACACGAATGGTGTGAATATACTTTATATACAATCAGATATGTAAAATTGTGTTCTATATGTGTAATATGAATTATAATGAATTCTGATATCATATATAACAAATTAGAATAAAAAAATATGTGGTGCATATATCTAACCCAGGGCCTCACACATGCCAGGCAAGCGCTATACCACTGAGCTACAATCCCAACCCCTTTCATAGCATTTTTAATGATTACATGAGTTCTAGTCTTAGAGATCCGCAGCTTATTTAGTGGTAATAATGATACCTTATAAAGTTACTTCAAATTTCTCGTTGTTATGACAATACTGTAAATATCATAGGAAATATCACTGCAAGATTAATTTTTGTGCCTGTTATTTATTTCCTTGAGATCTCAAGATATCAAGAGAATCCTAGGAGGGAAACTTACTGATTCAAATAAAAAATGTGTGTTTGAAAAGGATGTTTTTGAATCTTGCTGTTTCTGTGAAGATTCCTGGAGAGTCTACCTTCCAATGTTCTTATCTTACTGCTCCAGCATTTCTGCCTTGGTGGTGATGTTACTTGGGAGAAGTCACATGTGTATTCAACATGGATCACATTTTTCTGGAATGCCCTTGTACATAGGCTCTTTCAAACTTTTTGAAGTTGTGAAGACTTTTTTTTTGAGATCTGGTCTCACTATGTTGCCCAGGCTGATGTGGTCTTGAACTCATGGGATCATATAATCTTTCTTGTCTCAGACTCCCAAGTAGCTGGGACTAGAGGTATATGCTGCCACACTTGGTTTAAGTTGTGTAGTGTGTATATGAAATATTAAAAATAATGGCCTTCAATCAGTTGGTATAGTTTTAAAAATTTACATACAAAGTTAGGCGTGTTGGTGCCTGCCTATAATCCCAGCTACTCAGTGTCGCCACCTGAAGTGATTGCCGCTTGGAGCAACGAAGCCGCGGGAATAAGTTCAGAGGCGGACTGGAAACAAAACAGGCTCTTTATTCTGCTAGTTTCTCTCTCCGGCTCCAACAACAACTCCAACACCATCCACACTCCTACAATCACCACAAAATGGCACCGACCCAATCCACAATCCCCCGGACCAAGTCTTGTGAGATCATGCAAATGGCGCCGACCGGATCCACAGTGTCCCGGGCCAAGTCTCACGAGACCGTGGGAAGGTGGTAATGCTTATGGCTCACAGCTAACCGCAATCTTAGCTATCTCCTTAATTAGGGCTCCTGCAATTCAGGGGACTGAGGAAGGAGAATTGTAAGTTGGAGTCCAGCCTGGGCAACTTAGTGAGACCCTGTCTCAAAATAATAAAGAAGACTGGGGATATAGCTCAATGGTAGAGTGCTTGTCTAGAGTTTAATCCCCAGCACTAAAAAAGCAAAATCATATTTGATAAGCAAGTATTCATGAAATATTTCTTCCTTTGTTACATACCACTACCCAGGTTGAATTGTTTACTACTACAGTGTCATTTCTCTACTTTCCCTCCTCTGTATTATATAAAGTGTAGATATGTTCTTTGTTTTGGCATTTTTTTTTTTATTTTTGAAGAGTAATGATGCTTAATGCTATAACTGTTTCTTAATAAGATCTTATTTTAGTCAGATATTTCACTGCTATGACCTAAAGACCTGACAAGAATAATTAGAGGAGGAAAAGTTTACTTGAGGGTCATGGTTTCAGAAGTCTCAGTCCATAAATAGTTGTCTCCATTCCTTGGGGCTTGAGGTGAGACAGAACATCATGGTGGAATAATATGGCAGAGGAAAGCAGGTCAGGACATGGCCACCAAAAAGGGGGGACAGAGAGAAAGAGAGTGGGGGGAGCGCTTCACTCAATAAGGACAAAATATATACCCCAAATGCCTGCCCCTATGGACCTGCCTCCTCCAGCCATTCCCTACTTGCCCACAGTTACCATCCAGTGGATCAACACACGGATTAAGTTAAGACTGTCAGAACCCAATCATTTCAACTCTGAGCTTTCTTGCATTGTCTCACACACGAACTTTTGGGGAACACTTCACAATTCAACTATAACAGATGTCAATAATGTATATGTCCTGCCCATGTCGTATGCTAGGCAAAGGCATGATACTGAAAAAACATAATGCAGTATTATATTGAATTACAGCTCCATGATTCCTCTATTATAATTTTAATTTGGTTTTCTATGTAGGTGATTCTACCTGTGGGCAGAGGGCTATCTATCACAGTTTGGGACTGACTGGAATTCCTATAATCAATGTCAACAATAACTGTTCCACTGGTTCTACTGCTTTGTTTATGGCACGGCAACTGATTCAGGGAGGTAAGAAGTGCTTATTTGTCTAGTGTACTTGAATAAGTGTGAGATTATTTCCTGGTTAATCATTGCTCCATATTATAATAATTTCTCCATTTTATAATTGCTTTATAGTGTATTTCTTTAAAAGCTTTCTTAAGATATAATTCAAATACCATAAAACTCACCCTTTTTTAAAAAATTATTTGTTTATTTTTTAGTTGTAGGTGGACACAACGTCTTTATTTTACTTTATGTGGTTCTGAGGATCGAACCCAGGGCCCCACGCATGCTGGGCGAGTGCTCTACCTCTGAGCCACAACCCCAGCCCTAAAATTCACCCTTTGACACATACAATTCAGTGTTTTTTATTATATTCATAGAATTGTGCAGTCATCATCACTATCTAATTTTAGAACATTTTTATCACTCATAAAGAAACCTTGAGATGGGCATGGTGCTACACACCTATAATCCTAGGTACTTGGGAAGATGAGAGGAGGATGGCAAATTGGAGACCAGCC
Organism: Tamias sibiricus; assembly: GCA_025594165.1. Taxonomy (NCBI): domain Eukaryota; kingdom Metazoa; phylum Chordata; class Mammalia; order Rodentia; family Sciuridae; genus Tamias; species Tamias sibiricus. The sequence goes on from CM046658.1 coordinate 46,262,360, forward strand.
TCAGCAATTTAGCAAGGCCCTTCTCAAAATAAAAAATAAAAAGGGCTGGGGACAAGTTACAGTGCTTGCCTTGCATGTGCAAGGGCCTGCGTTCAATCCGTCAAACAGAAAAAAATAAAAAATAAAAGAAACTCTCTATCCATTAGTAATTACTCCTTATCTCTCTTTCTCCTTAGCCCCTTGCAAACACTAATCCACTTTTATCTTTGTTGACTTACCTATTCTGAACATTTATATGAACAGGATCATATAATACATGGCTTTTGTGGTTTCTTTAACATAACATAATGTTTTAATTCATGTTATAGCGTATGTCAGTATTTTATTTCTTTTTTAAAAATATCTTTTTAGTTATAAGTGGACACAATGCCTTTTTTTTCATTTATTTACTTATTTTATGTGGTGCTGAGGATGGAACCCAGTGCCTCACATGTGCTAGGCAAGTGCTCTACCACTGAGCCACAACCCCAGCCCATTTCATTCCTTTTTTATGACCAAATAATATTCCTTTGAATGACTATCCCATATTTTATCTATCACTTCATCAGTGGTGGACCTTGTTGTTTCTGTATTTTTTGCTGTTATGAATAACGTTGCTATAAATACTTTTAAAATTTGTACACAACTTAATAAGGCCCTTTCTCAAAATAAAAAGGGTTGAGGATATAGCTCAGTGGCAGAGCACTTGCTTAGCATGTGAGAGGCATGTGTGAGGCTCTGGGTTCAAGCCCCAGCATTGCTAAGAAAGAAAAGAATGAATAATGGGCTGGGGATGTGGCTCAGCGGCAGAGTGCTCGCCTAGCACATGCGCGGCCCGGGTTCGATCCTCAGCACCACGTAAAAATGCATTGTATACAACTAAAGCAAATAAATAAATATTAAAAAAAAAAGAATGAAAAAAGCCAAGGCTGATAAAATAAGATTTAAAAAAAATGAATAAATAAATAAATACAAAGCAAAAGAAAGAAAAATAACAAGGAAGGGGAACAAGGGACACTAGTTTTATCAAACAGTAAGATCACAAAACTCTAAGAATTAAAACACTGAGTAGTAGAGCAGTAATCAACAATTGACTTGGTGGAATAGAATAGAGAGCTTAATAAGAAACCCTAGAATATTTGGAAATATAGACTATGATGTGTATCCATGAGAACTGAGAATATATGGGCACACACACACACACACACACACACACATACACACACATACACACAAATAAGACACAAAGCCAGGTGTGGTTACACACCAGTAATCCTGTAACTCTGGAGGCTTGCCTCAAATTTGCAGTGCTCCTGCCTCAGTCTCTTTGAGTAACTGAGATTATAGGTATGATGTCTGGCTTTATTTTCTATTTTTTAAAGAAAAAAATTTGACAATTTTGTCATGTTTTGCTTTTCTGTTGAACTTAAACATAATTTTTAGATGCCTCCTCCCTCCAAAAACAATTCTATTGAGATTTTGATTCTTTTGAATTTTTAGTTAAAATTTCAATTTAATTGAATACTTTTTTTTTTTTTTTTTTTTTTTTTTTTGTGGTACCAGGGATTGAACTCAGGGGCACTTGACCACTGGGTCACATCCCCAGCCTTTTTTTTTTTTTTTTTTTTTGTATTTTATTAGAGACAGGGTCTCACTGAGTTGCTAAGTGCCTCGCCATTGCTGAGGCTGGCTTTGAACTCGCAATCCTCCTGCCTCAGCCTCCCAAAGTGCTGGGATTACAGGAGTGTGCCACCGTGCCCGGCTTAATTGAATACTTTTTATTTATTTATTTATTTATTTTTGTGGTACCAGGGATTGAACTCAGGGGCACTTGACCACTGGGTCACATCCCCAGCCCTTTTTTTTTGTATTTTATTTAGAGACAGGGTCTCACTGAGTGGCTAAGTGCCTCGCCATTGCTGAGGCTGGCTTTGAACTCGCGATTCTCCTGCCTCAGCCTCCCAAAGTGCTGGGATTACAGGCGTGCGCCACCGCGCCCAGCTTAATTGAATACTTTTTAAAAAATATTTTTAAATTGTAGATGGATAAAATCTTTTTTATTTATTTATTTTTATGTTTTGCTGAGGATTGAACCCAGTGCCTCATGCATGCGAGGCCAGTGCTCTACCACTGAGCTACAACCCAAGCCCTAATTGAACACTTTTTTAAAATTCAGGATTAGTTTTTTATTTTGGTACCAGGGATTGAACCCAGGGGCGCTTGACACTGAGCCAAGTCCTCAGCCCTTTTTTATATTTTATTTAGAGACGGGGTCTCGCTGAGTTTCTAAGTGCCTTGCTAATCTGCTGAGGCTGGCTTTCAACTTGCGATCCTCCTGTGCCTCAGCTTCCCAAGTTGCTGAGATTATAGGCATGTACTATCACGCCCAGACAGGATTAGTTTTTTATATTTGTTTTTCATTGAACCATATTTCTACATTAACCAATTTTCTTTCTTTCTTTCTTTTTTGCGTGATGCTGGGATAGAACCCACATCCTTGCACATGCTAATTAAGTGCTCTACTACTGAGCTATGTCCCCAGCTTTTATGTTTATTTTGAGGCAGAGTCTTAAGTTGCCCAGGCTGCCTTGGAATTTATGATCCTCCTGCCTTAGCCTTCTGAGTACCTGGGATTACAAGTATGTACCACCATGCCCACTGATCAAAACTTTTATTAGCATATTGAGACACAAGAGAAGAATTAGAATTTCTTTTTGAATGATTTTTCTTCTTATCTAGAAGCATGTAAGAATTTTCTGTGTAATTTTTCACTTGTTAAAAATTTTGTAGAATTATATTTTTGCATTTTATATAAATTGTTTTTACTTATTTTAATTGAAATATTTAATGTTATTTTGTTGGGTATCTGGAAATTTAAAATTTCAAAATAATTACATTTTTCTTTAAGGTATGGCAGATTGTGCCTTGGCTCTTGGCTTTGAGAAGATGTCTAAGAGAGGTCTTGAAACAAAAGTGAGTCTCACTTATTATTTTGGAGTTTTTATGAGAAACTTTGCCCATTATAAATAGAGTCTGTTAGTAAGCAACATAAAGCATAATTTGTCACAGTTATTTAATAAATGATACAATCCAAAACCTGAAAGATGACACCATATATGTACACATAGATCTTGGTATTTTAGAACAGTAAAGAATCTTAGAGTTATCTAGTTCAAGCTCTTTTTAAACCAATGATGAAACTGGTGTTCAAAGGGGTCAAATTATTGAATTTGAGGTTAATTTATCTATTTAATTTGAAAGTCGTTTGTTCTTTCAACAAATGAATTCCATTCATCAAATTGGAAAGAGTTAATAAAGCATGGGACTTCTGGCTGGGTTTAGTGGCACATGCCTGTAGTCCTAGTGACTTGGGAGGCTGAGGCAGGAGATTGACAAGTTTGATGCCAGCCTCAGCAATTTAGTGAGGCCCTAAGCAACTTAGTAAGACCTTCTCTCAAAATGAAGGGGGAAAAAAAAAAGAAGTGCTGGCAATGTGACTCAGTGCTTAAGCGTCTCTAGGTTCAATCCCCAGTACTGGGAAGGGAAAATGCGTTATAGGTTATTTGAGCTTTCTCTGCATTTATTGAGATGACTGGGTCTCTAAATCTATACGTGTGGTGAATTACATTTATTTATTTGCATGTGTTAAATTTTCCTTGCACCCTGGAATAAAACAAACTTGGTCAGTATGTATAATCTTCTTAATATGTTGTTGAATATGATTTGCTAATATTTTATTAGGGATTTTTTGCATCTAAGTTCATCAGGGATTTTGATCTGTTGCTTTCTTTCCTTGATGTGTCCTTATCTAATTTTGGTATCAAGGTGATACTGGTTTCATAGAATGAATTTAGTTTTTTTTGGGGGGGTGGGGGTGGGGCGTGGTATCGGGGATTGAACTCAGTGGCACTCAACCACTGAGCCACATCCCTAGCCCTATTATGTATTTTATTTAGAGATAGGTTCTCACTTAGTTGCTTAGCACCTTACAATTGCTGAGGCTGGCTTTGAACTCACAATCCTCCTGCCTCAGCCTCCCGAGACACTGGGATTGTAGGCGTGCGCCACCATGCCTGGCTCTCATAGAATGAGTTTGGAAAGTTAAAGTTCCATCCCTTTCTATTTCATGGAATAATTTGAGGAACATTGGCATTAGTTCTTCTTTAAAGTTCTGGTAGAATTCAGCTAAGAAACCCTTTGGTCCTGGGCAGAATTGGAATGCTTTTAATTACTGCTTCTCTATCATTCCTAGTTATTATCTGTTTAGGTTTTTCTATGTCCTCTTGATTCAGTTTTGAAAGGTCATGTTTATAGAAATATATCCATTTCTTCTAGGTTTTCCAACTTATTGAACTATAAGTTTTCAAAATAGTACCTAACGATCTGCTGGATTTCTGTAATGTCTGTGGTGATTTCTTCTTTTTCATCTCTAATTTCATTAATTTGGGTCTTTTTTTTTTTCCCTTTCATTTGGGTAGTTTGGCTAGGGTTTATCAATCTTTTTTTTTTTTTTTGGGGGGGGTACTGGGGATTGAACTCAGGGGCACTTGACCACTGGGCCACATCCCCAGCCCTTTTTTGTATTTTATTAGAGACAGGGTCTCACTGAGTTACTAAGTGCCTCGCCATTGCTGAGGCTGGCTTTGAACTTGTGATCCTCCTGCCTCAGCCTCCCAAAGTGCTGGGATTACAGGCGTGCGCCACCGCGCCCGGCAATCAATCTTATTTATCTTTTCAAATATTCAATTCTTTGTTTCATTGATCATTTGTATTTTTTATTCTCTATTTCATTGATTTAAAAAATATTTTTAATTATACATGGACACAATGTATTTGTCTATTTTTATGTGATGCTGAGAATTGAACCCAGGACCTCACATGTGCAAAGCAAACACTCTGCCACTGAGCTACAATGCCAGCCCTATTTCATTGATTTTAACCCTGCTCTTAATTGTTTTATTCCTTCTACTGGTTTTGGATTTTTTTTTTTTTTTGTACTGCTGTTTGAACTTTGGGCACTTTACCACTGAGCTACATTCCTAACCCTTTTAATATTTTTATTTTAGACAGGGTCTCACTAAGTTGTTTAGGGCCTTGCTATGTTGCTGAGGCTGGACTTGAACTTGAAATCCTCCTGCCTTAGTCTCCCAAGTCATTTGACACATTATAGGCAAGTGTCACTGTACCTGAAATTGTCCTTGCTTTTCAAGGGCCTCAAGATACATCATTAGATTGTTTATTTTGGATCATTATGGTTTTATTATGTAAGCATTTGTTTCTATGCCTCTTAGAACTGCTTTCATAGTGTCCCAGAGGTTCTGTTATATTATATCACTACTCTTGTTTGAGTCTGAGAATTTTTAAATTTCTCCCCTGATTTCTTCCCTCATCCATCATTCAAAAGTATACTGGATAATCTCCATGAGTTTATATAGTTCCTATATATTTTTTGTGGTGTTGATGCAAGGAAATATATATATATATATATTCAATTGGCTAAGAGTTGCTTTGTGGTCTAAGATATGGTCTGTTTTAGAGAAGGGTCCATGAGCAGCTAGAAGAAAGTGAATTTGGCTGTTGGATGAAATATTCTATAGATGTCTATTAAATCCATTTGATTTATAATTTTTTTAGGTTCTAAAGAGTCTTTACTGAGTTTATGTCTAGGTGACTTATCGATCATTGAGACAGATGTATTGAAATCACCAAGAATTGTACTAGGGTCTATCTGAATCTTTAAGTTGAGTAGTTTCTGTTTTATGTAATTAGTTGTACCAACATTTGGGGCATAAATATTTACTATCATTATATCTTCTTGTTGAATTGTTCCCTTTACTAGTATGAAGTGATCTTTTTTGTATTGTCTGATTAATTTTGGCTTGAAGTCTCCTTTATTTGGGGGCTCCATTTGCATATTACATCAATTTCCATCCTTCCACTTTTAATCTTCAACTTTCAACATGTGGCTGCCTTTGCCTGTAAGATGAGTCTTCTGCAGACAGCATAGAGTTGGATCTGGTTTTTAAATTCATTCTGCTGCCTATGTCTTTTAACTGGAGAATTGAGACCAGATGTTTATTAATTTCTGCCATCTTGATTTATTCCTAATGCTTAATTTGGTTCTATTTCTCATTTGCTTAGCTACTCTTCAAATGAGATTTTTTTCATTTGTGAGCTCTGAGGTTTGTTTTTTGTTTCTTCTTGTGTAGTATTTCAGAAAGTATTTTCTGTAGTGATGGCTTAATAGTCATCAGTTTCTGCTTATCTTGGAACATTTTTATTTATTCTTTGATTCTGAAGGATAGTTTTGCTGGATACAGCAACCTAGGTTTACAATTATTTTCTTTCAGGGCTTAGAACATGTCATTCCAAGCCTGCATGGATTTTAGAGTTCATGCCAAGAAATTGGAAATAATGCTGATCGACTTGTCTCTAAATCTGACTCTAAATCTGATGTTTTTCTCTTGAGGCTTTTAAAATTATACCCTTGTTCTGTATGTTTGGCATTTTAATTGTAATGTGACTTGGAGAGCTTTTTTTTTTTTTTTAATCTTGTCTACTTGGGGTTCTGAATGTATCCTGTATCTGAATGTCCACCTCATTCTCAAGGTTTGGAAATTTTGGTTATTATTTTCTGGAAGAGGTTATTCATGACTTTTGCCTGCCTCTCACAACCCTCTGATTCTATTGATTCTTAAATTTGGTCTCTTAATGTCCCAGAGTTCTTGTATATTCTGGTCATATTTACTTATTTTCTCTTTCACACTGTTTGAATGTTGAAGACTGACCACTTTAGCTTGCAACTCTGAGATTCTTCTTTCTTTAGCATGGGCAATTTAGAGAAACTTTCAATTGAACATTATATTTGATTTATTGTGTCTTTAATTTTCAATATTTCTGTTTATTTCTTCTTCAACATCTCTATTTCCATATTGAATTTCTCATTCATATTTTGTACTGACTTCCTTAATTCATTTGAGTTGTTTTCTGTGTTCTCTTGAATTCATTGGTACTTTTCATAATCATCCTTCTGAAATCTTTGAAAAAAAATTTTTTAAATCTTAAAAAAAAATTTTTTTAGTTATAGATGGATATAATACCTTTATTTTATTTATTTTTATGTGGTGCTGAGGATTGAACCTAATGCCTTACACGTGCTAGGCTAGCACTCTACCATTGAGCCACAATCCCAGCCCCTTCTGAATTCTTTATATGGTATTTCATCCATTTCAGTATCTTTGGAGTTGGTTGCTGGTGACTTATGAACTTTAAGAAGCATTGTGTTACCTTGTTTTTTTCATATTTTATGTATGTAATATATATATATATATATATATATATATATTTTTTTTTTTTTTTGTGGTACCAGGGATTGAACTCGGGCACTCGACCAGTGGGTCACATCCCCAGCTTTTAAAATTTTTTTTTTTATTTTTTGTATTTTATTTAGAGACAGGGTCTCACTAAGTTGCTAAGTGCCTAGCCCTTGCTGAGGCTGGCTTTGAACTCGCGATCCTCCTGCCTCAGCCTCCCAAAGTGCTGGGATTACAGGTGTGCGCCACTGCGCCTGGCTCCCCTATATTGAGTTTATACATCTGTTCAGATGCTTTCTCTTCCATTCTTATGTGGGGGCCTTTTTATGATACAGCCTTCTCTCACTAAAGTATTATGGATATCAGGTGTTGTTAATTTTTCAATATATGTCCAAATGGGTTTAGGAGTATAATTTTCCTGATAGCTCTTTGGCGATGATTATGGAGATGCAACCAAGCCGAACAGATTGTTAAATGTGAAAACCTACACGGTAATCTTAACCATAAAAGAATCATTATCAAAAAGTACAGAGTAATCTTAACCCTAAAAGTAATTAAATTGTCATCAAGGAAAAAGATATGTTTTTTTTGAAATCATTTTTGAAAAATACCATGGCTTTCTGATAAGCCAGTGTGGGTCCCTCAGTGGCCCCTATCTAAAGAGAAATTACAAGCGATTCCATCAATTAGTTCAGGAACAATTAGACGCAGGTCATATAGAACCTTCCACTCTCCTGGACATCCCCCATACTTTGTGATCAAGAAAAAGTCAAGGAAATGGGATTGATGATGCTTAGACAAATCAATAAAACCATGTACAAGTTATGGGGCCTACCAACCTGGCCTGGACTTCCGAGTCCCGTAGCTATTCCAAAAAAATTCTCCATTCTTTTTACTCTTTGATATAAAGATTGCATTCTTTTCTATTCCCCTACATCCTCTGGATACCCCCGAGGTTTGCTTTTTCTGTTCCTTTATAATGAACATAAATGCCTGAGCAGAGCTATCAATGGAAGGTTTTACCACTGGGAATGGCTTAATAGACCCCACCATATGCCAAATATATGTGGACAGGCTATCCAACCCATTAAAAAATAAATATCCAAACCTCATGTGTTACTTTACATAAAGAAGGATGATATTTTTATTGGCCCACCCTACTCAACAATATCTTATTTCATATATTCAGTGATGGTAGTAAATTTTAAAAAAATCTGGCTTATATATCAGCCGAAGAGAAAACGTTCCAAACCGAGCTCTCCCATCTTATATTTAGGATGTCAAAAATCATGGATAATTTTGTTTAGACCCCACAAAATTTTATAAATAAAGAAATTTGGACACCCTCGATGATTTCAAAACTACTCTGGCTTTACACGTAAATTTTCACTACTGGCCAACTAAAACCTTTATTTGACCTCCTTCGTGGAGATCCCTGATCCATCTTCACCACGAACATTATAGGAAAGCTTTAAAGTTAGTAGAAAACGCCATCGAAGGAGTCATTGTGATAGATTATTGATATTTACTAACCGCTGAGATTTATAATTTCTTCACAATATACCCCACAGGAGTATTTTGGCAACAAGGGCCTTTATTTATGGATACATTTGCCGTTCTTCCCTAAAAGTCTCATTGAATCTTATACCTCCATGGTGGCTAAACTTATTCTTCAAGGACTTCAGACTTCTACTAAACTATTTGGCATTCCCCTGTACTATTTATTACCTCCCTATTCATCATGATTGATACTTATGCTTCAATGATAATGAGTTGGGCTCTAGTAAATGCTCTACTTTCAAATTTGATAAATCATCTTCCTAAGTCCCCTATATTATCTTTTTGTCTTAGCATCCTATTATATCCACAGGTATAAAAAATCAACCGATTCTAAGGCATTTAATGTATTTACAGAGGGGTCCTCAAAGGGTACTGCTACAGTGCACCACAAATCAAGCTTCACCTAGTGGAACTGGAAGCTGTGGGTAAGAGATCTGGAATATTTTAGGGACCAGCCGTAAACATTTTTCAGATAGCCCACTATATTGTACAGCTGTCCCAAAATAAGATTAGCAGGACCCAATAGCTACCTCTATCCAGCCTTTAAATTGTTTTATCAAATACATAAAACTTTTGTGGAACCCTCTATTCGTAGGCCATATTAGAGCCCATACTAATTTGCCTGGGCCCCTCCGATGAAGGTAAGTCAAAAGGATTGACCTTGGCTTTGCTTCTTAATTCTGGAGAAAAAGTTCAAGATGTTACATCTCTAGCCCTTGCTGAGGCTGGCTTTGAACTCGCGATCCTCCTGCCTCAGCCTCCCAAAGTGCTGGGATTACAGGTGTGCGCCACTGCGCCTGGCTCCCCTATATTGCAATCAGTTTAGTGTTTATACATCTGTTCAGATGCTTTCTCTTCCATTCTTATGTGGGGGCCTTTTTATGATACAGCCTTCTCTCACTAAAGTATTATGGATATCAGGATGTTGTTAATTTTTCAATATATGTCCAAATGGGTTTAGGAGTATAATTTTCCTGATAGCTCTTCAGGTGGCGATGATTAGTGTGTTTGATATAGTGTATATTGTGTTAGAGCTTAAGGATTCCACTTTCCCCGTAGGTCTCAAAAGACTGGGGTCCTTCTTGTTAGTTGACAATTGTGTTGTATACAGAATGGTATGTGGGGCATACACTCTGTGATTGCTCTTCTTCATGTATATTCTAAAGGGGTGGAGGGGTGATCTAGATGAAGGTCTGTTGTAGGTGTGGTGTCCACAGTCTTGTGTTAATCTCTCTGTTTTTACTGTAGGAGTGGCTATCCCTGAGTGGACCTAAGAACCCCCATCCTAGCCATTACTAACTAATTGGGGCTTGGCTTAGTTTTGGTGTTTTGGCTCTTCCATTCTTTGTAGTAAAGTCCATTGAAGTTTGAGTGTGGGGACTGAGGATGTGGCTCAGTGGTAGAGTGTCTGCCTGGCATATGTGAGTCCTGGGTTTGATTCCCCAGCATCACAGAACAAAACAAAAACAAACAAACAAAAAACCATAAACAAAGAAATTTGAGTGTGGTAAGTTTGTGTATGGAGCAAGATGAACTATCTCTTGGCTGGGTTTAGCTCACCAGCACAGTCTCTACCTTCTGAGTTTGTAATGTCCTGATAGATTCCTAGTATGTCACAGAAAAGGGAAACCCAAACATTAGCAACAGAAGCAAACAATATACAGCATTAACATCTATAGCACTAATTACCACAAAAAGAGGAATGGTGGTGTCAGCAATTACCAACAGCAATAAATAAATAAATAAATAGCATGAATTATATTTAACATTAAACAGCAAGTGTCAGTCAGTTATTCCATTCACAGTACTAACTGCAATAACATGAATAGTGGGACAGGAATTATATAAACCAAATAGTTCTAAAAGATGGTAAAAATACAATTTGTCAAAAGAAAATAAAATGTGATAAGAAGGTGAAAGAAAGTTTAGAATGTTCAGAGAGTGAACAGAGAGAATACAGAAGAGATGTAGCAAGCGATGGTTATAAAGATGGAGGAGAAAAAATAAAAGGAACAAAATAGAGAGAGAAAGAGAACAAGAGAAATTGGCTATTAGAAGGAGGAGGAGAGAAAGAAAAATAAGAGAAACAAATATAAAAAGCAAAAACAAACGAACAAAAAAAACCCTAACTCTCAAAAGACAAAAATAGCAATTATAAAAAAATACTAAAAGTGAGAAAACACACACACACACACACACACACACACACATTCATGAACCAATCAGCACAGCAAGAAAACACACATACACACAAAGGAAAATGATTTGTAATGACAAATGAAGAAATGGTCTCCACCAAGGTGGTCAAAATTGAGGAGGAATTATCACTGCCTATGTCTGACTATCCTTTCTGTTTCTTGGGATATGTACCCCTTAGAGAGAGCAAGGGGTGGGGTTTTTTAGACTCTTGTTCTTTCTGTGTTGCTCACTGAACTGCCATCTGGAGTGGCCTAAAATTGAAGATAGTTGAAATAGTTTTCTAGTTTCCTTTCTCCCCAGTCTAAGATGGAACAGAATGAGAAATACACTCAGTTGGAGTTTTGTCTAGACAGACCAGATAAATTTATTGCAATGCGGGACTGCTGCAGAGTTCTAAGTGGAGAGTTCTAGTGGATGGGACTTAGGTCTCTTCAGGTCTTTGGGACTTTGTTGAGTTCTATCTATTCTTGAGAGATTAGATCAGTGTACCCCAAGAGCCAGGCAGATATTGATTTCTGCTGGGAGGGATCTCAGGAACCTCCTGAGAATTCTAAGGGTTGGGGACCCAGCCCTCCATGGGGCTCAGACACTGCTGCTGCCCTCTAATATGGCCTTCCCAGGCTCAGTCCCTAAGTATAATCACACTCACCTCTTCAGTTTCCTGATCCTCTTTAGCCGGTCATATGAGCTGCTGGTCATGTGAACTGCCAGACTCAAAGGAAAGTAGGTGCACTCCCCTCTGTACCTCTGACTTGAATTCCCCTGGGTATAATCTTCTCTGTGCCCATTTCAATCATGTTCTGCCAGGTATACCCTAGGCCACATAGTAGACACTTCCCAGGACAATACGGCAATATTTGCTATGATCTCCTGGGTTCCTTTAGGAACAAGTTGCAGTGTGGCTTCCTCAAGATGGCTCCCTGTTTCAGCCCTCTGCTTGCCCATTGAGAAAACACAGCACCTTTCAAACCCTTTCAAACCGTGCAGCCTCTGGATCAGCTAAGTTCAGACTGCTTTTCTGTTTTATAGTTTTTTCCATGTCGGATTTGTCTATTGTATTTTTCTCTCTGTGCTGTCCCTCCCCTATGTGGTAAAGCAGTGCTGATTCTGCTGCTTCAACCAGCATGGCAGCAGTCTATTCTTACCTGTTATTTGTTAAGTGCACCCAAATTTCTGAAGAGTCTCTGATATTGAATTTTTGTGAATTCCCATTTTTATCCACCTCACTGAGAAGAGTACTCCTGGTGCTTGAATCCTGAGCCACAGAGAAACTAGGAATGTGGCCTTCCTCTAATCTGCCGTCTTGAATACTCTACTAAATCAGCCTCTTAAAATGTGGTTACCGAGGGACTAAATTTTTAATTTTAATTAATTTAAATTAATACTCAATTCAGTTATTAGCAAATTTTTAAATATTTTTGGAGTAACTTAGGCCTGTGAATCTCTTTTTACAACTGCAGATTTCATAAAATCAAAATATAGGTCAAAAACTTCTGATAAAAATTTGTATCCAAGTTGAGATGTGTTGTAGGTATATAGTACACAGAGGATTTCAGTATGAGAAAACAATGTAAAATGTCTCAATTCTTAAATATTGATTACATATCCAAATTAGCGCATTTAAGATCCTTCCATTTCTTCTCCAAATTCTTAATATTTGTTAGTTGTCTATTTTTACATTTAACAAAGTTTGTAATAGTCTTTTTAAAAAACATTTATAGTTGTAGATGGACAGCATACCTTTATTTTATTTATTTTTTTATGTGGTGCTGAGGATCAAACCCAGTGCCTCACACATGCTAGGCAAGTGCTCTGCCACTGAGCTACAGCCCCAGCCCTGTAATACAGTCTTTACAACCATAGTTCCTATGATTATCTTTTCCTTTATATTTAAATGGCCCAAATTTTCACTTACTGCTGTTTTTTTCTTTTTTCTTCTTCCTTTCTCTTTCTCTCTCTTTTTTTTTGGTGGTACTGGGGATCAAACCCAGGCCCTCAAGCATGCTAGGTAAGCAGTCTACCACTAAGCTATACCCTAGCCCCATTGCTGTTTTTTTTGTTTTGTTTTGTTTTGGTTTGGGTTTTTTTTTTTTTTTTTCTTTTCTTTTTTTGGTACTGGAACTAGACCACTGGGCCACATCCCCAGCCCTTTTTTGTATTTTGTTTCTTTATTCATTTTTTTTTTAAAATTTAAAGTTGTATTTATAACAGTAGCATGTATTACAATTCATAATACACATATAGAGCATCTTTTTACATAACACTGTTTGTATACAAAGTATATTTGTACTATTCATGTCTTCAATCATGCATTTAGGGTAATGATATTCATCTTATTCTACCACCTTCTTTTTTTTTTTCCCTTCCATACCCCCTTTCTCCCTCCCTTTCCCTCCCTCCCTTTTGACCTTTCTAGTGTTCCTCTAATCCTCCTATGTACCCCAACCCAACACCACTGTGTATCATTCTCCTTATATCAGAGAAAACATTTGGCATTTGGATTTTTGAGATTGACTAACTTCACTTAGCATTATATTATCCAACTTCATCCATTTACCTGTGAATGCCATTATTTTATTCTTTTTTATTGCTGAATAAAATTCCATTATGTGTATATGCCACATTTTCTGTATCCACTCATCTATTGTAGAATTCTTAATTTTGGTTGTCCCTTGTTTGGTTAGATTTTGTCATTTTTTTTAATTTTAGTTTTTTAAGTCATAAAAATATACATGAGCCTCCAGGTACAGTGGCATGTGTCTGTAATTTCAGATACTTGGAAGGCTGAGGCAGAAGGATTGGAAGTTTGAAGCCAGCCTGGGCAACTTAGGTAAATCCTGTCTCAAAATTTAAAAAAACAAATAAATGAAAAAAGGCTGATATGTAGCTCACTGTAAACCATCTCTGGGTTCAGTCCTCAGTACCAAAAAAAAAAAAAAAAAAAAAAAAAAAAGGGATAGGGATGTAACTCAGTGTTAGTGTCCCTGGGTTAAACCCCAGTGCTGCATCAAAACAATACAAAACACATGAGCACCTTTATACATATATTTTTGTGCACATTATTAATTATTTCTAGGTTATATTCCTAAAGGTAGGATGACTGCAGAGTCAAAGGTATACACATTTTTAAGACTTTGGATTCTTTTTTTTTTTTTTTTTTTTTTGGTACCGGGGATTGAACTCAGCGGCACTAGACCACTGAGCCACATCCCCAGCCCTTTTTTGTATTTTATTAGAGACAGGGTCTCACTGAGTTGCTAAGTGCCTCGCCATTGCTGAGGCTAGCTTTGAACTCGCGATCCTCCTGCCTCACCCTCCCAAAGTGCTGGGATTACAGGAGTGCGCCACCGCGCCCGGCTAACTTTGGATTCTTATTACCAGAAAGATTATAGGACTTCAAGTTTTCACTGGAAGTGTATGAAAGTACCTGTATTGTTTTTCCCCATACCCTCCTCAAAGATGCACAATTTTTAATCTTTGCAAATTTATTAGTTGAAATATGTATTACAATTTAATTTTAGAACGTTTTTGACATCCTAAAAAGAAACCCTATATATATTAGCAGTCCTTCCCCTTTCCTACCCACTCTTAGCCAGCTTTAGGCAACTACTAATCTACTCTGTCTTCATGGAGTTGCCTATTCTAGATATTACACATAAATGGAATCATACACTATCTTTTGTGTCTGGTTTCTTTTACTTAGTTTTCAGGGTTCATCTATGTTGTAGTATATATTGGCACTATGTTCTTTTATTGCTATTATTGCTGAATAATATTCCATTGTCATTTATACCACAGTTTGTTTATTCATCCCCATTATCAGTTGATACACACTTAAGTTGCTTCCACTATTTAACTTTTGAGAACAATGCTGCTATGTACATTCATAATAATATTTTGTTTATGGAGATAGGTTTTCAGTTCTCTTGAGTAGATATCTAGAAGTGAAAATTGTTGGTCAAATTATAAGTCTTTGTTTAAAATCCAATGAATTACCAAGCTGTTATTAATTTGCATGGATTGCCCAAACAAAACACCATAGGTTGGGTGGCTTAAAGCCAGAAATTTATTTCTCACAGCTCTGACGACTGGAAAGTCCAGGACCAAAAGATGCCAGCTGATTCATTTCTTTGTGAGGAATGACTTGCAGTCAGCTAACAGATAACGGCCTTCTTGCTGTGCCTTCACTTTGCTTTCACTTGGTACTCAGTTTCTTGGAGAGAAAGATTTTTCCTCTTCTTGCTGCTGTGCCTGTGCATTAAGACAACAAATTTATAACCCCATTAAACTTTACTTCCTAAAAGCTCTATCTCCAATACAGAGTGAGGGTAGGGCATCCCCATATGAAACTGGGAGAGACATGATTCAGTTCATAGTAATGGGGGCTCCAATTTTGCCACATCTTGCCAACACTTGTTATTGTTTGTCATTTATTTATTTTTTTCTTTTTGGTATTAGGATTGAACTCAGGGTTGCTTAACCACTGAGCCACATCCTCAGCCTTTTTATTTCGAGAAAAGATCTCACTAAAGTTGCATAGGACCTCATTAAGTTGCTGAAGAGGCTGGCCTTAAATTTATAATCCTTCTGCCTCAGCCTCCTGAGTCGCTGGATTACAGTTGTGCGCCACCTGACTTATTTAGCTTTTTGATTATAGATGTCTAGAGATGTGAAGTAGTATCTCCTTGTGGTTTTTTTGATTTATATTTCCCTAACTGATTGATGTTGAGCATCTTTTCATGTGCTTAGTGATCATTGTTTATCTTTTTTAGAGAAATGTCTATTCAAATTCTTTGTCCACTTTAAAATTAGGGTATATATTTTTATTGAGTTGTGAAATTTTTTTTTAATACAAACTCCTTATTTAATTTGCAAATATTTTCCCCATTAATTGAGTTGTATTTTCATTTTGTTAATGTTGTCCTTTGATGCCAAAGATTTTTAATTTTGATGAAGTTCAATTTACATTATTAGTATTTATTGTTATTATTGTTAGGTGGTACTAGGGATTGAACCCAGGGGTATTCTACTACTGAGCTACATTCCAGCCCTTTATTTGTTTATTTATTTAAGTTTTGAGACAAATTATAAGTTGCCCAGCTGACTTTGTACTTGTGATCCTCCTGCCTCAGCCTCCTGATTAAGTTTATCTTTTTGTTACTTGTGCTTTTGGTGTCATAGACATTTATACCTGTTTTCTTCTAAGAGTTTTGTAGTTTTAGCTTTTACATTTAGGTCTTTGTTTCTTCTGTGTTATATATATATATATATATTTTTTTTTAAATATTTATTTATTTGCTTTTAGTTGTACACAATGTGTTTTTACATGGTGCTGAGGATAGAACCCGGGCCGTGCATGTGCTAGGCGAGCACTCTACCACTGAGCCACAACCCCAGCCCCTGTTATATTTTTTTAGAAGGTGTGAAGTAAAACTCCAACATTCTGGATGTCTTGTCTTTTTTTTTTTTTTTTTTCTTGCCTAATTACCATTGATAGAACTTCCAGTTGGATAGAAGTGGTAAGAACAGAAATCCTTGTCTTGTTTTTGACCTTGTAAGATCTTATAAGTCTTTTACCATTAAATATGATATGCCTGTGGATTAAAAACTTCTTCTTCCTTTTTTTTTTTTTTGTCATGCTGGCTATTGAACCCCACCCAGGGTCTTGTACATGCTAGGCAAATCTTTTTTTTTTTTTTTTAATTTTTTTAGATGTTGATGGACCATTATTTTATTTATTTATTTTATATGTGGTCCTGAGAATCAAACCCAGTGCCTCACACCTGCTAGGCAAGCGCTCTACCACTGAGCCACAACCCCAGCCCTGCTAGGCAAGTCTTTATCACTGAACCACATTCCTAGTCCTATGGATTTTTCAATTTGTGGATTTTTGGTAGATGCCTTTTATTAGGTTGAAGAAGTTACCTTTTCCTGTTTTTTCTTTTAGTTTTTGTAATGCAAGTTTTTTTCTTTATTTTTAAGTGCTTTTTCTGTGACTATTGAGATGACTGTGTGGTGTTTGTCCTCTGTCCTATTGATATAGAGTATTACATTAATTAATTTACAGGTGTTAAATGAACCTTGCATTCTTGAGGTATTTACACCACTTAGTGTGATGTTTCATGCTTTTTATATGCTGCTTTCAATTTACTAGTATTTTGTTGAGGATTTTTTTTCTCAATATTCATCAGAGATAGTATGAAGGAGCCCTAATTAAGGAGATAGCTAAGATTGCGGTTAGCTGAGAGCCATAAAAGATGTTCAAGTTCCACCTGATATTCATACATTTATCAAAGAATCTTTGTATGCCTGTGATCACTGCGTGACGCACCTGTAAGCTTGAGCTGTAAGCACTTGTCCTTGTTAAGGCAAAATGTATATAACCGGGTGAGGTTAGTTAGAGTGTGTGGGGTGATTGAAGGTGGTTGAAGTTGATGGTCGGAGTTAGAGCGGTTGGAGTTGGAGAGGTTACTGGAGCCGGAGAGAGAAGAATAAAAGACCTTTTTTCATTTTCATCCTGCCTCCGAATTTTCTCCCGCGGCGTCGTTGCTCCAAGCGGCAATAGTAGTCTCAGGCAGCAACAATGGAGTAGTCTGTAGTTTTCTTGTGAATTTTTTGGGGTCTAACAAAATTATCCATGATTTTAAATCCTAAATATAATATGGGAGATCTGGTTTGAACTTTTTCTTCTGCTATATATAATCCATATTTTTTAAAATTTTCTACCACATCACTGAATATATTAAATAAGATTTTTTGATTAGGGTGGGCCAATAAAATATCATCCATGTAAAGTAGACACATGAGGTTTGGATATTTATTTTTAATGGGTTGGATAGCCTTGTCCACATATATTTGGCATATGGTGGGGCTATTAGCCATTCCCTGTGGTAAAAACCTTCCATTTGATATCTCTGATCAGGGCCATTATTGTTCATAGAAGGAACGGAAAAGCAAACCTGGGGGTATCCAGAGGATGTAGGGAATAGAAAAGAAGCAATCCTTTATATCAAGAGTAATAAGATGGAAATTTTTTGGAATAGCTACGGGACTAGGAAGTCCAGGTTGAGTAGGCCCCATAACTTGCATGGTTTTATTGATTTGTCTAAGATCATGTAACAATCGCCATTTTCCTGACTTTTTTCTTGATCACAAATATGGGGGAATTCCAGGGAGAGGTGGAAGGTTCTATATGACCTGCTTCTAATTGTTCCTGAACTAATTGATGGGCCGCTTGTAATTTCTCTTTAGATAGGGCCACTGAGGGACCCACACTGGCTTATCAGAAAGCCATGGTATTTTCAAAATTATTTTCTCAGTGGCCCCGAAAAAAAATATCTTTTTCCTTTATGACAATTATTACTTTAGGGTTAAGATTACTCTGTACTTTTTGATAATGAGTTCTTTATGGTTAAGATTACCCTGTAGGTTTTCACATTTAACATCTGCAGGCTTGGTTGCAAGGTGTACTCCCATTTGTTGCAAAATATCTCTTCCCCCATAAAGTAACTGGTAGATTAGGTAAAACATAAGGCTGAAATGTTCCTTTATGGCCTTCATCATCCTCCCATTTTAAAATTACCGCACTTTTATCTGGGAGGTTATTATATTGGCCATTCATTTTTACTATTCTTCACATTGATGGGTGTATTGTGTATTTTATTGTGAATTTAATTTGTATTTCCTAATATTTAATGGTATTATGTGTTTATTTGCTATCAGTTTATCTTCTTTGGTGAATTTAGTAGTTGTTCAAATCTTTTGCCGTTGTGGTAATCTAGTTCTTGCTAAGTATGTTTTTTAAAATATTTTTTAGTTGTCAATGGACCTTTATTTTATTTATTTATATGCAGTGCTGAGAATTGAACCCAGTGCCTTACATGTGGTAGGCAAGTGCTCTACCACTGAGCCTTCTCCCTTGCCCTTTTATCCTCCTCTGCCCCACTTGATCTTTTTCTTTTTTTTTTTTTTTTTTCAGCAGTTTTAGGTTTACAGCAAAATTGACAGGAAGGTTACAGAGATATCCCACCTCTGCCTTTATTATGTCTAGCTTTTCATATTAGAAACATCCCTCCCCAGAGTAATATATTTGTTACAGTCTATGAACCCATATTGGCACATCATCACCCAAAGTCCACAGTTTACATTAGGATTCACTCTTGATGTTGTATAGCCTATGGGTTTGACAAATGTACGTGACATGTATCCACCATTATAGTACACACATAGTAATCTCACTATCCTAAAAATGCTCGGTGCTACTCCTACGTATGCCTCCTCTTCCTGGTAATCACTAATATTTTTACTATCTCCATAAATTTACCTTTTCCAGAATGTTATATTTGTGGAATCATACATTATGTAACTTATTTAGATTGTCTTTTGTTTAGTAATGTTTTTAAGGTTTCTTCATGGCTTGGTAGCTCATTTCTTCCTTCCTTCCCACTTGCCTCCCTGTCTTTCTCCTCCTTCTTCTCTTTCTTCTCTCTCTCTCTCTTGTGGTACTGGGGACTTAACCCAAGGCCTCATGCATGCTAGGCAAACACTCTACCACTGAGCTTATTTCCTTTTAGTATTGCATAATATTCTGTTGTCTGGATATACCACCTTTTATCTATCTATCACCTACTGAAGGGAATCTTGGTTGCTTTCAAATTTGAGCATCTATGAATAAAGCTGCTACAAACATCTGCATGTAGGTTTTTTTGTCAACATGTTTTTGGGTAAATTACATTCTTTTGGGTAAAAACAAGAAGTGTAATTGTTGGATGGTACGATAAGAGTATGTTTAGTTGTGTAAAAAAACTACTAAACTGAGCCAGGCGCGGTGGCACACGCCTGTAATCCCAGTACTTGGGAGGCTGAAACAGGAGAATCGCGGGTTCAAAGCCAGCCTCAGCAATGGCAAGACACTTAGCAACTCAGTGAGACCCTGTCTCTAATAAAATACAAAAAAGGGCTGGGGATGTGGCCCAGTGGTCGCGTGCCCCTGAGTTCAATCCCTAGTACCAAAAAAAAAAAAAAAAAAAAAAAAAAAAAACCACAAACCCTGCTAAACTATCTTTCAAAATGGCTGTACCATTTTGGATTCCCACCAGCAAAGAATGAGAATATTTTTTGTATTATATTCTCATCTGAGTTTGGTCAGTTTTTTGGATTTTGGTCATTCTAATAGTTGTGTAATGTGTCTTGTTTTAATTTGTGTTTCTCTGATGACATACGATGTTAAGTGTCTTTTCAAATGATTGTCATCTGTATCTTCTTTAGTGAGGTGTCTATTGAGGTGTTTAGCCCATGTTTTAATTGAGTTTTGTTTTTTTTTATTCCTTTCATACTGGGGATTGAACCCAGGGGCACTTAACCACTGAGCCACATTCCCAGCCCTTTTTAAAATATTTTATTTAGATAGAAGGTCTCACCGAGTTGCTTAGGACCTCACTATGTTGCTGAGGCTGCCTCTGATCTTGAGATCCTCCTGTGTCAGCCTCCTGAGCCACTGGGTATTACAGGTGTGTGGCACCACACCTGACAATTGAGTTGTTTTGTTTTTGTAAGTGTCAGGCATTCTTTGTATGTTTTTATAATCTCTGCCAGTTTATTCAGCTTTTTATATCCTTTCAGTTTCATGCAGTTATCAATATGGTTGGGTTTAAATGAGTGATTAGCTGAAACTTGTGCCTACTGGTGTGTAAGATCTTATTATAAACATCTACCATCTTTGCTTTCAGTCACATCCATTTATTCAGAATTGTCCATAGTGGGAGTATATACGCTATAAAATCATCAAATGTTACCAGTTAGGGCTCTTTCCTTCTTCCTTTCTCCCAGTGAGCCTGTTAGTAAACATTTACTAGGACATCATTGATTTTTTTTCCCCACTTTGGTAACAGGGAACCCAGGTGTGCTTAATCACTGAGCCACAGCCACATCTCAAGCCCTTTTTATTTTGAGACAGGTCTTGTTGTTTAGGGCCTTGCTGAGGCTAGCTCTGAACTTGCAATCCTCCTGCTTTATCCTCCTGAGCTGCTGGGATTATGGTGTGAGCAATATCATTGATTTGGGGTGGGGGTAGAGTACCAGGGATTAAACTCAGTGGCACTTGACCATTGAGCCTCATCCTCAGCCCTATTTTGTATTTTATTTAGAGACAGAGTCTCACTGAGTTGCTTAGCACCTCGCTTTTGCTGAGACTGGCTTTGAACTTGTGATCCTCCTTTCTCAGCCTTCCTAGCTGCTGGAATTACAGGTGTGTGCCACTGTGCCCAGCCAACATCATTGATTTTTAATCTCCTGTCTTGTTATTTGTTTTCTTTTTTCTTATTTTCTGTTGAAAATTTTATAATTATTCTATTTTATTTATTTTATATGCTTATTTACTGTACCTCTGATGTTTTGCTTTGCTTTTAGTAATTGCTTTAGGGTTTACAGTATTTACAGTATAGTTTTAATTTATCCACAGACTGCCTTTAAGTAATATGTTTGTTTGCATCTCTGAAATGTTTCTTCAAATCAAGGAGACTGCTGGACTCTGTTTTTTTCTCCTTATTCTTTCTAGGTAGTGATCTGGGGACAATCATCATGCTCACCTTAATTTATATTTCTTCTTTCAGAGATCACTGGTCTACACTTGTTGTTCATTGTCTAATTTAAACAGTGTTTTGTATATTTGGTCCAGGTTTTTAGTTGTTTAAGATAGAAGGACAGCTGGGCATAGTGGCACATACTTATAATCCTGGTAATTCTACAGGCCAAGGCAAGAGGATGACAAGTTTGAGGCCAGCCTCAGCAGCTTAGTGAGAGAGACCCTTTCGCAAAATAAAAAATAAAAAAGACTGGGCTGTAGTTCAGTGGTAAAGCACCTTTGGATTCAATCCTTGGTGCCAAAAGTAAAAGAGAGAGAGAGAGAGAGAGAGAGAGAGAGAGAGAGAGAGAGAGAGAGAAACATGGTTTCTGTTAGTCCGTTGTAACCATATAAACAGAAGTCATATTAATTGACATTCTTTTTTTATAACCTTTTTTTTTTTTTTTTTTCGAACTCAGGGGCACTCTACCACTGGGCCACATCCCCAGCCCTTTTTTGTATTTTATTAGAGACAGGGTCTCACTGAGTTGCTAAGTGCCTCGCCATTGCTGAGGCTGGCTTTGAACTCTCAATCTTCCCGCCTCAGCCTCCCAGGTGCTGGGATTACAGGTGTGCGCCACCACACTCGGCCTTTTTTTATAACCTTTAAAAATCATTTCCTATATGTTTTCGATATGTTTGTTTTTTATTTCTTTTACCAGGAAATAAATGTCTCCTATTGCCACCTAAACACATAATTATATTCTTTTTAAAATATATATTTATTTTTTAGTTATAGGTGGATGCGATATCTTTATTTTTTTATGTTTATTTTTTATGTGGTGGTGCTGAGGATTGAATCCAGTGTCTCACGCATGCTAGGCGAGCACTCTACCTCTGAGCCATAACCCCAGTCCCCATAATTATGTATACTTATTTTTAAGATTTCTGTGCTCAGAGAGTCCACAAGATCCATTTATCAATTCAGTTATCTTGACCTTTTGGATTGTCTTATTTATTTTTTATTGTCTTCCTTTGAGCCTATTTTTTCCTTAATCAAGAAGAATGACTGAATAGTAGCCCCTTCAGAAACCCTTGTGGATCCAAAAATTATCTTTCTTTATTTATTCAACAATCATTTACAGAATGTTTACTTACTATGTGGGAGGCTGTGTGCTAGCATGGGGATTGCATACCAAGGTGTATGGTAGAGCAGTAAGTAGGTGAATTGACAAAACAGTTAGCTTTCCCTCTGTGGAATATTTGCAGTGGGGAATTCTGATCTTCTCTTCTAGAACCATGAAAACAGATGTGGTTATACTTTCTGTGCATCATTTTATCCTTATCTTGATTAGCTCCTTCTCTGAAACATCTAATTATGCCCTTGTCTTAGTGTCTTTGTTTTTGCTATTCCATCTGCCTAGAATGTTCCTTTCCCCAGATTACCTAAATAACTTGCTCCCTACTCCATTACATCCCTGCTTAAATGTCCCTATTAATGAGATCTCCCCTGACCATTGTCTGTAAAATAGCACTTCTCACCTTCAGTCTTTATTCTTTTCCTCATATATATTCTTATTCATAGCATTATTATTTATATTTCAATTTATTCTTGACTCCATCACCTTCTTACCTTCTTCCTGCCAAATGTAAATGCCAGATGAGCAGAATCTTTAGTTGATGTGTTTATTCCTCTATGCCCTGAAACTTGAATAGTTTTTACCACATATTTGATGCTTGACCAGTATTTTTTTTTAAATATTTATTTATTTGCTTTAGCTGTACACATGGGTTTATTTGTACGTGGTGCTGAGGATCGAACCCGGGCCGCGCACATGCCAGGCGAGCGCTCTGCCGCTGAGCCACAACCCCAGCCCTTGACCAGTATTTTTAAATAATTAATACCTCTTTGATTGTTTGAATATTTTTCTTCTTCCCATGTTTTCCTGACCATTTTTGGTTTACTATGCTCTTAGAATAAGCAAAGTTTTTTTGAATAGTGTAATAGTTGAAAGAGACACTTACCATGCTATTACTTATTAAATTTTGTTTTTTACCTCTTAGTTTTCAGATAGGACCAATCCAGTTGATAAACATGTTGAAGTCTTGGTCAATAAGTATGGAATTTCTGCCCACCCAATTGCTCCTCAGCTGTTTGGTTCTGCTGGAAAAGAACACATGGAAAAATATGGTATGTTAAAAAACACACAAAACTTTTAAGGTGACGGGCACAGTGATGCATACCTGTAATCCCAGCTACCCAGGAGATGGTGGCAGGAGAATCATAAGTTTGAGGCCAGCGTGGGCAACTTAATGAGACCCTGTAGCTCATCAGGGGATCACTTGTTTAGCAGTGAAGCCTTAAGTTCCATCTCCAGCACCACAAAAACAACAAAACCTTAAGACTTGTTGCTAGTTATATATTTATTAAGGAACTTTGGAGGATATCATGATATATAAGATACAAACTAGTTTTTGAACTAGGTTGACGAAGTAGTACCTGTACAGAAAGTATATATAGAACATCATATGGGAATACACCTAGAATACTACACAGAAGGAAATCGAAATAGGAAAAATAGCATAATTTTTTGTCTCCTTTAATCATGGATGATAAATTGAGGATGACCAGTTCTGAATGTGATAATAAGACTTAAAACCTGCTCTTGATAATAGATTTATATAGCCAAATTTTATTATTATTTGAACCTATCAGGAGTCTATCATCACTCTGTATTCCATGGTGTTTTATGAGCTTAAAATTTGTTAACTGATTTTGATTTTGTAGCTAATATCTAGTTCTTTGACTGATGGTCAGTGGTTACCAGATGGGTAAAGCATGGGTTAGTGAAGATAGGGTGATTTTTTCTATTGTATGACTGAACCACTGCCTTGTTGAATATTATGAGATAAGGAAAAAGAATGACCATGTTTGAAAGGTCAGCACATCCCTGGCCCTATTCTTTGCAGGAAAATGAAAGCTAGGCTCCATAGGCAGCATCAAGTAGTCAGAAAGGAAACAAGTCTTTGAGGAAGAATGGAAGTAAGTGGCACTTCCATTTACTCAAATGCTCAAAGCAGAAACACGGATCAACTTTGATACCTTTTTCTCCCTTTCCTCCACTCTAGTTTCTTACTATGTCCTAGAACTATCAAACTATGTCTGAACTATCAAACTATCTTTTCTTGTTCTGTTCCTTTTTTATTTTTATTATTATTATTATTTTTTTTTTGTGGTACTGGGGATTGAACTCAGGGGCACTTGACCACTGGGCCATAGCCCCAGCCCTTTTTTGTATTTTATTTGGAGACAGGGTCTCACTGAGTTGCTAAGTGCCTCGCCATTGCTGAGGCTGGCTTTGAACTCACAATCCTCCTGCCTCAGCCTCCCAAAGTGCTGGGATTACAGGCGTGCGCCACTGCGCCCGGCCTGTTCCTTTTATTACCATAGATAACTCTTATCTTAGGTCAGAACTTTTTTTTCAGGGGTGCTCTACCACTGAACTATATCCCCAATCCTATTTATTTATTTAGATATAGGGTCTCACCAAGTTCCCAGGCTGGCCTCTGTAAGCTGCCTGGTACCGAAACCCGGGAGGAAATCTCGGAGGCAGAGTAAAGCTTTTACTACTTTTACTTCTACTTTCTTAGAGAGAGCTTAGAGAGGGAAAGAAAGATTTTTAGAGAGAAAGATTAAAGAGAGCTTTTCTTCTTGTCTTCTTAGCTTAGAGTAGAAAGATAGAAAGATAGAAAGATAGAGCTTAGCTTAGAGAAAGATTAGAGCTTCTTTCTTCTCTCTTCTTTCTTCCTTCTTTCTTTTACTTCTACTTTCTTAGAGCTTAGAGAGGGAAAGAGAGATTTAGAGAGGGAAAGATTAAAAGAGCTTTTCTTCTTGTCTTTTTTAGAGTAGAAAGATTAGAAAAAGAGAGCTTAGAGAAAGATTAGAGCTTCTTTCTTCTTCTTCTTCTTGTCTTTCTTTTACTTCTACTTAGAGCTTAGAAGGGAAAGAAAGATTTTTAGAGAGAAAGATTAAAGAGAGTCTTCTTAGCTTAGTAGAAAGAAGAAATTAGAGATTCTTCTTAGAGAAAGATTAGAGCTTCTTTCTTTTCTTCTTCTTCTTCTTCTTTTCTTCTGTCTTCTGTCTTCCTCGGGAGCCTCGGCCTAACTCTGACCAGTCATTACTTCTTCTATCTGGTTTCTCTTCTGTAACCGCTCTGCCTACGTTCTGGCCGCTCTGATTCTTCTGACCGACCGAGTGACTGCCCGACTGACTGAATTCTCCATTCTCCTAACTCGGACTGCTTTCACCCGGTTATATACCTTCAGCTTTGCGGGTGCCTACAGGTGCGTCACATACATATCGGGTGGAACTTATGGCTTCCAGCTAGCTGCAACAGCCCTTCCTGATTAGGGCTCCTTCAGGCCTCAAAGTTGCAATCCTCCTGCCTCAGCTTCCCAAGTCAGTGGGAATTTCAGGCAGGTGTCTCTCTGCCCCTGGGTAGGTTAAAATTTTTCAAACATTAATTATCACCCAGTAGGAAATTATGGAATCAAGTTTAGTGGGTTGAACCAAGCATTTCTTTCTTTCTTTCTTTCTTTCTTTTTCTTCTCTCTCTCTCTCTCTCTCTCTCTCTCTCTCTCTCTCTTCTCTCTCTTTCTTTCTTTCTTTGTACTAGGGATTGAATTGAACCCCGGGGCACTTAACCACTGAGCCACATCCTCAGCCCTGTTTTGGGTGAGGAGGGGGCAGGGGACTGAACCCAGGGCCTTGTGCTTGCAAGGCAAGCACTCTACCAACTAAGCTATATTCCCCACCCCAAGCATTTCTTTTAATCTAAACTCTGTATTGTTGTCTATTATAACTCAAAACAGAGAAGTAAACAAAACAACTGTATACAGCAAGGAGGAATGTGCAACTCAGTGAATTCTCATAAAGGTGATAGCTTGTGACCTACATCACCAGGCTAACAAAATAATGTTGTCAGCATCCAAAATTCCTCTCTGAACATTATTTTTGTCTTATGAACTTTGTGGGTTTCTTGATGATCTTGAGTCATTGCTTTAGCCACCCCTACGAATCTCATCTTTTCTACCATGAGCCTTTTCTGAAATGGTTGAGGGTCAAAAGTCTTAAGCTTCCTAGTGGCCCTTTGTTTGAGAAAATTTGTAAAACAGAGCTGTTTGTCTGTATGAACTATGTACTGAGGTATTCCATTTGATCTTTCTGAGATCTTAACCAAAGATTTGACATAGCTGGGGCTTCATCTCAGACGGTGTTCTCCTGGCAGTTTCATGAATTTCATCTATGCTGAAAGTCCATTTCTTAATTTTAACATCTTTTACCACTAAAGAGTCTGAGAATTTTCAAAACTATCACATTATAGGTTCTTTTTGTTTAACTGTTGTTTCCTCAATATAGAGATACAGGATTTTACTATGAGCTACAATAAGAAATCAGGTGGCAACTTCAATATTTTGTTTGTTTTCTAATTTTGCACATAACTGCAGGCAAAAGTATTATAAAAATTTCTGTGTTGTTATAAGAAGAATCTCCCTTCATCTAGTTCCCAGTCGGGTTTTTTTTTAATCTTCTTATAATCCCTCACCTGCAGCATCATCAAAGGACTTAGGAGATACCACTAATATTCTCTTCTAGGCACTTCAGGCTTTCACTAGCAGTTTCCTCAAAGTCTACTTTCTGGTTTCAAAGCCACTCAAATATTTTACATTTTTGTTCAGTGAGACTTCACATCCAGTGTATTGGTCAGCTTAGGCTGCCATAACAAAAATATCATACACTGGGTGGCTTCTACAGCAGGAATTTATTCCTCACAGCTCTGAAGGCCAGGAAGCTGAAGATCAAGGTACTGACAGATTCATTGTCTGGTGAGGGCCCACTTTCTGATTCAGAGAAGGTATCTTCTCATTATGTCCTCATACAAGAAAGGGGAAAGAGCTCTGGGGCCTCTTTTATGAGGCACCAATCCCATTCATAAGGGCTCTGTCCTTATGATTTGATTACCTCTCAAAGGTCCTACTTTCTATTACTATCACGTTGGGGATTAGGTTTCAACATGTGAATTTTGTGGAGATACAAATATTCAGTCCCTTGTGCCCCTCAAAGGCCCCATCTCCTAATAACAATTAGGAACAGGGCTTTGACATAAGAATTCAGGGGAGTGAGGTACAGTGGCACATGCTTGTAATTCCAGTGGCTCAGGAGGCTGAGGCTGAAGGATTGCAAGTTCAAAGCCAGCCTTAGCAATTTTTTAGCAAGGCCCTAAGCAACTTAAGTGAGACCCAGTCTCAAAATAAAAAATAAAAGAGCTGGTAATGTGGCTCTGTGATTAAGTACCTCTGGTTCAATCCCCAGTACCAAAAACTAAAATTAAAACAAAAAAAAAAAAAAAAAAAAAAAGAAAGAAAGAAATTAGGGGCTGGGGATGGTAGAGCTTCACATGAGGTCCTTCTAGCACATGTGGGACCCTGGGTTCAATCCCCAGCACAACAAAAACAAGAAAGGAACTAATTTAGAGAGAACTGATGTATTTATGATGTTAAGTTGTCCTAGAAAATTAAAGTTTTCTTTATATATAAATGTTTTATTTCATGTGAAATTTATTTCTAAATAACTTCTTTAATTGCTTTAGTCTTCTTTGAGACAAATGGATGTTTCTTTGTTGTTATGTCCTCTAAGTTAGTTATTAGCTGTGTATGTATATATATACACATATATACATATAAATTTCTGTGTATTAATTTAAAAAATATTTTTAGTTGTAGATGGATATAATACCTTTATTTTGTTATTTTATATGTGGTGCTAAGGATGGAACCCAGTGTCTCATATGTGCTAGGCAGGTGCTCTACCACTGAGCTACAACCCCAGCCCTCTATGTATTAATTTTATGACTTGCTATATTATTAAATTTTCAAATTTTGGGGTTAGCTTTATTATTGATTTTGTTTAAAGGGATTTTCAGATAAGCAACTGTATTATATCACCTGCAAAAAGAGTTAGTGTTACTGCATCTTTACTAAGTGTAATGTTTCTAATTGATTTCTTTTATTTAATTGCTTTAGCCAATACTATAAGTACATGTTAAATAGTAATGGAGAGAGTAGGCATCCTTGTCCTATTCCTGATATTAATGTTTGCCCTTTAAGTAAGATCCTGACTTCAGGACATGATATATACAGGTTGAGCCATCCCTAATCCAAAAATCCAAAATCTGAAATACTCTGAAATCTGAAATGCAGAATTAGATTCTATTGCTATGATTTTATGTAGCAATTTCAATTTTCAATTCAATATTTATAAGTGATATTGGTTTATAATTTTTGTTAGGTCTTTATCAAGTTTTATACTTGCTTCATAAAAAGAAATAGGAAGATTTTTTTATTACTCTTAATGCTATAAAATAGTTTATGGACCATTATATGTTTGGTGGAATTTCCTGTGAAACTATGTGGGCCTGGTTCTTTTTTCTTTTTCTTTCTTTTTCTTTCTTTTTTTTTTTTTTTTTTTTTTTTTTTTTTTTTTTTGCAGTAGTTGCTTGGTAATTTTTTCTATTTATTTTATGTTTAAATATTCTGTGACCAATTTAGGCAGTACAGAAATTACCCATTTTATTTAGATTTTCTAATCAATTTATATAGAAGTCTGAAAAGTAATCTTTTATAGTTAAAAAATTTATTTCCATTTCAAGTAGGAACAGTTTCTCAGCCTGTTCTTAATTGGTGTGTGTGTGTGGGGGGGTGTCTTTCTTTACCTGCTGGAAACTGTAGAGCAACAGTAGGCTGCCCCCAGCTCACCTCTTTGCACCTCTGCAGGTTTTCTTCTGGCTGCTCTTGTTCCCCCAAAGCATGAGCAGTTGTTGGCTGGGATTTGGTCTTTTCCCTTTTCTTTTTTTCTAATTTATAGATAATTTGAAGTTTTGGCATCTTCTATTTTCTGTTTATGCTGATTGTATCATTTTGTGCTATCTTATTTTTTCTTGTGAGTCTATATTTCAGCAGCTTCCATGTCTTTGGGCACCCAGAAATCCTGTTGCTGACATGTTTTTAAGATTATATTTTCTAAGCTGGGTGCTGTGGCGCACACCTGTAATCCCAGCACTTGGGAGGCTGAGGCAGGAGGATCATGAATTCAAAGCCAGCCTCAGCAATGATGAGGCACTTAACAACTCAGTGAGACCCTGTCTCTATAAAATACAAAAAAGGGTTGGGGATGTGGTCCAGTGGTCGAGTGCCCCTGAGTTCAATCCCTGGTACCCCCCCCCAAAAAAAAAGAAAGAAAATTATATTTTCTCAAGTTTCATATTACTTGGACTAGTTGGAAATTTTTCTACACCAAATTTGAAATAAAAATATGTATTATTTTAGTTGAAATGTTATTTTTCAACAGATTTCCAAATGAATTGTAGAATTTCATAGTATTTATCTTTTGAAATTGCTGTTTATGAATGTACACTATAAATAAATATATAAGAAGGTTTGTCGTAGCTTAAGTCATTAGAATATGCACGTTTTGTGGCTTTATAACTTGATTCAAGGGGATTGAAATCTTTTTATATTAGGCCTACCCTTGAACAGCCAAAACTCTTAATTGACAGTTCTGAATTTGTGGTTAACAAGCCCTGGATTATTAGTGCCTAGCCTTATGAAATATATAAGTAACTAGCAGAATATTTTTCAAGGGGTTGAGGGGTGTTTTATAGATTAAGTGGATCCCATAGTAAGAAAAAACTGAAAAGATATCAGCTCTTACTGAATATCTCTTGGGTTGGATATTATGCCCATTGCTTTTATATAGTTTTAGCAGCCTTTCTTCCTACCAATCCATGCATGAATTACTTGTAAATCTTCCAAAAGAGAGAATAAAATATTTGTGCTTATTATAACAACCAGCTGGGCTAATTTCATTTTTGGGTGATTCCAGTTGTAACAGTGCTTCTTTTCTTCTTTCTATTCTCCTTCTCCCTTCTCCTTTCTCTCTCCTTCATTTTTCTTCCTTCCTCCCCATTCCCTCCTTCCCAAACCTAAATCTCTCACCCTGTAGTTTGTACCCATGGCCTTGTTTCTGAGACTCACAGAAGCCTTTCAAAATATGAAGCCAGCCTAACTCTGCTTAATTTAGCATCTTCTCTTATCTCTATTAGATTTGTTTCATGACAAATCACCTAATTTCCATGCTGTGACCATATGTAAGCTCTTCTAGTAGCCGCATCACACTGTTAAATCTCATTGAGCTTGTAGTTGAACAGAACCTCAGAGTCTGTCTCATAGTTGTTGTTCCTTTGCCCAGGGTTTTTTTTTTTTTTTTTAATTTTTTTGGCGGGGGGAGGCTTAAGAACAGAACTGGGCATTTAATTTATATTCTGGTTGATTCCACTAATTAAGCCTTGTTGAAATCTATTTGGATTCATTATTATAGCATTTCCTTCAAGCTTCAGGTTTGGTGAGTGTCCCTTTAATCTTCTAATTCAGTTTCAGTTGGAAAATAAATCAGAACACAGCTGAGGTTAGGGGTTAGGGCTTTTCTTTAAGTTGAGGCATTAATTAATGCTGTTGATTGCCAAAGAGTGTTCCATGGGGCACTAAGCTCCTAAGATGCTCCATGACATGGGTCAGATAGGTTGGGAAATGCTTCCTATTTTAATCATTTTTTTGGAGAGTCACAGTGCACATTCCATGGGGAGGACTCTAAATACTTAGTAAAGGAATCTATTTGTTTATCCCAATCTATTTTTGTCTGACAAAAGAACCCTCATTAAAAAAAAAAAAAACACCAAAAATAATTAAAATACAAACAAAACAAAACCCACACTACAGTGTTTTCTTATCTTCTTGAAAAAGATATCTTGAAGAACTTAGCTAATTGTCTTGTTAATAGTCAGATATTATGTTTCCTTCCAGTTAGCAGTCAGTTCAATCACAAAAAGATATTAACTTGTTCTTTTTTTAAGGGGGGCATACCGGGAATTGAACTCAGGGGCATTCAACCACTGAGCCACATCCCCAGACCATTTTGTATTTTATTTAGAGACAGGGTCTCATGGAGTTGCTTAGTGCCTGGCTTTTGCTGAGGCTGGCTTTGAACTTGCCGTCCTCCTGCCTCAGCCTCCCAAGCTCCTGGGATTACAGGAGTGTACCACTGCGCCCAGATTGGCCTGTCCTTAATTGAACTCATGTTAACCTCTGTATCACCACTCTTATTGTTATCAGATCACCAGTGTAGAATCTACCTTCTTCTCTCTTTTTTTAATTTTAAAAATTTATTTATTTATTCTAATTTGTTATATGTGACAGCAAAATGCATTTTAATTCATAGTACACATATAGAACACAGTTTTTCATGTCTCTGGTTGTACACAAAGTAGAGTCCACCATTTGTGTCTTCATACATATACTTGGGGTAATCATGTCTATCTCATTCCACTTCCTTTCCTACCCCTATGCCCCCTCCCTTCCTATTCCACCTCTTTGCCCTATCTAAAGTTCCTCCATTCCTCCCATGCTCCCCACCACATCCCCATTATGGATCAGCATCCTCATGTTAGAGAAAACATACGGCAATTGGTTTTTTGGGATTGGCTAACTTCACTTATTATAATATTCTCCAACTCATCCATTTACCTATAAATGCCATGATTTAATTCTATTTTAATGCTAAGTAATATTCCATTGTGTGTGTGTGTGTGTGTGTGTGTGTGTACAATTTCTTTATTCATCTGCTAAAGGGCATCTAGGTTGATTTCCACAGTTTAGCTATTGTGAATTGTGCTGCTATAAACATTGATGTGGCTGCATCCCTGTAGTATGTTGTTTTTAAGTTCTTTGGGTATAAACCGAGGAGTGGGATAGCTGGGTCAAATGGTAGTTCCATTCCCAGTTTTCCAAGGAATCTCCATACTGCTTTCCATATTGGTTGAACTAATTTGCAGTCCCACCAGCAATGTATGAGTGTGCCTTTTTCCCCACATCCTCGTCAACACTTATTGTTTGTATTCTTAATAGCTGCCATTCTGACTGGAGTGAGATGAGTAGTTTTGATTTGCATTTGTCTAATTGCTAGAGATGATGAACATTTTTTCATATATTTGTTGATCAATTCTATATCATCTTCTGATAGTGTATGTTCAGATCTTTGTCCCACTTATTGATTGGGTTATTTGTTTTTTTGGTGTTACCTTCTTCTCTTTTAATTAGCATTGGTATGAGTTGTACTCAGTTATATGTATGTCATTTCTGGCCTGAAAAAATCTTCCTCCTTGACAGAGAATGTAGAGATATAACAGAAATGGGGATATTCTACTTTACCATGCCAAGTCCATCCATGACATCAATTCTAATCAGTGGACTTTTTCTTTTGTTGGCCTTTCCAACTCCAAAGGAGAAATTCAAAGCTTATTTTATTCCTTTTTTTTTTTTTTTTTTTGGTACCGGGGATTGAACTCAGGGGCACTGGACCACTGGGCCACATCCCCAGCCCTTTTTTGTATTTTATTAGAAACAGGGTCTCACTGAGTTGCTAAGTGCCTCGCCATTGCTGAGGCTGGCTTTGAACTCGCGATCCTCCTACCTCAGCCTCCCAAGTGCTGGGATTAC
This sequence comes from Tamias sibiricus, assembly GCA_025594165.1. Classification (NCBI taxonomy): domain Eukaryota; kingdom Metazoa; phylum Chordata; class Mammalia; order Rodentia; family Sciuridae; genus Tamias; species Tamias sibiricus. Next base: position 46,295,582 of record CM046658.1, read on the forward strand.
AGGCATGCGCCACCGCGCCCGGCTTCCATTTTTTCTTTTTAAAAGAGGCAATTTTTTGCAAATTTTACCTCATTGGTGTACTTGCTCTTGTTTTCTTGACACTGTTACATATTTAAAAATTTTCTGTCAAGGAATTTAAAAAGCATACATAATTCTTGTCAGGATGTGATTCTTCTAAAGAACCTTCTGCCTTATCATAAGGAAAGGGAAGGAGATGAGGTATTTATGAGGCCCTGGAGAGCATGACTTGTGGTTTACTCACCCCAGGGTCATCAGGGTTTCTGGTGGACTCTACGATTGCTGCAGTGCTCTCCTGACTTAGACCACTATGGTTGTAAACTATAATTTTCTAGTTTTTCAAATTGGACTCTAATTATACTAAGGAGAATAGACCAGTTTGAATTATTTTTATCTCTATGCCTTTTGTTGTTTTAATTAATTAGACATACCCAAATTTAGTTATAAAGAAGTGTATGTGAAGATCAATGTTCAAGGTTTTAATACTGATATCTATGCAAGGGGGAAATATGGAAATATTCAGCAGAACACTAAGTACATTTGCAGCACTTGTTAGCAGCAGAAAAACATTAACACACTAATAGATGTTTGCTTTCTCTACAGGAACAAAAACTGAACACTTTGCAAAAATTGGATGGAAAAATCATAAACATTCAGTTAATAACCCGTAAGTATTTCAGAGATGTGAGATTATAAAAATCTAGTTTATCCTATTGTGTAATATGCAACTTTGTACTTGAAAAGCAAATGTAAGATCTCAAAGATCTCAGCCTGAATCTCATTGCTTCTCTTTTTATCAATATTTATTTTTTAGTTATAGGTGGACATAATATCTTTATTTCTATTTTTTTAATGGGGTGCTGAGGATCGAACCCAGTGCCTCACACATGCTAGATGAGTGCTCTACCTCTGAGCCACAACCCCAGCCCTCATTGCTTCTCTTAACACCTTCTTAGAGCTTCATTGCCTGTTCTGAATGCCTCTGTTTTGACACATTACATGTAGTCTTTCTCTGATGGTGATGATCCTCTAGCAGCCATGTGTCTCATCTTGGTGTTTATAGGATCTAGTAGAGTACTCAAATGTGCAATGAAACTTTGCTGTTATTGAATAGTAGAGTTAGGATGAGCAGTTTAAGCCCATAAATATAGTCTAGAATTTATTTTCTTTATATTTAGAACTAGAAAACCATTAAAACTCTTCGTGATTTTCTGAAACTGTAAGGAATTGTGTCTGTCTGATAGCACTGCAGTTTGAGGCTTAAAAAGTAACTCTTCACTTTACCCAAAGAATTAGAGCTTCTAAGTCTTTCTTTGGCTTAATTACTTGCCTGACCAGGCACTCGTTTGTCCACTTTTTATATATTCTCTTAAGGAATTTCTTTCAACAAATATATATTCATTAGCCCATTAAGTGTAAGACATTGCTGTAGCTTCTTGTGATAACACAGATGAGTTTCTTGCTCCCATGGATCTTCTGTTATATATTATAAGTTGTCAATTATGTTGAATAGGCAGACATTATTTCTTTTTCTTTCTTTAAAGATTTCCTTTCTTTCTTTCTTTCTTTCTTTCTTTCTTCTTCTTCCTCTTCTTCCTCCTCCTTCTTTTTTTTGTACTGGGAATTGAACCCAAGGGATCTTTACTGCTGAGCTACATCCCCAGTCTTCCCACCTCTGCCACTTTTTTTTTTTTTTTTTTATATTTTTATATTTTTATTTGCTTTTAGTTGTACACAATGCGTTTTATTCAATGCGTTTTATTTGTACGTGGTGCTGAGGATCGAACCCGGTCGCCCACGTGCTAGACGAGCGCTCTACCTCTGAGCCACAATCCCAGCCCGCCACTTTTTCTTTTTGACACAGGGTCTCACTAAGTTTTTGAGGGTCCTGCTCAATTTCTGAGGCTGGCCTCAAAACTTGTGATCTTCCTGCCTCCTGCACCCAGCTTGACAGATGTTATTACTGGATATCATTTTTTTTTTTTTATGGTACTGGGGATTGAACTCAGGGGCACTCAACCACGGGGCCACATCCCCAGCCCTTTTTTGTATTTTATTAGAGACAGGGTCTCACTGAGTTGCTAAGTGCCTCGCCGTTGCTGAGGCTGGCTTTGAACTCTCGATCCTCCTGCCTCAGCCTCCCAAAGTGCTGGGATTACAGGCGTGTGCCACCGTGCCCGGCTTACTGGATATCATTTTTATCATTTAAAATTCTTTGAAGCAGCCCAGAAGAGCCTTTTGGGTTTGTTTCAGAAATTTTAGATGGTAACTTCTTGTACTAGGTTTTACTTGGCTACTGATAAAGAGAATTCTGGGCTTGCTGACCAGTCATTAGAGATACTCTGGCACATATCCCTATATAAGTTTGAATTAAGAAATTGTTCTCAAGCATATTCTTACCAATATAATACAGTGAGAACTGGTGATAAGGATTAGGGATAGCCCGAGCCACTTGAGGCTTCACACCTGTGTCTATAACTTTCCCCTGGTTGTTGCCTCAGATGTCCCACAGGTGCCTACAAATCAACATGTTCATACAGAATTTGTAATTTCCCCTCAATACTGTTTCCCCTTCATTGTTTTCCATCTTAGCAAATGATATCAGTATGCACCTAGACACCCAAGATAGAAAATAAGAAGTCATGCTGTGTCTGCCTTTCTTCTCAGTGTCCCATATGTAGTGGTTTGAAGTCCTAGGGATCTTGGCCCCCTTGCTGTCTCTGAATTCATTCTTTCTCTCCATCTTTCACTTCTAGTTTGCAGCATAGGCCCCTTCCCTTCTTTTTTCTTTTTTCTTTTCAGTACTGGGGATTGAACTCAGGGGTGCTTTGCCACTGAGCTATATACCCAGTTTTTTTTATTTTTTACTTTAAGGCAGAGCCTCACTAAATTGCTGAGGCTGGCCTTGTGATCCTCCTGCCTCAGCCTCCCAACACTGGTTTATTTTCTAAAATTTTGAATTGCTTATTAATTTCCCCTGAAGTTGACATTTGCTTTTATAAACTCCATTGTAATTTATCTTTCTGCTGCTATTTTCTCCAGGGTGGCTTCTGAAACCATCTGATTATATTGTTAGAGGAGCCAAAGAGAATAAAAGTAAATTTTTTCTTTGTAGTCATGAGAAGGGTAATGTGTTTTTTAGTTGTTGTTTGTGTGTTTTGCAGAATCAGGGATTGAACCCAGGGCCTTGTACATGCTAGGCTACATCTCTACTACTGAGCTATATCCTTAGACCTTTTAAAAAGTATTTTATTTTGAGAAACAGAGACTTGCTAAGTTGCCCAGGCTGGCTGAAAACTTTCAATTCTCCTGCCTTGGCCTCCCAAGTAGTTGAATGACAGGTATGTGCCATGATGTCTGGCATAGGAAATATGTTTTTTAAGAATCAGAAATTTATTACAGTTTTAGAACTTGGAAAACTTACATTTATTTAAGAGCTCCATGAGCCTTCATTAAATGACTTGTATAGCATCACCACAAAAGATGGTTGAGTTGCACATCATTTAATTTTGCTTTTAAGGAATCAGTATTGTATAATTTACCAGCAAAAAATGTGCAATTCTGTTTTTTTTTTTTTTTTTTTTTGTGGTACTGGGATTGAACTCAGGGATACTCGACCACTGGGCCACACCCCCAGCCCTATTTTGTATTTTATTAGAGACAGGGTCTCACTGAGTTGCTAAGTGCCTCGCCATTGCTGAGGCTGGCTTTGAACTCACGATCCTCCTGCCTCAGCCTCCCAAAGTGCTGGGATTACAGGCGTGCGCCACCACGCCCGGCTTGTGCAATTCTGTTTTAACCCCCAACAGGTCTAACACCAGCTGAGTGTACTGCTACTCAGATCTGCCATGCTCCACTTGGAGTTTATGCAGACTGCATGAATTAAGGCCTCCATCCTCCATAAGACCACCCTCACCTCAGACACCAGTTGCAGGTGGTGGCCAGGCCATCTACACTGCTGACTGACTGGTTACAAATTCAGGGGTTCCCATGACCTCGTCAGGCTTGATAATTCTCTGGAATAATTTATAGAACTCAGGAAAGCATTCTAGTTACCATTATAGTTTTATTATGAAGGATAGAAATAAGGAACAGCCAAATAAAGAATCATGTAGGGTGAAGTCTGGGAGGGTTCCAATGCAGAGCTTTCCTGTTCTCTCCTGTGGCAAAAGGGCACTTTACCTTCTGGCACATCAGGTGTTTCTCAACTACGAAGTCCTACCAAACTTCTGTGTCCAGAGATTTTATTGGATTTTTTGGAGTTGGGATTTTTGTTTTATAAAGCTCAAATGACTTATTTATTCAAGGTTGAAACTATTCATAAAAGTCTGTCCTTGGCTGTGAAAAGAATATTCACATATTATTCTCTCTCTAACCCAGACATCTTCAACAAAAATTGAAATTACTGCCTCACATTTTGTAACTACTTCTTTTGTTTTTAGGTATTCCCAATTCCAAGATGAATACAGTTTAGATGAAGTGATGGCATCTCGAAGCATTTTTGAGTTTTTGACTGTCTTACAATGTTGGTAAGAAAAACGTATTTTAACATTTAATAGATAGATGTAGCTGCTCCCCTCCCTGCTCATCTTTCTGTGGTTAAATCTTAGGCTCTGTATCTGGGTGTAGATTTTACAGAATTCCTACCAGTGTGGTTCCGTTTTGCGTTCTATACTAGAATACTCTCACTTCCTATTCCTGCCTAGAGACATACTGTCTCCTGTGTTGAAAAACTATTTTACTTCTTCCCTCTCTCCTAACTTCTGCCTACTTTGGTTGTTTTAATTGTATTTATTCACTAAAATGTGGCTTAGGAGGTTAGTGGAGTCCAGAGTTTTTTTTCCTTGAACATTTTGTTTTCCTGCTATAGACGTCTAATGTAGGAAATTTTACTGTGTAATAGTAGCTAAGAGTAAAAGTAAAACAAAGAAAAATCATAGCTCTAATAATGATAACATTGGCAACTTGCAAACTGCCTGATGTGATCTGTTTCCTAGAAGATTGAGTGAGTGTTGCATGGCTCGTGCCTGTGTTCTAGTATACACCTGGCTTTGCTCTGGAGATGCTGGCTGGGATGTGGGTAACAAGTTGGGCCAACTTTTATCTGTTGCAATCTGAGGGTCTTCCCATTTAGAAAGCCCTGCTGAACTCACAGAGGGCTTCCTGTGTTTGCAACCTAGCTTCACAATTTGCTCTAAGGAAAAAAGATATATCCTTGAGAAGATCTCAAGAGTCTTAACTATGGACTTTCCCCTATTTTCTCCTTTCCCAGTTTCTGAGAGGTAGCAACATTGGACTATTTAGGCTTTTAGTAGAATCTATATTGTACTAGGATTTGGACTCACTCCTCAGAAAATCACCAGACATTGCCTTATGTAACTGCAGGGGTAAATCCTGGATTCTTTGCAAAGAGAACTTTTTGGGAGAGATTCTAGAGACCAAGCAGTGATTGACAACATTTAAGGTCTTGCTGGAAGTTCAGTCCTCAATGGAAGCATATATGATTTTTTAACTGTCAGTATCACAAAAAACATAGTGCTCTGGCCAGCAAACATACTTGACCTTTCTTCTTGTATGGTCTGACATCTTACAATTGAGGTAGTGCTGGTACAAATAATTATTTATTTCTACTTCTTCCTAGTCCCACTTCAGATGGTGCTGCAGCAGCAATTTTGGCCAGTGAAGAATTTGTACAGAAGTATGGACTGCAATCCAAAGCTGTGGAAATTTTGGCACAGGAGATGGTGACCGATTTGCCAAGTACATTTGATGAAGAAAGTATTATTAAAGTGGTATGTCTGAGATTCTGTTTTATTAATCCAATTGAGGAAATGCTATTTAAAATTTTGAGGTGACATTATATTGTCATCAGCTCTGGAAGTTATTTACTTACAAAAAATTCATCTAGAAGGCCAAGGAAGGAGAGTTGCAAGTTTGAGGTCAGTCTGGGCAGCTTAGCAAGATCTTGTCTTCACATAAAATTTAAAAGGACAGGAAACGTGGCACAGTAGAAGAGGGTCTGCCTAGCATGTGCTAGGCCCTGGGTTCAAGCCCTAGTACCATACAAAAAAAAAAGGTAGAAATTTAAAAATTTAATGTTATAATCCATTGTGTGTGTGTATGTGTGTGTGTGTGTGTGTGTGTGTGTGTGTGTGTGAGATTGTGTTACAAGGAGTTGAACCCAGGGTGCTCTACCACTGAGCTACATCCCCAACCCTTTTTATTTTCTGTTTTGAGATAGGGTCTCACTGTTGCAGAGGCTGGCCTTGAACTTGCCATCTTCCTGCCTCAGCCTCGCTAGTCAGTGGGACAACAGGCATTAACCACTGCACCCAGCTATTATACCAATTCTTAAGAATCTGTTAAGAAGTTGAGTGTGGGGGCATGTGCCTGTAATCCCAGCTACTAAGGAGAATGAGGCAGGGGGATTGCAAGTTCAGGTCTAATCTGGAAATTTAGCAAGATCCTATCTCAAAATAGAAAATAAAAGGGCTGACAATGTAGCTCAGTGGGTAGAGAGCCCTTGGTTTTTTGGGGGGGTAACAGGGATTGAACTCAGGGGCACTCAACCACTGAGCCACATCCCCAGCCCTCTTTTGTATTTTATTAAGAGACAAGGTCTCATTGAATTGCTAAGTGCCTCACCATTGCTGAGGCTGGCTTTGAACTCGGGATCCTCCTGCCTCAGCCTCCCAAGTGCTGGGATTACAGGTGTGCGCCACCGCGCCCGGCTATCTTTTTTTTTAATATTTATTTATTTGCTTTAGTTGTACACAATGCAATACATTTATGTCTACGTGGTGCTGAGGATCGAACCTGGGCCGCGCACGTGCTAGGCGAGCGCTCCACTGCTGAGCCACAACCCCAGCCCCCGGCTATCTTTTTTTTTAAAAGCCTTTTCATGAACCCATTTTTTTTTTTTTTTTTTTTTTAGTTTTTGATAGACCTTTATTTTATTTATTTATATGTGGTGCTGAAAACCAAACCCAGTGCCTCACACATGCAGGGCAAGTGTGCTACCACTGAGCTATAGCCACAGACCCTGAAATGTAATCTTAATATGTTGCCCAAGCTGGTCTTAAACTCCCGAGTAGCTGAAACTATAGGCATGTATCACCATGCCTGGCTCCAGAGAACTTTCTTAACCTTAGCATTTAAAAAATCATGATTAAAGATTTTGTGCAATATGGATAAAGTAAAGAAGATGATAATTCAGTCCTAGAGTTAGTTGAATATTTGAAAACTCCCTCTTCCCCCACAGAAGCAATTGTTTGATAATCATAGTATACAAAATGATTTTACAACAATGCTATGAACTTGAAAATATCCTGATAACTTCCCAGGATCACAAAGTTAGGTTGTGGTAGAGGTGGAAATTATATTTAGGTTTTCTGATTGTGGTACAGTTTCTATTATTCCAATTTTATTTCTTGAAGAAATTTGAGTTTACATATTCTTTTATTATGTGAGACCAAAGAGGGGTTAAGAGCATGGACTTTGGAATAATGATTTGAATCCTATGTGATCTTCTAAAAATAAATCATGTATTTTCATTCAGAAGTTCCCTCATATTTTTTACTGTTTGTTAACTCCTAATGATGTGCTGAAAAATATCTTCAACTGATTTATCACAACTATAATTAGGATTTCATAGAGTTTTTGTAATTTAGCATAAAATATGATCTGAGAATTCTAAGTCCTTTTCATGTCTTACTTAAAGTCTTGTACTTTATAGTATAAAATTTAATATGTACATTATCCTTCTTGGATATTATTGTTATTATTATAGACAGGTTCTCACTATGTTGCCCAGGGTGGCCTCAAACTCATGATCCTCCTGCCTCATCTTCCTGAGTAGCTGGGTTATTTGCACTTTTTGTGTAATATAGAATCAACTGAGATTTCAATATGTGTGGTATTCTGAGATGTTAAGATTATTTATAATTAATCTCTCTCTTTTTTTTTCTTTGGGGGAGGGACTGGAGATTGAAGCCAGTGGTGCTTTACCACTGAGCTACATTTTCAGCCCTTTTAAAATGTTTTTTATTTTGAGATATGGTCTTGCTAACTTGCCTGGGGCCTCCATAAGTTACTGAGGCTGGCCTGGAACTTGCAGTTTTCTTGCTTTAGTCTCCCATGTTTCTGGGATTAAGGTACATGCCACCACACATGGTACATAATTAATCTCTTAAAATTCCTTACCTAAAAGGCCCAGTTTGTTGCATTAATTTATTTATATCTGATTTTGGTTTTAGGTTGGCTATGATATGAGTAAAGAAGCTGCCAGAAAATGCTATGAGAAATCTGGCCTGAGACCAAATGATATTGATGTGATTGAACTTCATGATTGCTTTTCTGTGAATGAACTCCTTACTTATGAAGCACTGGGACTCTGTCCAGAAGGTAGTAACTTTGAAGAAGGCAGATTAATTGGGTAGCTTTCACTGAGAAAGCTTCACTTTCACCATTAAACAAAATAATTCACCTTTATTTCCACATTGCCTTCACCACTGCACTGTGCAAAGTGAATATAAGCAGTTTTGGTACTGGACTTTTTAGAACATGTGGTCTTAGACAATGCTAACACGGAAATAACAGAGTATGCAAATAATTTATATTATCCAAATCAATAATTTATGTTATTCAAATTACTGTTATATTTTGAAAATGGTATAATATGCTTCAAGTTTTTCTAATTGTGTATGAATAAATACTTGCACAAAGGAAAATGAAAAAGTTGGTAGAATCTAAATGTTCTGTCTTCCTTTCCTACCAGCAGTATATTAGACTTTAAGTTGTTTTACTTCCTTGCCAGCATTTGATATGGTCAGTTTTTAAAATTTCAGCCATGCTAATGGGTATATAGTAGTATCTTATTTTTGTTTTAATTTGATAAATAATGATATCAAACATCTTTCCATGTGCTTATTGGTCATTCAGATATCTTATTTTATAAAGTATTTGTTCAAATCTTTGCCCTTTGGTTGTTGGTTATTTGTCTTTATTGTGTTGTAAAAGTTTTTATATCCATAGACATAGATAAAAATAAAAACTGGATCCAAGTCATTTCTCTGATAAATGTACATTGTGAACATTTTCTCCTAGTCTGTGGCTTGGCTTTTGTTTCATTATTAATGCCTTTTGAAAAACAAATTTTTAAAATGTTAATGAAGTACATATGTGGTTTTGTTTGTATTATATTTCTGTTGTGCAGTACTGACTTGAGATCTTCAGCATATAATATAATTATTGATGCAGTAGGATTTAGATTGACCATTTGATTATCTGTTTTCCTGTTAGTCTTTTCTGCTTTTTTATTCCTTTGTTCTCCTCCTCCTGAGTTCTCACCTTCTCCTCTATTGGTTTTTTGGCTATCACTCTTTGTATTTTCTTTTTTTTAACCAGTAGTTGCTATAGGACATTTGATCTCTATTATTCTTGTGATATGGCTTGTACATTTTATTCAGCAGTGTTTTTTTTTTTTTTTTTTTTTTTTTTTTTTGGTACCAGGGGATTGAACTCAGGGACACTCAACAACTGAGATATATCCCCAGCCCTTTTTTTTTTTTGTATTTTATTCGAGACAGGGTCTCATTGAGTTGCTAAGTGCCCCGCCATTGCTGAGGCTGACTTTGAACTCGCCATCCTCCTGCTTCAGCCTCCCAAGTGCTGGGATTACAGGCGTGCGCCACTGTGCCTGGCTTCAGCAGTATTCTTGACCTCTTGGCCACTAAATGCCAGTAACAACTCCCCCTACAACCAAAAATATTTCTAGACATTGCCAGATATCTCTTGGTGGCAGAATCTTACCCAGTTAGAACCATTGCTGTAAGGGTTATAGAATGTGTATTTAACCTTCATAGTCTCCTTTGAGCTAAAATTGCACCATTTCACATGAAATGGAGAAATCTTGTGACCATATAGATCCATTGACTGACTCCCTTTTGTGAGTCATGGTTGCCCTTGCTGCCATGCTGTTCCAGGACCATGCTTACCCTGGGCAAGGCTGTTAAGAGTCTCATGGAAGATAGCTGGGAACTCACCATGATGCAGTGGCTTCTTCACTATAATCCCTCCTATAATCCCTCTGCTTTTGTTTACTTTTCAGGGTCCTCAGGTAGTTATTTTATTATTTTAGCCAGTGTTTGCAATTGTGATCAGTGGGAGAAAAGGGTTGAAGGGAACATATGCTACCATAGCAGAACTGGAACTCAGTCTCAGGGTTAAGCATCTTGTATGTGATGCCGACTTTCAAGTTTATATCTTAGCTCTGACTCATTCCTGCCCCTCTAGATTTAGGTATCCAGCTACCTATTTTTCAAGGTTTTTGTTTGTTTGTTTTTGTTTTTGATGCCTTATAAGCATCTCAAACCTAAGTTCAGAATTGAACTCTTGATATTCCCAAACTTGCTCCTCCATCAATCTTCCTTATCCTCCAGTTAGCCAAACTGGAAACTTAGGATCATTCTTGAGTCCTTTTTTTCTCTCACAGCCTCCATTAAATCCAGCTCCAAGTCATGTTGGCTGTGGGTTTTCCCTTCAGAATAAATCCAGGGTTTGACCAAACCTCATCACTTTTTGTCACCACCAGCATTGTTTCTTACTCAGGTTATTATAGTAGTCTCCCAGCATGTATCTGCATTGTCTCTGTTGTCTCTTCACTAGACAGAAGCCAGTATAGCAGGTCAATGTCAGTCCTCTGTCAGAACCCTGTAGTTTCTTATCTCATGAGCCAAATGTGATCTCCTGAATCCCCACTCCCAGCTCTCCAACCTCTTCTACTTCTCTCTGATTCTATTCTCCTAGCAACAGGAGAGTAGAATCAGAGAGAAGTAGAAGGGGTTGACAACCTCCTTCAAGTGCTCTGGACTCCTATCTTCCTTTTTTAGGGCCTTTGTTCCAGATATCCTATGATTTGTTCCCTCACTTCCTTCATCCTAGTCCCAGCACTTCCTAAGCTCTCTTTCCTGCCTCTTTTTTCTGTGGCACTTAAGGTCACTCTATGTATTATTATTTTACACATTGTCTCTCTTTTCTTCACTCCTCTCCTACCATAAATTAAAACCCATGAGAGCACGTATTTTTGTCTGTTTTGGTCACTATTGTATCCATTAGTTCCCAGATTATTATTTTTTTATATTTATTTTTTAGTTATAGGTGGACACAATATCTTTATTTTATTTTTATATGGTACTGAGGATCAAACCCAGTGCCTTAAGCATGGTAGGCAAGTGCTCTACCCCTGAGCCACAACCCCAGTCCAACCCAGGTTACTTTTGGCACATAATAGTCATATTAATTATTTTTCAAAAGTGTGCACATTTTTTCCCCTTTCCATGATAGGTCAGAGCGGTTATTTACAGTACTTTCATCTCTGACCCATTTTTAGTTGTTGAGTTCAAGATAGTCTTTTACAAATCTTTTAATAATCTTTTACTGTTTTGTGGGCTTGTATATATTTTGGGAAAAAACATGTAGTAAAATTTTAATTTCTTGGAGTTAGGTTTTATTTAGTCTGCCCTGGCTTGGTAAAGTAACAACATTAACAGTTTTGAAAGCAGCAATAGAAGGTATAATATCTATGATGACTAGGGCCTTGTTAACAAGTTCTAAGTCAGAAACATATGTAGAGATAAGAGAGAGTGCCTAAGCATACAAGGCAACTGCTCTACCCTGAGTCACACTCCCAGCCCCTATGGGATTTTAAAATCTATAATCTAGATTTAAAAGCAGTTTAGAAGTATTAGTCATCTGAATTCTGTGATTGGTGTATTTTATTTTACCAGTAGAGAGATGCTTCTTTTTTTCTATCTGTTGTTCTTACCTTGACTGTTTCCTCATTTGGAAAATGAAAATAATAGTACCTACTTCATAGGTACTATGAAGGATTGTAGGATTAAATTATAAAGATATATGGAAAATAATTAGAACAAGACCTGACATAGTGAAGCCCCAAGGAGATTTTTAGTTACCTCACACAGCATCACCATTGCTATTATCATGATCCTTTGGAGCTCCCATCTCTTATTACTTTTTCAGAAATATCATTTGGAAGAATATTTTATACAATGCATGCACTTTGATTTTCTTTTTAACCACCTGAAACAGTGAGCAGGAATTTGACAGGAATTTTGAAGTCACCAAAAATAAAAAGTAATTTTTTTCAACATTACTTTTGTGGCTCAACAGTGTTTTTAGCCATTTCCCTTAGTTTCATAAGAGTGCTTTTTTTTTCTTGTTTTTCCATTTATTAAAAATGTTTATCTAGAGCTGGGTGTGGTGGTGCACGCCTGTAATCCCAGTACTTGGGAGGCTGAGGCAGGAGGATCAAGAGTTCAAAGCCAGCCTCAGCAATGGTGAGGCACTTAGCAACTCAGTGAGACCCTGTCTCTAATAAAATATAAAAAAAAGGTTGGGGATGTGGCCCAGTGGTTGAGTGCCCCTGAGTTCAATCCCAGGTACAAAACAAAAAATGTTTATCTAGCACATAGCAGTACAGTTGAAAACAGAAATGAAAACATGAACTTTAAAGTTGTTTAATTATTTTAGTTGTAGTATCATATAATATTGTATCCATTTCAGTGCTTTTCTTCTGGTTCTCTGAATCTTTTTTATATTTGGAACAATTTTGGAAGCCAGAGAGCTCCTAGGAACTAATAGGAGCTTTATTTCATGCAGGACATGTTCTGAAAAGATAAGCCTTTATTGCTCAATATTTATTACTTAACTTTTAGAAGTGTTCCTGCCAAATTGTTATTAAGACATGTTAGCTCTAAGAAATTCTTGGCTATATGGAAGTTTAAAAATCCATGCCATTTGTTCCAGTGTTACTTTTAACATTTGTGAATATAATTTTTCCTTTCACAGGGCAAGGTGGAACACTGGTCGATAGAGGAGATAACACTTACGGAGGAAAGTGGGTCATAAATCCTAGTGGTGGATTGATTTCAAAGGGACACCCACTGGGAGCTACAGGTAATACTGCACACAGATTTCATAAGCTTTTATCATTTTTGCCAGAAAAGTGGTTTTCCTTGAATTGAATACAAGTTTGTATTCTCTGAGCTTGATAGCTTGGACTTTGATTTTTTAGCTATGGCCTTTTTGATATTTCTTTAACTGCTACACACTTCCATAATACTGATTAATTAATAAGAATTCGAATTAATTGAAACTCTAAAATTAACAAGATCTAATTTTAGAAGTTTAATTATTTTCAGATAGGTATGGAACTTAACTAGTAGAGATCTTGCTGGACCTGCTAGATAACAAGCAATTCAAATGAGCACATTTGTTTATGCTGTATACATTGTTGGAATTGCATGGAAATTATTTTCTCTTGAGACAACTGCACTTGAAATTATGAAATAGATGTTTTATAATAGTTCTACTTCTGATTGGCCATTTTATCAATTAGCAATTAATCACTTTGACTCTTAGTTCCTTAATTGTAAAATGACAAACTTGTGTAATGAAGTTTCTAAAATAACTTTTAGCAATAACATAATCTTGTGTTTTTTTTCATATCATCTCATTATATTAACTGATTAATTTAGTTAAATTTTAAAAATTCTTAGTTTCCAAACTAGAGAAGTTAGAATGAACAATGCATTTCTTATAGTAAATAGCATTGTTTTATGTCTGTTTATAATTCAGATTTAGTAAACTCATAACCTAGTAGAAAAAAAATATGAAAGAGACAGAAGGATATGTTTTCAAATACATAGAAAGTTGCAATATGATGTGCCACCTTGCTATTTGTTTTATTTTTGTCTTGTCTCTTCTTTGGTTCTTTTTTTTTTTAATATATTTTTAATTGTAGATGGACACAAACTTTTGTTTTTATTTATTTATTCTTATGTGGTGCTGTGCTGAGGATTGAACCCAGTGCTTCACACGAGAGGCGAGCGCTTTACCTCTGAGCCACAACCCCAGACCCCTCTTTTTTTTTTTTTTTAATGTTTTTTTAGTTGTAGACAGACACTGTAACTTTATTTTATTTATTTTTTTAATGTGGTGCTGAAGATCAAACCCAGTATCTCACACATGCTAGGCAAATGCTCTATCAACTGAGCTACAACCCCAGCCCTGATTCTCTTTTTAAAGCCATTTTAAAGATTAATTGGGAATTTTTAGTATTTCATTTTCTCTTTTATATTGCATTAGTTCTTTAAGTTTTTTTTTTTTTATAATTCAAGGATATGCAGCATACATCTTTAACTTACCACAGTCTACCTTGAAGTAGTGTCAAACCACCTCATGTTTAATATAAGACTTTTTCAATAGCTTATTTTCATTTACCCCTCCTATTCTTCATGTTATTATTGTCATACACTTATTTTTTATGTATTATAACTCCCATAGTATACTACTACAGTTACTGGATCAAATAATCTGATATTTTTCAAAGAAATCTAGAAATGAGGGGAATGAGAGTGTTTTAACTGGGAATAGCAAAAATGACAATATAGGAAAATCCTCTCCTTTATAAAAGCGCCAACAGCACTTTGGGAGGCTGAGGCAGGAGGATCGCGAGTTCAAAGCCAGCCTCAGCAATGGCGAGGCACTTAGCAACTCAGTGAGACCCTGTCTCTAATAAAATACAAAAAAAAAAAAGGGCTGGGGATGTGGCCCAGTGGTCGAGTGCCCCTGAGTTCAATCCCTGGTACCACAAAAAAAAAAAAAAAAAAAAAAAAGCGCCAACAACTCTGGCATAAATTATCCTGATCAATGTTGTTAATAACTTTGGAAATTAACCAGATTTAATTCTATAATCTCAGGAATAAGTATTAAAATGACAAAGAACTGAATCTCTTTAAGAACAGAGATGGCATTTTCATCAGCACAAAGATATAGAATAAACCCCTAAGTTTTCGTGGAAGTGCCACTAAAAATACCATCCCCCTCTCCCCAGCTCCATGGTAGCCTTGGAAATCAACAGCTTGCAATTATGGTATAAAGTAAGCAGCCTAGCCAGCCCCAAAGGAGTCCAAATGGCGTTGAAGCTCTTTCAAAGCCCCATCCTTTGTGAATTGTCATTATTTGTCCTGTCAGTTTCCTGGTAAATCCCACTTGAAAAGTTTAGCTGTACTTTACCTAACTGAACATTCACCCAGCATAAAGAATATTTTTTCCAGAAGCATTTGCTAAAACCAATCAGCAACAACTATTTAACAGTGCAGTTCCCTGCAGTGTCAATTGGGGCAAAAAACCAACTAACCCAAAAACTTAAAAGGAAAAGTTGAGGAATGAAATAGCTGTAGAGACCTTGAAAAGATCCAACATAGTTTTGGGAATATAGAAGGCCAAGTGCATACACAAGGCTGTGTGCTTGCTCAGGAAAGACCTGGGAAGGTCTTCAACCCACACTCTGCAGAACCAAAGAGTAAAAGGCTAAGGTAGAGTTGTAACTGCATGTTATGGTACCCCAGCACACACAGAGACACAGAGTCCCAGCAAAGACCAGGAGACTCTTAGTTCTAGGCATTCGAGGAAATCTCTATTCAACCAGTAAGAAAGTTCAGTGGTTGTATGTGATCAAAAAATATAGATTTTAAAGAATTAGTGTGAAAAGTCACTAAAAACAATAACAAACTGTGGGAAATGGGGAGAATCTGATTTTTGGAATAGCTATATTACTTAAAGTGTCATTTTTCAACAAAAACCATGAGATATGCAAGAAACAAGAAAGCATGGCCCATACACAGAAAAGCTATCGATAGAAACTATCCCTGAGGAAGCCAAAATATTGGACTTATTAACCAAGACTTTAACTATTTTAAGTATAGCCAAAGAACCCAAGGGGACTATATATAGAGAACTAAAGGAAAGTATGAAAATATTTTACCAAAATAGAGAATATTAATAATAGAAATTATAGAAAAGAACCAGTGGGAACTCTGGAGTTGAATAGAGACCCAGCACAAAGATCAAGGATAAACTCCTAGTTTTTGGTGGACATCAGAATTAAAGGTGTAGTTGGAGAAGAGGAGCCATTTAAGAATAAAGGAAAAGGTCTGGGGTTTTGCTCAGTGGTAGAGCGCTTGCCTAGCACATGCTGGGCGCTGGGTTTGATCCTCAGCACCACATAAAAATAAAATACAGGTCTTATGTCCAACTACAACTAAAAGAAAATCTAAAAAAAAAAAAAAAAGAATAAAGGAAAAGGCCAGTTAACCAAAGGAAAGAGTGTTTGAGAAGTGAGAGGTCAGAATGGTTAGAGAGATAGTGAAGAACATCCTTTGGATTTGGATTTGGCTGTTACAAGGAAGTGGCAGCAATAGTGCAGTTACATTTTTAGGAATAGTGGCTGTGAATGGAGAGGGGTATGGAGGCTGTACTTGGATAGTAGGTGTGTGTTCTGTGTGAGTGAAGTCTTGAGGTAGATCCTAGCCTTTTCACTCTTTTTTAAAAAATATTTATTTATTTGCTTTAGTTGTACAAATGCAATGCATTTATGTTTACATGGTGCTGAGGATCGAACCCGGGCCGCACACGTGCTAGGCGAGCACTCCATCGCTGAGCCACAACCCCAGACCCCTTTTCACTCTTTTCAGTGCATAGCTAGCTAATCTCTGTAAAATGGGAATAAAGTATAGTATCTACCACATAAGACTGTTCTGTGGATTAAACAAGGAAATATGCGCAGGTAAGATATATATCAGAGCCCCCACCAAATGGAGTAGGAACACAATAATTTCTAATGTTCTCTTCCCCTCATCTCTACAAAAGGAAGTCACCATGGAGATCCACTTTACAGTTGTTTTGTTTTGTTTGTTCATTTTTGCCAGTAATAAAAATCTTGTCTGGACCATAGTATAAAAATAATTTATAATTATTTCAGGAAAAATGTTCTTTATTTTGTAAAGAATAAGTTTCCTTCTATTATGACAACTTTAAGGCATTATCTCTCTATGTAAATATTGTGCTAAGTGCTACACAGATTATTTTGAAACTATTTTCTTTCTTTGGTATTCAGGCTAAACTGTTTCTATTATCCTTCAAAAAGAGAATTAGGTCATACTTCAATGTTGATTTTGTTACTCATGGGTATAGAGAAGTCAGGAGAATGATAAACATTCCTGGGGCATGGTCATAGGCAGTGGAGTCACCAAATGTGTGTGAGAAAGCGCTTAAATTCTCTTTCAGACAGTGTTCTTCCTCACATAGGAAACCTCTCTGTTTCACCAGGAGATGAATACCACATTCAGTTCGTCATTTTATTGGCATAAAACCTTTTTTTTCCCCTGAAACATATTTTATTGTAAGAACACTTGTCTGCCATTTTGAGATGTTTTTGTTCTGCTGTCCATTGAAACATTCAGAAATCATATGGTGTAGTAGCAATATGATTTTTCATATCCATATTCTTTATTAAATTTTTTTCATATAATAAGACACTTGTGCATATATGTTTGTTAGTAGCAATATTCATAATAGCTAAAAGGTGGAAACAACCCAAATATCTGTCATCAATTTTTGAAAGGAAAAACAAAATGTGGTATATACATACTATGGAATATTCTTCAGCCAGAAAAAGAGTGAAATACTGATTCATGCTACTACATAGGTGAACCTTGAAAACATTTTGCTAGTAAAAGAAAGTGGTCACAAAAAAGCAAATATTATATGATTCCTTTTTAAAAATATTTATTTGCTTTAGTTGTACACAATGTGTTTTTATTTTTACATGGTGCTGAGGATCGAACCTGGGCTGCCAGGCAAGTGCTCCACCACTGAGCCACAACCCCAGCCCCTATATGATTCCATTTTAATGAAATGTCCTGAATAGGCAAATCCATAGAGATAGAAAGTAGATTAGTGATTGCTTAGGACTTGGAGACAAAAGAAAGTGATAGTAAAGGGTTTTTAGTTTCTTTCTGAGGTGATGAAAATATCCTAAAATTGATTATGATAATTGCACTTATCTCTGAACACTAAAAACCATTAAATTACACACTTTAAAAAGATAATCTGTTTTGACAATTGTATACATCCGTAAACTACCAGCCAAAACAAGACACAGCACATTCTATCACCCTAGAAAGCTCTATCCATCTATTCCAGACAATCCCCTGGCTTACCTCAAATTCTTCTCCCCATTCTCCACCACCACAGGCTAAGACTTTTTTTTACTCCTGTCACTAGATTATGTTTGCTGACCCTAGAATTTCATAAAAATGGAATATTTTGTGTCTGACTTCTTTCACTCAGCAGAATGTCAAGTTCAAGTTTTTCTCATATTAGTACATTGGTTTTTTTTTCTTGCCCCATAGTATTCCTCTGTTGATATATGCCAGTTTGTTTATCCATTCTCCTGTTAATAAATATTTGAATGTTTTCTGTTTGGGAATGTTACAAATAAAGCTACTGTGAATGTTTTTGTACAAGTCTATTTGTGGACATGTTTTCATTTCTGTTGGATTAATAACTCAAAGTAGAATTGCTAGATCACAGGACATATATATGTTTAATTTTGTAAGAAACTGCCAATTAGTTCTATAAAGGCTTATCATTTATTGTGTGCATGTGCGTGCACATGCACACACATATGGTGCTGAGGGTTGAACCCAGGGCCTCATACCTGCTAGGTAAGTGCTCTACTGCTGAGCTATATCCCTAGCCCTTATGTGCTTTTTAAATTATAGCTGGGTGACAATTTTTTAACATATAACAGTCTTTCTTTTCCTATTTACTGTTTGTTTTATTTCTCAGAGTTAATCCCTATTAATATTGTATTTTTCAAAAACTGTTATATAAAAACATTTTTAAAATATTTATTTATTTGCTTTAGTTGTACACAATGCAATGCATTTATGTTTACGTGGTGCTGAGGATCGAACCCCGGCTGCGCACGTGCTAGGCAAGCGCTCTATCACTGAGCCACAACCCCAGCCCCTATGTTAATATAATCTTTCTGTAATTTGTGTGTATATTTATCACATTGTAGACTGCTTTTATCATATCTGAAAATTCTTTCTATATTATCATTTAAAGATAATCTTTATTTTTTAAATATTTTAAAATTTCTTTATTTTGTTTTTTTATGTCGTGCTGAGGATCAAACCCAGTGCCTCACATGTGTGAGGCAAGTGCTTTACCACTGAGCCACAACCCCAGCCCTATTCTTTTTAATGTCTACTTAGCATTCTCATTTTAAGAAATTTACCTAGTCATTCACTTATTGATAGACATATAGGTAATATCCAGTTTGTTACTACAAATAATGCTGAAATAAGTATCCTTGTATCTTTCTATACTTTAACAAATATACCCATAGGATAAATTCCAAACAGTGGACTCACTGTTTTAAAGGGTAATATGTATTTTAAAGTTGACAGAGATTGCCACATTTTCTTTAAAAACAATTGTACCAATGTATATTCCCAAAAGTGAAGTATGAAAGTGCTTCTTTTTCTCCAATTTTGTCAACATTGGGTTTTCTTATCAGATGTTAACAATTCTGGCAGTCATTCATTTCTCTCCCCTGAGTACTAAAAAGCACACCTACAACACCCCCAAAAGATAAAATTTATTCAGTTTTAAAATACTTTGGAAAGAAACAAAAACATGCAGTATCCTTTTAGAACCCTTTCCATTATTTGCATCTACACTGTTGGTAAATTTGTCTTCTTACCATTAGGCTTTGAGGTATAGTGTTTATTGATGATGTAGCATTTTGATGGGAAAACTTAAAAATCTTGTTGCCATAAGTAGTAGTCTGAATAGGGACAAGGAATTATTGGAGAGTAAATGTTTACTTGCTACATATTGTGGATTTGGATATACTTCAAGTAAATCTGACTGCATGGCTACTAGCTACAGTGTGTTCCAAGAAAGAATTCAGACTCCTGGAAAATATATCAGAATGACAGCTGAGTAGTTTAAATATTTTTGCCCTGGTTACTTGGATAACAAACTGCAATAGAAGTCTGAAAGAATCAGAAAATGGTCAAGTAAATACTTCCAAAAACCACTGTAAGGCCTGGGCAGTGAGGGTTCTCCTCTGTCAGTGGTGTTAGTTTAATATTAGGAAAGTGCTACTTTGGCAGGATCTCAGTTATTTTAACTTTCAAATATTGTGAGAACTCAGTATTTTAACTTTTAAATTAAAGGTATGTTTTCTAAATTTAACTTGTTCTGATCTGAGTAAAAAAAAGTTTCTAGCTATCATTAACAGTACCCATACTAGAAAAAAAGATGGTTCAATCATTGGAATTGTGTTTTTTGTTCATCTTTAGTTTAAAAACATAAATCCCTTTTAGAGTTTTCATTTGAGCTTTTTTGGTTTGTTTAATTTTGCTTTGGTCATATAGCAACAACAAAAAAATAGGGTCTAAATAATAATATCATATTATATTCTGGTCTTTACAGTTTTCCATATATGCCCAGTACTTGTTGAACACTTGTGTAAAATAAGTGAGTAAAATTTGGCTTTAGCTTATTCTTAGCTATCTCTGTCTTTAGTATCTGTAATCTGGTCAAAGGACATGGAAGTGCCTTGGAGATAAAATTCATGACAAGGGATTGTTGTTTTGAAGCTGGGAGTTGGCTTTTTATTTTGGCCTTTTGTACCAATTTGGCCTAGCTTTTAGAACTTTGTTTTTTACATTTAGAACTTTCTAGCCAGGCTTCAACCTAGGTTTAGCTCTTGATCTTCCACTGTTCAGTCCGTGTAAGTTCAGCAGTTGCTTGTTGTATACACCCACCTTATCATTATATACCAGAAACTCATTGACTCTTAAATACAGGGTCTACTTATAGACTGATTCAGAATCTCCTAGAATTTTTAACAAAATATGTTGCTACCTTACCCTTAGAAATTCTGATTCTTAGATATGGGTTGGTCCTAACAATTTATTTGTGTTTAAAGTTCCTCAAGAGCTTCTCATGCATAGCCAGGTTTGAAGACTAGAATTAGGATATACAAATAACTATTGCCCTCAGTAATTATACAAGAGGCAGACAATGCAAAGTAGTGCATATAACACAAATAAATATAATACAGGGCAGAATATAAGTGCCTTAGGAGAAACACAAATCAGAGCCATGAAGAGAAGAAAAAGGGAAAGGGGGATGGCAAGAGTGAAGATATATTAAATATCCACTACACTATGCACTTTTCTACCATTTATAACTTAATTGGGTTTCAGGGAAAGAGATGCAAAAAGAGAGAGCATGCTTAAATTAAACTAGACTATTTGCTTTTATCAAACAGATTTAATTTCTTTTCACTTCTACAAACTGTTATTTTCTCAGTAATGACAGCAAACACACAATGCTAAGTGTTGGGTATTGTTCTGAGTAATCTTCATGTCTTTGATTCTCATGTTCTTAATATTTTTTAAAAAAGAAAATAGAAGCATGGAGAATATAAGTCATTTTTCTGAAGGCACCATGCTAGAGAGTGGCAAAGTTACGATTCAAACCCAGGCCATGTACTTTTAGAGTCCAAGGTCTTAACCACTCCTCTCCACTCAGTGCCCTTTCCTCAGCAGAAATGCCCATCTTTAATGTTCCTCTCAAGTGTTATTTATCTCATGAAGCCTTTCCTGATTCCCTGATTCTTTCCAAAGATTAAATTAGTCTTTCCCTATTCTGAATCCCCATTGTATTTTCTCAGTACTTCTCTTTTGACCTTTATGCTTATAGTGCATATTCTAATTATTTACAAACTTTTAGAAAAATCTCCTCTATTTGATTAATAGCCTGTGAAGGCAGGGTCCACATTTTACTCATTTCTGTACAGTGCCTTAGATAAGACTTTACACATGGGAAGAATGTATTGCTCCATTTACCTCTGAAAAGTGGCATAGGGCAGAGGGAATACATTTATTTAATGTGAGAAGATTTAGGATAATTGGGAAGAATTCATAGGAATGTAGATTTTGGCCTGACTCAAGAAAGAACTTTCTAATATGCCTTCTTAAAAGTGGAATAAATTGCCTTCTGGTGGCATGCATTACCTGTCACAGAGGCTACAGACTAAAAATACATACAACAGCTGTGTGGAACTGTTGTAAGAGGAATTGCCTAGTTTGTTAGGGCCTTAGATTTGATGAACTCTTAGATTCTTCCTCTTTCTAAGATGCTCTGATTCCTTAATGGGATATAATTATTTCTCCTTGAATTCACATGGTTCTTGATGTTGTTAGTGGCACATCTATTATTCTATCCTATGATTTTTATTTATACATTTCAGTACTTTTAAAGGTATTGCAGACTTTTTAGATGTCAAGAACTTGAGTGCAAATGAAGTGAGAGTAAATGGAATTTTAGCCAGGGGACCTAACATATGCAAAACACGATGTGGTTCTTCTTCTATCTACAAAAGACTGCCAAAAGAAGTCAATCCCTGGACAATGACTGGCAAAACCTAAATCCAATGTAGAGCTCTTAAGAAGTCAGCAGGTCAGAAGATATAAATGGCTTTTTACCAGAACATCTATGTCACCTTTCATCATATCCTCCAGGACACCCATCTTCATTTCCATTTTGCAGAGATGGATGTGAGGAAAGGTAAATTTTATAATTAAACTCTAATGTACACCCTCCAGTACCAAGAGAAATGGAGCCAGGGAAAGCATTTACTTTTTTTTTTTTTTTTTTTTTTTGGTGCCAGGGATTGAACCCAGGAGTGCTTATCCACTGAGTTACATCCCCAGACCTTTTTATTTATTTATTTGATTTAGAGACGGGGTCTTACTAAGTTGCTTAGGACCTTGCTAAGTTTTGAGTCTGGCTTTGAACTGATGATCTTCCTGCCTCAGCTCCCAAGCTGCTGGGATTACAGGAGTGTGCCACCACACCTGGCTGAAAGCATTTATCTTGATACTTATTTCTAGCTAGAAAAGCCTAGGAGCAGGCCCTGGCTCTTATTGCTCCTGCTAGGTAAGAGGAAGAGAGAGAAAGGGAAGATTAATTATTATTTTCGTGGCTTTATTGAGGTAAAATCAACATACAATCAATTGTATATATTTAAAATATACAACTTAATAATTTTTTTACATATGTATACCCCTATGAAACTGTCACCATAGTCATGGTAGTGAACATATCCATCAACTCTGAAAGTCTTCTTGAACCTCTTTGTAATGCCTCCCTCCTACTACTCTCCAACCCTCATCCGGAAGCAACCACTGATCTGCTTTCTGTCAGTGTAAATTAGTTTGCAGTTTTTAAGTTTTATATAAGTGGAATTTTAATATCATGTACTTTTTTGTGTGTGCCTGAGATTCACCAATGTTACCACATGTATCAATATTTTATTTTTCTCCTTTGGTATTGAGCATTTAGTATTTTATTTTAATTTTGAGACTGAGTCTTGCTAAATTGCCCCAACTGGCCTCAAACTTGTCCTGTCTCAACCTTCAGAGTAGCTGGGATTACAGGCATATGCCACTGTGCCCAGCTAGTTCATTCTTTTTTATTGCTAATTAGTATTCGACTGTATGGATATACTACAATTTATTGTTGATGGACATTTGGGTTGATTTCAGTTTTTGGATATGAGAAGCAAAACTACTGGGACATTCATATATAAATGTTTGTATGAGGAGCTGGGCATGAGGGCGCATGCCTGTAATCCCAGTGGCTCAGGAGGCTGAGGCAGGAGGATCATGAGTTCAAAGCCAGCCTCAGCAATTTAGTGAGGCCCTAAGCAACTCAGTGAGACCATCTCTAAATAAAATAGAAAAAGGGTTGGGGATGTGACTCAGTTTTATTGTTTGAGTGGTTGCTTTATAGCTTGTTGTATACATCTTTTTTGTTTGTTTTTCTCTTTTCTTTTTCATTTTTGAATGGCATCTATGTTTCCTAGGCTCATTTCAAATTCCTGGGCTTGAGCTATCCTCCTGCCTCAGCCTCTGGAGTAGCTGAGATTATAGGCATGTGCTACCATACCTGGCTTTATTGTATACATCTAATCATAGTTTGTCTTCAAGTGATATTGTACTGCTTCACTTATAGTAAAAGAACTTTACCATAGTATACAGTTATGAGCTACATAATGATGTTTTGGTCAACAACAGTTTGCATATGTGATGATATATACTATATAAACCTAGGTATATAGTAGGCTATACCATTTAAATTTGTGTAAGTATACTCTATGATGTTTATACAGTGATGAAATCAACACCACATTTCTCAGAATGTATCCCACTGTTAAAACAATGTTTCCCAGGCTGGTGTCCAACTTGGATCCTCCTGCCTCAGCTTCCAGAGTAAGCTGGGATGATAGGTGTGTACTACCACATCTGGCTTTGGCTGTCTTCATGGTATGGGAAGGGTTGAAGGAAACATGAGGAAGAAAATATTTCAGACAGTTTCTCAAAATATTATCCCTTATAGTTATTTCTATTCTGTTGTTTTCCATAGCACTTATCTTTAATAATATTTTAAGTTACACTGTAAATTCTTTATATTTTCAACACTTAGAAGAGTGTTTGATAGATGTTTGAATGGTTTATTTTAGAAACAAATACTCTATCTATGTAGCTGATTACTAGTCCAATTGTTTTTATATAAAAATATTGAGCAATAACATGTTAGGGAAAACTTCCAGAAAGATGATAGCAAATGAAGTAATCAGGCTAAAAAAATTTTCCTCTTCTTAAGAGACTACAAGAAGGACATTACTGATTGAATATACTACTTTGACAGGATGCACATTCCTATGCTTGTCCATAATTTATTTATAAGCATATTATGTTCATGTTTGATGGTTTTATTTTCCAAGCAGAGGGAAAAATGGCTTTTAATTCAATGCCAGAAATTATGCAAGGGAAGAAAAATTTAAAAAATTTGCTGAAATAGTTTATGCTTTCCCAAATGTTTTTCACACTTTCTTGGCAAGTGAATTCCTGAGGCCAATTGTTGAAGCTCTTTATAGAATAGATTCTAGTAATACAAGGAACCTTTTAATTTGAAAGTAATCAGAAAGATCATATAAACAGTATATTTTCCCCCTGACACTCAGCATTTGTCAAAAGCAAATGAATAAGACAATAAATTGATTACATGGATCTTTGTTCCTTCCCTCTCTTTTTTCTTCTTTGACAAATTTGAGTTGAGCAAATGGTGAGTAGAGATTTGTCTAGTCTACCATATCTTCTACAGTATCAGGTGCAACTGAAATTATTGCAAAATCTGGAAGTGCTTCCATTGGATTTATTCCACCCTCCCCCACCCCTTTCTTTCCTTGTTTCTCTCTCCTTGCCTTCTTCCTCTACTTTCCCTTTCTGTCCTCTCCCTCCCATTTTGGCTGTTTTGAACACTGTCTTTTCTGGCCCACCCAACTTTCTGTTCCTTAAGCAGACCATGTTCTTCATACATGTTCCTCTCTCCTAGAAGCATTCTTTTCTCCTTTTCCCTCTGACTATCTCCTCTCTATTCACAGAGACTCAGTTTAGATTTCTATCATTTGGACATCATTCCTTGACCTTCTAAGCTATACTAGGTATTCTTCCTCTCTGCTCTTGGACCATATATGCTGATGCCTGTGGTGGCATTATCAGACTACATTGCAAATGCCAGCATCTTTATTTCTCAGGCCATTAATTTCACAAGGGAAAGGACCAGGCTTATCTTGTTTATTGCTGGATCATCTGATCCAGTGTTTGTATCATAATAGGTATTCCTGCAGTGTTTGACACATAGTAGGCATTCCTAAATATTTGTTGGATTGATGGATAAGAGAATATATCCAGTAAGATTAATAAGCATTTTTCTGTATTGTTAAAAAATCTTTATGAGCACCATTTTAAATGGGAACAAAGTACTTTATTATATGCTGTGTAATAAGAAATATATATATTTTTTATCTTTGGTTTCTGACACACACAGTTTCTAAATCCCTTATAAAATTTTCTATATGATGAGGGTAAGAGGAGCATCTTTTGTTATAGTATTTGTTCTTTTACAAAGTTTCTAAAACTCTCTGGAATATCCTAACTGGTGGGAGTATCTATCATTATTCATAACAAGCCCTTTCCATTACACCTGAGTTTATGCAAAAGCAGTTTTTCTGGGGCTAGTCAGAGGATTAGAGGATGGGAACCCTCAAATCAGCCTCCAGGAAAAAGGTAGGACTAGAGATCAAGCTCTCTGTAAAAACTTCTGGACAACTTGATTTGATGAGCTTCGTAGTTGGTGAGCATATGCACTGCTGGAAGGGCTGACCACAGAAGCTCCTGTGCTCAGGTCCTTCCTGCCCTTGCCCTATGTACCTCTTTATCTCTGTCCTTTGTAATGAAGTGGCAAAATGTGTTTCCTGAGTTCTATAAGTCATGCTAGTAAATTAATCAAACTCATGGAAGAAATTGTGGGATCTCAGGTTTGTAGCCACTACCTCCAGGTAGATAGTCTCAGAATTGAATTGAATTATGGGATGCCCAACTGGTGTCCACTGGAGAGTTGCTTGGTGTATGGGGAAACCACCTTTCCCATACATCTGATCACAGAAATGCTGTGAATATGTTGAGCAGAGAGGTCATAGGCAGTGGAGTCACTAAATGTGTGTGATTTTTCCTTTTGACATATGAATAACTCATAATTTATATAACCATTAGCCAATTATTTTGCTTTTAGACTATCTAGTTTTTCATTGTCATACCAATGTGATGAACTGATAGCTTTGGATATAAAACTGGGCGTACACCTGTTTCTTCTCCAAAAGGTTGTGCTGGCTTAAACATTCACCAGTACTGTCAGAGTGTCTTTCTGCATAGTTTCCTTAGCTTTTTTTTTTTTCTCATTTTTAAATATCCTTACCAATTTGATCAGTTGAAAGTGGTATGGTTCTGTTTTATTTCATCAATGATGAGGTTGAATATTTTCTCAAGCAGTTGTAAATCATTTAAGATTATTTTTTGTGAATGAAACTAGCAATATTTCCCTAACCTGTGAATATAAGAACAGTTTGAATACTTTTTGTTATGCATGTTCATTAAATGTTTAGGCTTTTTATAAGGCAGATTTCTAGTGCAAGTGATTGCTCCAAAATTTGGTTATAATAGAATAATTTCAATTTGATCTTCATTAATTTTCAAAATGCTGACAATTGAAAAAAATCACTAGGGCTGGGGATGGAGTTCAGTGTAGGGCCCTTGTCTAGTGTGTGCAAGGCCCTGAGTTCAATCCCCAGCATCATGGAAAAAACTAAAAAACTTTAAAGATGTAGCTCTCTTTTTAAAAAAGTGTTTAGGATATACTTTGAATATGTGGCACTGCTTAGAAATGAAAAGTGGCAATTAAAATTTATTGGGGTGGTTGGGGATTGTATAGGAAACTGTCACAGATGCTCAGGAGTGGGTTGTTACTTAGGATGTGGGTGGAATAGATACTAAGTAGGCCTGCAGAGCTCTGCCTCCAGGACAGTGAAACCAGTCTTTCCTGATTGAACATTGCTTCCCCCCCCCCTTGCATATAGACACAATGCCTTTACTTTATTTGTAAATATATAAAGTAATTGTGGTGCTGAGGATCAAACCCAGTGCCTCACACATGCTAGGCAAGTGCTCTACCACTGAGCTAGAACTCCAGCCCCTTGATTGAACATTCTTAGCTCTCCTTTAATAGCTGGCCTGATAGAAAGACAAACCTAAATTTTGAGATATGGGTTCTAATCTCAGCTTTGGAATAGTCAGCCTGCTCTGTGACTATTCAGATTACTTAATTTTTCTGTTTCTCAGTATTTACATCTTTAGTATTTATTATCCAAGGGCCAGAATGTTATGAATCCATAACTTTTCTTGCGAACATCTGGGAATGGGTCTGGAAAGCAATTCATGTTTGTTGGGAACTACTTAGGGAAAATAATGGGAAAAATCCCTTTACCAACTAGATTTTTTTAGGGAAAGTGAACGTCCAAATCCTAGATTATTTTCTAATGAACTCCCAAATCCTAAGTAAGTATTGTATTTTGATACATTAAAAATGACATACTTAGTTAAATTATTTTTATACCGGTTCTCCTGGGCCTGCAAATTGTTTATTTGGTGTTTTCGCTTACAACGTGCCAGAAAACGACAGGTTGAATACATTGAAAGAGTGGAGGGAATTTCTCCAGATATATCGATGGTGGGGAAACTAGCTGCAAAACCCTTTCCGGCTTTATGAGAAGTTGCTGAAACAAAGAGGTCCCGGCTTTAATCAAAAGTCACTATTAGACGCTCAGCTTTTCTGGCTCTGGAAAGCTGGTGGTTGCCGCTGTCTAAACTCCGGACTCAGCGTGCTCTGTGTTCGATTCGCTAGGTCTGGCTCAGTGTGCCGAACTCTGCTGGCAGCTGAGAGGGGAAGCCGGGAAGAGGCAAGTTCCTGGTGCAAAGGTTGCTCTGCAGCACAATTTAGGCCTCGGAGGAGCAGTGGTGGTCACACTCTATAAGATGGGTTTTCCGGAAGCCGCCAGGTAAGTGGCATTCTGAGTTTTGTCAGTTAATCCTTCCGGCTTTTCACAGTTGACACATTCCAGGTAAAAGTCCTAATTTTATTGTTTTAGTATTCAGGGAAAAGTAATCTCATTACATTGATTGCTTTGGTAACAGCTTTAAAACTATTAGCTTTTAAACTTTACCAGCTTTAGGGAAATTTTGATCAAAAGGAGACTGCGAAGCCAAGAGTGCTGAACAGAAGTCCTGGCCGGCGAGAGCTGGAATTTAGGCGAATCACTTTTTGGTTCCCTTTCCCACACTTGGCTTTCTCTCCTGGCCGTCCAGGCTTCTGAGGTGGGTAGAGAAAGCCACCCAGTACGTGTGTGATTGGAACTTCCCAAATGCGTGTTTCTGAATCGCCAGGCCTTCACTGCTGCTGACATCGTTTTGGCCTCTTGCTGACTTTTTTCCTTTCCTTCAAACACGGGCACTTCCCAAGGCTCCAGACACTTTCGTGCCATCCCTCTAGGGTCCTTCAACTTCCTTGTCACCTAAGAAGGGCTCTTTCTTCCAAGAGGAAAAAAGTCCCCCTTTCTTTGGCAGGCCCAGCCTTTTCTCTTTGCATGTTTTTATTTCCCACCGCTTTCTGTAACTTTGTTCCAAATATCATGTATACCCTCTTTTGAATCTTCCCATCTTTCTGCTCCCCTTGGCTACTTTCTCTCTGTCAGCAGACATAGTCAGTCTTCCCTATTCTAAAAAATTGATTTTTCTCATTGACGTAATTATTCTTTCACGATAAGCCTTTTCTATAGAGGAACCTTTGCTACTGTTTTGTACTAGAATACCTCATAGTGTAGCCCCACTCCTGGTGACAGGCAAGGGTGATCTGAATGAAATCAAAGGTTCTTATTCTTATTTTCCCTCCTCACTCTCTTTAACCATACCTTAGCTTTTAGCACTTAATTCCCTTGTTTTTTCCTGAAATTTTTTAAAATTTTCTAATTATTTATTCACACCTTTTGCTCTACAAAGGGTATGAGACACACAGAATCCCCTATATTCTTACTCTTTACAAGTTGTTGGGTCTCCTCTCTCTCTCTCTCTCTCTCTCTCTCTCTCTCTCTCTCTCTCTTCTTCCTCTGCCCAGAGTGTCACTTCTGTTGTAAAAATTCTTTAAGACCCATTTCAAGTATCATCACCTTTTAAATATTCACAGCTCTTTGTACCTCTTGGGTCCTATTCCAGTTTGATCTGGCTGTATTGTAATCTGTCTTGTTTCATTAACTATAAAATACTTGAGGCCTAAGAGTGTGACTTCCTTCTCCAGCCCCTAGAATCTCTCATAGTGAGTAAGTGCTTATTGAATTAAATGAAAGGCATTGAATCTTAATGTTTGCTCCTAAATTTGACTCATTGTTCCTACATTCACTCTGGAAGTCCCTCCAGTTCATATTTGGAGTTGAAAACCCTTAGTAAAAGACGAACTAGAAAAAGCTACCATGGTCAGCATAATTAGTATAGCGCTCTAATTTTCTCAGCAGTAGAAAGTCATGGGCTCTGGACAATAGATTCTCTTTTAAATGTGGAATTCTCATAATTTTTATGAGAAAGAATTATTCACATAACCCAGGGATGATGTTTTTGGGAAAGCAGAAACATGAAAAAAAAATTCCAGACGATATACTAATGATTGAAAAGAAATCTGCTTAAGATATTACAGACATTATTTGGTAGTTTTAGTGACATAATGTAATTTATGCTTAAGGCAAAATTGTTAAATATCTTAACTCTGATATTAGAATTATAGTTTAAAAATATGGTTATGGCTTGCTTTTAAACATTTATGGTTTGGTTTTAAACAAAGTAGTTATAAGCTACTCATTGCATGTAATCTGATTTGCATACTCATTTAGCTAACTTTGATGGAGCAACTGCTACATGTTCAGGTCCCTCATGTATCATCCTCTAAGTATATGGGTAGGGCAGAACATATTCTTTTCAAAATGCCATAAAAGCTCAGAGGAAGAAAGTACTCTGAAGAAGGTAAATTTAAACTTGGATGACTAGAATTGCCCTGCAGAAGGGTAGGGGAAGGGTAGTCCAGGCCTGTACCTAAATATACAGATTTGAAAGTTTGGCAAGTACTGCTGCATGGGTGGAGGATAGATTATTTTGTGTGGGTCTGGGTAAAGGGACAGAGTCAGTACTATGTAGGAAACAGAAGCAGTACAACTTGCTTTCAGAACACTCTGAGTAATTTGGAATTTATCTCATAGAATATGAGCTTTAGCAAAAGATGATGTGATTATTCAGTACAAGAGTCTGGCATTACTTTGAGTTGGATGGAGGAGCGAATAGAGGCCAGGAATGCTTGGGCAGAAGGTGCAATAGTGTGGAAAAGAAATGTTTAGTGTTGCAAGAGGGGCCGTGAAAATGAAGAGGAGAGTACCCTGCCCCAGTACTAAAGATTGAACCCAGAGCCTTGTGCGGCCTAGGCAAGTGCTCTACTACTGAGCTACATCTCCAGCCATTTTTTATATTTTATTTTTGAGAAGAGTCTTGCTGAGTTGCCCAGGCTGGACTCAAACTTGGCAATCTTCCTGTCTTAGCTTCCCAGCAGCAGGATTACAGGTGTGTGCCACCTCACTTGGCTGAAGCCATATTTAAGAGCTATGACAACTGCATTTGATTTGCAATTAAATTTTTAAAATTAGACCAGTTTTGAATATGAGTATTGATTTTTGTATTTTAACATTCTGTTCTTTTTATCTAAATAGGGAACTTTTATGATACAGACTTAAGTTTGCCTTCTATACTAGGTTAAATAGAACCTAATTCATTCTAATAAGTTAAATGAAATCTATTTCTAAACTCAACTTTGTTATGTGTTTCTTTTTTTAAATTAAGGTAAAATTTACTTACAGTAAAATTTACCATTTTATCATGTTTCTACAAGTTTTGATGTGCATATGCTGCATACTCATAACTACCACCATAATCAAGATATAGAACAGTTCAATCACTGTCCCCCAACCAAATTCCTGTACACTTTTTTAGCCAGCCCTCCCCACTGTGCTCTCCCTCCTGGCAACCACTGGTCTCTTTTCTGCTCCTGTAGTTTTCGCTTTTCATGAATGTTATGTGAATGAGAAACAAGGCTTTGAGTCTGTCTTCTTTCACTTAACATAATTGTGTGTGTGTGTGTGTGTGTGTGTGTGTGTGTGTGTGTTTTACTGGGGACGCTCAGGGCAGCTCTACCACTGAGCTACACACCCAGTCCTTTTTTTTTTTTTTTTTTTTTTAAATATTTATTTATTTGCTTTAGTTGTGCACAATGCGTTTATTTGTACGTGGTGCTGAGGATCGAACCCGGGCCACGCACATGCTAGGCAAACGCTCTACCGCTGAGCCACAACCCCAGCCCCTCCTTTTTTTTATTTTTACTTTTCAAACTTGCAATCTTCCTGCCTCAGCCTCCCGAGTGGGTGGGATTACAGGCATGCACCACTGCACCCTACTAGCATAATGCATTAAGATGAGATTTCATTTACTTTATTGTATATATTGATCATTTGTTCCTCTACAGTATTCCATTACATGGATTTACCACAGTTTGTTTATCCATTCCTTCGTTGAGGCGTGTTTAGATTGTTCCTGTTTTTTAAAAATGGAAAACTAGAGTGGTTGCCTAGAATGCGTGAAGGCTTAGATTCCAGCCTCAGCTTTGAAAAAAATAAAATGAAAATGAGAAACTAAGTAAGTTTAAAAGTTTAACCCAATAGGTGCTATTTGAAAGTCCTAAGTGATGTAAGAAGTTCAAAGTTAGAAGTAGCTGGGTGCGGTGATGCATACCTGTAATCTCAGCGGTTTGGGAGGGTGAGGCAGGAGGATCACAAGTTCAAAGCCAGCTTCAGCAATTTAGAGAGGCCCTAAGCAACTCAGTGAGACCCTGTCTCTAGATAAAATATGAAAAAGGGCTGGGGATGTGGCTCAGTGGTTAAGTGCCCTGGGTTCAGTAAGTGCATTCTTTTTTTTTTTTTTTTTTTTTTTTTTTTTGTGGTACCAGGGATTGAACTCAGGGGCACTCACCCACTGGGCCATATCCCCAGCCCTTTTTTTGTATTTTATTTGGAGACAGGGTCTCACTGAATTGCTAAGTGCCTCACCATTGCTGAGGCTGGCTTTGAACTCGCGATCCTCCTGCCTCAGCCTCCCAAAGTGCTGGGATTACAGGCGTGCGCCACCGCGCCCGGCAGTAAGTGCATTCTTTAAGAGTAGAACGTCCCTCAGTTTGCCTGTGCCAAATGTTTCCCCATAATTAGACTCAGGTTATACATTTTTTGCAGGAATACCACCAAAGCTATGTTGTCTCCTCAAGTATTTCATGTCCTGAGGCATATGACATTGTTGCTGGCCCCATATTGGTAATGTTAGCTTTGATCACTTGATTAAGGTGATATCTACCATGTTTTCCTCTGAAAGCTGCTGCTGGTTTTTCCATTGAAGGTAATAAGTAAGTTGTGGCAGGATGGTTTGATTTACATAAATACCCTGTTCATTATCAAACTTTTACCCATTACCCATTCATTTTATCATCCATTGATGATTTTCTAACTCCATCATATTTTTGTTAACTGATTGTCCTGTAAGGAAGAATGTGTATTGTATGAACTCACTTTTTTCTTCATTTCAGTACTGGAGATTGAACCCAGGGCTTCATGCATGTTAGGCAAGCACTGTGCCACTGCGCTCTACCCCCAGCCCTTTTATTTTGAGACATGGTCTAAGTTGCCTCAAACTTGTGATCCTCTGGTTGTAGCCTCCTGAGGAGTTATGGTGTCAGGCATGCTCAGCTAACTCATAAATTCTTATTTTATTCAATGGGTTATAATTCACTAGTATCAATTATTTTGATGCTATGAGCACCCCTGATTTGGCCAGAGCATTCATAGCATCAAACCCTTCATGCTGACTCTTGCCCTGTGAATCTTTTTAGTACTGCCTGACTCAAGAAAATACTCCAGGCTCATCTGTACTTTGCATGTACCAGCCTTGGAACCAGTCATTCCTCCTGATTCCCTTTAGTGGAGTATGGTGTTTAGAAACCACAATGTGACTGATAGTTGTGGGCTCATTGTTACTACTTCTAGGCCTTTTCAGCAGACACAGTGGACATGCAACATGCCTTATTTAAGTTTTGCTTTTTAATTAGGCATTTAAGGAATGTATGCAATAACTAAGTGTGATTTATATCAGTCTCCTTACTCATGTAGCCATCAGTTTGTTAGCAGTTAGAATAAGGAGTTTATAACACTAGTTAAATACCATCTGTATGTGACATCTTTGTAGATTTTTTTTTTTATATATACAGGAGGCAGATTTTTTTTTTTTTTTTTTTTTTTTTTTTTTTGTAAATAGACAATATTGATCAGTGGAAAGAGCACACTATTGACTTTCAGTCATACTGCCTGTTTTGTGCATATTAAACTTTTCCTCACTTAGAAAATACTGAAAGTATCTATTTTAGGGAAACAGAAAACAGCTGCCACACAGTATAGTTGTTTTTTTTCATTTTCCAGTGCTTTTTCCTTTCTTCTTATGTCTCTAGTTCATATCACTGTTTAAATGATCAAAAGTGGTTTTAGTTATTAAATTATAGCCATCACCCAGGGACTTGGAAAAAATGAACTTGAATTTTTTGTACAGAATGGGAAATATACCCAACTTGTTGAAGACAGTTGTTTGGATGAGGAGCACCTCCCACTTATCCTGGAGGGTTTCTTTTGTCTTCCAACTCCCAGCTCTTAGGGCTATGTTTCTGTTGTAATGGGACCATTTGCCTTCTCTAAGGTCAAGGGGAATTGCTGATTGAGAATGAACCTTACTTCCTAGTCCTTAGGGATGTTGCATAACCAACTCTAATAAGAACAAACTGATTAGGGTTAACTGTAGATTTTGCAATGGAAATTTAAAATGTAGGATTTTTTATTCTTCTCATGCACTAAGAATAATAGCAACCACTTTTTTTTAAAATTAAACAACCCTTAAGAT
Source organism: Tamias sibiricus (assembly GCA_025594165.1). NCBI lineage: Eukaryota > Metazoa > Chordata > Mammalia > Rodentia > Sciuridae > Tamias > Tamias sibiricus. The sequence goes on from CM046658.1 coordinate 46,330,024, forward strand.
ACAATTCACATGCCACACAAATCATCCATTCTAAGTGTACATTCAGCAATCTAGAATTGTGCACTCAGTGCCATGATCAATTTTAGAAAATTTTCATCATCCACAAAGAAACTGCAGACCCATTACCCATCATTCCCTAGTCCCTTCCTCCTTGCAGTCTCTGGAAACCACTCCTCTACTTTCTGTCTCTGTGGATTTGTCTACTCTGGACATTTCATATAAATGAAATAATGCAATGTGTGGTCTTTCACTATTGTCTTCTTTCGTTTAATATAATATTTTTCAAGATTCATCCATGTATGTCATGTATCAGTGCTTTATTCCTTTTTGAGGCCAAATAATATCCTATTTGTAAGAGGGGCCCCATTTCTCTACATCCTTTCTCTACCAGTCCTACTCTGTGTGAAGTGGTTTCTCATTGTGATATTGATTTGCATTTCCTAAGTAGCTAATGATGTTAAGCATCTGTTCATGTGTTTATTAACCATTTGTATATCATCTTTGGAGAAATGGCCCTTTGTAACTTGGGTTATTTTTAAGTCTTTTTATTGTTGAGTTGGTAAGAGTTTTGTTTTGTTTGTTTGTTTTTTCCAGTACTGGGGAATGAACCCAGGGCTGTCTACCACTGAGCTACATTTTAGTCCTTTTCAAGTTTTCCTTTTGAGACAGGGTTTTGCTCAGTTGCCCATGGTGGCCTGAACTTTTCAATCCTCTCACCTCAGCCTCCTGAGTAGCTGGGATTATGGGTATGACAACTGTTCCTGGAGTGAGAGTTCCTAAACAGTTCCTTTTTGAGGGTCTGGTATGTGCCAGACCATGCATGTTAGGTACTTCACATTCAGTTTTACTTTTTTTCCTCAGTGTTGGAGACTGAACCTAGAGACCATATACAAGCTTGGTGAGTGCTCTACCACTAAGCCACGCTCCCAGCTACACATCTTTGTTTAATCCTCATAAAAACCCTACATGGTCAGTATTATATACCCTGTTTGTAGGTGAGATTGATGATCAGAGTTAAAACAGTTTATCTAAAGAAAGCCTCAAATGGTGGGAATCAAGGTTCTTTCTAACCATCATCTGTCTCAGGTCAGGGTACCTGTTTTTTTTTTTTAAATTATTTATTTACTTATTCATAATGCACAAGTATAGTATCTTTTTACATACAACTGCTTATATACAAAGTATATAAGTACCATTCAGATCTTCAATCATGCATTTAGGATAATGATATCCATCTCATTCAACCACCAATTTTTTTTCCTTCCCCCCTCCCCCTTTGCTCCCTCCCTTCCCCTCCCTTTCCGTTGACCATTCTAGTGTTCCTCTGATCCTATGTACCCGCTTCCAACAACACTGTGAACTAGCCTCCTTATAACAGAGAAAACATTCGGTATTTGGATTTTTGAGATTGACTAATTTCACTTAGCATTATATTCTCCAACTTCATCCATTTACCTGCAAATGCCATTATTTTATTCTCTCTTATTGCTGAGTAAAATTCTATTTTGTATATATACCACTTTTTCTTTATCCACTCATCTACTGAGGGACATCTAGGTTGGTTCCACAACCTACCTATTGTGAATTGTGCTGCTATAAACATTGAAGTGGCTGTGTCACTGTAATATGCTGTTTTTAAGTCTTTTGGGAATAGACCCAGGAGTGGGATGGCTGAGTCATAGGGTGGTTCCATACCCATTTTCCCAAGAAATCTCCATACTGCTTTCCATAGCGGTTGCACCATTTTGCAGTCCCACCAGCAATGTATGAGTGTGCCTTTTTCCCCACATCCTCTCCAACATTTATTGTTGTTTGTGTTCTTGATAGCTGCCATTCTGACTGGAGTGAAATGAAATCTTAGAGTAGTTTTGATTTGCATTTCTCTAATTGCCAGCGATGTTGAGCATTTTTTCATGTATTTGTCGATTAAATGTGTATCTTCTTCTGAGAAGTGTCTTTTCAATTTCTTAGCCCATTTATTGATTGGGTTATTTGCTTTTTTGGTGTTAAGTTTTTTTAGTTCTTTATATATTCTAGAAATTAGTGCTCTATCTGATGTGCATGTATTAAATATTTGTTCCCAATTAGTTGGCTCTCTATTCACCTCACTGATTGTTTCTTTTGCTGAGAAGAAGCTTTTTAGTTTAAATCTATCCCATTCATCAATTCTTGGTAATAGTTCTTGCGCTACAGGATTCTTATTAAGGAACTTGGGGCCTAATCTGACATGTTGGAAATTGGAGCTTACTTTTTCTTTTATTAGGCGTATTGTCTCTGGTCTAATTCCTAGGTCCTTGGTCCACTTTGAATTGAGTTTTGTGCATGGTGAGAGACAAGGGTTTAATTTCATTTTGTTGCATATGGATTTCCAGTTTTCCCAGCACCATTTGTTGAAGAGGCTATCCTTTCTCCACTGTACATTTTTGGCGCCTTTGTCTAACATAAGATAGCTGAAAGGTACCTGTTTTGTAGACTGTTGTGTTCCCAGTCTTTGACAGTGTTTAAATGAAGCCTGTATAGGTCTTACAATGAAATTTTTTAGCAATCTAGAGGGAAGTCATACACCAAGTAGGATATTCTGCTGGTTTTTCTTCAGGGTCCTTTCCAATAGTTTACATACTGGGTTTATTCTAGGAAATTTATATGTAAACCAAATTTAAATAAAATCAATCAGAATTTAGTTTTGCTAAAAGAACTTTTGTATAAAGAAACCAAATGAGAAGCTGGGTCTGGTGGCCCTATGTCTGTAGTCCCAGCACTGAGGAGGCTGAGATGGGAGGATCACTTGAGCCTGGGAGCTTGAGACCAGCTTGGATAACATAGTGAGACCCCGTATCAAAAACCAAACAAAACAACAAAAAAAGAATAAACTTTTTTGAGTGTGAATATTCTCTTTCTGAATTTCAGTTAATATCTTCAGTTTCTGTTGAGCAGGGTACACATCAAATAAACTATAAGGAGGGGTTTTCAGAAAACATTGATAGCATACCACATATTAACTTTTTCCTAATCTGGATGAAAAGTTGGTTAATCAGTAACTTGATGAGCTTTTCAAAACAAACAAGATAAAGAGATATTCTGTGACCTTTGGGAACATGTCTGGACATCACCACATAACAAGTCATTGTACACAAATAATATCAATTCTTATTTTATTATAAAAAGTTAAGATGTGGCAAGTTTGGAGAAATACATGGTGGTGGGTAAAGGTTGAAAATTCAACCATTGATTAAATGGAATTGGTTTGTGGAGGAAAACTAATTATTGCCACCTGGTTTTAGATCACTCATTCAGACTATGTGCTGAGAACTGGTGATGCTAAGTGTTTTGTTTGTTGCTGTTGTGTGTTTTTTTTTTTTTTTTTTTTTTTTTTTTTTTAATGTGGCATCTGCTTTTGAGAAGTGGATCTTCACTAGGGTCTCATAGAAAAGGAGTTTCCTGGGCCAGGTCTTGAAGGGAGAAGCAGAGTTTGCCAAGAAGGAGATGTTCAGACCCAGAAGCAAAGCCACGGCCCTGAAGTTTCCCTGCTCTTCTGCTTTAGATCCATTCCTGGTTCCTATTAGTGTGATGCCCCTAGTAGGCTTACTTTTCAACTTCTTAGATTTGCCATAGCCATTCTTTCATTCCCACTGTGCTGATTGCTTTACTTTAAGCTTTGTTGAGAATATGGCAGCTTGATAGACCTGTCTGGAATTGCACCTATCTGATCCTGTTTCTTCCCTTCAGCCTCCTTGGCTTAGATCCCTTGCCCTGTCACCTTCTTAAGATTTCTCTCCTTCCACCTCCTTTCCTCTGGTTTATTATCTTCATCAGGCGTACATCCTCTGATAAATCAACCTTGAAACCAAACCATACATTCCTTGAAATTCTGACATATGCTACATCTTGAATAAACCTTTTAGACATTAAGTGATAGAATCTAGTCACAAAAAGACAAATGCTGTATGATTTCACTTATATGAGGTACTTATGGGTGGTCACAATCATAGAGATAGAAAGCAGAATGGTGTTTGCCAGGGATAGGAGGAAGTGGGAAATAGGGAGTTATTACTTAATGGATACAGAGTTTCAGTTTTACAAGATGAATAGAGATGGATGTTGGTGATGGTTGTACAACATCATGAACATATTTAATACCACTGAACTGTGTGGCACATGGTTGTAGTCCCAGCTACTCAGGAAGCTAAGGCAGGAGGATCACAATTTTAAGGCCAGCCTGGGCAAGTTAGTGAGAACCTTTCTCAAAATAAAATTTTGAAAAGAGCTGGAAATGTAGCTCAGTGGTAGAGTGTATCCTTAGCATGCACAAAGCCCTGAATTCCATCCCCAATACTAGGGAAAAAAAAAAAAAAAAACGAAAAGAAAAGGTAATTTCTTTTCTTGTGTCATATTATTTTAACACAGTGGAAAAAGTAGAAATATTTTTTAAAGTACATCCAGGAAGAAATACTACATTTCTTGAAGAGATTAAAGAGATTAGTCAAAGATTCTATTCTTTTTCCTACCTCAAAACAAGAAGATAACCTTCCTTGATACCATGTTCCCCTCTAAAGACCATTCCATTTCACTGTTCCCCTAAAAGAATGTCTCAAAAGAACCACACTGTCCTGTTTCCTTCTCATTCCCCCTTAGTCCACTGTAATTGATCACCACCTTCTGTGGCTTGAAGCGGCTTTTGTCAAGGTCATGGTTACCTTGTTACCAAATCCAGTGGATGCTTGACCTTTGGCAGTGTTTGACATGGTTTACTCCTCCCCCTGAACTCCCTCCCCTCTGGGCTCATGCTTTCCTGGGTTTCTGCTTGAGTCTTCCCAGTCTGCTGCCTCCTCCCCTTCTGTCCCAGACTCTAAATAATGGGGTTCTGAAGGGCATTGTCCTGGGCTCTCTTTCTCTATAATTCCCTTATGGTCCATTCCCAAGGATTTAAATATTTGGCTCATGCTGATTGTTTTTGTCAGCTTTTCCACCGCTGTGACCTGACTAGCACAATTGTAGAGGAGGAAAAGTTTATTTAAGGGCTCAAATGGTTTCAGAGGTCTCAGTCCATAGAAGGTTGGCTCCATCATGGTGGAAGAAATGTGGCAGAGGGAAGCAGCTCACATGGTGATCAGGAAGCAGAAAGAGAGGTCCCCACTTGCCGGGTACAAATATGTACCCTAAAGCCATGCCTCCAATTCCCATCTCCTCCAGCCACACCCTGCCACCACTTAGGTTACCTCTCAGTTAATTCCTATCAGGGATTAATTCACTGATTGGGTTAAGACTCTCACAACTCATTTGCTTCTCCTCTCTACCTTCTTGCATTGTCTCACAAGTGAGCTTTTGGGGGATACCACATCTAAACCATAACACTTATGATTGCTTCATTTTTATCTCTAGCCTAGACCTCTCATCTGAGCCCCAGACTCTCATCCAACTGCCTTCTGGTCTCTCATACTGACTGTGCCTGAAACAGAAAGTTGAACTCCTCTATTCTCTATATTCTTCCATATCTCAGTAAATGGCACAGTTGTTCCCAGTTATGCTCAAACTTCTGAATCTTCCTTGCCCTTGCGCCTGGCTTCCTCACCTAGGTTTTTGTCCCCTCTCCCCATATCATTCTGTACATTGTTGTAAGAATAGTCACAAACTATTTCTTTTCCCTGTTACCATTTCTGTGGCTTTCCAGATTCCCTACTTTGGCTTGTTTGCATAATCTGGTCTCTGCCTAACTCTCTAATTTCATTTCATGTCGTTTTCCCTTACTCATTGTGTTCTAGTGAGGCTGGTCTTTTTTTTTTTTTCTGTGTGTATTTTTTATTTTATTTTTTAATTTATTTTTATTCTAATTTGTTGTACATGCTTGCGGAGTACAGTTCATTTCATATTACATATAAAGAGTACAATTTCTCAAGTCACTGGTTTTACATACAGTATTTTCACACCACTTGTGTTATTTTATTTTCTGTTAATATACCAAGTTCTTTTCTCCCTCAGGATCTCGGCAGTTTCCTCTTTGAATAGCTAACTCCTTTTCTTCCTCTAATAGAGTAGTAGCTTGAAATTATTTGCTCAAAGAGTCATTTCTTGACTGTCCTACATAAAGTAAGTTCCTCTTTTTCTTTGTGAAAATATGTGCTACAATTTGCAATCATTTGAGAAATACATGGCTTTTTTTTTTTTCTTCCAGCGGAAGAATATAAACTCAGTGAGGACAGGGACTGGGTCTGACAGCTTCACCCTTATATCCCCAGTGCTCCTGGCAATGTAGCAGAAGGTCACTAAATGTTTATAAAATGATAGAAAGAGGGAAAGGAACAATGGACTGGGAGCCTGTATAGGGAGGGTGAAAAGGGGGAAGAAAGAAAGAAGGGCTATTGATTGAATAGCTGCTGTGCTCCTCTCCTCTAGACATTTCCTTCCTGCATTCCAGTCTGCTGCGGTATGTGAGAGGAATTACCTGGCAGCCTCAGCTGCCTTCTTCTTCCTCAGACTGCTGGGGTTTCTGTCCATACTTAACCTTGAGGCTCTGAATCAACAGTAGTTATGGTTCTTGTTGTTCACCATGGGCCACAAACTCTGCTAGGTGATCCCCTTTAATCCTGCAGTCTTTGGAACATTCTACCTCTTCCCTCCCTCCCAATGTGCACTGCAGTGAAGTAGCTTGCTCAGAATCATATCACTTATGAGTGGAGGAGGCCCTTCAGTTCAGCCTGTGCCTCTGTTGGCTGTATAAAGGCTGTGTTCCTTGTGCCACATCAGGCCATATTTCTGTAGTTGTTTCCTAAGTATCAAACAACCAGTGGACAGATGGTTGTTAAACTCTTGTATTGCAGAAAAAAAAAAAAAAAAAAATCTCAAGTCCAACCTGCTTACTTTCCAGTCCCTTATTTCCCTGTTCTAATTATTATCTTTCACTTGGACTGTTGAAGCTACTTGGTTGATCTCCCTGCCCTCCTACAAACTCCCTTACAGTTTATTTTTCAGCTGGCATGTACTCCCTCTATATCCCCTTAACCAGCTTTATTTTCTTCATAGTAACTATATTTTTTATTTATTTGCTTGCCAATTGTCTCTCTTCTCTGCTAATATAAGTTTCATGGGGGAGCTTCTTTGGTCTACGGTATTTTCAAGCACAATGTCTAGCACCTAATGAGTGCTCAATATTTGGTGGAAAACTAGGAAAAAGGATTGTTTTATGTGCTTTTTGAAAATTTTAGACAAGAATTGCAATATCTTGAGGAGTTTTTGAAAATTACTATTGTATAAATGTTGAAAACCCTAGTACCCATGAATTGAAATTGATCCTTTCCCCCAGTTCTTTTAGAACACATCAGATCGAGGCTGCTCCCACCAGCGCTGCCAATGATGGATTTAAGGCAGACCTTGTCTTTAAGGAGATCGAGAAGAAGCTTGAAGAGGTGAGATCTGCGTAAAACATTGCCAGGGACTCTGAGGCTGGGAAGTGCACACAGGTTTCAAGTTGTGGCATAAGTTGAGAATTTATGTCATGTTGTCAAGTATTGAGTATTTTTAGATTTCTGAGAGTTTAATTAAGGCTTCCTTGCAATTCTAGTAAGATTGTTATTTCAGAAATGTATAGATCTCCAGATGGAGTTAAAGAACTAGAATAAATAAGGTTTAAAATTGTCACTGTTTTCTCAGTCCCTTGTCAGAGATTCAGTTCTGGACAAAGTTCATGTGTAAAGGGGGTTCTCGTTTATTTTGGTGTAATTTCCTTCTGAATTAAAAAGATTTTACCTAGAATCATTCCAAAGAATAATATTTAAATGAGCCTTTAAATGTACATGATGTCAAAATTCTTTTTAAAAAGGAATCATTTGTATTTGATTTCTCTATTTTTCTGTACTAGAAGTTGAACATAGGGCCTTGTAAATGCTGGGCAAGCGCTCTACCACTAAGCTACATCTCTGGCCCTTTTTATTTTGAGACATGGTCTTGCAAGTTAACCAGGCAGGCCTTGAACTTGTGATCCTCCTGCCTCAGCCTTCCAAGTGATTGGCATTACAGGCATGTGCCACCACACCTAGATGTTTTTTCAAAGTAATTTTTAACTGATTGTTTTCTTATAAGAAATGATACTAATTTAAAAAAATTACATTGTACAGAAACACACAAAAAATAAAAATTTTAAACTTCCCCAAATTTTTACTACTCAGAGTTCACTGAAGTGTTAATAATGATGAACATTCATTCAGACATTTCTCTCTGTACATAAAATTACAGTATAATGTTGGGTTTTTAAATTATACTATATATGCAGATATTTTTGTACAATAATCAGTTTTTGATAATAATCATGCAGAAGCAACTTAATAGTAGGATTATTCTCCTTTGACAGAATTAGATATTTATTTCATTGTTTCAAATTTAGGAATATCTGGGATTTCATTATTGATTTTACTTGAGACCATGCAAGGTGCAGTTACAGTCATATTACACATCTGAACTCAAAGTGGACTGAAGTAAATAAGAGGATTCAGAACTTTAAGCTGTGTATTTCACTCCAGTTAGAGCCACAGAAAAGCAAACACTGTGCAAGTTTCATAATCTCTATTGCAGGGCACAGCATCTAAGGTGATTACACTGTGGGTGGGAGGCAGCTGTGTCTTGTGAAAGGGCCTAATAGTTCCAGAATCTTCATAATGATCAGCAGCCTTCCTGAGATGGAGCAGGGCCAGGCCAGCAGCTCCAGGAGGGTGGCACTGACCCAGAAGCTGCAGGAGGTTCACATGGTCATCTTGTGAGGTTGTACCTGCATGGGGCTACCTGTTGTTTTGTAGCCTGCTGTTTTCTCATGCTGTTTCTTGCCCATAAATATAAATCTTTACCATCCCTTTCAGTACATAGTATGTGCTTGCACATATGTATCATAATTTATTTAACTAGCTTCCTATGATTAATATCAGGTTGTATTTAAATTTTGAAAGTAAAACATTACTATAATGAATTTCCTTTTACACTTCTCTTTAGGTCCTTATGCCAGGATCAACTTAGTTTAATAATTAAAGGACAGAATTGTTGGATAGTTAGATATATACATTTCTCATTTTAATAGTTTGCAAAAATCCCCACCAGAAAGAGGGTACTGGTTGGTGGATTTACTAACAATTCAGGAGAATTAACTGTCTTTCTTCATAGCTTCTCTAATACCGTGTTGGCTGCTTTGCCAACCTAGTAGGGAAAAAAACTCATTATTGTGTTTTCAATTTCTTTAACTGTCCACTGTAAAACGAAGATGGGCTCTATGAGGGCTCAGCTTGATTTTTTCCCTTTTTTTTTTAATCTTTTTTTTAATATCTTTGTTTTATTTATTTATTAATGTACATACATATGTATGTGGATCTGAGGATCGAACCCAGTGCCTCATGCATTCGAGGCAAACACTCAACCACTGAGCTACAACCCCAACCTCTCTTTTCCTTTTTTAACTGAAGTCTGTTTGAAAATCAAATCAAAGGATTAGTTTAGAGATCATCTAGTATGAGGTCTAAGGTACAGCCATAGATCAATCATTGAATACTTCATCACTGGTATTAACAAAGCAGTGCTGTTTTTATTTTGCAGTATGCTTTTAGCTTTGCAAATGTATGCCTCTTGCTCCCATTTCAATTCCTTTCTCTTCCATGAACTCACCCCCATAGACCTTGTCCCCTTGTTTCTTTTCTCCTTCCCACGATTGTCAGTTTCCTCAGTGTTTGCAGCACTAGAAAGTGAAAGTCTTGGAATCTTTTGTCAATTCATGCATTTTCTGCATTAGCAAAGGCTGCCTAGTAAGAGATTTTATTTCCACTTTTGTCTGTTAGCAATACTCCATTGCCCTTCTTTGAATCTGTCTTAATTTTTTGTCCCTATTAAGTTTACAACAGGAGCTACTCCTTGACCTTTTGCCTACTCAGAAAGAAGTACTTTTCTTCCCATAAGGAGGCAGTTAGAACTTTCTTAGTACTAATGATCTCCAGTTTCGCAACTGTGTTTTGTTTTCCTTTAACTCTCTGTCCTCCTGCTTCATTTCCTTGAATACTATCATTCCCACTTCAAATGAAAATGCTCTATTGACCAAGGGATGTGATTTTCTAAGAGTCAGTTGGTTCTCAGAAGTAATACCAAGTACAAATTAATCTATATTTGTCTTAACGGAGGTAGGAGGGTAAGTAGTAGTAAGATTGCAGCAATTTCTCTTCAAGCATGTGGATGGAATTTCTAAATGTTTGCTGTTGTTTTCCTGCTCTAACTTGTCGGCATCTGCTTATAGATGTATTCCTGAGCCATTGTGTAAGCAGATGGTATGGATGCACCTAGAATAGTCCTTCAGGGGCCACTGGCCACAGAGGAAATCTGGCTCTTGGGAGTCCTAGCACACCATACCAATATTATTAACTCCCTCTCCTGGGTCATCTCCACAGTGAGAGAAGACTCCAGGGAATGTGGGGAAGACTGAACTTTCTTCTAATTCATGTTATGATAGCAAATACTGTTGCAAGTGGAACGCAGAGTAGTCCAGCGGGGTCCAGGAAGGTGAGTGTGACGGCAAAAACACCACGCCGGGAGCCAGGTTCAGTGACACAGACTCAAGATTAATGCGGAAATAGAGCGCTTTAATATATCCACAGACAAAGAAGGCAAATAGCCAACAGCAATGAATACAGCAAGTTTGCGAATGTGTAGCAAAATAGCCGCTCTTTTCATGGTTTCTTAATCTACTCTGGGCTAGGACAAACTGAGCTTTGCTCCTTTTCAAGACAGAAGAAACAAGAAAGAAACATTCTCATTTGCAAGCAATGTTTCTTTTCTATCTATTCTATACCTCTTGGCAGAACGTTCCATTTGCAGACACGCCTGGTCCAAGGGGTAACTCTAAGAGCCTCGTTAGGAGAGGACTCCTGTTTCTAGACTCAAGGAAGGTGACGCCCCAAACACTCACGAGAAGCGGACTTGATGCAAATAGCAAGAGGACTTTTACTCCAAGCACGCTGGGGCCCACAGTCGTACACCTCACAGGGGTAGAGGGCTGTGGACCCCGAGTGTAGAATCACGACAGTTTTTATAGGGTGCAAGACAAAGACCACACAGCACAACCCAATCATTTCATAGTATCATGAGCCCGCGTGTTATGGGCCTATCAATTCATACCACCCCGTAGCTTTTAGGCCAATCTCTTTAAATTGTCCAAGCCCGCGCACCCTAGACCAATCGGCTTGTAACACACCATAATTTTTCTCCTTTGTTTTAGGGTTCTGCATTTGCACGGGCTTCTAGGCGGGAAATGACGTAGTGCAGCAAAGAAGAGTCACTAAGTTACTGGGGCAGATGTCAGGCCGGAGATTCCAGCACATAATCTTTCCTTTTATGGTGCAAGCAGTTTACAGAAGCTAGATAAAGCGGTTAGTCAGCCTATTCTCTGTTATCTTACTAGACCAGGATCACGTATTCAGGGGCCTGTCCTACACCCTTTCACCTAGTTCTATACAGAAAGCAGGTTTTGGAACAGCAAGAAGGGTTTTTTACCTATTTTTCTGGGGGGGCAGGGTCTGGCATCTGAAATATTTAGAAGGCTGGGGTGGGGGCTGGAGTTAGGGTGAGTTTGGGGCCGTTTGGTGGGCTAGGCTATAATTTTTATTCTTTCATAACAAGCGCCTCATTTGCAAGAACACTTGCACCCATTACTTCTGATAAACCTTGGTGACAAGCGCCTCGTTTGCAAGAACGCCTGCACCCCTCTTGTTTCTTCTTATCTGTTCTACACCTCTTGGCAGAACGTTCTGTTTGTAGACACGTCCATCAAGTACCACCAAGCGCCTCATTTGCAAGAACGCCTGGAGCCACTACTTTTGATTCTTTACATCCCAGCTTATAGGAGAAGAGGAAGTATCGTTAGCCAGTGTGCTTTGATGGGAGCTTGGCTCACAGCAGAGGTGTGCCTCTAGCTTCTGAGAGGACGCAGGTGTGCCTGCTCCATGGTCAAGCATCCTCCTTCAGTGCCGTACACATGGCCTGAGGAATTCCTTCAATTCCCCCCTTTTCTTTTATTGAGCCAGCATTTACTTCAACCAACATTGCTTGCTTTGTACTACACGAGGTAGGCGGTTATATAAGCATTTTAATTATTTCCAAGCGTAGTATTAGTATATTAGCAGTATCAAAAAGAAAAGTAAGTTAGTTATGATTCACTCGTGCTGATTCCAGCAGAATTGGTGGTTATAACTGCTAAGACACAAATTAAAAGCATAGCAGGATTATCTCCCTCCCCAGGAGGCACCAGCCGTCGCGCATCATCACATGCGTGTTTAATAGAACCCCAAGTGAGCGGTGAGACTTCCCCATATCGGGGACCCCCTTCTCCGTCGTCGGGTTGGCCCTCCCGATGGGCGAATTGAAGAATCAGTCAGGGTCAGTCGTTCTGTTTCTTGAGTTGGAGGTCTTACGGGATAAGGTGGTGTCCCTTGAAGCGGTGTATGGCCGGACATTTTTGCTAGGTATCCGGATGGGATTTGGTTGGTCCTGTGGAAACACACAAGCAAAACCTCGCCCTTGGGTTAGTAGTGGATGGGGCCCCTTCCATTGGGAGGTAAGGGGATCTTTCCAGGTGACCATAGGTACTGCTGTGAAACGATTAAAGGTACCCCAGTGGCGAATAGCTGGGGTAAGGCCAGTAGCATCAAAGGTTAAAAAATTTAAAAGGAATAACATTTTATTCAGTGTGTATGTAAGTTTAGGGGATTGTTCCCCCCTTTCCTTTTTTAGTAGCTCTTTTAGTTGTCTGTTAACTCGTTCTACAATTGCTTGTCCTGTTGGATTATATGGAATACCAGTAACGTGTTGGATACCCCAATCTTTACACCATTGGTTGAATTTTGAGGATGTATATGCAGGTCCATTATCAGTCTTTATTTTCCAAGGAGCACCCATAATCATGATAGTGTTCATGACAGCATTTATGACATGTATTGTTTTTTCACCAGATTGGGCTGTGGCAGACATAAAGCCCGAATGAGTATCAATGATGACATGAATGTATTTCAGTTTACCAAATGATGGATAATGGGTAACATCCATTTGCCAAAGGGCGTTAGATTGAAGTCCTCTGGGATTAACTCCGTGAGGTTCAAGAGGACCTAGAGATAGCAAAGGTGCACATTTATGGCAGTCTCTTACTAAGTGTTTACATTGAGCAATGGAAAGGTTTGGAAATAAATGTGCCAAAGCCCATGGAGTGCAGTGGAATTTAGAGTGTAATTCCCAGGCTTGTTGTAGTAAAGGAATAGAAAGTTCTGCTGCACTGACCAATAAATCTATTTGCTTATTTCCTTCTGACAAAGGTCCAGGGAGCTGTGTATGTGCTCTTAAATGCTGAATAAACCAAGGTGTAGTTCTTTCTTCTAATAAATTTTGTAATATTGATATATCTGAATTATTTGTGCTCCAGAAGATTTAACATAGGCATGGCCTAACCCTTTGCAAAAATTGGCAACATAGATGGAATCAGTAAATAGGTTAATAGATTCTTTGTGATCACTTAATGCTAATATTACTGCTCTTAATTCTCCCTGTTGAACAGTTCCGAGATTAGGATGTATTTTGGATCCAGTTTGTTCTACTAAGGATTTATAGCTAATATATCCATATTTGTTTCTACTGGCATCTGTAAATATTATTGTGGCATTTGGGATTGGCGAACCAACAGGCTGACTAAATGATGGAAAATGTATAGGTAAACCAAGATGAGACTGAACTGTAGAATGTTTAGGGTAGTGATTGTCTATTTGGCCTGTGTAGCCTTCTAATACCGTCTGCCAGTAAATGTTGTTTTGAATTAGAGAATTTAACATTTCTTTGGTAATGGGCACTATGATCATATCGGGATCTCTATTGAAGATTCTTTTTTTTTTTTTTAAATATTTATTCACTTGCTCTAGCTGTACACAATGCGTCTATCTCTATGTGGTGCTGAGGATCGAACCCGGGCCGCGCACGTGCTAGGCGAGCACTCCACCGCTGAGCCACAATCCCAGCCCCTCTATTGAAGATTCTTTTAGTGGTATCTCTCATTTTAATGGCCATCAGAGCCAATAGGTCATGTCTAGGAGTAGCCTTCATTAGGGTACTAGCGCTAAGATGAACAAACAGTAGTGGTCCATCTTGAAATAGCATGCCAAAAGGAAGTTTTTCCAGACTGAAAAATTAGAGCTTGTATAGGCTGCTTAGGTTTTATTCTTTGTAGTGTTAATTGTTGTAAGTTGTTATTGATAAGGTCAATTACTTTCAACGCCTCAGGAGACAAAGGTTTAGACTCATTTAAGGAGGAGTATGTAGTTAATAAAGAAAACAAAGGGTTTAATTGTTCTTTCATCGGGGACATAAATGATCTGTATCAATTTATATGACCGCACAACTGTTGTAATTTATTGAGACTATAAGTGGGCAAGATCAACAATTGTGGTCTTGCAGGACTTACAACTTGATCAATCTTATATCCTAGAAAAGTAAAAAGAGTGTAATTGAATCTTATCTTGGGCTATTTGTAATCCAATTAATTTTAAATTGTCTAATAGAAGGTTTTTACATTTTTCTAAATAACTTTTATTGGGAGTAGCTTTCAGAATATCATTTATATAATGAATGATGAGGCACTGGGTTTTTAAGGGCCTTGTGGCATGGGCTACATACATTTGACATATAGTAGGACTATTTTTCATCCCTTGTGGGAGCATAGTCCATTGATATCTCAACTGTGGTAATTGATTATTTGGTTCATAAACAGAGAAAGCGAAATAAGGCTTGTCTTTCTCATGCAAAGGAATGGAAAAGAAACAATCTTTGATATCTATAACATAAATGAAACGACCCAAAGGGATGACATGTGGAAGAGGGAGTCCAGGTTGTGTAGTCCCCATTTTTACCATATGTTTATTCACTGCTCTAAGATCATGTAGTAATCTCCATTTTGATTTCTCTCTCTTTTGTATCACAAATATAGGTGTGTTATGAGGGCTCGTAGAGGGTTCTATATGTCCTTTTTCCAACTGTTCTCTTACCAAATTTTTTAAATGAACCAATTTGTCTGGGGAAATAGGCCACTGCTCCACCCATATGGGTTCTGTCATGTCCCACTGTAGAGGGACAGGCTCTGGTTGTTGCACCCTACAGGATTGGGCAGTGGCCTCTAGAATTGGGGATAATGCCATTTGCCTGTTAAAGGGTCTGGCCAGCTTCCATCAGCAGGATTAACCCATCCTGATAATCCCTGTTTGTCATGTTCAATGATGTCCTCAAAAAACTCAGAACCTTCTGTAGTTATATGAGTTTCTAGTTGGCTTAATATGTCTCATCCCCACAAATTATTGGCAAGGCCTTCTACTATTAAAGGTGTAAATTTCCCAGTGGCTCCATCAGGATCAATCCAAGTAGCCGGTATAGCCAATTTACAAGAAGGTTGTATTCCTCCTACACCTTGTATATTAGGGCCAGTTACTGTGGGCCATGTTAAAGGGTATATCTTCCCTTTTCAACAACGTTATTTCAGTTCCTGTGTCAAGCATACCTTGTAATAGTGTTCCATTTACTTTCATACACATAAGAGGGCGCTGTTTCACAATAGGCACTGTCCAATGTAATGTTGGGTTTTTTGGAACCCCCCCTTACTGGGGCTGGGGGATGCCCCTTTTAGAGTTTAAAGGCTTCTCTTGATTATTAAATTTGAATTTACAATCTTTAGCCCAGTGGAATCCCTTTTTACATATGGGACATTTAGAGGGGGGAGTGGTTTTTGGCCTAGGTTGTAACGGGGGTTTTGGCTTAGTGCATTGACCTTTATAACGTCCAGGTTGACCACAATTCCAGCAACCTGCTTTAAATTGAGCCCCTTGTTGCATATATGTGTCTTGGGCCTGGATTATCCCTTGAGTTATGGCAGCTGACATCTGCTGAGTGTGTACTTCCTCTGGGCTGATATCTTTGGTTATGACAATCCAATCTTCTAGTGGCCCTGACCAGAAAGGGGCAATGACTTGCCTAAATTCTTTTTTACAACCTTCCCATATTAAATCTTTGGTCAGTGCCTCAGCAGCTGCTTCATTATCCACCCTTCATTTACTGCCTCAGCAAGAAGGTAAGAAATGATTCATTAGGTCCTTGAATAAGGCCACTTAATTTTTGACCTTGTCCTTTAATGTTACCTACTCTTTTAAAAGCCTTTAATGCTAGCACTCTGACCTGGTCAAAATATACAGGTGGGCCTGTTACTTGAACAGCTGGGCTTAAATATGGTTCAGTACCTTCTAAAGCATCTGCTAGTATGTTTACATAAGGTGTCCGTCCTGATTCTATATTCCTTTCTGCTTGTTCCATGCAAAGGTCTCTATATGCTGCTCCCCATAGCAAATATTGTTCTGCGCTAAGTATGAACTTTGCTATATCCTTGTAATCTTTTGGTACCATCAATTGTAGGGACATATCTTCTAATAATTGTTGAGCATATAGACCTTGAAGGCCATCTTCTTTCACTGCTTCCCTAAGCCTTTTTATGTCCGAGGCATCAGTAGGGTAATACGATAGTGGACCAGCCGCAGTGGGTGTAATATTTGCTGGGAAAACTTGAATTGCCGGAGACTTCCCAAATGCTGAAGAAGGCTTAATGCCTGATTGAACCCAATTAGTATCTCTTACTTAACATAAATTTGTAAAGGCTTGTAGCCAAGGAGATTTTTCCTCTCCTAAATTTGTGGAATTTTGGTAAGAGGAAAGTGAGGGATATATTGATTTTGGTTTCGATGGTGAGTTGTCACCCTCCCCTAACATGACATCTGGTATTTTCTCTTTTTCTCCTGCAGTTTTTATCTCCTGTTCTAAATTTATTGACGCCATGTTGTGGTGTACTTTCTGTTTCATTTTCTTGCAGCGCAAGGTCAGACATTTGCGCTGCAGGCACTCAGAGTTCTTTTGTTACTTCTTTCCTGACAAGATGCTAGTGGCATACTTTCTTTTTTATCTTCTTGCAATGAAAGTTTAAGCAGCTGTGCTGCAAGAACTAAGGGCTCTTGTTCTTTAACCTCCTGAAGACGTTTTTCTTCTTCTAGACAATCTATTAATATAGTTACTACTGACTATAAAGCACTGGGCACTGCATTAAATGTCTGTATTTGCCATTTTTTATTTTATGTAGGACTCGCCACCAGTGGTCTGAGTCCCAAATTGTCTGAGAGTTCATCCATGGACATACATCTATTACTATATCCCAAATACATGTAAGCTCTTTATCAGGCACCTTAATATGCCTATACGCAACAAAGTGGACAAAATAGCTACCTGTCCTTTTCCTTTTCTTACACATGGGGTTAAATTACCCATTGTTGCGTAGGTCACTCACCTGGCAGGCTTACCTGAACCTCCACTAGTTGCCCCACGTTGGGTGCCAGATATTGCAAGTTTGGGTGCCAGATGTTTCAAGTGGAATGCAGAGTAGTCCAGCAGGGTCCAGGAAGGTGAGTGTGATGGCGAAAACACCACGCTGGGAGCCAGGTTCAGTGACACAGACTCAAGATTAATGAGGAAATAGAGTGCTTTTATACATCCACAGACAAAGAAGGCAAATAGCCAACAGCAATGAATACAGCAAGTTTGCGAATGTGTAGCAAGTAGCCGCTCTTTTCATGGTTTCTTAATCTACTCTGGGCTAGGACAAACTGAGCTTTGCTCCTTTTCAAGACAGAAGAAAAAGAAAGAAAAGCAAAACTTTTCCACCTTTGCAGAACGTTCCATTTGCAGACACGCCGTCCAAGGGGGTGACAAGCGCCTCGTTTGCAAGAACGCTTGCACCCATTACTTCTGATAAACCTCGGTGACAAGCACCTCATTTGCAAGAACGCTTGCACCCCTCTTGTTTCTTCTCTATCTGTTCTACACCTCTTGGCAGAACGTTCTGTTTGCAGACACACCCACCAAGTACCACCAAGCACCTCGTTTGCAAGAACACTTGGAGCCACTACTTTTGATTCTTTACATCCCAGCTTATAGGAGAAGAGGAAGTGTCTTTAGCCAGTGTGCTTTGAAGGGAGCTTGGCTCACAGCAGAGGTGTGCCTCTAGCTTCTGAGAGGACGCAGGTGTGCCTGCTCCATAGTCAAGTATCCTTCTTCAGTGCCATACACATGGCCTGAGGAATTCCTTCAAATACTACTCTCCTGTCATAGGCTCATGTTTGGATGTGTTGATATAACCTACAGTTGTGGTACAGTGTAGTCAGATGGAAAGAGGAGTGAATGTGGGACTGTGATTGAATTCAGGTTTCACTACTTATTAACCATCTGTTTGTGCCCCTCGGGGAACATTGTTTAGTGGAAAGAGAGACATGGAAAATATTTTTCCAGAAAAAAATGACTACTTGGGTGCATGTGCAGACAGCCATCAGAATGTCTAATGGAGACAGAAAAGCCTTCCCAGAAGAATTAGCATGTGAACTGAGACTGAATGATGAGGTCAGGGTGGAAAAGAAGAATAGGAGTTGAGCATCATGGGACAAGGGGCATGAGCGAGGCGAGGGCATGGAGGCATAACAGAACTTAGCATTTATGTTCAAAATTATCAGTATTGTTAGAGCATAAAGTCTGTGAGGGAGAGAAAGTGGCTGGATTAAAACAGACAAATATGCCTCAGCTCATGAAGATTCCTATGTGATAAAGATAGACTTCACTCTGTTGGCTAGCGGAGGCCATGTATGAAATTCAAGCCATAAAGTGTTGGAAGGATATGTTAAGAATTTAAGTTAGCTTATGTTACATGAATTGCTTAGCAGCAGTATAGAAGATAGTCTGAAGGGTTCTTAACCTTTATGAGACTTTGTTCCTTTTCTACATAATTAGAAAAGTTTAAAGTTAATATCTACCCAGCTACATATAGGGCTTTATGAAGGTTAGAGAAAAAGTATTTGTACAAGTACTTGAAAACTTTGAAGCCCCCCTCCTCAGTTATTAAAATTCATTTAAAAAGTTTGAGTGAACTCTAAGGGAAACCAAAATAAGATAATTCCTTTTTTACTTAAAAACTTGACAGTGGTTTGGTTTTTTGGTTTGACTATAAAATATTGGTGGTTAATTTCAAAATATTCACATGAAAGATGCCTCCTGGCTTTTGAGATAAGAAGGCCTACACTGTATGTTTTTAGGACAGTTGCTTTGTCCTAAGACCCATGGTTGATTTCAGGTAGGCTCAGAATGATATACCTATATATAAGAAAAAGATTGACACACCCAGTAGGATGACTAAAAAAGATAATAATTAATGTTGTAAATGTGGAGAAATTGGAACTCTCATTCATTGCTAGTGGGATTATTACATGGTATAGCTACTTCAGAAAAACAGTTTGGTAGTTCCCAAGAAAGTTAGACATTACTTTATGACTCAGCAATTCCACTATATATACGTAAGAGAAATTAGAACTTACGTACACACAAAATGTTTTGCACAAATGTCTATCATAGGATTATTTTTTTTTTTTTTCTTTTTTTTGGTACCGGGGATTGAACTCAGGGGCACTCGACCATTGGGCCACATCCCCAGCCCTTTTTTGTATTTTATTAGAGACAGGGTCTCACTGAGTTGCTAAGCGCCTCGCTGTGGCTGAGGCTGGCTTTGAACTCGCGATCCTCCTGCCTCAGCCTCCCAAGTGCTGGGATTACAGGCGTGCGCCACCGTGCCCGGCTCAGGATTATTCATTTTTAAAAAGTGAAAACAACCATCAGTGGATGAATAAACAAAATAAGCTGCATCTATATAGTGGAATATTATCTGGCAGTAGAAAGGAGTAAATACTGATTGGTATACACTTCAACATGCACAAACCTTAAAAACATTATTCTAAGTGAAAGAAGCCAGTTACTAAAGAGCACACATTGGCTGGGCATGGTGGCATTCAGCTGTAATCCCAACAACTCAGTAGGCTGAGGTGGGAGGAACATAAGTTTGAAGCCAGCCTCAGCAATTTAGTGAGACTTTGTCTTAAAAAATAAAAAGGACTGGGGGGCTGGGGTTGTAGCTCAGTTGATAGAGCATTTGCCTTGTATGTGTGAGGCACTGGGTTCCATCCTCAGTACCACATAAAAATAAATAAATAAAATAAAGGTATTGTGTTTGTCTACAACTAATATATATATATATATATATATATATTTTTTTTTTTTTTTAAAGGACTGGGGATGTATCTCAGTGGTGAAGTACCCCTGGGTTCAATCCCCAGTACCCCACCCAAAAAAATAGATAAACCAATATTGTATGATTCTATGTATGTGAAATATCCAGAATAAGCAAATCTATAAAGACAGAAAGTAGATTTGTCATTTCCAAGGTCTGGTGGGGAGGAACAGGGAGTGACTATGAAAGGGTTCAACTTTCTTTTGGGGTTAATGAGAATGTTCTAAAATTAGTCATGTTGGTTGTACTTCTTTAAATATGCTAAAAAATGATAAATTTTATGGGATATAAATTGTAAAACAAACCACAACAAAATGAAAGAACAAATTTAGGACATGGCACTGCATACATAGAAACGAAGGTTGGTATCTCATATGAGCTGTTTTAAGTTCCTCAGGGGAAATAATTATTTGAGAATTTCAGGTACTTATCATGTTCCTGAGCATAGTAAACTCTTAAATCTTTGTTATAAGAGTGACTATTATGATACCAAAGGAAGAATCTAGAGTATAAATTATTCCAGGACTTGTCTTAGATTTAAAAAAAAAAAAAGGGAAATAAAAGCTATTAAAAATAAGAGAACTTAAAAGGTAACCAGTTCCAAACTAAGTGTAAAATGTTTACTAGATTTCCTGTATATTTCCAGTAACCCAGCCATAAAATATGTTACTAATAAGAGCACTATAAGTACCTAAGAATAAACTTAGCACGAAGTGTTCCAAAGCCTGTGTGGGAGCTGGGAATGTAGCTCAGTGGTCGAACACTTGCCTAGCATGTGCTAAGCCCTGAGTTCAAGCTCCAGCACTGGGGGGTGGTGACTCGGGGGTGGTAAAGCCTACATGGGGAAAATGTTTCTCTAAGGGACATTAAAGAAAACATATCAAGATATACCAAGTTCGTGGGTGGAGGCACTTAATATTGTAAAGATTACTTCTGTCCCAAACAGATCCATATGTTCTATTTAATCTAAATTCAACTGCACTTATGGGGAAGAACTAACTAAATGATTATGAAGTACATATGGAGGAAAAAATGATCCCCAAAATCTAAGACTAGCCAGGAATATTTGGAAGATGGTGATTTTCTGTGCCTAAGAGTAAAATGTATTATACATCTACAAATATTAGCATAGGATTAGCAAACATCATAGAATAAAATAACAACAGAAAATGCTAACATCCATTGAGCAATTGTTCTGTACTTTGTGGGCATTTATATAATTTAGTTCTCATACAATTCTATGCAGGTAGTTACTCTTTTATTTCCATTTAACATGTAAGAAAACTGAGATGCAGAGAGGTTTGGTTTAATAACTTGTCCAGGGTTATAAAAATACCTGGAAAAGCAGGAACTCAAACCTGTGGTGATTCTCAGATTCAGAGTTAGCAGAGTTTAATCCTAGAATTTGCCCATAAATAAGTGAGGTTAAGTAAAAATGTTGAATATAAGAATGTTATTCACAGCATTGTAATAAGAGCCAGAAGTTAGAATTAGCAAATTCTAACAAGTAAAAAAGTACTGGTTAAATAAAGTGCCCTTTTACAGTTTTATATGTGGCCATTTAAAATTTTGTGGAAGCTGGGCCTGGTGGTGTGTACCTGTAGACCCAGCAGCTCAAAAGGCTGAGGCTGAGGCAGGGGCTGGGGTTGTGGCTCAGCGGTAGAGTGCTCGCCTAGCACGTGCGCGGCCTGGGTTCCATCCTCAGCACCACATACAAATAAACACAACGTGTACAACTAAAGCAAATAAATAAATATTAAAAAAAAAAAAAAAAAAAAAGACTGAGGCAGGAGGATCACTTGAGTCCAGGAGTTCAGGGCCAGCCTAGGCAACATAGTGAGACCCCTTTCAAGAAATTAAATAAAGTAAAATTATATGACAGGATATATAGTGATACGTACAATGAGAGTAATTAAACAAAAGGTTGCAAAACAGCATGATCCCATTTTAAAGATGCATATGCAGAGAAAAGAGATGAAATTTATACCAACTATGATTTTCTTTGATAAAATTTTGAATGATTTGTATTTTCTTCTTTTTGCTTATCAATATTTTCTAATTCTTCCACAATGAAATGTGTTTCTTCTCTAAGGAAAAATACTTTCAATAAGATTATTGTGCTGCTTTTGTTTTTTAAAAGCTGGAGTACAAGGTTGTGGTCATCCTTTCATTGTACATCCTGCCAGCTGCTCCTGCAGTCCCTGTGCTTCACTTATCCCCGCGTGTTGTTATGTGGTCATGAAGGATTGCCAGCATTCACTTTTCTGACTCCTGCTTTTATATCCTTGGTGCCTGGAACAATGTCTGACTTAATAAATGATTCAGGAAGGAAAGTTGAAGCAGAGTGGGAATGAAGGGGAGAAGAAAAGAGGAAGGAAGGGAGAAAGGACACCCATCTGAAGTTATGAGGTTATGTTTATATATTTAGGCCAGCTTTGTTCCCCAAGATCCAAAAATAAGTGGTGAATGTAAGCATTATACTACTTACATAATTCTTTAGGTTAATATGGAAAATAAATTACTCCACTCAAAAGTCTTTGGTGTTACTTTTAAGTCTTATTGTAGGGAACCAAAATTAGATATAAAAATATTAATCTGCAGAAAGGTGGTGAGGATGCCTACATTTTAAGAGACCAGAGTGAATTGTGCACAAATGATTGAGAAAAATGAAGGCTGTTTTAGCAGAAATTGCTGGCACACCATCTTCCTTTCCCTTCCCCCAGTTGTGCCTGAATTGGCAGAGGAATTGGCAAATATGGGAATTGTTGCCTGGTTGCCTTTCTGACTTCTGGGTAAAAGATCCTCAGGGAGCTTGGGGACTGCCTGATGGCCCAGCTGCTCACGTCTTATGCCTGTTTAAACATTTATTTGCTTGGGAAGGAAGCCAGAGAAAGGGACCTAATATAACTCTGAGTGTTATTTTTATTTCCAGGATGGGGAACAGTTTGTGAAGAAAATTGGTGGTATTTTTGCCTTCAAGGTGAAGGATGGTCCTGGGGGTAAAGAAGCTACCTGGGTGGTGGATGTGAAGAATGGCAAAGGATCGGTGCTTCCCAACTCAGGTCAGTGTAGCAGTGACTTGGTTTATGGAGCAATGACTGGTTCACAAAGGCTGTCAGCTGGGAAAACTGGAGTCTACTTGGTTATTCCCCAAAAGGCTGGCTTTAGAGTTACAGGACCTTGTTAAAGAACCATTGAATCTTGGGTACAGGAGTAGATTGAAGCTGCCTCTTCCCAAGATTGGGAGACTCAACCACAGAGCTGCCAGTTATAGGCTTTGGAATTAAATAATCTTGGGGGCTGGGGTTGTGGCTCATCGGTAGAGCGCTCGCCTAGCACACGCACAGCCTGGGTTCGATCCTCAGCACCATGTAAAAATAAAGGCATTGTGTACAACTAAAACAAATAAGTATTTTAAAAAATTTAAAATTAAAAAAAATAATAATAATCTTGGGTTGGGGTCCTGGCCCTGCCACTCTCAGATTCTGACCTTGAATCAGTTAATGTACTTCTCTGAACCTTGATTTTCTTATTTGTAGATGGGCATGATAAATGATACCTATTTCATAGTGTTGATGTAAGGGTTAAGAGTATTCTTTTAATTAGCCTGTAAAGAACATGGTCCAGTGCGTGGCTATTTGGCTTTGGAAGACAGGCTTTGCTTACTATTTCCTCTTCTCATCCAAATCCTTCTTGAATTCATTCCAGTCAGCTTTTGTCCTGATCAGTATCCTAAATCTGTATTTACCAAGTCACCAATAGCCACCATCTTGGTGAATTCAGTGGTTAATTTTCCACCCTCATGATATTATAATTCCAGGTTTTCCTCTTCCAGGCTGCTCCTTCCTGGCCTCTCTTGCTGATTTCTCCTTGTCTCTCAAGTTCATGATTATCACAAGGCTCAGCTCTATTTCATTCACTCCCTTGGGATCTCATCTAGTTTCATGCTTTAAAAACAATCTACAGTGATGATTCCCAGATGTATGTGTTTAGCATGTACCCAGCCACTGAAGCCAAGGGGTTTATCCAGCTGCTTAATTGACAAGTTTTCTAGGACACCTGTCTTAGGGCGTTTTCTGTGACTATAACAGAATATCACAGACTGGGTAAATTATGAACATTACAAATTTATTTGGCTTATGGTTCTGGAGGCTGGGAAGTTCAGTAATGAGCAGATGTATCTGGTGATAACTTTTCTTACTGCATTATAATTTAGTGAAAGGGCAAGTGAGCATGCCTGAGACAGAATGAGAGGAAGGGAAAAGAAGAGTGGGGCTGAACTCACCCTTTTTTCAGGAGCCCAGTCCTGCAATAATGGCACTACTCTGTTCTTGGCCTAATCATCTCTTAAAGGCTTCACCTTTTAATGCTATTATAATGGCCATGAAATTTTTAGAGGAAACATTCAAACTATAGCAATGCCTAGCATATATGTCAAAGCTAACAGGTATGAAACTAAATTCCTGATCCTTCTCCTGCAGCGTGTACTCCTCCCACTGTGCTCATGTGTTCTACTGTTTCCTTAGTCCGAAAGCCTTGAAGTCACCCTTGACCCCCACTTTCTCTCATACTCCACAGTCTAACCCAGCAGCAAATCCTGTCCTTACTCCTACCACCTGGTCTGAACTGTCCTTATTTTTGCTGAGTCTCCCAGCTTCTGTCTTTGCTGCTCAAAGGTTCATTTGCACAGCTAGCCAGAGTGATCATTTAAAAAGTCCAGTTTTTGCCCTTCTCTGCTTAAAACCATCTGATGGCCTTCAACTCATTCCAAGTAGCAGAGCTCCTACAATGGTACCTCATGATCTGGCCTCAGTTTTTTTTTTTTTTTTTTTTTTTTTTGTCTTGGTACCTTCGCCCTCACTTTGCTTCAGTAACACTGGCCAACTTGCTATTCCATGAATGTGAGGTATTCTTTATTGGTGGGGGAATTTCTACTCTTTGTTCCCTCTGCTTGGAATTATCCTCACCCAGATATCCTCCTGGCTCTTTGGGCAGTTCCTTTGGATCTTTGTCCAAGGGGCCCTTCCCTAACCACCCTTTTAAAAATCATACCCCAATGCCATTCCCTATTGTGATTTTCTGCCTTATTTTTCTTCATAGTATTTGTTAACCTGATATACTATATAATAATTCTTTATTTATTTACTTATTGTTCATCTCCCCCACGTGAATTGTAATCTCTGAAGGCAGAGCTTTTTGCCTGTTAGATTCACTGCTGCCTTTCTAGCACCTAGAATAGTACCTGACACACAGTAGGCCTTCAAAAATTAGTACGTTCAAACAACTGAATGAATGGCACTCATCAAGCCTTCACTTAGTGGTAGCTATATCATGCTGTTAAATTCCTCTTGTTGGACAGGGTTAAGTGTAATTTAGAAATACAATAGATTGGGACCAGCTTTTTGAAGGGTTTAAAGGGTCATGATAGGAACTTTGAAAGTTATTTGATATATAAAGTCAATCCATTGTTTTTTAAGTAGAAAATAGTAAAAGTCAGAGCTGTATTTTAGAGGATGAAGCTGGTACTTTGGACCTGATGAACTGGAAAAGGAGCGATCAGAGGCAGAGAGAGCAGTTAGGATGGATGTCACCACTGAGTGAGCAGCATAGTGTGGCAGTGAGCAAAGGAGTGTTGTTCAAGGGTTGATGATGGGGTATTTGAGGTGAAATTGGTGGGACCTGGAGTCTGTGCAGAAGAAAGAGGTCTGTCACAGATGATAGTGCTTCATTATTGATACAGTACTGAGGAAGGTCCTGGAGGTGATGATGACGTGAGGAGCACAGGCACAGGTGGAAGGAGGGTTAGCCTTAGCAAGGTGGGATGGATACTTCTTTCTCTGCAAGGGTGCTTAAATATTCAGGGGCACTTCAAGGGGAGAGCAGGTTGACAGAGCTCCTGGAATAGAGTGTAGAGCTTGGAAGCAGGAGAAAAAGTTAAAATGGGCACCGTTGATAACAGCGAGAGGATAAAGAAGGAAGAGCTGAGCAGTGGTAAGCGCCTGCACCTGGTGCGCGGGCAGTGTGCCTTTGTTGTGAAGATTCCTGACTTACACATAATCTTTTTTTAAATTTTCCCCCCAAAACAAGTAGGCAGAAAAAGACTTTATGTCTGCATTCCTTGAACTGCCTCTCTAAGGTATAGGAAGAAAAGCTAAGGCTTAATCTGGATTCTATCTTTTAGAAATAGAAAGAGCTTTGGGAAATATAATAATAGTGCCATTTTTTTTAAAAATAAGTAAAGTTAGTAGTTATGTAGGATTATATTCTGATATTTCCCAACAGATGTTAAGGTGATTTTGAACTTTCTCCTCTTCCTCCTATTTTGATGTTTTTGGTTGGTCATTTGTCATGAAAGCTAATTTGCTTGTTGAATGATTTCAGAAAAGCCTTGTTCCCTGCAGAGTGACTTTTCTATGTGTTCTCCCCATTAGGTGCTGAAGAGATTTTACCCTGAGGCAGGGTAATTTTAGCTGAAACTGACACCTGTTAGCAGTCAGCAGTGGTGTTGAAATATGGACTTAGCCAGTAAAAGCCACCACTGGAAATTGCCAGCTCCTTTTACATCCACTAACAAATGACCATTTGTTAGAGATTAGCTATGTTAAAGCATCAGTAACTTGTCCTAGTTTGAACTGGCATCTTAAGGAGAATTGCTAATTCTTGTGGCGTGTACATAGGTCTAGGAGGTTTACTTGTTAACGAAGTAAAATTCATTTAATTGTATTTCATTTGTTTGTATTCTAAGAACTTGGTAATGATTATATTAAAGACTTGTATATTTTGTGCATTTTCCATAATCTTTTCTTGCTTCCTGGGTACCTTTTAGTATTTTCTCCATGAGTTCTGCCCTTCCCATCTCTCCACTGAAATGATTCACATAGCATATCTCCAAAAAGCCAGCTTTGATTTATCTAACATGATATAGTGTTCCTTCATTTCTTTATTCTGCCCTCCTAGCACTTGAGTTCTCAACCTTATCCCTTTATGGGTAACATGACAGAGAAAGCCTCAGAGTCTTCTACGTCCAAGGTACATTAGAAGGAACATAGCCTTTGGAGACACCTAGACCTTGGTTTAGTTTGGTCTTGGCTCTGCCCCTTACAAGGTACATATCTTCCCTGAGTCCAGGTGTCTCATTTAGAAAGTGGATGAAAATAATTTCTACCTGTAAAGCTGTTGTGGGGGTTAAATAAGATAGTTAAAGCACCTAGTTTTATAAGTGCTTGGTAAATCTATGCTTCCACTCCAATCCATATGTTAAATACTGATTAGTTTAAATCCATAGACTTGTCAGTTAATCCCCCCCAAAAGGACTTGGAGAACTGGAAAAACATCTGGGATTCATTAGATGCTGATGAATTGGTGAAGGCTCAGTCAAAACTAAGTTGAGGAATTGTGTTAGTCAACTTTTTGTCACTGTGACCAAAATATCTGGCAGGAACAACTTAGAGAAGATATATTTTGGCTTATGGTTTCAAAAGATTCAATCCATGGCCAGCTGGCTCCATTTCTTTGGGCCTGAGGTGAGGTGGCACATCATGGTGGAAGGCATGGCTGCTTACATCATGGCAAGCAGGAAATGAGGGGAGGGGGAGCAGGAAGGAGAGAGAGAGAGAGAGAGAGAGAGAGAGAGAGAGAGAAGGGAATGGGAGAAGACAAACCCTTCTAGGGCATACCACTAGTGACCTCTAACTTCTCCAACTAGGTCCCACCTCCCAATAGTCCATCCAGCTATCGATGAATCCACTGATGAAGTCAGAGTGCTCATGACCAATCATTGCCTAAAAGCCCCACCTCTGAGCCTTGCTGCATTGGGGATTATGCTTTCACCATATGAGCTTTTGGAGACATTCTATATCCAAACTATAATAGGAATGTTTGCATCCTTGCTATAATCAGAGAAAGCCATAGAAAACAGAGTTGGGAGTATGGGCTTTGACAACAGTAATCTGCTGTGTAATCTTGGGCAAGTTTTTTGACCTCTCTAACTCTCATAGGATTGTTATAAAGATCAGATGAGGCCATGTATGTGAACTGTTTAGCATTGTGAGGGTACCGTAAATGTCAATATTACAGCAGCCACAGATTTCACCCCTACCCCAAGTCACTTTCAGTGACTAGGAGTCCTTTCTTGGAATATTAGAACCAGGCCCAACTATCTCACTTTGTTAGCTTTTTACTTCCTTCTCAATTGATATATATCTTCAATAAAACTCATTTTCTAGACTGTAAATTCTTTCCCTTTTAAGGCTTCAAACCTTTTCCCCCTATAATAAGAGAAAATTTTATTAGTAGCTAAGATAGAATGACCATTGAATTAGAGACTCTTCCTGAGTTGTAAGACACATAATAAAAACATTTTTCCTCTCTCTTGCTAGTTATTTAATAATATGGGCATACCATGCTTTAACAGTTTACCTCTGACTCATATTAAGGTTGTCTGAGCTATTTACTGATTGCTCTTTATGTGCAAAGCATTCTTCAGTACCCCAGGGGACATAGCAGTGAACAAAACCGATGAGGCCCTACCCCTTGAAGTTTTCATTCTCTTGGACAAATACAGGCAGAAAACACATATGTAAATAAATAAGGTAGTTTCAGATAAGTTCAGTGAATAAAAAGTAGACTAGAAAATGGCTTGGTTTGGGGAGGTGGTCAACTTTAATTTGAGCTAATCCTTAATGAGAGGAGGAGCCAGCTGCTAGAGCACTATTGTTATGTTGGTTGATTGTCTAAAAAATATTGACTGCTAAAAAAAACTGGTTTCTTAGTGAATTTTTCCTTTTGCATTTGACACATCCCATTTGCCCAAGGTAAACATGGCTGGTTTAGCAATGAGATACTAGTTCTTGTTCAGTCTTTTTACTTTGATGATACTAAAATTAACATTTTAAATGTTGTATTATTTAGGCAATGTACACCTGGCATGGAAAATTTAGAAAAAAAATAGAGAAGAGTACGCCAGAATTCTACCACATAGCCCAGGAATTGGTGAATTATGCATGTAGACCAAATCTAGCCCACCACCTGTTGTTGTTTTGTTTTTGCTTTATTTTGGTAATATTTTTATTATATTCTAGCCTGAGGTAAAGGGCATAAATCTAAGAGTACACCTGATGACTGTTTGCAGATGCGCACCCCTCCCAGGTCAGGATAGAGAATGTTGCCAGCATTCCAGAAGCCTCCCCCAGGCCCTGCCCATCACCATCCACCCCCTATTCTGAATTCTTCACCACAGATTGATTTTATTTATTTTGGAAATTCATATAAATGGAACCATACAATATTTACTCATTTTTGAGTCTGGCTTTTTTCACTTGGCAGTGTCAAATTTCAGTATTATGGTTGCATGTAGCAATAGCTTGTTTTTACTATGTGAATGCCCTAGAATTTATTTATTGTCTTGATTGTTTCTTTACCTTGTTTCCATCTTGGAGGCTTATTCATAAAACTATTCTGAACATTCTTTTGTCTTTTAATGGATCTGTTCTCATTTCCATTGGGCATGTACACAGGGGTAAAAATGATAGGTTATAAGGTACACTGTGTTCAAACAGGTTTTTAAGGTAGATGCACTATTTTTTTATATTCCCTTCCTCTTTATATGAAAATTTCAGTTCCATGTTTTTGACAGTACTTGATACTGACAGTTTTTTTTAAAGTAATGTTAATTGAGGTATAATTATTTTTTTTTTTTTTTTTTTTTTTTTTTTTTTTTTTTTTTTTTGTGGTACTGGGGATTGAACTCAGGGGCACTCAACCACTGGGTCACATCCCCAGCCCTTTTTTGTATTTTATTTAGAGACAGGGTCTCACTGAGTTGCTAAGTGCCTCGCCATTGCTGAGGCTGGCTTTGAACTCGCGATCCTCCTGCCTCAGCCTCCCAAAGTGCTGGGATTACAGGCGTGCGCCACCACGCCCGGCTGAGGTATAATTTTTATAGAATAAAATCTACCCTATTTAGTTGTACAACTCTATGAATTTGGACAAATGCATAGTTGTATAACCACTACCAAAATTCAAGATATAGAATATTTCCACCACCACCCCCAGAAAGTGTCCTCCTGTCCCTTTGTAGTCATACCCCTCCTCCTGCCCTCAGGCCCTGGCCAGTACTGATTTGATTTCTGTCCCTGTAGTTTTGCTTTTCCTAGAGTGTCATACAGATTGGATCATAAAGGTGTAGCTTTTGGAGCCTGCTTCTCTCACTGAGATTCATGCATTGTTGCATGTATATCATCAGTAGTTTCTTTTTTGTTGCTGAGTACTTTATCCCTTCACCAGTTGAAGCACATTTGGGCTCTTTCCAGCTTTGGGCAATTACAAATAAAATCACAATAAATGTTCATATACTGGATTTTTTAATAAATATTTATTTATTTGTTTTAGTTGTACATAATGCCTTTATTTTTACATGGTGCTGAGGATCGAACTCAGGCCACGCATGTGCTAGGTGAACGCTCTTCCACTGAGCCACAACCCCAGCCCCATATATACTGGATTTTGTGTGGACATAAGTTTTAATTTCTTTTTGGAAAATACCTAAGTGTATTTTCTATTTGTATAGCTAGTTCATGTGGTATGTGTATGTGTAGCTTTATATGAAGCTTCCAGACTGTTTTCCAGAGTACCTGCAACTCTGCTGTTGGGTTGACTTTGCAGTTGCTCTTCATTCTTACTAGCACTGATATAATATATATTATATATATATATATATATATATATATATATATATATATATATATATATTATTATATTACTACCCAGCTATATGTGTGTGTGTGTGTGTGTGTGTGTGTGTGTGTGTGCGTGTGTATGTGTATAAATTTCAGCCATTCATTCTAGTAGATATGTGGCATCTATCTCATTTTGGTTGTAATATGCATTTTCCAATGACTGTTGAAGTTAAGAACTATTTAATGTGGGTTTTGTCCATTTAGCCTTTTTTACACTATGCTTATTATCATTGGCACATTTTTATATCAGATTATCTGAGCTTTTCTGAGTGGCAGGAATGCTTTCTTTGTTCTGGACACAACAAATTCTTTGTCAGATATATATGAATTGCAAATTTCCTCCTCAGTTTACCACCTGCTTTGAAAATAGTTTTATTAGAACCCAGACACACATTTGTTTGTGGATTATTTGTAGCTGCTTTTCACTACACAGGTAGAATTGAAGTAGTTGTAATCAATACCTGGTGACCCACAAAGCCTAAAATATGAAGCGTCTGTTTCTTTTTATTTTTTAGTTGTAGATGGACACAATACCTTTATTTTATTTATTTATTTTTATGTGGTGCTGAGGATCAAACCCAGTGCCTCACACATGCTAGGCAAGTGTTCTACCACTGAGCCACAAATCCAGCCCTGCGTCTGATTCTTTATAGAGCAAATTATGTTAACCTCGGATCTAGGTAACTGTATTCATTCTCTTTTACTGCATAGTAAATTATCACAAAATTAGAAGTTTAAAATAATACACACATTTATTGTAGATGTCCACGGGCAAGGAGGCTGAGGACAGCCTCACCAGGTCCTCTGAATAGGGTCACACAAGGCTGCAATCAAGGTGTGGTTCAGGGCTGGGCCCTCATCTGGAGGCCCAGCTGTGGACAGGTAGGCATCCAGGTTCACTTCATTTGCTGGCAGGATGCATTTCCTATGGCTGTGAGAATGACAGCTATAGTATTTTACTGGCTCCAGGCCAGAGTCCCCCCAGCTCCTGAAGAAGCATGGCCCTCTCTGTGAGAAGGTCACCTGTGACAGCTAGTTTATCCAAAACCAGCAGTAGAGTCACTAGTGAGTCTGCTAGTAAGATGGAGTCTTATATAAGATAAGAAAAATTACAGGACTGCCGTTCCCTCACTGTCGCCACATTCTTTTGGCTAGAAGCAAGTCACAGGTACTACTCAAATTGGAGGGAAGGGGATTACACAATGGCATGTACAACAAGAGGCAGAGGTCATAGGGGTCACCCTAGGTCAACAATAACTATTAGTAATATATTGCTGTCTAAGTGGACAGATGTTTGTCCTGTTCTGATGTATTTGGATACTGTTTTAAGCAGAAATGGGATCATACAGCTTATTTTGTAACTGACTTATATAGCAAAGTCATGTGTAATATAACATGAAAATTTTTTCAGGTCAGTAAGTCTGGATCCACATCATCCCTTATAATGACTGCATTGTATGTCATTGTATGACTATACCATAATTTACTTAATTAATTCCCTCGGTTAAATATGGAAGTTGTTTGTGGTTTAGGCACATCTTACAAGGCTGTTATGCCCATTTCCCCATGCTGCTTCAGACTGGGTATGGTTCTGTTGTAGTCAGTGCCTCTTGACTAAAATGTGTATGTGAATCTGAACACTGTCCCTTTTCTCTTCCTTCTCCTTCATGTCTCTGTTTTAGATAAGAAGGCTGACTGCACCATCACCATGGCTGACTCTGACTTACTGGCTTTAATGACTGGTAAAATGAATCCTCAGTC
This sequence comes from Tamias sibiricus, assembly GCA_025594165.1. Classification (NCBI taxonomy): domain Eukaryota; kingdom Metazoa; phylum Chordata; class Mammalia; order Rodentia; family Sciuridae; genus Tamias; species Tamias sibiricus. The sequence continues at coordinate 46,362,703 of CM046658.1, forward strand.
GGTGAGTTTGATGGAGCTTATATCCTGCTACTAGGTGGATCTTTTAGCTCTTCCCACTCAACCCTCCTGCCTGAAGTGCAAAGTGATCAGACACACAAAACTCAGTGTTCTCCTAAATGTTCACTTAAAAATGACAGGCATCTGTGGAGTGAGCTATGTGTCAGACACCCCGTCCTGTGTGCTGGAAGAGTAGGAAATAGTGCCCATGCTTAGGGCAATCACAATTTGGAACAAGACAGATCTTAAAAGATCAAGTGTGACCAAAGATCCAAGGTGCCACACTTGGCTTGAGGTCACTGGGGAGGGTGGAAGAAGGAGCAGCCATGGTTCTAGGCCATCAGGGGATGCCTCACAGAGGAAACAATACGTAGTGGGCCCCCAGGATAACCAGAAGTTAGCAGTGCACAGTGAAGAGGAGCTCGCGCTCCCAATGGATGGAGGATGTATTGGGAACGACAGGGCCTTCTATATTTTGTATCTTTGCCTGTGTACTTTTTTCTCTGAACTGTCCTTCCCATATGACCTCCTTGTCTTTTGAAATTAGCTCAGGTATTATCTCCAAGGACTTGCTTCCAGGTTATTGGGGAGATATAACAGTCCCTCTTCTGAACCACTTACTGGGCTGCTAGCTTAGCACTTACCATGGTGTATTAGTCTTAATGTGCCTGTCCCCATTAGATTGTGAATTTCAAAGGACAAACCACATCTTATTGGTCTTTGTGTTTCTAGGACTTAGCACAATATCTGATGCTTTTAAGGTTTATAAACTGTTGTTGGATTAAATTTTATTTGTCTAAAATGTATTTATGACTTGTTTGGATCATCCTGGTCCCCAAATGATCTATGGTCTCCTTATACTCAGGTGGCACAGCATTGAATAGATAGGACAAGCTGAACTTTCTGTCAACTTGATACATTGACAAATAACAACAAAAAACTAAAACCTTTCTTTTCATTGTAACTTAATTTTTTGTTTTTTAATTGCCTGAGCCTTATTTGTTTCAGGTCTTTTTTCCTGTTGTTCCCTGGCAATTCATAAGATTGGCTCAAACAACCAACTCTGACTCCCACGTATATTCCTTTTTAAATGCCTTTTAAAAGGAGATGTGCCTATGTGCTGTTTCAGCTGAATCCACACCATGGCATTGACATTTCCACCCACAGAGCCTGCTCCAGGAACCTGGATGAAACAGAGGCCACCAGTATAGGAACTGGCTGTCATCCTCCTTCCCAGCTGCTGTTCCCAGACCCATGGCACTTATTGTCCACAGCCTTGGCAGGGTTCTCAAACTTCACACATCTGCTACCCTCGTTCCCTCAATTTATCTATGTCCTTCCTATTTTGGGGGGCAAGGTGTTAGCTTATTTTCACTCAGCACCTGTTAGCACCCAGTGGAATTAAAGATTAAAATGGCAGACATTTCTATTAATGTGCTAATGGCCTTCCCTTATGCTCAGTAGAGGATTTGACTGGAAATCATTAAATGCAATGGAAATTCTACTTTCAGTGTTTGGCTACAGTTGAAACAAAGCAATGTGCTCTCCAGTCTAAAAGCACAAATGAAGAACACCTAAGGGCCAGATTAAAATGATCCGTATGTTTGGGTTCTCTAAATAAAGATAGAGATTCATATTTTCTCTCTTAGTTTAAAAAAAAATTTTTTAACTTAAAGAGGGGGAAGTTGATGAATTTCTTTTGTGCTACTACTGGTTCATATTTCTAAATGACATATGTTAAATATATTGTGTCTGAGAGAACTGACCTTTAAATCATCAGACAGAAGGCTTTGTGCCATATAAAAAGGGGAAATATTTAGTTTGTCCAGACAGAGGAGGAGGGGGGAAAAAAAAGGAATTAGTCACCCTTACCAGGAGGTATAGAAAAAGACAGCAAAGGTCCTTACTTTTTAATGTACTTGTGTAAAAGCTAAGATTATCAGTAACTTTTCTCATCTAGCTCTTCCTAACTTCAGGAATTGAGTTAAAAGACTGAGATCGTGTCAGAGAAATCATGCTGCATTCCCAATTTTGCTATTTCTCTTGAGATTCCCCAGGATTTTGTTACATGGTAAATTTTGCAAACATTGTGTGATCTAATCCCAGGCCTTGTTAAATGGAACAGATCACAGTCCCGCCCTTCAGAGTGGTCTAATCCTTCTCACTGAGCCAGAGTAACTTGAGCACCTACAGCAGGCAGCCTGTCTTCTTGGAGGATGGAAAATCCATCCTTTATCAGGGAGAGCAAAGAACAGAGCAGTTGGTGGCATTTCATCTGTATGGTATTGAATCCCAAGAGTTTCCAAATATGTTATGAGTGTGTTTTTTTTTCTCTCAACAGTTTACTGAAAATTTCAGTTTGTATTTCCAACCCATATGTAATGTTTTTAAATGAAATTAATCTAGTATAAATTTTCTTTGCCTAATATAGTAAGGCAGGTAAGGACAGATTCCGTTTCTAAAAGATGTTCCTTCCAGCACTCTCTCTATGTAAAGCATGGCCTTTACACATTATTCTTTCTGAGTATTCTGGGTCTATGTCTATTCCAGAAAACCAAGTGTTATATTTTGAATAAAGTTACGTCACGTAGATACAAGATCTCAGGGATAGATAGTCTAGAAACATTAGCAATATCAAAACAAAAATCACCAAGTAATAAGTATTTTTTCGTCTTACAGGCCTTCTTTCAAGGCAAATTGAAAATTACTGGCAACATGGGCCTGGCAATGAAGTTACAAAATCTTCAGCTTCAACCAGGCAAAGCTAAGCTGTGAAGAATTCCCTTTGGCAACTTTGGAAAATCAAGATGAGATATAGATATATAGATATATATCCACATATTTCATTGTCAGAACTTAGACTGAAACTACACATTGGCAAATAGCATGAGACAGATTTGTTAAATGGGTGTGTGACCAATTGTGTTTTTCCTAAGCTCTTGGTAAACAGAGCCTGATGGTGTCCTACTGCTTTGCGGAATTGCATACAACTGTGCATGAAAGTTAATATGCTAATTATGGTTTGGGGTAAATTAGCTTCAGAATAAAATTAGGAATAGTAAAATCTAAAAACTATGTAAACAAAAGCTCTCGTTTTGCTTAGAAGTTACATTTAAGGATTATTCTGCTGAAGATTCATTGTAAGTTTTTCTTGGAGAACTAGGGAAGAAACAGAATAGCAGAAGCTGACCAGTAATTAGTGTTGTGCACTTAATGACCTGAATCAGTTTCTTACTAATAATGAAAATACTGTATTGGGATTTAAAAACAAAACAAAACTTGTAAACTTTTGCATATCATGCCATCAGAAACGATTTTTTTTCTTCCCAAATAAAGTGATATAATCAGAGCTTGTGTGTTGGGGGGGAGGGGGCGTTTATAGCCGAGTACAGGCCTATTTTTAGAGTAAAAATATTTGTAAATGGGTTTCTTTCTTGAAAAATCAGTCATAAAATGCTGATGCTAAAAATAATTGAAAAAAGTTTGATTTTAAATGCATAGTTTTCAAGTTATTATCTCATTCATTTAATTTATAAAGCTGTCAGCTTTTTATTATAATTTTCCTTTTTCATGGTTGGTTAATTACATGCATTTATCTTCCTAGTTTTTCTAATTCTAATGTTATTTCTTATATCTAAGATATGGGGTAAATATAATGCTTTTGGAAGAATGTTTAATAGAAAATTAAAATAACTCTTCCTGATCGCCTTTGTTTTATTGTGTATGTTCTTTCTGCTCAGGGTTTTCTAAGTGATGGAGTGTAAAGAGAAACCTTGGGGGTTTACAAGCTGAATACTTCTGGATAGTACCTGCTGGGTGCTTTGACAGGATGACCAGTTCTCCGTTAGGGAGTCAGTGTAGAGTCATAGGAAGAACACCAGACCAGGGCTAGGAAACTTGCTTCTCTTAAGTAAACAGCTGCGGGACTATTTCCTAAGCTGTTCAAGGAAGGGATTTACGCAAATGGTCTTTGAGGTTCCTTCTGCTCTGATAATCCTGAGTCTATGCAGAGCATAACAGAGCTATTTGGGAATTATGCAGGCCCACTTTCTGTTGTTACTTTGACTAAAAATGGTCAAAAATAAAAACCAAGGTTGTTTGATTTGTTTTAGATGTTTGGAGTCCTTGCCAGTATAGTTAGGACAATAGATCAAATCCTCTGAGACCATTCAGCTTTGTATGTTCTGTGACCAGCAGAATAGTATTTAGTGGTAGGGCCAGAGGATAAATTAAGCCAATACAAGTTGATCTCAAGTCCCATAGAATAAATTCAGAACTTAATTCCTAATCATAGTGACTTCTTCCTCTGAGAAGAAAATGACTTCAAGAAAGAGGTTCCAACAAAATGATAAATCAGTAATTTGGATTTGCTGTATCATTCTGCCCTCACTGGTCCCTGAAAACAAGAGATGCCTGAAATAGGCTTTAGGATGACCCTGTTAAAAACTGGTTCTTGGGATAGAAATGTATTTGTATATAAATGAAATTTATGTGTCCAACAGGTACTTAGTGAAAAAAAAATATATACTATCAGTTTTCTTTTTTCCCTACTATATGGTTTAGAATTCAGGGTTAAAATTGTTACTAGTTGTGTTGCCTGATCTGTGCATGGGAGATAGTTATATTGGAATTTGTTCATTATGGTAAGACTTTTATACTTCATTTTAGTGCAGTTGGGAGTGGTTAAAGATACAGCTTTACGTGTTTATTTTTCATGCTGCATGTCCACCTTGCTATCATATTCTCAGTCTAGAGCCCAGGCTAACAGAATAACCACTATCTAGAACATCATGACCATCTTGCAGAGGAAGAGAAAAAGTGTTCTTAAAGCTTCCACCAGAAGTGTTACGTATCACTTTTGCTCCCATTTCATTGTTCAAAGAGAGTCATGTGCCCCATTTAACTTCTAAACCCTACCATGTGCCAGAAAGAAAGGGTGGAGTTGGAATATTTGTGAATAGAACTAATGGCCACCAGAGCAGTGAACTGAAAGCAGGGGACCGAGATGTCCCAGCCATCCCTGTAGCTGCTGTGTGGCGAACATGTGAGGCTGAGGGTTGCCGAATGGATGTCCACATGCAAGAAGATGGTGGCGTGCAGTAGGGTGTCAGTAGTGGAGATAGATGTGGAAAAGTAGGCAGAGGTAGAGCTGGCAGAACCTGGTAACTGGTCCTGTCTCTGCCTCCTGAAGCTAAGTCAGGACAAGACATTCAGGCCTCACCAGCCTTTAATTTCTTCCTCTGCAAAAGGGGACCATTAATTTGGGGGTGGATGTGTCTCATTAGACCATAAAAACCTTGAATGTAGAAACCATTACTTACCTCTGTGTGTCCAGTGTTAATGAAGTGGTCCACCAAGTTAAGGTCAATAGCTGTTTCTTAAACAAATGAGGGTTAGACAAGGATCATTAAAGTCCTTTGTATATTGTAAAATACTTATTAAAAGGCTCAGTCATGGGGCTGGGGTTGTGGCTCAGCGGCAGAGCGCTCGCCTCGCACGTGTGCGGCCCGGTTCGATCCTCAGCACCACGTAAACATAAATGCATTGCATTGTGTACAACTCAATTAAATAAATATTTTTTAAAAAGGGTTCAGTCACACATAAGTATCCTTCTATTTTCATCAATATTATTGTCACCTTAAGAAAAAAAAAACAGGAAATTAAAACCTGCAGCTTTATCTTCTGAAATATTATTGGTTTTAGAAAGTAATACATTTAGAGCAGGCCTGGGATGGTGGGGAAACATTGGGGCCCATCTGATAGTTTTTGGTCCTAACTGTGGTACTTAAATAGCTTTGGGGCCTTGAGCTAATAATAAGTAAGAACTCTAAGCCTATTTCTTCCTGTATAAGACAGCAATAATAGTGCAAACCTATGGTTGTGAGGATTAGCAATTATAGCTGTAAAATGTCAAGTACACAGTAGGTACTCAGTGGATGATGCCTACTGTTATTTAAGAGATTTGCTTCACTTGAAGAAATTTACTGGAACACTCTGAAACAATCCTTTAGGACCAGATAATGGGCTGGCTTCAGGATGGAGAATAATTTACTTTTATTGACTATGTGCATCCTTACAGTTTCCTCAAGAATCACTTAAATTTAATAGTCTCTGTAACTAAGTGAATGGATTTAGAATTTTTTGGTATGACTTTCAGAAGGTTTTCATTTGGCCAAAAAATATATAGTTCTAGAAGTCTATACCATTGCTTGTTAAAACACAAGAAGTTGCTTGATGTTATTGACTAGAAAGGAAAGGTAACTGGCCAAATAGTACCTCCTAGTAAATTACTATTGAGGTTGTTTAGAGATCACACTGACATGAATTCAGAATTTGTACTAAATGGCTCATGAGGGGCCTGAAGGGTTTACATGCTATCAGAAACAACAGCCAACTCTGGCCAAATTTTTGAGTTTTTCTCAATAGAGTGTTACAAAATCTTCTGGAAAGGGCCAACATTAGATCTATCTGGAGACTACTGCAAACAAACAGTTCTTTAGTTCTTGGTAAGAACAGAGAATATTGGGCCAAATTTCTGGCCTTTAAGAAATGTGGAGTCTGATTCCATTTGGCTGTAACTTTAATCTGGTATGACATTTTAGCCAGAGTTCTTGAAGAAATGTTTTTCAAAAATATATCCAAAACTTACTGCAAAAAGTGATGTCCATTTAGCCTATTATGTTGATAGTCATTTAAATACTTGGGAAGTAGTAACAATACTGTTTTCATCAGCATGTAGTAAGCACTTGACCTTTTAGTTGCTATATCTGTGGCCATGAACTTTTATGTAGAATTGGGGGAAATGGATGATAGCCTGTTATTTGTTTAAATTGTAGGCAGAGAAGCTATTAGTACTAATTTTCTAACCAACTACCCAACAATGCTTAAGTTTTCCTCTGCAAGTTATTGAGTAATTTGCCTTTGGGAACATGGCACCTTCTGTACTATGCACACCATTGTCTGTTCAAGAGTAGACATTAGGATCGAAATAAGTGGAAAAGGGTTTTGGACATGAAGACACAGTAGCGTAGGAGAATGGTTGATTTAGGCAGGCTTAAAGAAGGCTTAAGGTTGGCAAAATGATACCCAAAGGCAGGGTGTGATATCAGTGCACAAATATTTGAGAAATGGAAAGACCGAAGGAGGGGGAGGAACTTTTTTGCTTAGTTGTTAGAAGTAAACGGAAAAAATAGATAAATTTCAGACTGAAAATCAGTTGAACTTCCTGACAATAAAAATCAGTCATGAGTAGACTGGAAACTCCAGTCAGAGATGTTCTTAAACCCCACAGCAAACACCGAGAGCCTTTCATTTCAAGAGATGGACCTTAATAGTGGCTGAAAGATCATCTGAGTGGGAGGAAGTGCTATTTTATTGACAGCCACTTGAGTATTTCTCTTTTTGCTCTATCAACATATTTGTTTCTTTCTTTTTTTTTTTTTTTTTGTTTGTTTTTTTTTTTACTTGTTTATGCCCTGACTTGTTCGTAATTTACTTTGGAGGAAACTGAAGATTCAAAAGAAATATTCAAAAGCTTTTACATTTTCATAATGTGAAAGAGGCTTGAAGTGTTTTTTTGTTTTGGGGTGTGTATATGTTGGCTTGTTTTTGTCCTTTTTTGTAATCGGTTTTTATTTGGCCTAAGGTATTAAAATCTTTAAGCCATAGAACCCTAGCTGCAGCATTGAAGAACATACTCAATGGAGCTGGAATTTGAAGACAAGTTTGAACCCTGCCCCAAGCACTCACTAGCAAGGCCACCTAAGCAGGTTTCAAATCCTCTCTGAGCATGCTTCCGAAAATAAGAGGCAGTAATAGCACCAGGTTTAGAAGTCTGATTGTGTTCAACTGGTTTCTGTGTTCTGGCTCTTTCTCATGGCTGAAGGGGAGATTTGCTACCCTGGGCTCCCATCCATAGGCTCTGGAGGAAAACCTGCCCCTGTGCTTATTTGGATTTGGGCAGAACTCAGTTCCATGCTCCATAGGACTGAAGTCCCTGCACCCTTGCAGGCATCCTAAGGGTGTTGCAGCTTCTAGAGCTGCCTCATTCCCTGGCTCACGGCTCCTTCATTAAAGCTAGTCAAGTTGGTCTCACGTTTTATATTTCTCTGACCTACCTTTCCTCTTTATCTCTCCTACCTCCAGCCAGAGACATGCTTCTGTTTTTAATAGCTCACATGATTAGTCAAGGTAAATCTGGAAAACACATGACAAACTACCTATTTTCAGGTCCATAACCTTGGATGGATAGAGTGCTTGCTTAGCATATATGTGGCCCTGGTTTTGATCCTTAGCACTGGAGAGGGGGATCTGTAGTCTTAATTACAGCTCCTAAGTCCTTGGTGTCATGTAACATATTCACAGGTTCTAGGATTAAGATGTGGACATTTGGGGCTGGGTTGTGGCTCAGCGGCAGAGCGCTCGCCTTGCACGTGCGCGGCCCGGGTTCGATCCTCAGCACCATGTAAACGTGAATGCATTGCATTGTGTACAACTAAAGTAAATAAATAAATATTAAAAAAAAAAGATGTGGACATTTTAGGGGGCATCATTGTGATCTACCTATCACAATGATGTTTTTAGGGCTAGAAAGGAGAACTCACATTACATTAAATGAGGTTCTTGCCCTGAAGGGCTCATAATCCAGTGGAAGAAATTTGAAAAATATAATAATACGGCAAGAAAAGTTCAATAATGAAGAGTTTGCATAAGATGTTGTCAAGAGTCCAGAGACTTTGTGTACCTGATGGCACAAAGTGGCTTTTCTATCATTCTCTGCTTGTTCCTTGGTGAGTCTTCTCTTTTATCAAGATCCTTTAGATGGAATCCATACACCCCAAATGACACCATGTGATTTGATCAAGCCACTGCCATAGCTCAGTATTAATAAGGAAAGGTCTTCGGCCCTCAGCTCAAGGTGAGACAAGTAATCTTCTGTGATCATGAAGTGTAACAGCTCATTGCTCCTTTTTCTTCATCAGACCCCCTTGAGAGCCTTCCTTTTCTTCAGCCCCAGTGACCTCTACGGTGTCTGTCTTTCCTCCCTTCTGAGTGTTTTTGTTTCTGTTTTGTTAGAAAGCACTTGTCCCTGGGCTGGGTCTGTAGCTCAGCAGCAGAGCACTTGCCTAGCATGCATGAGGCACTGGGGTTGATTCTCAACACCACATAAAAATAAACATATAAAATAAAGGCATTGTGTCCATCTACAATGACAAAAAAAAATTTAAAAAAAGAAAGAAAGCACTTGCCCTGGGTCGTGGCGAAGTTCTGTTTGATTCTTACCATTTAACACTTCTGTTTTAATATCTTCTGAATGTTTGTTAGGTGTGGATGATAGTTCTTTAATAATTACAGCTGCCATGGTGCTTACCATGTACCAGGTGCTTTACAGAATCCTATACCTGCAACTTCCCATTTAATGTAGACATTCTGTGAGGTGTAGGTACTATTTTTATTTTTATTTGAACCCAGGACTACATTGAAGGCTTGCATGATACTATATACTATTGTAATATCAAACAGGACCTGAAATTGGGGAACAGCATGAAGGGATTGAAGTAGCAGGTAGAGTCAGGAAACCTAAATTTCAAACTCAACTGTCTTTACAACCTATTAATTTAATTAATTTTTGGACCAGGGATTGAACCCAGGGTTGCTTATCCACTGAGTCTTATCCCCAGCCCTTTTTGTATTTTTTTTTTTTTAAATTTTGAGACAGAATGGCAGTTATCAAGAATACAAGCAATAATAAGGGTTGGTGAGGATGTGGGGGAAAAGGTATACTCATATATTGCTGGTGGGACTGCAAATTGGTGTAATCGCTTTGGAAAGCAGTATGGAGATGCCTCAGAAAACTCAGAATGGAACCACCATTTGACCCAGCTATCCCACTCTCGTCCTATACCCAAAGGACATACTGTAGTGATGGGCATACTGTAGTGATGCAGTCACATCAATGTTTATAGCAGCTCAATTCACAATAGCTAAACTGTGGAAACAACCTAGATGCCCATCAATAGATAAATGGATAAAGAAACTGTGGTATATATACACAATGGAATATTGCTCAGCATTAAAAGAGAATAAAAAATTATGGCATTTGCAGGTAAATGGATGGAGTTGGAGAATATCATGCTAAACAAAGTAAGCCAATCTCAAAAAAACAAAGGCCAAATGTTTTCTCTGATTAGTGGATGCTGATCCATAATGGGTGGGGGTAGGGATGGGAAGAATGGAGGAACTTTGGATTGGGCAAAAGGGAGGGTGGGGCCGGGCGCGGTGGCGCACGCCTGTAATCCCAGCACTTTGGGAGGCTGAGGCAGGAGGATCACGAGTTCAAAGCCAGCCTCAGCAATGGCGAGGCACTTAGCAACTCAGTGAGACCCTGTCTCTAAATAAAATATAAAAAAGGGCTGGGGATGTGACCCAGTGGTCGAGTGCCCCTGAGTTCAATCCCCGGTACCACAACAAAAAAAAAAAAAAAAAAAAAAAAGGGAGGGTGGGGAGGAGAGAGGGCATGGGGCAGGAAAGATGGTTGAATGAGACAGACATCATTACCCTAGTACATTTACAAGTGGACGAATGGTACGACTCTACATCATATACAGAGAATTGAAATGTTGTGCTCTATTTGTGTACAATGAATTGAAATGCATTCTTCTTTTATGTATAACTAAGTAGAACCAAAAAAAATTTTTTTTTGGGACAGGGTCTTGCTACATTGCTCAAGGCCTCACTAAATTGCTGAGGCTGGCTTTGAACTTCTGATCGTCCTGCTTCAACCTCCCAATCTGCTGGGATCTTTACAACCCTTCTAAAAGCTAGAAGATTTGTTTCTAGAGCACCAGGATTGCTTCCATTTTCCCACCAGAGACTCTCAAAGGGTCTCTGACCCTGCTTCAGACAAATGATGTAGCTGTGTCCATAGCGTCAGACAGCCACAAAGCACACATGGACATTGGCTTGGCAGTAACTTTTTCAGTGAGGGGGTGATGGAGAACAGTGAGTGGTGTGCCATGGGGCTGGCCCTGGCAATTATAAATGTAGAGCCTACTTTCTCCTGGGTTGGGATGATAGGATACTTAAGATTTAGGACAGTGCCTGTGAGCACTCAGTATATACTGGCTTTCCTTGTCCTAGATTTTAGTTCATGGATATTCAAGCCAATAGCATCCTGTTCTTTTAGCTGCACATGAATCTAGGCTCATTGTTCAGAAGACACCAGATGTATCTCTCTGTTGTCCCCAGGCCAATCCTGTGAATCACACCAATTCCTAAGTTTGGACCCAGAGATGACTGGAATTTGAGGCCAAAGAAGGCAAAATATTTCCTTTTACCATTCTGCTAAGTTCTTGAGTTAGTGGTGTAATGGAAACAGACAGCTGTGGGTTCAAATCCAGGCTCTACACTTGCCTACTCACTTGCCTGTTTCCATCACCAAAAGGGCAGTGAAGAGGGGTAGAAGACTTGGGCTCTTCCCCAGTGCGGCCAGTTAATGGTCATTTTTCTCAGTCACTCACCCTTTTGGAGGTCATCTCTTCCCTTGTAGGATGCCGGAAATGGTGGTCTTCACAAGGTTGTGAAGAACGGAATAATGCACGTAATGCGCGATGGTGTATAAACAGGACGCCCTTGTGGGCAGCGGCAGGAGTGAAAGGTCTGGAGCATCTTTACATGAGCCATTCATTCCTCAGGGCCTAGGCAGTTTAGGTGAATAAATGGTCCCACGTTTGGTTTATTTATCCAAGCGCCCAAAGAGGCAGCTATGGGTGCCCTGCCCACCGGCCAGAGTAGGTATGAGGGAGAGGCTTGTTCCACAGCAGAGGTGCCAAGTACCACCTCAACCAGCCCCACTGCCCTCCACCACCGAAGCCCCTGGCTCCAACGGTGTTGCTTCAGCTGCTAGTAGTTAATGCTCCATTACTTGGAAACGTTTTCAAGCTCCTGGGAGCAATGTGATGCTCACTGTTCACCACCCCGTCCCCCTACCACCACCACAGCCTTGTCTTCCTGCGACGGGGATCTCAGGCACCCTATTCCCAGCCCAAATTACCATCCTTCAAGGTTCACTAGGTTGTGGGCCCAGGGCCATTGGAGGGTGGGGGCGGAGGTTGGGGTAAAGAGCTGGGAACTTTTCCGGGAAGGGGCCCAGAGGATCTTGGCTGGCGGCCGCGGTAGCCACGGCCAGGGACCCCAGGGTTGGAGAGTGAATGGAAAGGTAGTCGTGTCTGGAGTGGTAGCAAAATCCTCCGTCATGAGGAAGAAGCTGCGATCGGAGCCACTGAGTGGAAGGAGCCCTCTCCCCGGCCCTACTTTCAGGTGCGGGGGCCTAAAGCGGGTCGAGTTCCAAGGTGGAAGGCTGGGAACTAGGAAGCGTTGCGGGCTAGACACCCCGCCTTCCCGGTCTGGGGGGGCGTGGTGCGGCGGCCTGCCGGGCGGAGGGGACGGTGAGGCGGCTCTGCCTCCCCGGGAAGTAAGGCCCGGCCAAGCGCAGCGCCGGAGGGTGCAGGCCCTCCCCGCCCGCGCCCGGGGGGACCCTACGCCTGTGTCCAGAGGAGGCCGGCGTCCAGCAGATGCACGCGGGGTGGGGGCGGGGGAGAGGCGGGGAGGAGAGAACTCACAACAAAACTTGCGTCGCGGAGCGCACGGCGCGACTTGAATGGAAGGAGCCCGCGCCCGCGGAGCGCAGCGGAGACTCGGGAGAGAGTGTTCAGCCGGCGGGGCGCGGCACCGCGCGGGGCGCAACAGGTACCAGGCGCCGGCGGCCGGGTGGGCCAGGGGCCGGGGGCCGAGACTGGGCAGCAGACTCAGACTTCCCCGCCTCCTCCCGAGGCTCAACAGCTGCCTGGGGCGGAGCCGCCGCATCTCGCCCCCGGTCGGAGCCTGCAGGAGGGCATAGCCGGAGATCTTCCCCTCGGGTGCGACTCCCAAGCGATCCCGACCTGGGCAGGGAGGGGCCTTTTCTCTGGCCAGGCTAGTCCTAGACCCCAGGCCCCTCCTGCTGCGCACATCTGGAAAGAATCTGTGAGCGGATGGGGCGGAGGGAGGTAGTGGAAGGACGCAGGCGGGCGACGGGGAATGTGGGGGGCAGGTGGAACTGGAGAGGGGTGTGGACCCCTATATTTAAAGCCCGGGCCCAGAATATCCCCCACGTCTTTTCACGGTATTCATCAGGTTCCCCTGGGAGTCCAGCCTCCAGCCTCATTATTGACAGAGAAACTGAGGCTCAGAAAGAGACAGAAATACGCCCCCAGGCACGTCAACAGGTGGGGCGCACCCTGCTCGCCTGTTGCCGGGTCCTGCTGTGGGGCTCCGCCCTGCACCCCTGTGCCATACCAGCCCAGCGCCCGCGCACTAGTGGAGCCTGTCTGGGCGGCTGATTCCCGGCCAGGACAGCCGGACAGAGGTAGGGGCAGGGAGAAGGGAAGGCAACGAGCGAGGTCCGCACCTTACAGCGAATGCAGAATGCAGCGGAAGCCCCAGGTTGTGAGTCCCAGAACCACAAGCATGGCCTGAGAGCAAAGCGTTGGAATACCTGACGCACCGTCAGGTGTAAGAGGAGGTGGCGGCGGCGGCAGCGTCCAGGGATGGAGCTGGGAGGCAGCGGCAGCCTGAACTGCTGGAGAGAAGGAGGCACTGCAGCAGGGGCGAGCACCGGGGCCCCATGCTGGCGGCACCGACCAATGATGGTCAGCAGTCTGAAAGTGCATAGGGACGAGTATACCAGACCTGAGCATTGGCGCTTTGGCTTTGGGCTGGCTAGGGAAGACAAAGTTGCGCTCTGCCTTTGGAAGACCAAGGCCAGGCAGGAGGGGCCCAGCCAGATCCCCTGGCTCACACCATTCCAAGGTAGAAGAGCCCACCACTCAAAATAGTCTGTGGGCTGTCCTGGCAAGGATCTGTGGCTGGTCTGAATGTTCCCATCCACTTACAGGCACTAGAGGGGATTAAGGTTCAGTCTACTCCTAGCCTAGAGTGCAAGTTAAGAAGTGTCAATTCACATGACTGTTTTCATATGATTTTGCATGCTTTGTCCATTCTGTCTGAATCTTGGGAAGGGAGGAAGTTGCTAATGGTGGAGACCTTTTTTTTTTTTTTTTTTTTTTTTTTGGGTACCAGGGATTGAACTCAGGGGCACTCCACCACTGGGCCACATCCCCAGCCCTTTTTTGTATTTTATTAGAGACAGGGTCTCACTGAGTTGCTAAGTGCCTCGCCATTGCTGAGGCTGGCTTTGAACTCACGATCCTCCTGCCTCAGCCTCCCAAAGTGCTGGGATTACAGGCGTGCGCCACCGCTCCCGGCTTGGTGGAGACCTTAGGCCTGGTGGAGTCATATATAAAACTGCTGACCAACCATCTGCTTGGAACCCATGATGGCTCCCTATCACCAAAACCTTTGCATAGTGGCAGGTGTTCTTAGCAACCTGTGCCCCCAGCCCCAATCTCCGTTCCTATATATCCTCCTTAAACATACCTCCCTCTTCCCCCATGCCCACTCCTTGCCTTTGCTCATGCCCTTTCATCTACCTGGAGTGCCTTTCCCTTTAAATGCTTGGAGAACTCCTACTCAACCTTCAAGACAAATTTTAGCCCTGGCCTTGTTTGTTTGTTTGTTTGTTTTTGTAGTTGTAGATGGATAGAATGCCTTTATTTTATTTTGTTTTTTTTACGTGGTGCTGAGGATTGAACCCAGTGCCTCATGCATGCTAGGCAAGCGCTCTGCCACTGAGCTACGGCCCCAGCCCCTTGGCCTAGTTTTTAACATATTAATCTGTAAACTAAGGAGTCAAACCAGATAATATTGCAGATCTTTTCCAGTTCTGCCCTTCACAAATTCATTTATTCAACAAACGTTTCCTGAGTACCCACTCCACGTCTGAGGAGTCTCAGGAGGTTCAGCTGAGCTCCAAGGACCAAGCTGGCAGGGTGCTGTGAGAACACCCAGGGAGCACCCTATAGAGGAGGGAGCAGGAGAGGCCATTCAGAGTAGGGGCGTTTGAGGAGGAGATTTCCAGGGGTGGGCAGCAGTGGGGTCCCCTTTGTGTTTGAGTTCTGAACCTGACAACTAGGAAGGTAGACTTTTCATCCTGGGATTTCCATTAGCATCAGTGAGATGTTGCTGTCTGGCTCAGCACAGAGCCAGGTGATCAGTGAATGTCTACTCCACTGACCTTGAGTGGAGGAAGAAGGTGGTTCTGGGGGCCCAGGATCTGCCCCCTGGTCTTACCCTCTTTTTTCTAGTTCTGCCTTAACCCCCACCCCCACTTCTGGCCTTGAGGTTTGGTTGGCAGCATGTGCCCTTCCTCAGTAATAGTAACCCTGTGTATGGCAGGCCTACTTGGTGCCTGCATCAGGCAGGGCCCATCCTGTCATTTAATCCTCATGAGTATCTCCCTCTCTGTTTCCTCAGCTCATAAACAGAGGCTCAGAGGAGTGAAGTGAGTCCTCCAGGCTCACACAACAGTCAGGTTGGGACCTGTGTCCCTCTGTGTCTAATGTTCTCCACCCAAGGAAGAGATTGCTGTAGACTAAGCCAACCCTCTGCTCTAAGGGTTTGAGTTGTCCCTCCCCAGGTAGACCTGAAGCTCCTGGAGACCAGGGGTCTGCTTCTCCACTGCTCTTTCCATGTGGCCAGGCACTCAGAAGGAGCCTTGGGCTTATCTTCTTAGAACAGGTGGGAAAATTGAAACTCAGACGGGTCAGTGGTGTGCCCAAGGCCACATAGCAAATCAGGTAGTAAAGCTGGAGCTGCCCAGGCTTCCATGGTCCTGAGGGTGGCTTGGAAAGCTGGAGGAAAGGGAGGTGCTACTGCAGCCACCACTCTTCAACACATGACTATTCTTCCTACCTCTCCCTGGAATCCAGTCCCTCCTCTCCATCCCTGAAGGTCAACACCCACCTCTCTGCCCAGGATAAGCTCATTTTCTCTCCCCTGTGCCATTCACAGCCTCACAGGCCACCCATAGCCTGCCTGTCACACCCCTGTCCTTCCACAGCCCATCTTCCAGAGATAAGGCTCACACTCCCTGGCCTTACCTGGCCTGGACTTGTGTCCACTGCCTCCATTCATATCACCCCCAGTCCCCACCTGTCACCAGACAGTCTAGTGAGCTTTGTAGATCTAGTTCACAGCATGGACTCTCTTGCTCCAGACCTTCACACACACTGACCCCCTCCTTTGCATTATTTTCCATTAGCCTGATATTCATCCTTCAGAATGGCTAGACCAGGCCCCACTTCCAGGAAGCCATCTCTGGAAGATTAGGCTTCCTCTGGGCCCCTATGTTCTCTTAAGCTTCCCTCCATCATACCTCTGAAGACCCTGGGATTATCAGACTCAGTTTATACATAATGCCCTGGATCAGCACTATCTAATAGAAAATACAAGCCACAAATGCAATGCAGAATTTTCTAGAAGCCATCTTAAAAAAGTAAAGTGAAATAGGCAAACTTAATTTTGTTTAATATGTCCAAAGTATTATCCTGTAATCTGTATAAAAATAAATGTGAAATTATATATAATTACATTATTTTTTGCTACCTCTTTGAAATCCATGTATACTACATTTTACACTTACAGCACATCTCAATTTGGACTAGCCACATTTCAAGTGCCACATGTGGCAAGTGGCTACCAGAGTGGACAGTGTGAGCCTCTTAAGGGGAGGAGGCTACACCCAGATGGGCTGGTCCCAGGCAGAGCAGCACAAGACAGCACTGAAGACGTAGGCTGGGAGCTCAGCTTGACCACTTAACAGCTATTATAATGGCCGACCCCCATGGACCTCAGCTTCCCTAGCTGTGAAGTGATGGAAACATTTTCAATATGGTTCAGAATGATAATATAAATTAAATATCTGTACATATATAATTTACATATTTTATAGATACAAGCTGAAGGTGAGAGAGAAAGACCAGCCTGTCCAGTGAGTGTAAAAGATATGAGGCGCCTGAGCTCCTTCCCCTAGGTCCTTCATCCCTGGCCTTCTGCCCTGAGTGAATTTAGAGCCCAGGCATGGACCCACACCCCTCTCTCAGGCCCCTGTCTGTAGTGGTGTCAGACAGCAAGGAGGAGAGGCTTGCCTGGGTCTAGTGCTGTCAGCTCCTGGGCTGAAGGCTGTGGAGCTGGCTGTAGGGCTTATAGAGTGCCAGGGGAATGGCAGTCTGTAGACTGGCATTTGGTGACGGCACTGGGGCAGCAGAGGGGTGGCAGGGTGAACATGGGTCCAGACAGGTGTCACTCACTGCTGCAAACTGATCTCTGGAGCCCAGGAGCTAGATATGTGCTGGGCTCCCTTGTTCTCTGCCTGACCAGGAGGCTGGGACCCAACTCTGCCCAGACATGTGGACCTATGGGTGAAGGAGGCCTGGCTCTTCTTTCTCCTCACGTTTTTTCCTTCTAGGGCCTGTCCTCCAAGGGACCCCTTTACACTGCCACTCCAGTGTGGGTGGGAAGTGGTTATTGGTACTGGGGTCCACTGCTTCCTCCAAAAGAAGGGCAGGGACTTTATCTACCTCACCTGTGTCCCCAGTGCCCAATGCCAGGCTGGGTGCAGACAAGCCTTACCTTGGAGAATTGGCTGAGGTAAAGAGGAATGCAGAGCCTTATCTGAAATCCTGAGTGGCTGGCCGCAGGGCTGGATTTCGTAGCTGGCTAGCATGTCAGCAACATCTTCTGAGAGCGGGTGGGCTTGTCTGACTAAAAAGCCCAGGTGAGGTCTAGACGAGGGAAGGGAGGAACAGGGGATTCTGGAGTGGACAGTGGTGTGCCTGGGAGTGGACCATACCATGGAGCATATATATGAGTCGTGGTAGGAAGAACTAACGTTTATTGAGCACTTTCTGTGTGCAGTGTGTGCATCCCACTGACCCTCCCAGTCTCCCCACAATGGAAGTTCTGGTATCATTCCAAAGACAGATGAGAAGCTAAGGTTTAGACCGTTTCAAAACTTGCCTGAAGCCAGGTGTGGTGGTGCATGCCTGTAATCCCAGTAGCTGAGGAGCCTGAGACAGGAGAATCGTGACTTCAAAGCCAGCCTCAGCAATGGTGAGGCACTAAGCAACTCAGTGAGACCCTGTCTCTAAATTAAAAAAATTTAAAAAAAAAAAAAGGCTGGGGATGTGGCTCAGAGGTCGAGTGCCCCTGAGTTTAATCCCTGGTACCCCCCTCCTCACCCACCCCCCAAAAAATAACTTGCCTGAAGTCACACAGCAGTTGAGGACCACAGCTGAGATCACAGCCCTGGCTGTATGCCTGCAGAGCCCACTCAGTCATCTGTGTGGTTGACAAGCTCCCCATATCCCAAACTCTCCCAGGCCCAGTGTCTGGTCGGGCCCTTATAAAACCCTGATGTTGGGATGGGAGAGTTTTAGTTGTGGCTACCCTGCTCCAGACTCGGGTGGCAGCATAAAGAGGTCCCTAGGAAGATGAGGCCCAGGAGGTATGAAGAGAGAGAGGACAGGTAGACCTCCTTGATTCACTGGTCCATGTGACCTAAGCAGACTTGGGACACAGCCCTTGGCTTGGATGTGTTGAGGCACCCCCTCCTTGCTGCAACAGGAGACCATGCTGGGGAGCAACCTCCTGGGTATGGCAACAGCTATGTGAGCCCATCAGGCTCTGGTGAGGGCAGCTGAGCATGTGAACACCTGGAATGGGATGGGGTCACAGGGCAGCAGCAGCTCCCATCGCTGAGGACTTCTCTGTGCTAGGCCTTGTGCTTGGCCTACGCCAGACACTGGGAGTTGCCCACAGTCCCATGTGTGAGAAAGACACAACCCAAGTCAACCAACGCTAAGCCCTGGACCATCTTGTAATCTCCCCCTCATCATAGCATTAGAGTTGGTTCTTGGGGCTGTGGCTATGGCTCAGCAGTAGAGCACTCATCTCGCATGTGTGAGGCCCTGGGTTCAATCGTCAGCACCACATAAATAAAATAAAGGTGTTGTGTCCACCTACAACTAAAAAAATGTTAAAAAAAAAAAAAAAAAGAGTTGGTTCTTGGAAAAGAAGTTACTGATTGGACAAGAGAGGGGAAGGCGCATTCTGGGCAGAAGGAACAGCATGTACAAAGGCCTGGAGGGAGGAACGACCAGAGTTCTGGGCATGGGGATGGTTGTGGGAGAGGCAGAGTCAAGTCCCAAAGATCCTGAATGGCCAGCTGAAGCTCTGGGATGCAACTGCTGATGCTGGCCCACCATGGCTTGTGACTGCTGGAGGGGGACAGTGGCTCCCCACACTGCTTATGCCAGGGCAGCAGGAGCTTAGCAAAGTTCAGATCCTGCTTCATCTTCTTTTCTGTAAGATAGGGATACGGATTCCTCAGGACGCAACCTGCTGAGGGTCGTGGAAGCTTTTGTAGACCTGCCTGAGGACAGGGCCTCATCTTATCCCTTCAACTCACTCCACCCCTCCAGAGGGCAGCCCTGATGGAGGTTGAGTGGGAAGGGAAGGGCGGCAGGACAACAGGGTGCAGAGGACAGGGACCAGAGTGGGTCCTGCCTTGTGCCAGAGCAGGCCCCGCCATGTCTTTTGAGGGCCCAAGCCTTGTGCCCAATGTACCTAACAGGTTAAGTCATCCCTGGCACCAAGGAAAGCCTGACTTAGCACCTCCCACAGGTACCATGGCCCAGAGCAGGGCCCTGCTGCTCCTGCTGCTGTTGCCACCACAGCTACACCTGGGACCTGTGCTCACAGTGAGGGCCCCGATGTTTGGCCGAAGCAGCACACACAGTCTGAGCCCCGAGGAGAATGAATTTGTGGAGGAGGAGCCTGTGTTGGTCCTAAGCCCCGAGGAGCCAGGGCCCGGCCCAGCTACCGTCGACTGTCCCCGAGACTGTGCCTGCTCCCAGGAGGGTGTTGTGGACTGTGGTGGCATCGACCTGCGCGAGTTCCCCGGGGACCTGCCTGAGCACACCAACCATCTGTCTCTGCAGGTGAGGCTGATGTGCCAGTGATCATGAGGGACGCCCCCACCACCAGCTGGCTCCCCACCTCTAGATTCAGGGTACAAGGCAGATTAGACTTGTAGAGTCCTGGCAGCTGTGGGTCCTGGGCCAGGGTGGCCAGTAATAAGAAGGGACAAGTTGAGGACAACTTTTACATAGGTTCACTTACTCCCTCACATATAAACCATCTCTTGGGTCCCTGCTTCACACCTCTGGTCCTGGGGTGCTGGGCACAGAGGACTTGGACATGCCACGCCCTTTAGGAGCTCACAGACATGGGCAAGGCAGAGACCTAAACAGAGAAATGACACAAATGGGAGTCCCACTGTGTTGCCTAGAGCACAGCCCCTGTTCAACCCAGGAAGGCCGGGGAAGGTGATAAATGACCCAGGTTTTATAATGTTCTAAGAGGAGTGGGGAGCATGGGGCTTAGAAAGGGAAGCAAAGTGGTTTCTGCCTGGGGAACAGCTATGGATGCCTGCCACCAAGTGGAAATGCCAGGGGCCGGGTCTAGAGGGCAGACATCCCACTCAGCATGGACAACTGCCTGTAGCTGTCCACATGGGGGCTCCTTTCTTCCCCCCGTACTTGGGATTGGAGTCTCAGTGCATGCTAGGTACGTGCTCTACCACTGAGCTACATCCCTACCCACACCTGTGGGTTCCTTGAAGGGCTCACACTTCTCTGTGGTCACTGCTGTGTCCCCAGTGCCCATATGAGCTAGCACCCAGGTTCTGTCTGCCAAGACAGGTGCCCAAGACAGGAACTGGCTCCCAGGACTGGGACAAAGGATGGGTGCAGGAGCCCCACACAGTGCCCCTCCAGGCTGATGCTGCCTCCTCACACACACACCCCCCCCCCCCGCACTTCTAGAACAATCAGCTGGAGAAGATCTACCCTGAGGAGCTCTCTCGGCTCCAGCGGCTAGAGACTCTGAACCTCCAGAACAATCGCCTGACTTCCAGAGGTGAGGGGTCACCAGAGCCATGGGACGCCAGGTGGGGACTCAGGGGCCTGAGCAGTGCCGAGTATCCATGGGGAAAGCTTGGCCTTGCAGATCCTGGGGAGTGGGGCTGGGCTGGGTTGGTAGCAGGGCTGCGTGAGGATGGGCTCTACATGTTCCAGGGGCTCCGTGATGTTGCCCAAAAGCCAGCGCTAGGTGTTTCTGAGGCCTGGGACATGGGTCAGGGTGGGGCTTCGGCGCAGCCAAGCTTCCCAGGACCTTGTCATAGACTCTTCCATTCACAGGGGCCTTTAGAATCTGAGAGCAGTCAAGAACAAAATAAAGAGCTGCAGAGTCCTCGACCTTTATTTTTTTCTGATGACAAAAATGGTATGTGCATAGGATAGAAAACTTATGAAATAAAAATGGAAAGAAAAAACCCATGCTTAGTTCTGCCACTTTGAATGAATCACTATCAACATTTTGGCTTTGAATTAATCATTATCAACATTTTGGTATATTTCTTTCCAGTTTTAAAATAGCTTTATTGAGGTGTGATTTATATACCATAAGGTGAGTCCAACTTAAAGGTACAATTTGATGAGTTCTTGTACGTTTACGCAGTTGTACAACCATCTCACAATCCAGTAATTTTTTTTTCCCCTAGTGTTTTTCAATTCATCGCTGAATTCCTGTTTCAGATGTGATAATCAGCCCTGTTTCTCTGAGCAGTTCACCTGACGGTGTTCCCCATGTTGCCGCAGCTCTCGCTGGCCAGCATTTTACACAAGCAGGGTATTCTGTGGAGGGACACTCCGTGGTTTACATAACTGTTCCCTCTCACTGAAAACTTGGGCGAGTCCCAGCATCTGGGGGTCCTGGAGCTTGGAACTGAGTGTTGGAGTCTGGCCTCGGGGTTGGAGAGGGGCCAGCCTGGCTGGGCTCCCAGCAACACAACATCTGTCAGAGGAGCAGGGGCAAGCCAGGTGGCTGGAAGACCCAGAGTGGCAGCCCTTCCCTACACAGAGCTGTCCCAGCTTGTCCCCCGGACCTGTGGATGGGGCTGGGTGTGAAGAGAGGCTCTGACATCTGTGGCCATCCCAAGGGGAGCATTCCTTCCTGGCTGAAAGGGTTAGGCTACTATGTCCTTCAGTCCCTCTGCAGACGTTTAACTGCTTGCTCCTGTGCTTGGGCCCCGTGAGCAAGGAGAAAGAAAGCGGGGCTGGCAGGCCTGTTGGGACTGACTGGGAAGGGATCTGAATGGCCTGTCTCCATGTCCAGGCAAGTGGTGGGTGGGGTGAGGGTGGGGTGGCTCACGTGCTCCCCTGCAGCGTCTCCTTCATCCAGGGCTCTGACCTGTCCTTTGAAGGGCTCCCGGAGGAGGCATTTGAGCATCTGACCAACCTCAACTACCTGTACCTGGCCAACAACAAGGTGAGGGCCTCGGAGGGTGGGGTGTACTGCCCTGCCCTCCCGATGCTGTCTTCTGCTAAGTTCCATGAACTTCTACCAGACCATTTCCTGGCTGGCTGCTAGGTCTAGCTTGCTACTCACACATGACCTTGGAGGTGGGGAGGGAGACAGGCCCCACCTAGGGCATCAGAGTGTCAGATGATGAAGAAAAGCCCAGGCCTCCAGGAGCAGAGAAGAAGGAGACCCACTGCAGGGGCGCCTGGAGGGCTTCATCGTGGAGATGGTATTTGAGTGAGGCAATAAGGACACTGCAGAAGAAGGGTCAACAGCTGGGTGTGGTGGTGTGTACCTGTGGTACCAGCACTCAGGAAGCTGGACATGGATATCACTTGAGCACAGGAGTTTGAGACCAGCCTGAACAACATAGTGAAGCCCCCATTTCTTTTTTTTTTTTTTTCTTTTTTTTGGTACCGGGGATTGAACTCAGGGGCACTCAACCACTGGGCCACATCACCAGCCCTTTTTTGTATTTTATTAGCTACAGGGTCTCACTGAGTTGCTAAGTGCCTCGCCATTGCTGAGGCTGGCTTTGAACTCGTGATCCTCCTGCCTCAGCCTCCCAAGTGCTGGGATTACAGGCATGCGCCACCACGCCCAGCAAGGCCCCCATTTCAAAACAGAAGAAACAAAGGGCCAGCATGAGCTAAGCTCAAAATATTTGGAGTACCCACAGGCTCCTATCCTAGCCCCTTCTCCCTGAACGCTCTGGAGACACCTTGTCCCCTCCAAGGCTCTGACTTCCATCTGTGTCCTGGCCATGTCCAATGGCAGTCTCCAGCCCTTTCCACTCCTGGGGCTTGAGACTCAGAGGTCTGCCTGCCTCCTCCACATCTTCCCTAGGTGTCTAATGGAAGTGGAACTGCTGCTTCTTGCCTACAGCCCCAAAATTAATCCTCTGTCTTTTCATCTGGGTGAAGGGCATCTCCAACCACCACTGCAGCACTGGTGTGACCACAGATCAGGAGTCTTCTAGAACCTGGGCATCCCTCACCCACATCCAACCCTCCACAGGTCCTCAACCTCTCTCAGGCACCAGTCTACCACCCCTCTCTGGATGCACCTCTTCCTCATTTGCCTCTCCCTTCCTCCTCAGGGCAGCCAGAGCAACATTTAAAATCTTGCCTGCTGCTACCCCTCCATCCACCTAAGATGAGCCCAGGAGGACCGGGGGGTGGGGAAGACTGGAAACTGCTGGCAGACAGGCAGAGCCTTGACTGCCAAGCTAAGGACTGGGGAGCCAGAGATGCTTTGGTTCTGCTCTTCTGGGGAATGGTAGAGGTTTCCACTTTAGAAAGATGACACTGGTTGTAGAGAAGAGACTTTTGAAGGAACCCACATGAATAGCTGGCCATGGGGCCCAGAGCTGGCCTCTGCCTTCTATTGGTCTTTCCAACTGACTCTTCCCTTTTCAGCTGACATTGGCACCTCGATTCCTGCCGAATGCCCTGATCAGCGTGGACTTTGCTGCCAACTATCTCACCAAGATCTATGGGCTCACCTTTGGCCAGAAGCCAAATCTGAGGTCAGAGGGTGACGGTCCTGAACTTGGCAGTGGCAAAGGGAAGGGCTGAGGTAGAGCTGCCCCTCCTGTGTGAGGCACAGACAAGACCCTGAGAAGGATGTGTTGTGTAGTGGGGCATCAAGGCCCATGCTCAGGGCTGTGGTGGAGGGACACCCAAGGACTGGAGGAACTCAGGGTCCAAAAGGATGGACCTAAAGGATGAGGAAGACATGATCCTGGGGATAAGAACTCTGTGTGCAGGAATTATAGTGGGGACAGGATGGAGGGCAGTCCCATCCAGCAGGCAGAATGGCTCTGTAGTGGAGCTGCTTTGGAGGAGCAAATACCTCCAGCACAGGCATGGTGTGGAGGGCCTGGGCTGGGGGTCAGGAAATCCTATATCTGCCTGGTGGAGTGCTGACTCTCTGGTCCCTGGTCCAGAAGCTGTGTAGGTGAGGTCTGAGGCTCTTTAACTGCATTGTTGGGTTAATATGGGAGGAGAGCACTCTGGACCCTGATCCCAGCCTCCGCAAAGGTTTGAAGCCTCACTGGGAAGTTGGCCTAAGGGCCCCTTCAGGTGGAGTGAAGGCTGTACCTTGACCCCCAGGTCTGTGTATCTGCACAACAACAAGCTGGCAGATGCGGGGCTGCCAGACAGCATGTTCAATGGCTCCAGCAATGTTGAGATCCTCATCCTGTCCAGCAACTTCCTGCGCCATGTGCCCAAGCACCTGCCACCTGCCCTATACAAGCTGCACCTCAAGGTAAGGAGGAGAGAGAACAGGGAGGGGGAAGAGCAGACCCACAGCTGGAGCACGAGAGCAGGGACCTGCAGGAGAAGAGCTGGCCCAGTGGGCAGAGCACTGCCCAGTGAGGCTATGGGGCTATGGGCACATGATGGAGCTCACAAGTCACTGTGGAAAAGCAGGGAGATACCTGGGCACCTGACCTTTGGTGTGGGTTGTGTAGGGGGCTGTCAGCACACACCCAGATGCTCTGAGTCTCCTCCTGGTGGTCCCCTCCCCATAGTCCCCTCTCCACCCTGTTCCTGCCCCTGGCATCTCCCTCATGCTTCCCCTCCCTACCTTTCCACCCCCTAGAACAACAAGCTGGAGAAGATTCCTCCTGGGGCCTTCAGTGAGCTGAGCAACCTGCGAGAGCTGTATCTGCAGAACAACTACCTGACCGATGAGGGGCCTGGACAACGAGACCTTCTGGTGGGTCCCGGTCTCACACATCCTCAGCCTCACTGTGGTACCCAGCAAGCCCCTCCCAGGGCCCACCCCCAGGCAGGCACTGTCATGCATCCCTTGCCCATCTCCCCTGGCCACTTTCTCTGGAGAAGGAAGGACCTGTAAGGCTTGTGCCTCAGTTGACAATGCCGTCCCCAAGAATAGTTGATGTGTTTTAGCTAAGGGCTGCCAAGGTGTCAGGGAGTCCAGGAAATGTTGGAGGAGACTGGCTTATTGGTACCAAATACATACTTGAACATTATTGTTGAAGGCAAATATATTTTCAGTTTTGGGGACCCAGGGTAGCCACAAAAGGCTAGCATAAGGTTCCAGCGTGGCCTTCAAATAAGCTCTCATGTATCAAAAAATTTGCACAGATCCTTCCTACACTGAGCTGCCTCCCAACCCCCATGCTTGAGTGACAGCAACCCCCTGACCCTACACACACACACACACACACACCTCCCTTGGGAATAATGGTGGGATCAAGCAGATGTGGGTTTCTGCCAAGCGTTCTAATTCCCTTCCTCCCCCAGGAAGCTCTCCAGCCTAGAGTACCTGGATCTGTCCAGCAACAACTTGACGCGGGTCCCTGCAGGACTGCCGCGGAGCCTGGTCCTGTTGCACCTGGAGAAGAACGTAATCCGGAGCGTGGACGCCGACGTGCTGACCCCCATCCGCAGCCTTGAGTACCTGCTGCTGCACAGCAACCAGCTGCAGGCAGACGGTATCCACCCGCTGGCGTTCCAGGGTCTCAAGCGGCTGCACACCGTGCACCTGTATAACAACGCCCTGGAGCGTGTGCCCAGCGGCCTGCCCCGCCGCGTGCGCACCCTCATGATCTTGCACAACCAGATCACGGGCATCGGTCGCGAGGACTTCGCTACCACCTACTTCTTGGAGGAGCTCAACCTCAGCTACAACCGCATCACCAGCCCTCAGATACACCGCGACGCCTTCCGCAAGCTTCGCCTCCTGCGCTCCCTTGACCTCTCGGGCAATCGCCTGCACACACTGCCGCCTGGCCTGCCGCGCAACGTGCATGTGCTGAAGGTCAAGCGCAATGAGCTGGCTGCCCTGGCGCGCGGAGCGCTGGCAGGCATGGCCCAACTGCGGGAGCTCTACCTCACTGGCAACCGACTGCGCAGCCGGGCCCTGGGCCCCCGCGCTTGGGTGGACCTTGCCAATCTGCAGGTAAGGAGGGCTGGGCCATGCCTGTGGGGTGCTACTGGTATGGCTGCCCTGAGCCCATTCGTCTATGGCACATGGCGAGGGCTGGACCGTGAGGGAGGTATAGCCAGACTGAGCTCGTTTACCTTCAGGTATCCACTGGGGAGAATAGGTACGAAGAGGCTGGGCCTTAAGGTAACAGGGAGGTGGCCATGCAGAGGACATGACTAGCGTGCCTGGGTCAGCCCAGCCCACTTTGGGTAGAGTACAGAAGGGTCTGTCTGGGATGGCCAGGTCAGGCTCACCACAGGTAGTTAGAGGCTTAAGGGCTGTGGAAGTAGGAGCTCATGCCTGCAGGTGGGAGGCCCACAGGACCACTTGGAGGCAGTTCAGGTAGCTTGGGAAAGTCCAGCTCAGCCCCCTGCAGGTACAGTGGTAGGTTCTTGGAGTAGGCTGGGCCTTGGATTGGGAGGCCATGTCATGGGCTCACCTCACCAGACTGCAGAGTGCTAGGAGTCGGGGAGTCTGCCCAAGGCATTCTGGAGCAGGCCAGTGGGTGTGGCTGTTGTGGCCACATGGTCAGAATCAGGGATGTCTGGGCACATGATCTGAGATTTGGGGATATCAGGTGAAACCTCCCAACTTAGCAAGTAAGGGCAAAAATAAAAATTTACTACAGAACCAGGAGGGTGTTGCCGAAATGCGGAGTGGCTTCCCCTTGAACTGGCCACAGCCCCGCTGCTGCCCTACCAGAGCCCTTTCACAACCAGACCTCGCCCTGGATGCCCAGGGCCTCCACATTGCTGTCTTCTTGCCCCAAGACATCCTCTGCTCTCTTTCTCAGGTTTCTGCTCAAGTGCCATCTCCTTGGGAGGCCTTCCTTCCTTTTCTTTTTCTTCATAAGCCTGGTCCCCTGACACCTCAGGTCCTCTGCTTGCTTTCCTTGACTGCCCTTCCAGCTTGAATAAGCAGCAGGCATGGGCTTGTGGTCACTGCTTGTGAAGGAATGGCTAGATAATCGATCCAACTCTGTGGGGCTTGCTATCTGGACTAGGGTGTCTGAACAGAGTGTAAGGGAGAGCTTGGGGGAGCCCTGAGGCAAAGCAGGGTGGGGGTGTGCCAGGCCGCTGATCTTGCAGGTCAGCTGGGGTCTCACCTTACAGACTGCCCTGCTGAGAGCCGGACACCAGCATCTAGCCACTTGTGCTGCCCCTCTTAACTGTCCCTCCAGAGCTTGTTCTTGAGGACCCAGAGCCCATGTCTTCTCCTCCATACCCATCCCTCCTGCTGCATTTTCCAACTCACTGAAGGGACAGGACAGCATCCATCCGGGGGGACCTAGAAGCTGCCCTTGGCATCCCCTTCTGCCCTACTGGCTGCCCCAGCAGCCTACCAGCACCTGACTCCCTGTGCTACCACCCTATCTCTGTCTGTCCACTTCTTTCCAGCCCCACTGCCCACACTCCAGACCAGGCCACCGTACTTTTTGCCCGGGGCCCAGCTCCCCAGGAGCTCATCACTTCAGTACTCCATATGAAATCATCAGTATCTTTAAAAACATGCTCTCTCATACTCCTGCCCTGGTTTCATAGCTCCCCATGGCCATTTGGGGGCCCAGGACAGACTTCTGGCCATGGCCTTCAAGGCCTGCTCTGCCTCCTATTCCCAGTGCACATTGGCTCCTCTGCTTGAAGTGCCTTCTGCATACTGCCCACCAGTGATGGCTACTTAGTCATGACTTTCATCCACTCCACCAGCCTACATGCAGCCCCCACTGTGTGCCAGACAGAGTTTCAGAACTGGGGACCCATGGGGGATAAGACTGTCCATCTGGAGCACACAGCTAGGACTCAACTAGGACATTGACTCCTCTAGGAAGCTCCCTTCCCCTCTACCGCCCATGGCAGGCCAGCTGCCTCCCTGGGCCTGGGGGAGCTCGGTCAGGGCTATCTGGTGGGCAGAGGGCTTTTCCTCACCCTGTGATCTTTCTACAGGCAGCTGCTCCTGCTGCCTCAGAGCCCACCCTGGAGAGCCTTTCCTGGCCAGAGGCTGGGTCAGGCCTCCCCTGGACTCCTTCAGCACAGCTGGCTTGACCTTCTCAGAGTTTGGGTCTATCTGTACAGTTGGTCTAGCTTCCTGAAGGTGGACACAATGTCTCGGTGGAGTCCATGTCCCCTGAACCCATGGGCACAGGATGTTTGGGATGCATGAGGAAGTGGCTGAAGTGGAGACACATGGAGGGCACTGAGTACTGTGGGGACAGCGGAGAGCAGGATCCCTGTGTGTAGGGGAGGTGACCGAGGCACCCTAAAGTCCCTGAAGCTCCTGCGCTCTTGAAATCCTGATGCCAATGTGCCTGGCTATCTGGATTCATGGCCCCAGTATTTGACCCTAAGGTCGGCCTCAGGGAGAGGAAGGGGGCTGAGCCATCATGGGGTCCTGCCCTGTGGCTGCACAGTGTGTGGCTCTGGTGAAAGTGCACGACAACCTGGGGGGCAGTGAGGGTGGCCACAACAGCACATGCCCCTGCCTCCTGCCCACTGCAGGTATGTTCCTCTTCTGGGCAAACCCATTCCCGCTTCCCTGGCTGTGGGCTCCTGGCACTTGAGCCTGCCCAGCCTGAGGCCTGGCTATTGTACCAGGATCACTGCAAGCCTCACACCCTTCCTCTGAACCCCTGCACATGTGGCCCCTGAGGTCCACAAATGAGCAGCCCCACCTGTGTGCCATCCAGGGCCAGTGGGGCAAAATTCAAAGACTGGAGGGCCCTTGGCCCCTGCCTGTCCTAGGTCTTTAATCTGATGGGAGTGAGAAGTGTGTTAAGAAGTAAGGACTGTGTCACACAAACATCTTGGCTATGACTTCATGTGTGAAAGCAGAGGGGCTGGGTAGGGCCTATATCAATTAGAACAAGGATTTGGAGCCAGGCTCAACAGGTTCCAGCCTCTTACAGGCTGTGTGTCCTTAGACAGATCATCTACCCTCTCTGAACTTGTTTTCCCACCTGGAAAATGGAGATAATTATAGACCTGCCTCCTCAACAGGGTTGTCATTAGATTTAGATTGGCAGGGGGTTTGGTGGGAGTTTTGTAAGCTGTTAAGTGCTTTGCACAGGTGGGAGTCCCTGACTCCCATGGTCACCTCTGCAGCTGCTGGACATCGCCGGGAATCAGCTCACAGAGATCCCTGAGGGGCTCCCCAAGTCACTCGAGTACCTGTACCTGCAGAACAACAAGATTAGCACCGTGCCCGCCAATGCCTTTGACTCCACACCCAACCTCAAGGGGATCTTTCTCAGGTAGTAAGTCCCCCATGTCCCTGCATATTACCCTTGGCACCTGCCCAGCTCCAGCCAGACAATTGAGACACACGGGAGCAGCGCATAGAAAGAGACCAGTGTGCAGAGCCTGGTTCCACTGCTGCCTGGCTGTGAGACCCTGGATACATCACAGAACCCCACGAGCCTCTGCTGTCTCAGCCCTGAAGGGTGAGGACAGTCCTGGCCAGGCCTGATATGCTTCATAAATGGACTTTGGAAACTTTAAAACCAATGCACAGTGGTGTTATTGATGTTACTATGGTGGGAAAGAACCCCAAAGAACATCTTCCTGATTTGTAGCTGGAAAAACTAAGGCCCAGACAGCACTATCCTCTATCCACAGTCAGCCAGACTGGGCCTGGGCCTCAGAGCCATGATGTGGACACCCAGGTCCTCAGTGGGCTCTAGGGTTGTGGGACTGGAGTTCGGAGTGATTCAGAAGACCCCCAGCTCCTGGAGGATACGGGCACTTCTATCCAGAGTTCTTCCCAACACCTCCCACACCCCAATCCCAACCCTCAAATCAAATTGGAAACAGAAGAGAGTAGAGCATAAGGCCCGGAGCTTGGTGGCATTGGGATGGAGTGACGTGTTCAGGCTTCTACAGTGGAGCTGAGAGTAGTGGGAGCCTGAGATCAGAGTCTCAGCCTTCCACGGCTGAGTGTGTCTCTGGCTCACTTCAGCTATAGCCTTGTCTGTGTGTCCGCTCAGGCTTTGGAGTTAGTGGAGGAGGGCAGGCAGAGAGGCATTCCAGGTCTTCCACTCCCAAAGTGGTAGTGAACGTTTGTGCAGAGGGAGAATTCTTGCTTTATGGATGACCAGCCCAGTGCCATTCCCTGCCCCCAAGCTGTTGCTACTCTGGACAACTGAGACTTCCCACAATGCACTGTGCTTCTCCACCCGAGGCCTTTTCAACTTGGTATATCATCTCCTGGAGGTCCCATTCCCTCCTCTTTTACCTTCCAAGGTAGATAGTGGGGAGGGACCCCAGAGCTGGGCTCCTACACTGACCCCCTGCATGGATGACTTCCCAGGTTTAACAAGCTGGCCGTGGGCTCTGTGGTGGAAAGTGCTTTCCGGAGGCTGAAGCACCTACAGGTCTTGGACATTGAAGGCAACTTTGAGTTTGGTGATGTTTCCAAGAACCGTGGCCATTTGGAGAAGGAAGAAGAGGAGGAGGAAGAGGAGGAGGAGGAAGAGGAGGAGGAGGAAGAGGACAGGAGATAGGGACAGGATGACACAGATCTGGCCTAGGTACGTGACCTCTCCTCACTTTGCTTTCCTGTTCCTACCCCAGTCTAGGCTGTCTCTGTCCAATCTTCATTCTCCCTTCATTTTGAAAACCTACATGCTCATTTTGCAGATAGGGATGCAACAGGCCTTGGGTGAGAGGTTGGGGTATGACATCAAGCCCATGGAGGCCAGTTAGTGCCAGGGAATTCTAGTCCAAAGTGATAGGTGCTATGATGGCAGCTGCCCAGGAATGGACTGGACACAGGGCCTGAGGCTCAGGAGTGAGGTTTAGGCTGGAGATGGGGATCCAGGCATCTTCAGCTTTGAGATAGGCCCTGAAACTGC
This sequence comes from Tamias sibiricus, assembly GCA_025594165.1. NCBI lineage: Eukaryota > Metazoa > Chordata > Mammalia > Rodentia > Sciuridae > Tamias > Tamias sibiricus. The sequence continues at coordinate 46,393,865 of CM046658.1, forward strand.
AGATGGCTGAAGTCTTGCCCAGGGTGAGCAAGTTGGGGGCCTTCAGAGGAGGCTGAGATGGAGCAGTCAGGAGAGGAGGTGGGAATGACAGACTAGCAGGGTGGGGGTGCCTAGCTGACCATGGAGCATGGAGAAGATGGACAGTTGGATCATCCATGGCTGGAGTTTGCACATGCATGTAACACAGGCACCTGCACCCATGCACATGCACACAAATGCACACCTGTGCATCAGCATACACATACCAACGGACACAGCCATGTCTAAACATGTACACACATTCACAAAGCACACACAGAACATGCATGCCATACACGTGCACACAGAAACACACATATTCCATGACACATTCATAGGCCCAGGCCATGTAATAATAGCATTCACAAGTGTGCCTGCATGTGAGCACACACATGTGTACCCACACACTCAGGCCTGTGCATGTGGACACACATGTGCATGCATGATTCATACAGACAGGCTTCTCCAGAAGTGGGGTACCCAGCCGTGTCAGTACTGATGAGAGGCTGGAGGAGCTACTGGACTTGTCCACATGGAGTCATCTATGACTTTGTAGCAAGTGACTACAGGGCAAAATGGGAGTGAAGAAAGTGGCTGAAAGGAAGTGGATCCAGGAGTGTAGACACTCTCAAGACGACTGGTGTGAAGAGATGCAGGGGCAGTAGTGGGTGCATGTGAGCTCAGGAAGGGCTCATTTCATTTGCTGTTCCTTTAGGGGTGAAGCTGGTTTGGCTGCTGATGGTGGCCGTGAGGGGTGTGGTGCTGAGGAGAGTGGGTTTGAGGCACTGTGAGCCACAGGAGGCCATGCTTCCTCCACCGTGGCTGGAGGCCCAAGTGGCTGCAGTTGCAGGCAGGCTGATGGTGGTGGCTGGATCTGAAGTCACATCAGCTGATGAGTTCAGCCTTCTGCCTTCTCCATGTAGTAGGGGGTGCTTAGCTGACCATGGGGCGCAGAGAAGATGCACAGTTGGATCATCCGTGGCTGTTTTTTTTTTTTTTTTTTTTTTTTTTTTTGTGTGTGTGTGTGTGTGTGTGTGTGTGGTACCGGGGATTGAACTCAGGGGCACTCGACCACTGGGCCACATCCCCAGCCCTTTTTTTTTGTATTTTATTTAGAGACAGGGTCTCACTGAGTTGCTAAGTGCCTCGCCATTGCCGAGGCTGGCTTTGAACTCGCGATCCTCCTGCCTCAGCCTCCCAAAGTGCTGGGATTACAGGCGTGCGCCACCGCGCCCGGCGCGTGGCTGGGTTTTGATCAAAGGTATGGGACCAGGAGGACAAGGAGCAAGGAAATAGAGTATATTAACAAGAGGATGATTGAAGTCATGGGTCCTGAAGGCCAGGCCAGGTAGGGAAGGCGGTAGAGACCTGAGGAATCATTATGCATAGATACTGGGGAGGGTGTTGGAGCCTGGGCACAGTGACAGTGGGTGGCTGTAAGGAGAGGCAGGTAGTCAGGGAGATGTCAGAGGTTAGTTAAGAACTGGGAGTGAGTCACGTGGGGGTCACAGGGCCAGGGTGTGGCCATGGGTGGGGACTGCTGGGCCACTTAAGGATGTTGACCTGAAGCAGGGCCTGGGGCAGAGAGGAGCCTGTGGGGCTGTTGGTGGAGGGCAGCAGCCCAGTGGGTAGATGACAGAGGGAGTGGGGAGAGGGGTGGTTCCCCGCTGATAGAAGCGGGACTGGCAGGGCTGTCTGAATGTGAAGGTACAGGCCCAGAGCCCATGCCCCAGAGTCCCTGGCCCTACTTTTGGGGCCAGGAATGAAGGTGGAAACCCTTCTCCTGAAGCACTGTCTTCATGTAGAGCCAGCAGTCAGCAACAGGGGTGGCTGGCCATTCAGTGAGGACTTTATGGCCCTCACAAGGAGGGTCGTGGAATCCTGAGGTAGGGGAGAGAATCTGCCCCCTTTAGAGGACATTGGACATAGTCAGGTCATTTGAGGAGGACCCTGGGGAAAATCCTAGGGAGTAACCAATGGGACCCAAAGGCTCTCCCACCCACATTGGCCTGGACACCTCCCTCTGGCTCCAGGCTTCCAGGGGTGACACCCCTCCATTCATAGGAGCCTGGCTTTCCCAGAACCCCCTCAAGCAGGGGCATCTAACCTCCAGTCCATTTCTCCCAGGTGGTTGTGGCTGGTAGCTCTGTCCTGGGCTGGCCCCTGACCTCTCCTACATGTTCTGCAGGATGATGGACCACCGGACTCCATTCTGCAGCACATGCCTGTGCCCTGTGAGCCCCCATTCTGCCACGGTCACATGGACACACCCAGCGCTGAACCACAGGGCATCCCCCACGCCACAGGCTGAACGCAGTCTCATATCCCTGCCCCTTCCTGCAGTGTGCCTCACAACCAGACACGTGCAGACACCACGTCACACCCACACACACAGCTTGGCCACACACACAGAGCCAGCTGCTGCGTATCACCCTCCAAACCGTCACACTGCCCCAAGCCCACCACTGCTGCCATGCCTGCTCTCTGAGTCATGCACACTTGGGGAAGGATCTGGCCCACCGGGGAGCCCACTCCCTCCTGTTCACACACACACACACACACACACACACACACACACACACGCAAATACACGTCACATGCAAACAGTCCCCCATGGCCCATGCTACCAACAGCTCTGGCCCACAGCCAGAACTGGCCAGAAGAGCTTGCCATCTGCCCCGTCCTCTGTGCGTCAGTCCCCTGGAGAAGACACAGCTTATCTCCTTGCTCTGTGGTGGGGTGCGTTCCACTCTCTGGAACTCACAAAAGCTGGCTTTTGTTCCTTTTCCTCCCTTTGGGGACAGGAACCTTTTGGACTTATGCGCTGGCTCTGCCCCTGCCCCCAGGTGCTAGAGCAGTCACCCTGCTGAGAGACCCATCCTGCCTTGCCCTGTCAGGCCACAGGCACTTTCTGATGGACAAGCCCCACTCAGGGAGCTGTGGGGCAGGAGGGAGGCAAGGCCTGGAGGATCCAGAAAAGGCCAGCTGTGCCTCTGAGACACTCTGGGCCCACAGGGACGTTCTGGGTGCTTTTGGTGTTGTTTTTTTTTAAGGAAAAAAATGATAAAAATCTCAAAGTTGATTTTTCTTGTTACAGAAAATCTAATATAAAAGCATTATCCCTGTCCTTGCAGCCGTGTCTGCGTCTGCGTGTGCTTCCAGCCGTGTGCTGGGCTGGCGTCAGTGAAGGGTTGGCAGCCTACATGCAAATCTGCACCCTGGCCAGACCAGAAGGAATCAGGGCAAAGTTCAGGTCTCGGGGCTCCCAGAGGAGTCACACAGGAGAGAGCCAGAGAGATGGGGCTTAGGGGTAGGTAAAGAGGCCTGGGGAGGTGTGTGCAGACACTGTTGGGTGGGAATCAGCGGGTGGCGCCACGCTGCCTGCTCTGCATTCCCAGGAGCTGCTGGGCTTTGGGCTACTCAGGGCTCACCTGGAGGGTTGCCTTTATACTGAGGGGCTGTTACTGATGAAGTCAGTCTCACAGAGGTGGGAAGGACAGGAGGCAAGCCTAGGAATGGGGGTAGACCTGACTTGGGGGCCTGGTCTCTGCAGACCTTCCCGGAGAAGAGGTAAGACATGCCCTCCCATGGGGACAGAGCTGGGCCCATGGTGGGAGATACAGAAAGGTGGCATTCAGCTCTGAGCAAAGAAAACCTCTGACAGGCAGAGCTACCCACTCAGTGGACTTAGATGCCCAGGAAGTAGTGACCTCCCTGCTTCTAGAGGTGTGTAAGTACATTTCTATCAAGCCTTCTAAAGAGCAGACTCCTGCCTTGGTGGTGGGGTATTAGAAATATGACCCAGGGAAGGGGCAAATAATCCTGTCCACATGAAGGCAGGAGTGACCAACATCTTGACATCTGACTTCTCCTAGGTGGCTAGGCTCTGACAAAGGAGGGTGGCCCCAAGCCCTCAGCCCTGCAGTGGGAGGGGTTCTGGGGTAGAGGCCCTTCCTCCCCCAACTGTGACCCTGGGAGAAGAATGGAAGTAGTTCAGGAATGGAGGGTGGGAGCAGGTGCCCTCCCAACTCTCCAGTGACCTTGGGAAAGCTTGTCCCCTTCCTGGATCTCAGTGTCTTCATGAGCATCCTGGTATGAGACCTTTGCAGACCCAGAGCTGTATCTACCCCCTGTCACTCATCTAGAACAGGCTGTGTGGCCAGGGCCCTTTTGTGTGCCCTGCAGGTCTCCTGGAATCACCCTGTGACAGGAAAATGAGGGAGACACTAGAAGTGTCCTAGAGCATGTCTCCTCTCTAAGGCAAAGCATCCACCAAAGGGAACAAGACTGGATGAGGAAATTTGTCCCTTTTATGGGGACAGGTCTCATCGCCCTGCCTGCGATCAGGGCAGAGAGGTCTGTCTGCACTGTAGATCCCTAAACAAGGCCCAGCCACAGACAGGCCTGTTGAGGTAGGCCCCGGGTGGGCTGATTTGCACTGTTTTTCTGCATGTAACAGCTCAGACAGGCCTGTTTTCACTCTGGCCACCAAGACAGGCTTATCTGCATTCTGACAGCCTGTGTTAGCCCAGCAAAGAAGTGCTGCCCAGAATGTGTTAAGCCAGTAAGACTTGAAAAGCCAAACACCTTTATTTAGTTGTCACTGAATTTACAAACACAGAAAGGGGTACAAAGTCTGACTCCACTTTGCCACATAGGCCTTTGCAGAGTTCTGACCCTAGGGTGCCATTGGCACCTTGGCCCAAGCACCACAGGCAGAACTTCCCTCCCTGAGGCCTGGCCTGGCCTACCCATCCCATGGGAGGCTGGCCTGGATGTGCCCACCAGGCCTTCCAACCCTCCTGAAGACATCTGTCTCCACATCAGCTGAGCTTTGTGAGACTGGTGGGCAGGGACAGTGCAGGCCGTGGCCTGTGGAAGGCGATGGGTCTGGCCCTGGGATGGGCCTGCCCTTGGGGATAGCTGATTAACTGAGGCCACGTGTTCTAGGGTGGGGTAGGGGACTAGCCTGGACCTGGACACAGCTGGGGCAGAAACCAGGACATTGTTATTTTGTCTTCATAAATTGGAAGTGGGCCACCCTGTCCTCCAGGAGTGGGTGGCCAAGCCCTGAAAGACTTGAGTTAGCATCCTGGTGCTGATATTGCTTGCTTGAGATCTTTCAGTTCTCAAAGCCTCAAACTTGTCATCCAGAAGTGGGGACAATAACCCCTGCCTGGTGCTCTCACAGGGCAGAAGTGGTCACAGCTAGGGCTTGGGTTGCAGGCCATTGCTCTCTGGCTGGGGTTCCTGTATGCACCTTTCCTTTTGGAGACCCCATTTTCCACCAGTAGAGCTAATTCCAGCCCCTCAGCATGGGAAGAATGAGCCAGCAGGTTCCCCGTGAGCTGTGAGTTAAGATCCTGCCCCTGGCTCCTGGCCCCAGGGGCCTTGCCTGGTCCCTGCAGCCCGGCAGGCTTAGACATTGGTCTCAAGCTCACTGATCTCAATGGTGCAGTGGTCCAGGCTGGTGGTGGCCTGCTCCTCATCCTGTTCCACCTGCACAGGGACATGGTGGGGGCAGGCAGGGCCCAGGGTCAGCTCGGAGGCCTCAGCCACACTCTTCACACAGCCATTCTGCTGGGTCGCCACAATCTCCTGGAGGCTCACCGGCTTGGTCTCGCCGCAGGGTGGCAGCTTTCTGGGGAAGGGAGAGGCCTGTGGCAGCAGGAGGGACTGAGGGTGGGTGGAACAGTGCAAACACAGGGCTGAGGACCATGATGGGGATTTTTCTACATGGGTGGACCCGGCGGGTCACCGGACACCAGTTTCCAAGCTGCCTGTAGCACACATGGGAGAGGAAGCTCTGAAGACCTTGCAGCCCTGTCAGACCCACAGGCATCCGAGTCTTGAGCAGGACAGCCCCCTCCTACACTGGGGTGGGTCTCCCAGGGCAGGGGTTGTTATATTCTGTTCCCACTGTCTCTCTTCTGTTTAGATCAGTGTTGGCCCTGGCAGGTGCTCAATAAATAAATAAATGTTAGAGGAATTAGTCACCCTCTGTAACAGACAAGGAGACCAAGGCCTAGAGATGAGGAGGGATTGGCTGAAGGCCACCCACCCCTCCCAGCTCCACCCTGCTGGTGGTCTCTGTTCTCACCTCGGTGCCTGTGTCCTGAGCAAAGTCCTTCCGGCAGATGTGGGCCATGATCCCTGCAGCAAGCGCATCACCCAGCACGTTAATCATGGTGCGGAATCTGTCCCTGGGAAACCAAGGTGGGCGGTGAGTGGTGGGCGGCTTAAGGGGAGCTGGAGAAGGGCCGTGTTTGACTCACAGGTGTAAGGCCACTGCAGCAGCAGCACAGGCAGTGCCAGAACGCAGGGCAGAGCGCCCCAGCCTGCTCCTTATGGGTGCAGGGTGGCTCCTGGGCACGTGGCTGTATGGTGCACAGGGCCCAGCTTAGTTTAATGCTCTGCAGTCACTCTCTTGAAATTATTTATAATTTTTGAACAAGGGACTTCCTGTTTTCATTTTTGAACTCTGCCTCCTCTCCCCAAATTGTGCAGCCAGGCCTGCAGGCACTCCTACTGTTCTAAGCACGGCAGCTCCCTGGCCCTCTGCCCTGGGGAAGGGACTTGGCTCTCTACCCTGCTGCCTGCTGCCCTTGCCAAGGGGTGGGACTGGGGTTGGGATGGCAAACTCACAAAGCCCAGTCCACAGCGATGATGAGGTTGATGTCGTCGGTGGGCAGTCCCACAGAGGTAAGCACGATGACCATGGTGACAAGCCCAGCCTGGGGGATGCCAGCTGCCCCAATGCTGGCTGCAGTGGCTGTGATACTGTAGGGCGAACAGGGAGAGGAAGAGGAGAGGTAGGTGGGGATGGGGTGCATGTCTGGGCCCGGGCTCCCAGAAGGAGCCTCTGAGACAGCCATGTGGGGCCAGGGTTGCTAGGAATGCCACATCAGGGTGTTCTTGTGTCCCTGCTCATGGTCCTATGACCCAATGGCCCCCATCTCTGACCTCAGGAGAACCTGAGGCAGGTGTGGAAACCAGGCCCTGTGTATATTCTGTAGGTTTCAGAACTACCCAGGGGTTCTGATCTTCTTTTAGTATAGATCTATCCAGCTTTGCTCTGGGGTCTGTCTCTAGGGTGAGACTGAGCTGGGCCTGGCCTGCAAGGCCTCCCTTGGCCTGCCCCACCCAATGCCTGCCCTTGGCTCCAGCCTCACCAGTGCTCAGTCCTGCCCCTGCCCCTGGCCTACCTGCAGTGTCCACCCCTCCCTCCTTGCCACACTTGGGAACCCTGAGTCCCAGAGACCAGCTCACCCCCAGGGCCAGTGCTGACTTGCTGTATGGCTTGGTGTGAGTCCTTCACTCTCGCTGACCTCAGAGACCCCTCCAGGGTATGGGTGTCAGGACGCACCTGATGGTGATGATCTGGCCAAAGTCCAGCTCGTAGTTGTTGACCTGGGCAATGAAGATGGCAGCCACAGCCTCGTAGAGCGCGGTGCCATCCATGTTGATGGTGGCGCCCACAGGCAGCACAAAGCGGGCAATGCGCCGGTCGATGTGATTGTTCTCCAGCAGGCACTTGAAGGTGATGGGCAGTGTGGCTGAGCTATGGGCAGAGGGGCCAGAGTCTGCCCACTGCCTTCCTCCAGGATGGTTGGGGCCAATGACAGGAATCCACCCTGCCCTGGGCAGCCAGCCCACAAGAGGGGAGACCAGGTGCCTGACAGGAGTGTGCAGGCACACGTGTGGGGCCTCCTTGGGACAGGAGGAGGAGTGACCACAACAGGGCACCCACAGCACCAGGGCACCCACCGTCCTCTTACTTGCTTCTTCCTGGGGCTGCGGGAAGGAGGGCTGGTGCATTGCCACACTGCTGGGCCTGGAGTATCTGAAGTGGCGAACCACACAGGCTCTGCGCCAGACTGCCTGGGCCTAGAGTTCAGCCTCCCACCAAGGGCCCTGGTGAGTCCCTCAACCGGGATGCCTTGGTTTCCTTCTCCCACACAATACCCAGAGCTATTGGGAGGATCGAGTCACTTGGGGCCTAGAAGAGTGCTTGGCCCTGAGTCTGTAGGAGGTACTTCTTCCAGGGTTGGGGTTGTATGTCTGCCAGGGAAAGAGGCCTGTGGGCTTCTTGCAGAGTGAGGAACTGAGGCCCAGGGAGGAGAAGGCAGCAGGGGCTCGAGGGAAGTGAGGCCTTTGGGACAGGAAGATGGGCTTGGGTCCTGTGCCTCTTCCATGTGGGGCTCTTGCTGTGGGGAGCATGCCCTCCTACGCTAAGAGGCTCAGCAGTGGCCGTTACCAGCAGCCTGGGCTTCACAGCTCTATCTCCCTGGGGACCCCTGCACTCATCCGCCCCTGAGTGGATCATCTCACTCTCCACAGCAACCCTGGGAGGGAGAGGCTCAAATGATCCCAGTCTGAGTACGAGGACGCTGAGGCCCAAGGGAGGTCAAGGGACAGCCCACCATCACCAGCCAGTGTGAGAGGGGACCATGATTTGGATCCCCACTGCCTAGCCACACTGACAAGGTTGAAGCAAGACACCCAGCCAGGACGTCCCAGCAACAGTGGATGGCAGAGCCCCTAGGACAGTGTGCGGCCTGACTCCAGCAGGAGTACCAGGGGACTGGGAGGGCAGTGGTGATTTTCTTCAGACTCTGCAGCTCTCTGTCCCCTGAGATGTGGAAGCAACCCCCATTTGATTGACAGAGTGTTAGAGACCGTGGGCAGGGGAAGGCCACGAGAGTGATCTGGGTGGAGCCTCAAGCGTTAAATCTGTACACTAGGCCTTGTTACCATAGCCCCAGTGCCATCCCCAGGTTTGTGAAGGGGGCCATACTAGCACTTTCTATGATTCTGTGGCTGTGGACGAACGACAGCTGGACAGATGGACAGAGCTGTGTTCCACCCACCCCACCCTGCCCTGCTCATCCCGTGTGGCTACCTGGAGGAGGTGGCCAGTGCGATGAGCAGGGCCTGGAGGACACCGCGGATGAAGACGATGGGGTTCTTCCTGGTGATGAGGAAGTAGAGCAGGGGCAGGATGAAGAGGCCGTGGACCACGAGCCCGCACACCACGGTGATGGCGTAGAAGCCCAGCTTCTTTCTAACAGCCTTGGGGTCATCCATCTCTAGGATCTTGCCAGCGATGAGGAACACGATACCAAAGGGGAAGTACCTGGGGGTGGGCAGCCCTGGGCTCAGGCAGGCAGGCCCATCCCGGCCCGGGCACCACGTCACTGTGTGACCTGATCAGGAGCCTTCCAGAGCCCACACGATGACTGAATGAGACCCAGCCTAGGGTCCAGCACCCGGCATCCCTAGTGCCCTTTCCCTCAACCACCCCAGCCTGGGCGAGCTCTTGCCCCTCTGCCTTCCCCTGCCCATGCCTCTGAGGGTATCCCTGCCCTCAGGAGGCCCCCATCTCAGCCCCAGCAACGGCACAGCTCCTTGGGGGACGGTGGGCAGGCCTCTGCATTTCCCCTCTCACTACAGGATTCCTAATATCTGAGTTGAACTGAGGGCTGGCAGCTGGTTCTCACTTCCAGTGTGTTCTCTCTCTAAAAGCGGAGCTAAGGAGGCTCCACGGTGTGGGGAAACTGAGGTGAGGAGAGCAGCAGAGCCAGCTGAGCTTTTAGCTCTCATCCATGCCATGCCAGAAGTAGCAAGCCCAGGGCTGGAACTAGGCCTGGTCCGAGCTGGGGGTCCAGGCCAACCTGGTCAGCTCTGGAGGCTGAGCCTCCCGGGTAGCCTTCTGCTGTGCTCCTAAGAGAGCACAGGATGGGATGGACCGTGGTGACCCTCCCTCTGCCCAGGACTGGAGAGGGTTAGGGGACGGGTTGAAGAGGACCCTCCCTGGAGGAGGCTTACCACACAGCCACCGCCACAATCTTCATGACAGACTCATTGAGGCACTGGCAAAAGCTGACCAGTGGGGCCCCGTTGTCACCCATGCGGCCCAGCATGATGCCTGTGGGGACACACAGCATATCACAGGCGTGCCAGGCCAGGGTGCAGGCATGTCAGTGGTGTGTGCATGCACACACACACACACACACACACACACACACACGCCCCAGCCCTGGCTGCCTCACCTGCAGCCTTTGACCAGCTAGCACCACCCCCAACTCCCTTCACCCCTTGGCCTCCACCACTGGACCCACCAGGGCCCTCCTGTCTCGCTCCTCTCTAACCAGTCCTCCACGTGGCAGATGGCATCCCCTCAAGATAAAATGCTCCTGCCAAACACCCTTGACATTCTCGTCCCCGTACTTGGACCATAACCAACTACCTACAGCTTCCGCCCCATTTCTGACCCTGCTGTGCCGCCCTCCTCCACCTGTCCTGCTCTTCCCTTCCTCACTGTTCCCCGGCCTCGCCGACCTTTCTCAGGCTTCTAGAATGCATGGAGGTCTGCTCTGCCTCAGGGCCTTTGACCATCCCTTTCCAAGGCATGAGTTCTTCCTGTGGCCTGAAAGCCCCTCTCCCCTGGCCAACTCCCAAATTATTCTTCTCTCGTTTCTCCTGAGTTTTTTATGTTGCTTATTACAACTGATGAATTTTTTCCCATTTGTCTGCTTTTTCTCCTTGTCCCTTCTGGTCGATTAGCTCCATGGGGGTGAGAACTGGCTTCTCAGCGGGCACACAGTGGACACCTGACAAAAACTACTGAATGAGTGATGCTGAAGCCATCCCTGAAGCCCCGGTGTCCCTGTGGTATTCTGGGTTTCCCTTCAGTGCTTGCCACACACTTGGAAATCGCACAGGTGCAGACCGTGCCGTGAGGTCAGGTCCATGACACTGGGTACCACCATGCCAGTCTTGAAAGGGTGGCTGCATGGCTGCTGTCCTGGTGAGACCAAGACGGGGCACAGAGCACACTCCAAGGCTGCCTTCGTGAAGCTCATGTCACATGCCCAGAGCTCAGTGACTGGCTCAGCCAGTGGGGGACAGGGTGGGGATTCACATCCTGACCTGTGGGACTCTGAAGAAGGGCTCTTCCCCCACAGGCCACAGAGCAAACTGCCTTGTGTAAGGGAGCCCTGCCTGGTTGGGCAGGAGAGGCTAGAGTTGGAGGTGACACTGGGCCTAGCCCTGCCCATCTGGCCTGTCACAGTGTTCCCTCTGCCAGCTCCGTCCCTCCCCGGGCCACTCTTGCCCCACTCCCAGCCTCCACCTGGATTTCTCTGGGGGCATCCAAGGACTCTGGCTGGATGGGAGCTAGTGTGCAGGGATCTGAGGGTGTGGCAGTAGGGCCCCCCTGCAGGCAAGGCCGAGGAGACCTCAGCACCAGCTACATCCCAGCACTAGGGAGGATCAGAGAAAAGAGGCTCAATCGAGGAGTCAAAACCCCGTTCAGAGCACCTGTGCACAATTAGCATGGACAGACATGGGCACCAGCAGATGTGGGCACAGAGGTGGGCACACACTAACGCTGTTCACGCTGACTTGATACACATGCACAAACATTGACACGTGGACAGTTAGGCCTGTTCAGTAATCACCAGGTGACTGGAGTCTCAAGGGTTTCTTTGGCTCTGGTAATAGATGTCCTTCTTCCATGACCCCATCCCTAAGAGAGACTCCAGGTGGGGAAGGGGAAAATGTCCAAGACTGGGGACTGACTCCCAGGGATGCGGAAGGGTACTTCCAGCACCAGCCTGCCCCACGCCCACCAGCCTGTCCTGGCCCCTCACATGCCTGACGTTTTGGCCCAGATGATCAGAGCCTTGTCTGTCATTGTCCGTTCATTTGGCCATCAGTCACTCATCTCTCCAATAAGTTGACTGAGCCCAAGGGCCAGGTCAGAGGGAGCTCTAAGTGCAGAACATGGCCAGCTTTGTGACCCTCTGAGGAGGATACACTAAGAGGGCACAAGAGAGGAAGGTGTGGAGGACTCTTTAGGCAGCATTTGCAGGAACCAGGTGGCCTTGAACCAGGGTAGTGGTGGTGAGAGAGGGAAATGTGTGAATGGAGGGAGAATCTGGAGGTAGACCTTTAGGATTTGAACATGGGGCTGAGGTAGAAGTGAGGGAGAAAGTGAGCCCAGATGTTTTGCATGAGCAGCCAGGGGGATGATGAGGCTTGTTACTTGAGAAGAAAACCCCGTGGAGACACGGGGAGCAGGAGACAACAGCCCCAGGCCTCACAGCGCAGGTCGGTGCTGAAAGGTTGGGAGTTGTTCTAAGAAGGAAAAATGTGTTGTGGGGGCACAGGCATAGCCATAGGGTTTGTGGAGACTGAAGCTATACAGTTCGGGGGCTCTCTTTAAGAACAAGAAATCTAAAAATAAGAAGGTATAAGCCTCAGAAGAGTTTCTATACAAATGAGGGGTCCTGAGCCTTGAGCTTTATGGCTTCATGGTGAATCACCTGTGACCGGTGGGCTTAGGGACCCAGAGGAGAGTAGCTGGGGAAGGGTGTGGTCAGGGAGGACACACTGTAGGGCCCAAGATATGGCACAGACAAGAAGAGAGGTGGTCAGCAAGAAGCCCTGTGGGTGCGGTGGGGTGATAGGACTTTAAGTAAACAGTGGCACCGCTCCCCATCCTTTCCAGACCTCAGTGAAAGGTCCAGGGACAGGCTGCTGGCTGGGGTTGGGGACACAAAAGAAGAGGGAGAGCCAGTGCCCCTGGAAGAAAATCAGCCCTCAGGGATGGGGATTCTGAGTGAGGACGCCCTGGCTCCCCCTGGGGGTGGGAAGCTGGACACACCCTCGGTGAGGGAATGGGGGCCACCCAGCTGCCTAGGAAAAGGAGGAAGGGCCTGGGAGACTGGGGGCTCCAGGTTACTCAGATAACTGATGGCAGGATGCCAGGAGGGACCAGCTCCTGGGCACTGTGGGGGTGGGCAGGCAGCACATACCCATGGTGGCAGAGAAGATGACGATGCCCAGCACATTCATGCCATCACTGGTGCCTGGCTCTGACTTGTAAACCACCTCAGGTGCCGGGGTGAGGTCCAAGGCGAAGTTCTGCACACGAGAGCCATTCTCCTCCTGGACTCCGTAGATGAGGATCCGCCGAGGAGAGGCTTCCTCTGGGGACACCTTGGGGGACTTGATAACCGGGGTGGTCTTGGTGCGGTACTGGTGGGTGACATTCCAGCCAGAAAAGAGTCAGGGCCCGGTGTTATGATGACAACAACAACAAGAACATCTCATAAGCACATTCGCATCCCTTATATCCTATCCAGTTGATGGTAGCCTTGTGAGGTAGGCAGGGCAGGGATTATTGTCAATACTCTATCCAAAAGAAAACAGATCCCTTCATTCATTCACTACCCGAGTGCCTGCCTCCAGCCCTCCGGCCTCTTCTGGGGTTCATCAGAACCCCACCTAGTTCCCTGTCTAACCATCTGTCCATATAGTGGGATAAGTCTCCATGCACCTGTCTGTCCCCTTCCAACCACCCAGTAGCCATCCACCTACCACCAGCCGGTCTGCTCCCCACCTGGTGGAAGTGGGGGCTTCCCTCCGAGACAGCTGCACTTGCCTGGAGCCTGCCTCTGGTCCTCCTCTGCCCCTAGAGCATTCCTGGATCTCTCCCCCTCAGGCCTCAGGGGCTGGGAACCAAACAGGGGAGCCTCACCCTCCTGAACATCACAGTATCAATCAGATCATCCTTCTAGGGGGGAAAAAGAACCAGGCAGGAAACATATGGGACCTAGGTCTCTGAGCTTCATTTTTCCTCATCTGTAAAATGGGATCATAATAGCATCATCTTGCTGGATTAAATGAAACTATACACATGTATATAGCACCTACAGCAGTTCTGGGCACATGGCAATGCCTGTGTATGCATTACTGCTACCCTCAGCAGCACAAAAACAGCATCCCAAGGCTGAATATTCTGTGCTGGGTGCCAGAGATACAAAAATGAATCAAACAAACACGAGTTCTGCTCTGAGAGTTGTGGAGAGGGAGAGACCAGCTCTGCCTTGAGGAGTCAGACTGCTTTACAAAGAAGGGAATTTTGGGTTTAAGTCTTGAAGGATGAGTAAGAGTTTGTTAAAAGAAAAGATCATTCCAGGCAGGCATAAGGTAGAGTAAATATTCTCCTTCTCTTTCTCTGTTACCGTCAATAATTTCCCATCCCAGTTGGTGTCAAGGCCCTGCACAATCTGGCTAATTCTGAAGGCAAAGACCCAAGATGTCATTGACTTGTTCAGGCTCCTCATTTTGTAGCTCCCTTCCCAACCCCCAGCCATCTCCTTTGTGTCCCCAGCCCGACACAGGGCCCAGCGCCAGAAAGGGGCTCAGGACACACCTGCTGGGTTGAGTCAACCAACCAGCTGACGTTAGAAGGGAGAAGAGAGCTGTTAAAAGTGCAGACAAAGATGGAGGTGCAAAGAAGTTTACCACAATTTCTAAAAGAGGCAAAACTTTGAAAGCAACCTAAAGGACTGCTGAAAGGGGCATGGGTCAGTAAAGGACAGTACAGCCTTACCATGGCTCCTATATCACTACTCAGTGTTGTGCTTCTAAGGAACAGTTAATAGCCAGAGAAAAGACTCATGATATGATTTTAAAAAAGGGGGGGACAAGATACAAACCATGCATGTACTACAATCCTTATTTTATTAAAAAAAATACACACACACACACACACACACATGGACTTGAAACGTACTGTCTGCTACCTCTACTGCTGGTACTGCCAGGACACACTAGCTAGGTGAGTCAACCAACCAGCTGCAACCAGAGATGACTGTATCTTTTACTTAATATATTTTAAGATTTTCCTAATTTTCTATAGTGAACATTATGACTATTCTTATTGTGGGGGAGGATTATTTAAAAAGGGGCTGTGGTTGTGGCTCAGTGGTAGAGTGCTCGCCTAGTATGCATGAGGCACTGGGTTCGATCCTCAGCACCACATAAGAATAAAGATATTGTGTCCACCTAAAAATAAATATTAAACAAAAAACTTTCATTGACCTAAAAATATTTTTTAAAAAAAGAAAAGAGACTTAGCAGCCAGCTGAACCTGAGTTTGTCTACCAGCTTTTCATTTACTGGTGGTATAACCTTGGGCAAAATCATCAAATCCTTCTGAGCCTCAGTCTCCTCAGCCAGGAAATGGGGCTGATCCTACCTCTGTATGGGTTCCTGTGAATGGGATGGTGTGTGAGCCTCTGTGTGCACCGAGGGCCTCACAGGCACTCAGCCAGGCTCCCCTCCACCTGGTAATTGTTCTTCATGGGATGCAGACATGGAGGCTCCGAGGACCTAGGTCCCCCCACCTCCCCTCTGGCATCCTGCCTCCTCAGGAGCATGGGAGGCTGGCAGGGCCTCCCCCTCCATGACCCAAGGACCCACTTGCTCACCTGTTTGAATGTGGCTTCCACCAGGTTGGCTGGGAACATGTTCCTGGGAAGAGAGTCAGCAATTGAAGAATTCCAGAGCCCAGGACAGGAGAGCCATTGGGGTCAGAAGCTTGGGGTCATCTCAAACCTCCCTTGGCAGCCCAGGCCCTCCACAAGCCAGCCCTTCTCCCTGCAGTCTCTTCTCCCCACACGGCTGGCCCTGCTGTCATCACCCACAGCAACCTGACCAGGCCCTTGCACTTTTCCAGCCCCAGGCCTTCGCTCATGCTGTTCCCTCTGCCTGGAATGGCCTGCCTGTTTCTCTGTCTGACCAACTCCGGCTCCAGTCAATCACTGTCAAGCATCACTTCCTCTGCCCAGCCCTGTCTGACTGCCCAGGAAGACCCGCGGCCCCCCTGTGTGGGTGTCACCTCTGCTCTACCCCTGTCTGCTTCTCCTTGAAGACAAGTCTTGGTTGTTCACATCCTATCTGTGGGGCCCAGCACAGGACCTGGCACATACGTGGGATCATCACAGTCATCCCATGGGGTGGGGTTGGTCCCAGGCTCCCCCAACCTGTGTCAAAATCCAAGGGTGTTCAAGTCCCTTGTATAAAATGATGTAGCATTTGCATAAAACCTACACAATCCTCCTGTATAAAGCATCTCTAGGTTACTTATAATAGTTAATATGATGTAAATGTGGTGTAAAATAGTTGTTGTATTGTCTAGGGAATGATGACAAGGGGCAGAAAGGACACAAGTGCAGTTTTCCCCCAAATACTTTTGACCTGAAATTGGTTGAGTCCGTGGATATGGAACCCACAGATACAGAGAGTAGACTGTGTTTTCATCAATGTTTTATGATAAAGTTTAAAATGGAGCTGGTCTTGTCCTGCCAGCTATAGAACATGCTATGAAGAAGTAACTGTCAAAACAGTGTGACATGGACAGCCATCAGTGGAAGGACCAAGACGGCAGAACCTCAGCCCAGAAATAGAACCCAGGACCTCTCACATTTCACATCACAAATCAGTGAGGAATGGGAGGATTCGTCGTGGATTGCTGCATAGCTGGCCAACTGTTTGGGAAAATAAACATTAGATTCTTGTTTAACAACTTGCACCAAAATAAACTACAGATGGTTTAAAAAACATACATAATTGAAGAAGGAGGAGGAGGAGGAGGAGAAGAAGGAGGAAGAGGAGGAACCAAAAACCAGGCACTGTGGTACACAACTATAATCCCATCTGTTTGGGAGGCTGAGGCAGGAGGATCTCAAGTTTGAGGCTGGCCTAGGCAACTTGGCGAGACTTTGTCTCAAAATAAGAAAATAAAAAGGACAGGGGGGCCCAGCCATCAGCCCGCTGGACTGCTGGCTCACGCCGCCACCATCACCAGGGCTGGGAATAGCAGGTCCCCGCTGCAGAGAGGGCCTGACCAGAGGAAGGGCCCCGTCCATTCCCTGGGGAACTGTGACCTGCCCAGCTGTGACTGGAACAAGCAGTAGACACCGGCTGGAAGGAGCGGCCCAGCCAACAGCCCACCCAACTGCCGGCCCACACCATCACCAGGACCCGGAGCTGCAGGCTCCGCCCTGGGGAAGGGCCCTGCTGCCTACCTGCCCAACCCCACCAAAACAACTAGACTGGGAGGAGACCCAGGAGGAGGAGAGTGGGGAGAGGAAAGACAGACTGCCTGCTCCACCATAATGTGGCCAGGAGGAGATCTGGAGAGACAGGCCCGCATATTTTTTGTATGCCTAGCATACAAAATAAAGATAGAATTTTAAAGGCTGCAAGAGAGAAAAGTCAGATTACCTATAATGGAAAACCAATTTGCATCTCAGCAGATTTTTCAACCCAGACCCTCAAAGCCAAAGAGCCTGGAACAACATATACCAGTCTCTAAAAGATAAGGGATGCCAACCAAGAATTTTATGTCCAGCAAAATTAAGCTTTAGACTTGAGAATGAAATAAAAACCTTCCATGATAAACAAAAGCTAAAAGAATTTACAACAAGAAATCCTGCTTTACAGAACATTCTTGGTAAAATATTCCATGAGGAGGAAATGAAAAATAATAATGAAAATCTGCAAAGGAAAGAACTACAATAAAGGGAAAAACCAACCAAAGGAAAAACGAAGTCAAGCTAAATACCAAAAATAATTAAAAAAATAAAAATAAAAATGACTGGTAATACAAATTATGTCTCAATAATAATAACCTGAATGTTAATGGCCTAAACTCACCAATTAAAAGACATAGGCTAATAGATTGGATTAAAAAATAGACCCAACAATATGTTGCCTTCAAGAGACACATCTCATAGGAAGACGCCCATAGACAGACTGAAGGTGAAAGGATGGGATAAAATATGTCACTCACATGGTCTACGTAAGCAAGCAGGGGTCTCCATCCTCATATCAAATAAAGTAGACTTCAAGCCAAAGTTAATCAAAAGAGATAAAGATGGACATTTCATACTGCTTAAGGGAATCATAGATCAACAAGATATAACTGTTATAAATATATATGCCCCAAATAATGGAGCATCTACATTCATCAAACTCTTCTCAAGTTCAAGAATCAAATAGACCACAACACAATAAATCTAGGTGATTTTAACACACCTCTTTCACCACTGGATAGATCTTCCAAACAAAAGTTAAATAAAGAAACTATAGAACTCAATAATACAATTAATAACTTGGACTTAACTGATATATATAGAGTATATCATCCATCAATGAGCCAATACACTTCCTTCTCAAAAGTAGACCATATATTATGCCATAAAGCAACTCTAAGCAAATATAAAAAAAAAAGTAGGGATACTACCCTGCATTCTATCAGATCATAATGGAATGAAATTAGAAATCAATGATAAAAAAAGAAAGAAGAGCTACTCTAACACCTGGAGACTAAATAATATGCTATTGAATGATCAATGGGTTGCATAAGACATCAAGAAGGAGACTAAGAAATTCTTAGAGGTAAATGAGAACAACGATACAACATACCGAAATCTCTGGGACACTATGAAGGCAGTACTAAGAGGAAAGTTCATTGCATGGAGATCATTCCTTCAAAAAATGAAAAAGTCAACAAATAAATGAACTAATATTACATCTCAAAGTCCTGGAAAAAGAAGAATAAATCAACCCCAAAAGAAGTAGAAGACAGGAAATAATTAAAATCAGAGCTGAAATTAATGAAACTGAAGAGAAAAAAAAAACAATTGAAAAAATTGACAGAATGAAAAGTTGCTTCTTAGAAAGAAATAAATAAAATTGATAAACCATTAGCTATGCTAACGAAGAAAAGAAGAGAGGAAACACAAATTACCAATATCTATGATGAAAAAGGAAATATCATGATGGACACCACAGAAATACAGAAGATAATTAGAAATTATTTTGAAAATTTACACTCCAATAAAATAGAAAATAACGAAGGCATTGACAAATTTCTAGAGACATATGATATGCCCAAACTAAATCAGGATGATATACACAATTTAAATAGGTCAATTTCAAGCAAAGAAATAGAGGATGCCATAAAAAACTTACCAACCAAGAAAAGCCTAGGACTGGATGGATACACAGCCAAGTTCTACAAGACCTTTAAAGAAGAACTAACACCAATACTTCTCAAACTATTTCTTTCATGAAATTGAAAAAGAGGGAGCCGGGCGCGGTGGCGCACGCCTGTAATCCCAGCACTTGGGAGGCTGAGGCAGGAGGATTGCGAGTTCAAAGCCAGCCTCCGCCGTGGCGAGGCCCTTAGCAACTCAGTGAGACCCTGTCTCTACTAAAATACAAAAAAGGGCTGGGGATGTGGCCCAGTGGTCGAGTGCCCCTGAGTTCAATCCCCGGTACCAAAAAAAAAAAAAGAAAAGAAAAAGAAAAAGAGGGAACACTCCCAGACTCATTCTATGAGGCCAATACCACCCTGATTCCAAAACCAGGCAGAGACAAATCAAAGAAAGAAAACTTCAGACCAATATCTCTAATGAATATAGATGCAAAAATTCTCAATAAAATTCTGGCAAATTGAATACAAAAACACATCAAAAATATAGTGCAGGGGCTGGGGTTGTGGCTCAGCGGTAGAGCGCTTGCCTAGCACGTGCGTGGCCCGGGTTCGATCCTCAGCACCACATACAAATAAACGCATTATGTACAACTAAAGCAAATAAATAAATATTTAAAAAAATATATATATATAGTGCACCACAATCAAGTGGGCTTCATTCCAGGGATGCACGTTTGGTTCAATATAAGGAAATCAATAAATGTAATTCATCACATCAACAGGCTCAAAGATAAAAATCATATGATCATCTCAATATATGCAGAGAAAGCATTTGACAAAATACAACATCCCTTCATGTTCAAAGTGCTAGAAAAAATAGGGATAACAGGAACATACCTCAACATCGTAAAGGCCATCTGTGCTAAGCCCCAGGCCAACATCATCCTAAATGGAGAAAAATTGAAAGCATTCTCTCTAAAAACTGGAACAAGACAGGGATGCCCTCTTTCACCACTCCTATTTAACATAGTTCTTGAAGCCTTAGCCAGAGCAATTAGACAGACGAAAGAAATTAAAGGGATACAGATAAGAAAAAAAGAACTCAAATTATCACTATTTGCAGATGATATGATTCTATACATAGAAGACCCAAAAAATTCCACCAGAAATCTTCTAGATCTAATAAACGAATTCAGCAAAGTAGCTGGATATAAAATCAATACCCAGAAATCAAAGGCATTTCAATACATCAGCGACAAATTCTCAGAAAGAGAAACTAGGAAATCCACCCCATTTACTATAGCCTCAAAAAAAAAAAAAAATTGGGGAATCAACTTAACAAAAGAAGTGAAAGACCTCTACAGTGAAAACTACAGCATGCTAAAGAAAGAAATTAATGAAGGTTTTAGAAGATGGAAAGATCTACCTTGTTCATGGATAGGTAGAACTAATATTGTCAAAATGACCATTCTCCCAAAAGCACTAAACAGATTCAATGCAATACCAATCAAAATCCCAATATCATTCCTTATAGAAATAGAAAAAGCAATCATGAAATTCATCGGGAAAAATAAGAGACCCAGAATAGCCAAAGCGATTCTTAGCAAGAAGAATGAAGCCGGTGGCATTACTATTCCAGACCTTAAATTGTAGTACAAAGCAATAGTAACAAAACCAGCATGGTATTGGCATCAAAATAGACCAGTTGACCAATGGTACAGAATAGAAGACACAGAGACGAACCCACACACCTACAGTTATCTTATATTAGACAAAGGTGCCAAAAAAGTTCACTGGAGAAAAGACAGCCTCTTCAACAAATGGTGTTGGGAAACCTGGAAATCCTCATGTAATAAAATGAAATGAAATCTCTTTCTCTCACCATGCACAAAACTTAACTCAAGAGGATGTGGGGAAAAAGGTACGCTCATACATTGCTGGTGGGACTGCAAAATGGTGCAACCATTATGGAAAGCAGTATGGAGATTTCTTGGAAAACTGGGAATGGAACCACCCTATGACCCAGCCATCCCACTCCTGGGTCTATTTCCAAAGGACTTAAAAACAGCATATTACAGTGACACAGCTATCTCAATGTTTGTAGCTGCACAATTCACAATAGCTAGGTTGTGGAACCAACCTAGATGTCCCTCAGTAGATGAGTGGATTAAGAAAATGTGGTATATACGCACAATGGAATTTTACTCTGCAATAAAAGAAAATAAAATAATGGCATTTGCAGGTAAATGGATGAAGTTGGAGGATATAATGCTAAGTGAAGTTAGTCAGTCTCAAAAATTCAAGTACCAAATGTTTTCTCTGATATAAGGAGTCAGAGTCACAGCGGTGTTGGGTGTCGGGGTACATAGGAAGATTAGAGGAACACTAGAGTGGTCAAAGGGGAGGAAGGAGAAGGGAGGGAGTTAGGGGAGTATGGGGGGGGGGCGTAAAGAAAAGATTGTATAATAAGATGGATATCATTATCCTAAATGCATGATTGAAGACTTGAATAGTACAAATATACTTTGTATACAAACAGTGTTATGTGAAAGGAGGCTCAGTGTGTGTATTATGAATTGTAATTCATTCTACTATTACAAATACAACATTGAATAAAAAAAAAAAACTTAACTCAAAGTGGACCTAGGACTTAGGAATTAAACCAGAGACCTTGCACCTAATAGAAGAAAAAGTAGGTCCAAATCTTCATCATGTTGGTTTAGGCCCCAACTTCCTCAATAAGACCCCTATAGTGCAAGAACTAAAACCAAGAATCAATAAATGGGATGGATTCAAACTAAAAAGCTTCTTCTCAGCAAAAGAAACAATCAGTGAGGTGAATAGAGGACCTACAGAATGGGAGCAAATCTTTACCACAAGCACATCAGATAGAACACTAACCTCAAGGATTTATAAAGCTCTTAAAAGCCTTAACACCAAAAAAACAAATAACCCAATCAATAAACGAGCCAAGGAACTAAACAGACACTTCTCAGAAGATGATATACAAACAATCAACAAATATATGAAAAAATGTTCAACATCTCTAGCCAATAGAGAAATGCAAATCAAAGCAACTCTAAGATTTCATCTTACTCCAGTCAGAATGGCAGCTATTAAGAACACAAACAACAATAAGTGTTGGCAAGGATGTGGGGGAAAAGGCACACTCATACATTGCTGGTAGGACTGCAAATTGGTGCAGCTAATATGGAAAGCAGTATGGAGATTCCTTGGAAAGTTGGGAATGGAACCACCATTTGATCCAACTATCCCAGTCCTCAGTCTATACCCAAAGGACTTAAAAACAGCATACTACAGGGACACAGCCACATCAATGTTTATAGCAGCATAATTCACAATAGCTAAACTATGGAACCAACCTAGATGCCCTTCAGTAGATGAATGGATAAAGAAAATGTGGTGTGTGTGTGTGTGTACGTATATATACACAATGTATATGTATATGTGTATGTATATATACACAATGAAATATTACTCAGCTATAAAGGAGAATAAAATCATGGCATTTGCAGGTGAATGGATGGAGTTGGAGAATATATTGCTAAGTGAAGTTAGCCAAACCCAAAAAACCAAATGCCAAATATTTTCTCTGACATAAGGAGGCTGATTCATAGTGGGGTTTGGAGGGGGAGCGTGGGAGGATTAGAAGAAGTCTAGATAGGGCAAAGGGATGGGAGGGGAAGGGGGGGCATGGGGCTAAAAAAGATGTTGGAATGAGATGGATATCATTACCCTAAGTACATGTATGAAGACATGAATGGTGTGAATATACTTTGTATACAACCAGAGATATGAAAAAATGTGTTCTATATGCGTAATATGAATTGTAACGAATTCTGCTGTCAAAACAAAATAGAATAAAAAATTTTTAAAAAGAAAGTTAAACACTCACCCTATGGCCCAAAATTTCCACTTTTGGAAATATACCCCAAAGGAGCAAGTGCATATGTCCACAAGTGCACCAGTACAAGGACATTCATCACAGCTTTATTCAAGACAGCCCAATCTTGGAGACAACCCAACTGTCCACCAACAGGCAAATTGATAAACTGTCATACATCTGCACATTCAGCAAGAAAAAGCAACTACTGATGCCCACATAACATAGATGAATCTAAAAATCGTTGCATTAAGTGAAAGAAGTCAAACACAAAAGAGTCCATACTGTGGGAATCAATTTTTATGAATTTCAAGCATAGGTAAAACTAATCCATGAAAACAAATCAGAATACTAGCTGCTTCCATGGGGCAGAGCGTTATTGACTAGAAAGGCACACAAGGGAATTGTGGGCAGTGAAAATGTTTTATATTCTAATTTTTTACACATGTAAAAAATTCATTGGGCTGTGCTCTTAAGATTTGCGCATTTTACTTTTTGTAAATTATAGGTCAATAAATACAAGTTTAAAAAGCTATGTGAAAAAAAATAGCTAGAAGAAACTCTCTAAAAACAAATTAAGCAATTAAGAAAAAAAACAATGTCACTACATTAAAAGTAAGAAATTCCTGGGCTGGGGTTGTGGCTCAGCGTCAGAGCGCTCGCGGCCCAGGTTCGATCCTCAGCACCACGTAAACATAAATGCATTGCATTGTGTACAACTAAAGTAAATAAATAAATATTTTTAAAAAAAAGAAAAAGAAATTCCTAAGCGCACTATGGTATCCTGGATTACATCCTGGAATAGAAAAAAAATGACATTAATGGAAGCTGATGAAATCCAAATGAGATCTGTAATTTAGTTAATGGGGTTGCATTCATTTAATTTCTTAGTTTTGATTAAAGGACCTTTTTATTTTTTTTATTTTTTTTTTTTTTATTTATTTATTATTTTTTTTTTTTTTGGTACCAGGGATTGAACTCAGGGGCACTCGACCACTGGGCCACATCCCCAGCCCTTTTTTGTATTTTATTAGAGACAGGGTCTCACTGAGTTGCTAAGTGCCTCACCATTGCTGAGGCTGGCTTTGAACTCGCGATCCTCCTGCCTCAGCCTCCCAAGTACTGGGATTACAGGCGTGCGCCACCGCGCCCGGCTACCTTTTTATTTTTAAGGGACCATTTTTATGTACAATGCTAACTAACATCCAGGGTGGGGATGACAATGACAATTGTTTTTCCATGAAGGATAAGCAGATCTCTTTTCTTTGCAATTTTTTTTTGATAAAATGAAAAGCTAAAAACAATAAACATCTCTAAGAAAGATTACAATACAAATGAGATTATAAAGCAAATGACAAACTAAGGACACTAAATGACTAAGCATTATTTAAAAAGTTCACAAATCTTGCCCTTATTCCCATGCTCCCAGCCTGTCTCCTCTCACCAGAATACCAGCTCCCTGGAGGGCAGAGACCTCTGTTTTGATCCCTGTGGTGTCCCCAGGCTCTGGAAGAGAGCCTGGTACACATCAGGCACTCAGCAACTATTTGCTGCATAGACAAACAAAAGGACCACAAAAACAGTAATGCCTCAACAGGCAAAGGATTGAAAGGTAGGCCCAGGCAGTTCGCTTCCCAAAAGAAATGCACATGGGCAAAAATGCTTTTAAAAAAATCTTTGGCTTCGCCGGGCACAGTAGTGCATGCCTGTAATCCCAGCACTTGGGAGGCTGAGGCAGGAGGATCACGAGTTCAAAGCCAGCCTCAGCAATAGCGAGGCACTTAGCAACTCAGTGAGACCCTGTCTCTAATAAAATACAAAAAAGGGCTAGGGATGTGGCCCAGTGGTTGAGTGCCCCTGAGTTCAATGCCCAGAAGAAAATAAATAAATAAATAAACAAACAAACAAACAAATAAATAAAATGAAGTCCACATGCTGGGGAGACAGGCACCCTCAGGTAGATCTGGGGTGACCTTTTCCCAAAGCACTTTAGCAATTCATGTCCAGAGTCTTAAAAGAGTTTATATCCTTGCCTTTATAATCCCTTCTAGGAATCCATTTGAAATCAGAGATGCTAACAAGGACTCTTGTTCCAGCTTGCACTTGCTGGGACAGGCTGTGTGCAACACACTCACGCTGCTCTCCTCTTGGATCACCCTCCCACTCACTTTTTTTTTTTAAATATTTATTTATTTGCTTTAGTTGTACACAATGTGTTTATTTTTACGTGGTGCTGAGGATCGAACCCGGGCCGCGCACATGCCAGGCAAGTGCTCTACCACTGAGCCACAACCCCAGCCCCTCCCACTCACTTTTGTTCTTAGCAATCTCTTCTCTTTCAAGACTCAGTTCACACATATATAGAGTCAGACACATGGACATGAGTGTGCAGGCTTTCTTAACCCTACTCCCCAGCAGCCATCGCTGGAGGCAGAAACTGTCATGTTTTCACTGCTGCCAAGACTCAGGTTCAGTATATAAAAATGGCAGGAGGAAGAGAGTCAGGAGGAACTAGCAAGGCAGAAGGCTGGTGGTCATAGGTATGTTGTGACCCACCCATCATTTACCCCTTCTCCAGGAATTTCAGCTTTGTCACAAGAGAGAGAAGAAGCAAAGGCCAGGCGCTGGGATCTCAGAGATTTGAATGATTTTTTTTTTTTTTTTTCGGTGAGTGATAAGCAGAACTCTGCCACCAGAATGGTAGGAGCCTGCAAAACCTTTTGATATCAAGCAGACCAGAAGCACAGTGCCTGCATTAGTGCCAGGAGCATGCATTACAGCCTGCAGCGTGCATGGTCCACTTGCCCTGGGCATCTGTAACCAGTCAGCCCAGGTGCACTGATTGTTAAATAGTTTGAAAATCTCTCGCAGGTACAGCTCCAGAGGGCTCAAGGGACTTAATCAGAGGTTGTTTTCTCATGAAATTTGAAGGGAAGTCTGCTTTAGCTTGAGCAGAAACTAAAGAACATTTGAAAAATCAGGAAAAACCGAATGGAATTTGTACCTAGTATGTACATTCCTTTGTGACTTCCTTTAACATCAGCACAGTGTTGAATGAAACACACTGATGATGAAAGCCAGGTGCTAAGCATGGCAGGGCACACAGGTGACCAGGTGTGAGACCCTTATGCCTGAGAGCTGTGCGCCTTTGGACCACTCACTTAGGAGAAAATGCAAGGCTTCATCCCCTCCTAGGAATCTATCACCTAACCTCTGCTGTTGCAGGTTTCTTTTTAACTAGCAGCCCGGAGCAGTTCCTGACTGACATGTTTGCTCAGACTAACATCAGGGAATGCACCATGCAGATTGAATCAAGAATTTTGCTTTGGATTATTATTTGGGAAAATGTACAACATTTTCTGTTGGCTTTGAACATCCATGGGAGTCCTTCCTGCTTGTCCCGAGAGGCCTGTGCTCCTGATGGCAGCTACAATGTGTCTGGAGACAACTGCCATGCCTACAAATACCCACACACTCCTTGTGCGTTTCTGTGGGCAGGGCCAAGGTCCATCTCCAGGCTTCCCCCCTCATTTATTATTTAAGTTCTCACTGCAACAGTTCCAAACTAGACCCCAGTCACTTGTTTTCAATCAAGGTCCCAAAGATGGAGATTATTTCTTTTCAAACACAGCTTCCGAGAGTTTTGTCTGGTCCCTGAGATGGTAACTAGGAGCTGTAGAGCCAAGTCATTACTCAACCTCTGTGGTGTTTTAATAAGACTGGAAAAAAAAAAAAAAAAGAAAGAAAGAAAGAAAAAAGAAGGGGCCAGCTCTGATTAGTGTTCTGTGTGGGTTTTTTCTGTGAGGCTGCACAGGGATCAGACGTCAGTTTTCTGGAGCCCCCACTTGGAGCCCTGGGAAATGAATTCATGTCTTGGCAGGTCATCCAGGGACACAGCCTGTTGCATTCCTCTGGAATCATCTTGAGACATGAACACAAATCTTTGCACCCCTGGAGGTAAGCTGGGTGGCTTCTTTTCCCCTGGGTAGTCAGCCCCTGCATCTTTCTGGCTTTTGGTTTGTCATATGTGCCCCCAGGTCCCAGTTCCCTGTCCCAGTCATACATTTTCTTGTTCAGTCATAAACATTTGCAGGCACCTGCTCTGGGCCAGAGCAAAGGGAAGGAGACCCCACGTCCCCTCACTGCCAATGTCCCCGTTGTCCTCACATCCTCTTAGAGGATTACAGTCGCATCCCGCACACCCTTCTTATCTATAGATGGGGGACAGTCCTATTGCAGGGCCTTGTATTTACCACCCTGCACCCGATTCCTATTATAATGCCTTTGCCCAGAGCTGTTTCTTAGTAAAGGTGGGCTGCTTTGGGCATAAGTGACCACACCTGCTCCCTGGGCATCCCTACACCAAACTTGGTCCACTCCACCCTTCTCCAGCTCATTCTTCCCAACCTCACCAGCTTCTCCTCCCTCCCTTTTTATTTATTTATTTTGCCATGAGGGGATCAAACCCAGGGCATCGAGAATGCTTGGCAAGCCCTCTACCACAGAGCTGCCCTCCAGCCCCAGCTTCTTTTTCTAAGGCCAGACAGACAACCCCACTCTGGGAACATGCAAGGTCCAGGAAGTTGGGCTGCCCTGTTGTCCTAGAATCTGCTTCCAGAAGCTTTGGCTCATTCCCTGCAGCTTCTTCACCGGCTCGTGGGCCTTGGTGTGTAGAACCACAGAACCGGAGGCATCTTGAGAATCACTGGGAACTGAACTGTGGAGAGAGGGCCTGGCCTGGTCAGGGTCACACAGTGGCTTATTGCTGGCAACCCTGAGATGAGATCACAGGTCTCTCAGGTTCTGGTTTCCCACCCCGGGAAGCATGTGACCCCTCCCTGCAGCCCCACTCTCTGACCAAGAAGTGGTGACGGTGATGCCCAACCACCCAGTTTTGCAAAAGCCTCAAAGCAGAAGGATCAATTTTCACCGCGTGAGAAGCGGCATCGGAACATTTGACTTTGACACATGTGTCTGATCCAAAGCTCTGCAGCCCCTGATCAGGGGAGGCTGTGCAGGGGAGGGGAGGGCTCCTCCAGCACCCACCACTTCTTCAACCACGTGGAAAAGCTGTTTGGAATCACAGAATCCAAGAAATGATGAGTCAGAGTCACCAAATCCTAGAAATAATGGATCTTAGAAATGAGGCTTCTCAAAATTCTTCTTGCCTTGGCTGCCAGGACACTCAATCTGCTCTTGTGGGGACTTGTGTTCCATTTGCTCCCAGTGTGGCTGTGTACCAAGTCTCGTCCTGGGCCTCTGTACCTGGCACACAGGGTGTTCTTCCTGGGCAATTCCAGCTCCTCCCGGGGCTTCAGACTCCAACTCCACTGAAGACCCTGTGTCCCATGTATGCATTCAGCAGACGCCGAGTACCTGCTCTGTGCCATGTGCTGTTCCAGGCTCCGGGGACAGAGCAGGAGACAGATTTGTAAAGATCTGGCCACAAGGGGCACTTAACTGTTTACTCCAGTGGGGGCCACGGAAGAAGAAATAAAGAAATTCATGGATGTGATAGTGTCCCTACTAATGAAGGCTGTGCCAAACAGCAAAGAGAAGAAGGGAGGGAGAGAGAGAGTGGGGGTGGGGGAGGGGCCATGAGGACCTTCTGAAGGTGACACTGAGCTGAGACATAAATGGAGTGAGGGAAGGAGCCACGTACTTCCCCCATCAAGGCCATCCAGAGAGGCAGCAA
This sequence comes from Tamias sibiricus, assembly GCA_025594165.1. Taxonomy (NCBI): domain Eukaryota; kingdom Metazoa; phylum Chordata; class Mammalia; order Rodentia; family Sciuridae; genus Tamias; species Tamias sibiricus. Next base: position 46,422,281 of record CM046658.1, read on the forward strand.
TGGCACCAAGACAGGAGCACACTTGATGTGGAGGAACAGCAGAGACCAGCGTGGCCACAGTGAGGGGAGGGAAGGGAGAGTTGCCTCTCCCACCCTGAGTCTGGGCTTGGCCATGTGACCTTCTCTGGCCAAGAGGATGTTAATAGACTTATCAAAAGCAGAGGCTTGAAAACACACTCACAAGCTTCTGTTTCCTCTCTTGCTCCTCTACCTTCAGCATACAAAAGATGCCGGACAAGCTCTCTCCTGGAATCCTGTTGCCACCCTGAATGAAGTTGGACTGGCAGGCAGCCCTGCTGAGCCATCTCAGCCAAGCCATCCATTCCACAGTGGGGCCATTGGCTTCTTGCAGGCCATGACTGAGCTCAATTCAAATCAGCAGATCCTCCCAGCTGACTGTAGACTCCTGGTGGTCATTTCAAATCCAAAAGTATGAGGTGGTTTGTTACACGGCAGTAACTGACTGACCCAGACGGTGAGAGTTTCTTTAGAGAGAGGGAGAGAGGCTGTGCTAGGCATCTGTCCCCATGGGGGAGGACAGGAATGCTTCTCCCTAAACTGAAGCCAGGATAACTATTCAGAGACCTCGGCTCATGTTCCCCAGGGTTTGAGGAATGTAGGGGCTGGTGCCTGACTCATGTCCAAAGGCCCTGGGAAAGACCTGCACTTCTAACAAGAATATGTATTCTTTCCCATGGGCCAGATATGACCCTCACAGAAGGGGCTCTGCCCAAGAGCATCACCCAGGGGGGTGAGGTGACCACAGCAGAGAGGTTAACCAGAGATCAGGCCTGAGGAGGATGCTTGAAGCAGCCAGATGGAAGAGAGATCACCCTGGCTGGAGATCAAATGAACTCACAAAAATACCCCTGAAGAATCCCAACCAGGGAGCCCCACTGCAGCTTACTCATCCCAGTAAGGGAGGATCTTGCAGCCCACCCCTCCCCTCTCTCCCTGCTGCTCCAACCCCAGTGCTGGCAGCAGAGGAGCAGTCAGAAGGAGGGAAACACTGACGACCCTCTTCCCACTGCAGCTTCTCAAGCTTGAATCAGGTCCTCAAGGCTAGGACAGGGTTAGTTTTAGATTGAATGAGTCTGGGGTTTTAATATAAGACAGGCTGAGACTCCTTATATCCTAAATTGACTGGAAAATGAGAGGGACAAGCAGGACTCCACAACAAGTTTAACAGGGTAGCGGGTCAAGCCACCAGGCCATTCCCAGTTGTGTGTGCTTCTGCAGGCACTGTCCCTCGTCCACACTCACATGGTCCTGGGAGAGACCCTCACCACCAGGGCCACCTACTGCCTCTACCCTGGTACTTTCCAAACCTCCATCTCAAGCTCACTCTCTCCCACAAGATTGAGATCCACTGGGCAACCACCAGCTGACATCTACCCTGGGAGGTCTGTCCCTGCACTGCACCCCCTGTGGCTTGGTGACCACACTGCTGCCCACCCACCTCCTCCACCCTCACCTCCATTTCTCCCTCCCCCTGCTGATGCTACCCCCTGGGCTGCTGCATGGTCCCCATCCCATGGCCCCCACCCTGGCCAGTCCCTGGAACTGCCTTCTCCTCCCACCCTACCCTTGCTCCCACCCAGAGCCACTCTCACAGCCAAAGCCTGGGAAAGACCTGCACTTCTAACAAGATATGACCCTCACAGAAGGGACTCTGCCCAAGAGCATCACCCAGAGGGGTGAATTGCATCATGCCATTCTTCTGTTTAAAACCTATTTCCTGTGGCCCTTAGGGGAAACCTTTAGGTCGCCTGCACCCAATCCCCAGCGTCACCTTCCACATTGCTCCACACACAAAGGCTGCAGTCAGGCTGGATGGCTGTGGGCGCTCCCTCCCACACCGTTCCCTCCCATCTCGGGACCTGCACACATCGCTGCCCTCCACCCACCTCCCCATCCCTTTCTTTAGACTTCTTTATGCTCCTACCCCATTACAGCACCCATCCTCAATATAGTCTCTACCTATTTCTGGATCTTTCTCTCCTAGAAGGTAGGGTAGAGGCTGAGTATCCTCATCCAGAGGATACTCAGAGCCAGCCCTAGTGAGGGACAGGAGAGGGGCTGCCTGCAGGGAGTCTGTGGGGAAGCGTCCCTTGTGGCTCTGTGGCTGAGTCTGCAGTACTTTCCTGGGGACAAGGGCTCAGGTCCATGGAACACGGTCAGCAGAGCTGATGAGGCACCATAATGGCAATGAAGAGCACCACTCTGGGAGTTAGACAGGCTTGGGTGGAATCCTGGTCCTACTGTCTACCTGCTGGATACCCCTGGAAAAGTCACACCACCTCTTGGAGCTACACGTCTTCATCTGTGAAAAGGGGACCTTTTCTTTGTTAGAAAAGAGGAGGAGGCCTATACCCACGGGATTTCAGCTTCATAGGTTGGGTGCCCATAGCTGCTTGTGGAATCAGCAAGTGCTCACTGACCCTGCTCTGACCAAAGAGCAGGCATAGGAGCAGGCCTGTCCTGCCCTCCTGCTTCTAGACTGATGGGGCAGGTAGCAGCTTGAGCCCAGCTGGAAGCCCTGGGCTGGGGGACAGGGACATGCCCCTCATTGACTTCAGGGTCCCAGGAGGTCAGGGCTTCTGCAGGACCTCCATGCCTGCTTCTTGTTGCCACAAATAACAGAACAGCTCCTAGTAGCCCCCAGCCTCTGCCCTATCCTGCCCTCTGGAGGCCAGGCAAGGCACCCCTGGCCAGGTTGTGCACTCCCGAGCAGGGCATCGGTACCAAGTTACCGGATGAGGTCCAGCAGGGCGTCCGCCGAGCTCATGACAGGCTTCCCACTCTGCTCTGTTATCTCCTTCTGGGCTGCACCACCTGGGTGGATGATGGAGACCATGATGATGCCCACGACGACGGCCAGGAAGGTGGTCCATAGGTAGTATGCCACGGTGAGGATACCCAGGCGGCTAGAGGTCTTGGCATCCAAGGAGGCAAGGCCAGACATCAAGCTGGGAGGAAGAGGTGGGTCAGGTCTATGGGGGGCACACACCCCCTGGCAGGCACTCAGGTGTGACCACCCCAGCCCCCTCCTGGCTGTGCCCAGCACTCTGCTCCCAACCACCTGCATGCTCCAGGGAACCCTCCTCTCAGTAATCCAGGCCTGTGGCCCCTGCTAACCTCTTTCCAATCTGCTCTCCCCTTGACACCCAGGGTCACCAGCCCCGCCGTTAACACCTTTGCCGGTGCCATTCCCTTCGGGTGGTTCCCTTCTTCATAGAAGTTTCTCTGGCCTAACTTCTCCCCAGCAGGTAAGCCCAGGCTCAGCATCACCTCTTCAGCAAAGTCTTTTTAGACTACCTGCCTCTTCTCCACAGTTAGGAGCCCATTCTGTGGCTCCCCCAACCCCCAGCCTCCTCTATCACGACCCTGGGTGTCACTGTCTGTTTACCTGTCCCCGTCTGTCTCTGGATTGAGTGATATGAGAGGGACAGGTCGGATTACTCTGGGAGACCCCAGTGCCCAGCACAAGCCAAGTCTCAGTGGGTGTTTTCTGCAGCTTTGCTGGGTAAACCAATGAGTGAGAAAGCCAGTGAGACCACCGGCGAGAAGCCCGTGACCTGGGCGTAGCTAGAGTCCTGCCATCTGGTTATGTGACCTCTGGCAAGCAAGCCATTCTTCCATGTTGGGGCCTCAGGAGTCCCATCTCCAAATTGGGAACTAGAGTGGTGCCTCTCCCAGAGAGGAGCCATGGGGGCCATGGGGGGCTAGTGCCTACACCAGATCTCCCTCGTGGGAGGCTGTGTGGAGGGCACTTGAGGGTCGCTCGCCTCTCAGTGCTTCCCCATCACTGGCCACCCCCATCTGACCCCTCTGTCCACTAGTACAGGTCAGACCCAGAGAGACTGTGGCTGGTGCAGGGGTGTGGAGAGCGGGTGGGGAGGAGGACCGCAAGAGATTAATTAAGGAAATGCTTGTGCTTTGTTTTGTTGCCAAAAGGATTTTTCCCCAAAGCCCTTTCATTCTCTCAGATAAAGGAAGTATTTGTCTGGTTTTAATCATGTAAACAAGAGCAGATCATCCCTCCCCATCTATCCATGCTCTTCTTATCAGACTACACACAGCAACATCCAGTGCCAGGCCAAGGCCAGGGCAACAGGCCCATTCCCTGGCCGGAGCCCTGCTGTCCTGCTCACTGCCACACGGCAGGCCTGCTATATTAAGACACAGGGCGTGTGCATGTACTAATATGTGACAACAAGTCCCACCACTATGTACAACTAGAATGCACCAGCACAAAATGTGGAGGAAAAAAAGTAGTTGTTATTAGTTTCCTTAACATAATTATAAGATCTTTCTAGGCTATTCTTTGCAGTCAATAAACTATGTAAATGTTCAAACAAAAATAAATTGGAAAAGTTTGGGGTGGGGGGGAGACAGAGGCAAGGGTCCCTCTTCTAGGAAGCCTCTCCTGATCACCCTGGTGAAAGCCCCCTCACCTGGGCTCCCAAGTCCTCACCTCACTGAATTACTGACTGTTTTCCGGAAACACCTCCCAGCCCAGGTTGGGATCTGCTGGGTCCACCCAGAGCCAGCCCCAGCCTGGCCCAGTAGCTTGTTGCTGAATGAATGAGTGATTGAATGAATGAGTCAATGTTCAGAATGCTGTCATCTTCCTCTGCCAGGAGGCCATATGTTAGTGATGGGCTTAGGGTGGGGCTCAGACATAAACCCTGCAGGGCTCATAATGGGATTGTGTAGCCGGAGGAGCTGGGCTGCTGTAATCATTATCCAGGAGATTACCCCCAGGCCAGAGCCAGCACATTGACCCCAAACCAAGGAGTCCTCTCTCCCAACAGAATTCCACAGTCAGGTCCAACCACCTCAGGCTTTAGGGAAGCTGTGGCCTTGAGAGAAGGACCAGACCAGCTGGGTCAGAACTCGGGCCCCAACTCCAGACCTGTCTTCTTGCCCACTCTGTGTCATGCTATCTGCCCAGAGAGAAATCAGCACCAGTCCCTGACCTTAGAGAGCTTCTACCTACTCTGACAGTGAGTAGGGATGGAGACAAACAAGGATCTGGGACACAAGGAGACGTGAAGTAACCGTGGGACAAGGTAGATACATCAGTATGACAAGGAAAGAGACAAGAAGGGCTATCTATCTCTCTAGGATATGAAGGTTAACTCCAGCTAGGGCAGTCAGGAAGGGCTTCGTGGAGGAGGTGGAATTTGAGTTGTTCTTAGAAGATGAGGAAGATTTGAAGATGGGGCAGATGTGCTAGGGAAGGGGATAACAGAAGGTAAAGGGGAGGCCGAAATTGTGGGGCCACTGCGCTGTTCAGTGTGGTCAGAGTTCAGGTCATATTGAAGTATGGTGATAGGACAGAAAAGACCAATTGAGTGCAGGAGTGGGTGGCCTTGAATGTCAGACCAGGGGCACTGAGAGCCACCAAGGTGGTGCACAGAGTGGGGAGCAAGGGCCTGGTAGCACTTCAGCACAATTCATCTAGCAGAATTTGCTGGATGTTTGAGGAGGAGAACTAAAGACTCCTTATATTTGAGAATATCAGAGGAAAGTGTACCAGGAGGGTCACCAGAATGGTCCCTGTAAGAGCAAAGACCTTGTGTCTTAGATCAAAAGGTTCAGTAAGTCCGTGTGCCAGAGTTCTAAGCAGCCTTTACAAAGGATGGTATCATTGAGAAGATGTTCCTAATTTAATGCAACGTGGACCCTCTCCAGCTTACTGGGCAGACATGTAGAGACATGTTTGAGGGATTGTGCGGTAGAGGGGTTACAGATAAAAACCAGACTTCAGAAAGGGATAAAGAGCCCTGGAGGGAAAAAACAGGCCTACCACAGGGATGGTGCCAACACAGGGACAAGCAGATATGGGAGGGAGGAATTATAGGCTCTAGGCAGAACAGGGCCTCCACCCCCAGCCCTGGGGGTCACCCATTCCTCTGGAAAGGAGAGAGAGGGCTGGTGGAGAAAATAGAAGTAATCTCATTTCCTGGGACCCAAGCAGTTCTGTTCTGGAACCTCCCTCCTTCCACCCACAAATGGGAAGGGCTTTCCTACTGACTGAGGGAGGGGAGCCGAAATGGGACCAGGTGAGTGGGAGCTGCTGGCAAGAGCTGAGACAGCAGGCTGCTCTCCAGGCAGGTGCAGGTGGTGCCAAGGTGACCTCAGGCAACGGCAGCAGCCAAGAGTGGGGGAAGTACTAGGAGGGCACTGATCCCACGTGTGACCAGCGCCACTCCTGGAAATCACAGTAACAAGAAAGGAGGAGGAAAGTTCTGCAGTTTGTCCTTTAGGAGGTTCCTCTCAGAGCAGGGCTCCTCGAGGTCCAAGACTTTTTAGAGTTATCTGTTAAAGTGACTTTTCTAAGACTCTATGAGCTGGGACACAGTGGTGATTGGGGGCACATTAGGCCATATGGACATGGTATGTATATATACACACTAACTGTAGAAAGAAAAGTTAACTAATTTTCTTTGGGTGGTGGGATCACAGGTAATTTGTGTTTTGTTTATCATTTTTCATCTTTCTCCATATTTTCTAGAGTCTGAGAATGAGCATCTTTTATGTGCTACAGAACACATGAGCACTTAGCAGAGGCATAAACCACAATTTGCCCCAGGATTTGCTGTTTCCCATGACCTGAACATCTACCTTGTTCAATCCTTAAATAACTTGCTAAATCAGTGCTGCCCTATACAGTCATAATGCCAGCCAAAGTTGTCGTTTAAAATGTTCCAGTAGTCACGTTGAAAAAAGTAAAAAGGAACAGGCGAAATGCATTTTTTTGTGAAATTAATTTTAATAATACTTGAACCAAAATATTCCCATTTCAAAGTATAATCAATATAATTTTTTTTACATTGCTCATGTTTTATATTTTAATTAAAATTAATTTTAAACAATTTAGAATTCAGCTTCTCGGTTGCGCTCGCAGTGTTGTGATTGCTCATTAGCTGCTTCTGCCTAGTGTCTGTCACAGTGGACGCCCAGGTCTGAGTGAGTCACAGGTAAGGAAAACAGAGCTCTGAGAGCTGAAGGCAAATGACCAGGCTAGTAAGTTCTAAAGTCAAAACTGAAACAGGGATTTCAGATTCAGACCCCTGGGAGGTTTCCTCTCTCCCCAGGGCTTCTTGGAGGTACAGACCTGGTTTAACCCCCAGGGTGTTCTGGTTTGGACTGACCATGACTGTAATGTGATCCAGCCTTTTTAGTTCAATTATCAGCATTCTTGATCTGCCCATGGCTGTGGCCCCAGTGTTTGTGGTGGGGAGCTCCCCATATTGGGAGATGTCCTAGTGGAGCCTAGATGACCACCTTGATATGCTAGCCCCAGATAGAGTGGTTCCGTAAAGATGACCTCAAATGTTCCTCCTGGCTCTGTGATTTATGGTGGGGGCAGGGAATAATAGGTAACCTTTTTTTTTTTTTTTTTTTTTAATACCATTCCAAGCTTGGCTAGGTGCTCCTGGGAGGTCCATGAGGGTCCCAGAGAAGAGCCCCCGGGAGCCTAGAGGCCTGCAACTCCCTCCTCAGCCATCTGGCCACCACTCAGAGCCCAGGGATTGGGGATCAAGAGATTGTGTGATGAGAGGCACTGACTTGCAGAGGCAGTGGGGAGCTGGCCAGGCTCCCAGGGCCCCGCCCGTTTCAATTTGGTAATTGTTCCACTTGCTGGGGCTGGGGGAAGGGAGGCACGGCTGCCCCGCTCCTGGTGGAGGGAGAAAAAGACCGCTTACTGGCCTCACCTGGTTCTTACACCAACCCCCAGGTGGGAATTATGACCCCCTCTTACACCAGGCAGCTCTGGGCAGCTCAGCCATCTGCCGGAGAGCTGGTTGCAGAGCAGCACTGCCCCTATTTCCCCAGCCCAGACATTTCCATGGGCCTTTTCCAAGGTCAGCTTAGACATCACTTTCTCAGGGAGGCCTTCCCTGACTGCCACGATCTCGGTCACTTCTCAGGCACCTTATGCTTCCTGTTTATCTCAGGAAGCTCTCCCCCTTCCTGTCCTCTCTGGCTGCTCACCTCTCAGGTTGCAGCACCACTTTCCACTGAAGGCCTGCCTGACCCCAGGCCAGGCTAGGAAGCTCCTGGGCATGTCTTACTAGCCAGAGCCCTAGGGCGAGTTCCAGAACCTCTGCACACCTGTGTTTCCAGTAGAGGATTCATGGGTGGTATATATCATGAGAGCCAATCCTGGTTTAGAATAGTAAACTCACAATATATTTCAATTCTTTGTGCTCCCTGTGTTGCCAATGTTCTCTGACCACCTGGCCCACAGACTGGGAGCTCCTCAGGGCAGGGTTGGATCTAGTTTAGTTTCAGGGCCTCAGAATCCCAGGCCTGGCATAGGCCTGGGTGCAGGTATGTGATACTGTGATATTAAACCAGGGGACATTTGGGACCACAGGATACCTTGTGAGCTCTGGTGACTGTGAGCATCCATTGTAGGTTCCCTAAAAACAGTCATCTGAGCCAGCTTTGGTCCCCTGGCCAAGTTTAGGGAGTGTCCTGGCACTGAGTCTATGTGACATTGAGGTAGTTGGCCCCAGGACTTCCAGAAACAGATGGTGAGTTGGTAAAGGGACAGAAGTTGAATGACTATTGCAGGCAGTCGACATGGACTCTAGAGGAAGGCTCTACTTTTAGGCCTCTTGTTTCTGGTCATTTTTATCAATGGCTTGGCCAAGGCCGCTGACAGCATGTGGATCAGATTTATAGCGCACAGGAAGCTGGGCGGAGCAGCTCATGTGTCAGATGAGGGACCCCAGCAGGCTGGGACCACGGGCCAATTCTGACACGATGCAACTGAACACAGACATGCTGGGCTGGACACGGCTTCAGCAGCCTGAGAACACAAACACAGGTTGGGGAGAGGGAGCCTGAGCCACAACAGCGGCACATGAAGAGGGGACAGTGGGGTTTTGTTTGCTGCGAGCCTGGTGAGTCACCTGGCATGTGGAGCCACCAAAGGGCGGATGGGCCCTCAGCCTGGGGACTCATCAAGGATGCCACAGGTCTGCTCTAAGACTGAGACCTTCTAGGAAAGGGACAGGGGAGGGGGCTGTGTCCCACAGAGGGTGGCTGGGGTAGGCAACAGATGACAGAGACACGGGCCTTGGGGAGCCGCTGGGGGCAGCACCACGGAACTCAGAGTGCAGCAGACTGGGGACACTTGGTATGATGGGGGAATCTTGGGGACCTTGGCTCTGCACCAGAAGTGACTGTCCAGCAGAGTTGTCCTGCTCTGGAAGGAGCCGCTTTGAGGAGTGAAGTTCCAGTCACTGGAGGTATGCAAACAACTTGCTAAAGCCACAGTGGGTACACAGGTACCCTGGTCTTCCAGCACAGCCAGGCCCAACATCTTGCCTCTGGGAGACCTGAGGGACAGGGAGGAGCTCGAACTCCTGGACCGGGCCCCTGGGTTCTGACCTCAGCTGGCCTAGTCACAGAGGCTTTCCCACACTGGCCCTTGGGACACTGCTGCAAAGTCCACCCAATAGGCGAGGAAGCATCTGGGGCGGGGGAGGGTGTCTCTGGGCGAGAAGGGTCCCTTCAGCTCTTCCAAGCATCTTGGGTTACTTCTTTTCCTTAAGCAGATGACAGGCCCAGCAGCTGACAGCAAGTGCCACGTTAGCACGGACTTACAGTTCCAGATGGCTCTGCCACACCCCACCCACAAGCAAAATCCTTCGAAGACCTGAGACAGGATGCCCTGACTCCAGCTTGCTAAAATTTGGGCCATCCGGTCCTGGCACACCCCTCCTGAAGGCAGAAATTTCTCTACTACCTCTGCATATACACCTCAGAGGACAAAGGGCCCACTACCTCCAGAGTCAGCTCTGCCACTGTGGGCTGGTTGGGCTTACTAAAATGCCCTTCCTGGTGCCGGGATGAAATCTGCCTCTAGTGAGGAGAGTGCCCCTGCCAGGCCCAGCAGCCCTCTGCAGCCACATAGGCTGCGCCTCTTGGGCTCTACTGGTGATTCCAGGGAGCAAAGGTGGCTCAGAGGGGCAGGGGGCACTGCTGCCTGAGCATCCTTGGTGCCCTTTGAAACTCTGTCCTTCCCAGGCCCCCAGGCACCCAGAGGAGGCTCCACTGGGACTTGTGCAACTGACAAACTTGAACCTAATCACAAGCCAGGGAGGCCGCAGCTGCAGCCCGCACAGAGCTCATGTCTGACCACCATCATTCTTAGCCATTTCCTGCCATGAAGGGTCAGGTCCAGTTCCTCACTGTGTGAGCTGACCTTCTACCCACTTTCTCTCCCATGTGGCAAAGAACATGAGGGGCAGTGTCTCTAAGGACAACGACCACACTATTGTCCACCACAAATAGGGATTTCCTAGGCCCACCCGTCAGGTTGGTCACCACCAGGCCATGGTTAGGGAAGCCACTCTCAAGAGAAGGGAAGGCCAGGCCCATGCACATGGGAACACAGTTCTTTGCCCTTCCCGTCACCAGCGGGGTGTCTAGCATCTGTCCCACCTGCTCAGGCAGGACTCATGTGAATGAGGTTCTCCCGGGGCAGTGGTTCTCCACAGAAGTGCAGCAAGAGCTTTTTCAAAACCCCACCCATCTCCCCAGACCCTGGCACATGTTCCCACCCACCCACGATGAGCTCCTGCTCTGGGTGCCTGGAAATGATTGAGGTGGGTTTGTGGTCCTTGAGAGCTCCATCCAGGGGCTGGTGAGACCTGCAGCTGGACAACACAAAGCTCTGGGTGGTAGCTGTGACAGAGAGACCAGAACAGGGGCTGGCTCACCTGGGCCAGAGGTGACTGTGAATGGATCCTCCAAGGAAGAGGAGGTCTCTAATTGGAAGGGGGAAAGGGCATAGGCATCGGGGACCGGTGGAGATTTTCAGAGTCACTAGACTGAAGGTCTGACCCACCCACAGCCCACAGCTGGGCCATGTTTCCCTTTTGATGAGTAAGGTTCTCAGCTGACTGGGCAAGAGGTCCAAAGACGGCTCCCTAGGGCTCCCATCAGAAGGCTCCACAGAGCTCTGCTAGGAATGGCTGCCCAGGGCTTGAGAGCAGAGTTCAGAAGTACAGGCTACACCAGATTTGGCCCCATGGCTGCCCACAGCTCCCACCTCCCTCCTACCCACAGCCTGTCCTGGGGAACCCAGGGCAGCTGCCCCTGCACCCTGGCTTCCAGACCAGACTTTAGTGGCTGCTTGGCCCAGGACCAGCTCCAAGAAGTCAGAACGTGGGTGTTTGGGAGTTTTCTGCCAAACTAGAGTTCCTCAGCAAGGGGGAGAAGGCAGTGGGGGAGATTCTTTGGCCAAACATGATTTCCTGACTCAAAGACAAGTACGTTTTAAAATTCTACAAGAAATAGGAAGAAAAACAACACACACACAGAGGAACACACATACAGCCCATACACACACATACAGACACACATCACAGATTCACACACACACACACACACACACACACACACACACACTTGGATTTCTTTGCTGTGATGTGGAGCTTACAAAACACTGCCATGCTCGACCTCAGTGAATCATAAACACATGGATTCAGTTTTGCTTGAATGATGCCTGGTTTAAGAAATTGAAGAATGAGGGGAGAGGAGGGTTTGGCAAAAAGCAAGTGGAGAATTGGAGGCTCTAGCTGGATCCAGATGCTGGTTTAGCCACCCCTGGTTTCTTGTGTGGCTCTTGTCTGGGGATGTGTGAAAACAAGGCTCAGTTGAATTCTAAAGGCTAGACACAATCTCCAGCCCCAAAGGGGCCATAACGGGACACACACGCATACATGCACGCACACCGCCTGCTAAGCCCTGCCTTGTACATTTGCAGATGATATTGTGTCTGTTTTATGGTAGAGGCTGAAAGTGTTGTAGATAACAGAACCTGAGGTAACTCCAGAGGCCTGGGGTGCAGTGGTGCCCAGCAGTCTCTCCAGCAGCACCCCAAATGTCTAGTGGGGGGAAAAGGGCTTTGCAAACTCTGCTTCAGCCCTGAGTGGAAAAGTAAAATAGGATTCCCAAGGCAAGGGTGCAATGTGGAAAGTCTTAGGACATGTTGAATGAAAACCAAAAAAAGCAGGAGGCAGATTTATTTTTGTGGAAGTTAACAGTCAGGTAGTCTCCAAGAACTTAAAGGAACAGAAAATTATTGATATTTGGGGAGAGGGTTAGTCTATAAATTAAAAGCAAAGGAATTTAAAGCAGTAGGAAGTATCCTTACTGGAAAGAACTGGGAAAAGAGGGCTCCTAGATCCCCAAGGCTGGACTTTTCTAGATGCAGAAGGTGTGACGAACATGGAACCAGTCATTGTGGAGATGCAGAGAAGACAGCTGGGGGCAAACCACTTGGTGCCCATCGAAGCACGCCCATGGGAGAGGACCCTGACTTAAGGACATGACGGCACACTCCCATCCACCAGATTATCCATTCCTTTGCCATTGTCATGTGATGTAGAATTTTCTAAATTTTATCCAAGGTTTCTATGCTCAAAAATAGAGAGACGGCAAGTCCTCTTATAGCCAATTTCATTTTGAAAAGAATCTCTTGAATGGCAGGTGTAAGGTGAGAAGGCACACAGAGAAGAGAGGCCCTTTTGTAGTTTGATGGCAGATCTGCAGAGTAATGGAAAGGTGCACCAATGTACAGGAGAACCAGGGGCCCTCTGAGGGAAGTTAGGTCAAGGCCCAATCCCTGATCCCTGTGGTTTGAAGTTAGTGTTGGGGTAGACCAGAGCACCCAAGACCAAGGCCTGTTGGCATAAAAGGCCTCAGAGTGAACCCCCAGGATGGAAAGGGTGCTGGGTCTCAGTTCCCAGGGAGCTAATCTCAGGGCATGTCTGGGCTGCTTTGATAAACAGTGATGGAGCACGTGGGTGTGATCTAGGACCAAAGAGCAGGAGTCCCTGTGGTCTGAGCAGGGATGTGCATCTGAGAGGAGCTGTGCGCAGACTCCTGCCAGCCCTACAGGACCTGTGATCCACAGTGACGCTATGCAGAAGGAACCAGAGCCACAGGGTGGCAGGGCAGCCATTTCACTTCTCTTAGCTACTGGGCCCTGGAAGGAAGCTTCCCTGAACTATAAAATAAGCTGACCTTGGTCGATGTGGTAGAGGCCTCAAGAACAAGACACTGGGCTTCCTGTTTGTACTGAGGAGTTGGACCGTACCAGGCACAGTCAGTTTTCCAGTCAGTAAACAAGGCAATAACCAAGCATAATTAAACTTGCCTTTGAGGATGCCTGGAGCCGCTGGTGATGGCCAGTAGGCAATAGTGTCAGAGTGCCCTTCAGATGCTTATCCTCCCAGCCTTGGAATGACTACTCTCTCGTTAGGTGACCAACAGATGAAGCAGTCAGTCTACATTTAGAGGCTACCAGCTAAAAATGTACTTCTCTCCATAATCCCCAGGGGAGCTGGGAGCTGCTTGTACCTGGGGGGACATGTGGGTGTGACCTAGGAGCACAGAGCTGGATTCCCCATGAGACAGGCTGAGGGCAAAGCAGTCCTCCCCTGCAGGTCCGCTTCATCCGGGCACTGCCCTTGGAAGGAGTCTACTGCTTCATTGAAATTATTTTCTCTTTTATTCAGAGTACATGTAACTGAATTCACAGAAATACACATATGATGAGGTCAGGGCTTCAGATAAGAACAGAGCTGGCAAACCTGGAGTCACACTGGTTCCACAATTAAATAAAGAAATTGTCCCACCAGCAAACAGATCTAACCGGAGGGTTCCCGTGTGGTGAGACTATAAGGAGAATGCTCTCGCCAGAGGTTGTGTGTATCTGTCCCCTTTGTCAAGTATATTTATCTCTGTGAATGAATAAATTAGCATTTGGTTTATTTGGTCATCTCTTGCCAGCATCAGAGAATTGGCTGACCAGCTCTGGGCACCAGGCAAGGTTGAGCCTGTGATAATCACCAAGGACACCCTGGACCTGTGAACTCACTACTAAGAACAAGAACAAACATTTAAAATAATAATAATAATAATAATAATAATAATAATAATAATGAATTTGCATTGTGGAACGTTAAAATGATTTTTTTTCTGTTATCCAAAATGTTTGTAATTTGTTTATATAATTTTTAAAATGTTTATTTATTTGTTTTAGTTGTACACAATGCCTTTATTTTTATGTGGTGCTGAGGATCGAACTGGGCCACGCACATGCTAGGCGAGCGCTCTACTGCTGAGCCACAACCCCAGCCCCATGTTTATGTAATTTTTAAAAGTACAAAAACATCTTTAAATGTACAAAAACAATCTTTAAAAGATGACTCCTAGGCTGGGGTTGGGGTTGTGGCTCAGCAGTAGAGCGCTCGCCTAGCACATGTGAGGCATTGGGTTTGATCCTCAGCACCACATAAAAATAAAAAAAAATTAAGGTTATTGTGTCCACCTACACTAAAAGACAAAAAGCAAAGAAAAGATGACTCCTAACCATCTCGCGTGGGTTCAAATGTTGGACAGGAAACTTTCCCTGAACTTTGCTCCAACTCTGCTCCTACTGCTCTTTATTCACTTAATAAACACTTATTAGGCACCTACTAATCCCTAGGCTAAATAATGAGAAATCAGATGAAAGAGATCGAGTGTATTTTTCAGAGTTCTTCCTATGGTAAGGGAGCTGTGCTTGTTCAGAGCCACCTGGACCAGAAGCCAAGCAGCAGCTTCCCCCAACCCAACCCCATGCTCCAGGGACAGGGCATGAGTAGAAGTGATTTTGGAAGACAAAGGCAGGATTTCTGGCTTGTCTGGGGGCAGAATTAGAGAGAAGGAAGATGAAGGGAGAGAAAGAGATAGCAATGTTATAAGGAGACCTTCAAAAGAGCCCATGCCCAATATAGTCCTCTTCCTGAGTGTGGGCAGGTCTGTGACTTGCTTCTAATAGGCTCTGATGGGATTTCACTCATATGACCATATTATATAAGACTCGGTCTAAGAGGACTGGAGAGTGAGAGCATCCCCAGCCCTGGGGAAGTGAGGGACCATGCTGCGAACTGCCTGTGAAGGGAGCCAGCAATCAGGAACTGCAGGTGGCCTCTGGGAACCCAAAGTGACCTCCAGCTGGCAGCCATTAAGAAGCCACAAGGAAATGACTCTGCCTGCAACCTCAAGGAGTTTGGAAATGGGTTCTTCCATGGCAGGACCTCCAGATGAGAACAAAGGCCAGCTGACACCTTGGCTGAGACCCTGTGAGACACTGAAGAGGGTGTGGGCTTCAGACCCACAAAAACCGCTAGATAATGAACGAGGTTTGTGTTACATCGAGTCTGTGGTAAAGTTACATAGCAATGGATAACTGGGGAGGGAGGGGCCAGTCGGGAGAAGGCAGACAGCCTGTGATCCTAACTGTGCTCTCTCCCAACCCCCAGGGAGGTTGCTAACTTCATGAACCTTGTGACTGGGGAACGGGGAAGCTGTGGGGTTATGGGAGTTTGAGGGCCAAAAGCAAGACACAGTGAGCACTGAGTTTATGGAAAAGGACGAGGCTTTGAGGGACTGGCCTGGGCAATAGGTGAGCACAACATAGTGAGATGGGAGAGAAGTTGTCCGTGCCTCTGCAAAAGGCCACCGGAGACATGGTGTAGGTGACACAGGTGCTACATGCAGGTCTGTATCAGTGTCAAGGGAGCACCATGTGGAGCTCAGTTGAGGGGACTTCCCAGGAGAGGTGTCAGGTAAGCTATAGGGGCCAAACCCCATGAAGAAGAAAGGGTCACCCAAGAGGCTGCCTGCTGAGAGCAGAAACAGAAATCCAGGGTTTCATGAATCACCTGGGCCTTGGAGAAGCTTCAAGGAATTAGAAAAACAAATCTGTGGCATCTGTAACATCCTCAGAGCTATGCTGGGTCTTCAGGTACGTCACCTTCTCATACGGGAGGAAGGTGTCTCTCCTATTTTACAGATGACACTGAGGCTCAGGTGGTCAGAGACTTGGTTAAGTTGGCACATCTGGCAATGAGAACAGAGCTCCTGTTCTTGCCCTGGACCTCCTGCAGGTCCTTGGCACCCTTCCTGTGCAGCTGGTCCCCTCCCTCACTGTGGCTTACACAGCCATGGCTAGCAGGCATGGGAGGCATCCTGCTGGACTGTAGCATACCTGAGGGGCTCAGGCTAGGGACTGGGTTTGAATAGATTCTAGAAAGAGGCCCAAGAGTTGGAAGATGCTGGATTATGGGAAGAGTGACTGAGCTGGGCTCCAACCCAGCCCTGTGGGCCCTGCCTCACTCCCCAGGGACCTCTTCTCTGGAACAAAGAGTCTCTGTGATGGTCTCCCTACCAGATGGCGAGGTCCTCCAAGGCAGAACCATCCCTCCAGTCAACCTCACTGCTACTGCCACAGCTCTTTACATCTCATCATCTTTTTACATCTGCTGGTCATGCTGACCCCCCAAAAGGAGGTCAATGTGAAACTAAGGTGGGGAGAACCTGATCTCCTCCCCGCACACACTACCCTATTGTGGGGGGTCATGCCAACCGGGTCTTGCCCTTGGCAGGGCTGCTTCTTATTCCGCCAGAAGACTGGTTACTCCAGGTAGGAATGCTATTTCAATACTCAAATAGATGCCACTACCCCAAAAGGATGCCTGTACCTCATAAAGAGGTCCATCACTATGACCACAGACTCATTTACCTAACAACATTGGGCACATGCAGGGTTATAAGTATTGTCAGAGGTGGACACAGGCTGTCATCAGTGGTTACCAACAAACGAGGAGCTGGGTGGGAGGATTTTACAGATTGAAACTTGAGCTAGTAAGTGGGTCATGAAACACAGGTTGAGACTTAGAACTAAATAGAAGAGAGGGCATTGGAGGCAGGGGCTCAGCATGAGTGATGGTGTGCAGACACAAAAGTTTAGGGACAGATGAGGTGGCGGTCTGTCTTCAGGGTTGGTGTAGGGAGGAGGCAGAGGCTGTTCTGAGATGAGATGGGAGCAGACATGGGTGCCATTCTTTGAGCCCAGACTTGCTGCTTGTTGGAACCAGAAGCAAATGAGCCTGAATGTGGACCCTCCCCGCTTCCTGTGACCATTATACCCCCAAAGCCCTGTGGAGCTCCTGGGGTGGAAGAGTAGCCGCCCTTATGCTGGACTCTAGCTACCCAGCCAGAGGACGGACCCCAAGACCATCTGTTGTTATTGTTGTTGTTGTTGTTGTTGTTGTTTTTGAACAATCCTAATACTTGTGGGGCTTTAAAAACACACCCCTGCTTGGGCCCTTGGCAGTTCTGGTGCAGTAAGCCCAGGGTGAGGTCTGACTCAAATTTGTCAAAGGGGCTCTGGAGATTTGTCATGCCCTGAGTGATAGCCACACCGAAGTTGGGTGTTCTTTAGGAGCAGGGACACCTAGCCCTGGCTCAGCAGGAACGAAGCTCAGGAAACACTAGTGGATGAATGACGGGTTATAGATTCATTTGAGAACCAAGGAAGGAGGGTTTAGGGACAAGAGGCTTGGGGCCCAGAAATGCGTCATTCTTCCCCATGAAGGTTTAATTCTCCCTTGGTTGGAAAATGTTAGAGCACGTCCATTTTTCAGTGACACGGTTGCTCTGCACCAGCCCAAACTGTATAATAAACAAATGAAATGTGTGAATACACTGGCTTTTCTCAAGTTAATACCACGTTCCTGTTCCAGCCAAGAGAATGCACTCCAGCCCAGTGGAGGGGCTCAGGGGAGCTGGACCAGCCCTCAGTCGCGGGGAGCCCAGGAGCCCAGGGCGGTGACCCCAGCCCAGATCACACAGCAGTGAGGGGCAAGGGAGCACCCGGGCCTAGGACTTCTGAACAGGCTTTTCCCCCTTAAGCTGAGCGACTTGCACCAGGGCACATAGCTGTCGAATGGTAGAGCAGGACAGGAACTCCAGTCTGACCCCAGAGTCCACGCTCTGTCTGTGCAGTGTCTTCTGAGTAGGACAGAATGCCCGGGCAGCAAGGAGAGTCAACAGCAAAGGGGCGCGACACAGCCTGGCGGGAGTCCTGGGCTCCCTCCTTTCATTTCCTCGCCAGTCTCCCCCACAGCCTGCAAGTTCCTTGAGGTCAGACAAGTGCCTGGTCATCTCTGTATCTGCAGCGCCCACCACAGGGACAAGTACTCGAGAAGCACAGTGCATGATTATCGATTGATTGATTAGTTCATTAGACAAGTATTACTGAGTGTCTACTATGTGCCAAGCCCTTGGCTAGACACTGACAACCCGGAATTGAATGTCAACAGAGTACTGGTGCCGACTTTACCGTCCATCAGAAAATAGAGACAATGGATACGTGCAGAATGACAACACGGTGAGCACCATGGGGAGGAAGAACAGGGCAGAGCAAGGGAGAGCAAGATGGTTGCTGGGGACGGGCAAGGGGGCCTTTCTAAGGAGGTGACGTGTAAGCTGAGATCTACAGAAGGAGGAAGAGGAAGAGTTGTAAGATACTGGGGAAGCATGTTCCAGGCGAAAGGAACAGCAGGTGTGGAGGTCCTGAGTGGGGGTGGGGGTCTGGCCTGCCTAGGGGACCGAGGTCCTCAGGAGTGAATGTGACATGAAATGGGGGTAGATAGGAAATGGCAGACCATATTGGGCTTCCTAGACCAGGTAAACGATTTTAGGGTTTATTTTATTTTTATTGATATGTTTATTTTGGACTGGGGATTGAACTCAGGGGCACTTGACCACTGAGCCACATCCCCAGCCCCATTTTGTATTTTATTTAGAGACAGGGTCTCACTGAGTTTCTTAGCACCTCACTTTTGCTGAGGCTGGCTTTGAACTTGTGATCCTCCCTGCCTCAGCCTCCAAGTTGCTGGGATTACAGGCGTGCGCCACTGCGCCCAGTTTAGGGTTTATTTTAAATGCATGGAAGCTACTGAAGGCAAATGAATGGCAGGACCCATCCTGCTTCCCACGAGTTCATTCTGCCACTGGGTGGAGAACAGATGGGGCAGAGTAGTGGGGGACAAGAACCTCCGTGAGATTACTGTGGAGTCAGGACATGGAAGAGAGAGCCCTGGACCTGTGAGGAAGGATGAGCTGAGCCGGAGTTGCTGCTGCCTGACTGTGGGGTGAGGAAAGGGGTGAGTCAAGGGCCTGGGCACAGGGAGCTGCGTTTAGTGACAGCAGAAAACAGAAAGAACCAATTTGTTGGGTAAAATCTCAGGTTGGTGACACTAAACTTGAAATGCTTGTGAAACATCCATGTGGAGATGTCACATAGGCAGCTGGTTAATCAAGCGTGGAGTTCACATTCCTACACCGAGAGCCCTGGGTCATGGGTGGTATAGTAAAGCCACAGGGTTAGAGCAGGAAAGGCCTGAGAGGCTGCAACATGCAGAGGCCGAGCAGAGGAAGAGAAGCTGAGGGGCAGAAGCCAGGGGAGGGTAAGGCCACTGGCAGAGTATTCCAGGAGGGTAAGAGGGGCCAAAAATATAAACTACTGATGGAGAAGTCATGCAGAACAGGAACTGAAATTGTCCTTTGCGATTAGCAACATGGAGGTCACTGATGACCTTGATAAGTTCACCAGTTCCATAAATGACTCCAAGGATGCACAAAGAGGAGACAATAACCAGAGCAGGATGAGGAGTCAGAGGAGGAGTCCTGAAGGAGGTGGCTTTCATCAGAGCTTAGAAGACTGAGTCAGAGATCTGAATGCTGCCTACAAGAGCCTCCCAGTAGGGAGCTCAAGGTACCATTGAGGAGCTGCTGGCCTGGCAGCATCAGCTCCACCTTACAAGGAGAGGGCAGAGGAGCTAGCTCACTCCTCAACAGCAGGGGAGCCAGGAGGCTGTCCTCAAGGGACAGAGCCGCCTCCCCCCGCCCCACCCGCTTCTCACCTGGAGACCACCAGTGGTAGGATCAGCATCTTCAACATCCTCATCAAGAGCTCTCCAGGGAACTGGAAGTAACTAATTTCCTGAAAACACAGCAAAAACTGGGGTTATAGCGGGTGGCACAGACTTCTTAGTTGCTCAATTCTTTGCCATCTGCAAAGCACTATCGCATCTGCACTCTCCTGTTTAGCACATGGGCTACAGAGTCCAGGGAGAAAGAACGGGCTTTGGGCCAAGCAGACCTGGGGTTCTAATCCCAGCAACTCCTCCCCTTCATAACCAGCTCCTTAAGCAGGTGACCCCACCTGAGTTTCCCCCTGTAACATGAGGATGATAACTACCTCAGAAGGTTATTGGGAGGCTCAATGAGAGAATGCACGTAAGCACTTAGCACGGCACCTGGATGAGTAAGTGTTCAGTACTCCCAATAAGTAACAGCTCTCTCCATTGGCTCCATTCGCCTGCCTATCTGATCCATGGTGTAGAATCCATCTTCAATAGCAGATGTAAGTGGCAAGAGGGCAGGGCTGAGCATTGTTCCTGCAACCCACGCTGTCTGGGGACCCCAAAGTAAATTAGAAATGGTTCCTGCCCAAGTCCCCAGTTTAGTTTATAAGAAGAATGACTTACAAGCAGACCACTGCCCTTTTGAGAGAAAGTTTCTCCACTTGTGCTGGTTTATTCTCTAGCCTTTCCTCTAAATGCTAAGAAAGGACCTGATTGGATGGTGAGACACCAATCAGCACCAAAGGTCCCCACTGGACAGAGTTTTTGTGTCTGTCCCTTCATTAGCTGTCAGCTCAGGCCTATCCCCAGATCTTTCCAGGGTCCCACATCCTTGCCCCATCAGCTCTCCTGATGACAAGTCACAGGAGTGGATCCCTGAAGCAGATGCAGAAGGGACCACCAAGCCCAGTTAAATTTGACTTTGAGGAAATAACAATCCATTCTTTACTTGTTCTAAAACATGATTTATTGTTTCTCTAAAAGTCTAACTTAACTGGGTGTGCTGTTTCTCAGGTTTAAATTTAATTCAGTTTTGCTATTTCTGGCAACCCTGGCATGGGGCCCCTTTCTCCAGAGGGTGAGGCTGTGGGTGAGGCAGACAAATGGACTTTCAAACACCATCCAAGTTACATTTTTGTGCTTGCAACCATTTCTAAAACACCAGTGCCAAACATAAGGATCTGTTAATGGTATGATGCTTTTTAAAAGCCCCAAATCATAGGATTTTGGTGCTCCAAGGGGCTTTAAAGATCTCATCCAGCCAACTCATTCTGTAGAGGAGGAAACTGAACCAGGAGAGGGAGGTGACTTGTTCATGGAGTGACAGAGCAGGACAGAGAATCAGCCTTCCTAGTTCCATTCTACTATTTCCAATGCACCTGGGAAATTGGCTTTTTAAAGAAGTATACTCATCACATCTATATATTTTAAATTAATTGTAATCCACATATGCATTTTTTTCCTGTAAATTGAATAGTGCTGTAATGATTAAAAGGTAGCCTCTTCCTCCCCTCTCTATCTCCACCCCTCAACCTCCCAGGAGGGAACACCTTCAACTCCTCTGTTTCCCCTGATTATTTCTGGCTAATGTGGTTACAATGCTATTTCTTATGTTACCAGTTTTGACATCTATTAACTTCCCTGCCATGGTGATGAGGACTTCGTCCTTGCCCTGTTCCTCTTCCCATTTCACCATTATTTGTATGTCAATTTCCCCGTGAATCAGTATGTCAATTTTCAGGTGAATTAGTAGTCGAGGTTTACAAAATTTTGACCATCAAATCTGTTCACCACTGAGCCAGGTAATGTGCTCCAGCCTGGCTTCTCATTTGTTAGGCCTTTATTTTCCCCCCTGAAGTTAATAATTGACTGATTTTTCATTTGCTTTGTTTTCTATGAACCACTCATCAATTTCTTCCAAATGTTTAAACTTGTCTATTAAAATGTCTACCGGCCTATTTGGGGCTGGGGTTGGATCAGCGGTAGCGCACTTGCCTGGCACATGTGAAGCACTGGATTCGATTCTCAGCACCGTGTATAAATAAATAAAGGTCTATCAACAACTAAAAATATACATATTTTTTAAAATGTGTAATAATAGCATTTTCTATGCATGCAGGTACCTCGGTTTCCTTTACCCCTCAGATAGTTCTCCGTCTTCCTGTCCCAGTTTGGACAGCCTGTTCTCTAGGCCCAGAGGCTGTCATGGGCCTCTTCTGGCTGTCATTCTGGGACTTTCTCCTGCATAGGATCCCTGTTTCCTGAGTTCCTTGTTTGGTTTATTTTCTTGTTTTTATGGAACATCTCCTTTGGTAGCTTCCTGAGAAAGGGTGGGAGAAAGGGAAACTTCTGAATCCTTACATGCAGTCTGGTCATTGGTAAGGTTCTCAGTTGAAAATAATTTCCACTCCCAACTTTGAAGGCATTTCTCCTTTGTCTTTAACTTCCAGTGTTGCTTAAGATGTTCAAAGCCATTCTTATGTCTCCTGTTCCTTACATGAGACCTGCTTTTATTCCCTTGGAACTGTTAAAAGACTATCTGTTTATCTTCACTTTTCAGTAATTCGTGGTAAGGCATCATAGTATGTGATGGAATTTTCTCTCTTTCTCTTTCTTATGCTATGCTTACTTGACACTGAGAAACTTGCAGTATTCTCTGCAATTTTTTTCCTTTCCTCCATTTTTACTGTAAACTCTCTTTAACAATGGCATTAGATGTTTGGATATTGGGCATTCCACTTTGCTTCTATTTTCTTTTTCTGTTTTCATCTTTTTGTTTTACTTTCTGGGCGATTTCTACAACTGTGTCCCAACTATTGAGATTTTTAAAAATATATTATTTTTAGTTATAGTTGGACACAATACCTTTGTTTTTTATTTATTTATTTTTATGTGGTGCTGAGGATTGAACCCAGCGTCTCGCACATGCTAGGCGAGCATGTGTGACTCCACCCTGAGTCACAACCCCAGCCCCAACTACTGACATTTTTATCTTGGTTATTCTATTTTTTTTTTTTTTTCCCCTTTGGTACCGGGGATTGAACTCAGGGGAACATCCCCAGCCCTTTTTTGTATTTTTATTAGAGACAGGGTCTCACTGAGTTGCTAAGTGCCTGGCCATTGCTGAGGCTGGCTTTGAACTCGCAATCCTCCTGCCTCAGCCTCCCAAGTGCTGGGATTACAGGCATGCACCACCGCGCCTGGCGGTTATTCTATTTTTTATTTCCAAAAGATCTTTCTTATTCTCTGATGGAATGTTCCTTCTTTTTAGCATCCCATTCTGCTTTCTGCCTGTTTGTTTTTGTAGTGTGTGGGGTTGAACCCAGGGTGTATGTGTGCTAGGCACACACTCTACCATGGAGCCACACTCACAGCCTCCACATTCTGTTCTGTTTTATGGTAACTGTATCTTCTCTCAGGTAACCAAAGATCTTAAGAAAAGATTTCAAAACTTGTATTCTACTCCCTGCATTGTCTTTGCTTCTCTTTGGAGAAAAGAAGATTTTTTTTTCTCTTTGTTTAGTTCCTTTTACATTTGCAGCTTTCCTTAAATTTCTGGTGACTTTGGCTTTCTGCTCACATTAAGAGTAAAGCACTAAGCCGGGCGCGGTGGCGCACGCCTGTAATCCCAGCACTTTGGGAGGCTGAGACAGGAGAATCGCGAGTTCAAAGCCAGCCTCAGCAATGGCGAGGCACTTAGCAACTCAGTGAGACCCTGTCTCTAAATAAAATACAAAAAAAAAGGGCTGGGGATGTGGCCCAGTGGTCGAGTGCCCCTGAGTTCAATCTCCGGTACCACAAAAAAAGAAAAAAAAAAAAAAAAAAAGAGTAAAGCACTAAACTCTGGTGTATGTGAGTGGGGCTTGTCAGGGGCTTGTCAACTGATTGGCCCCTGGGGGTAGGGTGATGGGTACAACCTGGCTTTTTTACTGGGGGTGGGTAGAATGGTAGAGGAAAGTCCTTTCTAGCAGGATTTGGAGATCTTTGCTCCAAGGCTGTAGTGAGTTCTCTTCCTACCTTTGTGGAAGGAGACTGTGGACAGAAATCTAGTGCAGGTGTCTGCAAATTAGTTCGAAGCCTGTGCCTCACCACTGTCCCTTTCCCCCAACACACACACACGTGGGTTCAATGTACCTAAGTCAAGCTTCTCTGTTTCCTTGGACAGGCAGGAGGTAGAGACAGGAGGATGGAGAGTCCTCTGGCCACCATCAACTAGAGGGGCCTTTGGGGTCTCACTATACTGATTACAAAATTCTAGCCAATGTCCTTTCAACTCCATGTCTCACCTGGGCCTAGAACACACTGTGCACCTCCAAATCCAGGGCACTTCTGGAGTTCTGCAGGACAAGCTGCTTGGTCTCACTTCTATAGATACCAAGATGTTAGCTTTCTGCACTTTACTAAATGAGATCGTTCAACTCCATCCTCTTCCGACATCGCCTAATTTGATGCAGTCTCTCTGCTTCCTTTCTCAGCTATCTCCTTTTATATCCCCTTTGTTTGGGGTGGCTCATAGCCTCTAAAAAATCCATTAGTATAATTTAGTGGATTTCCAGGAAGGAGAGGAAAATGAATGTAATTGTAATTCCCTGTTAACTGGTTTAACTGGAAGTCTCAAAACAGTCTGTATTTTTTAAATGAGCAATTCATATCCAAAGATAGAAATTATGTAATTTTGTAAGTTTCTTATCACAAATAGAACATTCTACCATGTTCTAAATTGTTTATGATTTTTGCCTATTGCATAAGCTTACAAAATTAGACGGGTTTAGTTTCTGAGTCACAGGCAAAGAGATCAAACAGAGAAATCCTGGATTTCAAAGTAAGATGCTAAGAAAGCCAATTCCTGCCAAATAATTGTTCTAAAACTCCACATCCATCCTTCCTTCAGTTTATCTGGCAGGTTAATACAGACAGGAACACATTTGCATGTCCAAACAGATGGAGAAGGCAGCTCTGGCATAGGAGGCCCCAGATGGGTTTGGCTTTTAATAATAGGCATTCCAATTTGTTTTCACAAAATGATCTTCCTTCAGGAAATGTGTATTTGTTGCTGGGGAAAATCAAAGAGAGCAGATTGCAGATTGTGCCATCACTGGTTTAACACTGAGAAAACCTCAACTCCCTGTGCATGTCTCACTGTGCATGGTTCACATTTTGGTTCAAGAGAACCCATGAATTGTTCGGTTATTGCAGTCTGGTGGGGGAAACAGACACTGACAGCTCTGAGCAACCAGCAGCTGGCCTGCAGAGGACCAGGCTGCAAGGTGTGAGCCCAGGACGGACTGTGCTACAGGCGGAGACAGTTGTAGAAGACTTTCTAGAAGATACAGAATATGGGGTGGTGCCTGATGTAGGCAGGACTTTGACAGGTAGATGAGAGAAGGAAGGTGAAGTAAAATTCAGTAGGCACTTTCTATATGCTGGTGAATCCTCTTCACTCTTTACCGTAATTGAATTCTAGAAGACATAGACCTCCTCCCACTCCGTTTACAAATAAGGAATTAGGAGAGAGAGAAGAGGATTTAAAAAAAAAAAATTTTTTTTTTTAGTTGTAGATGGACACAATACCTTCATTTTATTTATGTTTATTTTTATGTGGTACTGAGGATTAAACCCAGTGCCTCACATGTGCCAGGCAAGCACTCTACCACTGAGCTACAACGCCAGCCCCAAGAGAGGAGAGGATTTTGTCCAGCCGTTTATTAGCAGAGTTAAGAGTTCAGGTTCCTCCACCTCCAGAGTGCATGGCTTTCCTTAGTCACTTCTTGAGGTTGACCAGGTTGTTCTAGTGATAATGGCCCAGCGCCTGCAGAGGGGGAATTTTCTTCTTTCTTTCCCCCGCCTTTTATTTTTATTTTTTAACTTTATCTACCTATCTATCTATTTGTTTATTTATTTTTGTATTGGGGATTGAACCCAGGGGTGCTTCACCACTGAGCTACATCCCTAGCCCTTTTCATTTTTTTGACACAGAGTCTCACTAAGTTGCTGAAGCTGAACTTGAACTTGTGATCGTCCTGCCTCAGCCTCCTGGGTCACCACTACATAGGTATGCCACTGCACCAGCTGGCATTTACCTTTTAATGGAAGACAAAATCTGATGCCTGGATTCCCAGTCATAGAGAGTATTAGTATCAGTGAGCTGCAGGAAGAGGAATTTTATCAGGACTCTTCCAGGAGCCCCTTGACCATAACTCTCTCTTTCAGCAAACCATAGACAGCTCCCTCTGAGCCCTCTATTCACTGATGCCTTGTCCGTGGGCCTTTTCCTCGATTTGCCTAGCACTGTTTTAACCAAAATTCTGGCAACTCAGCTTAGAGAAAATCCCTCACCCTTAAAATCCACCCCCCACTCTGGGTATCTGGTCACCCTGGCCTGCCTTCAGGCATACTTCCCCACCTTTGATGTCTCCTCTTAGCAATTTCCATGGGGGTGGGGGAGGGTGTTGTCCCTTTGCTGGTTGGCTATAAATCCCCAGCTGTCTTTGTTGTATTTGGAGTTGAGTTCTATCTGTCCCTCGGGAAGTCTTGACACTTGTCACAAAGGTATTCAGTCTTCCTTACTATTTGAACAAATGTCAGAGTATTTCCTTCTCTAACACCATGTGAGTGTCTTCCCCTCTCCCACAAGAGATGGAGGCTGAGAGGGAAAGGAACAAGTCAATGCATCTTCCCCATGACAGTTATCCAGGCTGGAAACTGGGGCCTGCCTAGCTTCTGTCTCCCAACCCCACCTCCATTCAGCCCCTGTACTCTGAAGCTTCCTCTGTTAGGAACAGTTCTCATAACTGCCCCTTTCATCCAAATACCAGGCCTCACCCCTACAACTGCCCCCCTCCCTCTCCAAAGCTCAGATCTGACTGCTTCATTTTTCTGTTCATAGTCTTCTCATGCTTGCCCCAAGTCCTGATCTAGCGACAGACCTTTGAGCCTGTGGACCCTGCCTCCCACCACAGTGCAGCGGCCACTCACCTGAAATCTTTCACAGCCCCGTGCATGGCTCCTGCTGTTACTGCTGCCTACAAATCCCTTCCTGGACCTCTAGTCATTGGGCTGCCTGTAGGAGCTGATTGCTGAGCTCTTATGAGACTCCTCTGTTTCTTCCACCAGAGCGCCTGGCCCCCCAGTCATCTTTGCCTCCTACTCACCTGGCTGTGCCAGTTTTTGTTTTTTTTTTTTTAAATCTTTCCTCAGCCATTTTTCCGTGTCTTGCTCTAGTCCTGCCAGGCATTTATCACACCCATGTTACAGAAGAGAAAACTGGGACCCAGACAGGCAGAGTGACACACTGGCTATCATGTCATAGGGAGCCCCGGATCCCTCAAACCTGCACACCCCTCCTAACAGGGGCCCTGAGGTGCTCTGGGCAGCTAACCTGTGGTGAGAGGCGCTGGGTCCTCAGAAAGAAGCCGAGGAGGCAGCCCACGATGACGGACAGCACAGACAGGATGAGCAGCCCATTCCGCCTGCACACATCTCTCCCTCGCGCCAGGAAGGCACCCAGCACCATGGTGAGCTGGGCCTTCTGGCACGGGGCACAGCACCATTCCATGCATGTGAGACTGGCCAGGGGCACAGGGTCTGAGCTGCACACCGGCTCCTCAGCACACAGGTTGTCAGAGTTGCTAAGCACCAGTTGCTGGCCCCACAGCCATGGCCTGGGTGGCCGCTCGGGAGGGAAGCCACAATCCTATTACCAGCTGCATCATTAGGAACAAGGGAGCAGATTAGGGCCTGGAAAATTAGAGCAGGCCACGTGGTGTGGGAGTTCAGCCTCAAAGCTGAGAGCTCCTCTTGAACAGCGAGTGATGGGAGGAGGAAGAAGAGGAACATCTGCTTGGTTGGTTTGATTTTTACCCACTTCATTCCAGAAGGAACTGAAAGCAAGGTGATAAGATACCAGTAATCGCCAACATTAATTAGACACTTACTGGGAGCTGGGTGTCATTCTAGAAGCACACTACTCATATTAGCATATTTAATCCTAATACCAATCCCAAGGAAAAAGAACTATTAATATACCATTTTATGGGCTGGGGTTGTGGCTCAGCCGTAGAGCTTCGCCTAGCACGTGCGCAGCCAGGTTTGATCCTCAGCACCACGTAAACATAAATGCATTGCATTGTGTACAACTAAAGCAAATAAATAAATATTAAAATATATATATACCATTTTACACATGAAGAACCAGGGAGCACTGTGAACCAGGCCTGTTCTGGTACTTTAACTACACTAATCATGGGAACTCATTCCAATTACCCTCAGATCCCCACCTTTGCGTCCCTGAAAGGGAGACTGGGACTCCAGGAGCCAGAGTGCCCTGGTCATAGTCACAGAGCTAGCATGTGGCAAAATGAAATTCAGTTTCTACCCATGAACAGGTAGATGGGGCCATGGGCACTTAGTACTGTGAGGAATGTAGCTTTGCGTTCAAGGGACCTGACTTCAACTCTGAGCTGGGCCACCACTCACCGTAAAGCTGAGGGTGGATGCACCCTTCTACAGGGCCCTTAAGCCTAAGGCCACCCCCACCGTGGGCTCTCCGCACCTGTTATTTTTAAAGATGACAGAGCCTAGGAGATCTGTATGTAAGACCCAGTTCTGCCACTTACTAGCTGTTAACCCCGGATGAAGCATTTCATGTCACCCAGAGAGATGAACTTCCTTAGGGCTGGTGCAAGGGAAAGCAGTGGTGCACGCCAGCATGATGAACAGGGCCAGGGCTGTTAGGATGGTTAGCACACAGCATTTTGAAGAAAGGTTTTCTTTGTACAGTTTCTTGTGGCTTGTCATGTCCTTTAAAACCAGAGGAATTAACCCTGATCTATTTCATCAGGAATCTGCAATCCCATTAGGGGCGGTCAGGTGGCAGCAGTGGAGGAGGGGATGTGACAGGCTTGGGTGTGGGGTGTGAGCAGGGGCTGCCTCCTGCTGACAAAGAGGGGTGGGGCAGAGGGTGCAGAGCACACGGGGTCAGGCGTCTAGCTTATGGCCTCGCCCTCTCTGGACTCAGTCTTGCCCTTTTGAGCACAAGGGACATGGGCTACATGCCTTCTAAGGAGCTTCAGTCCAGTAGAGCAACCTTCTGAAGCTTCTGCTCTTTGCAGGCACTGGGAGGGTGGGGAGAGGAGTGGGGGAGGGGTGGGTTCAAGTCTGAGAGACCCCAATCCTCCAAGGCCACCTCCTTTCCCAGCCTTCCACACATTGCCCATGCTATTCCCTCTGCCTGGAATGTCCTTCACTGTCACTAAAGTCACAGGTCAGATGTACCCTTCCTTGAAGCCTTCCCTGACCACCCTGGGTCCACACCCCTCCCTTTCCTCCACTAACAGGCCTTTCCACAGTCACCAGCCAGGGAATAGCCCCAGGTCCCCATTAAGTGGTTCTGACATGGGAATAATAATCAATGAGAATAAAACCAGTCTATGTGTGTCACCATGTCATTTGAAAACCCCTTGGTGGAGAATCCCCAAAGCTGGAGGGTGTATTGGTAGTGGGTGTTTGGAGGTGCCCCAGGGAGCAAGGAGCTGTCCTTCAGAGCAGCGGACACCAATGGGCAGCTTGAGTTGTGGATATGTATATGTGTGGGCAGGAGATTTAAAATGCTGTCAAAAATGAGACCCTCCCCCCAAAATAAAAAAGTGAGGCCCAGTCACAAACCATAGGGGCAGCTGCCCAGAGAGAAGCTGGCGCCCCCTGGCCTGCCACCCCATGCGGAGTGCAGTGGGAGAGAGCGGGCGCCTGGTCTGGAGGAGGGTGCAGGAAGGCTTCCCAGAGAGGGGTCATTTAGTGGGAGAGCTCAGGGAGCCTGCGGCGGGTTGGAGGAT
This sequence comes from Tamias sibiricus, assembly GCA_025594165.1. Classification (NCBI taxonomy): domain Eukaryota; kingdom Metazoa; phylum Chordata; class Mammalia; order Rodentia; family Sciuridae; genus Tamias; species Tamias sibiricus. The sequence continues at coordinate 46,451,907 of CM046658.1, forward strand.
GCTGCTCAAGGGCTGGAGGGAGGAGAGGGACCCAGGCTGGAGGTGGGAGAGCAGAGCCTCTGGGACCAGCAAGGGTTCAGGGGGCTGGAGTGGCCAGCGGGTCCAGGGCCTCACCCCTGCCACTGTGTGTCACAACGGCGTTTAGGTTGAGCCATCGGAGCTCCCAGCTGGGTTTGTAGTGATGACAGCTCTAGCTCTGGGTCTGCTGGCTGCTTTCCAGAGATATCCCAGAGGCGCCTTAATCTCCATGACATGTCTCCCCAGCTCATGAGAGGCTGGGCCCTTCCGGGAAGGCTTTCTGTAGGCAGTTAATCCAGCCGGGTGTGGATTCTTGCAAGCCTTACTCACCCTGGGGCTGATCTGACCCCACAGAGGGCTGGTCCTTTTCCAGACCGGCCTTTAAGGATAGAGCCGCCTTCCTCCTTCCCCTCCCAGTCCCTCCTGTCTAGATGTGTCTTTTATGGAAGTCAGGCCCAGCACCGAGGAACCACTCAGCTTCTGTGTGCTGAGCACTTACCCTGGGCCAGGCTGAGTGTCGAACACTTTCACCCACACGCACAGTGCCAGGGAGCCACACGAGTCAGCGCCACAAGTGTTCACTGGATCCGTCAAGGGTCAGGGTTACAGGATTCAGGGCACAGGTTCTAGATCTGTGAGATCTATCTCATTATAAATTAGGTAAGAGTTTAGAAAGTTTAAAATTCACTTCCTCAGTTGCATTAGTCACAGTTCAAGGGCTCAATAGACACTGTAACTCATGTGGTCTGTCACCACGCTATATAGTGCAGTTACAGAACATTCTTATGGTCACAGAAAGTTCTACTGAATTTTTTATAGTGGCACTGAGCTAAATTCAAATCACAGCTACTCTTGGAAGCTATGTGACTTTCCCCAAATTAGTGAACCTCTCTGAACCTTTTCCTGCATCTATAAAAGCCCATTTTCTTTACATTGCATCATGCTTCCTCCTGTTTGAGTATGTTAGTTGGAGCAAAGTGTAAAGTTGAAACCCCCAGCGAGCTCAAATTAAGTTTCCAAATTTTTTAGGACTCTTGTTAGCAAGTTACAGGAAATTAAACCAAGCTGGAGTAGGTAAAAAGGGCATTTATAAGCAGGGCCTGACTACATAACTTGTGGGGCCCGGTGCTAAACGGACATGTGCAGGCACAGCCCACGGTGTCTTTGTTCACAAAGCAGGAAAAAGTGCATTAAGCTATCATAGCTCCTTAACTTATCATTTTTTTTTTTAGTTTGCTATTTAATGTCACCCTTAAGTAAATAAAAGAACTATCTGAAATTATTAGCATGAATTATTAGCATTAATTTTGCTGTTCATCTTTATATTATGCAATGTCAGTTTTAAAGGCAAATATAAGAGCATTTGATTCACATGCAAAATCACCAAACCTGTACAGCTTTGTCTTTAGTAGTTCATTGTGTTGTTATGGCTTAGATCTAAAAAGTAACACATTGTCCCATCTGCTAAAAGCATGGTCCCCAATGCAGCAGTGTACAGAGGTCGGGCTTTTAGGAAATGACTAGATCATGAGGGCTCTGACCTCATCAGTGGGTCAATCCATTTGATGGATTAATAATATGAATGGCCTACTGGGAAGTAGAACCTAGTTGGAGGAAGTGGGTCCCTGGAGGTGTGCCCTGGAAGGATGTCTCCCCCTCCCTTGCTCTCTCTCTCTCTCTCTCTCTCTCTCTCTCTCTCTCTCTCTCTCTCTGCTTCCTGGCTGCCATGAGTTGAGCAGCTTTCCTTCCCCACACCCTTCTGCCATGATGTTCTGCCTCACCTCAGGCCCAAAGCAATGGAGCTGGCCAACCATGGACTGAAACCATGAGCCAAGGTAAACCTTTCCTTCTCCAAGTTGTTAGTGTCAGGTATTTTCATCACAGCGACCAAGAGCTAACACACATGTGTATGCAACTCAGGGGCGCTCGACCACTGGGCCACATCCCCAGCCCTTTTTTGTATTTTATTAGAGACAGGGTCTCACTGAGTTGCTAAGTGCCTCGCCATTGCTGAGGCTGGCTTTGAACTCGCGATCCTCCTGCCTCAGCCTCCCAAGTGCTGGGATTACAGGCGTGCGCCACAGTGCCCAGCTTGTATTTCATTTTTACCGGAGCAGTGGAAATGCTGCACAAATGAACTCCACTGTTTTTATACTCATTTCTTGATACATACACATTCCACCATCTGCCCTTTCCTTCTGTGTCGTGGTTTTCAGTGTACGTGCTTGGCTATGACAAGGAAGTTATGTAAGAAAAGACACAAGTTTCCTTGGTTTGAGGTGTGTTTCTTGAGGAATACTATTTCCTCCTTTTTGTGTTCAAAGCAAGTTCTCTTTTGAGAAGAGTGTGGCTTCTTGTGGCTGTCAGTAGACCGGCATGCCTACCTTGAACTTGCTTTGAGTCCTGGTGAACTCCCATGCCTTCCCAATTGTTATGGTTTGTGGGATGCCAACTGTGAATTAGTTGAGCTTATTTGAGTGTCTTCACTGGGCCTTGAGCCAGGGAGATTTAGATTTGGCATTGCAAACTATTTTGTGGCTCCTCCCACTCAAAGCCTGTGACCTCTGTCTTTGCTTGGCTAGGGACACTGCTCTGTAGCTCTGGAGTTGGGCATTACCCATTGGAAACTGGACAGCCCACCTCCTTCCTTATTTGGCCAAGAACATTTTGTGGAAAACCTTTGATGCTTCCCCCATATAAATAAAGCAAATGCAAGCTCTCTGGCTCTCTTTCCAGTGTGGAAGCTTGACCCCTAAGATCAGAGGGCTGTCCTTCCCTCTGCTTTCTAAAATTACTTCCTGTGTCCTGTGGTTTCTTGCTGTTTTCTCTTTCTTAGCTTTATTTCACAGCCAGCCTGTTACATGCAGAGGAAACAAACCCAAATTCCACCGCCAGCACAGGATGTGGGCGAGAATGGTTTAGATATGAGGTATCCCCAAAATCTCCTGTGTTCATGCAGGAATGTTCACAAGTGAAATGACTGGATAGTGAGAACTGTAGCCTAACCAGTCCATGCTGGTGTGAATGGACTGATGGCGTGGTAAGGTAGGCAGGTGGGATATGGCTAGAGGAGGTGGATCACAAGGGCATGCCCTGGAAGGGTGTATCTTCCTTGTGGCCCCTTCCCTGCTTCCTCTCCCTCTCTTTCTCTTCCTGATCCCACCATGAGCTGAGCAGCTTTCTTCTGCTGGGCCCTTCTCCCAAGATGTGCTTTTTGCCTCATCTTGGGCTCAGAGCAATGGAGTCAGCCATCCAATGACATCCAATGACCGAGACCTCTGAAACCACAAGTCTGAAATAAAATTTCCCTCCTCTAAGTTGTTCTTGTTGGGTATTTTGGTCACACACTGATGGAACAGCTAACTAAAACACCAGTTGACCAGAATCCTGTGCCTGTGGTGTATTGCACAGTGTGAGGGTGAAGTGGCAAGGACCAATGGTGGAGGGTATGGGGCACATACCTCCTCTGCTCCCAGGCGTGCTCCATGGTGCCATCACACTTTGCTTGTAAGACACAAACTCAAAGATAAAATGATTGAGAATTTAAAGATGGTGACAGCATAACATTAAGCCAAGCCTGGGGCCCTGTGTAACTGCACTGGTCACATGCCATGAAAGCAGTCCTGTTTGGAAGGCTGGGTGCATGAGGGTTTCCCAGAGCCCAGGGGCAAGAGTGGGTGGTAACTGAGCTGCAAAGACCCTCTGAGCCAGGTGCCGGATGGTTAGAATTCTTCCTACCACCAGCTCCTTCCTTCTGCATGCCTGATCCATTCATTCATTCTTCATTCAACACATGCATACTAAGCAGCAGTATAGATTAGTGACTCTGCAAGCAAATGACTTGTGCTTAAATCCTGGCTCCTTCACCAACTCTCTGTGTGACTTTCGGCAAGTTACCCCATGCCTCAGGTACAGTTTTCTCACATGGAGTGTGGGGTTATCATCATTCTACCATAGAGGGTTGTTGTGAGGACTAAATTAATGACATGTGTTGAGCTTAGGCAACTTGTCTGATTATAGTAAGCACCATCCTATGTACATGTTACTATTATCACTATTACTATGTGCCAGGCATATTCCAGACATGAGAGACACTATAACATCATGACAGTTCAACTTATCATTTTTCAACGTCACTATGGGTTTATCAGGGTATAGTGCCATTGTAAATGGAAGAATATTTGGTCTTACCATGGTTCAGCTTATAATTTTTAAAAATATTTATTTATTTGCCTTAGTTGTACACAATGTGTTTTATTTTTACGTGGTGCTGAGGATCGAACCCAGGCCGCTCACATGCTAGGCGAGCGCTCTACCGCTGAGCCACAACCCCAGCCCCTTATAATTTTTTTAATGGACAATGGATATATTGGAGTATAATGTGTCTTTCCAACTGATGATATTTTCAACTTATGATGGTTTTATTAGAATGTAACTAGTACTTTCTATCATTGGCTTACTGATAGTAAGGAAGGACAGAAATGGATTCAACCCCAGTATCAAAAAGTAATAATAATAAATTTTTAAAAAGGAAAAGGAATTATGGGGAATTAATAATTCCAGTCAAGAGACATCTGTAAGTAGAAGTGGACAAGAATCCCTGTTCTCAGCCGGGCGCGGTGGTGAACGCTTGTAATCCCAGAACTTGGGAGACTGAGGCAGGAGGATCGCAAGTTCAAAGCCAGCCTCAACAATGGCGAGGCACTGAGCAACTGAGTGAGACCCTGTCTCTAATAAAATACAAAAAAGGGCTGGGGATGTGGCCCAGTGGTTGAGTGCCCCTGAGTTCAATCCCTGGTACCAGAAAAAAAAAAAAAAAAAAAAAAGAATCTCTGCTCTCAAGGAGCTTACTTTTGAGGGTGAAAGTTGGGTTACATTACTTTTTTCTCCTATGGATTCATTTTCACTACTGCTGGGGACCACATGGAAGGAACATGGCCACCAGCGGCTGTTTCACTCCCGTTCCACAATCCTCAGGGAAAGGTTCTGATTGTCTCAGCTTAGAGGGTTCATCTGAGGGCAGGAGGGCAGAGGCAGGGTTCCATTGTCGTAAATTGCTGCTAAGCAGATGTGTGTAGCAATGGTTAGGAAAGTGGGGCTCTGGGAGGACAGCAGAATGCCTAGTGCATCGTCCTAGTCACTCTGGTCTTGTTCAATTAAACCTTCACTTTCCTCTCTTTCTCATGCAAAACATCTTGTCCCCTGTAAAGCTGCCCCATCACTGGGGGCCCAATGCTGAAGGTGTCTTTTGCATCTTCTTGAGGTCTGCCTCTGGCCTTCCAGGTGGCCAGTCCTGAGGTCTCACCCACAGTGGGCCCCTGAGCAGACTTTGGTCCAGGTGATCTCTCACCCCTCCTCAGCCCACTGCTTCCCACTTGTTTGAGAGACATAACCACCAGCCAGATTAGGGAGCCAGGGTTCCATACCCAGGTCTAAAGCCCACAGGGAACCCTGGAGCCATTTTGGCTCGTTGTCTGAGGTCCCTAGAGGGGAAGGACCTGGAGATCAGCTGCCAGAACAGGAACAGAGGTCTTCTCCTCCCTACTCAGTCCTGCCAAGCCTGAGAACACTGCTGAAAGAACCTTAGAATAAGCCTCTCCCTGCTACCCAGCATGGCAGTCACCAGGTGAACCCGGTACTGCCTGGGCCAAGGCTCTTGCCACCTGCTCCTCTGGCTGCCAGGAGCTCATTTTCCTTAAAGGTACTGAGATGGGTGGTTGCTGGATGCAGAAGTAGGCTGAGGGCCCCAGGACAGCTGTCTGCAGGGCCACAGTGGCCAGTGGCTGGGGAAAGACAGATACTGGGGAATTTTGATCATATGTTAAGGAATCATATTAAGGAATTGAACAGGCAATATATTTGGCATTGGTTTCTGGAAAAAGTAAAGATGAGAGTGGGCCGGAGCACCCGAGGCTCTTGGCAGAGGGTGAAACAATCAGGACATGAGAAAAATTAAGGGTCTTGCCAGGCACGGTGGCACACGCCTATAATCCCAGCAGCTCAGAAGGCTGAGGCAGGGGCATAGCGAATTCAAAGCCAGCCTCAGCAACTTAGCAAGGCCCTAAACAACTCATGGAGACCCTGTCTCTAAGTAAAAATCTAAAAGGGTTGGGGATGTGGCTCAGTGGTAAAATACCTCTGGGTTCAATCCTGTTACAAATATAAATAAATAAATAAATAAATAAATAAATAAAGGGTCTTATTTTGATACTACAGAAGGATCTCGGAATGTCATTTGAACTCCCTGAAGCTCAGCTTCCTTGGCTCAAAGGAGACTCCTTACATGAAGCTATGGCAAGACTGCAGGTCAGGGTGCATGGTGGTCAAGAGCATGGGCTCTGGTCTCAGACAGACCGGGATGGAAGCCCCAGCCCTGCCATTAGCCAGCTGTGTGACCTTTATGCCTCACTGCTCTGAGTCTCACTTTCCTCGTTTCTGAAATGAGGACATTGCTTGTACCCAATTCATAGGGTTTAGGGACGTTTCAATAGAATCTCACATGAGCCAGGCATGGTGGCGCACGCCTGTAACCCCAGCACTTGGGAGGCTGAGGCAGGAGGATCGCAAGTTCCAAGCCACCCTCAGCAATGGCGAGGCACTTACCAACTCAGTGAGACCCTGTCTCTAATAAAATACAAAAAAAGGGCTGGGGATGTGGCCCAGTGGTCAAGTGCCCCTGAGTTCAATCCCCGGTACCAAAAAAAAGAAAAGAATCTTACATGAAAAATAATACAGAGCTTGGCATGTACTAACTGTGTAATAAATAGTTGCAAGACATGTAGACCCCAGTCAAGAAAGCTTTAGCCAATTTACTGAAAATTTTTTCACCTTCTCTCCTTCCTACAATTTCTCTCTCTTTCTGTGTGTATGTGTGTGTGTGTTGGGGATGGGGGTGGGAGGTTATGTGTTGCTGGGGATCAAACCCAGGACCTTACATAGGCTAGGTAAATGCTCTAGCAATGAGCCACAACCCCAGTCCCATGTCACTATTCCTCTTTTCTTTCCCTTTTTTTTTTTTTTTTTGAAGTACTGGGGCTAGAACTCAGGGGTGCTGTGCCACTGAGCTACATCCCCAGCCCTCTTTACTTTATTTTTGTAGTACTAGGGATTGACCTTTTCATTTTGAGACAAGGTCTCACTAAGTAGCTGAGGCTGGCCTTGAACTTGTGATCCTCTTGCCTCAACCTCCAGAGTTGCTGGAATTATAGGTTGTCACTGCACCCAGCCCCACGTTGCTATTTCTAGTGCCTGGCACTACCATATTTTGGAATGTGACAGGAACCTCTTGAGGTGGTATTCCCAGAGAATCAACACAAGGTACATGACATCTTGGGTCACACAGCAGAAGGGGTCAAACGATTAATGGGACAGGGCAAGGGGAGGAGGGCAGTAGGCGGCGGGTCCTCCACAACCTTTTCCAGACCTTCCCTCTCACCATGCCTATTCACTCCCAGGTCCAAGGAAGGAATAGTGATCACACACTCTCATCTGGACAGTGCTAAGGAAAATCCCGCAGAGGACCGGCCACCAGGACAGCCCACAACACACAAGTTCTTCCACATACACGCATGCATGACTGTGTCTAGATGTTTCCCCTCGCAGAGCCCAAGGGTTGGTCCTGCAAGAAGAATGTGCTAACTTCTGGCTAATGGAACCCTGCAGTCAGAACCCAGCTAAAAAAGGATGGCAGCGATTGTGATAAATCTTCAGGTCATGTCTGAACCTTCACAGAGAAAGAGGGCCCCCCTGAGCAGTAACCCAAATTCCCTTCCTGGGCTTCCTCAGATACCCAGACCAGAGATCAGAACAACCACAAACTGATCATCTAATGAAAGGATTCTCAGCTCTGGAGGGGGCGGGGGGGGCTGGGTCAGCACAACCCCTGAAGGTCATTGGCAGAAACTTTGAGGGAGGTTGTGTTTCAAAAAGCAACTCATCCGGGCTCCTGGAGCATGCCTATAGTCCCAGCCACTTAGGAGGCTGAGGCATGAGGACTCTCAAGTTTGAGACCAGACTCAGCAACTTAGCAAGACCCTGTCTCAAAATAAAAAATATAAAGGACTATAGAATCAGCTCAGTGGTAAATCACCCCTGGGTTTGATCCCCAGTACCAAATAAACAAATACTCAATATCATAATTTTATTTTTTATTTTTTCAAATGTTTCACATATTTATTAGCAAACCAACCAAAACCAGTACTCCAGTTTCTGTGACACTAAAGAAAGCACACATCCCCAGTTAAATTTTCCCAACTGTCCAGATAGTTTCAGACATTTTCAGGTGGACATGACAAGATGATCACAGCCTTGATAAATATGTGTGCCATTTCATCTCATTCTTTATAGATCCAGCTTGGTTCTCCTCCAATGTCTCCTCTTGGAATTGTACCTGATTTTATTACCAGTTTTCATTCGAATCCACTGGGAAATGGGATGATTTTGCTTTTGTTTCTTGGCCAAAAACAGCTTGATCCTGAAAGTCTTGTGAGAAGACATGATGAAGAACCAAATTCGGTGCTCGTACCACAATGGCTGAAAAAAGGCAAAGACCATAATTTTATTTCTTGAAAATAAACAATAATCCTCTCTTCTTTTACTCCATGAAGCACAGAATAAAGCTCAACTAAAGCTTCAGGGCTAACGGAGCTGTTTCTACCTAATCCTACCCATTGAGAAAATTCTCAGTGCACGGGTAAGGGAGAATGTTCCTGGACAGGGTCCACATCATAATCTCTGGGGAGTGGGATACTTTCTGTTCCTCCAAAAGGGCCATGTGTTCCAGAGGATAAAGTTCCTTGGATGGAGGAAAGTCAGTGTTCAGCAGAGGAGGGAAGAGATGCCAGCAAAGGAAAGGGAACCGCCTGACCCAAGGTCAAAAGTGAGCTGGGACTGAGCTGTAATTAAGTCCAGGACTTGTCAATGCGCAGACTGACTGATTGATTGTTGGTGAACAAGGCACTTGAGAAAGACCATTTGGGCAATTGTGTTAAGAATCTTTAGCCATTAGCTCAGGAGTCAAGAGGTCATGGTCAGGGGTTGGTGCCTGTTGGGACTTGGTAAGGCTGGCCCAGCTCTCTGACTGCTGGCAGCATCCAAACTCTTGGAAAGAGGTATAGGTCCAGATAATTGGCTCTGGCAGAGGGCTGTGTGCTTCTCTTAGCCCAAAGCTGAGATCAATAGAATCTAGCCATGCCACAATGAAGAACGGAGGTCTAAACCCTCTCATGTGCTGATTATTTCAAAGAGAAGGTTTTATTTTATTTCTTTTCTACCCCAAAGCAACCACTGTCCCAAGTCTTGTGTTTTGTCATTCCAATCCTTCTCTAGATTTTAATATATTATTTCATTTTGTGTATTTTTGAACTTAGGTCAACTGAATCACATTGAATTTTTTCATTCAATATCATGTTTTTGAGATTCATCAATGTCATTGGATGCAACTAATTCATTTTTTTTACTGTGATATAGCCTTCTGTGACATGAATGGAATATTATTTATCATCTACTGCTGATGAACATTTGTTTTCTTCTGATTTTTGACTATAAAGAATAATGCTGCTTTAAACACTCTTGAATACTCAGGTCTATGTGCAAGAGTCTCTAGGTTATATACATAGCAATGGAATTGTCAGATCAAGGGTTATGCAGACATTCAGCTTTACTGGGTAGAGCCAACTGTTTTCCAAATTAGCTTTACCAGTTAATACGTTCATTCACAATGTACGAAAATCCCTGTAGCTCTGCATACCCACCCACATTTGGTATGGATTAATTATTAACTCTGGTCAATCTGGTATGGGTGAAATGGTATCTCACTGTAGTTTAAGTTTACTTTTTTCTGATTACTAAGATTGAATATATTTTAATATTTTTTTGTGAATCATCTGTGCCTCATCATTGGTGAAATTGCTATTCATTTCTTTTGCTCATTTTTAATTGGGTTGTTTGTCTTAGGGATTTGGAGCTTGTCTATGTAATTTGAGTATTAACTCAATAATTTGTATATATGTGTTCTCATGTTTTGGTTTATGATGTCTTTATATAAACAGAAGTTATAACTTTTAACGTAAAGTGAATATATCAATCTTTTTCTTTATGTTTTACCTCTGAGTCTTCTTTTAAAAACCAGTACTGGGGGCTGTGGTTGTAGCTCAGCAGTAGAGCACTTGTCTTGCACATGTAAGGCACTGGGTTTGATTCTCAGCACCACATAAAAATAAATAAATAAAATAAAGCTATTGTGTCCATCTACAACTAAAAAAAAAAAATAAAAATAAAACAAGCAAACAGTACTGTGGTATAGTTCAGTGGCCATCTGCTTACCTAGCTTGCTAGAGGCCCTGGGGTTGATCCCCAGTAAGGAAAAACCAAAGCAACAAAACCCAAAAAAACTTATCCAACCTGAATGAAGTTATTCTTCTATGTGAATTTCTAAGAATTGTACACTTTTACTTTTCTCAGATAGGTCTTTGGCCAACCTGCTTAAAGACTGATATGAGTCTAATATTTTCTTTAAGGTTAACCAATTGTTCCAGTACCACATGTCGAAAAATCTATCCATTCACCTTGAACTAAAAGGCCTCTCTGAAATAAGATCCAAGTTCTGCACATGTTCAGATCTGTTTCTAGGTTACCACTGGTTGGTTATCTCTAACTTTGCTGATGTCATCTGCCTTGATTATGATAAGTTTATGGTAATTTTTAATGCTTTTGTAAGACAAGTCCCTACATCTTTGTCAGGAATATATTGGTCTTCAATAAGGCTAAAAAACACTTTGAGGAAAAAAATCTGTTAATATCCAGGAAAAAATGTGATTTTTATGTAATCTTATGGAATTTATCAATTTAAGAGGTTGGACATTTTATGATACTGAATCTTCCAATTCATAAATACGGTACATCTTTCCATATTTAGATCCTGTTTATATGGTTTTCTCATTTTTATCCATAAAAGTATTGAATGTCTTTTAAAAGATCTATTCTCATACACACACACACACACACACACACACACACACACAAACACACATATATACACACATATATGTATACGTATATATTTAGTACCAGGGGTTTAACTCAGAGGAACCCAATCACTGAGCCACATCCCCAGCTCTATTTTGTATTTTATTTAGAGACAGGGTCTCAATGAGTTGCTTAGTGCTTCGCCATTGCTGAGGCTGTCTTTGAACTTGCAATCCTCTTGCCTCAGCCTCCCGAGCTGCTGGGATTACAGGCATGCACCACCACGTTGAGCTATCTATCTTGTTTTTTATGCTATTATAAGTAGTATCCTGTCTTATTGCAGTTTCTGGTTATTAGTAGTTTATAGAAATAAAATTAATTTTTGCACCTTGATTTTGTATCCTGTTGACTCACTAAATTCTCTTATACTTTGGGCTTTTCTATGTAGATGAGCACATCACCATCAAATAACAATAACTATGCTTCTCTCACTTTAATTCTTTCACCATAGATTCGTTTACTACTGAGAGATTGATTTTTTCTGCCCTGGCTAAAACTTCCAGTACAAAAATGAATGAAGAATCATGATTCGTGGCATTCGTGTCTTGGTTCTGATCTTAAGAGGAATGTTTTCAGCATTTACTATTAGTATTGTTATTGTTACAGGTCTTCTATTTTGTAGATACCCTTTATCACATTAAGGAAATTCTCTTTTAGTCCTAGTTCATTAAAAGGATTTTTGCTTTCATTGAACACAGGGGGAACTTAACCACTGAGCCACATTCCCAGCCCCTTTTTATATTTTGAGACAGGGTCTCACTAAGTTGCTTAAGGCCTTACTGAATTGCTGAGGCTGGCTTTGAATTTGCAATCCTCCTGCCTCAACCTCCTGAGCAGTTGGGATTACACGTATGTGCCACCATGCCTGGTGATTTTTGCTTTTTTTAATGTTGAATTTTATCAAGTTATTTTTCTCTTTTCATTTGGTGAAATACATTAAATAGCTGTCAAACATTTAACAATGTTGTATAACTGGAATAAACAAAACTTGGCCAAGATATTTTTTGTTATTTGTATACATTATATGTAGACATGTACATTTTAAACTTCCCAACATGGATTTTCTAATTATCTTTTTATTTTAAAAAAAGTTGTATTGAGGTACTTTATTTTCATGACATACCGTTCACTCATTTTAAGTATATAATTCAATAGTATTTAGTAAGTTCATTGAATTGTGTGATCATCACAACAATCCAATTTAAGAACACGTCCATCATCATTCAGATGTAAGATAAACCAAGCCACTTAAGATCCTATAAATAGGGGCTGGGGTTGTGGCTCAGCGGTAGAGTGCTCGCCTAGCACGTGCGCAGCCCGGGTTCTATCCTCAGCACCACGTAAACATAAATGCGTTGCATTGTGTACAACTAAAGCAAATAAATAAATATTTTTTAAAAAAAGAGATCCTATAAATAGACCACATCCCAAAATTTCATTTGTAAATTGGTGCTTGGTTCTCAGAATCATTTGTTCTTTGGAGGGGGATACAAAGAGACTTATATCATCCTATACATGGACTCCTATTCCATTCATGGAAAATATTAAGTCCAACATATATAACTATATGTAGGTGCATATATTTGCATTGAAAAATTGTAGGCTTTAGCAAGAGGGCACACTTGCTAGTGGTTAGTAAGTTGTTGACTTTGTGAAAGGGTAAAATAAAAAAAGAGAAAAATGTAAAACCAAAATTGCATATTTAATGAATGAACCTGTACAATTTGCCACTGGGAAGGGGTCACTTTTTATTGGGTGGGTCTGCAAGTGAATATCACTAATGTCGAAACTCATTGTAATGTGTAGCTTTATTTCAGCCTCCATCTCATTTTATTTTGGAGCTAATGCCAGCTGTATGTCTAGTTTTGAGTGAAGTAAACAGAATCAGAAAATCACATTTATTTTTTCTCTTTTATTTTTCCTGTAGCTGAAAGGTACATCAACTCTTTCTATATATTGTCCTTTTGCTGGAAAACACAATGTTTCCAGCAAGAAGAAAAATTGGCCAGGTGCAGTGGCACATGCCTGTAATCCCAGCGGCTTGGGAGACTGAGGCAGGAGGATCTCAAGTTCAAAGACAGCCTCAGCAAAAGCAAGGAACTGAACTACTCAATGAGACCCTGTCTCTAAATAAAATACAAAATAGGGCTGAGGATGTGGCTCAGTGGACAAGTGCCCCAGAGTTCTATAGTTCTATCCGCAGTACTAAAACAGAAGGAAGAGGAGGAGGAGGAGGAGGAGGAGGAGGAGGAGGAGAAAAATTATTGTAGGAAAAAACATATAGCTCAGAAAAACTCTTTGTATCTGATACAAGGTGAATAGTGCATAATTATTTGTGTACAAATATCGTAGACAAAACTTTTTAAAAATTCTGTTGCCTTATTTAATTTTGGAAGTTGATACTTGAGTTTATGCACATAGAGGGTCCCTGACAAGGAAGCTGAATGCCTCCCTTGTGCCATGTGGGGAGCTCAGACCAGAGAGCAGAGATGAGGTTAAAAGGTGTGGTGGACCATGGAAGAAAGCAGGCCCATCTGGATGCCTCCTGAGCAGGCCAGAGCCCCAGCACAGTGGCTGCTAGTCCCCTGTTGTGGGACCTGGCTGAGGCCAAGGCCCAGAGTCAGAATCTAACTCAAGGCGAGAAGGCGCCTGCCCGGCCCTCAGCTATTCTCTGTTCACACAGCCTGGTGGTTGCATGTTCCCTCCACTCCACAGGGAAGGAGTCACTGACCCAAGGCCACAAAGCCAGTGTGGGGAGTCTCAGCTCGCCCAGCCTTCTGGGCGTGCCTCCAGCTGCCTGGATCTTTTCACTCCCGTGACTGGTCCTCAGGTGACCCTGCTACCCTGGTGTGCTGGTGCCACCCAGAGAGCAGGGGAGGGAAAAGAAAACAGGGCGCCTTCCTCTTGAGGGGAAAGGCTCCATCTTTTGCTTCTGATAGGCCAAGTGAGCCCTGTAATAGATTTTAGATGAATTATTAAATTCAAATTTTTCAAGAACTAGGTTTTAGGTAAAAACAAACAAACAAAAAACAATAACATTGAAAATTAAAAATCAAATGAAAACCCAAAAAGAACATCCACAAGCAAAATCAAAAGATGAGCTGAGAAGCATCAAATGTAGTTCATAGCATAAGGGATTAATCCTCTTAATCTACAAAAAGCTTCTAGAAACAGAGGAAGATAGTCAATCTAATGGAAAGAGAAAGAGAAAAGACACAAAAGGGCAGTTCACAGTTCACTTCATTCAAAATAAGATAAATATAGATTGAAATTATTCTTGGCTACAGTTTTTACCTAACAGATTGGCAAAATCCCAACACATTCTGTTGGTGAGTTTGTGGTGATGCAAAACATTCTCACCCACTGCCAATGGGACAGCAAGACTCTGTGAGCAGCAATTTGACATCTATGAAATTTGCAAAGTCATTGGCCCTTTGGTCCCACACCTGCTTGTAGGAATTCATCCTCTGACTTGCACAAGCTTGAAATGGCACAAACACAAGGTTAGTTCCTGTAGTCATAGCAAAGGGTAACAGCAAAAGATGGAAATAACCTGCAATTGTTAAGTGGGGACTGGTTAACTATGCTGTGGGACAGGCAAGGAAAATAGCCATCTTGGTACTTCCATGGAAAGGTCTCTCACATATCATAATAATACTAAGGTGTAAACTAGTAATTGCATAAGAAAGGAGAACCCAAGGATAAATATTTGTGTTACCATTATTTATAAGAGAGGCAGGAAGGATATATAAGAAACCAAGAGAAATGTTTATGCATTAGATGAGAGCAGTGGTTCTCCAGTTTCAGCGTGGGTTGCATCACCTGCAGGGCTTGTTGAAACACACATTGCTGGCTCCTTCCCTGCAGTTGCAGATCCAGGAGGTCTGTGCTAGATTCTCAAACATGGTGTGTGTGTGTGTGTGTGTGTGTGTGTGTGTGTGTGTGTGTGTGCGCGCGCACATAGTGCTGAGGATCGAGACCAGGGCCTTGCACATGCCACAAAAACCCAGCCCCACTGTTGCGTTTTTGTACATTGCTTTGGGGCCTAGTTCTGAGGCTTTTCCTGATCTGGAGACCCCAGCACCCTGCCCTCTCTCTTTTCTCTGTAGTTTGCTTAAAGATCTGGAAGCCTAAATGAAAAGCTAAGTGGCCAAGGCCCCTGTTAGGTAAGGAGCAATCCAGGTGTCTGATGGTGGAACTTGAAAGTCCACAGTGGCATCAAGCCTTAACGGTCTTCATGAAGGTTTGCCCCACCTTGGGGCAAAGCAGGCAGTGAGCCCTCAGGCTGGCTCCCCTGCTTAGCTCTGTAGTGAAGCCGTGGGGTGGAGGGCTCAGGAGAGGCTGTGTTTCCATCTCTCCTCGTCATCAGAGTGGGACTCACGGTCCTAGCATGCCGCCCCACTGGCCGCTCACCAGCTGTGTAGCCTTCTGTCTCCCACCTCAGTTTCCCCACTTGTAGATTGGGGTGTAATGACTGTCTCTTGGGGCTCCTGGAAGACTCACACGATGATGGGTACCACACGTAGTACCTGGTTACTTCTTGGATTTTCAGTTTAGTTATTTCATCAGCTGTTTCCATAGCCCTCCCCGCGCCTCCCCTCCTCGCTGCTTGATTTATTAAGTAATAGTTGTAAAAGTTTATAACGGGTCATGAATTGGCGGCCCGCACCCTTGTTTTGATTGGCCTTCAAAGTGACTTACAAAAACCTGGATTAGTTGCCAACATTTAAAAATTGTGGATCTTACATAAAAACCTGGATTTGTGGCTTCATTAGAAACATCTGCGTGACCACAAGTGCCGGGACTGAGTTAGCTGCGTGTTCCCACGGCTCCCTACCACCTCCGGCCTCCTTACCCCTATCTCCGGGGCCCTCAGCATGAACAGCAACTAAGAGCTTGGCATCCCGAGGTTAGACCCCTGGTTTGTAAAATGCTTTCATCTACTTCATGCCATTTGGTACTTACCCATGACAGAGGTGTTAATATTGTCACCATTTTATAGGGGAAGAAACGAACTCTGAAATGTTTTGTGACATACTTAGGGTTACTCAGGGTGAAAGTAACAGCACCAGTAATAAATAGCTCATATTTGTTGGGTATTCATATGGGCCAGACCTATTTTAAGTACTTTGCAGGTTTTCATTAATTTGATCCTCAGAACAATTTTATTAGATATTTTCATTATCCCTAGTTTACAGATGAGGAAATTGAGGTACAGAGAGGTCAAGCAACTTCCTCAAGGTTAAACAACTGGAATGCTCTCAGTTCAAGCCTACTGAGTCCTAATCTACACTTGTCCTGCTATCTTTCCTTCTTTACTACCCCCTTTCTTTTCTTTCTTTCTTTTTTTTTTTTTTTTTTTTTTTTTTTTTTTGGTACTGGGGATTGAACTCAGGGGCACTCAACCACTGGGCCACATCCCCAGCCCTTTTTTTTGTATTTTATTAGAAGCAGGGTCTCACTGAGTTACTAAGTGCCTCGCCATTGCTGAGGCTGGCTTTGAACTCGTGATCCTCCTGCCTCAGCCTCCCAAAGTGCTGGGATTACAGGCGTGCGCCACCGCGCCCGGCTCTTTTCTTTCTTATTAAAATTTATTTTTATGTTTTTAGTTGAATCAGTTGCAGGAAAGGAGAATGCACCCCTCTTGGGACCATGAGGCTTCGCAGTAAGAGGTCATTAGAAAAGAATTTACAGGATTTAAGTTCATATTAGATGTTTGGGTAGGGATTTTAGGAAGCAAGACTTTTTTCTGGATTGGATATTGGCAAGAAGGAAGGAGAATTCTATGACGAGACATTCTTAACAAATTTCATCTAGAAGGCAGGAAGACTAGAACAGGCTAAACCTGTTGGTGGTAAGGCTGCCGCTGTTACCCCATTAGCCAGGATTCTGGTTTGCCCAGTGACCTTGTATTTTCTTTTTTAGTACTTACACAAGCTCACCGAATAGTCTCGTCTTCTATCTCACTTCATAAGGTCTGGAGTGGCACTGGTATTCTGACAACCACGATGGGGATGGCAGGTTACTTTCTGGATGTCAGGGTCTGCTTGTCTCTCTCTTAAAGTGTCCTAGCGCAGAAATAAGAAAGAGAGTTTCTTTTACCCCCGGCCCCACCATTTCCAGATCTGAATCAGGTAAACACTGAACGTAGCTAGCCAAGGCCAAGGTAGAGAAGCAGCACTTTCTAGAGGCCATTCATCAGCTTTGTCCAGGAATTAATTACCCTCTCAGCACAAAGCCAGGTGATCCTCATTTTCACATGGAGGACTGCATCATTTGTATTCTGAATGACAGGTCTACCCAGAGCTCACCACAGCCTCAATAGTCATATTAAAAAAAATCCACCAGGGTCTTGGTCCTGATTCAAATTTTTCAGGTATAATTTGAAAATCTTTTGATCGGTATTCCAGCGCCCTTCGGACTTCCATAGCACTCAGTTTCTATATGTGCTACGCAGAACTATTCCATAACATATGTATGCTTCAAAACATCATGTTGTACATGATAAATATGTACAGTTTTACCTGTCAATTAAAAAATAAGTTATTTCCCAGCTTCTTCATATTAACCTATTTCATCTTAAAATAAGTGTCTTCTGTGATTTCCATAATCCAGATTCAAGACCTTTGCTCTGATTTGGTGATAGACTATGAATATAGATGATACCTTTCAACCTACTAGTTAGGCAAGTATTACAGAAGTCAGGGACACAGTCCCTGCTCAGCCCCTTGATAGCTGTGTGTCCTTGAGAAAGTCACGTAACCCATTAGAGCGTTCACTGTTTCACCTACAAAATGGCCCTGGCGACTCTGGGTACCTGTGAGACCTTCCATGGTGCCTGGTTCTTATAAGGTGAAGCTACTGCTGCCATTATTCTTAAATCCTGTAGGGGTAAATGCAAACATCTTGAAGGTAAGGCCCACCTGAGGTTTCACAGGGTCTTCCTGGCTCTTGTGGTTTGTGGGATGAATTCAAGCCAGGAACTACATCTCTATTTAAAATTCTCTTAATGTTTACAGGATCCCACCCTGTGCCAAGTTCTTAGTTAAGTTCCAGGGATGAAAACATGTGGGGGACAGCTTCATAGGGAGACAGAGTATAAACAAAGTAATTACTATATAGCAGGGACATCAACTGAAGAATGCAGCAGGCAGAGGGTGCTGAAAGGACCTCTCTCTTTTCTAAAATAGGCAAATCTGTGCACCCCAGCTTCCAGTTAGATTTTGTATTTTGTAAATTTTTTCCCTGCCATATCTTCCACACCGAGAACAGCGCCTGACATGTAGCATAAGCACAGGAACATTGAAAGAATATAGCAGAAGAGACGGGGTTGGGGTTGTGGCTTGGTGGTAGAGCATTTGCTTAGCATGTGTGAGGCCCTGGGTTCAAGTCTCAGCACCACATATAAAATAAAATAAAGGTCCACTTACAAATAAAATAAATATATATTAAAAATAAAACACCAGAAAGCACTCTGTTCATCTCTGACTGAGCAGTTACAGGTGACAATTGCTGGCCTACATGAGTCTCCTCAGTCCTACCTGTTGAATCTGGTCAGGCACGTGTTGAAAGCTTAAAAAAAAAGAATATAGCAGAAGAGGCCTATTGCCTGCTGTCAGTACCCCCAGAGTCTGTAAATAAGTTAATTGGTTAATTAATCAGCATAAAGATGAGGCCCATGATAAGGTTCCTGCTTTCAAGCAGCTCATGCTCAGTAAGAAATACTGACTAACAAGCTGGGCGAGGTGGCGCACGCCTGTAATCCCAGCACTTGGGAGGCTGAGGCAGGAGGATTGTGAGTTCAAAGCCAGCTTTAGCAATGGCGAGGCACTTAGCAACTCAGTGAGATCCTGTCTCTAATAAAAATACAAAAAAGGGCTGGGGATGTGGCCCAGTGGTGGAGTGCCCCTGAGTTTAATCCCTGGTACCAAAATAAATAAATAAATAAAAATAAAAGAAAGAAATACTGACTGACAAAATTCAAATATAGGATATGTGCAGACACGAGTAACTTGCCAAGAAAGTTACTTTTCCCCTTAGAAATAATCAATGATCTACTTGTAATATTTACAATATAGACTAAAAATCAAATCAAGCCAGTTTGGAAAGATTATTGTTTTATTATTATTTATATTTCAACAATGAAACTGGGTTTATGAGGCAGGAAAATTTGGAGTCTCCAGAAATTTTATGATGAAAACCCAAGACAAACTGTAGTTTGGAAGAATTCCCTGATAAAATATTTCCATTTTTCTAGGACAGGCTCACTGGGATCCAGCAACGATGAAGTTTAACATGTCCCCCCACCTTTTTTTTTTCCTACCAGGGATTGAGTCCAGGGACACTTAACCACTGAGCCACATCCCTAGCCCCTTTCATATTTTATTTAGAGACAGATTCTCACTAAGTTGCTTAGGGCCTTGCTAAGTTGCTGAGATTGGCTTTGAATTTGCAATCCTCCTGCCTCAACCTCCTAAGCTGCTGCGGTTACAGGCATGTACCACTGTGCCTGGTTATTTTTTTAAATTAAAAAAAACAATTGAGACAGGGTCTTACTGTGCTGCTTAGGGCCTTGCTAAGTTGCTGAGGCTGTCCTCAAACTAGTGATCTTCCTCCCTCCTGAGTCACTGGAATTACAGACATGGGCCATAGTGCCAGGCTAATCTTAGTATTTAACTGACAAATAAAATTTTACATATTTTATCCGGCGCTGTGGTGCATGCCTGTAATCCCAGCACTTGGGAGGCTGAGGCAGAAGGATCACGAATTCAAAGCCAGCTGAGGCAGGAGGATCGCGAGTTCAAAGCCAGCCTCAGCAATGGCCAGGCACTTAGCAACTCAGTGAGACCCTGCCTCTAATAACATAAAATAAAGTGCTGGGGATGTGGCCCAGTAGTCTAGTGCCCCTGAGTTCAATTTGCGGTACCAAAAAAAAAAAAAAAAAAAAAAAAAAAAAAAAAAATTCTACATATTAATATAAGAATGTTTCATAATTCCATTATTAATTACTAAGTGCCACTATCAATGTTTTGTTAAGACAATAGTATTTATGTGACAGAGAAAATGCTAAAACAGAATATTTCAAATAAACATATTTTATATATAAACTTTTCTTTTTCATACACACACACACACACACACACACACACACACACACATATTTGTGGGGGGCACTGGGGATTGAACCCAAGGGCACTTTACCACTGAGCTGCATCCCAGCCCTTTGTAATTTTTTATTTTGAAACAGTGTCTCACTAAGTTGCTTAGGGCCTCACAACGTTGCTGAGGCTGGCCTGCGACTTGCAACCCTCTTGCCTCAGCCTGGTGAAGCCAAATTTAAAGATAGGTAGGTATTGTAATCAAGTAAATCCGGTCTAATATCGAGTCTAATAAAGAAAATCGAGTCTAATAAAGAAAGTGGAGTCTAATTAAAAATGGAGTTTGGCCCAGCGTGGTGGCGCACCCCTGCAATCCCAGCACTTGGGAGGCTAAGGCAGGAGGATCCTGAGTTCAAAGCCAGCCTCAGCATTGGCGAGGCACTTAGCAACTCAGTGAGACCCTGTCTCTAATAAAACACAAAAAGGGCTGAGGATGTTGCCCAGTGGTTGAGTGCCCCTGAGTTCAACCCCCAGAACAAACAAACAAACAAAAAAATGGAGTTCAGATCTGAGCCTGGGAAACCAGAACAACACCTGAGAAATTGAAATGTTAATGTCCCCAGGGTCCTGGCCCATCCTAAAGAACTGTTAATGAAGTAGCTCCCAGCAAAACAGGCATATGCTAATCAAATTACCCTAGGCCCTTCCTGCCCTGATCCCTCCTCTCCCACCCCATGGGCCCACCTGTCTTGGACCTTTTGGCCTTCCCACCTGCATCCCCCATCACATGCAGGATAGATGGAGATAAACAAAATCAAGGACAGGAATTTAAGATGACAAAAGAAGACCTTAGACATAAAAGGGAGAAGACCTCTCCTTCCCATGGATTCCCGCCTTTAGGGTCACTTCTCCCTCAGGGGAAGGGGGGGGGGGGGATAGTCTTTTCTGCTGTCCTTTCCACTCTACACTTGCCTCGGCATGCTTCTTCAGTGTTATATTTAAACATTCAGGGAAGCAAGGACTTGTCAGGCAGTAACACTGGGATTACAGGTGTGTGCTGTTAGAAAATGCTGAACAAAGTTAACTTAGCCGGGAAAACCGTGTTAGTGAAATAAAAGGGTTTATTGGGGTGCCACGTGGAGAAAGGTAGGGAAAGGAAGGGAAGGGAAGGGAAGGGAAGGGGGCTAGGGAAGGGAGAACAGGAAGGAAGAAAAAAAGGGCCGGTTTCAGTCTGGAGCAGGCTTAAATAGCAGACTGGTGGTCTGGGAAACCCCTGGGGTGAGTGTCTCCATAGGCTGCTGGAGGTCAGGAGGCAGTGGCGAGGGCACCTGCTGGCCAGGCTGAGGTCCCTGGGAAATATAGTCTTTTCACAAAGTACCTGGGGAGGTGTGGCCTTCTACCTCCCTGCCCGGAATCCAACATGTGCCACCATACCTGACTTTTTCATAGTTTTATGTTAAAGTAATGTGTGTGTGTGTGTGTGTGTGTGTGTGTGTGTGTGTGTGTGTGTGTCTTGAGAGGGAAAGTCTTAGTATACATTAACAGCATCTGATCAACAAAGGACTGAATATATGACAATGGTCCCATGATTATAAAGGAGCTGAATATTTTCTATCACCTAATGAAGGTGTGATGTTATACTGTCATGGCACATGTGACTCACATGGCTGTGGTGATGCTGGTTGTAAATGCACCCACTGTGCTGGTATTGGTATAAAATAGAGCCTAGCCAATTACAGTGCAAAATGCTTGACAAAGATATTAAAGGGCTGTGTTCCTGGGTTATGTATTTGCTATACAGAACTAGACTTTGTACCACTATTTTAGACTGAGACATGAAGCCACAGCTGTCAGTGTGACATAGCATATTGTTTTACATTGGACTTGGTTTGGGGGAATAGAAGGAATACATTTTAATGAGGAATTTGACTTGCTGAGAGGTGAGGTCACTCTCTTTGTAATTACCCCCAACACCAGGCTGTGTGCCTCCTGCCACTCCACCACTTAATTTACCAGCAAGAGCATGGGCTCCTTTATCAGGATGTCTCTACTCTTACCATTCATGATTAAAGAAACAAAGCCAAAACCCAAAATGAAACAAAAGCACCTGGATTCATGATTCTGCCCCTTTTTGTTTTAGGAAAACAAATTCCTTGCCATCATTTTCAGAGTGCAGCTGGGAATTGACATATACACCTAGCTGCTGGCCCTGGATAACCTCCAGCAAGAAACCACCTGCACCTCAGCATGGAGATTGTTCTGTTCAGCTCAACCCCCTGAGCCCCTCTGCCACTTGGGCATCTGGCTGGGTCCCCCAGGGCTGCAGAACTACAGAGTTCCTGCCTCCAAACAGCCTCCTGGAAGAGGTGTCAGCTGAGCTGAGCCTTAACTGATGAAGGTGACCAGGTGCAGAAGGGAGAGACAGGGTACCGTATGAACCAAAAGATGGAAACAGTGCAAGGCACTGGTGAGCGAGATTCAAGAGCAATCTGGAAACTCTTCATGTCTTCTATGGTTCTCCACCATGTGCTGTCTGCCTGTGCGTCCACACGGTTGGAATCCCACCAGCAGTAATTAGTGTCTGACACTCGCAGGTGGCATTGCACCCTTCCTGCCACCACTGCCCACCAGTGCACAGGCCCAGCCAGTTTGTGCCAGACTTGCCCTGTCTCTTTCTTCTTTTATCTAAAAAATAATATTTGTTTGTTGTACAAAACTAAGAAAAACTTAAATAGAAAATCTCTGCAACCCAATACCAAGAAATCCCTTTTGGTTTGTACTCCCATTTTTCTTTCTTTCTTTTTTTTTTTTTTTTTTTTTTTGATGGGGAGGCACTCAACCACTGGGCCACATCCCAGCCCTATTTTGTATTTTATTTAGAGACAGGGTCTCACTGAGTTGCTTAGTGCCACACTTTTGCCAAGGCTGACTTTGAACTCTCGATCCTCCTGACTCAGCCTCCCAAGCCACTGGGATTATAGGCATGCACCACTGCACCCGGCTGTACTCCCATTTTTCTAGGTCTAAATATTTTTTCTTTTTCTTTTTTTTTCTTTCTTTCTTCCTTCCTTCCTTCCTTTTTCTTTTTCTTTCCTTTCTTTTTTTTTTTTTTTTTTTTTGCAAAAGCCTACATATTACCTTTTCTTCTTGTATTAAAATTTACCCTTGTAACCAATTTTAGGCAATTTTGTGGCATTACATTATTATGCAACCTTCACCACCATCCATCTCCAGAACTTTTTCATCTTCTCCAGCTGAAACTGTACCCATGAAGCACTTCCCACTCTCCATCCCCAGCCCCTGGCGACCACCATTCTGTTTTGTCTCGATGAATCTGACCACTCTGGAACCTCCTATGAGTGGAGTCATAACAATATTTGTTCTTTTGCTTCTAGTTTATTTCACTTGGAAAAATGTCCTCGAGTTTCATCCACGTTGTCAGAATCCACTGGGCACATGAGTTGCTTTCACCTGTAGCTAGCTATTGTGCATATATTGCTTTTTAATTTATGGACATCTTTTTAAATGAATAACTAATTTCTCCTAAGGCCTTAATAGTGCATGACATACCTGTTCCATAATTTACTTGGCTAATCCCTGAGGGTCAGAAATTTGGTTTTCTTTTTCTTTTCTTTCTTCTTTCTTTCTTTTCTATTATTATATACATTGCAAGGACAAATGTCTCCTTATGAATAGCATCTTTACATGGCTGATTGGTTATAACCTTCAGACAAAAGAGTATTGTGCAACTTTTTGGCCTTTGGTTCCCACTGATGGGTTCATGTTACAACCAGGTTCCCCCATATAGACACCTCTCAAAACCAGCCTGCCATGATGCCTAGCTGACTGTAGCACCCAGATCTGAGCACCCTGGGCTCCTATAGGTAAGGCTGGTCAGACCTCACTCCTGCTCACCTTTGTAAGAGCCTTAATGAGGAGGTAGCTAAGATGGCGGCTGGCTGAGAGCAAATGAGGAGACGTTTAATTGTTTTCTCCTGACCTTATTGTAATCTACTAAGAATCTTTCTGTGCCCGTGAACACTGTGTGACACACCTGTAGTTGAGCTTGTGACACATGTATACTTGTTAAGGTGAAGAGTATTTAAGCAGGTAGGGTTGGAGTTGTTTGGGGGTTGTTGTTGGAGTTGGAGAGAGAAGTCAGAAGAGATAGCTGAATAAAAAACCTACTCGTTTCCAGTCTGCCTCCGAATTCTTTCCCGCGGTATCATTGCTGCAGGCGGCAATACACCTTCATGAGGTTCTTGGGTGTGCCCCGCCCAACACCATCACCACGGGGAGGCTGATCTGAGTCTCTGAGCCATGTACAAAGGGGTCTTCATCAGAGAAAGTTTGTTAAGCAAAAAATATGCTCAAACTAACTCAAATTAGCTCAAACAAAAGAAGGAGGGAGATTTATGAAAAGGGAAAAGGAAATGCATCCAAGAAGCAGAAGCCCAGGCCAGCTGGGCTTCACAAGGGTTCAGAACCAAGAACTGGAAAACCAAGAAGTCAAATTACCACCCCTCTGGGCCATCTCCTCTCTTGTATCTGTTTCTCTCTGGGCATCTCCTTTACTATTCTCTCCCTTGGATAGGCCAGACTATTTTCCTACAACATGCCATGGTGGACCCCAGACCCCAGACCCAGAGGTTCCTGACCTTTTAGCTCAAGCACCATCATAGAGGTATAGTGATACGTGGTTCCCAGGTTCAAATTCCTGGGAGAGGGAATGTCCTATCTAAGTGCAGCCTCTGCCTGGGGCAAGAGGGGTCACATGAAGAACAAGTCTGCTCCTCACACAGAAACCACGACTGGAGGACTAGATAGGAAACTCCAGAAAGATCTACTTCCAGAGGGATCCCATACCTGCCTGGCAACTCTTTCTTGCACTTCCAGGTCTCAGGCCTTGATGGGATCCTTCAGTTCCTTGTAAACTTGTGCATTAGTATGACTATTCTGCAGGAAGGAAGCAGTGCCCTCAAAGGGGGCCATTCCCTTGCAAGGTGAGGGAGGGAAGGGTCCACTGCTGGAGCCAGAGAAGCAGCAGCCAGGAGCCAGAGGGGAGGTCGCAGCTGATCAGGCAAGCAGGCCAAGCAGTAAATCCCCAACTGTCCTCTCCTAGTGACGAAGTCCACTGAGCTCAGCCTCTTGGGTCCCAGAGCAAGACAGGGCAGGATGGAGAAAGGATGCAAGGTGGGGATGTCTTCATGGAAAATAATAAGCCCAGATGGTGCGGCCCTATGTATATAGGACACCATAAGCGTTTGACCCCTGACTCTGTCATCTTACTCCGAGACTGAGGATGCGATGCAAACTAAAACTTTTATTTGCACAGACTTTGGGAAGGCAATGTGGCCCTGTGACAAAGTGTGGGTTTTAGAGTCAGTCACACCTAGTTGCAATCCAAGCCTGCCTGCTTCCCAGCTTTATGCCTTGGGCACGTCGGTTTACCTCTCAGATACCCAGTTTCTTTACCTGGGACACACCCACTCCAAATATTCTTTTGCTTCAGAGTTATTGATTGACAGGCTTAAATAAAATTGCATAAAATGAAGTTTTGAGCCTGAGATAGAATAGGTGCACCATGGATGATGATTGTTATAGCTGTTGTTCTTCTTTGCAGCATTAACACAAAACATTTGGAAACAGCCTAGAAATCTAACAATAGGGGAATGATTAATAATTAATGCTTGCAGTTCCACCCTAAAAAATATAAACTGAATACAATGGTGAGACAGTATAGCTCCATGGGACAATGTCTCCCATATAAAGTTAAATGAAAACAAGAAATCCAAAGTCTAGTTTTACTATATTCTTAAGTACAATGAATAGGGGAAAAAAAAAATAGAAATAATCAACATACCTAGAGGGGATCATGGGTATTTTTTAGCTTGTTTCTTTCTTTTGATAATTTTTAGGTGGTTTCAATAGAGTTTCTAGAAATATAGTATTCAAAATTACATGATTATTTGAACTTAACAAAAGTAATTGCTTTCTGTGGTGACCATGTCCATTTTCTGTGGCTACTGTAATAAATAATCACAAACTTGGTGAATTAAAACAGATACTCGGATTCCCTCACAGTTCTGAAGGCCAGAGTTTGAAATCAAGGTGTCTCGGGGCCACGCTCCCTCCTGAGGCTCTGGGGGACAATGTATTCCAGATTCCCCTCCCAGTGCCTGGTGGCCGCTAGCAGTGCTTGGCTTGCGGCTATACCACTCAGTGCCCTCCTCCATCCTTAGGTTGCCTCCTCTTCTGCATCTCTGGTCTCCCTCTGTCTCGCTTTTGTAAGAACACCCCTCGTTGGATTTAGGGCCCACCCAGAGAATCCAGGATGACTTTACTTTAATAACATCTGCATGAGTCCTTAACTGAATCGCATCTGCAGAGACTCCTACCAAATAGGGCAACATTCACAGGTTCCAGGGATTAGGATGTGGATGTAACTTTTTCCTGAAACCATTTGATGCTGGCTCTGGGGGCTACGCTTAGCCCGGGGGCTGCTGGTGAACTACATGCCCAGCAAAAGCTTGTTCTCTTATTATTTATTGCTCATAAGATTGAAGGTAAACAGTTCTTGTTATCTCCTGTGGAGTTTCTTCATCTCTCAGTTGTTAAGATTGTGGATAAGGCAGGAGGATCGTGAGTTCAAAGCCAGGCCCAGCAACTTAGTGAGGCCCTGTCTCTAAATAAAATACAAAAAAGGGCTGGGGATGTGGCTCAGTGGTTGAGTTGCCCCTGGGTTCAATCCCCAGTACCAAAAAAAAAAAAAAAAAAAAAAAAAAAGATTGTGGACAAGTGGGCAGTTGGGTGGTAATGGGGAGAAAGGTCCGAGGTGACCGATGAGGAAGGCAGCAGGCTGCAGGAAGGAGGCTTAGCAGACATCCCCTGAGAAGCTTCTCTGCCCACATGCTGCTGGGTCACCAGAGTCCTCCGATTCCTCCAACCACCCAAGGTATACGCCGCTTCCAAAGCATGGAGACGTTGATCGTCTTGAACATTGCAAAAAGGTGTTTGTTTGTTTGTTTTTTTTTTTCATTCAAAACATCCTTTCCAAGCCGGGCGCGGTGGCGCACGCCTGTAATCCCAGCACTTTGGGAGGCTGAGGCAGGAGGATCGCGAGTTCAAAGCCAGCCTCAGCAATGGCCAGGCACTTAGTAACTCAGTGAGACCCTGCTTCTAATAAAATACAAAAAAGGGCTGGGGATGTGGCCCAGTGGTCAAGTGCCATGAGTTCAATCCCCAGTACAAAAAAAACAAACAAACAAACAAACAAAAAAAAAAAATCCTTTCCAAGTTCTATTTCGCTCTTTTTATAGCTCTGTTTGGACAATCCAAGCAAATTCACTTACCACTTCCCAGGCGGGGCTTTAGTTGATCACTGCATGTTCTATGTTTTGAGTAAAATTTGAATTAGTGCTTCAGCAAGAATTCCGCCATGGGAATTCCTCTTACCACAAGAGCCAAAGACTGTTCTCCCTGCCTGCGCCTTTTTTGCTCTCTCCCTCTTCTCCCTCTCCCCTCACTCCACCCACCATGGAATCTCCTTCTCCAGCCCACCTGGCCTTTCTCTGAATCTCTGCACATGCCATTCCCATTGCCTGAAGGTCCTCTTCTCTCAGTCCATCTAGTGACCCAGTCCTCTAAGACTCAGCAGGAATTCACAGACACCACTGCCTCCTCTGTGTGCCCACACTGCCTCTCCCCCTGCCAGCACTGCCCACATTGCACATCCGCTCACTGTCTCCTCCAGGGAGATGTTCACGTGGCAGGTCTCGCGGGTTCCTGAAGCCTCAGTTTCCCCATCTGCAAAGCAGGGGGAAACACCACGGTGCAGATGGGGGAGGACTACACGAGCGGGGCAGTGTTTGGTATACAGTAAACACAAACTATTGTGAAGGATTGTCTTAGACATTTTCCAGAATGTTCTTTATTCTCCTGCTTGCCCCCCTACCCCTTTAGATGGCTGCCCTGGGGGACTCTGTTTGCCCCAGAAGATAGCTGCCAGAAATGGTCCACTCAAAAACGATGGCAAACCCTCAGTTTAAGCAGAAGCTGGTTTTTTTTTTTTTTTTTTTTTTTTTTTTTTGTGGTACCGGGGATTGAACTCAGGGGCACTCGTCCACTGGGTCACATCCCCAGCCCTTTTTTGTATTTTATTTAGAGACAGGGTCTCACTGAGTTACTAAGTGCCTCGCCATTGCTGAGGCTGGCTTTGAACTTGTGATCCTCCTGCCTCAGCCTCCCAAAGTGCTGGGATTACAGGCGTGCGCCACCGCGCCCGGCGATAGCAGAAGCTGTTTTAAAGAGAGAATGAAAAGGCAGAAGGAGTTTCCCATCTCCTGTCACCACCCCGGCTCTAAGCTGGAGATAAGGAGGGAGGGTCTGGAGAAGGGAAAGCTCTGGGTGTAAGAAGGGACCTCTAGCCCACCCAGCCAGACAGCATCAGAGTCCCTTCCAGATTTCCTCTTTTCCCTGCTCCACCCTGCTGTCTTCCCTGGGAGGCCAGCCTCTGAATACACCTCTGGGCCCCTCTGTCCTGTTTCTAGTTGGATTCAGACAGGACAAGGAAGGCAGGAGGAAATTATGGTTGGTTCATTTACTTCCCTGCTCCCTTCCTGCAGGGTCACCCAGGTTGGGAATATGAAATAAGGAGTCGCCTCAGAAAACACACAAAGTCTGAATTTAAAACAAATTAGAGAGCTTTATTTACCTAGCCTGGGACTGTCACCCACCCGTAGAGACTGATGCTCTGTGGGAGAACCGTAGCTTTTCTTGGTTTTCTTTGGGAATTTAAAGATGAAAACCACAACTTTTCAGCGTCATGCAAGCAAGCCAATTACAGAAGCTAGAACAGCGGTAAGCAAGTCTTTGCAAACCCAAACAGGACTGGAATTTTCCACATGACAAGCAAGCAGGCCACAGAAGCTAAAAAGTAGTTATTTTAAACATCTTAGACAACCACAGCTTGGGTCCGAGCAGGTGCTAGACAACCATATCCTGAGTTTGGGTGGGGGTGAGAATCTACTTCAAAATCATGTAGACCCACAAATGCACTCGGACCCAGGATGTAGCTCACCAAGACCATTGCCATATCCTGCGTTGGGTACACTTTATGAGGTACAAAGTACAGAAAATAATTTTTAAGCTGGGCGTAGTGGTGCACGCCTGTAATCACAGCACTTGGGAGGCTGAGGCAGGAGGATTGCGAGTTCAGCAATGGCGAGGCACTTAGCAACTAACTCAGTGAGACCCTGTCTCTAATAAAATACAAAAAGGGCTGGGGATGTGGCCCAGTGGTTGAGTGCCCCTGAGTTCAATCCCCGGTACCAATAATAATGATAATAATAATAATAATAATTTTTATAAGAAAACGGCTTTCAGTTTAGTTTCTCAGAAATAGCTCTTGTAATAGTTTTTCTTATAGAAGGCAGCAAAATGGTGTCCTAGGCCTGTCTATGACAATTCTTGCTTTATAATTGTCTTATCTTTTTTTAATATTTATTTATTTGCTTGAGTTGTACACAATGCAATGCATTTATGTTTACGTGGTGCTGAGGATCAAACCCGGGCCGTGCACGTGCTAGGCAAGCGCTCTACCGCTGAGCCACAACCCCAGCCCTATAATTGTCTTATCTTAACCTCACTTATCAAAATCTTATATCTATAATCTATATTTTACACTCTTATTGATTTCACTGATTAGTTTACACCACAACAGTATTCTGACCAAGGCTGTGTGTCAAGTCAAGGTGGCCTCTCCACAGGAGTAAATACTCCAGCTCCAATCAGGCAACAGCGATGCCTATGTTACTAGGTAGCTTAGGGATGCTGCATTAGACACGGGTCTCCCACACCCTGCCTTCACCTTTGTAAATGGTCTCTTTATCAACTCTACACAAATTATACAACTTGAGCATAGCCTCTACTCCTGCCCCTGCCTCTCCACACCTGGACAGGAAGAAACACATTAATGTTCTTCCTTAAACTTGGGGGAACCCAGGAGTACAGAAATTTTGTTCCCTGCTTACTCTCAGAAGATTTTAATGAGCTGCTGCCTTATAGATGTGGCTGGTTACAGGGATGTAAGAATAAAAATAGATGCTGGGAGGCTGTGTGGGCAAAACAGGGCTAGAGATGGTTCCCTAAATTTTCCCCCAAGGTGACCTTAGTTGAGAGAGAGAGAGAGAGAGAGAGAGAGAGAGAGAGAGAGAGAGAAGGGGGGAGGGGAAAGAAGGGGAGGGGAGAGAAGAGGAGAGGAGAGACAGACCCAGCAGATCTGCTGCTGATGGACTGTCCATCAGGAAGTGGCTGAAGCCTTAGAGTGCTATGAGAGTTAATTTTATGTATTAACTTGGCTGGGCCACAGTACCCAGATACTTGGTTAAATATTATCCTGGATGTTTCTGTTAAAGTGT
The DNA here is from genome assembly GCA_025594165.1 of Tamias sibiricus. Taxonomy (NCBI): domain Eukaryota; kingdom Metazoa; phylum Chordata; class Mammalia; order Rodentia; family Sciuridae; genus Tamias; species Tamias sibiricus. Next base: position 46,482,466 of record CM046658.1, read on the forward strand.
TTTGTGGGTGAACTTAACATTGAAATGGGTGGACTCTGGGTAGCAGCTTGCCTTCTATGATGCCTCATCTAGTTAGTGGAAGGTCTTTTTTTCTTATTTTTTTCGAATTTATTTTTTATTCTAAGTTGTTAGAAATGACAGCAGAATGTATTACATTTCATATTATACTCGTAGAGCACATTTTTACATATCTCTGGTTTATGCAAAGTATATTCACACTATTCGTGACTTCATACATGCACTTAGGGTAATGATATCCATCTCATTCTACCATCTTTTTTTTTTTTTCTTCACTCTTTGGCCCCCTCCCATCTCCTCCCTCTCCACTGGCCATTCTAGTGTTCCTCTAATCCTCCTATGCTCCCCATCCCAACCCCACTGTGAATCAGCCTTCTTAAATCAGAAAAAACATTTGGCATTTGGCTTTTGGGATTGGCTAGCTTCACTTAGCATTACATTCTCCAATTTCATCCATTTACCTGCAAATGTCATGATTTCATTCTCTCATTGCTGAGTAATACTCCATGTGTATATATACCACATTTTCCTTATCCATTCATCTACTGAAGGGCATCTAGGTTGGTTCCACAGTTTAGCTATTGTGAATTGTGCTGCAATAAAGATTGATGTGGCTTGGCTGTGTCCCTGTTAGTATGCTGTTTTTAAGTCCTTTGGGTATAGACCGAGGAGTGGGATAGCTGGGTCATAAAGTGGTTCGGTTCCAAGTTTTCCAAGGAATCTCCATACTGCTTTCCATACTGGCTGCACCATTTTGCAGTCCCACCTAGTGGGAGGTCTTAATGGAACAGAGACAGGCACCCCTGAGTAAGAGGGAGCTCTGCCAGTAGACTGACTTTGGACTTAAACTGCAACACTTCCCTGGGTCTCCAGCCTGCTGGCCGCCCCCTACAGGTTTTGGACTTGCATCTCCAGAATCACATAAGCCAATTCCTTACAATACACATCTCTGTCTACACACACACACACACACACACACACACGCACACGCACACACACGCACACACACATGCACAAACACACATGTACACACCCCCCTCCTTCCACCCACCGTTGGTTCTGTTGCTCTGGAGAACCCTGACTAATACAAGTACCTTCCCTGCCAGGGAGTCACGACGGGAGCCAATCAACCGCAGCAGACTGTCTGGGGCCTGGTTTGATTGCATGTTTGTCGCCTCTTGGCAGACATGGCAAATTATTCAAGAGAGGGAAGGCAGTTCAACACACAGCAGAATGTTAGCCCTGACTGCTTCCACCAGCCCCTGCCACCATGGAGCCATCTAGTGACATCCTCCCCAGTCTGTGTACTTCCCCTCTCACTGCTGCCACCTTAGTCTGAACCATCACAGAATTTCCCAGCCTGTCACACAAGATCCTTAATGGTCTGACTGCCGCTAACCCCCAGCTTCCCTCCTCCCACCCCCAGCTTTTGCCCCACAGAACTCTTTCTGGGCACTCACACAGTCTGTGCCCCTTCACACCTCTGTGTTTTTCATTCACCTAATGAACCTCTAATGAGAGCCTGCTGTGGGGCTCCCCGTGCTAGGCCCATCATGCAGTCCCAGGCCTGGAGGAGCTCAGAGGGCATCAGGGGTGGTAGGCTTGGAGACAGATAAGTGCAATCACAGGTCAGCAGTGCTCTGAGGAGACCAGTATGGACCACAGAGGGAGGAGAGCAGTCCATGATGAAGGCAGCTTGCAGAGGGACATCATGAAGGTCCCTTCCCTACGATTCCAGGAAAACCCCAATGCTTTCCCTCCGATGTCAAATGGGAGTGGCAAACTGGCAAAGAACTGAATAGCACATTGATTCTCTAGGACAAACATAGTCAGCACGCTGGCTAGGTCAGGAGGCAAGATGGGGATGCTTTCAGTGATGGTCCTGGGGCTCTGGCATGGCTCTGATATGGGACAATGATGATGCTGAAGAAGAGATGCTTGGCTAACATTTACTGAGCCCTTACTCACTCCAGGCACTGTGCTAACCCTAACACACACACACACACACACACACACACACACACACACACACACACACACACACACACACACACACACACACACACACACACACACACACACACACACACACACACACACACACACACACACACACACACACACACACACACACACACACACACACACACACACACACACACACACACACACACACACACACACACACACACACACACACACACACACACACACACACACACACACACACACACACACACACACACACACACACACACACACACACACACACACACACACACACACACACACACACACACACACACACACACACACACACACACACACACACACACACACACACACACACACACACACACACACACACACACACACACACACACACACACACACACACACACACACACACACACACACACACACACACACACACACACACACACACACACACACACACACACACACACACACACACACACACACACACACACAACATTTGTGATTAATTGGTTACACAGCTTTGAAATCACATTAGGCTTGATTAACTTTCATTTAAATTGGGAAGAGTTGCATTATTATTATTTTTTTGCAAGTGTTTATTTTGGGGGGCAGGGGGAGTTCTGGGAGAATTAAACCCAGGCCACTTTACTACAAAGTACATCCTCAGTCCTGGGTTTTGTTTTGTTTTTTTGGTTGACAGTCTTGCATGCTGGCCTCAATCTTGTAATCCTCTTGCCTCAGCCTTCAGAGTCACTGGGATCATAGGCAATGCGTCGCCACGTTCAGTGAGTTGCATTATTTTAAATGTGTAGACATGGAATCAGACTTCATTAATATTTTCTATTACTCTATTTCATATTCCCCATATTTTAAATGTGGGCTAAATGTGACTCCTCCATGCCATGTGGTAAGGACCATGATTTAGGTGAGCTCTGGGCATGGGAGTTTAACAGGACCCTGAGAGGAGGATCTGGGGAGACTCCCCAAAGGAGGTACCATGTGATCTAGGTTTTGGGGAAGGTGTTTTTTTTTTTTTTTTAATATCTATTTGTTTGCTTTAGTTGTACACAATGCAATGCATTCATGTTTACGTGGTGCTGAGGATCGAACCCGGGCCTCGCACATGCTAGGCGAGCACTCTACCACTGAGCCACAACCCCAGCCCCTTGGGGAAGGTTCTTAAAGGAACACACAGAAGGGCACAGCAGAGACAAGGAGAGAAGGTCCAGGAATATGGAGCAGGATGTGACATGCCAGAGTCCTAAAGGGACATCAAAGATTCTGAGACTAGGCCCTGAAAGGGGAGTAGAAGCAGAGATGGGGCTATAGAGGAGGGTCAGGACCAGGTCAGGAAGGGCCATGTGTGCCCATAGGAAGGAGCCCTTGTGCTGTAGGAGTGGAGGTCACTGAAGGACAGGAAGTCCTGTGTTTTAGTAGCAGTGTGGATAGTGAACCAGAGAGAGAAGAAACCACAAGAAACTGGGAAACTAGTTAGAAGACTGCTGTGGAAGTATCTTATTCATTAATTCCACAAATATTTACTGAATGCCTACTCTGTGGCAGTCACTGATTTAGAAACATATAGGACAACAAAACAAAGACTGCTGCCTTCAGGGAGTTTGCATACTATTGCAGGGAGACAGGCAACAAACCCAGAAGTGATAAAATATATAATATCTCAGTATTCAGAGAAGTGGGGAAAAATGAGGCAGGGAAAGAGGACAGAAAATGTGGATGGGGTTGCCATGTTTGATAAGGTGATGAGGGACAGCCTCAGTGAGGAGTTGAGGAAGAGGCCTAAGGGAGCAAGAGAGGGAGGTGTCCCAAGTCCTACAGCATTCCAGGCAGAGACTGCAACAAGGTCAGAGGCTGAGATCACCTCATACCTGGTGGGATCTAGGACAAGCAAGGAGGCCAATGTGACTGGAGCAGAACCAAGTCAGGTAAGGTATGGGCATGTGTTGTGTGCAGGTGAGAGTGTGTGTGTGCAAGTGCACGTGTGTGCATGCATGCATTATCAAAAATTATAGGGGGTCAAATTATATAGGACATGGGTTGGTGAACTTTTTCTGTAAAGGACCAGGGAGTAAATATTCCAGGCTTTGTGGGCTATGTGGTCTTTGTTGAAACTACTCAACTACTCACCATCACAGGAAAGCAGTTACTAATTACATGTAACAGAATGAGCATGACTGTGTTCCAATAAAACTTTATTTACAAAAAAAGGGCAATAGGCCAGAACTGCCTTTGAACTGTAGTTTATTGACCCCACCCAATGTAGGGAGATCGGAGGTCATCATAAGGCCTTAATTTTACTTTGAGTGAGATGGAGAGCTGTTGAAGTTTTAAGTGAAGAAGGAACACACTCTGAAATCTCATTTAGATCACTCTGGGTGCTATGTGAGAACAGACAGTGGGGAGCTATGAGTGGCAGGAGGGAGACCAGCTCCATTACTTACTCCAGAGAGATATTGGGCAAGTCACCCAACCTCTCTGGGCTTCATTTCTGACTTTGTAAATTGAGGTAATAGTAATACCTCCCTCATGGAGCTATTGTGAAGAGAATTTAGTATATATAATATATATATATATATATATATATATATCTCACATAGAAAGTGCCTGGCACACCTTTATTAATGCAATAATTCAAACAAAATATAGTGATGACTTGAATCAGGTTATGCTGGTAGAAGTAATAAAAAGTGACCTGATTCTGAGCTTATTTTCAAGGTACAGCAAACAGAATTCCCAAATGGATAGTATATGGTGTGGAGAGGCATAAAGGAATTCAGGAAGACTAACTTTTTTTGTCTGAGTAACTGAAAAAATGGAGTTGTTCTTTACTGGAAAGAGAAAGGTTGCAGGAAGATCAAGTCTGCTTGAGGTTAGGTAGTAGAATCTGTAATCCTCGGTCGGAAGAGAGCACACTGAGTCCAAGGAGGTAAAAAGAACCATCAAAGATGGCTGGGATGGAGTGGCCAGCAAGGAAGACAGAAAACTAGAAGGTGTAGCATCCTGGGGTTCAAGGGAAGAAGGTATTGTAAGGAGAAAGGTGTTTGGTCGGGAACACCAAATTTTGATAGGTCAAGTAAGCTGAGGATAAGAAATAATCATTTGGGATCCAGGCATGCCTGTAATCCCAGCAGCTCAGGAGGCTAAGACAGGGGGATTGTGAGTTCAAAGCCAGCCTCAGCAATTTAGCGAGGCCCTAAGTAACTTAACTCTGTCTCAAAATAAAATGGACTGGGGACTGGGAATATAGCTCAGTTGGTAGAGTGCTTGCCTCATGCTGAAGGCCAGCTTCAGCAAAGATGTTAAGTTCTTCCCGCTTGGTGCTGAAGGAACGTCGACGACAGGAAAATAATCCACACACAAGCCAGGTTGTAGAAATCCTTCTACTGTTCTCATTTTACTTTTCTCAGTATGGCCTCTTATACATCCCAACAAGCACAGTAATTCACATTTTTTCTTAGGGAAGTAACATAAAGGAATTTCAGTAAAGAAGATTACAATAAAGGGTTTCCAGAAATTAACTATACAATAAAAATTTCCAGTAATTAACTATAGGGGTTATATTAGGTTTCCAGTAATTAACAATAAGGAATTTCAGGAATTAGCTATAATAAAGAATTTCCAGTAGTTAACTATAAGAGGTTTCAGGAATTACCTAGGGAAGATCAATTATACTAACTACTAATTAATCTTATCTATAGGCAGGGGAAAGTATTCTAAAAATCTTAAAGCTAATGTTAAAAATTCTTTAACTCTAGGTGTGCCTGATCATAAAGTTATGTTGTCCTAGTATCTTCTTTAAACTTCAACTGGGCTCATCCTACCGGCTTAGCTAGTTTCTGGCTTTAGATTCCACAGGGCCATTGAACTGGTTTTTATTATTGATAATTAAATATATTAGAACCTGGTGGTCATACAATAGAAATACATCAAGAGTACAGACAAAGCACACAAAGTTAATTCTTGGTGGTCGCATAAAGTGGCATCTCATCCGCAAAGAGGAGCCAAGCTCAGACCCCCAGGCATTTGGAGGGAGCTTGGGCTCAAACTCATTTGCATAACCAAGGAAAAACCCAGATTTCTGGATAAGCAGGCGGACACCTGGCTTGATTCTTGGTTTGGAAGAACTAGGCCCACACAGCCCTGAATTAACAGGTTGAGGGTAAGCTCAATTCCAGGTTGGGGAGATCTCAGACTCACAGCCCCGAATTAACGGGTTGGGGGTCGAGCTCAAATCCCTGGATGAGAAACACCGCAGCCTCACATGCACCAGGCCCTGTGTTCAACCCCCAGCACCAAAATAAATAGATAGATAGATAGATAGATAGATAGAGAAAATAAAATAAAATAAAATGGCTCTTTCCCTCGGCTCCGGTAACAGTGGATCGTGCAGCTATGGTCAAGATTAAGGCTAGGGACCTTCGTAGCAAGAAGAAGGAGGAACTGCTGAAACAGTTGGACGACCCGAAAGTGGAGCTGTCCCAGCGGTGTGGTTGCCAAAGTGACAGGGGGTGCGGCGTCTAAGCTCTCTAAGATCTGAGTTGTCCGCAAATCCATCGCCCGAGTTCTTACTGTCATTAATCAGACTCAGAAAGAAAACCTCAGGAAATTCTACAAGGGCAAGAAGTACAAGCCCCTGGACCTGCGGCCCAAGAAGACACGAGCTGTAGGCCGCCCGCTCAACAAGCAGGAGGAGAACCTGAAGACCAAGAAGCAGCAGCGGAAAGAGTGGCTGTACCTTCTGCGCAAGCAGCCAAAGCCTGCGTGTCACGGCGCAATAAAACAAAAACTGGCTTTCAAATAAATATAAATAAGTAAATAAATAAATTAATTAATTAATTAATTTAATTAAATGGGCTGGGGATGTGGCTCAGTAGTTAAGTGCCCCTGGGTTCAATCCCTGGCATCAGAAAAAGAAAGAAAGTAGGGGGTGAAAGCTGAGTAGGAGCAGACTTAATAAAGAGTGGGTACAGCTGCGTGCTGTGGCACATGTCTATAATCCGAGCGGCTTGGGAGGCTGAGGCAGGAGGATTGGGAGTTCAAAGCCAGCTTCAGCAAAAGTGAGGTGCTGAGCAACTCAGTGGGACCCTGTCTCTAAATAAAATACATAAAAGGGCTAGGGATGTGGCTCAGTGGGTGACCCTGAGTTCAATCCCAAGTACCAAACAAACAACAACAACAACAAATAAAGAGTGGGTACAAAGTGTTGCAGGCATACAGTAGAAGCAGTTGTTTAGGGGAAAGATGCACAATGAGGCCATAACCAAGGCAAGATATGAGGTCCAGACAGAGTTGACAAACGATACCAAAGCAATCAATGTTAAAGGCCTACACTAGGCCCTTGGAAGTGGGGTAGAGAGGAGAGTAATCCAAAGGTATTTCTAGTGAAGAGGACCTGGAGACTTTTGAGTTCTGTAGAGTGAGGAAGAAGTCAAGACTGCCTCCCAGGTTCCTGGGATGACCTGAGAGGGTTGTGGCGAACAGCATACCTTCTGTATGCTTTGGTGGCACCTTGGCATGCTGTGCTTGCTGCATGCCTCCCACTGTGGTTTGATTATTTGTTTATGAGTATACCTGCTATTTGTAGGTTGTTGCATTTCATATTTATTTCTGTAAGACTGGCACAGTGCTTGGAAATGTCCGGAGAACTCAATGAAGCACCAGCTGCTGGAAGGCAGAAATTCCATCCTTTTCTTTCCCACACTCTACAGCAGGTTACCCTTGTTGTATCTCTTTACATCTCTGCTTCCTTTCTGGAGATGTGGATGGATTCTTGTCTGAGACGCCATAACTCAATCATATTTAATACAAAGACATGGTTGGCATTCCATCAGGATCCCAGAGCTGAATTTAACAACTAGTTCTCCAGGACCACAAACTCAGCTCTTTCAAGTTTACTGAAGTCTTTTAGATGTGGTTGTCCATAACCTGATGTCTTACAAACCTGTTTCCTTATGTCTGAATCTGAATTCTTTAAGAAGTTTATTCAATGGTCACAAAAGTTTTTGTGTGCCCAGCTGCCTCCACATTCAGAATCTAATCCATAGACTTCCCATTTTTTGCTTTCTAGTACAAGCGAGTCACCCAAGCTCCGGAAAGGCAAAACTTTGCACTGATGAAAGGATCTAACATCTCAGAACATCCCAGAAGGGATTGTTTTGTTTGTTTGCTTGTTTGGTTTTATTTTATTTTATTGTTTTTGCATTTTGAATGTTTTTTGGACAAATGTAACCATTGTGAAGCCTCCAAAATCGAGGTCCACCTGAAGTATATTTTCTCAGACAGTAGCTCCACCCCAGAATCCCCCCCATCCTGCTTGCCTATGGAAAGCTGAGATGTGTGGATGAGGTGGTGGGAGAAGCTGGTGGGGTAGTGAAGAGGGTGGTTTGTGAAAGCAGCAATGAACAGTCTGCCTGTGCCCCCAGGGTGTGTGTTCAAGGGACCTAGACACCTATGCCACTGAGCATAGGTGTTCCTGCTTCAACACTCCTGTCCACTTGACCCTAACCCAGCTCAGCCTGTGGTTGTCCATGTGAGCAGTCATGGGGTGACCCAAGACACTGCTCAGCATCATAAGTGAGGTGCCGAGAGACCATGTTTGGTCACCTGCCATCTCCTCCAGAAGTGAGCCATCCAATGTGGTCCCCTGGAGTGCTATTAAGAAGTTCGGTATCAGGGGTTGGGGTGTAGCTCAGTGGCAGTGCCTGCCTGGCATGCAGGACTGCCCAGGATCTGATCTGCAGCATCACCAAAATAAAATTAATTCAGTTTAATAGTTGGGATTGCCTTAGTCAGAGGATATTTTGATGATTCAGTGAAAGCAGTCTCTACCCCACAAGTTCAGTTTCAGAAAGGAGGCAAAAGGTTTGTCAAGAAGTGTAGTCTGACCCTCAGCTTGATGACCCTGTTTTTCCCAGATGGTCTTCCTCTGGCTCTGTGACCGGATGATGACCCTCCATGAATCATGGAGCACTGCAGGCTTCAAACACAGCGATGTGGAGACCATCCCACTGCCAACCATACCAAATACTCCGAAGGCATTACGAGGGAGCGTCTAAGGCAGTGACCTGCCAATCACAGTTCAGGCCTGCTCTTACCACGTTCAGCTGAATGAAGAAGTTGTGTGAAACAGATGGAAATCTTGAGTCCCTGACATCACACAGGGACTCTGGTTGCCTGCATTCTGGCAAATCCTCAAAAATATGGTGACAGATTGGCTCGGATTGAATTAAAGAACCTTAGGACCCTGGTCTTGAAGAATATAAATGATATTAGGGTGACCCTTTAGAAAAGAACATGTCAATAATGTGAAATTATTCACAACTTTTCTCTGGCTTTGCAGGATGGCTCTATGCATAGGTGTCTGATTTGCGTACCATCCTGGGTGGATTTCACAGGTTAAACTTTAGAGTTCTGGGAACCCCTCTTGTGACCCATGTCTATTTCAAGTGATTGCTGTGAAGACTAAATGAAATAATGTAGGTACAGCACCTAGCAGAGTTGGACAGTTAATAAATTTTAGTTGCTTTTCCTTTTACTATTTGAACTGTGTTTTTAAATTGCAAATGAGGCAGTCAAAGAAAATAGATCAGCTGTCTCTTGTACTTTTGAATCATCTGGGAAGCTGGTTAAAATGTTGATTCTGCGTCAGCAGGTCTGGAGTGTGCTTGAGATTATGCACTTCTAACAAGCTTCAAGTTAGTGAGTTGATTCCAATGGATTGGAATCCAATTAATTCCAATTCACCAACTACACTTTGAATAGCAAAGTTGTATTTAACAGTATCTTAACCATTGTATGTTAGAATGGTCTAGTGAGATTTATAAAGTATGTACTTAGGAATCAGAATTTCCAGTGGTGGGGCATGGGCATTTTATACTTATAATAATCAACCCAGATGGTTCTAGTACTCACCCAAGGCCCACGGCTTAAAATTCTCTTTAATTCTGATCTCCAGATAATTCCAATTCATTCATCAGTTTTTGTTGAGCTTCTGTCTGCCAGGCATCGACCTTGCTGAGAAGGAAAAACCAAAGAAACAGCACTGAGAGAGCACATGATAAAGGCTGGGCAGAGAGGGCTTTGTGTAGGATCCCAGGATGGGGAGTGGGATCAGCCAGCTTGCTTGGTCAAGAGCAGGAAGGCTCCCCTGTGTGAGGGGGACAGTGGGGTAGGACCAAGTAGGAGCAAAAGGAAGTAAAAAATGGCATAGCATTGTATATGTTGGGAATGACTTTAGGGGGTAGCCACGGAGGGGAGAGTAACTAGGCTAGAGAAGAAATTAGGAACAAGTCCAAAAAGGGGTGCTAAGCTAAGGAGTTTGACCCCTCGTTCTCAGTGCTAGGATTTTAAGAAGACTGAATGTTGGCAAATAGTAAACACAATAAATCTTGGCTCTCATCAACACTATTACATTACTATTCTTATTATTGCCATGTTTGTGTTTTAGAAATATTATACTAATATGATAGAGAATGGGCTAGAGGGAACCTAGACTGGAAACAGGGAATGTGGTTAAAAAAAAAAAAAACTTAATTAAATAAATTTAGTTAAGGAATAGGAAATATACAGAGGAGGAGGATTTTACAGGACTCAGAGGACTTGGTTCCTGCAATAATTTAAAAACTCACATCTTGGGCTGGGGTTGTGGCTCAGCGGTAGAGCGCTCACCTAGCACGTGCACGGCCCGGGTTCGATCCTCAGCACCACGTACAAATAAACGCATCGTGTACAACTAAAGCAAATAAATAAATATTTAAAAAAAAAAAAAAAAAAAAACCTCACATCTTGTCAGGCATGGTGGCACACATCTGTAATCTCAGCTACTTGGGAGGCTGAGGCAGGAGTTCAAGGCCAGCCTGGGCAACATAACAAGACCTCCATCTCATAAAACAAACAAAGCTAAAACCACACACACACACATACACATACACACCAAAAAATAAATAAATAAAATAAAAACCAGCAATAAAACCCTCACATCTTCATATACCAATTTGCAAATTTCTTTGATGCAACAATCTTGAAACGGAGTATAAGGATTAGTCTGATTTTATAAATAAAGGAAACTGAGGCTCAGAGGTAAACTGACTTATTTAAGGTCATGTGCTACATCCATGGAGAAACCCTGTCTATCCCACTTCACACTAGGCATTCCTGCTACATCCAGCTCCCACCCGTAAGGTGCAGAAGGTGGAAAACCTGTATGAATGCTGGGAAGATTGGGGTCCCTCCTCCTGGTTGGTGTGTGGAGTGGACCAGTGTGACCTTAAAGAGACCCAGAGTTCATTCCTTGCTACCGTTAGCTCCACATCCCCAGGTATGAAAATTTTGAGAAGCTGGAGTTCCCAACATTAGGATTCTTAGACAATTTTGAGAAGGACCCATATCTTGACCTTATCTTGAGTCACCTCTGCTTTCTTTCATCTCTGTTTCAAAGACATGTCCCATTCTTCAACCCTCCCCCATTTCCTCCAGGACACTTTCCATCAATTAATTTCTATCTCTCTTTAATCTCTGCCTTCCCATGGGCTCCCTCCTGGAAGACTTCAAATTTGCTCCAGTCTCAACCACTTTTTTTTTCCATCCACTCTTAAAGAGCCACCTCATCTCAGTCCTGTCATTTTCTCAAGCTATGCCCTGTAGAGTTAACCAACAATGCCACCCATGCTTCACAGAGGAATGAGATAGTTTCAAACTAATGTTTGCCTGTCATCTGACTAGGCTTTCTGATTATCTTTTTTTTAAAAAAAAAAAAATTTTTTTTAAATTTATTTATTTGCTTTAATTGTACACAAAGCATTTATGTTTACGTGGTACTAAGGATCGAACCTGGGCCGCGTACATGCTAGATGAGCGCTCTACCACTGAGCCACAACCCCGGCCCCTTAAATATATTTTTTAGTTGCAGGTGGACACAATACCTTTATTCTATTTATGTGGTGCTGAGGATTGAACCCAGGGCCTTGCACATGTGACATGAGCACTCTACTGCTGAGCCATAGCCCCAGCCCCCTTTCTGATTATCTTGAGTTCAAAGTTGGCTGCCTAATTTATGATGACTCCTATGATGAATAATGACTTACCAATAGGTCCCGATGACCATACTTCTGCCCATCTGAGATTTCATGGTACATTGCTATATAAATGTAGTTATGTAATGCTACATACTCCAAGAGATAGTGCATCAATTAAGTGTGTCAACTGCTACTAATGGAACAACCCTAGTCCACTGGCTTAAACATATGATACAATATAGATAGAGATGATACTTATTAACCTATTTGCCTCATAGGCAAGAAATTAGGAGAAGGTACTTGAGGCTACAGCAGCTCCTCTACAAAGTCTCCAGTATTCTAGCCTCCTGTTTTTTCATGTCACCACCCTTGATATGTTGATATGATGGCCCAAGATGGCAATGTGTCTACAAGTTATCTTCCAGAGAGAAAGATGCAGAAAGAGGCAAAGAGGTAAAAATAGGGCCTTGCCAGCCAAATCTTTCATTCTTTATCAAGAAGACAAAAGCTTTTCTGGAGTCCACACCTGAAGACTTCTGCCTCAGTTCACATGACCACCTGGCTGGATATAGCTAAGGAGCAGAATGTTCAGGATGGACTGGGTTCATCAACCAAGGTCTGTCAATAGACAGCTTCATATTTCCCCATAAATATGGGGAAGATTTTGCTAGCAGATTAGTTGAGTAGAAGAGAAGTTACACTTACTAATGTTTCAGATGTCAGAACCTGTATTAAGAGTACTTTTTTGGTACTGCAGATTGAACCCAGGGGCACTTAACCACTGAGCCATATCTTCAGCCCTTTTATTTTTTATTTAGAGACAGGGTCTTGCTAAGTTGCTTAGGGCTTCTCTAAATTGCTGAGGCTGGCTTTGATCCTCCTGCCTCAGCCTCCCAAGCTGCTGGGATTGTAAGTGTCCACCACCAAGCCCAGCTGTATTAAGTACTTTTTTCTTTTTGTGGAGGTACCAGGGATTGAATTCAGGGACACTCGACCACTGAACCACATTTCCAGCCCTATTGTATATTTTATTTAGAGACAGGGTCTCACTGAGTTTCTTAGTGTCTCACTGTTGCTGAAGCTGGCTTTGAACTCCTGCCTCAGCCTCCTGAGCCACTGGGATTATAGGCATGCACCACTGCACCTGGCTTTAAGTATTTTAATACAGCATAATCCTGTGAAGTAGAGATTATTATCTCTCTTTACAGATAAGGAAACTGAGGCCCAAAGAAGTGGAATAACTTATTCAAGCCTATATAACCTGGAGAAAAATATTTTTATGTTAAAACATAGATATGGACTGTTACTCAGGATCTCCGTCCCTCCTACTGTGCTCAAGGGACCATGGCCGATCCTCCTGTGAGGCCGATCAAGATCAAGACCAGCATAGTGAAGCGTTTGGTCAAAGAAAAAGTGATGTATGAAAAAGAAGCAAAACAACAAGAGGAAAAGATTGAAAAAATGAAAGCTGAAGATGATGAAAATTATGATTAAAAAGCAGGCAAAGCCGGGCGCGGTGGCGCACGCCTGTAATCCCAGCACTTTGGGAGGCCGAGGCAGGGAGGATCGCATTCAAAGCCAGCCTCAGCATGGCGAGGCACTTAGCAACTCAGTGAGACCCTGTCTCTAAATAAAATACAAAAAAGGGCTGGGGAGTCGAGTGCCCCTGAGTTCAATCCCCGGTACCACAAAAAAAAAAAAAAAAAAAAAAAAAAAAAAGCAGGCAGAGGGGCTGGAGTTGTGGCTCAGCGGCAGAGCGCTTGCCTCTCACGTGCGCGGCCTGGGTTTGATCCTCAGCATCATGTAAACATAAATGCATTGCATTGTGTACAACTAAAGTAAATAAATAAATATTTAAAAAAAAAAAAAAAAGCAGGCAGAGATCCTTTAATAGTCCCGGATGGTGATCCCAGATTGCTAACGCAGGTTAGAAGCTGCATATACCGATCTTCAGCAGATTTTAGACTGAAAAAGACTTGGAAGAAGCTGAGAAATATAAAGAAGCACGTTTAGTACTGGATTCAGTAAACTTAGAAGCCTGAAAGTTTTCTGTACCAGGGTGTTTTTACATTAAATCCTAGGGTCCGTTCTACAATTCATTATTTTTGACCACTGCTGTGTTCAAGAAGTATGAAAATGTGATTCTTTTTATTAAGTTGCATACATTTTTATTTGAATATCTTAATGTGTCAAATAAACGAGTTCATCTTATAAAATTGTTTATTTCGTACTTTCCAAAATAAACTTTTTGCCATTAAATCAGACATTTTTATAGATAATTAAAAAAAAAAAACAAACATAGATATGTTATGACCCAGAACGAAAAATCTTCACTAATTTCAGAGATTAAAATTGGTGGCTGCACAGAAATCCCACATAAGCTGTGCCTTGAACCTCCCAAAGGAATTCACTAGGGGTACTTAAGTGGGAAAGTACGAGCAGCCCCATCTGCCGCCATGAAGTTGGGATAACAAGATATACACCCAAAAGGTGAGCTTCTGATACAAGACTTCAATCATGATGCCATCAGGAACGTGAGTGACAATGTCTCAAGGTGCCAAATGGTAGATGAAGGGGAACGATGGGAAGTGCTCTGTGTTGACAGAAGAGAGCAGTTATGAGAGAGCCGCAAGGGTTGGTGGGTAAAATGTTTTTTTTTTTTTAAATACTTATTTATTTGCTTAGTTGTACACAATGTGGTTCTGTAAGGACCTAGTGAGGAAACACAACTTTCTTTGGAAAATGGTCTCTCTCTTTTTTTTTTTTTTTTTTTTCTGGTACCAGGGATTGAACTCAGGGGCACCTGACCACTGGGCCACATCCCCAGCCCTTTCTTTGTATTTCATTAAAGACAGGGTCTCACTGAGTTGCTAAGTGCCTTGCCTTTGCTGATGCTGGCTTTGAACTTGCGATCCTCCTGCCTCAGCCTCCCAAGTGCTAGGACTACAGGCGTGCGCCACCGCACCTGGCCTGGAAAATGGTCTCTTTTAATAATCCTGGCACATAGAGGAGGCTGGGGCCAGGATATTTTTTAGAATTTTGAAAGTTGCCCTCCTTCTTTCTAACAGGGCCCTGCCATAGGAAGTGTTCTCAGCTGTGGGTGAAGCCTTCACCGCCCTCCCTACTCCCATTCTCCATTGCACCCTTGTAGCCAGGGATCCAGAACTGTGCCAGCTCAGATGACCACTGTCCATATCTGAGATGCATAAATTTGGTTCTGTGGATCCCTAGGTAGGGTGCGTGGAAAGAGAAAGTGCACTATGCCTGAATATATATATATATATATAGTCTTTTTTTTTCCCCCTGTGCTAGAGATTGAACTCAGATCCTTGAATATGCTAGGCAGGCACTCTACCACTGAGCCATATCCCTAGCCCAAAAGTCTACTGTATTTTCCATTACCCACAGAACCTCATGTCCTGTAATAAGCTCCTTATGCTCTGGTCTTTGGTTTTCTCCAATAGTTCCAACCAATGCTTCAAAAAACAAATGTCAGACTAGTTGTAAAGTTAAAAGGAACAATTTTTTTCACACATCACTAATTCCTCACTGATTGGTTTAATCAAATATCTAGTGTATCCACAAGTAAGTTTTAAAAGTTTCTTTATGGGCCGGGCGCGGTGGCGCACGCCTGTAATCCCAACACTTGGGAGGCTGAGGCAGGAGGATCACGAGTTCAAAGCCAGCCTCAGCAATGGCGAGGCACTTAGCAACTCAGTGAAACCCTGTCTCTAATAAAAAATACAAAAAGGGGCTGGGGATGTGGCCCAGGGGTCGAGTTCCCCTGAGTTCAATCCCTGGTACAAAAAAAAAAAAAAAAAAAAAAAAAGTTTCTTTATGGGGCACAGAAAGCAATTGTATATTTTGGTTTTACATACTTTCTTACATATTCAATTACTTTTTAAAAGTTTATAATTCATTATAATAAATCCCATTAAACCAGGCAGTGCTTTTCAAAGTCTGCACTACAAATTTTTTATTTTAAGCAATATTTGGTTCCAGTAAGATCCAGTAAAACCTGAGAACTTGAGACTCAAGCCATGTCAATTCTAGGTACTAGTAAGTAGTTCCTGTCATTTCTTTAAATATTTGAGGGTTGCCATATCTTTTTTTTTTTTTTTTTTTTTTTTGTACTGGGGATTGAACACAGGAGCACTAGACCACTGAGCCACATCCCCAGCCCTATTTTGTATTTTATTTAGAGACAGGTTCTCACTGAATTTCTTAGCACCTCACTTTTGCTGAGGCTTGCTTTGAACTCAAGTTTCTCCTGCCTTAGTCTCCTGAGCCTCTGGGATTACAGGCATGGACTACTGCACCCAGCAAATGGTTGCCATTTCTTATCTTTGTTCATACTTTACCAACTCTTTTTGTTGAATGCGAACTCTTCTGCTATCAAGTTAAAGTTTTGTTTTTAAGAACTTTAAAAGAAATGTGAATATTACTTTACCCTGGCCACTGTGTTCTGCTTTTTCATAGTTGATCAAAAACAGAGCTAAACCCTGGGGATCACTACAATACAAAACATTTATTCTTCAGGGTTTTTCTCTAAGTAGATCAACTTTCTTGACCCTTGTACAGCAAGATATGGTCTTTCTGGACTCCCAGCTCATGTTATCCTTAATGTGGTATAGTCCCCAGGGCCATCTCTAGGAAAGCACTTACCCACAATAGGACCCAGACCAAATTCTTGGGTACATAAATGAATACAAAGTTCCTACCTTGGAGGACCTTAAAATTCACGGTGAGAAGTAGATAAAGAATTAAATAGCTCATAATTAACTATAATAGAGCTGCACTTTACATATATAACAGTAAAAGAGTATGAAAGGTGCTGTGAAATGAGAGGAATTTGTTCTCTTGGGGAAGAATGATGAGAATTGAGGAAGACATCATAGAGGTGGTGCATTTTGAAGTGGGGTTTGAAGGATGAGGAAGAGTTTATTAGGCAGAGCTAGGCTTGGTGGTGCACACCTGTAATCCCAGCAGCTCTAGAGGCTGAGACAGAAGGATTGCAAGTTCAAGGCCAGCCTCATCCTCAGCAACTTAGCGAGAGACCCTGTCTAAAAAAAAAAAAAAAAAAAAGTTACTAGGTAGAGATGCATGGAAAGAATATTCTAGGCAGTGAGAGAGTTTTGTTTTGTTTTTTTAAAAGAAAAGGCATGGAGTAAGGACGAGGGGTGGGGATGTTGAGTAGTTCAGTGTTACTACAGCACCGAGTCCTTCAGGTGACATGATGGGAGATGGAGAAACAGGTGGGGGCCAGGATTCAGAAGGCCCTGGACACTAGCCTAGTGGATAGATTTGTTCCTATTGGCCACACACCCACAGAAGACTTTTGAGCCCCTTTTAGCCATTAGATTGATCCTAAGTCTTCAGAAATGAACCACTGCTCTTCTACTAGTCCAATATTTCTTCCTTGTCCTCTGATTCCCCAAGTTCTACCCAGATCCAGATATCTGTCTTAAGTTTCAAGGCTCTGAAAACTGTTAGGATTTGGGGGACAATTGATCTTTTTCAGAAACAGGCAAATGGCACTGGTGTTTTGGGCTTGGGCCAGCTGGATCTGTTCTCTCAAGGGAAGAGGATTAGATTTTCAGTATATTCGAGTTTCATGCTTAGTTCTTCGTAATCACCATTGGATGAGTGTCAGAGCTGGTTAGTGATCTTCCTGTTCAACTGGTGTCACCTAAATAGATAAGGACAGAGCTGAGATCAAACCTCAGGTCTCTTGACTCCCAATCCAGTGCTCTTTTGGATGTGCTCCAGCCCCTGACTCTGCCTGGCCATTATGGAAGGAACAGAATGTACTTGGCTGCCTCAAACCCGCAGGGTCCTGATTGAGAGCTGGAGCTAAAGGAAAGTTATGTTTCCAGAATGGAATTCTGTTGTGCCTCAAGCCAGACAGCATAATTCTTTGTTTTTTGATACCTTCCTTCTTCTGTAAAATGGAAGCAGAGCCTACTTAATCTTTGAGCTACAGCTGAGATCAGGGACTCAGGTGGGATGGGTTTTTGTTTCTGTTTTGCGGTTGTTTTGTAATGGATGAGGGATGGTGGATTTATGTTCAAGTTGTGGAATCTTCAAGTTAGAGTTGGAAGAAGGGTTGAGAACAACGCGTGGTGACAAGCAGCCTCCAGCGGTCTACGGAACCAGGAGGAGTCCCTAGAGCTAAGGGACAAGAGTTTCTTCTTAGCAACAAGTCTGCTTTCTTTGGAACTGTTTAAGCTCAGAATGTTCACTGAGGAGGGTCATCAGCTCTAAAGGGGCTTTCCGCACTGATGAGGTGGCCAGGTCCCGAGATTTCACGGTTTCAGGCTCCTGTGCATCCCCTCCACCCCAATGCCTGCTCAGCTGAACCGGCAGGGCAGCTGAGCAGTGTTAAGAATCACTGATTATCAAAGATCCTCAGCGGGGCAAACGCCACGGGTTACTAGTGACAACGGTAATAATCGCCACCATTTACCATTTATCTATAAGCACCAGATACTTTACATACCAAACTGTCTTGGCGAAATAAACCTAGTTGTTAAAAAAAAAAAAAAGCTACAATCGTGGGAGGCGCGTTGCTCAGGATCTCTACTTAAGTGAAGACATAGATGTTTAAAACGTCCTCGGTCTTCCAGGGACCGAGCGTTGATCAATGTAGGCGTATCGAATTGCAAAAATGAATTTCGGCGGTTCTTTTTCTCCAGCTCTCATTTGTATCTTGCTCCATTAAAGGAGAAGCGGGTGGTTTCGGCTCCATTCAACGCCTCCGCCTCCGGGACGCGAAGAAAGACCAGCTGGTGGGCGGGGCTCGTCCGTGGGCGGGGCTCGGCCGTGGGCAGGCCCCAGCCGTGGGCGGGGCCTTCTGCGGGCGGGGCCGTAGACCGGAAGTGGCCCCGGGGTGGAGACTAGCTGGACGCCGAGTCTCTGACGCGCGACCCCGGCCCTGAGGGCAGCTGCCTTTTCCTTGGACTAGAATTCCTTCACCTCTGCTTTCTCGCCGCCCGGGACGATGGTGCCCCGCCTGCTGCTGCGCGCCTGGCCCCGGGGCCCTGCCCTTGGCCCTGGAGCCCCCTCTCGGTCCCTCAGTGCTGACACTGGGCCTGGCCAGTACCTGCAGCACAGCATCGTGCCCACCATGCACTACCAGGACAGTCTGCCCAGGTGAGCCCGACCTCCCCGACCCCGCCAGCCCAGGATCGACCCCAGCACGACTCCGTTCACTCAGGACTTGTGAAACTGAACTGGCTCACACCCCAAACCCCGACCTTGGAGGCAGCCATAGTCCCCATTCTCGAACTCCTGTGACTTTCAGAATCTCAGCCCAGGAACCCCAGAACCCTCAAGTTCTCCTCCAAAATCCTCCCATGCACAAATTCTCCGATTCTCCGTCTTGAGCCCTTCTCGAATTCCCTCTCCATTAACCTAACTTCCGACCGGATATCCTTGGGCCCTCACACTTTTCCTTGAAATATATCCTGCCTGTATATCTCCAAAACCACCCTAATCCATCCAAACTAGGGGTATCTAATGAATGCCGAGCATCCCTGCCTGGAATATAGGTAGCCAGTTTCTGATAGTAGTAGTACTGTAGTTACCCTTCCTCAACTTCTCCCAGTGCTCCACGTCCTTCACCCATTACTCAGAACTTTCAGTCCCACTCCTCATTCTTCCAGTACCCTGCTCTTTTAGCACCCTATTAGTCTCCACAAGCACTGCTGCATGTTCACCCTTACCTTCAACCATCCCCCCACCATGTACATGCTAACTTCTAAGTCCAGCCTTAACCTAGAAACTTTTCACCCCTCACCAGACCCTCCTCTGCATCCTTCCATTCAGGTTCCTCTCTATAAAATATCCTCCCTCAGGGATATTGCTCCCTGCAATTTCAGTCCACCCTCATAGGATTCTTGAAACTGTCCTCAGTGTCCCTCCAAGACTTCATTTCTTTCAAATTAGATCCAGAACTCCCAAATTTTCACTGCCCTTCATCATATGCTACTACCGTCCTCTTCTTCTGAAACATTACACACCCAGAATTTACTTCCACTATAAAAATAACCCTAATAAGTCTTTCTCTCCCCCTCCCTCACCTAGCACTTCCCAGCTTCCAGTTTTTCTAGTCATTGAACTCCCAGCCTTCATCTAAGTTGCCAGCTCTCCTTCTCCAATATTAGAAAATTTCCTTCACTCTCTCAAACTAAACCTAAACTGCCTACTCACTCACCATTTAGTTCCTGGAGCCAAGTTCCCAATTTGTTTCAGAAATCCTTCTATTTTTCTCACTAAACTGTCATCAGGAATACCCCAAGCCAGGGTTCTGTACTCCCTTCCCAGGAAAAGAACAGCATTGTGTCACAGGCAGTGCCCCTAGCCATCAGGTTGCTGTTTTTCTCTATATCCAAGAGTCATGCTTAACCCAACATCAGTGCCCACCCTACCCTCTTAGGAAGATCATCCAAAGACAATTCTCCTGATATAAAAGTGTACAGACCTCTAAGACAAACTAAAATGAGATCATCTGAACTAGTAGGAGAGAGAGAGAGAGAGAAAGAAAACAGGATCTGTGTGCCTGAGGGATAAGCCTGGGACCTTCCTCCTCCTAGTGAGCATGTGTGTCTGAGCTGCGCTTGTATGTGGGGGAAAGGTCAGGACTGACAAACCTGTCTTCGCTTGCCAAATCCAGAGTCAGGGTCATTGACTTTCAGGCAGGCCCAGACCCCACCCAGGTTTAAGATCAAAAGGATTTACTGTATTTCAGACTTGGAAAGCTAGAAAGAATATTTAAGATCATTTACTCCAAACCTATCCACAGCATAAAAATCTGTAGGAATCTGCAAGAACAAACCATAATGCTCACCATCCATTAAGCAACCAATTTTCATGACCTCATCTATAAAGTGGGAATTAGCTGGGAGATAAAATTCCTTTTGAGATTCTAGGTTAGTAAAATGTATTATCTTTGACATTTATGTTGATTTCAGACTTGGTAAAGAGCCCTCACTTGGAAGTCTGGTAGAACTTAGTTTCAGATTCTGTATCTGCAACTGTAGCTATAAGTTTGGGCAATTCAGTTAATTTAGTGACAGTCACCTGTGAATGGCAACAAACAGTTCTCTATTGCAGCATAATACTGAGATAAGATACAAGAGATAGGGAAGTATCATAATTAGTCACTCCCTCCTCTTTATCTGTCAGTTCTCTTATTACCTCTGCCTTTTAACCTGGTAGCCTTGGATACTCATTCTACTAGGATCTCTCCCACCATGATTTGCTTGTTGTTTGTTTGCTTTTGTGAGTATGATAAAATATGCATAACATAAAATTTACTATTTTAACCACTTTTAGGAGTATAGTTCAGGGGTACACACACATACACAGTGTGTGTGTGTGTGTGTGTGTGTGTGTGTGTGTGTTGCTGAGGATTGAACTCAGGGCCTTGTGCATGGGAGACAAACACTCTACCAACTAAGCTATATCCACAGTGCAGGGGGTATATTTTTTAAGGGGTATATTTCTATAACTTGGGACTATGAAACTATAAGTCCTAAGGAAACCAAGAATGGATCTGCCTGACCTCATTCACATGAATTTGATAAATATTTATTGATGTGGGTTAGAGGCCCATCAGGGATGGGGAGGCACTTATGGTACAGTGGAAGAGATAAACAGTGACAGGTAAATAGTGTTATAATGTGGATAAGAGGGAAATGACATCTTGCGGTCCTTAAAATAATAAGACAGGCGTCAGACCTGTTTTATTTATTTATTTACTTACTTATTTATCATTTTATGGTTCCAGGGATTGAACGAGTCGCATCCCTAGCCTGCCCCACTTTTTTAAATTTTGAGACAGGATCTCACTAAATTGCTGAGGCTGACTTTGAACTTGCAATCTTCCTGTCTCAGCCTCCGAGTTTCTGGGATTACAGGTATGTGCCACTCAGACCTGATTTTTAATCCCAGTTCTACTGTTTACTGGTTGCATGGCCAAGAGCAAGCTGTATTAATTATCAATGGGAATGTTAATATACCTTCCTCTCTGAGTAGTTAGAACCAAACCCCCTGATATAAAGCACTTGACTGGATCTCGTGGTGCATGCCTGTAATCTTAGCAATTTGGAAGCCTGAGACAGGTGGAAGGAAAGCTTGAGACCAGCCTCAACAACTTAATGAGGCCCTGTCTCAAAATTTAAAAGAGAAAAAAAAAATTTTTAAAGGGCTGGGGGTGTAGCTGAGTGGTAAAGCACCCCTCACCCAGTTCAATCTCTAGTATAGAAAAAGAGAAAAAAGCTGAATCTGGCACATAGTAAGTACTCACTGGACATTCACAAGTACTATAACTGGTATAAACACCGAAAGAAAGCCATTGTGTTGAGTAAGTGTAGAGGTACAAGTGGCTTAGAGCCTGGGTGAGTGAGGGGAGTTTCACAGAGAAAGTGGCACTTGGGCTGGAATCTGCAATTCACCAAGTGAGCAGTAATGAGAAAAGGACAGAGTGGCACATGCCAAGGAACAGATAATTGCAATCTGCAATGTCACCAGAAATTTTGAAAGGTTTATGGTAGGCCTAGCCCAAAGAAAAGAATCACTATATAGGCCTTAAGTTATTGGAGTTGGCCTGGGGTGTATGGTGGGGAGAGGAGCCCATTATTAGGCACTATATTAGGTCTATAATTGATGCACAATAAATGTCAATCCTCTGTTGTTTTTCTTTTAATCTCTAATCACTTTTGGTGATGACTGGTATTGGAGACATAATGAGCAGGTTCTCTAGAATTCCTGTGGGAGGCAGTGATTCCAGGGCATGGAGAATAACAGACGTAGAAACAGTAAAGTTTCGGCCCCATGGGTATGTCTTTCAGACCTATCATCTTGACTTCTACAATAAATTTTATTCCCAAGCAACTCTGTGAACACTATCCCAAGTGTAACTAGGTCCTGTAGATGCAGAGAAGGCTTTTTAGCTGTGTTCTTGCAGGAGAAAGCCCAAAGAGCCTGCTTTTCAAAGGAATATTGGGGAATGAGTAGGTGACCAAGAGGAACTTAAACAGGAGATAAAACAGGGTAGTGTTTACTTCCATCTTGATTATAGCAAATGACTTTTCAATGGGAATGGGTGGAGATGGAAAACCCAGGTAGTTAAGATGGAACTGCCGTGCACCGGGCTCTACCTCTTTCAAGGCTGTTGATATACATCATAGGAAGCTCCAGGAACTGCGGTGCACACATACAATCACTGTGGTGGTCTTTGAAGAATGTGAAGGAAGCAGGGTAGTACACAGAGACTGCACTTGCTCTCACATGTCAATTTTTCCAAGAATGAATGTTAACTGGAAGAATGGCTTCTGGACACTTACTGAAAAGGAAATTGTTATAGTGCAGACCTTTGTGGTAGCAAATTATAGAAGTTTCAGTTCAAACTGGCTTTAGCAAATGAACTCCCAGTCCTGAAAAATACACAATGGATCAAGAGGATCAAATGATGTCATCTGCATGTTGTTTCGGCTTCCTGATGAACAACTCTTCGTTTATATAACTCCATTCTCAAGCAGGTGTTCTCCTGGTGACAGAGTGATAGCCAGCTCATAAGATGTAGCTTACACCCTGATCTCTCAGTGACACAAGGTAATAGAGGTTGCCCTTCCTGGGAGTTCCCAGAAAAATCCTGTAATTAAGTCTGATTTGTTCTCACTGGTCTCATCAGTCCTGTACCAGTAATCTGTAAGCCCACCCCAAGGGTAGTTGGTTCCTTCAGCACCACTGGAACTGAGTAGGTGTAGCCGCCTGAAGCGATTGCCGCTTGGAGCAACGACGCCGTGGGAACAACTTCAGAGGCAGACTGGAAACAAACAGGCTTTTTATTTTGTTAACTTCTCTCTCCGGCTCTGACAACAACTCTAACACGCACCACACACACCACCAAACAACCAACAACCAAATGGCCTCGACCCGCTCCGATCCCGGCTCAAGTCTCGTGAGATCTTGGGCCAAGTTCTGCGAGATCTCGGGCCAAGTCCCTTGAGACCACGGAAGGCGCCATGCCCAAACTTCTCCTTGGCCCGCAGCCAACTGCAATCTCATCCATCTCCCCAAACAGGGCTCCTACAAGTAGGAAAGTTTAGTTCTTCTAGAAAAACAGGGTACTATTACGAGAAACCTGGGAGAATGGATGTCAGGTGGCCCAAAAACAGAAATGAGGAAATGCTATGCTAGGCATTGAGGAAAGATGATGAGCTATTTTCCTAGGGAAATGAAGAAAACTAGGGGCAGCGTTTGGATTTACAGGACTTGAGGACTGACTAGTTTATTGAGTGTTTACTATGTGCTTCTAAATCATTGCTAAGCATTGTGGCATTTAACCTATGTAGGACCCTAAAAGGTACAAATGCATATTATCCCCATTTTATAGATAAGGAGATGTAGGTACAAGGCAGTTGTATGCCCACAGTCACACAACTGTGAGGGATGCGGCAAGAGTCAGCTCTCTGAACCACCTTGCAGGGGCAGGAGTCAATATGATTCCTGAGGTTGTAGTCACAGAGCTGGAGAGGGCCCTTAGAGAACGTTTCTTTCAGTTCCTTCCTCTTACTGAGAAAAAAATTCAAGGGGCTGGGGTTGTGGCTCAGTGGTAGAGCGCTCGCCTAGCATGTGTGCAGCCCGGGTTCGATCCTCAGCACCATGTAAAAACAGATTGTGTACAACTAAAGCAAATAAATAAATATTTAAAATGTCACCAGAAAAGTAACTTTTAAAAAATAAATTTAACAGCTGGATGCAGTAGCACATGCCTGTAATCCCAGTTCGAGGCCAGCCTCAGCAACTTAGTAAGGCCCTAAAGACCCTGTCTCAAAATTTAAATTTTTTAAAAAAATGCTGGGGATGTGGCTCAATGGTTAAGTGCCCCTGGGGTCTATCACTGGTACCAAAATAGATAGAGAGACAGATATTAGATAAATTATAACAGCTTCCTATAGGGATACTAAAACAGGAGGATCTCAAGTTAGAGGCCAGCCTGGGCAACTTAACAAGATCCTGTCTCAAAAAATAAAGCTGGGTATGGTGGTACACACCTGTAATCTCAGCTACTTGGAAACCTGGACAGGAGGATTGCAAGTTTGAGGCCAGCCTTGGCAACTTAGCAAGATCCTGTCTCAAAAAATAAAGGAATTGGGTGGTGTGGCTCATATAAAACACCCCTGGGTTCAATCCCCAGTATGAAAAAAAAATTTTTTTTTTTACTAAAATGTGGAGTTACCATTGATACATTAATAATCAATTTACTCATTTGCTTTTTTTAAAAAAAAATTTATTTATTTGCTTTAGTTGTACACAATGCAATGCATTTATGTTTACGTGGTGCTGAGGATCGAACCCGGGCTGCGCACGTGCGAGGTGAGCGCTCTGTCGCTGAGCCACAACCCCAGCCCTCATTTGCTTTTTGAAGCTAATTAACCCTTTAACATATTGTCTGCCTTATGCTGACTTTGCTTTCTCTCTAGGCTGCCTATTCCCAAACTTGAAGACACCATTAGGAGATACCTCAGTGCCCAGAAACCTCTCCTGGATGATGGCCAGTTCAGGTAAATGCTGACTACTCTGAATGGCTATGGTTGGGTGGCTCCAGAGAGGCTGGCAAGTAATGGTGGACCAAGCTTCAGGGAGTGTCTGTGACTTGATGGGATCTCCAGAACCTGGAACCTAGTTTATACATTTGCAAGTTCAGGAAAAGATTTTCATTCCCAAAGGTCTGAGAAATCCCTGAGGTGAGAGTCCCTCTAACCTGACTCAACAGATGGTTTATAAGCCGGAATGCCATACTTGTTGGTTGGTTTGGTTTTTTTTTTGGGGGGGGGGGGTAGCAGGGATTGAATTCAGGAGCACTCGACCACTGAGCCACATCCCCTGCCCTGTTTTGTAATTTTTTTTTTTTTTTGTACCAGAGATTGAACTTAAGGGCACTTGACCACTGGGCCACATCCCCAGCCCTTTTTTGTATTTTTTATGAGAGACAGGGTCTCACTGAGTTACTAAGTGCCTCGCCATTGCTGAGGCTGGCTTTGAACTCGGGATCCTCCTGCTTCAGCCTCCCAAGTGCTGGGATTACAGGCGTGCGCCACCACACCCGGCTTTGTATTTTATTTAAAGACAGGGTCTTGCTGAATTATTTAGTGCCTCGCTGTTGCTGAACTTGTGATCCTCCTGCCTCAGCCTCCTGAGCTGCTGGGATTACAGGCGTGCACTACCGCACCCAGCCAGAATGCCATACTTGTACTTTATCTTGGCAGGTGTACTTGGGAGGCTAGCTGGTATTTGTCATTTGCAGAGGGCATGTATTCTTGGTAGGGAGGTCCATTGAGAACCATGTGGCCCACCAGAAGTTTGCTTGTTGAGCATGTTTATGGCACTGGATAGTATGACCTCCAAATCCGTGCCCTTTTCAGAATCTCAGAATGTGACCTTATTTGGAAATAGGGTTGTTGCAGATGTTAATTAGTTAAGATGCAGTCCTACATCTTCCTGGAGTAGAGTAGGTCCTTTTTTTTTTTTTTCTTTTTTTTTTTTTTTTGGTATGAGGGATTGAACCCAGAGGGCCTTAACCACGGAGTTATATCCCCAGACCTTATTTTTTGTTTTGAGACACTAAGTTGCTTAGGGCCTGGCTAAATTGCTGAAGCTGGACTTGAACTTGCTATCCTCCTGTCTCAGCTTCCCAAATCACTGGGATAACAGGCATGTGCCATTGTGCCCAGCAGGGTAAGTCCTTAATCCGATACAACTCATGTTCTGAGTAAAAGAGACAGAAACAGCCATGTGAGAATGAGAACAGAGATTAGAGTGTTGTGTCATAAACCAAGGAGAGCCAAGATTGCTGGTATTACCAGAAGCTAAGAATGGAATAGATTTTGCTGGGCATGGTGGCGCACACCTGTACTCCCAGCACTTGGGAGGCTGAGGCAGGAGGATCATGAGTTCAAAGCCAGCCTCAGCAATGGCGAGGCACTTAACAACTCAATGAGACCCTGTCTCTAAAAAAATACAAGAAAGGGCTGGGGATGTGGACCAGTGGTTGAGTGCCCCTGAGTTTAATCCCCAATACCCCCAAAAAAAAAGAATGGAAGAGATTTTCCCCTAGAGTCTTCAGAGAAATACAGTCCTATTGATGCCTAGAATTTGAACACTAGCCTCCAAAATGGTGAGAGAATAAATTTCTGTTGTTTTTAAGCCCCATCCAGTTTGTGATGGTTATGGAAGTCTTAGGAAACTAATACAGCAAAGAATTCAAAAATATCAGATATTGCCAAAAAGTGGATTGCTTTAAGCTCTGATAGCCTCATGTGGTTCTGTACTCTTTTTCCACAATGAAAATTTTTGTATCCATAACTGGCATTGCTGTTTGAATCAGAGTCCTTCATTGGGCAGGGACAGAGAAACAGAAACTATTTATAATCTAGGCCCCTGCTTTAAAACTGTGTGACTTTGGACAAGTTATACATTCTCTCTCTTCAGGATGGATGAACCATTTAATTTACCCATATTTACCTTGAATAGTGAAATTGTGTTAAAATAACCAAACTTGGAAATTAAAAAAAAATTTCTTGTTAGTTACTAGAAGTTTCTTTTAATACAGTAATGAATTAACAGCTACTACTTAAGAAGTGAGTGTTATGTTTTAGATTATATATTTTTTAATCTTGTAGGGTGGCCTCTTTTACACATCAAGAAACTGAGACTTAGAGAGAATGTATAACTTGTCCAAAGTAGCACAGTTTAAAAGTGACAGAGCCAGAAATTAAACTTAGCTATTTTTTGTTCAAAAGCTTACATCCTTTTCTCCATGCCAAACTGCTTCCTACAGTATAGAGTGTCCTGTGAAATGTTGGTTAAGCTTCCTGATAGTCTAGATTTTTCCTCTGAATAGAGGTACCTTCTGACCTCCTTCCCAGTTTGTAGGGATATGCTGTTGGGGGATCCACAGCCCCCTCTGACCATGAACCTAAAGGTATTAGGTATTTCCTGCCATGGTTTAATTCTGTCTTTTCTTGAACATTTCA
Source organism: Tamias sibiricus (assembly GCA_025594165.1). Classification (NCBI taxonomy): domain Eukaryota; kingdom Metazoa; phylum Chordata; class Mammalia; order Rodentia; family Sciuridae; genus Tamias; species Tamias sibiricus. Next base: position 46,510,559 of record CM046658.1, read on the forward strand.
GGAAGACAGAACAGTTTTGTAAGAGTTTTGAGAACGGAATTGGAAAAGAACTGCACAAGCAGCTGGTGGCTCAGGACAAACAGAATAAACACACAAGCTACATTTCTGGTAGGTGGGCTGGCCTATGGGCAGGACTTTTCCCAGAGCCATCTATAATGAAAAAACAAGGAATCCTCTCTGCCTTTTTGGTCTCAGAAATATTTTTAGTGAGGCCAGCATTGAAGTTATGGCCCACCCCACTTCCTGAAGCAGATGTTGAGGCTGCGGGAGCGCCTCCCCTAAGGTGCTGACTGGGGGCCTCCTCTTCAGCAGTCGCTTGCCTTCTCCATTGGTGGGGTCCAATCAAGGACTGTCTGAAAAAGGTGCAGGATTAGGTCCTGCGGCTTCTTCCTGTGGTTCTAGGTCCCCCACATGCGGATCTAACTGCCCTCTCGTGACTACACCTGATACACTCCATGCTTCAACAAGTCTGAACTCTGTGGTCCCCCTAAACCTGTGAGTCTTTCACCCTTCAATGCCTTCTATCCATATTCTTCCCCTTCTGTTTCTGCTTCTTTTTTCTTTTCTTTTTGGTACTGGGCACTGAACCCAGGAGCATTCTGCCTCTCTGAGCTATATCCACAGCCCTTTTAAAAATTTTTTTTTTATTTTAGAGAGAGTCTCATTAAATTACCTAGGCTGTCCTTGAATCTCTACTGCAATCCTTTTGCCTCAGCTTCCCACGTCTCTGGGATTACAAATCGATGGGCCTGGCTCCATTTCCATTTTTTCCCCCCGCTGGCAAATTCCTCTGTTAAGATCTGGATAAGGTAGTTTTTCTATAAATCTTCTCAGTCCTTTCCCCTCTCATTCAAAGTTGGTTACTTCCACCTCTTTTCCTTCAGCACTTCTTTAACTTAGTTTTTATTTGTATCAGGTTGTACATGCACATAGTTTAAAGAATCAAATAGTTCCATAAGGCTTGTTAGGAGAAGTAGCAATTGCCTGACCTACCCTTATTTTCACACTTCACACCTTCTTTCACTTCCTATTTAATTCCCTTGATATATACCCACATGTCCCTAAATGGTATACTTAAATTACTGCTTCTTAATTAATTAATTAATTTATTTATTTCTTCCTTTCTTTCTTTCTTTTTTTTTTTTTTTTTTTAAGTTTTAGGCCTTATCTATTGACATCTAACTACAAATATTAAAATTTAACAAACATTTACATCCCCTCCTACATTTATATGTGTAGATATTTCTCAGACCCACATTTTTCCAGTATAGTTATTTATAATTTTAGTTAATACCTCATATATATACTATTATAATCATATAAATGCTATTATTAGCTGAGTCATGTAGTATATTTGGATTGTTTTTCCTTTCCTATACAAACTTATTTTTTTTTTCTCTGAAGTTTTTTTTTTTTTTGTTTTGTTTAGGCACTGGGGATTGAACCCAGGGGTGCTTAAACACTGAGTCACATCCCCAGTCCTTGTTATTTTTTATTTTGAAACAGGTTCTCTCTAAATTGCTTAGGGCCTCACTAAGTTGCTGAGGCTAACTTTGAACTTGTGATCCTGCTTCCTCAACCTCCTAGTGAGTCACTAGGATTACAGGTATGCACCACCATACCCAGCTTCTCTAAAGTTAATAATGATCTTGCCTGGCGGGGTGGCTCACGCCTGTAATCCCAGTGGCTTGGGAGGCTGAGGCAGGAGGATTGCAAGTTCAAAGCCAGCCTCAGCAATGGAGAGGCACTAGGCAACTCAGTGAGACCCTGTCTCTAAATAAAATAGAAAATAGGGCTGGGATTATTATAATAATAATGATGATGATCTCATCTTTTATTTTATTTTATTTTATTGGTACCAGGAATTGAACTCAGGGGCACATGACCACTGAGCTACATCCCCAGCCCTATTTTGTATTTTATTTAGAGACAGGGTCTCACTGAGTTGCCTAGTGCCTTGTCGTTGCTGAGGCTGGCTTTGAATTTGTGATTCTCCTGCCTCAGCCTCCTGAGCCACTGGGATTACAGGTGTCTGCCATTGGTCCCAGCTCATCTTTTCTTTTGATTAATAATTTATGCCCACACTCCTCCTAAACTGTCTGAATCTCCTCTGAGTGCATGAGAGAACGTTAAGATAGTCTATTGATTTTGTTCTTTTTGACAAAGTCTCTTCTAGAATTCTGACTCACTTTGGACTGGGTCTGTAAAACCATCCCTCAACCCCTTTATTTTTTTGGTACTGGGGATTGAACCCAGGGGTGCTTTACCACTGAGCCACATCCTTAACCCTTTTTATTTTGGGACAGGGTCTCACTAAGTTGCTTAAGGTCTTGCTAAGTTGCTGAGGCTGGCTCTGAACTTGCGATCCTACTGCCTCAACCTCCTGAGTCACTGGGATTACAGGTGTGCACCACCACCTGGCACCTGTGAACTCTTGGCCTGCAGTGAAGCTGCTCTATTGGGATCTTTTTTTAGCTGAGGTTTTTCTTATTTCTCATGCTGGGACTCTGTTTCTTGGATTTCACATTTTTCTTTCTTAGTGTCTCCCTTATTTTCTTAGAACACAAATTCCCTTTGCTGTCTGGAAGCAGAACACAGACAGCAAAAGTTTTGAAAATTGTTCTCATACTTCAGTGATCATCTGTTTGACTAGCTTGGAAATAATTTTCCCACAGATTTTGAAGTTCATACTCCATTATCTTTTATTTATTTTTTTTACAGGAAGAAAGATTTATTTTAACTGTGGTTTCAATCCACAATCAGCTGGTTCCATTCCTTTTAAGCTTTTGTGGAATCAGAAACATCATGAGAGAAAGGTGTGGTCAGGAAAGCTGCTCACCTCATGATATCCAGGAATGAGAGAGAGTGTGCTCCATTGTCTTTTACTTCCAGTGTTGCTAAGTCTTTTGTTATTTTGAGTCTTGATCCTTTGCTTCCTCTGTCTCTGGAAGCTTTTAGAAATTTCTCTTTTCCCCAGTGTTCTGAAATTCAGATAATGTGTTTTGGTATGGGTTTATTTATACCCATTTTGCTGGGTCAGTCAGTGAGTCCTTTGACCCTTCAAGCTCATGTTTATCCCAGCGCTAGGATATTCTCTTGTTTTATTTCTTTGATTTTTCTCCCTTCTATTATTTTTCTATTTTCTCTCTCTCTCTCTCTCTCTCTTTTTTTTTTTTTTTTTTTTTTTTGGTAATAGGGATTGAACTCAGGGGCACTCGACCACTGGGCCACATCCCCAGCCATTTTTTTTGTATTTTATTAGAGACAGGGTCTCACTGAGTTGCTAAGTGCCTTGCCATTGCTGAGGCTGGCTTTGAACTTGCGATCCTCCTGTCTCAGCCTCCCAAGTGCTGGGATTTCAGGTGTGTGCCACTGCACCCAGCTTTCTATTTTCTCTTTCTGGTTCTCTTTTTCAGTTGTAGAATTTCTGAGCCTGGTCCTCTAATTTTCTTATCTTTTTCTCTCATATTTTTCATCTCTTATTCTTGTTCTGCTGTCTGGAAGATGTGCTAAATTCTATCTTCCAGTCTTTGAGTTTCTAAATTTCTGATTTCCTGTTTTTCATTTCCAAGGGCTCTTTTTTCTTATCCTTAGATAAGAATCTTAGGATTCTTATCCTTAGGATTCTTATTTTCTTTTTAAACAATTTATCTCTAGAATATTTAAAACATTTTTCTTCCTTCATAGTCAGTCTCCTTCAATTTGCCTGTTTCCTGTTTGTTTTTCCTCTTTTATTTCTGCTGATGCTTATTAATCCTTCCCTGTTGGCTTAGATATGAGTGACATATTAAAAAATTGTTGGGGGCTGGGATTGTGGCTCAGCGGTAGAGCGCTCGCCTAGCATGTGCGCAGCCTGGGTTCGATCCTCAGCACCACGTAAGAATAAAGGCATTGTGTACAACTAAAATAAATAAATATTTTCAAAAAAATTGTTGGAAGCTCTGTGGATGAGGGTGAGGCTTATTGGTCATAGGTGTCACTGTGATGTGATCTGGCTAAATTGTTTCTTTGAGGGTCTCTTAATGGTAGTGTCTTTGAGTTAGATTCCTCACGGAAGGTTTTTTCAGTAAATTGCCAGGAGGTTGCTAGTGTGATAGAAATAGGGCAAGGGAGGCAGGTTTGAGAGCTCAACTGTGACTAGTGTCTTCTAGTTTCACTTTAACCAGAGAATACAAAAAGCCTTCTATCAAAGTGAGGAGGTAGCACTGGGGTTAATGGTGGTGATCTAATTAAGTAGCCGTTCAACCAGAGAGATCTAAACAGCCCATTACTGAGCCCTCTGGAGGTTCTGCTGTGTAAAACAGATTATTTTTTTTCTGTCTTGCCAGTTTAAGATTGGCCTTCTTAGCCGGGCGCGGTGGCGCACGTCTGTAATCCCAGCACTTTGGGAGGCTGAGGCAGGAGGATCGCGAGTTCAAAGCCAGCCTCAGCAATGGCGAGGCACTTAGCAACTCAGTGAGACCCTGTCTCTAAATAAAATACAAAAAAGGGCTGGGGATGTGGCCCAGAGGTCGAGTGCCCCTGAGTTCAATCCCCGGTACCACAAAAAAAAAAAAAAAAAAAAAGATTGGCCTTCTTGAATCTGTCTTGGTCATTACTGGTTGCCTGAATACTTTCAAGTTTCCAATATTTGCTGTTTTCTCATTCTCTTGGCCTTGTTTTGGGGTGTGTGTGTGTGTGTGTGTGTGTGTGTTTGGGGGGAGGGTGCCAGGGATTGAACTGAGGGGCACTCAACCACTGAGCCATATCCCCAGCCCTATTTTGTATTTTAAATTCTTTTACTCAAGGTTGGAGTGGGAATCAGAGGCATGAATTTATATTTTCCTTAATAAAATATGTCTTATATACCAGTACTTTTTTTCTCTCATCATTTTAGTTTGTCTACTTCATTGCATCACATTTTAATTTGTCTACTTCACTAGAATTTTTCAGAATTAAAGACTATGTCCTGTTCTTCTCTAAATCCCCTGGACCAGGACCTGGCACTGACTCTCAAGGAATGGAATGGAATGAATGGGCCAGTGAAGAAATCATGGTTAAATTTGGATCTTTCTCAGTGCTACCTGTGAAAATTATTTCCTCCAATGTCAAAGAGCATCCTTGTTTGTAGAGTTTATCCATGTGTACTAACTTCAGTAGGAATTCCCTTGAAAGCACATTTTTCTGATAAAAATATTGCTGCTGGAAGTTTTGTAGGCAAAACATCACAGGAATGCAGAGGGCAAGTTAGAGTGATCCACATGCACTGATGGTTATTTCTAATTGGTTTTTTGATTATTTCCTAAAAGAGAGTGCATAAATATATGCTGTACACAGAAGGACAATGAAGGCCACCCTCTGTGTCCCTGCCCATTAAGGAGATAATCAAGGATGAATATTGTCCCTGAAAGTAGATCAATCAAGAGAAACCTTGTTGATCCAAGACGCAAAGAAAAGACCACCAACTCCAATTTTAAATTAAAGCAAGCTTATATTGTATGCACACAAAGAGAGCTGGCCAGTGGCTGCCCCTCCCAAACACTGGGCTTGGGGCCAGCCCCGCTCTCAGGGAAGACAAGGTTTTTATAGTTCAAAGAGTTACAAAAAATCTTGGGAACTTACAGCTAACAAGGTCAGACATGTGTAATTCAAAAGCATGTAGCAAACTAATAATCTACATGGCATTGCATTCCAAGGGAGGGGGTATAGTCAAACCCCACATCAAAAGTTTATGAGGCACCATTAGTTTTAGAGAGAGAGTTGTTATCTGGTCAAGGAAAGCCAGGCCTGAGTGAGCTCAAGGCCGGGGCATGAATGCCAGACAATTTAAAACATCAAAATAAGCTCAAGCCAAATAGGAATCCTAGCATTTCATAGAAAACTGAAGTGGGATTTTCATAACTTTTTGACAGGATGGCTCTCGGTCTTAAGATGGAATTAGGCTGGTTTATCATTCCCCCCTTGTGGTTTTGTGTCCTTTTCAAATCTTTGAAAGGGAGTAATCATATAGGCTAATTTTACCTATGGTACATAATAGAATTAAATTGCAGCCCAATAAACCGGAGCATATAGTTAATGATGCATGGGACAATAACTAGTAGGAGAAGGATACACATTATAGGACCTAAGAGAGAAGTTAACCATGGAAACCAATCTCCCAAGCCTAACCAATAATTACTCGTTTTTTTTTTTTTTTTTTTGTGGTACCAGGGATTGAACTCAGGGGCACTCGACCACTGGGTCACATCCCCAGCCCTTTTTTTGTATTTTTATTAGAGACAGGGTCTCACTGAGTTGCTAAGTGCCTCGATATTGCTGAGGCTGGCTTTGAACTCGCGATCCTCCTGCCTCAGCCTCCCAAAGTGCTGGGATTACAGGCGTGCGCCACCACGCCCGGCTTACTCTTTTTAATTTTGTTAATCTCCTGTCTTATCTCATCTACCTGTTGTTGGATAACGTTAGAATAATCTGTAATATTAAAACAGCACATGCCTGGGAATTGTTGGCAACCCAAGTGATGTTTCAATAAAAGAAAATCAATAGCCGCTCTATTTTGTAACATTGAGGTTCGAAGTTTTTTCATCTCTTGATTAATTTCTGCCAAAACTTGTGTAGTAAGGTTAGCTGTTCTGCTAAAACTACAGGCTAATTTTGTGATTTCTCTTTGTATTTCTATAACTAGACCTGGAAGTGGCAAAAGAAAGGCTGCTGTAATTGTAGTGTCTAGTGGGTCCAGGAGGATTAAATTGTCATCGCAGTTCGAGGGCAGACTTCGGGTAATTCGGTGGGGAGCTGTCAGGGATGGCAGTAAAGGAAAGATCCGTCCAATAGAACAGATCTCAGAAAAGTTTGTAGGCAAAGCCTGGAAGTTTGCTTTATTACAGAGAAAAACCCATCCTGTTGGCAGTCGTTTGCCATTGGGTAGGGAGATACTTTGCTCAATAGAACAATTGGGGGGGGATTGGGGAAGGGTGCAATCTATGCATAAACAATGCTTTTGAATAACCAGTGAAGCTGGCAAAGCTGGCTCTGCATGGTATACTGGCCAGTCTTGCTGCATTGCTCTATCACCAGTGACTTTAACATAGTCAGTATATTTTACAGATAGACCCATAAGATTGTTAGCTAGCAATTGATGGATGGAGTTTTCTTCTTGTACACAGAAGAAACTTTTGTCTATAGTGTCAACAGCCAATTGTAACCAAAAGTTTTGAGTAGTTACAGAATTTAGGGGACTCACAGAAACATCCACCTTTAAAGTAGCTTTTGAATAAACAGTACCTATTGGGGCTCCTTTTTTTAGCTTAGTACAGGAATACTGTCCTGAATCTTGAGGGTGAACAGAGTATTTATAGATTTCAAAATTTATATTATCTCCTCGAGATTGGTCTGTAAGATTTTTCCATAGTCCCTCCCTGAATACCTGACTAAAAATTTCTTGGTTATCTTTATACCATTTGATAGGGCCAATTACTGGGTCTTGAAAAGAGTAAGTACAATTTAGTATTAGTGGAGATCTTGCAATAGCAGATCCTTTTTGGGCTACAGATGGGGTACAAGGTTTGTTGAGGCCAGCATAGCTAAAACCTAAGGATACATGTATACTCCAACAGGCAAAAATTATTAGGATAATGCTTATAATAACAGGAAAAGTAATAAGAAGCTAATGACTGTAAACTGCCTGTCATGGCCAGCCATTGCGCCGCGGGAGGAAAACTCTCGGAGGCAGAGTAAAGCTATTACTACTTTTACTTCTACTTTCTTAGAGAGAGCTTAGAGAGGGAAAGAAAGATTTTTAGAGAGAAAGATTAGAGAGAGCTTTTCTTCTTGTCTTCTTAGCTTAGAGAGAAAGAAAGAAAGATAGAGAGAGCTTAGAGAGAGATTATTTTTTAGAGCTTCTTTCTTCTTTCTTCTTTCTTCCTCGGGAGCCTCGGCCTAACTCTGACCAGTCATTACTTCTTCTATCTGGTTTCTCTTCTGTAACCACTCTGCCTACGTTCTGGCTGCTCTGATTCTTTTCTCCGACCCGAACTCTTCTTCTGACCGACCGAGCGACTGCACGACTGAGTGAATGAATTTCTCCGTTCTCCTAACTCGGACCGCTTTCACCCGGTTATATACCTTCAGCTTTGCGGGTGCCTACAGGTGCGTCACATACATATCAGGTGGAATTTATGGCTTCCAGCTAGCTGCAACAGCCCTTCCTAATTAGGGCTCCTTCAAATGACAAAATATTAAACCTTAGTAATTTTAACTTTAAAAGGCCCACACTCAGTCACTTTTCACCTCTGGCTGCTGGGTTCTCTTCCAGTGGGATCTTTCTCCGTGGTTTCTTTTTTTAAATTACTTTTTATTCTAAGATGTTATAAATGATAGCAGAATACATTGCATTTCATATTACACATATGTAGAGCACTTTTTTACAAATCTCTGGTTGTATGCAAAGTATATTCACACCATTCGTGACTTCATATATGCATTTAGGGTAATGATATCCATCTCATTCTACTTTTTTTTTTTTTTCCTTCACCCTTTTGCCCCCTTCCTTCCCCTCCCTCCCCATTGGCCATTCTAGTATTCCTCTAATCCTCCTATGCTCCTCATCCCAACCCAACTGTGAATTGGCCTCCTTATATCAGAGAAAACATTTGGCATTTGGCTTTTTGGGATTGGCTAACTTCACCTAGCATTATATTCTCTAACTCCATCCATTTCCCTGCAAATGCCATGATTTTATTCTCTCTTATTGCTGAGTAATATTCCATTGTGTGTATATACCACATTTTCTTTATCCATTCATCTACTGAAGGGCATCTAGGTTGGTTCCACAGTTTAGCTATTGTGAATTGTGCTGCTATAAACATTGATGTAGCTGTATCCCTGTAGTATGCTGTTTTCAGGTCTTTTGGGTAAAGACCAAGGAGTGGGATAGCTGGGTCATAAGGTGGTTCTATTCCAAGTTTTCCAAGGTATCTCCATACTGCTTTCCATATTGGCTGCACCATTTTGCAGTCCCATCAACAATGTATGAGTTGTGCCTTTTTCTCCACATCCTCTCCAACATTTATTGTTGTTTTCTCCGTGGTTTCTGTAGGTGCCTTCTTTAGCTGTGAGTGATGGATCCAGGCAGGAATACCAGCAATTTTGACGGCAGTAGGAGTGCGGAGAATCACGATGTAAGGGCCCTTCCACCTGGGCTCAAGGCTGTTAGTTCTTAAACGTTGTATCAGCACAGCATCGCCTGGTTGGAATGAATGATCAGGCAGTCTGTGTCTAACGGGCTGAGCAGCCTGGACTTGGGGAAAGATCTTATCTATGATTAGTTGTAGCCCTTTGAGTGTTTCTGAGATTGGAATGTCTCCCACCAGATCTTGGTGTACTCTGGGAACCAAAGGCGGTGGCCGCCCATAAATTATTTTATAAGGGATAAATTTTTCCCGGTAAGGGGTGCAACGGGCCCTTAAGAGAGGAAAAGGCAGGAGATCAACCCAGTTACTACCAGTCTCAAGTATTAATTTAGTCAAAGTTTTCTTTAATGTTTTATTTATCTTTTTTACCTTTCCTGAACTTTGAGGATGGTACATACAATGTAATTTCCAGTTTATATTAAGGGCTCTTGAAATTAATTGAGATAATTCGGCCGTGAAGGCCGGGCCATTGTCAGACCCCAAAGTTAGAGGAAGGCCAAATCTAGGAACAATCTCAGTTATTAGTTTTTTAACTACTATTTGTACTGTTTCTGTTCGAGTTGGAAAAGCTTTTACCCAGCCTGAGACAGTTTCAACAAAGACTAACAAGTATTTATATCCACATAGTCCTGGTTTAATTTCAGTAAAGTCCAATTTCCAAAATTCACCAGGTACAGTACCTTAACTTCTGTTTCCCTGTGGAAGATGGTTCTTTTTAGCATTTACCTGTGCACATGTCATGCAGCGATTTGAGATGTTCTGGAGTATCTCTCGGTGTCCGGGGAACCAAACGTGGGGTGGAATTAGTTCTGAAGTCTTCTTGGGGGATAAATGCATCGCCTGATGAAGATCAGTTAACCATTTTCTTCTTAAAAGCTTAGGCATGCAAATTTTCCCATCTGGGAGAGTCCACCAGCCATGACAGTTTTGTTGGGCTCCCATAGAGGAGTACAAGTTTATCTCTTCAGTAGTGTATGAAGGAGTTTCTTCCTCAATTTTAACTGGGAGTTTTGGGCGATTTGAGAGTTTAAGACTAGTTTGGCATTTTGACTCCCCAAGGGCTATTTTCCTGGCTGTTTGATCGGCCAAGTTATTACCTTGGGTCTGGGGGCTATTGTCTTTACGGTGTCCAGGCCAGTGGATAATAGCCAGTTTATCTGGCAACCAGATAGCCTCCAGTAATTGAAGGATTTCTTGTTTATTTTTGATAGTCTTTCCATCTGAAGTTAAAAATCCCCTTTGTTTGTATATCTGTCCATGCACATGTACTGTAGCAAAAGCATAATGGCTGTGTAAATGTTTATCCGTTTTCTTTCTACCCATTTCAATGCCTGTGTTACTGCAATGATTTCTGCTTTTTGGGCTGATGAGCCTCTGGGCAAAGCCTGTGCCCAGATAATTTCTTTTTGGCCCGTAACTACTGCTGCTTCCGCATACCTTATTCCATCCCGGACATAACTGCTACCATCGGTGTAAGGGTCTGTGTCTCTGTTGGTGAGAGGAATGTCAGTCAGGTCTGGTCGGGTACCTTGGATGACATCTAGCAACTCTGAGCAGTCATGAATTGGCTCTTCTGGGTTATCAGGCAGCAGGGTTGCAGGATTGATTGCCAGGGATTTACTGAAGGTCAATCTGTCCTTGTCTAGGAGGAGAGCCTGGTACTGAGTGAGATGGGCATTTGACATCTATCGACTGGTGGCATCCCTCAATAGGGTATCCACTGTGTGAGGGGCAGTCACACTGAGAGTCTGCCCCAGAGAAAGTTTGTCTGCTTCCTTTACCAGTATTGCAGTAGCCGCTATGGCTCATAAACAAGGGGGCCATCCTGATGCTACAGGATCCAGCCTTTTTGAAATGTAGGCAATTGGTCTTTTCCATGGCCCTAAATTTTGGGTAAGAACTCCTTTAGCAATACCCTTTCTCTCATGAACATAATGATGGAAGGGCTTAGATATATCAGGGAGGGTTAAGGCAGGGGCCTGAACCAGAGCCTCCTTTAAATTTTTGAAGGCCAATTTATTTTCCTCAGTCCAAATTAAACAGTGACTTGCCTCCTGCAGTTGCAGTATATAACGGCTTGGCAATTTCAGCAAATCCAGGTATCTAAAGGCGGCAGTATCCAACTGCCCCTAGAAATTCCCTAACCTGCTTTTTAGTGGTTGGGGTTGGGATCTTCATTATGGCTTCTATGTGGGATTGGGATAACAGTCTTTTCCCTTCCCTCAGTTTATATCCCAAATAAGTAACCCGAGAGGAACAGATTTTTGCCTTTTTCTTGGAGACTCGGTACCCCAATTGAGCGAAGGTTCCTAGCAAACCCCGGGTGGCCCTTAAACAGTCCTCTTTGTCTTTTGCTGCTAACAGAAGATCATCTACATATTGGAGCAAGGTTACCTCAGGGTACTTACTGCGAAACAGTCTCAGATCTTTTTTTTTTTTTGGTACCAGGGATTGAACTCAGGGGCACTCGACCACTGGGCCACATCCCCAGCACTTTTTTGTATTTTATTTAGAGACAGGGTTTCACTGAGTTGCTAAGTGCCTCACCATTGCTGAGGCTGGCTTTGAACTCGCGATCCTCCTGCCTCAGCTTCCCAAAGTGCTGGGATTACAGGCGTGAGTCATCGCGCCCGGCCAGTCTCAGATCTTGATTGAGAGTTTCATCAAAGATGGTAGGGGAATTTTTAAATCCCTGAGGTAGTCGAGTCCAGGTCAGTTGTCCCGATATACCCATCTCCAAATCAGTCCATTCGAAAGCGAAGATAGGCTGACTCAGTTTTGACAAAGGGATGGAGAAAAATGCGTCTTTCAAATCCAATACAGTATAAACTGTATGTTCTGGTGGCAATAAACTGAGCTAAGTGTAGGGGTTAGGGACAGTTGAGTGTATAGTTTCTACCCGTTTGTTCACTTCCCTTAAGTCCTGTACTGGTCTGTAATCTTGAGTCCCAGGCTTTTGGACAGGCAACAAGGGGGTGTTTCAAGCCGATTGACATCTAATTAGTATCCCCACTTCTAGGAGACGCCTGATGTAGGTTTTAATTCCTTCTCTGGCTTCAAAACTGATGGGGTATTGTTTAACCCGGATGGGCATAGCCCCAGATGTTAGTTGTATTACAACTGGTGGCACATGCTCAGCTAGCCCTGGAGGGTTATCCTCAGCCCAAACTGTAGGAATTTCTTGAATTAATAATTTCTCCCATTTTCCTTCTGAAGTTTGGATAGGATTTTGAAAAAGCAGATACTCCTCACTTAATGAGCAGGTTATAGTTAGGGCCTTTGCAGGATTCCCCAATTCTAATGTAGGCATATCTCCAGAAAATGAAATAGTTGCCTGAAGTTTGCTTAAAAGGTCCTGTCCCAGCAACGGGAAAGGGCATTTAGGGATAACAATGAAAGAGTGAGTTACAGTTCCTCGTCCTATTTTTTTTTTTTTTTTTTTTTGGTACCGGGGATTGAACTCAAGGGCACTCGACCACTGGGCCACACCCCCAGCTTTTTTTTTTTTTTTTTTTTTGTATTTTATTAGAGACAGGGTCTCACTGAGTTGCTAAGTGCCTCATCATGGCTGAGGCTGGCTTTGAACTCGTGATCCTCCTGCCTCGGCCTCTCAAGTGCTGGGATTACAGGCGTGCGCCACGGCGCCCGGCCTCCTCGTCCTATGTTAACAGTCCGGTCTGTAGTCCATTTATACTTTTTAATTTCTCCTGTTGCCCCTTGCATTTCCATGGTTTCATTAGTGAGGGGTCCTATGGGCTTCTATAACACCAAATGTGAAGCTCCTGTATCTACTAGGAAATTTACAGGTTGGCCCCCAATTGAGAAAGTTACCATGGGCCCTTAAGAGCCTAGTTTGAAAGAGCCCTGGTCCCCCTATTTTTCTAAAGTTAAAACTGGTTTTGGCTGAGAAGCTCTGGCCTGTGGTCGGAGCAAGCTCTTCGGATTATGTTGGGGGCATTCATTTTTCCAATGTCCAATTTCTTTGCAATAAACACACTGGTTTTGTAGCAGGGAAGACCGCTTTTTGTCTCTGTTGTATGTGGTCTGCCTTTGTCTAGGATTGGAGGTTTCAGAAGCCTGTAATGTGGCCACTGTGGCCCTGTTTACTTTCTTTATCAGTAGATCATCTCGGCTATCTCTATTTTCAAACACCTTTTGGGCTATTTTCAATAATTCCGACCTGGTTTTTCTTGCAAAGCCATCTATCTTTTGAATCTTTTTACGGATGTCTGGGGCTGACTGAGTCACAAAAGCCAGATTAATCACCTTGAGGCTTGTCGGGTCCTCAGGGTCTATAGGAGTATATAGACGGTATGCCCCCAGGAGGCGCTCGAGAAACGCTGAAGGCGACTCATTTGGCCCCTGTTTTACATCTGCTACCTTCGAAAGATTTGTGGGTTTTCGAGCTGCCCTTTTAAGGCCCTCTAATAGAGTCTGGTGGTACTCACTGAGTGCTCTCCTACCTTCAGTTGTCCCATAGTCCCAGCTTGGTCTTCTCCTAGGTAAAGCTCGTTCAATCACTTCTGTTTTTTCGTTGCTTGTAAGAGCGCTTATCCCAGGCAGCGCTTTAGCCGCTTCTGCCAGGATTTGCTCCCTTTCCTCTGTAGTGAAGAGAGTATGGAGAATCTGTTGACAGTCATCCCAGGTGGGGAGGTGATTAAAGAAAACGGAATCAACCAGAGAAATCAAGGAACTAGGATCCGTGCTAAAAGGGGGATTCTGGTTTTTCCAGTTATAAAGGTCTGTTGTGGAAAATGGAACATACACGTAGCGACCTTCTGGAATCTGGCGGAGAGGAAGAACGGGGGCCAGAGTTGGCTCCACTTCAGGGATATTAATAGAAATGGAGCCGGCAGGTCGGCCAGGGGAAGCAACTGAGTCAGGCCTTCCATAAGGGTGGCCCTGTCGGGTATGGGGAGGAGAAAGAACAGGGGCTGGCTCCTTTGGGAAGACTAGAGTTGGAGGAGTGGTTGAGTGGGGCGATTGAGGAAGCGGTTGAGGGGAGGGAGAGGGAGATGGTGGAGTAGTTAGTGGAGCAGCTGCGACTGCACCCGCGGCAGGAGGATAAAGAGGAGCCGAAGTATATGGGGGAAGGAGGGAATGCTCCAGAGAGTCCTGTAGGACAGGGTTCTTAGTGGATTTATGGTTTGTGTTTGAGGGACCCTGGGGAGTTCTCCCAGCCACAACCAGGGCTTGCCCTCCCTGTCTGTTCCAGACCATCCAAACCTTCATCCAGGCGGGAGAATTAGTTGTTGCTTCTGCCCAGGGTAGAATATATCCTATTTGATCTGGGTGGCCAGGATTACCAAGAGTGATGTTAGATATAGCCCATGCCACTTGGGGATCAAAGGTGCCCTCAGGGGGCCAGCCGACTCTGAAGGTGGGCCATTTTACCTCACAGAATGTTCGGAGGCGTTTCTTGGTGATGGGATAATTATAATCCTGCTTAACAAAATGGAGATAAAGTTTGTCAAATTCCTTAAAACACAGTTCAAAGGAGTATCAGGCTTACTTGTCTTATTACCCATGTTATTTAATTTTCTTACATTTACAACAGAGAAGATACACAATGAGAAGGCAGAAAACAAAAACAAAAAAAAAAAACAGAACACAGGACAATACACAAAAGAACAAGAACCAGGCGCCAAACCAACCAGGGAGCAGTGCAACGTCTTGCTAATGCTCCGGACAGGAGTGCGTATGTGCCTCGTCAGACACCTCTCTGTCCCCAGTGGGAATTCCCAACCAGAACCAGAAAGCAGTGCGACCTTTCGCTACTGCCCTGGACAGGAGTGTATGTGCCTCGCCAGGCACCTCACTGTCCCCAGAAAAGATCTCAAAACCAGATACCAGATGTTACTAGGGCGCCACTTACCTGTGGAGGTCCCCCCACCCCCACTGTATGCTTGCTAATTTTTTTGATGCGGCAGTTCACTCCAGTAGTCCGAAGGACTGAAGGCACACCCTGGGGCCTTGGAACATCTCAAGGTATGCACCCCCTAGGGTGGCACTCCACCCTGGAGTCCCAGAGCGAAGGTCTGGCTTCAGAATTTGTAGTGGTCTGAATCTCGCTGCGGCCTCCAAAAATGTTGATCCAAGACGCAAAGAAAAGACCACCAACTCCAATTTTAAATTAAAGCAAGCTTATATTGTATGCACACAAAGAGAGCTGGCCAGTGGCTGCCCCTCCCAAACACTGGGCTTGGGGTCAGCCCCGCTCTCAGGGAAGACAAGGTTTTTATAGTTCAAAGAGTTACAAAAAATCTTGGGAACTTACAGCTAACAAGGTCAGACATGTGTAATTCAAAAGCACGTAGCAAACTAATAATCTACATGGCATTGCATTCCAAGGGAGGGGGTATAGTCAAACCCCACATCAAAAGTTTATGAGGCACCGTTAGTTTTAGAGAGAGAGTTGTTATCTGGTCAAGGAAAGCCAGGCCTGAGTGAGCTCAAGGCCGGGGCATGAATGCCAGACAATTTAAAACATCAAAATAAGCTCAAGCCAAATAGGAATCCTAGCATTTCATAGAAAACTGAAGCGGGCTTTTCATAACTTTTTGACAGGATGGCTCTCGGTCTTAAGATGGAATTAGGCTGGTTTATCAACCTAAGGAAATGGGGTAGGAATTCGCTATTCTATTCCAGCATGGAGTGTCACTGCGTGTTTTCCCTTTAAGAACCAAAAAAAAAAAAAAAAAGAGAGAGAGAGAGAGAGAGAGAGAGAGAGAAACAGAAGAAAGAAGAAAAAAACAATAAACATTAGGGGAATGCATATCAGATCCATATGATATGCTACTTCATACCCACCAGAATGGCTCTAGTCAAAAATACATATAGTAATTAGTGTTGATGAGGATGTGGGGGAAATTGGAATCCTCACATGCAGCTGGTGGGAAGGCTGCAGCTGCTTTAGAAAATGCCCTGGCAGTTCCTCAAAAGGCTTAAAAGAAACTTAGATGACCTGTCAGTTCTGCTCCTAGCTATATGCTCTAGAGAATTAGTAATATAAGTCTACCCAAAAACTCGCATATGAAAGTTCAAGGCAGTATATTTCATAACAGCTACAAAATTGTAACAACCCATATGGCCATTAAACAAAATGTAGTATACCCATAAAATAAAACATAGTTCAACAACAACAATAGTAACAATAAAATTGAACAACAGTAAAAATGAAATGATTCTCCAACATGGATATATGTCAAAAATGTTCCCCAAAATGACAACCTGATGCCATTTATGTGTCATTAATTACTGCACAGCCAAAAAAGTGATCAGGAAATTCCCCCTCTGAAGGTTGATGTCATTTCCTCTGTCTATGCTTGAATTTTTTCTTTTTTAAATTTTATTTTTAGGTACTGCATTAACTATTTAATGCTGTTTTTTATTTTATTTTTTAGGCCCCTGGTTTGATATGTATTTAACTGCTCGAGATTCCATTGTTCTGAACTTTAATCCATTTATGGCATTCAATCCTGATCCAAAATCTGAGTATAATGACCAGCTCACCCGGGCGACCAACATGACTGTTTCTGCCATCCGGTTCCTGAAGACACTCCGGGCTGGCCTTCTGGAGCCAGAAGTATTCCACTTGAACCCTGCCAAAAGTGACACAAATACCTTTAAGAGACTCATACGCTTTGTGCCTTCCTCTCTGTCTTGGTATGGGGCCTACTTGGTCAATGCATATCCCTTGGATATGTCTCAGTATTTTCGGCTTTTCAATTCAACTCGTTTACCCAAACCCAAGCGGGATGAACTCTTTACTGATGACAAGGCCCGACACCTCCTGGTCCTAAGAAAAGGACATTTCTATATCTTTGATGTCCTAGATCAAGATGGGAACATCGTGAGCCCCTCAGAAATCCAGGCACATCTGAAGTACATTCTCACAGACAATAGCCCTGTGCCCGAGTTTCCTCTGACATACCTGACCAGTGAGAACCGAGATGTCTGGGCAGAGCTCAGGCAGAAGCTGATACATGGGGGCAATGAGGAGACCCTGAGGAAAGTGGACTCCGCTGCCTTCTGCCTCTGCTTAGATGACTTTCCCATTTCAGACCTTATCCATTTGTCCCACACCATGCTACATGGTGATGGTACAAATCGCTGGTTTGATAAATCCTTTAACCTCATTGTGGCCAAGGATGGCACTGCCGCTGTCCACTTTGAGCATTCTTGGGGTGATGGGGTTGCAGTACTCAGGTTTTTCAATGAAGTGTTTAAAGACAGCACTAACACCCCTGCCATCACTCCCCAGAGCCGGCCAGCCATTACAGACTCTTCCGTCACTGTGCAAAAACTCAACTTCAAATTGAATGATGCCTTAAAGGCTGGAATCACTGCTGCAAAGGAAAAGTTTGATGCTACCATGAAAACCCTCACCATTGACTGTATGCAGTTTCAGAGAGGAGGCAAAGAATTCTTGAAGAAGCAGAAGTTGAGCCCCGATGCAGTGGCCCAGCTGGCTTTCCAGATGGCCTTCCTGCGGCAGTATGGGCAGACAGTGGCCACCTACGAGTCCTGCAGCACCGCAGCATTCAAACATGGCCGCACTGAGACCATCCGCCCAGCCTCCATCTTCACAAAGAGGTGCTCTGAGGCCTTCGTCAGGGAGCCCTCTAAGCACAGTGCTGGCGAGCTTCAGCAGCTGATGGCCAAGTGCTCCAAGTACCACGGCCAGCTGACCAAAGAAGCAGCAATGGGTGAGGCAGGGGTGGGGAGTATGCCCTCATGTCTGTTGCCCTCTGTGCCTGGGCAAGACTCAGTAACATCCCCCACATCTGATTTGTACCCCGTCCCTAGATTTAATTCACCTGACTACTCCCAAAATGATGTTTTTTCCCCTATCCTAGCAGTCTGAAGAGCCAGCCCAGCCACTAGGGATCAGAATGTTCTCATGTCCTAAGCAGGGATGTGGAAATGCATCTAACTTTCTTCTCATTTAAAGTCACTTTCAACTGTGAGTCACGATTCTTCTTTTTCTATTAGACTCCCTTTCAACAATTGAGAATTTCTAAGCCCCCAGCTCCCCCTCACTTTACCTCAGATGTAAGGTGTTAACTCCCTGGAAATAGATCATCTCAGAAGCGCTTTGTAGATTGAAGTGTCATCTTTTCACCTTTTTGTGATAAGATTGAAAACCTGGAAAGGATGTGGAGGATGTTGAATCTTTTCCATGTAGCTATAAAGTCCTAGAACTGAAAGGGACCTCCAAGACCTAGTTTTTCCTTTCTCCATTTTGTAGGCAGGAAGCTGAGGCCACTGGCCTTGTGTTACACAGAAAATATGTAGTAAGGCTGAAATAGAACCCTGGCCAAAAATCCTTTTTTTGTTGTTTTTTTTTGTTTTTTGTTCTACTCACTTAATCTTGTCTTTTACATGTGAATTGGACTTTGAGTTTTGTCTTGTTTTTTGGTTTGTGTGTGTGGTGGTGGTGGTGGTGGGGGGCGGTTACTGGGAATTGAACCCAGGGCCTTGAATATGCTAACACATATTTTCCACTGAGCTACATACACCTCTAGCCCCCTATCTGAAGTTTTTGAGTCTATGGCTTTCTTCACATACTATATTGACTGACTAAATTGATTCAGAATTTTTAAAACCATGCTTTCATTCTAGGCTCATTTTTAGCTCAGCTATTGACAGCTGAAAATATATTTTAAAATAATTTAAGGTAGGTGCAGTGGTGCACTCCTATAATCCTACTGACTTGGGAGGCTGAGGCAGGAGGATTGCAAGTTCAAGGCCAGCCTTGGCAACTTAGTGAGGTCCTGAGCAACTTAGAGAGATTCTATATCAAAATAAAAAATTTTTAAAAATGCCTGGGGATGTGGCTCAGTGGGTTCAATTCCTGGTTTAAAAAAAAATTTTTTTTTTTTTAAATATTCTGGAATGAGGGGTTGGGGTTGTGGCTTAGCAGTAGAGCATTTGCCTAGTACGTGCGCAGCCTGGGTTTGATCCTCAGCACTTTGTGTACAACTAAAGTGCTGAGGATCAGCATTGTGTACAACTAAAACAAATAAATAAATATTTAAAAAAAATTTTTTTTTAAATTTTGGAATGAGCTGCTGTGAAGGTTAGTGAGCTGGAGATATACATGCAGAGGTAGAGAGACCCTTCTTCTACTTTACAGACTGCTCTTAAGGGGGAATTCCTATCATGGCTGGGAGGTTTGCCTAAGTTTCTTTCCAGTTCTGAGATTCTGAGACTCTTGTTTTTCCATTTTGTCTCTGACAGGCCAGGGCTTTGACCGACACTTGTTTGCTCTGCGGTACCTGGCGGCAGCCAAAGGAATTGTCCTGCCCGAGCTCTACCTGGACCCTGCGTATGAACGGATAAACCACAACATCCTGTCCACCAGCACGCTGACCAGCCCAGCAGTGAACCTTGGTGGCTTTGCCCCTGTGGTCCCTGATGGCTTTGGCGTTGGTTATGCTGTTCACGACGACTGGATAGGCTGCAATGTCTCCTCCTACCCAGGACGCAATGCCCGGGAGTTTCTTCACTGTGTCGAGAAGTCCTTAGAAGATATATTTGATGCCTTAGAAGGCAAATCCATCAAAACTTAACTTCCAGGTAGATGGAAAGGCCTCCATTACTTTCTCCTCATGAAAATGGAGGGCCACATAGCCAATAGGTGCTATCCTGTGCCTAATGAAACTATCATGGGCCTGAGCAACCAGTGCTGTAGGCTTGAGCTCTGAGATCATGATTTTAAAGCTAAATGTGTCATTTCTGATTGGGACTAGATCACAAGAGACAATGAGAGATTTCAATTTCAAGACCCTCTGATCAAGAGATTGGGTTTAAAAAACTAACTCAGGTCCATTTATTGTTTAAGCAGAAATAAAATTTAATTGTTGCTTAGAGATGGTTCCTCTTATTATTAGTAGCGTTTTTTGGTTTTTGTTTTGTTTTGTGGTGCTGGGGATTGAACCCAGGGCCTTGTGCATGTGAGGAAAGCACTCTACCAACTGAGCTATATCCCCAGCTTTTTTAAAAATCTCTATTTCCCACAAAGAACTTCCCAATAGTAAGTTCAGGAAGCAATAAGTTCCCATTGGCTCCTGGCTCCTCAGGTGCTATGGGAAACACTTTCATCCTCTGTAAACTTGCCCCTTTCTCTTGGGCAAAAATACTCTTCATTTTTCTAAGGAGTGAACTGCTCTGCTTGATTCTGGCAGGCCTGCTGCAATAAAGGATCTTTCCATGGATGTAAGGACTGCTATTTGACTCTTTTTTGGACCAAATGAGGATTTATGATGGGCATGTGTAATCAGTTTGTAATCAGTTTGAATTTGTAATCAGTTAAGTGTGAGTGAGAATTGTGGCCTCAGGTAGCAGACATAAGTCTGCATTTTACAGTAGAGAACCTTTCCTCTGAGTGAAATGAGTATAGGTTTTTTTTCCTTCCATTACTTGTTAGAATGCTGCTGGAACTTGAAAGGAAGGGCATTTTTATCTCATTTTTTGAAAAAGAAGGGATTTTGTTTGTGTTAATCTTACCGCATACCCAATGGCTTCTCAGTGAGTTTCAGATACAGATGGGATTTGAATTCTGGTATAGGTTGGTCACAAATCATTTTCAGTATGTTATGTCACTTAATCCTCTTTATAGTTCCTATAGAGTGGGACTGTTTATAAGGATTACCTCTAACAACATAGGTAAAGCACCTGGCACAGAGTCAAAAGTTTAGTGTGTGTTTTGTTGCTGTTTTGTGATGTCTGCTGCTTCTCTTCATTCCCTAGTAAGTGATGACCCCACTTGAATAGTGAGGTCCCCATCACATTAGCTCTTAATACCAACACCTGGGCTGAATCTTGCAGGGCTAAAAAATTTTATCAGTGTGTATTATATTCAGGATGAATATTTGTTGGGTGCACACAGGCCTATCATGGTGCTCAGCATTCCTCTTTACAACTCCCTTTCCACACTTCCTTCTTGTCTTGGACTCGTATGATGAAAGGTTCTAGAATGATAGCTAGCATGGCAAAGACTCATAGTGGCAAAGACATTTAACCATTAGGCCTCAACCCAGTTGGGGTTCCCACACAAGTCTTGTGCATTTGTAAAGCTCTTCCCTGTGCATCAGCTGATTTGATCCCCTCAACTCTGGGGTGGGTAGAAATTGTTATTCCCATTTTACATACAGGAGGTAGATGGCTTGGAGAGGGGGGCTCTTATCTACAGTCACTTAGTTGTAGAACCATAACAACTCTCCTGATTCATTGTTCTATGTGCTATCATGTTTGTTTAATCTAGGTTGCCAGTAATTGCATCTTTTATTTTTAAGTTTAAAAAATTTTTTTAGTTGTAGATAGACACAATACCTGTATTTTATTTATTTTTATGTGGTGCTGAGGATCAATCCTACATTTGTGCTAGGCAAGTGCTCTACCCCTGAGTTACAACCCTAGTAATGGCATCTTACACTGGCTGTTCTCCTGATTCAGGAGAGTGAGCCTTGTTCAATTAGCTGCTCCTGTCCCTGAAGTGGCTCTCCTGTAGAGCCACTCATGCAAGGACAGATCTCGAGGAAGTCAGCAGGCTCTGTCCAAGTGGCTTTCTGTCTTCATGACTCCTGGACAGGTACCAGGCATCTCCAGTCCCACAGCTGCAACAGCCTTCCTTGAGCTTCTTTTGAGGCATCCCAAAGGCCCCCAAACTGAGATTTAAAGATATCATGTGGCTTATGTATAAAAAATCCCAGCAATAATTTTTTTTTTCTTTGATACCAGGGATTGAACTCAGGGGCACTCAACCACTGGGCCACATCCCCAGCCCTTTTTTGTATTTTATTAGAGACAGGGTCTCACTGAGTTGCTAAGTACCTCGCCATTGCTGACGGCTGGCTTTGAACTCATGATCCTCCTGCCTCAGCCTCCCAAGTGCTGGGATTACAGGTGTGTGCCACCACGTCCAGTCTTCCCAGCAATAATTGATGTATATTTCACATATGATAATCTATCTATTTAAAGTGCATTATTTATTTTTAGTATATTATACACAACCATCAGCATAAACAACATTTTCTGATTTTCCCAGAAAGAAACCCCATACTCATTAGAAGTCAGTCTTTTCCCCTAACCTTTTAACACCCCCCAAGCCCTAGAAAATCACAAATGTACTTTCTGTTAATAGGTTTTTCTTTTCTGAACATTTTATATAAATGGAATCATGATGTGTGTGGCCTTTTGATTGGTCTTGTTCACTTAGCATAATGTTTTCAAGGTTCATCCATGTGGTGGCATGTATCAGTACTTTAAAAAATTCTATTGTATGGCTATACCATTTGTCAGTGGATAGATATTTGGGTAGTTTATACTTCTTGGCTATTGAATAATGCTGCTATGAACAAGTTTTTATGTGGATATATGTTTTCATTCTCTCAGGTACATATCTAGGAGTGGAATTGCTGGCTTTTGTAGTAACTCTGCTTATTTGAGAAATAGCCAGAACATTTTTTTCTTTTAATACTGGTGATGAACCCCAGGCATGTTCTACTCCTGAGCTATGTCCCCCACTCGTTTTATTTATTTTTGAGACAGGGTCTTGCTAAGTTGCCCAGGCTGGGCTTGAACTTGGGTTCCTCCAACCTTGACCTCCTGAATAGCCAGACTTTTGCAACATTATATATTCCCATCAGTCTGGAATGATTCTAGTTTCTCCCTATCCTTACCAACACTTGTTATCATCTTTTTTTTTTTTTCCTTTTTCTTTTTTTTTTTTTTTTTGCAGTAGTGGTGTTTGAACCAGGTTGCTTTACCACTGAGCCATATCCTTAGCCCTTTTTAATTTTTTTTATTTTGAGACAGGGTCTCACTAAGCTGCTTAGGGCCTTGCTAAGTTGCTGAGGCTGGCCTTGAACTTGAGATCCTTCCGAGTCACTAGGATTACAGGCATGTGCTACCATGCCTGGCCCCAACTGTTTTTTAAATACTTATTTTGAGGGCTGGTGTTGTAGCTCAGTGGTAGAGTACTTGCCTAGCATGTGTGAGGCACTGGGTTTGATCCTCAGAACTACATAAAATTAAATAAATAAGCGGGTATGGTGGCACATGCCTGTAATCCCAGCACTTGGGAGGCTGAGGTAGGAGGATCGTGAGTTCAAAGCCAGCCTCAGCCATGGCGAGGCACTTAGCAACTCAGTGAGACCCTGTCTCTAATAAAATATAAAAAAGGGCTGGGGATGTGGCCCAGTGGTCGAGTGCCCCTGAGTTCAATCCCCAGTACAAATAAATAAATAAACAAACAAACAAACAAAATAAAGGTATCATGTCCCTCTACAAGTAAATAAATAAATAAGACAGGGTCTCACTAAGGTGCCCAGACTAGCTTCAAATTTGTAATCCTCCTGCCTTAACCTCCTGAGTAGCTGTGCTTACAAGCTTGTGCCATAGTGCCTGGTTCATCTGTATTTTTTTTATTATAGACATTCTGGTGGGTGTGAAATGGTATTTCATTTCAGTTTTTATGAACTTACATTTTTTTGTCTCAAACTTACTGTCTCACTCTCCAGTGCATTCCCATTGCTACTACAGACAGTGATTTTTCTCATGTACAAATCTGGTCATCTCCCTGCTTAAAATCCACTGATGGTTTTCCTTTATGCTTGGAAAGAAGTTCATACCTGCAATGTGACAACTGATGCCCAGAGAGAGATTGGCCCTGCCAATCTGCTCTGTTCAGTCTTACCCTTAACAGCTTACACTTCCTCAGGGACACAGGGCCATTGGCTCCCTCCCTGCCTTTTTGGCTATCTTCTGCTCAAAATTCAGGTTCCAGCTAGACTCACCTCCTCTAGGAAATCTTCCTGGCCCGACCCCTCCAAGACTGAATTAATTAGTACCCTTCCCTTGTGCCCAAAGCATTCTGACCTGACCTTTGACAAGTACTATTCTGTTTCTGCAACCATCCTCAATGCTAGATTAAGGGACCCCATGGGCTCGACACAATGTGGGGCTCATGAAATATTTGTAAGAATGA
Source organism: Tamias sibiricus (assembly GCA_025594165.1). Lineage (NCBI taxonomy): Eukaryota > Metazoa > Chordata > Mammalia > Rodentia > Sciuridae > Tamias > Tamias sibiricus. Next base: position 46,534,718 of record CM046658.1, read on the forward strand.
CTGACTGAATATCCCACCCAAAGCCCAGTATTGTGGTTGTCTGCTTAATAGGGTGAGGAACATGCATCCCCTGTCCCTGTAGTCCAGCACTGTGTGGTACATCAGACAGCAGGGTGGTGATTAGTACTTAGCTATAGGATCTGGAGCTTGGCAGGAGAGAGTGAACCACAGGGCTACAATTAAGTGTAGAGCATACTCTGCAGTGGCCACTGTACCTGGCTTGTTTTTGTTTGTTTTGTGGTACTGTGGATTGAGCTATATTCCCAGCCTCTTTTATTTTGAAACAGCATCTAATTGTCCAGGTTGGTCTCAAACTTGTGATTCTTCTGCCTTAGCCTCCTGAGTAACTGGGATTATAGTCATGTGCCACCATGCCCAAATAATTTTGAGACAGGATCTTCCTAAATTGCTAAGACTGGCCTTGAATTTATAATTTTCCTATTTTAGCCTGCTGAGTAGCTGGGATTATGGGCATGCACCATCACACATGACTATTGTGCAATTTTTTAAAAAATTTTTTTTTAGTTGTTGATAGACCTTTATTTTATTTATTTATACGTGGTGCTGGGAATCAAACCCAGTGCCTCACACATGCCAGGCAAGTGTGCTACCACTGAGCCACAGCCCCAGGCCCTATTGTGCAATTTTAAATCTTTTCATTTGAATAAAAAATAGCCATATTACTCTAGCATCTTCAGGGAAGAGGCAGGGTGGTAGGTATTAGTTACCAGTAGATGCCAAGGAGGTCTAGTCAGTCTGAGTCTGATCCCATCTCCAGGGCACAGACACCTAGGCTCTGAGCTGCCTCCAAGTGGGTACTTGGTCATTAGAGACCTGCTCAGATTGTCTGCATTTCTAATCAAATCATAACTGCTTCCATTTGCTCCCATATACCAAACCCCTTTCATTGTGCTGAGCTCATCTGGAGTAGCAGAGGCTCTCAGGGAAGATGTGCCAATGAATGCATAGTTAGATGAAAAAAAAAAAAAAGGTGCCAGGAAAGCAAACCATGTCCAGTGCTGTGATTCCCTACAGCTTTCTGAAGGGCAAGCATGAAAGCAGCTCCTCTGGAGTCTTGAGCAACTAGCCAGCGAGAGGGCGTGGCCCAATGGTACTTGGCCTACTGAGGAATGGGGACAGCTCTGTGAAATGATTGCGGTGACTAGCCAGGCAGAGTCCCTAGGGCTTCTGCCCTCTCTGTAAAAAGCATAAATAAACATTGTACACAAGGCCTGCTGCCTCTTTACACATAGTCCTACTTAAGAAAAATGCTTTTTTCTGTGTAAACAATGGTTTTGTTGAAAAAATATTTTGTGCACAAGAAATGATTGTGCCTCTGGGCCTTGGGGCTGTGAGGTGGGCAGGTCACAGCAGGGCAAAGTCCCCAGCCACTGATCCAACATCTGGGCCTTGGGGTTGAGCTGCAGGGTCAGCTCAATGTTTCTGTCAGGTTTCAGAGCGTAGAAACGGAACACGTTGGCCAGGTCACGGGTCCCAGGAAAGCCAAGCCTCTCGTAGTCCTCAGGAGTTGTCTGGAAGCAGAGGGAGGCTGCTATGTCTGGCCTCCTCCAGTGCACCAAGGAGGCAGTAAGGATAGCCAGGTGGGCTAGGGATTTCCCATCTGCTTCACACAGAGCCGCTCTTGGCCTCTTTGTCACCAACTGAGGTCCTCAATACATGGTCACTTGAAAACGTTCTACAACAAAGATGAAGTTTGGAAACCACAGTTCCTCAAAAGCTGCCTGATTCGTCAGTGTAAAGACTGTTCAGGGTCATGAGATCTTAACTCATGAAAGCTTTTTGGCTCCTTCCAAATCAGAAGTCTGCAACATCACTTCCATGCCCAAAAGCCAGAGCTACTCTCCTTTCCCTCTCAAACTGAACCTTACCTCCTCAGCTCTTCACAGCCAACCCAGGCCTTTGTTGCTGTCTTTTTTTAAAAAAATAATACTTGGTGCTGGGTGCAGTGGCACACACCTATAATCCCAGCAATACAGGAGGCTAATGCAGGGGGATCACAAGTTCAAGGCCAGCCTCAGCAACTTAGTGAGAACTTGTCTCAAAATAAAAGGTCTAGAGATATAGCTCAAGGGTAGAGTGCCTCTGGGTCCACTCCCAGTTTCTAAATAAGCAAATTACACATGGCCACTTAGTGCACATTTTCTAGGCACTAGGCATTCTGCTAAGAAAGCCCTAACATCAATTATTTCATTTAGTCCTCACAAGAGCCCAAGGTGGATACTGTAATATATCCATTTGACAGATGAGGAAGCAGACAGACAGGGGTCAGGGCAGGTCCCAAGCTTCCATGTTGGTGGTCTTGAAGGCTGGAACCAGGATCTGAGACTGGGAACCCTGACCTGACCCTTCCCCACTGCTGCTCTGTAGGTGACTTGTCAGAACTTCTGTTTCCCAGATTTTCTTTAATGAGTAGGTCTTTTGTAATGCAAACAACAAACATTAGAAAGAAGTCACCCAAGGGTCTGGACAGGAAGCCTGAGGGTCAGTGGGGAGAGGAAGAGACAGGAATGCCTTCTGCTCACCCAGCCAGGCCAAGAGGGCCAGGGGTCAGGCCTTTCTATCCTCTCCACTTGCTCCCCTTCAACACATGTCCTACAAAGAAGCCCAGTGGGTCTGTGTCTTCAGCCTGCCTTGCCTAAGTTTCTACTGTCTCTTCTTTATGGAAACTTCTATCCTTGGTCAAAACACATAAGCCAGAAATTTCATTCTGGTCACACTTAGCTCTCAGGAACAGCACAACATATGTTAACCATGACAGTGGATTTAGATTTGCCTCACTCAGAGGATGGGGAGCCTAACTATTATTTCCCTAGACACCAAAAGGCCCCTTTGGGAGTCAAAAGGACCTGGCGAGGTTGTAGAATTGCCTGGCAGGGGCTGGAACCTCACCCGCCCCAGAAGGGAGGAGCCCACCTTAGCCTGGTGCACAATCTTGCCCTGGTGCTTGGTGAACAGGAAGGCATACTCCTCCGCGGTATGCCTGCAGGTGCTGAATCAGATGTTCTGCCCAATATATGCTCTGGCATCTCCATTAGGCTGAGCACCACAGGACCCAGGTCATTCATAGCCATACCATCCATGGGGATGTCACCCATGGGCAGGGCTGGGGGTTGGGTAAAGAGACATGCTGGCATGGTCAGAGCCCCTCTCTGGGAGGCTGGACTGGATTTCCCAGAGTTAGTTCACTGAGCACCTGCACATATCAGCACTGGTCAGTGTCCAGGTGTGGCGCCAGGAGCCCTTGGGTCCTTCCTCACCCAGAAAAAGGGATGCCTTTTCAGATCACCCAGGGGCCTGAGGGAATGGAGCCCAACTCAGAATCCCAGATAGGGTGAACTTCTCATGATAGTTCTCCAAACTCTAAAGGGTGGTACAGCGGGCCACTATGGGCACCAGACTCTGCTTGCCAGGTGGGCTGGGTTCCCTGGCAGTGCCTTTACCCTCACATGAGGGTAGTGGCATTCACACTCAGGGTGAAAAGGCCCCTCCCACTCTGGCCTCCACTGCATCCTGCTCTAATCCACTGACCAACTGGCAGAATGCAGGTTGCCTGAGGTTCCTTCCAAGCCAGGGCCCTTATTTACAGACTGGCTGACAGGCACAGAAAAGAGCAAGTGCTCCCACTGAAATTCACAACTGAACCCTATCATCCAAATCTTCATTTTTAAATTGTTTTTGTAATGCTGAGGATCAGGACCAGGGCCTTGCCTGGCTCTACCACTGAGCCATCCTCCCAGCCCCACTTCCTATCTTGAAGAAGTAACAATAACAGTGCTGCTCTCTGCGCAGTTGTCCAGTGGAGAAATCACCCATCAGTACTACCTGGTTGATTTCCTCACTGTCCCTGTGGACGTCAATGTTATGCCCATTTCACAGAATGGGAAGCCAAGGTCCCAAGAGGCTGTAAGACTTGTCCAGTCTCAGGCCCAATGTGAGGGAGCCAGGACTGGGACACAGAACAATCCAACAAGCCTGTTTTCCATTACGCCTGCAGCTTCACACAGTCAGCACTCTGCCTTGCTGTGCTTGTGGAAGGGCACTCACTTTGCAGATAGCTCTTCCCATCTGGGGCTCTCTGGGGCAAAAGTAGGAGAGATGTCTTGGCAATATTCTTCCTTCTCCCCTTTGCTGTCAAAGTGGCCTGTTGCCAGACTCCAAGCCATTAGCTTTCCTGAGCTTCTCCAGTCCACCGTGGACCACGTAGTGGAGGCCCAGGTGCTTGGCCAGATTGGCCAGCAGCTTTCCCTGTGGCTCCAAAACGGCCAGTTTCTTGGTGGCCATGAGGCCCAAGCTGGAGTGCTGCTGCCACGAGAGGCCCAGGATGGTGGTGGTGGTGTTGGTTGGAGAAAAATTCTATTGTTCAAAGAGAATACTTTTTTTTTTTTTGTACTGAAGATTGAACCCAGGGGCTTTACTACTGAGCTACATCCCCAGCTCTTTTCATGTTTTATTTTGGGACAGGTTCTCACTAAGTTGCTTAAGGCCTGCACCCAGCCTAAGATGACACTTTTTAAAAAACTGCTCAGGGATGATTTAAGAATCTCATGTTGAGAACCTTCACAGAATGTCCAAACAAGAGCCAGTAGTGATTTAGGACTCATGCAATCTCATCTTTCACTGTCCCCACTCTCAGTAGCTTTAACTTCTACCTGGATAGGACACTGCTGTTCTGGAGTGTGGGGCAGGGGATTTTTTGTGGTACTGGGAATTGAACCCACGGGTGCTTTACTAGTGAGCTACATCCCTGGCCCTTTTTGAGACAGGGTCTTGCTAAGTTGCCCATGCTGGCTTCACAGTTGGATCCTCCTGCCTCAGCCTCCCTAGTTGCTGGGATTACAATCATGTGCCACCATACCTAGCTGTGAAACTACATTTTATTTATCATTTAATATGTATGTCTAGGTCTAACTATGAGAGGTAGGGCCCAGACAAACCACCATTAATTGGACAAATCTCATCAAGTAACACTGTCACAGCTGAAGAAAATGAGGTCCTAAGACAGGAAGCACTCGGCCAGGGTTTACGGAGAGTCTATTGCTACATACTGCAGTACTAAAGTACACAAGATCACTAATCCTTGGAATTACTCTTTGAATACAGACTGAAGTAGGGTTCCAAACTTATTTTATTGCACAAAGTCTCTAACAACTGCCTCAGTGCCATTTATTGATGATTTAATAATTAACCTCATGAACGGCAACAGTATTCCTTAATCAATCTTCATACGTCAGTAGGTCTGTTAATCTACTGTTCACTGGTCTGTTTGCATATCAGTGCCAATACCATAAATGGCTTAATTGCCATTGCTTTATAAATACATTGTGATACTTGGTAGGGGAGGTCTCCTACCTCTGTCACACAGATTTCACAATTTTAAGTTCTAGTAAATAATTTAGATTTTCTTTTAAACTTTATTTATTCATTTTTTATGTGGTACTGAGGATTGAACCCAGTGCCTCACACATGCTAGGCAAGCGCTCTACCACTGAGCTACATACAACCCCAGCCCCAAATTTGAGATTTCAACTAGAATTTATAAACATTAATTGAAAATGAGCATCTTTTAAAAAAGAAAAAGAGCATCTTCATCATGTACTTTTTTAAAAAATATTTTTTAGTTGTCAATGTATCTTTTATTTTTATTATTTATTTACTTATATGTGGTGCTGAGGATCAAACCCAGGGCCTCACACATGCCAAGCAAGCGCTCTACCACTGAGCCAGAACTCCAGACCTCGTGTACTTTCAAGTCTTCCTATCCATTAATAGTAATATAGGTCTTCATTTACTTAGGCCTTAATACCCTTCAGTAAAGCTTTCCATTAAGGTCAAGAATCTCTTGACAGATTAACTCCTGTTACTCTGGGGGAAGTATCTTTTCTTGAACTATATTTTGCTTGTTAGTAGCATATTGAAATATGATTTCCCACTTTGACATTAAATCCAACAAGGTATTTTTTTTTTTTTTTTTTTTTTTTTTTTTTTTTTAGTTACTAAGTGGAAAGTCATAGTCTGTGAAATATTGAGTTGATTCTTTCTATCCTTTCACTTTACTTTTTTTTTTAGTACTGGGGATTGAACCCAGGGGTACTAACCATTGAGCCATTTCACCCAGCCTCTTTTTTTAAATTTGAGGCATGGTCTTGGTAAGTTGCTTAAGGCCTCACTAAATTGCCAAGGATGGCTGGAACTTGTGATCCTCCTGCTTCAGTCTCCCAAGTTGCTGGGATTACAGGTGTGTGCCACCATGCTCAGCCTTTCACTTTACTTTCTAAATTGTCTTATAGTGGTGGAATCTCCAGCACAATAAACAGACATAGTGATTGAGGACATCCTCATATCACCCTGACATAGTGATTGAGGACATCCTCATATCACCCTGACAAAGTATAATACTTCAAACATTTATAAATGGTAAAACATGGCACTTGTTTTAGGTTTTCTGTTGATACCCTTTGTGAGGTGAGGGTAGCTCCCTTTTATTCCTAGTTTGCTAAGAGCTTTTTGTTTGTTGTTAAATGGGTATTAAATTTTACTGAATATCTTTTCTGTACCTATTGACAATCTATTTCATTTTTCCTTTAATCTGTTAGACTACTTGGGTTTATCTACCTCCTGAAAGATGGTAATTTAAAATATAAAGAAAATCTTGAGGTTCCTTTAGACTTTTGAATTTACATACTAGACGGTACAGACTGAAAACAAGAAAGGTTGGTTCCCCAGCCCAATCTTGTCTTTGCTTCCAGGTAAGACAGCAGACTGGACTCAGTGGGTGGGGCTGGCTGAGGAGGCCTGAAGCCTTGCTGTCAGGTACAGAAGAGTCCAGGGAACAGGGAACACAGGGAACCAATGCTGAAAGGTAATAAGGTAGGCACCTCCTCACTACCTCTAGACATGGCTAGCTATCCTTGAAAACAGAATGCCCTTTCTAGAGCCCTACAACCAGTTTGGGTGTTGGCATACTCTTTCCTATTCTCAGGAAGTGAGAAACAGACACTAATTTGTTTTTCCGAAGAATTCTAGGCTCCAGAACACTGGGGGAAAAAAAAATGGGTCTCTGGCAACAGGTATTCCCAATGGTGGGTTCAGAGGGAAAGCATGAGCATCCACATGGCCTAGCAGGACACTTAACAACCTTGTCAGCTGTGTGGATATTTGGCCCAAGAACCAGGCCCAAGAGGCTTAGCAGGTTCTGACTACTGTCTTTACAATTTCAAAGGATTGCCTGGGGGCAGACACATAAGTATGGCCACATGAGTACCAGACCAGCAAGAGTTGTTTTGGGGAGCATAGAGGCTGACTTAGAACAAGAAAGAACTTTCACACCTTTCCAGATGGGCTGTGGTGCCCCATCACAGCGAGGGAGCTGAGACCTGATGACCGTCAGTCAGGAATTCTGTGTGCAAGAAGTGGGCTGCTGGAATGTGAAGAGACTCTAGCTAACAGAGATTCCTGGGTTTATCTGAGAGCCAAGCTGGTCAATGCAGGGCTTTGACACAGGACTGCTAAGCTTGTGGCACCATTTCACAGGCTTCCCTGCCCTCTATGTCACTGGCCTTGAGACCTTTGATCCTCTGGGTTGACCTGCCCACTTTCCAAAAGCTGGAGAGCCCCTGGAAACTATGAATTCCTGTATCTTTGGCAATTTGGAGCAAGGGCAGGGATTTAAACTGTAGGAAGTTGCCAGAAAGCAGTCAGAGACCTTCAGTGTGAATTCTTCTTTGTGGAGAGAATGGTTGCTCCCTGACTCTACCCTCACACACGGATGTGGTACAACAGGGGCTTTATTGATGCAGCTTGGGAACTAAGACAAACCCTAGCATGCAGGTTGTGAGGGCTCTCTACAGCAACCAGGAGATGAGGGATGAAGGAGTTAGTCTCCATGGGTGCTGCTGCTTGGGGCACTTTTGTTTCCTCTTATTCTTAAGACCAAGTGTGTAGTAGGAAGAGAGTTCAGCACTTCACAAACTGGTGGGTGACCTCGTAGATTCCCACAGACTCCTGAGCCTTCTCGTCATAGTCAGTCCAATCCTATAAAATAAGAGAACAGAGTTGGTCTCTCAAGGAAGACAGTGTGGAGAGTGGATAACAGGGACTTATGAGGACCCAATCAGGCTCAGACTCAGATATTCATGAACATGTATGACCCTAAACAGAGACAAGCAGCTTAGGACTAAACTTTAGCTCCTCCAGCTTTGTGATTATGGGTAAGTTACTTAACTTCTCTGCACTTCAGTCCTCTTCCTTAAAAGAGAGAGAGAGAGAGAGAGAGAGAGAGAGAGAGAGAGAGGATAATAGACTTCAGATTGAATATTCAAAGACTCAAATTAGGAAATACATGTTAAAGCACTTAGCACAATGGCTGGCACAAGGAGGAACTCAGTAAATGCCAGCTACTGTTGTTAATAGGTGCTATGCAGATGGAATGAAGTGGGTTTTTTTGTTGTTGTTTCTTCTCTTGATTTGGGTCGGGGTCTCACTAAGTTGCCCATGCTGGCCTTGAACTCCCGGGCTCATGTAGGCCTCTTGCCTCAAGGCCTGAGCACAACTTCATCTGCAGCATAATATGTCTAGCAATACAGATGATTACTTGTTAGGCTCTATAAAGTCACTACAAACAGTAAATTAATTAATACTGAACTAGTGCTCCCAGTGGAAATACAGGGTTAAGGTCCTATGAATCTCTGGTCACATTTTCATCAACCGATCAATAATTTTGTTTTACCTGTGTTTTATTTCTATTTAAAGACATGTTTTTAAATATTTATTGTTGATTCATTAACATGGAGTTCAGAGCCAACAACACTGTAACCCATGCTTTGACAAACTTTATCCAATTTCTCCATGAAGCACATTTCAGATTTCTTGCATGTAGAAACTAGACAGCATAACAGCAGTACACTTGTGACTATTTAAACAGCAAAATCACCTACAAAAAGCACAAAATGTAGAACCAGCTTTCCATTGATAAGCCTTGTTCACCAAAAGGAAAATTCTCATCAGGTGCCTTATAGCACCTTTCTAGGTCTCCAGGCTACACACCTTCTCTTGCAGATTAATGTCTCTGAAGATTGTCCCTGATTCCACACCCTCAGCAGCAAACCCAGCCTGCAGGGGACAGGAAAGCAACAATTAGTCAGGAGGAAAAAAGGCATTGGGTTTGCCTGTGAAGACTGGACATGGAGCTGGCTTTTCTAGCAAAGACTTTGGGATGGAGGACAGAGATGGAGCTGTTCTCGAATAGCTAATGTTTCTAAGACCTGGCAGTTGCTTCAGGATTAAGTCTGTTTTGTCTAAAATACAGCCCTGGACAGAAGGCAAGAGGAGTGGGGTGAAACTCTTCTACTACCCTAATTGCTGAGCAGCCCAGGGCATGTCACCCCTCTTTCTGGACTTTAGTTTTCTTATTTATGAATGGGAGTGACAATATTATCTCTTCTGCCTTATGTCACAGATTTGTTGTGAGGTAAATATGCTGTACAAATAAATAGTGATAAACACTGGCTCTGGAGTCAGATAGACCTGGGTTCAAATAACAGCGCCAGTGCTTACTAACTGTGTGACCCTGGGCAAGCTGCAAAATCTCTTAGGATCTTTCCTCCTCTGAAAAATAGGATGAATCATTTCATAGGGTTAATTATGATGATTAATTATGATGATTAATTATGTAACATGTGAAAGTGAGGGGCCTGGTGCCCAGCAGATAGAAGGCATTTAATAAGTGACAATTAGAGTCTTAGAACAGCGACTTCCTAGTTCACAGCCTCTATATGAAACTAAGTTATGTTGTCAATTCTTATATCTGCTTCCCAAAGATACAGGTTCCCTGTAAAGACACACACATACCTGGGGCTGGAAATCAACTGGTTCAAGGCCCCGGCACTCAAACTCTACTATCGTCTTGAACTTCTCATTGTCTTCAGCCTAGAAAGAAGTATGTTGGGCTGGGGTTGTGGCTCAGTGGTAGAGTGCTCTAGTGCGTGCGCGGCCCAGGTTCGATCCCCAGCACCACATAAAACAAAATGCATTGTATACAACTAAAGCAAATAAATAAATATTAAAAAAAAAAAAAGAAGTATGTTGAGGAGGTAGGCTCATCTTGGCCCTAAAGATGACCCCATGGCTCCTGTCCTTCCTGCCATGTGGGCTCTTACTGCCCTATGAGCCTAGAATGGGACCCTGAAACAAATCAGTTCCTTCTGAAAGAACCCTGCCTTGGGCACGGCTCCCCATGGGAACTTCTGTGGACATGGAGGCCAGCAAAGAGTATGGATTCTGTGGTCAGCCTGTCTGGATGTGAGGCTGAGCTCTGCCTCTCTTCCCCTCTGGGCATAATATTCATGAACTATCAAATGCAGCTGAGGAAACCTTTACAGGCTGATAATGAGAATTTTAAATATGTATAAAACGCCTAGCACAGGACCTAACACTATACTCAAAAAGTGGTAGACATGGGCTGGGATTGTGGCTCAGTGGCAGAGTGCTTGCCTAGCATATGTGAGGCACTGGGTTCAATTCTCAGCACTGCATATAAACAAATAAAATAAAGGCCTGTTGACAACTAAAAAAATATTTAAAAAATAAAGTGGTAGATAACATTATCACTACTGAAAATATGAACAAGAACAAGAACATCCAGATCATGCAAATAGTCCCAGTACACTTAGCCATAACCTTTCACTAACCATCCATAACACTGCAAGGGCAGATGTCTGCCTTAAAGCCTTTGAAATGGGATGTGTGTATAAAGGGCACACCTATTTAAGGGTGGGCAGCCAGGAAATTCATGCCTATCTGACTCACAGGGCTCAGAGACCCAAGTCCCATGCCCACATATTCACTTTCATCCTGTCATTTACTGTAAAACCATTTCTTGCACTCCAACCATATGTGTAGCACTGTGAGGCAATTCTGTTGAGCCTTGTTTTGTTGTTTGCTGGTCTGTATCTTCTGCTACATTATGATTTACTTGAGAGTAAGTCCTCATTTAATAGTTCTCTTTATGTTTGGAGCAATGTGAAAATTGGACATGATTCAAATATTTTAAATAAATACCAAGTAAGAAAAGGATGAATACAAATAACTACCTTTAAAAACAGACCCAAGGCAAACCCCACCCCCTCACCTTTGGGCTAACTTGCTATGTAGTAAGGCATAACTAATAATAATATTGGCACTCTCAGCATGGGTTGCACCAAAGGACTGCCCCACTCATAGTTTCAGAAAAGGCTTGCTAGTCCTCTAAGACGCAGCCAAGGCATACACTCTCAGCTATGGAAACTGAGCAGCTAGCTTGGGTTAGAAGTCCCTTGAGCTCCAACAGCACAGCACTTTTATGAAGGCACTGCAATGGCCTGTTGTGAGTCTTTTCCCTAGTATAGGGTGAATAAATGAGGGACTGAGTGAATGAGCACCTGAGTGAAATTACAGGAAAAAAAAGTACATGAGTGAAAGTCCTATGGAAGGTTGTTTTGCTGTAGCAATAACTCTATAACCCAGGCCTCCTAGCCCCAAGTTTCAACCCACCATATATCTCCCACTATAGCAGCAAACTTACATTGTAAGATTGGATGGTGCTGCTCAAAATATCTGAAACATAAAAAAAAAAAAAAGACAAAGTTGACTTGAATCCATACCGTGGCCCCACCTAGGTGCCCATATGTGGCCCTGGGAAAGCGACAGCTGCATAGGCTTTAGCATCTGAGGCTTGAGTTTGTCCACATTTACATGAGTCTGCTCTCAGTCTGCTGTCAGGAAGCTGTGGGCCAACCTGACCTACCTATGGAGTTTTCCCGTGCACACAGCTTGCACTTCTGGACCATGGAGACACTGTGACGGCCTCCCTTTACTTCCACACTATCCTGGGGAGAAGCAAACAGAACCTCTAGTCACAAATCAATTAAATGCAAGGGTCCTGAGGATATCCTGTCCCACCACTTATTATCCAGTTGAAGAGAACAAGACCAAGAGAGGCAAATGATTTGCTAGGACACTCCTGGGGACTGGAGAGTATAGCTCTCAGTGGTAGAGCATATGTTTAGCATATGGAAATCTTGGGGTTCAAGCCTCAGCACCAATTAAAAAAAAAAAGAATCTTGGGAAGGCTTGACACTGAGGAAAGGGCTCCCCCTTGATTTTGAATTCTGCTTCACATCCCAAAGATGACTATTGTTTGCAGTACTGATTACACTGATGCCTGCCCTCCCAAACCACAAACAGCAGCGTCCAAAGGATTGGAGAAAGGAGGGCCAGTTTCTCTGAATCCCTGCTCAGAGGTATATATGTGTGTGTGTGTGGTGGTGGGGGTAGTGGTAGGGAATGTTACCATCAGCCGGAGGTACTGCCATTTCTCTGAAATCTCACCACAGTTGCCACATTTCATCTTGGAAGGAGAAAAGCATATTAGTAAAGCAATTGGCTAAGTCAGGCAGACACTGAGGGAAGGGTAAAAACAATGAATAGGCAGGCTTCTTGTTGGAACTCTCACTTCATCCTTAAAACCAGCCCCATCAAGGACATAACCAGACTTATCTCTAGGCAAAACACAAGTTGATTCTCATGTTGGTGTACACACTCTCATCTAGGAAGTGCCCAGGATGGCCAGGGATTGAAGGCTAGTTTGGTACAGGAATGGCCTTAATAGGTCCCAGCAACTCTGTGGTTAGGTGTTTCCTTGTGTTCCCACAGGCCCTGTCAGTGCCTGGTTTAAGTATTCATCATTGTGGTGTTACTCTTTGTCTCCCTCACTAGACTCTGCTTACTGAAGCCAACCAATACTGATTCTCCAAATAAAAGCCTGGAACTCAGGCTTCAAAATATTTGGAAATAAAAGTGGTCAAAGGTGGTTTCCTGAAGGACAGGGCTTTAGGCAGGTTCCGAAGGAGGCCAGGACTCAGACCAAGAGAACAGGGAGGAGTTCTTAAGTCTGAGACACGGAAGGCCCTTGAACTCTTCAGATAAGAAGAGGACCTCTGGGTACTGTGCCACCAGGTTTAACAGTAAGGGTGGCTCATGCACAAATTTTAGCTATTTCACAATAAATAAGACCAGATCAACAAATAAAACACAAGGCAAAATTATCTTAACAAGTAATCAATATTCATTCACTAGCATTTCATTTAGTGTCGGTCTACGGACTACAACATATTTAACGAAAGAAAAATTTATAGCCGGGCGTGGTAGCACACGCCTGTAATCCCAGCATCTTGGGAGGCTGAGACAGGAGGATCGGGAGTTCAAAGCCTGCCTCAGAAAGGGCGAGGCGCTAAGCAATTCTGTGAGACCCTGTCTCTAATAAAATACAAAATTGGGCTGGGGATGTGGACCAGTGGTTGAATGCCCCTGAGTTCAATCCCTGGTACCCCTCCCTCCCCAAAAGAAAAGTTTATAAAAAAAGAATTGTAAGACCGTCGAAAAATGACCAATACATTTAAAAAGCAAACCAAAAATTCTGTCCAGAAAAACGTGAACATTTAATATGTCTGGTTAAATATTTCTCACGCTGCCGGAGAGTTCCAAACCAAAATCAGGAGGGCACGCCTCCTGGCGGGTCGGGCCCAGCGGCCCCCGGGAACCCGCTAAGCCCACCGCCTCCCGATGCTCCTCCCTTCTCACGTCTCAGGGCCCGCCCTCCGCGCACCTTCAGGTACCACCGGAAGTCCTCGCCCACGGGCCGGAGGTTCGTGACGTTCTCCAGCGTCGCTTTGAGCTGCAGCGCGATTTTCTGAGGGGAGGGAGGACCAGACCGACAGTGTCGGCTGCGCGTGCGCACACCCGCGCCGGCCCTCGCGGCTCGCGCATTACCTCCTGCCCCCTCAGCGCGAGCCCTTTCCCTTCATTCCCGTATGGCGCGAGATATTGCTTTTCAGGTCCTCGCCACCGCCCCGCCCCCATTCCCTGCCCAGTACCCCGGCGCCCAGCGGCAGGTCGCTTCCCCCTCACCCCCATGGAGGCCCGGCTCAGCGCGGCGCCGGCTGCGACGGCTGCTTTCTGGCAGGTCGTAAAAGAGGAGGAGGCACTTGCGCACTCTCAGTGCGGGCAGTTAGGTGGCGCGTGGTGGGCGGCAGGGCAGTCCCTGCAATTATCATGTTGTCACCTTACGTGCCCGTCGAGGCTTTTCCTGTTAGGGGAACTGGAACCGGTGGAGGTCGTTGAGTGTGAGATTATCCGGAGCTCAGACGCCCTAAAAGCTGCCTCCAGGAATCGGTCATGCAGCAGATATGTGTTGAAATCCAATTTTGTATCAGCACTAAGTGGACCGCCCCTAAATTCTCTTATGCCTCTTCATTACTTTCTCTTCCCTGGTCTTCTCAGATCACTTTGGCTACATCTGCTCAGTGATGAGAAGGTCTGGGACCATCTTGGGGACAAAGGGCAGGTATACTCCTGGGGTCTTAACTTGTAACCTAACAGTTATTTAAAAGATGGTATGAGCCGGGCGCGGTGGCGCACGCCTGTAATCTCAGCACTTTGGGAGGCTGAGGCAGGAGGATCGCGAGTTCAAAGCCAGCCTCAGCAATGGCGAGGCACTTAGCAATTCAGTGAGACCCTGTCTCTAAATAAAATACAAAAAGGGCCAGGGATGTGGCCCAGTGGTCGAGTGCCCCTGAGTTCAATCCCTGGTACCACCAAAAAAAAAAAGAAAGATGGTATGTACTTTTCCTACTCTTCCACCCCAGATCAAAGTTTGCCATATACTAAAAGCTTGATATGTGTCTCACTCTTAGTTTTATGGACTTCAAAATGTAGATGCATTATTAAAGCCAGGATGCCCTCGCTGTAAGTCTTCAATGATAAAACAGCCTAAAGGATAAAAACTATCGAGACGCCAAAATGGCACAGTCCCAGGACCTTTAACTTGTTTGCATGATTTTTTTTTTTTTTTAAATTTCCCATCTATGTGTTCTTTTAACAGGCATAACAACTCATCCTTATCACAGGGTAAAGATGTTTACACAGGATGTAGCATCCATAGGAAACGTGATGTAACATGCACCTCCCTAAAGTGCACTCACAGGAAAAAAAAAAAAAAAAAAAAAACAACAACTTTGAAATGCATCTAAAGCCAATTAACATTCCTAAACTAGCCCACCCCTGCTAGTAGTCCTTTCACAAGAATAAAACTAGCCCTCTCCTGTGTCTGGGAGCCAGGCCCACACTTTCCTGGCCTCTCTCAGAATTCCCAATAAAAGCTTTTGCTTGTGTATTCATGCTCTTCTGACTTGACTTCGTTTCTAATGAAATAGGGTCAAAAGTTCCCATTCTCTGGCATCAGGGGCAGCCTCACAGATTTGGAAATTATACCTTCTCCAAACTGCTCCTTCTTTGTCCATTAGACTTGGTTTCTAGGCTCCTCTCCAGTGGATTTCCTTGTGCCCATGCCCTTCTTTCTCTTTGTGGCCCCTAAGACTGGACTCCCCACTTTCTGCTGTCATTTCTGTGGCTCCCACCTGTTATATCCTGTCATATCTTTACTGATTGGTACCATACAGGAGCTGTGGGCATCTACATTAGAAGATTCAGTGCATTTGAAACTTTTCTAATTTTGGAGGGCCTCCGTATAATTTAAAATTTGAAGTGATTTTTTTTTTTTTGTGGTACCGGGGATTGAACTCAGGGGCACTCGACCACTGGGTCACATCCCCAGCCCTTTTTTTTGTATTTTATTTAGAGACAGGGTCTCACTGAGTTGCTAAGTGCCTTGCCATTGCTGAGGCTGGCTTTGAACTCGCGATCCTCCTGCCTCAGCCTCCCAAAGTGCTGGGATTACAGGCGTGCGCCACCGCGCCCGGCCTTGGATTGATTTTTTTGGATGTCTACTGTACCACCAGATTACTTTATTGCCCCCAAGTTCTCTTTACAGAAGGAGGTACTTTGGAGTCAGGGACCCTCAGCTGGTGGATCCCAGGGATGCAGTTAACTTGTTCCATAATCTTTGAAGGAGGCAAAGTGTGGTGGAAATGAAACAGTGAATTTGCTGCCTGCCCACCCCATTAAGAACCATTACCACATGCTGAGAATGGAAGCTGAAGGGCCGCACTCCCACCCCCACAGTGGCCAAGAAAGTTGAGCGGAGACTGGCCCCTTCCTCAGGCCTCATAGCCTAACTAAATCTACCTCTGTGCATTTCCTGCCTTTTATCTCGCTTAGCTGCATCTTCCTTGAAAAGCTCTGCTAAAAAAAAAAAAAAAAAAAAAAAAAAAAAAACCCGCTGGGGATGTAACTCAGTGGTAGATTGCTTGCCTAGTATGTGCAAGGCCCTGGGTTTTATCTTCAGCACCTCAAAAAGAAATAAAAACAAATAAGCCAGGTGTGGTGATGCACACCTGTAATTCTAGTGACTGAGGAGGCTGAGGCAAGAAAACCCAAGTTCAAGAGCAACCTCAGCAATTTAGCAAGACCCAGTCTGGGGTGGGGGTGGGGAGACTGGGACTGGGTATGTCGCTCATACCAGTATCAAAAAGTAAATAAATAAAGTAAATTTTAAAAAAAGTAAATAAATAAAGCTCTGCTCAGTTCTGGAGATTTTGAAGGTGGAACTGATACCGATCTTGGAAATCAGGATTGGGTCCTTGTTGGGAGCTGCCACATAGGAGCTGAGTGCCCCCTAGCTTTGAGCGATGGGAGTGTGGAGATGTGGCAAACCAGCCGTGGGCTGTGTGTGTGAACTGTGAGCATTTTGAGCATACAAAGTGGACTGGACTGATGCTGCTGCTCTATCTGAGCTGTGCACGAATGTGTCCCTTTCGCTCTCTCTGCCTTTGATCATCACACAGCACGTGAGATGGGCGTGGCCTTCCAAGATGTCAGTCAACCTGCTGACCTGCAAGACTTAAGGAAGCTAGACTCAACTTCCTGAAACCTGACCCCTTGCCTCATTTGAATGGCTTCTCCCCAATAAAACTGGGTTCGAGGTGTGCTGTTTCTCTTTCTTGCCTGCCTTGCCTCCCTTCTGGGAGCTGGGTCAGAGGGGCCATCACAGAACCCAAAGAAAAATGTATTTCTCTGTGTGTCATTATTTCCTGTCAGCCCAGTTCTCCTGGAGTGACTCTGACCGGTTTAGTCATGTGTCATGACAGGTCCTCATTCCCCATTGTTGAAGATTAAACACCAGAGAAACACCGAAGCAAGCATTAAAAGAAAATGTTATTTGAGAGCCGGGAGAAAGAGATAGAGTAGGCTTCTCTGGAGAGGAGCCTGGGACCCAGAGCTGGTGCCTGTGGGAAGGGGTGTGTCTTGCCCCTTTATAGATCTTAGGTTTCTTCTCACCGGGCTTACCTACCTACCTTGCCTATGGGAAACAAAAGGCAGGAAAAGAGCTGCCCAGGGGGTCCTCGTTAGCAACTCCTTGTGTTGGGAAGAATGATGCCCCAGAGAGGTCGGTAACCTTGGGGGAGGGGTGCTCTGCAGGTGTTAGCATTTCATTTCCTTTTCTTTGAATTAGTCCCCATCTTCCCGGATCATTATCTATACTATCTATCCTTTGCCAATCTCGGAACTTTTGCAGCAATGTTTCTTCTATCTTTCAAAGCTGTTTTTGAATAAACCCTATTTTCCTACCAATTTGACTTCGAATATTAGAACTGCATGTATTGTAACCTAGCCTCTTCATCCCAGGATGGATGTTGCCACCTGGTAACAGAGAAAGCACTAGCCTGAATCAGATCCCTTGGATGAGGATGGTGGTGATACTGGTCTTATTGGTGTTTGGGACCAAGTTCATGTTCCATGGAGTTGAAGAATGAACACCTCGAATAGACAAACAAGCATAGAAACAAACACAGAAAGATTTATTTATTTAGGAAAGTGATAGAAGAGAGACTCCTCCCAAGAGGAGGGTTCTTTTGAGCCGAAAAACCCACGGGAGGTGTGCAACTTTCCTTTTTTATAGCAAGAACTTCTTTCATTAATCATTGTCTTTCCTCTTTCCTGTATATACACACCTAAGAGCACAAACACATTTTTAAAAAAATAACTTAAACAACTCTTTGTTTTTTCTTTGAAAAACATTCATCACCCTCTCAACCCTCATATTTTTACCCATGTTGACATTAGCTAATTTTCTCATTCCCAGACCCCTGTCACTCTTACCTACAATGGGAAAATGAGGTTATGAGAATAATTCTATAAAATGGGCCTCCTGTGCTGACTCCCCCATATTTTCTTTGCCAAAAAGCAATTTACCTACAGCCCTGCCTGGCCTAAGTGGACAGGATATGTCACATTCCTTAAGAGGAACCCAAGTTACTTTGAAGGGAGAGACATTTGTGACCCTTTTCACAGACCAGATTCTGGAAAATAAGGAGAATTCCTCTAAACCAAAAAAACCTGTAAAAATGATTAAGAATCCAGTTAGAATGGGCCAAGGGAACCTAGCATTGTCATGGCACTAGGTACTTTAAAGTCTGATGGCCCTCTGCTGTCAGTTCAAAGATCAAGAGGTGAACCTGGGTAGGGCTCTCTGGAAACCTCCCCAGACCCTCAATAAAATTGGAGTGCAGGAGATGCACATTGTCTCCCTTTTCTCTGAGAGGACCAACTGTCTCCCTTGAGTATCTCCTTTCTCTTCAATAAATTCATCCTTGTTATTCTGAGGGATATGCCTGAAAACTTTCTGACTTGATCAGCAAGAATAAGGGCTTGAGGAGGGAGTCTTTGCACTGCCTCAGTTTCCCAGAAAACCCCGGCTCTGTAACAGGACCCTCTCCCAAGCTAGACATTTCAAGGGTATGTGTTTACGATAATCACTTCTCATGAGTCATATGAGGCATTGTAACAAGGTCTACTTCCTGCCAGAAGTTTTATCTAAAGAAGCCATGCAGTTTAGCAGGGGAGAAAAAAGTTCCTAGCACATTTACCTACTTGAACAAAAATTCCCACACTTCTGTACCACCTGGTCTCAGTTCTTAATGGCTGCTGGCTTTTAATTTTGAAATGGATTTTAAATTGGGAAATTTTTCTGAGACCAGGCATTTTATCCCTTAAATTGTGTTAAACCAAGGTATTTCCCCCTACACCGAAATATAGATGTGTCTATAAAAGAGGAGTTAAAAAGCCCCAACCACAATTTTTTTTTTTTTTTTTTTTTTTTTTTTTTTGGTACCAGGAATTGAACTCAGGGGTACTCAACCACTGAGCCATATCCCCAGCCATATTTTGTATTTTATTTAGAGACAGGGTCTCATTGAGTTGTTTAGCTCCTCACTTTTGCTGATGATAACTTTGGACTCAAAAATCCTCCTGCCTCAGTCTTCCAAGCCACTGGGATTACAGGTGTGTGGCACTATACCCAGCCCAAACCACAATTTCACACCTAAAAAATTTATACTTCATTAAAGTCTTCAAATACCAATGTTCAAATTTCCTTAGTTGTGTCAATTCTACATGTTTTGGTCATGATCCAAATAATCCATACATTGCATGGACTGTGGGGTTTTGTTGTTTTTTGTTTTGGTAGTGCTAAGTAATAAATCCAGGCTCTTAGGCACATTAGGCAAGCACTCTACCACTGAACTACACCCAGCAATTAATGTGTCTTTTAAATCTCCTTTATTTTATCTATCTATCTATCTATTTATTTATTTATTTATGGGGTGCCAGGGATTGAACTCAGGGGCATTTGACCACTGGGTCACATCCCCAGCCCTTTTTTGTATTTTATTTAGTGTCAGGGTCTCACTGAGTTGCCATTGCTGAGGCTGGCTTTGAACTTGCAATCCTCCTGCCTCAGCCTCCCAAGCCCCTGGGATTACAGACGTGTGCCACTGTGGCTGGCTTTTGCAACTTAAATTTAAGAAAGCAGGTCATTGTTCAAGAAATTCCTTTCCTCTGAATATTACTGACTTGATTCTTACTCTTGTTTTTAAAGATTTTTTTTCTCCATTCTCTTGTTTCTTGTAAAATAGTAGTTTCTAGAGAATTGGTTAGATATTTTGGTAATACTTCCATACAATGTTTGTGTTTTACAAAGTAACTGAGTAATGCTCATACATTCAGGTCTTTATAAAACAACAACAAAAAAATATTGGATTTTATCACATATTTATTAAAGACAATCATTTACAGTTCATAAAAAAAAAATACTGCATTGATATACACAAAAATCTCCTGATAGTGGTAATTAAAAACAACTACTTCCACCCCCCCTTGGGTCCACACTAATATTTCATTTAAATTGGTTTAATTTTGAAATGTAATCCAATAAGACTGAAGACCAAGCATTTCAGGTCCTGGACAAGATAATAAAATACTCGTAAGCCTTCTGGATCCCTAAAATGTAAAAATGTAAGAGGGGAAAAAAATTAAAATGTTGAGAAAAACAGGTAAAAAACAAAACAAAAAAACCACAATCCAATTAATAACCTGATTATTTATCTACCAAAATACTCCTTTGTGAAGGTATTTACAGCATTAAAACTTTGAACAGCCTAAAACCCATCAAGAATGTTACATATTAGAATGAAATATTATGAGGGCATTTAAATATGTTGAGGGTTTTTATTTTGGATACCAGGGATTGAACTCGGGGGCACTTGACCACTGAGCCACATCCCCAACCCTATTTTGTATATTATTTAGAGACAGGGTTTCACTGAGTTGCTTAGTGCCTTGCTTTTGCTGAGGCTGGCTTTGAACTCGTGATCCTCTGGCCTCAGCCTCGAGCTGCTGGGATTGCAGCTGTGCACCACCGTGCCCAGCTTGATATTTCCCCACTTCATTGGCTCCAGAGGGTGAGGCAGGAGGACCATGAGTTCAAATTCAGCATCAGCAAAAGCGAGGTACTAAATAACTCAGTGAGACCTTGTTTCTAAATAAAATACAAAATAGGGCTGGGAATGTGGCTCAGTGGTTGAGTACTCCGGGGTTCAATCCCCAGTACCTCCCCAAATCATGATTAAAATAACATTTCAATTATTATTATTATTATTTTTGGTACCGGGATTGAACTCAGCGGCACTCGACCACCGGGTCACATCCCCAGCCCTTTTTTGTATTTTATTAGAGACAGGGTCTCACTGAGTGCTAAGTGCCTTGCCATTGCTGAGGCTGGCTTTGAACTCGTGATCCTCCTGCCTCAGCCTCCCTAAAGTGCTGGGATTACAGGTGTGCACCACCACGCCCGGCTTTCAATTATTTTTTTGTGCTTTTCAAAAACTGTATTTTTTTAATGCACACACAGAGCAAAAAACTAAGAAGATACATTTCAAGATATCAACAATGGTTATCTAAGATTAGGGGCAATTTTCTTTCTTCTTTTCTATTTTTTATATATTTCCTGTGCTTTCTACAATGAACATGTATTGCTTTCAGAATTAGAAACTACCCCCCACCTTTTTTTTTTTTTAAAGTGGCACTAAGCAGGACTAAGAGGCTGAATATTACTATGATATCAATAGCTAAGAATAAGAAAGAAGACAATCAAAACCAACATTTACTAAGAGTGATCCATAACTAATTCCAAATCCTCAAAACACAGGAGTCAGAGGTTGCTGAATTCTAGACTCTTTATAGCATATACATCTGTACTGCAACACTGTAATTTGCCCTACTGACAACATGAATTTTTAAATTTAGATCTTAAGAGATTTCAAATGTCATCAACACTTTAAGAGGTTCTGGTTTGAATGGTCAACAGTGACTGAGAAAGCTGCTCAGACACAGATATGGTACAATCTATTTCAAGCACTTCTTCATGCATACTTAATTTTCTGTTCTGGCTGCTTTGATGCATTACTGTGTGTGTGTCACTGAGAAATTTTTAGTATCAATGATTGAAACATCAAAAGTACAGAAGTAGTCTTTAAAAATACAGCTGGCATTACCAGAGAATTCCTTGAGTACACTAGAGCTCAGTCAGAAATTCTCCCATGTTGAGTAAGTTAGGAAAACTCTCGCAGGCCAATGTCATTTTTTTAAATAATTTTAACTGTATTTAACTTTATCATTTGTCACTTCCATGTTACAAGCACCAAAGAAATATATAATCATCTTAGTCTCTGTCTAGACAAAGATAACATAATAAAGACTACATATGCTTAAAAAAAAAAATACAGCTGGCCCAAATCTACAGAGGATCTTTATCATTCATGGGTCCAACCACCCATGGATCAAAAGCATAGTTAGGCCTAGAATAGCAGTTTTTTTTTCCCTCATTATTCCTTAAATAATACAGTATGACAACTATTTACATAGCATTTACACTGTATTAGGTATTATAAGTAACCTAGAGATGATTTATAGTATACATGAGGATGTACGTAAGTTATATAAATGTGTTAAACCATTTTATATAAGACTTGAGCAACCACAATTTTGGTGTCTACAGTGGGTCATGGAACCAATCCCCTGTGGATACTGTGGAATGTCTATAATGGGGAGTCCCCCTCTAGTGAGGGGGACAAATCTGCCTGGTTCTGTCTTGCAGTTGTACCCGATCTTCCCATAATGGTCCCAATTTGGTTAGTTTCTCATTAATCTACTCCAAGACAGACACAGTGGATATAAGGATCATACACTTACTTTATTGATTAACATCAATAAGGGAACCAATTTTTGATGTTGTGAAAGAAATATGTTCATCTCCAATGACGATTTCAAGCTCCTAGAAACATTTAAAAAATCTAAGTTGGGCAGAGCTGGAATGTTCATCAAGCACAGAGAAGGGCTCATTATTTCAAATCACCCAAACTCTACTAATAGCCACACAGGAAAGGTACCTTGTTTTAAGCACCACACTGTGATGGAAACTGGTTAAGCCCTTGAGAAACTCATCTGCCTAGAGAAAGCAGTGTCCTCAAGGCACCATCACATGAGATTTAAATTTACATACCACTTATATGAATTTTCATTGTTAAAATATGGAGTGATGTGCCGGGCACAGTGGTGCACGCCTGTAATCCCAGCACTTGGGAGGCTGAGGCAGGAGGATCGTGAGTTCAAAGCCAGCCTCAGCAATGGTGAGGCATTTAGAAACTCAGTGAGATCCATCTCTAAATAAAATACAAAAAAGGGCTGGGGATGTGGCCCAGTGGTCGAGTGCCCCTGAGTTCAATTCCTGGTACCAAAAAAAATAAATAAATAAATAAAAATGGAGTGATGTGAATAGATCTGTTTGAAAAATACCAAAGGATCCAACCTTTCTGGGCAACATGGAAGAACGAAAATTATCCTAGATCTTGGGTTTGATCTCAGCTTTGCTACTTACTAGCTGTAGGACCTTGGGTCTCAATTTCTAAACAGTGACACAAATATCATAAACCTTCAAACAATATCTATACAGTTGCCTCCTCTGTGTCAGGTATTGTTCTTAGTGCTTAGGACAGATCAATAAAACCAAACCGAACACATATCTCTGTCTTTGAAGAACTTATATTCCAGTGAACTTATATTGCAAAATCTATCTCCCATGCTTTTTCTTCTTGTGGTACTAGGGATTGAACTAGGGTTCTTTACCACTGAGCTACATCCACAGTTCTTTTTTATTTTTTGAGATAAAAAATAAGATTTCATTTAGTTTAGGTCTCACTAAGTTGCAGAGGCTTGCCTTGAACTTATGCTCCTCCTGCCTAAGCCTCCCCCAGTAGCTGGGATTACAGGTATGTACCACCATAGCTGGTACCACTCTCCCATTCTTTCTCCTTCCTGTTTCCCCTAAAGCTGGAGTATATTCTTTCTACTTGTGTTTTTATATTTGGTAATATGTTTTAAATCTGTTTTATATGGTCATACTATATGTATCTTTTCGCTTTTTCCATTTAGTATGTTTTTTTTATATTTTTCCATGTTGAGTTAACATAGATCTTATTCACTAGTTTTAAATTTTTTTTTTTTTTTTTTTTTTTTGGCACTGGGGATTGAACTCAGGGGCACGCGACCACTGGGCCACATTCCCAGCCCTTTTTTGTATTTTATTAGAGACAGGGTCTCACTGAGTTGCTAAGTGCCTCACCATTGCTGAGGCTAGCTTTGAACTCGTGATCCTCCTGCCTCAGCCTCCCAAGTGCTGGGATTACAGGCGTGTGCCATCGCTCCCGGCTTAGTTTTAAATATTTTAAGAGTATTCCATTTCCCTACTGAATTGATCTTAAGTTCCCAATTTTTGGTATAATAAACAATGTGACAAAATTCTTCTATGCATCTCCTAGGAGGTATGTAAAAATTTCCCTAGGAAAATTCCTAAAAGTAGGATAACAGTATTCTCAGGGGTTGGGGATATAGTTCACTTGTAGAGCATCATAAAATCAGTGGAATACATAAACAAATTTACATTTTTAAAGATCACAAGGCTTTAGGATGAAAATGTGGGATGTACAAGACAAGGAAAAACAAGGAAATCAATTAGAAATCTGGATTATGATGGTAGCAGTCAAGGTAGAAGTATCTTTTTGGTTAATTCAGTAAAGTAAGACAATGGCTCTTACTTTTTAATTATCAAAAGAATCTTCAGAATTATATATACATATATGTCATGAATTTAAATACATATAGTCACTTGCATGGTTTTGCTTCCATTAGGTTGTGAAATAACTATTTTTTATTTATCTCTGTACTCCCACAGTGCTTTGTCCAGAGAAGTAACTCAATAGTGAGGTAGAGAGCAAAAGGTCTGAGAGGGGGGATCACAAGAAGCAATTCAGGGCTGGGCTCTGGGTAGCCTGCAACACCACCTGCTCTCTCTGGTCCTCTCTCTGGAATTAATGCTTCCTTAGACAAGATGCTAGTTATCTGTTTCATGCAAGGCTCAGTAACATACACATATGCATGCACACATTAAGCAGAGCAGTAAACATCATCTTTTTTGTAAGAATTCTGTACTACAAGGACAGTCAATAAAATACGCACCTGCCGGCCTACTCGGTCAGGAGGAGGCCACAAAGCATCATCCTCTTTGGTAATTTCACTGTCATCAATTATTCTCTTCAATTCCTCCATCACACTTTTATGTACATAGGCCTGAAAGCAGGTTAAAAAACAGAATTTATGTTGTATTCTTAAGGAGCACTC
This sequence comes from Tamias sibiricus, assembly GCA_025594165.1. Classification (NCBI taxonomy): domain Eukaryota; kingdom Metazoa; phylum Chordata; class Mammalia; order Rodentia; family Sciuridae; genus Tamias; species Tamias sibiricus. Next base: position 46,559,741 of record CM046658.1, read on the forward strand.
TGACTCAGATAGTGATGGAAGATAAAAACAACAGCTCCTGAAGACCTATTTCTGGTACTTCCCAAAGGAGAAAGACATTCATGCTTTACCTCAGCATGCTGAAGATGAGTGCCAGGGTCAGAAGTAACCGATGACAGCATCCCAGTTTCCCCTTCTAGTTTTTTTTTTTTTTTTTGGTGCTGGGGATTGAACCCAGGGCCTTGTGTATGCGAAGCAAGCACTCTACCAACTGAGCTATATCCTCAGCCTCCCCTTCTAGTTTTTACTACCTATTGGCAAATCCTGTCCACATGAATCTTCTTCCTGCTCACGTACACACTCACACCTGAGCCCCAAACAGTAGGTTTGTGAATGTTCCTTGCTAATGGTTTGAATATTTGTATCCCTCCAAAATTTACCTTGAAAATTAATCTCCAAGGTAACTGTATTAAGAGGTGGGGCCATTAGGAGGTGATTAGGCCTTGAGGATAGAGCCTAATAAAAACACTCAAGGGGGGCTGGGGTTGTGGCTCAGTGGTAGAGCGCTCACCTAGCACGTGCGCAGCCTGGGTTCGATCCTCAGCACCATGTAAAAATAAATGCATTGTGTACAACTAAAGCAAATAAATAAATATTAAAAAAAATAAACTGGCTCATTTTTTCTCTTTCACCATGTGAGGATAGAGTATTTGTTATTTCTGGAGGATGCAGTAATGAGGCACCATCTTGGAAGCAGACACCGTGCCCTTCCCACACAATGAACCTACCACAGTCTTGATCTTGGACTTAGATGTAAGAGATAAGTATCTGCTGTTTATAAAATTACCCAAAAATTTTGTCATAGCAGCACAAATGAACGGAAATACACCCATAGTCTATGGTATGTGTTATGCTTTAGATATGGTATCTCCCAACAGCTCAATGCAAAATTTTCAGAGGTGAAATGATTGGGTTATAAGTCATAACCTAACAAGTGGATTAATCCACTGTTAAGAATTAACTGAATGGTAACTATAGGCAAGTAGGGTGTGGATGGAGGAGGTAGGTCCCTGGGGATGTACCTTCAGAATTTATATTTTGACCCTGGTGAGTAGAACTCTCTCTCTGCTTCCTGACTGCCATGTCCTGAGCTGCTTTCCTCCTCCACACACTTGTTATGTTCTGCCACATCTTAGGCCCAGAGCAATGGAGTTAGGCATCTATGGACTGAGACCTTTGAACACCAAATAAAATTTTCCTCCTATAAAACTGTTTTTGACAGGTCTTTTGATTACAGTGGTTAAAAAAAAGCTGACTAAAACAGTATGATTTTAACATGACTTGTGTCCCTACCCAGAGATTGATACAATTAAAGGCTTGGTCACCAGGGTGGCAGTACTGGAAGATGATATGGATCTTTAAGAGGTATGGACTTAATGGGACATTGCGGCATGCTCTCAGAAGGGATTGTGGGACCCTAATTTCTATGGTCCTGGTTTGACATACAATCTATTATTCACATATGGGGTCCCATTATTGCTATCTGTGTCATGGGATCATATAGTTAGGAAGCAGCCTTCAGCTGGGCACGGTGGCACACACCTGTGATCCTAGCAACTCGGGAAGCTGAGGCCAGAGGATTGCAAATTCAAAGCCAGCCTCAGCAAAAGCAAGGTGCTAAACAACTCAGTGAAATCCTGTCTCTAAATAAAATACAAAATAGGGCTGGGGATGTGGCTCAGTGGTCATGTGCCCCTGAGAGTTCAATCCCTGGTACCAAAAGAAAGAAAAAAAAAAAAAAAAAAGAAACAGCAGCCTTCACTGAGTCTGCATGATGTTATTTGGACTTCAAACCTCCAGAACCATAAGCTAAATAAACCTCTTTATTTCATAAGCAGCCTGCATCAGGTACTTCATTATAGTGACAAAAAGCTGACTAATACACCTTAGTTATTCTCAACTAAATAACATGCTTCTTAAGAAACAAAGACATGTATTTTAAAATACATTTTGCAGTTGGGCATGGTAGTGCATTAGTGTGGGAAACTGAGTGAGATCCTGTCTTAAAATAAAAAGTAAAAAGGTTGGGATGTAGCTCAGTGGTAAAGTACCCCTGGATTCAATCCCCAGTACCTCAACAAAACAAAACAAACTAAAAACATTTTGTATGGTAGCCCATGTTTTAAAAAAATATAAAGATGCTGACAGGTGTGGAAAAGCATAAAATCAATTGCTCGTTAAATAGTTATGAAAACACATTGACCATTAAGATATTTTCAAATGTGACAAAGTGGTTAAGAAAAAGTAGCTTTGACAAAGTCTTATTGGTGTGGCAGAAATCATAACAGAATGAGAGTCCATGGGACTGTATTGAGGCATGCTGTGTTAGTCAGTTTTTCACCACTGTTACCAAAATACCTGATGAGAACTACTTAGAGGAGAAAAATTTAATCTGGGCTCATGGTTTCAGAGGTTCAGTCCATGGTCAACTAACTCCATTGCTCTGGGCCCTAGGTGAGGCAGAACATCATGGGGGAAAGGCGTGGCAGAAGAAAGATGCCTGCCAGGGAGGTGGGGAAATACAGAAGGAAGGGAGAGGGCGGGGGGTGAGGTGGGTACACAGAAGATAAACCCTTCCAGGGCATACCCTCAGTGACTTGCCTCCTCCAGCCACAACCCACCTGACTATAATTACCACTTAGTAATTCATTCAAATTATCAATCCATCAAATGGATTAATCTACCAATGAGGTTACAGCTCTCAAAATCAAACCATTTCACCTCTGAACATCCCTGCATTACCACATGAGGACAGAGGAGTGGGACAGGCATCTCATATCCAAACCATAATATATGCATAGATCTGAATTCCAGCTATTAAACTCTTACTAGCAAGGATGACTGTGAACAGGCCCCGTATGGGCCTTCATTTTGTTATAAGGAGGATATAATACCTCCCATCACATGGGCTTATAATCAGGGTTAAATAAGATCATATGTATGTGTTGAACACCTGGTGCCATGTATGGCATCTATCATGCATTCAATGATGCTAATTGCTTTCCATGCTCGCCTTTCTCTTTCAGATGGAAATTAAACAGCTCTCTTCATTTAGTACTATGTGCTGAGGAATATACCAACTGCTTGAAGAATAATATATTTAATTCTATGACAGAATTGGAAGTGGGACAATGATTTTATTATCCCTGTTTTTGCAGGTGAAGAAACAGGGACTTATCAAATTCAGCCAGGAAACATCCAAGGTCATGCAGGTTAGTAAGTAGCAGAATGAGGATTCCAACCAAGGCACATCAGATTTCAAGTAGCTACCAGTAATTGATTCATAATTATAAAATAAAAACTGAAATACATAAATAAAATAAAAAATAAGTAATCTAGAAGCTGTCTACAGATATAGAGCTATTTCCCTAATCCTTAACTTTAAATACTATTCCTAGAAAGAACAAAACCAAAATAAGGCAGAAAGCTAAACTGAAATGAAAATGAAAGGCTCATACCTCTTTTCTGATCATGACATCATTTTTGTAATTACTGTTGTTGGCATACCTCAATTTACCTGTAAAAGGCAGAAAATAAGTGCAATATACAATAAATACACAAACAAAGCATTACTAGTCTACCGAAACTATTACCTGTTGCCTAAAATGTATCCTAACTGTTCTTCAAAGTGGCTATCAGATTTATGCCTTTGGTGTTTCAACACTACTAGTTTTTTCAGTTTGTCACTTCGGGCTATAAGCCTACTAGCTAAAAATTCACATAGCACTGAACTACAGTTCACGCAAAAGGCAACTGCCTATGTAAAAGAACACAGGCAGACTGTTTTGTGACTCTGACAATCACAATTCTGCAGATTAATGTTCTTGGCTGAAAATAAGGATTGTAGTTGATGACTTACCTGCACAGAGGACATGCTGAGGCTTAAATAAGTTGTGAAAGCACTTTGAAAACTGCAGGATGCTGTTTACATATATTATCATGCGACCCATGTGACACTCTGATATTTCTGTGATGAAAAGAATGTGCTTTTATCCTTGAACACATTAGGTTCACAAGGCCCTCTGTGTATGTGAAGAGCCAATAGGCTAGTTTGGGGAATATGGTGGGGATGAAGGAGAAGATACAAAAAACCAGAAAACATGATTTTCCCTACTATGGAAGACACATGTAAGAAGACCCAAATAAAAAGCCTTTTCAATTTTTCTCTACTTCAAGTCTCATTTCATCTTACTTACAATGGATAATATGATGCAGGAACAGATCTACCTGATTAGGTTAATCTAATACTTTGATACCGTCAATGGTTTCCCTCTGCCTTCCTGACAAAACCAAACTCCTTATAGCAACTAAGCTGAACCCCTGCCTTTCTTTGTAGCCTCTCTCCTACAGTATCGTTTATCACAGCTGGAGTCAAACTACTTTGTTTCCGCCCAAAACATCTCAAGCACTTTTTAACTTTCAGCCTCTTTGCTGTGAATTGTCCTAAACACAACTCCTACACAATTCTGCACATCCTTCCAACTCAAGTCATAGTATGTAGGAACTTTTTTCTGACCCTCAAGTTAGATTAGGTGCCTCCTCTCTGCTCCCAAAGTTTCCTTTGCTTCTTCATGCCACAACACCTAATACACCATTCTGTCACTGTTTGTTTACAAATCTATCTCCCTCTCAGTTGGAGCTTGTCAGATTCATCTTTGTACCCTAATTTAGTTAAAATTTTCTATCATATTTGACTCCTCTCTCCTTCACCAGTGTGCCCTCCAAATATTATCAGTCAAGTCCAATTGGTTGTGCTCCCAACACTATCCTAAATCCTCTCCGTTTCTATTATTACCCCAGTCCCAATCTCCTCATTAGTAGCCATTTCCACTCTTGCTCATTCTGCACCCAATAGGTAGAATATTTTTTCAGTAATAGATAATATCTTTCCTCTGCTTCAAAACTTTCCAATTGTGTCCTGCTGTATTTAGAAATCTAAACTCTTTTACCATGGCCTACAACACATGGTGTGGCCCCAACCTATCTGTCCCACATAATCTCCAACTATTGTCCTCAGAACTCAACTATTATTGTTCAACCACCACACTGGCCACCTGAAACATGTATGGCTTGTTCTTGCCCTTGACATTTGCTACTCCCTCTGTAAAATGCCCTACCTCCTGAGCTTCATAAGGCTGGCTCCTTCTTGACACCCAGGGCTCAGCTCCAATATCCACTCTTCAGAGAGCTCTCTAAAGGCTACCCTATTTAAGATAGCAGCTCAACCAGCAATTATTTCAACATTTTGCCTTTTCCTGATCAATCGTCACTATCTGGGATCATTCTGTTATCTCTCTCTCAGCACTGAAACAGAAGTTCCGCGAGAGGAGAAGTTTATCTTCGTTGCTGTATCCCTAGAGAGTAGAACACAGCGTGGAACAAGGTGGGCATTCAACCAATGTCTGTTGAAATGTGAGCAATCCGGTCACAACCGTCACTGAACAGAAGCCGCTGCACGTGGATAGAAAGAGCCAAAGGAACGGAGAAAAAGGGTTCCTTCAGACCGAGCTGTACGGGTCTCAGTCCCTTTCTCTAGTTCCCTGCCCACTCCGGACCCCAGGGCTGCCTCCAGGCCTAGTCTCAGCTCCAGGCGCGCCGGAAGCCGCTCTTACCGTCGGGTCGGAACTCGAACTCCAAGAACTCGTGGCCGAACTTGCCTTTGTGGCCCACGTAGTAACGTAGATAAAAGTCACTCTCCATATCGAACGGAAGTAAGACCGAACTTCAGAAGTAAACCACAATGCCGCGATCGGCGGCCGATAATGACGTTTACTGCGGCGCGCGGAAGTGACGTCAAGGAAAGGGCGTGCCCGCAGCTTCTAAGTCCCCGGGAGGTGGGAACAAGACTGTCACTCCCTTCCACGGGGCGGGAACCTGGAGGAGCTTAGTTAGTCGCTGTGTGTTTTGGGCATGAGATGAAAGTTATAGGCGGTCGCCGGGGCTAGGGTTTTTTTTTTTTTGTTGTTGTTTGTTTGTTGTTGTTGTTGTTGTTTTTGGTACTGGGGATTGAACTCAGTGGCGCTCGACCACTGGGCCACACCCCCAGCCTTTTTTGTATTTTATTAGAGACAGGGTCTCACAGAGTTGCTAAGTATCTCGCCGTTGCTGAGGCTGGCTTTGAACTCGCGATCCTCCTGCCTCGGCCTCCCAGGTGCTGGGATTACCGGCATGCGCCACCGCGACCGGCCAGGGGCTTGTTTTTCAGGGTCTGGCGACCTCATTTAAAGACTGGGAGCCCGGCACCTCGATCCTGCGTCCCACCAGTTTAAAGGACACCGACTCATAGGAGTTGGACAAGATTCCTTACTGTCTCTGGATCTAGATCGTCACAACAGTAAAATGAGCAAAATGACCGACCTCTCAGGAGAAAGCCGTGCACGATGATGTGTATGTAAATTGCCTTTAAACTTCTGTTAAGAAAACGTTCTCAGTGACGCCTTCCCCAAGTCCACAGTGCAGATTACCTGGAACTGTCGCCTAGGCTAATTCTTGTTTTGCCCCTTTTATTTTTACCTCTCTCCCTGCCTCACTGGTCTCTAGAATAGGTACCTAAGAGAAAGTTGAACGGTATACCTTATCTCAGGAATTCTCAGCCCAGGCTGCACGTTGGAATCATGTTGCATTGGAGCTCTAAAAAATACAAACTCCTGGACCCACCCCAAAGCCATGAAAATCTCCAGTGGAGGACCTGGAAGTTGCTACTTTTTTGTAGAGCTCCCCAGGTAGGTCAGGGTAGGAGACCATCACCCAGAAGTCTCTGTCTTTTTCTGTTAAAGTTGTTGACCTCTGAAAGTTTTCTGGCTCAACTAAGGTTGGAGTAGGACAAGGGCGATGAAAATCCTAATTTAGAAGCATATTTTAGCCATCCAAGGTTCAGCTATAGAGAGAATGGTTCTAGAGATAGTGCTAAGATGACATCGTTATTGGGGCCTGAGGACTGTAATTGTATACTATTTTGTAAATTCTGTAGTCTCTGATTCTTATTCCCAGTCTACACTTTGTCCTTTTCTCCCTGAAGAAGCATTGGTAGCAGAGTGTAGAGTGGGTTTAGAGGATGAGGGAATCACTGGAAACTCGGGTTAAAATAATTCCTTTACAGTGAGTCACTGTAACCATAGGTGAACAGGTTCAACTTTCTGAAATTCAATTGCATTATCTTTAAAATGAGCATAATAGGATTGGAAATGTAGCTCAGTGGCAGAGTGCTTGGCCTAGCATGTGGGAGGCTATGGGTTTGATCCTTAGTACAGCAAAATGATATATGTATAAAAAAATAAGAGCCTAATAATACTGTATACCTGGAAGCACTATTGTAAGGGTAAGAAACAATGTCAACTATAAATTGCTATACAGTCATGAGGCTTTTTTTTTTTCTTCCTTTCTTTTTTTTTTTTTTGTGGTGCTGGAGATTGAACCCAGGGCCTTGTGTATGCGAGGCAAGAACTCTACCAACTGAGCTATATCCCCAGCCCATCATGAGGCATTTTTTATTACAAAGCACTTGATAGGAGTGGTAACAAGGGAATTGTATGAAAAGAGGGGAACTAGGTACTTAGCACTAAATACATGTCAGCTTCTAGGCTGAGCCCATTTACATGTTGCTCGTTCTTTGAATCATCGTAACAGTCTTGAGGTGATAAATTTCAGACACTTGACCCAATCAGCCTATAAAGTAATCCAGGTGTTTGGACATGAGAGAACATTGAATAGCAGAAAGAGCATGGCATGTGTGTCTGCAGTGCCTGAATTCAGCATAATCTATTGTCTATTCTGTGTCATGTGCTGGGGATATGATGTGAAAGAACAGATCTTTATAGAGCTTGCAGAGAATGCAGTTGAGCATACAAGAAGGCATAAGGTAGGAATAAGGGTTCTCAATAGAGGAAGCATGGAATACTCTGTAAGTATATTCAGTGGCTCCTTATTCAGTTAGGGGCCTAAGAGAAGACTTCCTGAAGGAAATGTTCCAGACTCAGGGTCCAGAACTATGTAGTTAGAATACAGAGTACTGAGTGATGAGGTTGGGGATGGGGCAGAAGCCAAGTTTTTGTGAAGACCCTTTTTTTTTTTTTTTTTTTTTTGGTACTGGGGATTGAACTCAGGGGCATTTGACCACTGAGTTACATCCCAAGCCCATTTTTGTATTTTATTTAGAGACAGGGTCTCAGTGAGTTGCTTAGCACCTTGTCATTGCTGACGCTGGCTTTGAACTCCCAATCCTCCTGTCTTAGCTTCCCAAGCCACTGGGATTACAGGCATGCGCCACTGCACTGGCAAGACCCTTACCCTTATTAAAGAGTTTGGGTTAACCCAAGAATCTTGGGTTTTAATGCCAAGGAAGAAGTTGAAGGGCTTTAAACATGAGAGTAGAGAGAGATGGTGGTGACATGACCTATTATATTTTAGAAAGATCACTTTGGCTGCCACATTGTAGGTTGGATTGGAAAATAGAAGACTAAAAGTATGAAATTTGGATAAATAGTTGTTAAAGTCCTCCATGAGGGTGGGTAACGTAAGATGATGGTGATCCATACTCAGGTAGTGACAAAAGAAATAGAAAAATGGATGGATTTAATTTAAGAGTTAAGTAAAGGAGACTAAGATATGACCAGAGAGGTCAGGGGAAAACCATGAATATGGTGTCTAAGAGTATGCCAAGAAAGGAGTGGTCAACTATGTTAAATATGGCTTCCAGGTCAAGGAAGATAAGGACTGAAAGCATTTACAACATTCATAGTGAAGGAGATCCTGGATCAACTTGGTGAAAGCAATCTCAATGACATAGGAGTTAAGTGTCAGGACAGAAGTACTGGGATGCAAATAGGCAAAAATTATTATAGAAGCACAAAGTTGAGTTACAGAATGAGAAAACAGGGAAGCTTCCTGGGGATAAATAGAAGTTAGTCACAGAGGCAGAAAAAGAAATTCTAGGCAGGGAATTCTATATGTGCGTGTGCTCTTTGGGTCTACTAAAAATAACTGTATGACTTCAGGCAATTACTTCACCCACTTTCTCATTTATAAAATAGGGATGGGTAGTACTGATAGTATTTATCTTATAGGGTTGTTGCCAATATTGAGATGATTTAGGTAGAATACCGGAGACACATTAGGGACTCAATTATTGATAGTTCATTCCCCTCCCCATTAAAGCATCACAATGGACAATACTTCAAAGATTTTTAAAAATGAATTTAATCTCTCTCTAGAAACAGTGTATTGATTTTACAAATGTCTACATTTGGTTTTCAGTTCACCAAGATGATGTCAGTACAGCTAGTGAGATGTAGCACACACCTTCACTCCCTCTGTTTCTGGAAGAGAAGCCAGATTGTAGAGGGCAAGGAGTATAGAAGCTAACAGAACTCAAAATGGTAAGACAAAAAGAGCAGAAACAGTTGTGTGACCAAACATTCTAACATGCCCGACAGTTACATCAAATACGGTAATTTGGGGATTGGAAGGAGACAAACAAGGAAAATCCACTTGGATACAAGATGATGGAGTTTGCATACCAGTATTTTACCCTCAAATTAACAATTTGTATAGAACAAAATGCTATTTTAAAAGCACATGGTTTGTACAGGTATTTGATTTTTGTAATTTTTGTAAAAAAAGTATCAAAACTGTATCTTTAAATATATATATGTATATATATTTATACAGGTGGCTTTTTTAAAATTATTTTTATAGCACAAAGTGTTTGCAAACGCAGAGGGTTTCTGCTGATTCTTGACTGTGCACATGGTGCATAGCCTGAATGAAGAGCTTCCTGATTTTTTTTATATAAACTGAAAATTTTGAAGCTATAATTCCTCCACCTTCTAAATTCTTCATATCCTGTAATTTCCCAATATCCTAAAAATATAGCGTGAGAAGACTCTGATATTATCTTCATGCATTTATGGGAAATGAAAATTTCTCTGAAACATTTAACTACTAACTCATTTATATTCTGTGATGAGCATATGGCCAGTTTGGGGGTGGATTGCACTTCTGTGGGATGTGAATGGCCCCTCCCCATTCCCGCTAGTGCCTGACTGTACAGTGACTAGGATCCCCTCTCCAGACTCCACATCTTTAAAACTTGCAGTTTTCTTTCTCACAGTTGAGAAAATCTAAGAGGCTCTTGACAACATGGCATGCTTCCATGAAAATCCCACTGCCTTTATATTAGTTTTCATTAACCATATCAAAAAACCTCTAACTCAAGTTTATGAAAAGCAGTCAACATTTCCCTTTGGCCACTGGAAACTTGAGGCTGAATAATGTCACATCTGCAAAGTGCTGGTAATGCATCTTATATTTTCCATGGTGTACTTAGTGCCTTGTTCACAATAATGACCAAGAAATATTTAATTAAGTCAGAAATTAAATATAAGTATTTTATAAAGTGCTTACGTTGAACCTGTCTCCATCTAGCCTCATTTCTTGCTAAGTCATGGTGAGTCTTTTATTTCAGTTACAATGAACTACATGCAGTTTTTTAAAGTCTCCATGCTGATTCATGCCTCTGTGTCTTTGCAGTTTCCTCTGCCAGAAGCAGTTTGGACACTCCTTCTTAATTTTTGAGACTTAGCTTAAGGTCAGTTCTCCTATGAATGCATCATTCTTCATCTCCTCCAGTAGAATGACCCCTCTCTCCTTGTGCCCTAATGGTACTCTAAATTGAAATCTATTCCCCTTTTGTTTCTACATGTCTTCCTCTGCTGCTACTGTTGAGCTTCACAAGGACAGAAAATATTTGATTGACCTTTACATCTGCATTGCCTGGCATACAGTTGGCACCTAGTGAATGATTTTAGGGGATGAATATGCTGCAGTCACATAGAGATAACTGAAGGGATCAGTAGTACTTATTGCCATATATTTAAATCCGATCTTATTCTCTTTTTGCCAGTTGAGGTTACTTCAGTCTGTTTTATATATAGTCATGCTATCAAGAATAAATAAAATAAAGTTTTTGTTTTCCCTGTTTCTGGAAGGCCATTTCTGCCAGTGCCTTGATAAATCCACTAGAAAGGTAGCTACAGATAGAAAGCATGTTTGATACAATGTTTAGATAGCTGCAAGATGTCTCCTGGAGAAGGAAAGGGAGGAAAAGGACTGGGCTGGCTTCTTTAAATAAAGGAAACATGTCTTGATGAAATTTCTGCCTTTTTGGCATTACCTACAAGCTTTCTTCAGCTCCATCATCCAACGAGTCTGTGATCTCTTATTGGCTGTAGGTATATATGCACAGGAACAAAAGGCAACAGAATTGTAACTGCACCTCAAAATAAGGCTCAAAAAGCCTAAAATAGGAGGAAGGTGGATTTGACTCCTCAGATTTCATGCCATTTACTGCCATCCAACACAGAATTCTCCATTTGTTCCTTGTAGGTTATTCTCATAGCTGAATTTCTCAGGACCATCAACACAAGCATATCATGAGGAAGTTGTAAAACAATGTCCAAGCTCTGGGACAGTTGTTTAAGAAAACAAGATTAGGAGACCATTAGTAGAGCAAAGTCCTAGGAACAGGATGATAGAACTGTAGATTGTCTACCTAGAGATTTTAAAGGGTATCAAGTTGGTGAGACATTCAAGCTTCACTGAGTTGAGGGCGTCTGGTGGGAGTAGGGAGACATTTGCTTAAGAGTGTCAGGTTCCAGGTATGTTAAGATTAGATACATGTCCTCTGGTCCCACGTAAGCCAAACACTTCCATGTTGTATGTGTCCCTGGTTGTTGAGTGGGACTGAAGTAGCAGAACAGCAGAGTGAAGGAAAGACCGTACTTCGTATGAGAAAGCCAATGGTAACTGAATTCCTTCTGTGACTGTAGGATTATGTTTCTGATGGTAGATCCCACAGATATAAAACAGTACTTCTCTCCACCTGCCTCAAGGCCCAGGAAAAGTGAGCAGGATGGAGGTGTCCATAATGAAAAAAAGATCTATACATATAACCAGATTTTCCTTTTATTTACAAAGCAGTAAACCAAATCCCTGTGTGAACATACATCTCCAATATGTTGTACTATTACATATGCCACTTCCCTTTAAATATGACTTCAGCTTTAGCCACTTCAGGTTTTTCTGACTTAAGCCAAAATTTAGTTTCATCTCTATGCCCAGATGATGGTAAGAAACCTACTTATTTCTTTAAAATATTTCCCCCACCTAAAGAAAATGGTAGAAAGTGAAGGGAAAGAACAGAGATGTAATAAAACCTATTCCACCACCCTTATCCTCACCCACAGCATGTCTCAGAGGTTCAGTGCCTGAACAAGTCTCTACGGTAAACGTGGGCTGTTCTGAAAATGTCTCCACTTAGCTAATTAAGTTAGGATGGCTGCCTTCAGGGTGCTTCAGAGGAAACTTACTGAATTCAGCCCCAATGTCCTGAAGGAATCTGAAGACATCACTCAAAGAGCTGAACTTAACAAGGACTCGCTGAGGTTTAGGCATGTTCTGTCTTAAGCTCATGAACACTTCTGGCACTATGTATAATATCTGTACACTGACCTTTAGCCACAGACGAGAAGCCCAGGGTGAGCTGAAAGGCTTTTCCTGGCTTATTGGGGTCTCAGGAATAGCCAGAGGTGAAAAGAGCTGTCTCTTCACACCACATATTTGTAACAAGCCTTGGTATCTGTTTTCTGAGTCAAATTTCCAAAGGTTTCTCTGAAAACTATAGATACCCCTCTTGTGGACTGTTTTAAAATAAATTTATTTTTATGTATTTGAACAATAACTAGAGGTGTGTCTCTTCTCTACAGATTTCTCTCTCACACACATACACATACATACATAAAACACACACACAGAGTCTGTGTGGTGGGCCAGTCATACCAAAAATAAATACTTTCACTTCTCTAAATTCCTTATGGAGCTAATCTCATTTTTGAAATATGTTAATAAATAATCTAAATGGGGGAGGGAGTTGAAGTGTTTGTTCTTTTTTTACTTATGTTGATGGATAGCCACAAAGCATAATCATTTTATTTACAAAAACCAAAACCCCAAACCTAAAAAAGCCCCCCAAATCAAACATCCTCTGTAAATATAGTATTTAAATGATGAGTAAGGTACTGTACCATCGGCCCCTGTTTGGTTATGTACAGCAGGTTAGTCACTCAGCAGTAGCCATTCCATGAATTCCTCATGGGTAGTGCAACGAGTTAAAAAGTGTATAAAACATTATACATATAAAAACTCTCACATCCTTTGGATGTTTGCAGTTCATCATAACTTTGTGGTTACCTTTCTGCAACATAAATTAAAAAAAAAGTTACACATCCACACACTCACTCACACAGACCATATATAGAAACCCATTCATCCAGTCATACACCATCCAGAGAGAGTAGTGCATGGGACTGAGCTCCATGAGGCACGAAGGGGTGGTCCCATCCTCAGGGCAGTCCATCATCTTCAAGGCTTAATGCCACTCGCTGGGGAGATAGACCAAAGAAATCATCATTAGATCCATAAGAGCTACTATAATTATCCATAAGGTACCAGACATATTATTACTTTACAGGTATTAGCTCACATGATCTTCAACTATGCTGAGACAAGCTTTATCATATTTTGCAGTTGAGAAAACAGACTCCATGAGCTTATGTGCTGTTTGATCTGGATCACGGAGCAAGTGGCTTAACTAAGTTTGATACCAGATCTATGTAAATCCAGAGCTGTTGCTATTTTCATCATTCTGTTCTGTTTCTGTAAAGCAGGGTGGCAGAGATCTAAACTTTCTTCCCTTGCAGGATTCAAGGTTGGTCAACTTAAGCAGATCAGCTCTGTAAAACATTAAATCCTTGACTTTTAGCGACTTGTCTCCAGGATGCTAATCATAATTAGTTTGGTAACATGCTGCACCCTCCCAACTGATTAAACAGAATTGGAAGGAAGTGCAAGTCATTAAATTCAGTCCCTGTCTCCCTTATCCCTGCTTTCCAGTCACTGGATACTAGACTCCCCTCTGTCACAAATGCTAACCACTAGTTGGTGAGCCCACTAACCCCTAAGCTAGTATTCCCTTGTGGACAGTGGATTTAAATTTTTCCTATACTGATGTGTCTTTATATCTTCTGGTTTTCCCTGATTCTATGCCTTAGACTTAAAATTGAGTTCTACACAGGACAACCCTGGTAGAACCCTGGTTCTGCCACTTCCTGGCTATGATCTTAGACAAGTTCTTTACTTTCTATGAGTCTCCAGTTTTTTCCTTGAAATTTATAGTTAGTATGTGAATTCCTTCCCTTTATTCTGTTTTTGTCTCCAGGATACACATCTAGCTTTCCACAACTGATCCTGATATAATCATGTTTGCTACTCTTCCATTTCCTCCTTTGGACAGACCCTAGTTTCATTTTCTCATAGCTATGTACATTTGAGCTAGCCACTTTACTTTTCTGGGCCTTTATCTGTCAAACGGAAATAACAGGACCTACCTTACAGGGTTGATGTGGAACCAAATGAAATAATTCATGTACAGTGTTTAATATAGGACTTAATCACATGGGATCTGGAGAATTCTATATCAGCCTAACCAGTATAAGTATCTTCCATCTCTGAACATTCTACATGTGATAAAAAGGAATTCCACTGCCTTTCAAGTCATCTTTGGCTTACTTGTGGTTTTCTGTGAATGCCATGCTTTACTAACAGACCTTAGAGATCATCTTATTCTAGTCCAGCCACCCTCCCACTCTAGTCAAGACAGATCTCTAGGCCAAAGACAGGTCCCCATAGTGATGGCAGAGCCACCTAAGAAAGGGACAGGGAGAAGACAGGTTGAGAATACTGATTTACAGAGCTTTTTTCTTTTTTGGTTTCCAGAGCTTTAAAATTATTTACCCCATTATAAAATTGAAAGAGCTTGGGCCTTTATGTAAATAAAGACTGGAGTTTGAATCCTGGTTCTGCCACTTCCTGGCTATGATCTTAGACAATTTATTCAATTTCTGAGTCTCCAGTTTTCTCATCTGCAAAATGGGGCTAATAATATCAACTATAACGTAATTTTAAAGGTTAAAAAAGAAAATGTATGTGAAACACTGAAAACAGTGTCTGATACATAGTAGGTACTCACTAAATACCAATTTCCTCATTCTGTTAACTCTGATTCTCTGTAACTGGCGGACTCAGGCATTAGACTCCTCAGGAGTAACTCCCCCTAAGTCATTTCCTTCTCTGGAAATAATGCCACATGCAGAACGCTTTGTAATTTACAAAGTGCTATCTTGCTTAAACTTTCTAAGCTCAGGAGGCAGATGAAATGGGGGTTATTCTTGTTTTACAAATAAAACAGTAAATAGAGAGAAGTGACTAAGATCACAGGGCTACAGAATGGTGGAACTGGAGTCATTTTTTCACCAAAAGCTCAATGCTTCTGGCACTGTGCTCCTTCTGATCTTTAAAATTGTTAAGCAACTGTTTGCTTGTACTGGCCGAGGCTAAGGATCCTCAAGGCCATCTGCTAACCCTTCTCATTTGCTCAACTTCCTTTCTCATGTCTCCCCTTTATTAACAGTTTGCTTCAGCAGAAGTTCTATTTGCTTCATATTCAGTCACGTTCTGCCACATGCCATTTCCTTGGTCTGCCACTAACCCAGGTTTCCTCTTTGCCCCACCCAGATTACAGTTTGCAGCCTTCTAAAACCAGAAAGCCTTCTAGGATTGGCTGCACCTGCCTATGTTCAGGCCCTCACTCACCAGTCCCTCAGGCTCAGAGTGGCACTGCCCTACCTTGCACTTGACGACAGGCAGCTCGGAAAGAGGGTTCTTCGGGAGTTGGTGCAGCTGTGACCTTGGTTCCCCCGGCAAGACAAAAAGCTCCTTGAGGGCAGGGGCTGGGTCTTCCAGTTCTCTGGTCTCCCAAGACAGGGCTCTGCCCACAGTGGGCGATCAAAGCTGCTGATTGCCTGACAGGGGGATGTACTGGATGACCTCTGAGGTCACACTCAGCCCCCTGACTGCTATACAACAATGATACCTGCTCCAACCACTTTGTGGTTTTTGCTTCCCCAACAAGTCATGCTCTCTTGTGCCTGTAAGCCTTTGCACATGCTCTCTCTAGAATGCCATTTCCGTATTCTCTACCTGGAAAATTGCTATTCATCTTTCAAAGAAACAGTTCCTCTGTTACCTTCTCTGTGAGGCATTCCTTTCCCAATTCCCCAGACAGAATAAATCGCTCCCTCATTGATGTTTCCATAGCATTTGTTCAACAAATACTTGTTGGAAGCCAGCTATGCTATGCTAGGCACTAGGAAAACAGATCAATCACATCAGAACCTGCCCTCAAGGATCTCACATTATAGAGGGGACCACTAAGTAAAAGACAAATGGACTGTAGTATGACAGGTGCTGGAAGGAGAGAGGCCCATGTGACCATGGGAGAACAAAACAAGCCAAGGAAAGCTTCCTAGAATAAAGAACTCCTAAGCTTCCACCATGGCACTCAGCACACAGTTGTACAAGTACACATTAGCATTTCTAACTCCCCCACCAGCTCCTTAGGAACAAGTGCATTTCCTAATTGCTTTTGAACACTCAATGTCTAATGTGGTGCTTGGCATATAACTGGCATGCAGTGTTGCTGAAATGAATACATTCAAATTAAATGGCCACAGTTGCCATTCTAGCCCAAACATGCTGACAACTCTCAGCAGAAAGAAAGGCCTCTGGCTTCTTTACTGCCAGGAAGAGACTCTAGGTACAAGGTGGACCTGCTACCCTGCTACCCCAACAACCTACCTCAGGATATCTGTGTTCCCTAGTGCCTGGTACATGGTGGGTTCTTGATAAATGTTGAAGGAAGGAGAAAGGAAGGAAGGGGTGGGGAAAAGGAAGGGAGGGAGGATGGAAGGAAGAAACTTGCCCAGCAAGGAATACTTACTGCAGGATAGACATGGCCAATCTGAGCAGTCCTCCCTATATGGAGCTCGTCTTCATCTTCTTCTTCTGTTGTTTTCCTGTACACTGGGTTGTCAAAATTCATGCTCTTGGTGTTCTTCCGCTTCCAGTTTCTCCAGATCAGGTAGCCGCTCATACATAGCAGAGCTATTACCGCTAGAGGAAGGGACACATTATACTGGACATCCAGGAGGCTCCAGCTTATGGCCCAGACCTCAGCGCAGATCCTGCCACCTCTCCAACTTCACTGCCCCTTGCCTTTTGGGCACTGTTTCTGCTGTTTGGAAGCCCTTCTCTCGTCTCTTCTTTCCTTCATTAGCTACTCATCCTTCAAGATTCACCTCACAGGACGAATCTTTCCCATCTGCTGTAGGCAGAGTCTGTTGCTCCTTCATGTATGCTCCCAGACCATAGTATCTTACATTACAGAGCTGTCCTCCCAGCTCAGCTGAGCCTTGGTGGGCAGAGACTATCTTACTAATCTCTCCATGCCCAGTCCCCAGGACTGAAGAGGTGCTCAGTGACATATGCTAAATGAATGAGTCAATTTCTTCCCCCATCTTTGCCCTATTGCTGCTGCTTCCCTGAATCTCTAAGAAAACAATCCTTTTCTACAAATTGGATGGTGGAGAGTGGGATGAACTTATAACTTTTGGGTCCCACCAAAAGAGGGGCAAGACTAGAAGGGGATACAGAGGGCAACACAGGCTTTCAGTTAGAATAAAGGAATATATTAATGAGTAAAGAAGGGAGCACTCTTGAACAGAGCTGGTCAAAAGTGGCAAGCAGCTTTATAAGGTGGTAGGTAATTGTAGCTGCTCTGACGCTGTTGCAGCTACAATACCGCGGGAGGAAATTCGGTGGCAGGAATATTTTATCTTTTTCTCTTTGCTTCTAAACTAAACTCTTTTCCTTATATTATTCTTCTTTTCTCTTTGGCTTTCTCTTTTTCTCTCTCTAGCTTCTCTGGCTTTTTCTAGCTTCAGCAACCTCTTAACTGCTCTCTTTTTTCTTCTGACGTCTAACCGCTCTGACTCTTTTCTTCTTCTGACTATGTTCTTCTTCTGTCTACATTCTTCTGACTACGTTCTTCTTCTGACAACATCTAACCTTCTTCTGACTGACTGAATACGTTCTGACCGCTTTCACCCGGTTATATACCTTTAGCTTTACAGGTGCGTCATGTGCATACTTATGATTATCAGGTGGAACTTATGGCTCCCAGGTAACCGCAATAGCCATCTCCCTGATTAGGGCTCCTTCAGGTAATCTCTCTAAGTACTCTAGTGGAGGCTGGATGATCCCTATTTAGGATATATGATGCTATTATATCATGCTGTTATTGATGGATTTCTATTTAAGTAAGATGATAATAATTGGTACCCACTAAAGACAGGGACAAGGTAAGGATGGTCATTATCACTACCACTATTTAATGTCCTTGAGAGATCTACCTGTGCAGTAAACCAGATGATAAATTGGAAATTGAAGGGAATAAATACGAGAAAGGAAGAAACCAGACTGCTGTTACTAATAAATACTTGTATGTTTAGAAAGTCCTAGAGAAGCAGGTGAAAAACTATTAGAAATAATTTTAGTTTGTCAAGAATCAATATAAAGTTAGGTGTGGTAGCTCATGCCTATTATCCCAGTGGTTTAGGAAACTGAGGCAGGAGGATCACAAGTTCAAAGTCAGCCTTAGTAACTTAGTGAGGCCCTAAGCAACTTAGCCAGACCCTGTCTCAAAATAAAAATAAAACAGGCTGGGGATGTGGCCCAAGCACCCTGGGTTCAATCCCTGGTACAAAAAAAAAAAAAAAGAAAAGAAAAAAAAATCAACACAGAAAATCAATAACTTCCTTTTTAGTCAGCAATAACCAATTAAAAAATGTAATGAAATAAGAACACATTCATAATAGCCCAACAAAATCTATAAAAATGCCTGGAATAACCTAATAAAAATATGCAAGTCTTACGTGATTTATAAAATTATTCTAAGGGGCATTAAAAAAGACTGAAATAAATAGAGATATGACATTCCTGGATAGGAAACGTCAATATTGTAAAATATAAATTCTTCCCACTTAAATTTATATATCCAAAGTGATTTCAATAAAAACCCATCATAATTTTTTATAGAATTGACATGATTAAAGTTTACCTAGAAGAGAAACTGAATAAAAATATCCAAGAAAATGCTGTGAGCATAACATATCACAGAATGCTATGAGTATATAGAAATAGAATTCAACTTGTAGGAGCTGGGGTTGTAGCTGAGTGGTAGAGCGTTTGCCTCACACATATGAGGTCCTGGGTTCAATCCTCAGCACCACATAAAAAAATAAGTAAATAAAATAAAATAAAGATGTTGTGTCACTCTACCAAAAAAAAAAAAAAAAGAAAGAAAGAAATAAAGAAATACAACTTGTAAATGAGAATAAACAGCCTGAAAATATGGGTATGTGAGAAAGATGGCAATTCAAGTCAAAAGGAAAGAATGGACCAATAATGGTTTTGGAGAAACTAGGGAGATTTGTAGGAAAAAAATAGTTAAATCTCTTCCTTATACCATGTACTCTAAAATAAATTCCAAATGGAAAATCTAAATACTAAAAACAGCTTAGAGTATAAGAAGAAAATATTGGGAGATATTTTAATGAAATTCAGAGTAAGAGAGGCCTTCCTAAACAAAATGCAAAGCTCAGAAATCATGAAAGATTAATAGATCTGATACTTATAAATTTTAATTTCTGTATGGCAAAAAAATACCATAAATAAATATAAAAATCAAGTAGCAGATTGGGAGAAAATATTCACATATGTTATAAAGGTTTTAATATTCATTCTATATAAATTTTTTTTTTTTTTTTTGTACTGGGGATTAAACTCAGGGGCACTCGAAAACTGAGTAACATCCCTAGCCCTATTTTGTATTTTATTTAGAGACAGAGTCTCATTGAGTTGCTTGGTGCCTCGCTTTTCCTGAGGCTCGCTTTGAACTTGCAATTCTCCTGCCTCAGCCTCTTGAGCTGCTGGGATTACAGGCATGTGCCACTGTGCCTGGCTGTATAAATATTTCTACAAATAAAATGAATAGAAAAATAAGACTGTGAATAGGAAATTTAAGGATGAAATGTAAATAACTGGCCAATAAGCTTATGAAAAGATATTCTCTCAGGGAAAAATACTTCTCTTTCACCTCTTGGATTAGCAGAAATTTTAAAATATTGATTGATAATATTAGGGTGGGTTATATCAGTGAAACAGCATGCATGTCTTTCTCTATAGAGCATAGGATGACAGGAATGGGGTTGATTTGTCTTTCACTCACTCCACTCAAAATAAGGCTGGTATAATAGTCTCCATGATCTTTTCTGGTGAGGTCTTTCAAAGTCAATTCAAATGCTCCCTTCTCAGGAATTACCTTTCCTTCCACTGTTCCTCTACAGAATTATCATGCTGCTATTATATCAAGTCATTATTATATCATGCCTCTCTATCTAACCTGTCATGCCTTTGTTATGTATTAATATCTACCTTATATGACTTATTGTGATTGATTAAAGACTGAAAGTTCTTAGTTTTTATCTTCTTCTTCTCTACATTCTTGATATAGCATCTCACAAAGGGGAGAAGTTTTTAACACATTCATTGATTAACTCACCACCATACTGAGGATTCTCAGGATCAAAGGACAAAGTCCTTATTCTGGAGGTATTCATGGGCAAGTAAAGGAGAAAAAACTATGAATGGACAATCACAGTTCAAAGATACTGTGAAGAGAGGAGGCTGGCGTGAGAGACAAGATGTATAGGGGACTGTGTGAACATCAGGGTAGGGAAATGAATTAACTCCATGGTTCTATGTGAGGTCATAACCAATGTTATACTCTGGCCATATATTGAATTCCATCTAGTTCAACCTCCCCATTCCTATCCCAAGCCATTTCCTATTCCTGGCTTTGCTCATGCTGTCTTCATGCTTGCATTGCTCTTGATTTTTCTTCACTTGGCAGACTCAGCTCATGTATCATTTCACTAGGAAACTTTCCCTGCCCCCTTCCTCTCTCTCCCAGGCTAAGTTCAGTACTTCCTCAACACTTTCACTAAACTCAGTACATAGCTTAGTCTTAGGACTTACCATGTCATAATGAACTTATCTATGTTATATGTGTCTCTTCAGCAAGACTCAACTTGTATAGGACAGGACCAAATCTTATTCATCTTTAGTCACCTTCCCTCTCCTCAATCACAGTTTGGCATATAGTAGCTCCTTCATAAATGTTTGTTGAAAACCAGAAAGCAAGCAAAACAGTATGACCTATTCAGGGAATGGCAAGTATCTCTACTCATTTGTTCAACATATATTTAATTTAATTTTCTATCATGTGTCAGATATTGCTAGGAGCTAGGGAGAGTGGTAAGCAAGAGAGACACTAGCACTGTCCTCAAGGAGCATTCAGTTGGGTTTCATGTGGTGGGAGTGCAGAGTATGAATGAGAAGGGGTGGGACATGCAAACTGGATCATCACCTAGAACCAGGTCCTAAAGAGCCTTATGTGCCAGGCTTTGGAATCAAAATAAATCTGGCCCAGGAAGTGACAAGAAGGCTGCTGGAGCAGAATGAGTCAATGAGAAAAGTCAGTGTGACATATTATCTTCCTTCTATTGCCCTTTCCCAAGAGCTGGGCAGGGTCTCTCTTTTCTCCCCAGTAACAAGGGGCCATACTCACCTATGGGTGCAATAATCCCAATGACAGCAGCAGTAACTGTTGAGCCCATCTTGCCGCCTTCATTCCCATCTGCAAAATACAAACATTTGTAGAATGATGTGCCATTAGAGGGAGTCCAAGCCTTTACTGGCCTCAAGCAGTAAGAACTACCCAACTGTTTCTCATCCTCACTTTAAATGATGATTGGCTAATGCTTAATAACACAGTCTTCCTAAATGCTATCCAACTCCTGTGAGGCAAGTGGGACAAAAGGTATCTCCATTTCACAGAGGGAGAGATTATGTCTTAATAGATAAGTGGCAGAGCTGGGACTTGAACTCAGAACTGGTGACTCAAGCCCCACACTCTTCTGACAGCATCACAGTGGTAGGAGGCTAAAGAGTGTGCGAAGCAGGGTGAGCACTTACATCTGACTCACTGGATCAATTGCATTTTTCAGCCACTGTTTATTGCATTGTTTATTATACTGATGGTCTGTCTGTCCATCTGTATTAATAGTTTATTTTTCTTAAGTAATTAATGGGGCATAATAATGTAATGAAATCAAGAGCCCAGGCACCTGGGTCAGAATTTTGGGCTCAAATCCCATTTTACTACTCATTACTTCAGCAAATTTTATATAAATATAGATATAGATATAGATGTACATGTCTATATCTATATATATAAATGAAAATATGCACATATATCATGTTATATTTCTTTATCTTTAAAATGGAGATAATGTTATTACTTTCCTCCTAGGGATATGTAAGGATTAAATGAAATAATTCATATAAAATACTAGCACAGTGCCTGATACAGCCTTGCCTGGTTCAAAGAGGGCAGTGCATGGGGTATAGGTTGTTGTGAGGCCTAAATCTAAAAATATATGCAAATACACTTTCTAAACAGGAAAGTACTTGGAAAATGTCCTGTATTTTCTAAAAAGTATGCTGTGTCATCCCTTCTCACTCTCACAAATATCTTCATTGTAGCATACTTATAGTACTTTGTAGTTTAAAAACATTTTCCCTTTGTATCCTCTTAACAGCCCTATGAGGCATGAAGAGGAGCTGTTATCCCACATTTGCTCCAAGTAAGATGACTGTTCCCTGGCAATGGCCCATATCCCATCCTTTCAGTGTGTCTGTTTTTCTGATTCACCTCAAGTCAATATAACTATTGAAGGGAGAAGAGAGCTTGCACTGCTTACAAAACTAACTGTGGAAATGCTGCTTTCCTCTCACTCTGGGGCCACAGCAAACACTGAAGAGTGAAATTAAACCTACAGCTTGACAAGGCCCATGGGGAGGTCAGAGGCTCTGCCCCCAGATGAGAGGGAATAGAATTGATGTGTTCCACTTGCCTCTCCAAACTTCAGGGTGAGTTCTCAATTCTAAAAATCCAGCTTCTGCTGGCAAAACAGGCCTAATCAGAAAGGTGTCACTAGGCTGCTTGGTTTCTGGGCCATCCATGAATAGAAAAAAATGTTAAAAGATAGTTTATCCTTTTAAATGAACTCCCCCTGGCAGGTAACTCAATTAAAAAGGTATTTGCTCATTAATGAGATAGAACAGTTCTAGCAGTGACAATTACTGTTCCCAGTGATTTAATAAGTGGCGAACTTAATTATTTTCAGCCCAGGATCTATGAACAGGAATGAGCAGACCATAGCTAAGGATGTTACCATTTGGGCAGCTCACTGGGGAAGCTGGGGACTGAGATCAGAGCTTTCCAACTCTGAGGGACACCCCTTCATACACATGTCAATAACTCATAAAACACAAATGTACATCCAGGCAGCAGAGGCTGTTTATATGCTTCTGTTTACACTGCCTCCTTTGTTTCTCTTGGCAAACTTGGGGAGCAGGCAGGAGAGTGGGTTGTTATTATTTTCCCTTTGTAGGGAAAGAAACTGAGGCTCAGAGGTAGGATATAGCTTCCCTACAGATCCCTTGTAAGTTAGGGGCATCTACAACTCCTAAATCACAGTTGGCATTCTCCTTCCCTCTGCTTCTTCCTCAGAGATATATAGTATTCAGCTCTGGTGTGATCTCTCTTCCCACACATTCCCATCCTGGCTCCCACAGGACCCTCCCATGTCATCAAAGAATACAGAGCTCATTTCCTTACAGTGCTGGGAGTGGTTGCTGGTTGCAGGGCTTGGGGTAGATGGGCTGATGCTGGGAGCCCTGGGGACACTAACTGAGCTTGGGACCGCAGCTGCCAGGCTTGGTGTCTCTGTGCTGTGATTCTGGTAGATGGGGCTGTGGATGGTGGTCCCAGGTGCTCTTGCAGCTACTGTCCTCATCGTAGTAGAGGCTAACGTCGTAGTTGAGGTAGATTGAGGTGCTGGAGGGGAAAGACCATGGAGGTCACTTGGACAGAGCATTTTTGTTGCTTTAGTGCCTAAGTTATTGTCCCGATGAGTTACATGTAGAAACTTAATCTCATGGCTTAGTTCAAATGCCACTCTGGTGAGACCTGCCTCATCCCTCTGAATAGGCCATGATCTTCTCTTCAGCTAAGTTCTAAGCACTTTACTTTGATTCAAAAGATGAGTCACTAAACCATGCTATAGAATTAAGTGTGGGAAAGACCAGTATAAAAGACTAGAGGAAAAGGAAATCATAAATCTAGAAGCATTTTACTGTGGTATTATAATATCATTAGGTTTAAATTCTTATTCCAGTTTAATCAATGAAAGCTGGAAATCATAAATGGTACAAGAAATCTGTGCTCAAATAAAAGGTCTTGGCTTTACATCAAAATTGGGAAATAAACATAATTTATGTGGTTCAAGTATTATATGATGATTAGTCCCAGTCACATCACAAGAGGGCGTCTATGTAGTTCTAGGTAAGAAATAGGCAAACACATAACCATTCGTATATAAATAGTAACTAAAGCCATGGAGATAAAGGTTTTTTTTGTTTTGTTTTGTATTTGTGGTGCTGGGGATCAAACCCAGGGCCTTGTGCATGCAAGGCAAGCACTCTACCAACTGAGCTATATCCCCAGCCCAGATAAAGGGTTCTTGAGATTTTCAGGGGGTTCCAGAAACCATCTACAAGTTGAATTTAAAATGTTTTGTGGCCAGGTATGGTGGCACATGCCTATAATTCCAGCTACTTGGAAGGCTGTGGCAGGAGGATCATAAGTTCAAGGCCAGCCTGGCAACTTAGTGAGACCCTATCTCAAAATAAAAATAAAAGGTCTAGGAATATAGCTCAGTGGTAGAACGCTTGCCTAGCATGTGTGAGGCCTTGGGCTCAATACCAATACCACCACCACCAAAAGAAAAAAAAAATATGCATATATATGTACTTGAACAACTGAGCTATATTATTATTATTATTTTGTAATGTATATGTGCATTTTTTCTTGGGAGAAGAGAAAACCTTGGTAGGTCTCTGGGGACATGCACATTCAAGGAAGGTAAAAAAAAGAAATGTGCAAAGGCAACAAGTAGCCAAAAAGATGGAGGAAAACTAGGAGCATACTATGTCCCAGAAGTCAAGGGGAGATTTCTGTAAGGCAGGGTTCTGCCAGGGGCCACCCCTCCTGGAAGCTCTGCTTACCTCGATAGCACCTCTTCATGTCTGGGCCCAGCCACATCGTGTCAGGACAGGCACATGTGTACTTGGGAGAGTGGCTGGAGATTTGAGGAGCAGGAAGGCACAGGTACTCACAGCCTCCATTGGGCTGGGCACTCAGCTCACAGGCATCTGCAGCTAATGGCAGAGAGAGAGAGAGAGTTGGGGCACAAATAGGACATGCCAAGTCTTCCCACCTCCCACAAATAGGACATGCCAAGCTTCCCACCTCCCATTGATGAGGCTCCTCCCACTTGGCTTGCTGAAAAAGCTTTCCCTACTTCCTCCCTCCAATCCAAGGCCTTGCACATGCTAGGTAAGCACTCTACCAACTGAGCTACATCCCTAGCACCCCCTACAATTTTATTGGACACCTTCCAACACTATACCTAGTGCTTTATCTCTACTCTCATTTGATTCTTATAATTCTGAGAGGTGGGTGTTATGTTGGATTCCAAAAACTTATGCCCCCACCCCCACACCCCATGACATATGCCATGTCTCTTAGTTAAATTTCTAGGTCTAGAATCAGGCACCAATCTTTATCTCCTTACCCTCCTTTGCTTCCCCATCTTCACCCTGGCAGTCAACACTTCAATTGTAGTTAGAATTAGTATACCCTAGTAACAGGGGACAAGACAACCTAGAGGAATGACCCTGGATTCTATATCCAGCCAACATGCTGACTTACTGTATGGTCCTATGACACATAAGTTTATACTATTGCAAAATGGGTACAAATAACAAATAAGAAGTAATGTGTCATAGCAGAAGAAACTCTGGAATCAGACCTGAATTTATATTTTAGTTCTACTACCTGCTAACATTAATTTACCTCTCTGAACCTCAGTTTCCTCAGCTGTTAAATGAGAAGAATAATATGTACCCTTTGTAGGATTAGCAAAAATAATAAATTTATATATTTATTTATACCCAGCCTTATTTCACAAAGAGCTTGAGGTAAAATAAGACAAAAAATGTGATGATAAAGCACTCTATCAACAAGAGAGACAGTTGTTATGCTGAACTGTGACATGAATATGAACACAGTCTATTTCATGGCAGGAGAGGACCAGGGGAGCAGGGACCAGAGACCAGGGAAGGCTCACCTCTTGGTTGCTTCAGTTCATGGAAGATGACAATATCATGTGGGTTGTTGAGGTTCTCAGCCAGGATGGAGATTTCCAGGCCATTGAGCCTATTTGCACTGAAAATGGCTTCGTTTTCCAGGTCTGTCCAGAATACCCTGTCCTAGGGTACAGATATGGAGGATAGAAGCCTAGACTCTAAGCTCATAAACTCAGCCTGAGGGCTTGGAACCAAATTATAGTCATAAGAATTGCCCTGATATCTCCCCTGAGCTATCCCATCCACAGATTCTCAGAGAACTGAGAATTAGCCTCTGATCTATGATGTAAACTCTCCTGGTTCCATTCTCTCTTTGAGGATTATCTGGTGATTCTGTTCTTTGACCTGAAGGCCACAAACTAATTCACTAATGCTAATCTGGGCTTGATTCCTGGGCCAGTAGAAACCCAAGGTTAGATCTCTATAGTTATTACTATCTGGGATCTGGGACCAAGATTGCAGAGAATGAGTGAGCTACTGAGGGCTATCTGCTGCTGGGATTCCTTCAGCCTCTGATACACATCTGATACACATAAGTCCATGTGGTTAGTCCATTCAAGCCTACATGTGCATCTGTAGGCAAATCCACAGTTACTATGGTATGATCATGCATCCTTATCCACAGATCCAAACTCATACCTAAGTGTTCACCTATACACATAAAGGCATACTTGTACCTAAATAAGCTTGTCTAAATACTGGTGGACATATTTATGTCAATAATATGATACAAGCACCAGCACCAGCACATACAGGAATGGATATTTTTACTCTGATGCACTATATATACACATGCACACACACATACTCTACACATAACACAAATATGCTCGAGCACATATACATGTGTCCAAACACACCTGTCTTTTGAAACAGGGGCTGAACTTAGAGGTAGAGCTTTGCCCACAATTCCAGAGCAATGCTGAGTGAAGCTGCTCCAAGAAAATATTATCAATGCCCACCACAGACCACTGTCTCCTCACTTTTTGATGGCAGAGTTAGTTTCAGGGAAGAGACTGATGTGTAAGATCTTGGTAGATTCTGTCTTCCTTGCTCCCCAGGAAGAAAGATTGTTGGGGTCAGGGTATAGGAGAGCCCTGACTCCTCACTTTCTGGGGAGCTTCTTGAGGACCGGGATAGTGCCTGATTAATTTCTATGACCCCAAGTTCTGATAAAGGTCAATAGATGTAGGCTGAATTGCATGACATCACTCAGGCCATTTCCTACAGTAAATGACTCTAAGGAAACACATATTAATTCCATCTTCCCTTCCTCCCTTTATTGGGTGCTGGGTGCTGAGGTTGTAGAGCGGAAGCATCCATGTCTAGCAATTCACCTATAAGAAGTGCTCTGAGAGAGGCATCTAGGAAGAGAGCACAGGAAAGGCTGCCAGGCCTTTGTATGCAGGCAGCTGTCAATTTGTGTACAAACATGTCAGTTGACTTCCCTGTTCCTTTTTTTCCATTTGGACATGTCTCAGGGAGGCATCCTATTTGGACAGCCTTCTCTAGGCTTTAGCTTCTTAGCAAGGTCGTGCCTCCCTTCATAGGGCTCACCTCAAACACAGCTATCCCAAAGGGGTGGCTTAGGAAGTCGGGAGAGAGAAAATCAGCATCTTTCTGTTGCTTCCACTGAAGTCAATGCTGGACAGCTGGTGCAGCTTGGAGTCCACCCAGTACAATCGCTGGTTCAGCAGATCTTGGGGAGGGAGAAGGGGAGGAGGGCTCAGGGTTAAGACCTTTGAACCTCCCCATTGCCCACATTCCCAGGCCTCAGACTGAACCAGCCTAGGGCAACAACCGTCAGGGAATAAAGGCACTGGCACCATGAGGGGGACCCAGAAACAAGAGCCATGGAGCTCCAGACAGTCATCAGGATCAAGCACTAGAGCAAGGCTCACCCAGGGTGATTCCATTGGGCCATTCAATATTGTCTGATACCAGTGTTTGTCGGTCCACACCATTGAGCCCAGACTTCTCAATCTTGGCCTGGTACCCCCAGTCAGACCAATACATGAACCTGAAATACAAAAGAACTCAATTTGGCTTATTGTTAGGGATATGATTAGGGTGGGCTGAGTCATTAAGGCTCAATGACCCACCGACTAGTTAAGGATTATGTATTGTAGGGACTAGGAATACCTCTGAAATTCTTTGCAACCATCAAATCATAGAATTAGCAGACACTTTAGCCTTCATCTCATTTAAAAAACTGGAGGAGCCTAGACTCCCTGATTCAGCTCTGGAAGCTCTAACTAGAGCCTTAGAGTGTCAGTATGGGAAGGGTTCTGCAAACTTTCTCTTTCTTGGTTCACAAAGGAGAAAGTGGATGACTTTTTCAACTGGGTAGCCCTCCCTGCACCTGAATCCTCAGGCCAACTAGGATTGGTAGCAGCCTACCATTACAATTCCAAGATAGTGCATTAGACCTCACTCCTTTGTAAATAGTCCCCTTATTAAACTCTATTCCAGTCATCTTTTTTGTTTGTTTGTTTGAACTCAGGGGCACTCGACCACTGGGCCACATCCCTAGCCCTTTTTTATATTTTATTAGAGACAGTGTCTCACTGAGTTTCTAAGTGCCTCGCCATTGCTGAGGCTGGCTTTGACCTTGCGATCCTCCTGCCTCAACCTCCCAAGTGCTGGGATTACAGGTGTGCGCCACCGCGCCCGGCTATTTCAATCATCTTACTTTGAGTATGCAGTGCATTTCCTGCTGGGACCCTGACAGAGTCATAATGGAATAGGGTTTGGTGTAACTATGGTTTGGGGGACAAGGTGTGGCAGGTGCTGCACCAGGTCTCCATGAGAACATGTGGTGAACAGGACTAAAGTGAGGGTTAGCTGATTGTCTTACCAGAGTGCCTAGTACTGGGCTGGGAGCACCTGACTCATGCTCAGTAAATGGCAGCTGTCAGTTACTTCCCAAGGCCTCACAAACATGCTCATGTGACTGACTTGAAGAAGAGTATTTTCTTATTTGTTTAACAACTAAAGAAACAGCAGTGAAAGAAGCTTGTAAGGTTTCACATGATACTGCTATTTAAAAGGTCCTATTCTGTTCAGTTCCTAACCCCCAAAACAGATATGGCCAGAGTAAGGCAGCCTAGTTGATGAGGAGTTTAGAGACCAGGCAGGTGGGGTGGGGATGGAGGTAGGTAGCCAAGAACAGAGCAGACCTAGTGACTTGGTCCTCAAATCTTGCTAGCTGTCCTGCAGACATGTTTCATTTAACTACTGAGGTCAACGGAGGAAGTTATATGGAGACAGATTTGGGATAATGAGGAAAAAACTAACTTTCCAGTGGGCAGAGCTGACCCATAATGGAACAGGCCCTAGGGGGAGTAATGATCTCCTGCCCCCAGAAGTGTGTGAGCAGCTGCCAGATGTCCACTTGCAGCAGCCTGAGGAAAGTCCTCTGTCCAGGAGCTTCTACCAGGCCATCTCCAGAGCTCTATTCTGCTCTGAGACATGCCAATTCTATAACGCAATGGAGTGGGGAGTTGGGGGGAGAGCCCTGGCAAACAGTGTCCAAAGAACCCCTGGTCTGGGATTAACAAGATGAAGGCTGTGCATGGACTTTCTTCCCATGGCCTGTGTCTGAACAACCCAGAATCTTCTAGACAAATCTTGTGACAGACGTGTGAGGACTGAACACCTATGGTAGGGGAATGGGAAGTTTAGGTGGGGACACTCACCCTCGCAAGGGGTCGACAGCAATGGCCCGGGGTTCACTGAGGTCACGGCTGAAGAGAGTGCATCTGCGGCCACCATCAACTGTGGCCACTGAGATGGTCTTATTGCCTGAGTCTGTCCAATAGATGTGCTTGTGGACCCAGTCCACGGCCAGGCCTTCTGGAGAGTGTAGCTGCTCATCAATGAGGACCTCCTGCTCTGCTGGGACACTGGCCTTGTCCATGTAGGCACTTAGGAGAAACCAAAGCTGGCTGTGAGCAGATATTCCACCCATGGGCCCATCTGGAGCTGCCTGTGCACCCTTTTTCTTCACTTGGGATCATGACAGTGATTTTAGAGGAATTTGGCTAATTTACATTCAACATGTTCCCTGAGCCACCAAGATAGCTATAAAGGCTTGAATCAGCACAGTCTCTAGTCTGGTAGAGCTCAGTTTGGTGGGGGACTGAAGCTTGTGGCCAGGTACAATACCATGCCCTCTTTCTAGTGTCTACTGCCATCCATAATCCTGCCTGTCCAATCCCAACAATTCTGGCTTTTCTTGGATGTCCTATGAACACCCTAAATTCAACATGTCCAAACCTGTTCATCTTCATTCCCTTTCCTTTAGCCAAACAGATTATCCAAAACCAACCCCAAATCCTCCTCCAGTTCTTCTCATTTCAAAGAGCAGCATCAAAACCCCCAAGCCAGACACCTGAGACTCCCCAATTTAATTTTGACTCTTTCTCCTTTTCTTTCTTTTTTTGTACCAGGGACAGGGTGTCATTGAGTTGCTTAGTGTCTCAAAGTTGCTGAGGCTGACTTTTTAAAAAAATTTTATCAGGGATTGAATTCAGGGGCACTGGGCCACATCCCCAGCCTTTTTTTTTTGTATTTGTATTTGATTAGAGACAGAGTCACACTGAGTTGCTAAGTGCCTTGCTATTGCTGAGGCCGGCTTTGAACTCGTGATCCTCCTGCCTCAGCCTCCCATGTGCTGGGATTACAGGCATGCGCCACCGTGCCTGACTTGACTCTTTCTCCTTTAGCCCCACACCCAGTATCTTCATCAAATCCTCCTCTTCCAGTCGCAAATGTTGGACAAGCTCTGCTATAGCTTTATTTTTACATGTGTGGATGTGAACACAAACATGTCTGTGTGCTGTGGGGAGGTAGGAATCTAGTAGTCAAGAGAATAGTGCTTGGGCTACTTGCTTCCACCTATCCATCTACCCATCTATCCTGTCATTCTTGCAACAGTGATTCAGTGTCTACCTAGTGTCTGGTCATCAATAGTCTTGCCAAGTGGATCTCAGAACAAAAAAGACATTGGAGGCTTGGACATAGAGGGAGCAAGCTGGTGCACATGAAACCTAGAGTAAACCACCTTGAGTACGCAAGAGCCTCCTGAGAGCTGTCCACTGCTGTGGTCACAGTCAGGGTGGTAGAGGTACTGTCATTCAGGAAGATTTCTCAGTTCTGAGATTGGGTAGAGGTTTCCTCTGTACTTTCCCTGCTTGATTGCCATAATGGATGTCACTGTATATGGGATTCTCCAGGCAGGGATCAGGTCTGAGTCATCTTTGAGTCTCTGGAGTCTGACACACAGGTTTGCGAGCTGCTGTGAAAGTCTTCAACAGAGCCAAGGCTTTCTTTTTGCCCTAGTTAAATAGTTCCCGCCTTGCACTTCTCCACTAAGGTCAGACAAAGCCCAGGCACATGGGCTCAAGGCTGCTCTCCCACCAGAGCTCCCAGCCTAAGCTGCCCCAGGGGATGGATGAAGTTCTGGTGCTGCAAGTCACTGTGATCCTGTTTCTATTCCCAAATGCAACTCTTCTGAGAAAGTCTAGAGGCAGAGGCTACCCTGCCTCTCCTCCTCTGTCAACTGCTCCTTACCCCCACCCCTCCAAGCCTAGATGCATGAGACGAGCCACTCACCTATAGATCTTGCGGTAGGAGAGGTCACACCAGTAGATGCGATTGGTTGCAACTTCCACATCTAGTGCCACAACATTCTTAAGCATGGGGATGAGGCGTGAGTAGTCCCGCTTCACCAGGTCTATCTTCCGCACCTCATGCCGGTTGGTGAAGATGAGGGACGGGCTCTTGCCGGCTGCCATGCAGGGAAGTGAGAGAGGCTCAATGTAAAAGACTCAACGTATAAGCCTCTGTCACTAGATTGCTGGGTAATGGCTCATTTTCTTGTAAAATAGGGGTGATAATCCCTTCTCCACAAGCATAGAGGAGCAGATGAAGTAAGTATAAAAAGCACAAGATGCAAAGTATCACATATAAAAGGAGTTTTTTCTTTTCATTAAATAAAAACTCCCCCAAATCTTTTACAAATCCCCATCTCCTCTTTGGGCCTGCACTGAGGCCTTCTGTAGTGTCCAGCCTCATCAACCACCCCGCTAACACTCCTGGATTCCAGCTACAGACTGCCTGTCATAACCTCGCCAGGGCAGGGCTATGCTACCTTGGACCTTTGCTCACATCCTCCTCTCCGCCTAAAATGCAACTTTCACTTCTTTGCCTGAGACCCCCGTTGCCATAGTTCAAGAAGGGGCCACCTAATTAAGTAAGTGCCTCAGAAGTATGGCTGGGAATGGAGGACAGAAATCAGATCATCAAGGAGGCTGCTGTGAGTCTTTCATGTTGAGTCTTTAGTTTATAGAGTGTGTTCGGGGACATGACAAGAGATGAAGCTGCAGAGATGGATGAGCCAGATAACAAAGGGTCCTGTGGGCCCGGTGAAGTTTGCTCTTTATCTGGAGTCAGTGGCAGAGATGGGACATGTGTGATATCTGACACAGATTATATATATGCTGTGGACATGATACATACACAACTGCCCATGTATACACAAAACCCATTTTTAGAGTTAGGGTTAGATTTTAGGGAGATCATACTGAACTAGACATTCCTAGCTACTCCAAATGGACTGACTCTCCCAGGTTTTCAGATGTATCTGGCTTCTCTTGAGTATCAACACTGAGGGGCAGCTCCAAGAAATACCTGTCCCTGGAGCTGCCTGTCTTCTCCTTCTCATGTTTTCCAGTTAACACTTCTGCCAGCCACCTGGCCTCTATCACTGTGCATCTGTGCCAGGCTAATGTGTTCCCTGGGGGCAGGGTGGGACCAGCACAGAGCATGTAAGGGCTGGGGCTGGGTGTATGACCTGTGTGCAGTGATGAAGACTTTTTCAAAGAGGGTCGGGTCAAGAGGGAGGCTATGATACAAATAAAGAGCCCATAAAATAGGGCTCTAAATGGAGGAAGGGGCAAGGAGGAAAGCTAGGCTCTAGGCCCAGCTCTGCCACTGACAAACTGTGATTTTCCTCCCCAACATGAAAGCAGTGACACTTTACCTCTCTGAAGTTAGGAGCTGGGTTAGAGAGCATCTCAAGTTGTTTTTTTTTTTTTAATATTTTTAGTTATAGATGGATACAATACCTTTATTTTGTTTATTTAGTTTTATGTGGTGCTAGGGATCAAACCCAGTGCCTCACACGTTAGGCAAGTGCTCTACCACTGAACCACAACCCCAGCCCCCTCAAGTTGTTTTTAATGAAGAATTATGACAGTAAGAAAGATTCTGTGTGTTTATGGTTTGCATTTCTGTTTAACTGCACTTTAGATATTCCTATGTATGTACATAAGATTTTGTATATATATGGACAGTTGTTTATTGTCCCCACTATTGATAATGTGTCGTGTGTTCTACATGGAGGTAAAAACAGACTATGTGTTGGACATGATGTGGGTTTTACATAGTGTACAGTGTAAGTGGTATGTTTTTGGGCTACATATCAAGCATCGTGGCTGTTGTGTTGTTATAATCTATGTATTATATGATGTATTCAAGTGTATGAACTCCAGACTCATGCTTCCAACTGCCTACTCATACTTCTACTTGGACATTTAAATGGCTTCTTATACTCAACTTGTCCAAAACAAGCTAAGATTCCTCCAAAACTGCTTCTCTCACCATCTTTCCCAAATCCAAAAATAGCGATCCTATTTTTTTAGTTGCCTGGCCCAAAACTTTGGAGTCATCTTTCACTCCTTTTTCTCTCACTTCCCACATTCAATTTATAAGCAAATCCTGTTGGCTGGCCTTCAAAATATAACCACAGTCTGTTCACTTCTCAATATTCCCCTGCAACCACCCTGGCCCAAGCCACATCACCTCTCTCTCTTTACTGCAATAACCTCTCCAGTGGTTTCCATTTCCTTCCTGGTCCTCTACAGTCTGTTCTCCACACTGCAGCCAGACAGTCTGAATGGCACACTCCGTTCTCCCTATACTCGAAAACCCTTCTGTCAGGAAATGGAGTCAGCCTTAACAATAGCCTAGAAGGTTTTTTGGGATCTGCCCTGAGTCACCTCACTAACTTCATCTCTTTCTAGTTTCCTCAATTCAACTACCCTGGCTTCCTCACTCTTCCTTCAACACATCAGGCATGTTCCCGCCTTAGGGCTTTTGCACTTTTGATTCCTTTAGCCTGAAATGCTATTTTGGAAGATAATGGGTAGCTCAACTCCTTCACCTCCCTTAGGTCTTTATTCAAATGTCACCTTCTTAGTGAGGGCTCCCCTGATCATTCTATTTAAAACTATAACTCTCTGCCTCTAGGCTTCCTTATCCCCATTTCCTACTTTACACCTCTCTTTAGCCCCTATCACCATCTGCCAAATACTATATTTTATCCTGATTTCTTGTCTGTCTTACCCATTAGTATACAAGGGGAGATGAGGATTTATGAACTGCTGAATCCCAGTTCTATATAAAGAATTGAATAAGGTGAATTAATTCAGTTGGCTGAATGATCATTGTGTAGGACTACATGTCACGGTTTTTGTGTGGGCTGCTCATGCTCTGCATGTGGTCCAAGTGTGCCTAGATATTATGTTGTGCAAGTATAGTCTCTGGGGGCCATATTGGGAGCTCTTTTCAGTGTCCATATGGGTTACTGTGTACGTGATGTATTTATACACTTTGAGCACTGTGTGTACAACCTGTCTTCTATATGTGTGTGCACACGGCCACAACCACTGCTCACATATGTAGAAGCATGCTGTTTCATGTAGCCCTGTAGAGCAATGGATACTCTTGGGGTGTCCATACCCACAGCCTTGCAGTTCTTGGTCAATGTGTCCATCTCATAGCCAGGGTGACACTCGCACTTAAAGTATCCCTTGTAATTCACACAGATCTGGCTGCAGGCATCTGGGTCCTCTCACACTCGTCAATGTCTGTGGGGAGGAGCAGAGGTCAGAACTGGCAGGAGGATCTGCCTCTGCTTGGGCAGATAGGAGGAGATCTCACCGCCACAGGTCTTCTGGTCCAGAAGCCGGAAGCCCGCTGGACAGGTGCACTCAAAGCCGATCTTGAGGTCAGTGCAGATGTGGGAACAGCCTCCATTGTTATGCAGACACTCGTTCAGCCCTGGGGAGGGATGCAGGCTCCTGAGAGTCCAAGAGCCCAGAAGGGATGGGAGCGGGGCAGGGGCGAGGCCACAGTAGAAGCAGAGCCTCAGGGCAGCAGAACTCCCACAGAGCCAAGAGGGCTGGAGACCTCGCTGAGCCTCAGCCCTCATTAACCAGGAGAGAGCAGATTCAGACACGGCAGGTCCTTGGCCTTCCAGGCCAGGGGTCTGTCCACCTCTAGGCTGAAGGGAGTAGGCTTTCCCTGGGTCTGAGGTCTTTACTTTCACAACCGTGTGTTTCCTACAGCCCCTCTTTCCTCACCATCTCCAAGTTGAAGGGGCTTGCATGTCTAACACCCAACCTTGGGATACCCCAAGAATGCCTTCTGAAATGCCCTTGCTCACACATCTCCAGCTTAGGGAGCTCACTTCCCTCATGGGGAATAGTAATGCTCTACTTTGGAATAGCAATGGCCCTTATGAAGTTCTTCCTTACAGGATATGCCTCCTGCAGCTTTGCCCCCATGCCCAGCTCTGCTATGTGGGGTTGGCCAGGGTGCAGGGGCTCCCTCAGAACTTCCTAAAGTGCTTATTTCTGGCTCCCTGCCATTCAGCTGCCTTTCTCTGGACATACTCCATCTGTTCATGTCCCTCTCTGGGCAGGGGACAGAACCAAGAGTCTGAACAACTTCCTTGTCCCTTACCAGGCTTGGTTCTATCTAAGACTCCCAGGCCAGGCCTTTTCCTACACAGACCTGTTGCCGAGTCAGTTCTCTCCTGTATGAACTAATACAATGGATTTTTTTTCAACTCCTCCACTCTCAGCACCTGTCCCTGTTCCTCCACCTAGTCACAGGCCTGGTCCCAATATTACCAACTGCTGCAAGGGATGAAGGGATGCCAGGAGGTCATCTGGGTCTGCTTTCCCCATCCTCCACTCCCTCACCAACTTCTGGAAGGTCCTAGGGGAGGTCAGGGAGTCCAGGACCAAGGCTCACCAAGTTCTCACAGCATCTTCTGAGCTTTAGAATCACAGAAGGTTAATTCTATAAGCCAAGGGAAGGTGCCACACCACCCCTTTGCCCACCAGGCTCATGCACTGCCACTTCAGCCAAGCCAAGCAGTGCTGAGCTGAGCCAGCCATGGCCATGCATACAGCTGGTCTGAGCTGCCCACCCCGGGCCATGCACAGCTGTGGGGTGCCCCACCTCCAGCCTGAGCCATGCTTAGGGAATGTCCCCTTTACCCCTGGGCCTCCTCCTGTTTCCCTGGAATGATGGTGCAACTGAAAGAACAAGACCATAGTAACCCCATGACTCAGGGATCCAGGGGCGGCTTAGCCAGGTTCAGCCCTGGGAAGCTTCAGACTCTTGAGGGTGGACTGAGCCATGGTAGCTTTGGAGTAGTTGGGGCAGGGGTGGGAGGTTACCTTCAGGGCTCATTCTATCACTCCAAATCCTCTCTGACCTTTCTTGTACCGTATTATTCCCTGAGCACCATCCATTCATTTGTTCTTCCATTCACTCGCTACCTCTTTCATGCATCCACTCACTTCCTTCCTCTCCCTTCGCAGTTAGCAGCATCTTCACAATTCTATTTACTGAGCATTTATTTGATGGAGTGGCATATAGGCTGGGTCTGAAAGGGGAAAGCTCACAGTGACTCTGGCTTCTGATGAAAGAAGTACAGAGTTCTCCAGGACTGAACTGGGTTGGGGGAAGAGAACGGATAGCAGGTCTGGATCCAAGTGTCACTGTCAACCCTTCCTTGGAAGGCCTCAAGGGAAGTCTCTGTTCCTCCCTAATTCTGCCTAGCCTGGAGGTGATTCTGCTGGGGAGCTGGGAGAGGAAGGAAGGGGGTAGAATGGTCTAGAGGCCTGAGTAGCATTTGAAGCTTCCATGGGAGGAAGCAGTGATGTCACTTTCCCCAGCACGTGCACACACTTGCATGCACACATCTGCATGCACACATCTGCATGCACACACACACCAGCTTATGTGCAGAGGCACACACAGACACAGATTCCATCGACACATTCACACAGACATCGGAACACACACAGAGATGTGTGAATGCAATTCCCCTTCCTTACTCAGAAGACATGGATACAGACACTGGCCTCTCACCAGCCAGCACAGAGACAGGGATAACACGCACAGATATAAACACATGCATACATACTTCTCTTTGGCGTGCCATGCAAAAGATGAGAAGAATTTAGCAGGTTAGTAGTCCCTGGCTACTGCAAATCTGGGTGTGGGGGGGAGACAGGCTCAGTTGCTCCTGCTTCCCTGTTCCCCTTTCCACAGGCTCCTTCTTCCGGGCCTTTCTTGACAAAGCCTGTGGCAGAGGGAATATATCTCCCACAAGATGAAGTCACTCAGCTACTCTTCCTTTCACAATTGGTTTTGTTTTATCTTGTCTTGTTTTTTTAATCCTCAAAAGGAAAGAAAAGACGCTGTTCCTGGGGAGCTCCCGAGAATGAAGTTCCTCTCAGTGCCCAAGATGGGAGGTACTGGGGAACAGTCTGCCAGGAGGAAGGACAGGGAGGGGCTGACC
This sequence comes from Tamias sibiricus, assembly GCA_025594165.1. NCBI lineage: Eukaryota > Metazoa > Chordata > Mammalia > Rodentia > Sciuridae > Tamias > Tamias sibiricus. The sequence goes on from CM046658.1 coordinate 46,597,770, forward strand.
TAGACTCTGTCCTCTCAGAGCTTTTCTCTCCAAATCTCCTTGACCTGGGATCAGCAGAGAAATGATGTATGCACCTCTCTGGGTCCACACTGGTTTCCTGGCATGTCCTCTGGGATGCCAGCCCACCTTCAGTGCAGAGCTTCTGTTCTCTCTAGCTCCAGCCATCAGGACAGCCACCTCATTCCAGTTCTAGCTCTAATCCAGCCCACAAGTTTGGTCTCTGCTGCTGGGACTGCCCTACTCCTACCCAGGCCTGGCCTGAGCAGTGGCCCTAGGATGTGCCTCAGCTGACTGCCTGGCTGCTGTTGCCCATGTCTCCCTCTATAGGGTCCCCAGCAGGGGCCAGAAGCCTGAGAGGCCAGGGCCTCAGCTAGATCAGCAGGGCAGGAACACTGAGGAAGAAAGCAGAGAGCACTCACTCAAGAGCCTGAACACGGAAAGAATAAGGGGAAGAGGTGAAGTCTGTGAGAAGCAGCACACTTTCGGGGCATCTGGGCTGGAAAGGAAAGGCCTTTAGAACTTTGTAGAGACATAGAACAAGAGGCCCCAAGGGCAAAGAACCCCATATAAGACCATAGGACAGCACACTCTGACCCTCCAGAGAGGGTCAGAGCAGAGGAGCATGTGAAGGCCTTGAATTTGGACACCAGGATGGGGTACAGCAGGAGAGGGTTAGTCCAGCCACTGGATGTAGACAGGTACCATACCACACTCTTTCAGAAGCTCATCCGACCAGTCCCGGCAGTCCCTCTGATCATCACACACTTTCCCGCTGTCCACGCACTCGCCACTCTTACACTGAAATCTGTGGGGACCCTCACAGGTTGACTCTGTTGGGCCAGACAAGAGAGTGGACAGTGTCTGAGACCTTGGGCAAGTAGGCCAGGGCTGGGTTGGGCCAGGAACCACAGAAGATAAGCAGAGTTCCAGCCCCAGCCTTAGGACAGAGAGCCAAATTCAGGGCCTGTGGAAGCTCTGCTCGCAGACAGGATCCCAGGAATGCTCACAGTCCCATGCTTTGGCTAGAAGGGGAGGGCCATGGGGGTCTGTGTCTGATCTGGCAGCTCTCTATATAACAGCTCTATAGAGACCTCAGAGGCTGGACTGACCATCTCCTGAGGGGGACCTTTGCTCCATGGACTCTGAATAGGAGAGGCTACTTGACTGCCCAATCTGTTATTCATTCCCCTGGATGACTAGTGAGTTAAGGTCTCTGCTCCTTAGAGGGGCAGATGGCAACCAGAAGAGTCCTCTCCAAATCAAGGGGGCTCCCTGAGGAGCAGGATTCAGTGTCTGTTCAATCTGGGAACTAGTGAGGAAAGTCATTTGGAAGCTTAGTTGCAGGGGACTGGGGGACAGGGAGACTTCCTGAAGTGCCCTTTCATCTCTCTCTAGGCTGCTTTTGCAAAGTCCTTTAAAAAAAAAAAATTCTAGTTCTGGTGCCATTAGGATCTCATGGGAAGGGAGTCATATAATTTAGGGGCAAGTGATGCTCTGGGGAGAAATACATCCCAGGGACCAAGGGGAGATATTTTCCAACTCTGCTTTTTCCAGGCCTGGGAGAGCTCAGGGCTTCTTTTCCTTAGGAAGGATGCTGCCCCATTGCCTGAGTGAACGCACCCTGTAAGCAGCCAGCTTCATCACTCCCATCCGGACAGTCGTGTTCCTGGTTGCAGCGTTTGATTGCAAGAACACAAGTCCCATCCCCACACTGGAACTCGTCCCCACGGCAGGTCCCCAGCACTGCTGGGAGAGGGAAAGAGGAGAGGTTCAGGGTCAGTGTGGTTCTAGGTCAGCTCTCCCCCAAACCTCACACCATCTCTACCCCTGGCAAGAACTAAACCAGTGGCTAAGCTTAGGAGTCCTCAAAGGACACCTGGCCAAGGCATCTCCAATGTACAGATGGGGAGACTGAAGCTCAGAGAGGAGGAAGGCCTTGCTCAGGGTCACAGCACTCTGGCTGGCAGAGCCACAAGTAAAATTCAGGTCTCCTGGTTCCCTGTTCACCACCTGTCAGTGACTACCAGGGCCACTCCTCCAGAAGAGACATTTGGCCTTCCATTGAGTCTTAGTGCTCATGACTTAATGACTTTGTCTATTTAGCCAGCCCTTCCTGACTCAGGTGCTGTGCTGGGGTTGGAGACCCCATGGACAAGCAAGAGCTGCCCCCACAATCCTCTAAGAGCTCAGGGTGCAGAGAGGGGCTGAGGAGTACATGGATGAGGATATGACAGTGTAAGATGAGGACAGCAGGGACCTGGGGTAGCCCAGTGGAGGGACTCAGCCCAGCTGGGATAGTCAGATTGTAGAAAAGGCTGGTGAAGAGTTCCTGAGTGCACAAGGTCACTGGTTACAGGCTCTAGTATGACTGTCTGGACGGGGATAGGGCAGTGGGGGGAGGTATGACAGAGAAGGGGAGCTTAGGGCAGAGACACAGGTACCATTGAAGATGCTTGGCTTCTGGGGTCATATCTGAGCCCTACTGCTTAGTAGCTATGTGACTTCAAGCAAGTCACTTTGTTCTCCCATCCTAAGTCCCTAGTAAAGCAGGGCAATGTATTCAGGGTAAAGCAAGGAAAGGAAGCCTGCATCTGGCCTACTGGCAGCCGGATCTGCAGGTCCTGGGCAGGGCTGGGTGATGTGGAGGGAGCTTACGGCAGTCGGCCTCGTCTGACTTGTCCTTGCAGTCGTGGTCGCCGTCACAGCGCCAGCCCAGGTGTATGCACTCGCCACTGCGGCAGGCAAATTGGGAGGTGGGGGAGCAGGCTGCCGGCGCGGACGTGGTCCCCAGGCCTGCTCGACCACAGAGCTCGGCCGCCTCATCCGAGTGGTCCTCACAGTCGAACTGGCGGTCACAGACCCAACGCTCAGGGATGCAGGCGCCACCGACACCACCACAACGGAACTCACGGGGCCCACAGGCAGGGTCTGCGCAGCCGCGCTCATCGCTACCATCACCACAGTCGTCATCGCCGTCGCACACGAACACCGCGGCCAGGCACGAGCGGTTGCTGCACTGGAACTCGTGCGGGGCGCACACTGCGCAGGACAGAGAGCCGGTCGGCCGGCCGGACCCCATCCCCGCCCACCCGGCCCTGCTATAGAAGCTCTTTCACCTACTGCCGGTATGAGTCCTGCTGAAGGCCTGAATGGGAGACGTGAAGCCAGGCATAGCAAAGTGGAGCTTCCAGAGGTGACCCTGCGCAACACATTTGCCCTTCCTGAGCCTTACCAGCTTCATTGCATAAATGAGAGTGAAGATTCCTGCCATGCTGCTACCAGGAGGTGGGAATAGGAAGGCTCTAAAGCTGCAGAGCATTGCCAGACAGAAAGGCAATGATCTGTAAGGTCACACTGCAACAGGGTGTGAGGTTGTCTCCTTATAACACAGCTGTGGGCAGAATAACCTGTACATTCCATCACAGGCCCTGCCCTGGCATCCCCTGCTCTGATCCCATCACCTCATTCCTGAACATGCCCAGCTCCAGACACCTTAAATGGTTTGGTGATCACAATGCACAGGGAGGGTCCTACCTCCAGGCCTTGCTCAAGTGGCTCTACCTCCTGGGAGTCTACCTCTTGCCCACCACTGCCTCTTTTTCTGTCATCAGTTCTTTTCTTTCGAGAGCCCAAGTTCCATCTCCTCCATAACACATTTCCTGTTTCTCTACTTGGGGACATCTCCCACTGCCTTTGCCCTCTGTGTGCCTTTTACAACTAGCCCAGATGCCTGGGTTTCACATCCTTCTCCATCTGCTCCAAGACCACAAACAGCTTGGAGGTGACCCTACTTTGTCCTGAAGGTCTGGCATGGAGCTCCCAGCAGTGGGTGGATGTGGAATGGATGGGATGAGTCTTGCCTGGGTGTGAAGAATAATTGAGGTCATGGCCCTGACTGTGGCCCTGGGCTTCCCTTCTCTGATGGGCTGCTCTGAGCATGGAAGCAAGGAGGACCTTGGAGACTAGCCAGCCCAGTCGCTAGTTTACAGGTAGGAAAACTGCGATTTAGCGAGGGGAACAATTGCCCAGAGTCACACTGAAGTCCATGGTGACAAGAGAACCAGAACTCAGGTTTGGGGCATTTCCTTCCTCCTCCTTTTTTTTTTTTTTTTTTTTTTTTGTACTAGGGATTTAACTCAGGAGCACTCGACCACTGAGCCACATCCCCAGCCCTTTTATTGTATTTTATTTAGAGACAGGGTCTCACTGAGTTGCTTAGCGTCTTGCTTTTTGCTGAGGCTGGTTTTGAACCTCCTATCTGAGCCTCCCAAGCCGCTGGGATTACAGGCGTGTGCCACCACGCCCGGCTTCCTTCCTTCTTTTGACATGTTCTCTAGCTTTTCTTGTCTTCTTTCCTCTTGGAGTGTAATTTGTTTTCAGGGTCATAACTTCCTTGCCTCCTTCCCTCCTTCATGTCTTCAAACACTGGCCAAGAACTAGCTCGGGGTCCCAGGTGAGTCATGGGTGCAGTGGCTGTGATCACAGGTAACAGGGTGGTTGCAGCACCAGATCTCTCCACGTGGGGTCGCCCATAGCCTGTTTCTATTTTCTGATGGAACAATGTCAATTCTCATTGTTATGGAGCATAAAATTAAGTGATGTCTTTGGTTTCACAATGTAGGCAGCTCATGTCATGTGTTTCTGACAGCTCTACCAAGTTTCTGACAGTTGCATTTTTTCTCCTTCTGGGCTTTTGAGATATTGGGGCATTGGTGGGAAGCACATGGTATAGATGCCACAGCCTCTCAAGAGGATGCTGATGCCTAGATTAGCTACCCTCCTACCTGTCCAGAGTCAACTTGTACATGTCCAGAGAAGGGATTCACAGCCTTGTGAGAGTCCTGATAGGAAGTGCTTCTTTTTTTGTGGTGGTGGTGGTAGTGGTGGTGGTGGTGGTAGTAGTGGTGGACTGGGGATTGAACTCTACCACTGAGCCACATCTCCAGCCCTTTTAATTTTTTTTTTTATTTTGAGATAGTGTCTCATTAAGTTGCTGAGGTTGTCTTTGCCATCCTCCTGCCTTAGCCTCATGAGTCACTGGGATTTGCCACCTTGCCCAGCAGGAAGTGCTTCCTAATAATGAGTTCCCACCAAGGTTCTAAAGCTGACAGTAACTTTAAGATCCATGCTACCTAGACCCACACTCACTCCCAGTATGCAAATGGAATAGCCTCTGAGAGATGGGAGAAGGAAGGACACATTTTCCTCTGCCCAGGCAGTAGTGAGCTGTAGCAGAGAAGACCTAGCACCCTTGCTCTTATAATTAATGGGGAATATTTCTGTCCCAACATACCTAGATACTCCAACCCTCTGTGGTAATGTGGCAGCCTTTATATTGGAGGAATCATCTGATTATAGGGGTGAGAGGTAAGGAGAGAAGAGGATTCTCATGGACCAGCGAGTCCTTATAAATTATTACAGCTGAAGAAACAAGCCAGTACTATCACTGGGGCATTGAAACTGCTAGTCCCAGCCAGGATCTCCCCCAACATCCAGATACTCTCTGCTTCAGACCCATCAAAGCACCAGACCTAGAATCTGTGACTCAGAAGCCTTGGGAGGAGATGACTTTTGCCCTGGGCCAGGAGGAAAGGCCAGGGTGCATACAGAGAGGCTGTTAGAGAGCAGAGGGGTGAGAGGCAGCAGCGGGCAAGTGCCAGGCATAGAACCTTCTATGTGAGCACCCATGTCTCTGCCTACCCTCACAGATTAGTAGTAAGTCTTTTTTCACCTATAACCTTGTGCTTCCAGAGGGAGGACTATGTAGGATTCACCTCATTGTCCCTTCTAGAGTCTGGCCCTAGGCCTGGCACACAGTAGGTACCCATCAAACTGAAACAAGTAAGGCCTAGTCATAGTCCCCACTGGCCCAGGCCTTATTGGCCTGCTCCCTGGGAAGGAGATAATCCTGTATTTGAAGTTCAGTGATGTGGAACTGTCCCAATGACCACTTCCATCTGTCCCTGCTGAGGCTGCTAGGAATGTCTTCCCTACCCTGTGACATGTGTGCTTGAATCTGAGATTTCTGCAACAGTCGTCCTTCACACCTCAGGAATCTGCCCTCCTCCCCCAGACAATGCCCATGCCCTGGCTCAGGCCACCACCATTTCCCCATACAGCCCCCTTCCTGGATCCCTTGCCTTTTCTTGGAGATTGGAAGACTTGTGAAATGGATGAGCAGATGTCAGGCATGATAAAAAGCTTTGCTGTTCAGACCTGAATTTGAATCTCAGTCCTATCACTCAGCCTTGGGCACTTTTCCTTCCTTGTCTGAGCCTCAGTTTCCTCACCCATAAAATGGGGATGATAATGGCTACTCATGAGGTGGTTGTTAGGATGAAAAGAAGAAAATGTCTCCTAAGTGCCTAGCCATTACTAGCATCCTGATCATTATCCTTTCCTTTCTACTTGCCAGGTCCCAGGGGAAACAGAAGCAGCCACTACTCCCCAAGGCTGCCTGACCGTGCTTGGCAGACCCTGGGGTTCTGACCCCAGACTCACAGGTAACACAGCCAGCTTCATCTGCTCCACCCTCGCAGTCCTTCTCCCCGTCACAGCGCCAGGAGGCAGGCACACACTTGTGGCTGGTAGGTCCACAGCTCAGTTTCTCTGCAGGACACACTTGCCTGGCTGTGGAGACAGATATCCATGCATGGTTTAAGCAAGGGGGACACAGGGCATAGTGCCAACCAGTCCTACCACCCAGTTCCAGCTACAAGGCTGTGGGTGTCCATCAGGACCCTCCTGCCCCATGTCTCAAGTGTCTTCATCTGAAGTTCCTGTCTACCTCTAGGATTTTCCAAATCCTAAATCTGACCCCACCATTCCCCTGCCTAAAACTCTCTCATGGCCCCCTGGTCCCTGACACTCAAGTCCCTCCTTGATCCTGCCTGCCTAGCCTGGTTACCACTCTCACCCCCCAGACCTCTCTTTCAAGCTCTAGCAACATGCAGCTGCCTTGCTTCGCACTCCTCCCTGCCATTTTCCAGCTGGGTGCCCTTGGGAGACATCAGCACAACTAGAGCAGGGTTTGCCTTCCAGATCAGTGACGCCATAATCCGAAGCTGTACATGTGAGGGTTCACCAAAGCCCCTGTAGCTCCAGCCCACCCCTCTCCAAGCCCCCTCTCCCAGTAATGGTGCTGAGCCCACTGCTGAGAGCAGCTACTGCACAGCAGGGCCCAGCGGGACTGCACAGCTATAATTACTGCAGCCGCAATCAGAGGCTGACTCAATCAGGGGCCTGAAGCCCCAGGGTTGATTCTCAATTTGGAAGAAAGAATGAGAACCCTAGTCAAGGCTGGGGGCAGCTCTTATCCTGAGCTTCTCCTGATGCACTTGACAGCCGAGGCAGATGCCATCTCAGACTCCCATGGTTGGCTCCCTTCTGCCTTCCAGGGTGTGTAGGAGGCCCAATCTCAGTGGTCTCTAGGATGTGCCAGGCACAGTGCTAGATGCTTCTATTTAATTTTTTTTAGAGGGGTTCCGGGGATTGAACTCAGGGTACTCAGCCACTGAGCCACATCCCCAGCCCTATTTTGTACTGAGTTGCTTAGCATTTTGCTTTAGCTGAGGCTGACTTTGAACTCGTGATCCTCTTGCCTCAGCTTCCCAAGCCGCTGGGATTACAGGTGTGAGCCACCACACCTGGCTCTATTTTTTTTAATATTTATTTTTTAGTTGTAGGTGGACACAGTATCTTTTATTTCATTTTTATGTGGTGCTGAGGAACGAACCCAGTGCCTCACACATGCCAGGTGAGCACTCCACCACCGAGCCACAACCCCAGCCCCCCTGGCTCTATTTGATCTTAATAATAACCCAGGAAGGTGAATATTTATGTCCCAGCCTCCAACATGGAGACTGAGGACATGAGCTCTGGAGCCTGGATTCAAATTCTAGATCAATCATTCACTGGCTAAGTGAACTTGAGCAAAAATCCTTAGCTCCGGGCCAATAAAGTGGGGACACTGCTGTGTCCAGTCTATCTCATAAGATTGTTATGATGACCAAATTAGTGTCTGTAAAGTATTTCAAAGAACACTCAGCCTAGTGCTATTTATTATAACCCATAGATAGAGATGAGTACTCGTGAGTCTTGTTTATTCATTTATCTATTGATCATTGCTGGGTACCAGACAAGGTGGTCTGCACTGAGTTCTAGTCATGCCGCTGGTAAGAGTTCCTGAGGATTTAGTCAGCTATGTCGGAGACTGGGAACAGCCTGTCGTACCCCTAGAAGCAGTGGCCACTCATATCTCACTCTGATCTCTGCTCCCAGACTAATTTCCTCTCCTCTTGCTTCTATAGCTGGGATGAGAGGCCACAGGGATTGGAGAAAGGGCACAGAAAAGTTGGGGAGACAGGTGTGGGGCAGGTGTCTGAGTCAAGGTCCCCAGATAGTATTATGCCATGGGAGAAGAGTACTTTTGACCCCTCCAGTATGGACTTCAAAGTTATCCCTAGGTATACATTTTATGAATTATAAGGCAATCCTTTAAGAATACAGGATTCATAGGATTCATTGCACAGAAATTTCCCTTTATAGCTGCCAGGTAGAGCTCTGGAAAGCATTGGCAGACAATGACCTTGGGGCTGTCATGTGGGGGTAGTAAAACGGGACTGGGAGTTTAGAGATGGAGTCCTTGCAGGGCACCTTTTTCACTAATACACTATGGAACTTCAGGTAAGCACTTCCGGGCCCCACCAGGGAAGTGCTGATGTCCAGTGAAGGAGCTGATGTCCAGTGTCTCCCAAAGAGTCCTCTGACCAAGGGGTAGGCAGTGAGGGAGCTATTAGAAGTGCAGGTCCCCAGGCCCCAGCTCGTTCTGATTGAATCTAGACTTAGAGGGTAGAGCCCAGAATTCCAGGCACCTCTGTTTAAGAATCCTGAGTTAACATTGGGCATTTCTAAAAGATATAGGATATTTCACCTCTTTCAAACACAAGTGATACCATAAAAGGTGATATAGGTGTTCCAGACATTTGTAAGCCCCCAGAAAGAGCAATGGGATGAGGGCAAGGCACCACTTGTTCCCAAGCCAGGTCCAGGAAACAACCTCACATGGGGTTAGCAGGGCCACATTTACCAAGCACCCTTGGTGTATCAGGCTGCTCATGCCAAGTATTTTCCCATTTTATCTTACCACAGTATGAAAGCTGGCATCCCCCTCCTCCAAATTCACATTGGAATTTAATCCCCAATGTGATAGTGTTAAGATGTGGAGCCATGAGGGCATGAATGGGATTAGTGGCCTTATGAAAGAGGCCTGAAGGAGTTCCCTTGCCCTCTCTGCCATAAGGACACTGAGCATGTACCATCTATGAGGAACGGGCCCTCACCAGACACCAAATCTCACAACACCCCGATCCTTAGACTTCTCATTCTCCAGAACTCAAAGCAACAGATTTCTTTTGCAAATTAGTCAGTCTAAGGGATTTTGTTACAGCAGCCAGAATCATTACCCTTGCCCTGACAGGTAAGCAGGCACTATACGCTGTGAGAACAAAGGTCATCATGTCGCTAGTATTCCCAGAGTGGAGTAGGTAAGTACCCCATTATACTGATGAGGAAACTGAGGCTCAAGGAGACAAAGTAACTGGCCTAAAGATGCACAACAGGTGACAGACAGTCTGGGTTCCTCTGACTAGAGCCCTGCTCTTTCCAGAAAACCATAGATACTCTAAAACTAGCCTCAAACACTCTTCCCCAAAGCCTAGGTGACTGAAAAATGGCCCTTGGCCATATGCACCACCTCTAGAGGCCTGGTTCTTCAGACTCCAGTGCAGCAGGCAGCCGATTGAACTTTTAATGAATATTTATACAGTTAATAGCATAACCTTTCAACAAGGACAATGATTAAACAATCCGTCTGCTTCCTTTCTTTATAATTAATAAGACATTTGCTGTGTCCCTAAATAGACAGTTCTAATTACAGGCTCTCAAGGATTCATCAGTGCCTGATAGCGGCACCTCATGCCCAAAGAGTCAAGAATCTGGAATGCCAGGATAAGAGGCGCCTTGGAGGTCACATTGATGAGCACCCCTGGTCCCAGCATCCTGAGAAAGGAATGATTCCAGGTATTCAAAATGCCTGTCTCTCCTGGAATCTCATTTCTCTTGTGATGTTGTTCTTCCCAAAGTTAGGACTTGGATCTGGCTCTCCAGGCACCAGGTCAGGCCTCTCCGCTGCAGAGCCCTGGGTAGTGCTGACGTGCAGATCTCCTTTGGAGGCAGGTCCTATTATTTACTCCATTTTACAGATAAAGAGAGCAAAGCCCAGAGAAGGTATATTGTCTGCTCAAAATCTTATGGTGAGGGGCAGAGCTTGACTTCCAACCCAGGTCCGAATACACTGCGTAATTTTTGTACGAAACCATTACACATGGAAAAAGTAGCCCCCACTGGTCTCTCCCGCACATCTGAGCTGGGGAGAGGTCACTGGAGGAAGGAGGCTCACTGAGCCTTTGCTTAGGCAGGTCGTGCATGATGGCTATCTGATGTGCACTGTCAGGATTCTTGAAACCAAAGGCCCCCTGGCAGTGTGATATAAGAGAAAGAGCAGGGTTTGAGTCAGATAGACTTGGTCTAGGTTTCGTTTACTAAGGTCCTTGGGCAGGTCAGTTAACTTCTCTGCATCCTGGGGATGAATAATCTTCTAGGGTTAGTGGATGTTTTAAATGAGGAAACGTGGAAATCACTATATTTGAGATCCTGGAACAAACCCAAAGCTGAGGAAACACTTGCCCTTATTTCACTGCATGAATTATACATACAAAAGGCTGGTGGGGCACCTGGTTCTACTCTGGGGAATTCACGTGAGTCCACACGGTTCACCATGGCGCAGCCCCTACCTAACTGCAGTCTTTCCTTCTGTGACAGATGCCCCCATAGGACACCTTTGGTCTGCTGTCCAAGTGCCCCAGGTTCTAAGAGGCAGAAGCAAAGAACCCTCCAAAGTTGGCAAGGGGGCTTGAAACCACACCCTGGAGTGGCTCAAGGCATTTATTAATTTATAGAAAATCTAGCCCCAGAAATCCCAATTTGTGGGTACTTTCTCTAATTCGTAAGTTCACAAATTAACAAAAAACAAAACAAAACAAAAAGGACATGTCTGTTGAATAAAAAAAAAAAAAAAAAAATGAAAGTACTTGGCAGCTGCTCATTGACTGAGCAAGTCTACCTATCAACTCGCTTGAGTTTTAGGGGCAGACAACCTCCAAATGGGGACTGCCAGCTCCAAGGGGACTGGAGACTCAAGTGATGGGAGCTACCAGCTCCTTCCCCAGAAAGCACAGCATAGGACCATTGCATCGTGCCCAAGTGGGGAGTTACACCAGGATTCTTCACATGGGGGTCTGGCAAAATGCTTCTTGCTGGTCAATCCCTAACTTACTGGGTGATCTCAGAAAATCCCTGGGCCTCCATTTCCTGATCTATAATAAGAAGGTGAGCTCGGTTATCAGTGAGGTCCCCCACCCAAGTTCTAAGCTGCAAGAACAAATTCCATATTCAGTAAGGAGCACCCAGAGTACAACTCATTCCCCTTGAACCAACCTCTCCTCCCCCTGCCCACACCCCTCCCAGCAGATGCCTGAAGGTGGGTCAGAGTGGTTCCCAATCAAGTGAGCTATAATTAGAGTCGAAAAGCTACTTTCATTAGGCAAATGTTCTGGGCTTTTCTGTTCTGACTCTGGCTATATTTTTTAAGTACAGAATGCAGAACCAGAAAGAATGGAGCTGGGAGACACCCTGCCCAAGCAGGGCAGACAACATAGTAGGGGGAAATGTAAGAACTGGGACCTGCCCCCCATCCCTTTTCCTCTCAACACAGCCCCCTTCACTTAAACTGTTCTAATACCATAATATTCTAATATCTTCCTATTATAAAATGTTGTGTTGTGGCAGAGGGCTTAGAGGCCAAATATAATAATAACAATAACCGTCGTTTACTCTGGCACTGACACTTGCACTTTCTCATAAGATCCTCACAATCCCTGCATTGCAGGTGTCATTGTACCATTTGACAGATGAAGAAACCGAGGCTCCGGAAGACTGGCCATGAGGTCTCACAGGCTAACGGACCAGACTCACCTATATCAGATACCAAATCACTATGCTTTATTGTCTATAATCTTCCTGTTAGGGGTGAGGAGCGGGGCTCTATCCTGGGAGCTGGCACAGCCCCAGAAACCTGGTAAGCTATAGAGATTGCTATGGCAACACCAATTAAATGGACAGCGGGTTGGCTGCCGGGTTCTCATTCAGTTGGGAAGCTGTGAGCAAGCCTGCTACCAGGCCCTGCTGCCCCAAGTTCTGCCTAACCCTTGAGGTCTCTCTGGCGGACCTCCTCCAGGCAGCCCTCCCCAGGCACGGGCCTTGCCTGCCTCTGATCAATGCTAACAGGAAGCAGGGATCCTGGTCCTTGTGCCCCAGCTGAGCACAGGCAAGGGAGAAGAGGGTCTCAAAATACTAAGAGTTCAGGAATCTTAAAATTGTGAAGTCTTTGAAATGTTAGAGGTCAGGGCCCAGACAGGAGTGGGAATGGGTAGAACCTCACAGGGAATTATTGGGATATTCCAAAGGAGAGCTGGGCCTCTCTGCTCCTGCATGCTGCCTTGTCCGCTGCTCCCACAGGTGTCCTGTCCAACCTCAGAGAGCTTGAAGAGCTCATCTTGTCACAGAAGGGGGACCTGCCATGAATGAGCTGTGTTTCTTTGTGGCAAGTCTGTCAACTTCTCTGGGCCTCCAGTTGCTCAACTGTCAAATAAAAGGGGACCCGGGAGGCCAGAGGAGCAGGGGGCGAGACAGGGCAAGCAGGGTGCTGAGGAGGGGTGAGCAGCCTGAGGGCAGGGGTGAAAGAGCCCAAGGAGGGCCAGGAAATAAGATGAATAGCAATAGAGACTGAGTTGTGGAGAGAAGGGGGAGCACAGCCATGGGGCATCAGCCCCCCCACTAATAACCACAACAAGGCCCCACTCCCCCTCCTTTCTGCCCCCAGTGTCCAGGGTAACTGCTGAAGTGGGCAGATGGCAGAGCTAGCTAACTGCAAGAGTAGAAAGGCCCCCTGTGGCCACAGCCCTCCTCCCTAGATTCACTCCAGGTGCACATGACTCTGCCCCCTGGAGGCCAGCAGCCACAGCCATGTGGCTCAACTATTCCAGCCTCAGTTTCCTTCTGGGCTGGCTCCACCTCCCTCCCAAGGTTGCCAAGAGATGCAAGCAGCAAGCGGGCGTGGCTGGGCTTTGTTCCTTCTGAAGCTCAGGACAAAGCCCTGGGCGTCCCTCCTGCCCTGCGCCCCAGGACAGCAATGATTTGGGCTATCTGGTGGGGTAACAAAAGAATGGGGCCTGTGGTATGACTGAGGAGGGCAGGGGCAGTTGTACAAGGAAATGAGGGGCCCCTTGTCTGGGGTGGGGGTCGTTCTTGCTCTCCTCTCTCTCCCTCTCTCTTTCTCTCACAGACTGGTAGCTCTGTTGCTAGGAGACAAGGAAACCCAGTTATCACCAGCCACAGCCTTAGATGGGACTGTGGCCTCCATTGTCCCTGCCTCTGCCTCTAGGGTAACTGTTACCCCTAAAGAAGGGTTCCTGGGCCCCAAAAGCCCCACCATCCTTCACATGCTTGCCCTGTCCCAATCCTTTGTCTCAGGTTCGCACAGCTGACACTCTGACTCTGGACCACTGGGTCCTTCCCCACCCCCTTCTCATCTCCTTTTTAATTTAACAAATGTCACGGAATGACCTGCCGAGTGTAAGTTTGCTTAGAGGATTAGGGCCTGGAAAAGAAATCATAGAAAGACAAAGCCTTGAGTGCGGGAGGCGGGCCTAGGGCTTTGGCCCTCCATATCACCCCTGGCTGCATCTGTCACCAGCCAGCTGGCTAGGGACAACTGGGCTCCTGGGCTCAGCCCACCCAAGGCAGAGGAAAGATTTAGGACCTCCAAGTCCTGGCTGGGTAGCCACAGGCAAGTCACTCAACCTCTCTGAACTTCAGTATCCTCCTTTACAAAATTCTGAAAGTGACAGACAGTACCTGCCTCCTGAGGCTGCTATGAGGATAAAAGGAGTTAATGCACACAAAGAGTTTAGCACAGTGTCTGGCACACTGTGAATGCCTAACAAGTGCCAGCTGCCATTTGTGCTATTGGAATTGCGATTTGGGTCCTCAAGAACAGCAGCAGGGGCCGCCTGGAGGAGGCGCTATGGCCACTTCTAGGTGAAAGGGTTCAGTGGGCTGTTTCCAGTGCCTGATGCTATAGGAATGGGGTCCAGTGTGCAACTGGCGTGACAAAAGCCCCGAAACAGGTAACTAGCAACTAGATACACTTGACTGCTAAGCCCCCGACCATAAGGCAGCAGCGTCTAACTGCTCACCTCGCTTCAGCCTCTCAACCTGCCAACGCAAAAGAGCCAATGAAGACACCACTCCAGGGCAACCCCCACCCCACCAGTCCAAGGGACAGGACTCACGGCAAGTGGCCTCGGACTCATCAGAGCCATCAGGACACTCCTCCTCTCCATCACACTTCCACCGCTCAGGGATGCAGTGGCCGTTGTCACAGGTGAAGTCGCTGTCCGCACAGGTCTTCTTAGCTGTGGGGCAAGGAGAAGAACATGAGGGGTCTGGTGAGCATGGGAGGCTTCTCAAGACAGTCTGGTGGTGTGAGAGTGACAGGAGCTGGCCCACATGACCTCCCGCAGCACCACCAGGCCCAGAAGCGCCTCACCTGAGGGGAGAGGAGAGGAGGAGGGTGACTCACTCTGCATCCATTTACTGAGGGTCACATGAAGACAGGTGACACCTTGGCCCTTCCCTCCAAGTCCAGGAGCTCAGGTCCAGCAAGGGTGCCAGGGTCCATCACATCCTCGTCACACCCCTCTCTTCCCTCAAAGTCTACTCCAAGAAGCCCTCCCTGATTCCCATCCTGCAGCTGCTTTAGCCCCTTTGGCCAGTTTTCAGCCCCTTTACTGGCCTCCCCACCCCAACCAGACTGGAAGTCAAGGCCCCTTCTGCAAGCAGGGGGCTCATGAATCCTAAAAGTAGATGCTTCATTTGTGGCAAGATTAATGAGGTATTTTGTGCTCATAGAGGTGACAAGCACCTACTTACTGGGCAAGACACCCCATCAGTTGCTATCCCTGAGGCCCTTGCAGAGATCCTACAGAGGAGACCTCTGTCCTGCACTGGGTTTGGAGCCCAGCTGGGCCTCCTTCCTCCCATGTGCAGGACCCTGGGGAGTTACTCTGCCCGAAGCCTGTGTTTTCTTACCTATGTAATGGAAGAGGGAAACAAAGGCTGTGAGGAGTGAGAAGTTACAGCCGAGTGGAACATGCGCAAAGAACCCGCCCACAGCAGATGCTTGTGAACAGCGGCTACTGCTGTTTTCATGGTTGGAGTCTTAACTAGAAGTGTAAGGAATGGGGTGTTCTGTGTCCACCCAGGGGATATAGCAAGCTGAGATCTCACAGCTGCCAGCAGAGCTACCAAGAATGTGGGTACCAGCCCCAGCCCAAGACTCTCTGCTGCCCAATGTGCCTTGTCCTGACAGGCACTGAGTATCAGGGTCAGCAAGTGGACGAGAGAGGGCTGTGTCCTATGGTGCCCCCATTATTGCTGCTGAGCTGGGGTCCCAGCTTCTTCCTGAATGCCGACTGTATCTGACAGGCCAGGGCAGAGTGAGGCAGTTGTCCTGACAGGCCTTCTGTGGGTGAGCTGGGCCTGCCTATCCCCCACAACCCACAGGTGTACAGGGGTGAGGGGCCTTGAGGACCCCAGCCTTGACTCAGCACCCTTCACAGCAGCCTGGACCTCTCAATAGTTGGGGCTCCACTGAATCAAACGTGCATTCAATTTACACCCTGCCCAGGCTTGGGCTGAGGGTCCAGGACCTGCTACAGAGCAGCAAAGTGGGAGAGAAAGAGCACAGAGTGGGGAGCCAGGAGGCCTGGAGTCCAGCCTTTGCTCTGCTGTTCTGCTGTGTGCCCTCATGCAGATCTCTATCTCTTTCTGGCCCTCAGTTTCTTCATTGGGAAAGGGGCAGGGGATTTGATGAGCTATAACCTTTCAGTGGAGAAGGTAGTTACAGATCAGGAGGCCCAGAAATGGAGGAGTGGTCTCTTTGCAGCACAGCAGGGCTCACCTCAGGCCTTGGGGAGTCCAGTCCTCCCTTGATTGATCTTGGGGCTGATATGCAGGGGCCATCTGGATACTGCCCCTCCCCAGGGGCTAAGGTCCCTTGACCCCCTGCTCCCCTCTCCATACTTCCCAATCCGGTCCCCCCTGGATTCTGGAGGCTCCTGCACACTTCATACCATCTATAACATCACACCTTGCTCAAGTTGTCCTTTCTCTGAAAACCCTTTCTCCAAACCGCCTTCTTCCACTCCATATTTAGATATCACCTCCTCTAAAAAGACATCCCTGATCACTTCTAATCTTTGGGGACCTCCCCTGAGCTCCCACAATCCTCTAAATATCACTCTAGAGTACAAGTTGGCAAACTTTCTCTGTAAAGGGCCAAAGAGTAGATCCTTTAAGCTTCAAGGGCCACATGGTCTCTGTCATACTACTAAGCTCTGCCATTGTGAGGTAGAAGTCACCACAGACAATAGTTAAGAGTGAGCACAGCTGTGTGTCGACAAAAGTTTATTTATAAAAACAGGCAGCTCTTGGGAGGCTGAGGCAGGATGATCGCGAGTTCAAAGCCAGCCTCAGCCACAGCAAGGCACTTAGCAACTCAGTGAGACCCTGTCTCTAATAAAATACAAAAAAGGGCTGGGGATGTGGCCCAGTGGTTGAGTGTCCCTGAGTTCAATCCCTGATACCAAAAAAACCCAAAAAAACAAAAACAAAACAAAAAACAGGCAGCAGGCTATGGCCTGTGGTGTGATGACCTGTGCTCTAGATCATCACTGATCCCACAACCCTACATGGTTTGCTTTCCTCTCTGTCCTCCAACACGGTGATGGTCAGACTCAGCACAGGACCCAACTTGGCAGATCTCAGGGGGACAGTGAACTAAATGTCTCTGCTCCCACATATCAAGGGCCAGGACTCCACCTCTCCCCAGGAAGTTCCTTCCCATCGGCCAGTTTTATTGAATTCCCTCCATGGTCTGCTTGCTGCCTGCAGGGATCTGGAGAGGGAGACTGGGTATCCTGAATCCATTCCATTTCTTTTTTTCATCAAATCCTCACAGTACATCTGCATTCTGAGCTGTCTTCACACTTTCCTTAGCCAGATGCCTCCACATGCAGGGCTAGAAAAAACCCGAGGAATCAGAGTCCACCTACAGATGGAGAGGAGCCCGAGGCTCCGAAAGGAAAGAGTCTGGCCCAGGGAAACCCAGCAAGGCAGGGATAAGAGCCAGCTCCCCTGCCTCTCAGCCCAGGGCCCCCAAGCAGCCCTCTCTGAGCTCTGCACCAGAGGTCATTGTCAATACCACTTCTTGAAAATCATAGTCTGCAATCATTGTAAAGTGAACACTAGTATAAGCTGCGGCACCTGGGGAATTTTCCCCCACAGGAGTTCGGCATCCAAACAAAGAAGCATATATTCTGAGTTTTTCTTTTTTTAACATTCCCCAGATGCTTCCTGGGTGCCAGTGTCGGTGCTAGGGGTTTTGCTTGGGAAGCCCCAGGACAAAAGACTTGTTATGTCCTCACTCAACATATGAAGGAACTTGGGCCCAGAGATGTTAAGTTATATGACTGAGGTCACATCTGAGTGGAAGCAGGGCCACAATTTGAATATGTAGTCACACGTCCCCTCTTTCCCACCATGCTCCCCAAACACACACTCAGCAGTAGAGGTGGAAGACAAGCCCAAGGGTAGATGGGGAAGCCCTATGGAGGCTGCAGTCAGCATCACTGAGCCTCTGCCCTGGGAACACAGAGGAAACAAGCCAGTCCCTGGGAGCACAGAGTGAGCGGGTAAGTCTGGGGTGACCAGGCAGCACCCAGAAGACGGTGTTGTCAGGACTGTGTCCCTTGGTGCAGGACAGCCAGATGCCCTCCTAGGGCCCCTTTCTCCCTGGCATTCTGGAAGCTCAGGGGTGAGCCTGGTCTCCCTGCATGTCCTAGACCCAGCAGGCACTGTGCAAGGAGGCCGAGCAGCCAGAAGCACCATCACAGTCCAGAAGGGGCAGTTGAGAAGTCATCCAGGCCCAGGAAATGGGGCTGCAGGGCTTGGGGTTCCATGGTGGTGTTTTGCAGAACAGATTTGTTCACTGTCTAGACCAGTTTGGTCATTTTCCACCCTGGCTCCTTTCATCCAAAATCCAGTGACTCTCTGGTAGCTGCTGTTACTCCCATTTTACAGAAGAGGAAATTGAGGCTCAAAGAGGTGAGGATAGCAGATGGCAGAGTGGGATTTCAATTCTGTGTGGCTGCTACCAAAGCTTGAGCTCTTCCCTCTAAGGCCCCCAGCCATCCCAGTGTTCCCCAGCTAAGAATGAGGACCCCAGAGAGGAACACAGTGAAAGGCCTCTCAGATCCCAGGGACCACAGGACAAGGCAGTGAGGCAGATCAGTCACATAGCACAGAGGCACCTGCATGAGGTGGTCCCCTGCAACGTGGCCAGAAGTGTGCAGAAGAATTAACCTAGCCTGTGATGACTTGTGCTCTGCTAGTGCACTGGCCTGAGGAGACTGAGGCAACAGGGTCACATTCAGGTTTGAGACTCAACCAAACTAGCTCGAAGGTCCCCACTGGAAGTGTACCACAGAGAGACCTAGCCTCAGAGCTAAGACTGAATCCTGGCACAGCTGCAGCCTCACTGGGTGACGCTGGACAAATAAGTCCCTTCCCTCTCTGAACCAATGGCACAGTCGTTTCCCATGCAGCACTGCCACAAGGTAAAAGTTTTCTCTTGGGGGATCTCAGTGAACATCCCAGCATCAGGTCCTTCAGTGTAACAGGTCCAAGAGAATGGGCTGAGCAGTCGTCCCATGGCTGTCAGAGCAAGCCATGCCAGACCCCACTCTCCTGGCCTTGGCTCTGGTTCCCAGGACGATTCCCCAGCTGGGCTGGAGGCCGTGGCTCCGTTTCCAGGGATTTATGTCCCTCTATGCCAGTCTGCCCCTTGGACAATGCCCACCTCTGTGAGTCCCTATACTCCACAGCCCAGGAGTGATACATAGTCATCCAGGGTCTGCGACATCATAATCTGGTGCCATGGCAACAGATGGGCTGCCACAAAAGACTTGGGATTCCAGAGGGTGGTAAGGAGGGGCTGACCCCAGGGCAGAGCAGAGGAGAGTGGGAAATCCAGGACAAAAGAAGTGGGAGCTGCAATTTATAAGGAACACAGGCCAAGGAGAGCATCAGATGGTCCAGGGCCAATCAGACTCTGCTCTGCCACTTCTGGGCTGTGTGATGTTATTCAAGTTACACAACTTCTCTGAGCCTCATTTACTTCATCTGCATTCAGGGATACTATCCCTGCTTTACAAAACACAGAGGGTTTTGGGCTCAGGATGGCACTAGAGCTTTAAAAAGCAGAAAAGGTAAGGAGTGTGAAGTCACAGCCCTGGCCCCAGCAGCTGCATGTGATGCTGGGTCCATCAGTCGACCTGTCTGGGCCTGCCTCCTCATCGGGAAATGGAGGCATGGCGCTGACTGATTCTTAAGCCCCTCTCAGCACCCACAGCTTGCTGTAATCTTGTGAAATTATTATGATCACTCAGCACCTCGCAGCTTCCCCGCCCCTGAGGCCTCCTTCCCTGAGACAATATACACCCTCACGCTGTTCCCACCCCACTCCTCCCGCAGCCCAGTGCAGACAGGGCTTCAAAACAAAGACCCGGCAGGGCTGCCCAGAGCTGCCCCTCGTGCTTTCTCCTCCGCAATCCAGCGTTCCACCATGCCAGAGCCCCTTCTGTTTTAAAAGCCCACAGAGAGGTGCCTGCTCAAGGCCACAGCTCGTGCCTGAGGGGGGTGCACTTGAACCCAGGTATTAACTTCCAGGCCTGCTGTGTGGCCAGGAAGCAGGGGGGGAGGGCCAATTGAGTCCGCGGAGCTGTGGGAGTGGGGCGAGGGATGAGGGCATTCCAGAAAGAGGGATAACAGGGCCTGGGGGTGCAGGAGCCAGCCCTCCTGTGCGGGAGGCAAGTGGCAAGGGGCCTGGGAGCTCCACCAGGCCAGGGCCAACTCGGCCCAGCACAGGGCCTGGCTTTCGTTGGGCTCCCAAAACCTCTCCAGCCTCTTGCCAAGCCCAAGAGCCAGCAAAACCCAAGGCTGAGCTGCCAGGGCTCGCTTTGGAATTCCGTGAGAACGGGCAACATGGACGCTCGGCCCCTCGCAGAGGAAGAGGGACAGAAGGCAGGAGCGCAAGCCAGGGAGCTATCCACCCAGACATTTGGAATGACATCCTTTTCCCCTTGGAGAATCACGATTCTCACGGCTTACCAAAGGCCCTGAGATGGCCCACAGCAGACATCTGGTTAACTGCTTGCTCCGGCTCCTCCAAACTTGTTTAAGAAGCTCCTTTTTTGGATGCCATGCCTATTATTTCCCAAGTCAAAGCGGCCCAAAGAGCCACACCTGGGAAAACGCCGGGTGGTACAAGCCCCTCGTCCTACAGATGAGAAGACAGGCCTAGAAGGACTGGCTACAGTCACTGGGCAGTCTGGCACCCAGCGGTCATGTCTCTGGGCCAGCACACCAGACCAGGAACAACAGAAGTTGTTCACAGAGCACTCAGCCCAGAATGGAGCTGAGGGGACCTCCCTGGGGAGACCACAGTCCTCTGAGCAGAGCCTTTATGAGAGGAGGGATCAGGACAGAGGGGATCAAGACCAAGCCACCTGGATCAGGGAGGTGAGAGAGATGTCAAGGATGCAGTCTGCTCTCTGGTTTCCTGGGCTACAGAAAAAGGCAGAGCAGAGACCTATAAGAAAGGATGGGTTCCAGGTCAACACTGATGCTGAGCCACCTGGACTGGGGGCCTTCCCCTCCTGGTGCAGGTGAGAGACGGAGAGCAAAGACCTGAAGCCCCCACCTTGGACACTGGTACACAGAGGGGACTGGGCTGTTCCACTTCCTCTCCCAGGCTAGGGCCAGTACTAGGTGGCTTGGCTCCACCTACAGCCAGCCCTAAGGCAGCTGGGCCACTTGTACCAGGAGGGGTCGGGGAGATAAAAGGGCTGCTCCCTCAGAGCTACCCTTCTGCAGAGCTCGCCAGGCCCTGGCGTTGCCAAGACGACCACTGCAGCAGAAGGGAGATCCAGGGTGGGGGCAGGGGGCGTGCCAGCCCGCCCTTGGCCTACTAACCTGGCAGGCAGATTTAAATGACAGCCCAGGAAGCTACTATTAAACTGTCACCACAGTCAACAGGACGACAGACTCCGGAGTGTTCTCTGGCTGCAGCAGCAACACAGCAGGAGCGAGAGGGGAGGAGACAGTGGCCTGAGCAACCTGCACCACCCTCCCAGGAGGCCCTGGCTGCCTGCATCCACCCACCGCCAGAGTCACCCTCTCAGGCCGGGATCGGTCTTGGCATGGAGCTGGGGCACAGTGCAAGGCCTGGCAAACTTCGTGTTTCATTTTTAAGCAGAGGAACCCTTTTCCCAAGTGAAACTCTATAATGTATAAAATAGATAAAAATAGAGCTGCACTGTTGGAAGCAGGGCCAGAGATAGGGGGTCCCATCAGCTGTTGCCCCATCACTCAACGCCCTGCTGGGGCCTCTGTCAAACCCTGGGGCTCCGCTGCTCTGGGATTCAGCAGTGCTGGGTTCAAACCCTAATCCCTCCCCAGGCGTGTGATGTCTCTAAAGATCCCATGGGTCTATTGTAACATTTAAGTGCTTTCATGGGTCTTGGGTTCCAATTTTCTAAGGACCCATGTTTCTAAGACCACCACGACAACTTGCACATCCTAAGTTCCTGTGACAATATTCCATGACAAATACTGCCAGAGTCAGACATGTCAATAGGCACTGTTCTCTGAGTCCAAGCTCCATACGCTGTCAATCTCTGGCTCAAGGCTCTAGGTGGTTCTGGGAGGCAACTGTTCCCACTGTCCTGACACCCATGAGTGTGGTGGGCAGGGCTCAGCCTTCTGCTGTGTCCTCAGGCAGGTGACATCAGAGTACCTTTTTCTCTGCCACCCTCCCATCCCACCTGAGAATAAGGAGGAGGAAGTGGCAGGTGCAGAGGAGGTGCTTGACAAGTGAGGGTTTCAGGGAAAGTCTGAAAGGGTGCAGGGGGTGACACAGGAAGGACCACTTTTGGGTGAAGGCATCTTTGCTTTTAAATTGGAAAAAGTTTCCCTCAAAATGTCCAGAGCCGGGGCTGGGGTTGTGGCTCAGTGGTAGAGCACTTGCCTAACATGGGTGAGGCACTGGGTTCAATCCTCAGTACTACATAAAAATAAATAAAGGTCCATTAACAACTAAAAAATAAAAATTAAAAAAAAGTCCATTCCACTAAGAAGTTAGACACTCTAGCCAGGCCGTATCATCAGACAAACAAAACCACTCAAAATGAGGTGGGCAGGCTTGAGGGTCACAGGGACACTTCATTTTGATACCTTGGCGCAGGAAGAGCCCTTCGTCATCTGTCCCTCAGACATGCTCTGAGGGAGCAGAATTTGGGCTGGGCTGAGGGATAACTGGGGAGTGTCAGGATCATTCAGCGTCTTGTGGCTATGGCAGAGGACACAGATGTCACTTCGCGAGCTGGTTGTATCATCACATCCCATCCAAAAAAATGGGATCTCCTCACCACCTCAACTGGGGTTCTTAGAGGGGGGTGCTCTCTCCCCCTCTAAGGAGGGAGGCCCCAGAAAGGGGGAGAAACTTGAATAGAATAAGACTTCATAGCCAGACCCTTCGTAGAGTCTTATGGCACGTGGGCTCTCCAAGAATATCCACGGCCCCACACTTGTAACAGGCCACAGGGCCTCTTCCCTCTCTGGGCCTCAGAGTGAGAAGAAGCCCCCTCCAGCTGGCATTCTGGATCTGCGACCTCATGACACAGAGGGGTTGTGGTTCTCGATGCTTGCTTCAAGTCCCTCCAAAAGGTCACTTGGAGCCTCCCCAGCCAATCCCTCCTTCAGACCCCAGCACATCCTAGCTGCTCTTAGACACTGCCCGACCCCACCCGGCTGTCACCAAGGGAGGCCCAAGCCCTTGCTTGGGCATGTGGGACTCCCTGTCGCCACAGGGAAGATGAGCGCCTCTGAGGGACCGACGACAAAGGGGTCTTCCTGTCCCAGTGATTTGTGGATACAGGCAGGAGGTATTGAACCAGTGACAGGAGGGGGCCATGGGGAGGTGAGGGCAGGACAGGACCAGCAGGAATCCCTGGCTGGCGCCTGCCAAGGAACCAAACATGATGCAAGTTGCTGTTTGGAGCGGGCAACACACTGGGAAAATAGCCCCACTCAGGCCCATCTCCTGGGCTGGGGCCAGTCCCACCCTGGATTTTGGTCAGTGGTTTTGTAATCCCTAGGACTGGATTATAGGTCCCAGGGAAAGAGCTGGAAGAAAACTCACGGTATCCTCTAAGCAGAAGCCTCCAGAGGGCAGGAGGCAAGGCCAGGAAACCCGTTAGGGCCTCCAACCCAGGATCCTGCCTGGCTCCCAACTGGCTGGTATTCCCCTCCACAGAGGGAACTCAGCCTCCTCTGACCAGAGAACTTCCTGCTCCACTCTAGTCAGGCCGTTGGAGCTGAGGGGTCCATGATCTGCCTCCCCTGGGCTCAGGCAGGCTCCCTCACACTCCAGGCTGTGTTCTTCTTGCCCCCAGCCCCTGGTGGAAGGAGGCGCTCTTCTTCTCTAATGCAGCTGAGAAGGCTCCAGATCTTGTTCCAGCCCCAATGCTATATGACACTAGGCAGGCCTTTCAGCCCCCACTAACTGCGGCTAGGGCCAAGGAAGCCAGGCTAAGGGTCCCTGAGAACCCCAGCCCCACATGGTGCAGACACTGCCTCCAATGGAGGGAATGACAGAGTAATGACCCCACCTATCTGGGGAAGGGCAGTTGGTCCCTCCTCCCCACCCAGAGGTCAGGGCACTCAGGCCCCTGCTGTGAGCAGTAATGTCAATGCAGCACCCTCTCCACCCATTAGGCAGCAGCTGCTCACGCTGAGAGGCAGCCCTGGCTGCAAGGAAAATGCAAATGCTTTCAGCAATTAGGCTGCTAGGAGAAGTGTTCCAGAGAGGAGAGGAGCCCTACCGGCCCATCCTGGTGACAAATGGGCAGCGACACCCTGTTATTGGGAAATCCATCTCCTGGTGCCGGGCCTGTGCCTCTCCATGGTGCCCCTCCATGCTGGGCCTAGGCTTCTCGCCAGCAAGTGTGGGACAAGTCGTGCCTAGGAGACTGGTGGGAGCTCTCAGCCACCCCCAGTTTCCGCAGCAGCCATCCAGGGAGCCTCTGCTCACCTGTGCACCCAGCAGGAGGCCTACAGCTTAGGGGTGGTTGTGACATTACCAAGCCTTTGCCAGGGAGGCTGCTGGTTAATTGGGACACAGTTTAAGAATATTCAACTAAAGCTGGGTGTGGTAATGTACACCTGTAATCTCAATGGCTCGGGAGGCAGAGGCAGCCTCAGCAATTTAGCCAGGCACGAAGCAATTCGGTGAGACCCTGTCTCTAAATAAAATACAAAATAGGGCTGGGGATGTGGCTCAGTGGTTGAGTGCACCTGAGTTCAATTTCCAGTAGCCCCCCCCCCCTCAAAAAAAAAAGAATATTCAACTGAGAATGGGTTAGCATGGGGCTAACTCTGCCCTGGCCCAGGGGGAATCTGGCTGTGCTCTGTGGCCTCTGTCTAGGTCCCCTGCCTTCTCTGTGCCTTACTCTCTTCCTCCATGGCAAGATAGATGGGACAAGCTCAGCTCCAAGTTCCCCCAGGCCCAGGACAAGGCAAACAATGGTAGGCAACTGGAGCCTGGTCCCCTGGCCCTCACCATTCAATCCTGTGGCTCCAAGTAAGGGGCTATAAATCCATCGTCAGCAGCCACTGTCCTCCCAAAGGCATCTCCATAATCATAGAGCCATCTTTCCTTGTCCTGCTGGCTCCCTATATCCCCTATAATATGTCCAAAGGTCTTTTCAGGGGAAACAGGATCTCTTCAACTGCCCTGATCCCTGACCACCTTCCTCCCATAACCATTCAATGGTGGTGGACAGCCGTAGACCTTCCCATTGCACCCCAACTCATGCAGCTCCACCAGGCAGAGGGCCCTTCTCTCTCCCCATAACCCTCAAGGCCACTCAAGCATCAGCTTGATGTTTCCCCCCACGTCCAGCAAAGCAGAAATGAGTGGACCCTACTGTGGCCCTCGGGGCACGGAGCACCAGGAGTGGAACATCAGCAAGCTGGACTCCCCCACAAGGTGCTTGTTTTGCCACCACATTTTGGGCCAACCCCAGGTAGTGCATTTGGGAAGCCCTGTGGGCTGCGCCACCCTGGCTGTCAGTGCTGAGATGAAGATCTGCAGACTTGCTGGACAGCTCTTATCTCCCTGTGGATGGTTCAGGGAGACCCTGGAGCCCTCCACCAGCCCACAGCAGGCTCCACAGGTCATCCCAGCTGCTCAGCAAGCCAGAGACACAGCTGAGGCTGTGCTCAGGGAGAGGCAAAAACCCCGGCCAGTTGGAAGACAGCTAGTTGGACCCTTGGCTGTGAGAAAGCCCTTTGTGGGACTTCTCTGGGGGAGTTCCACAAAGCCAGGCCTGGGTTGGGGAAATTTTGGGCACTATGCCAGGCTGTTCTTGACCTCTGGGATGATCTTGGACAAGCCCCTCACTCTCCTGTACCTCAGTCTCCTCCTCTAAGTCATTGGAAGAGGAAAGAGGCAGGTTTTCCACATCCATGATTTGAAGGCCTGCCTCACAGGTGAGAGCTAAAGGGACCCACAGGGGGCACTCCAGGTGTGGGGCTGAGAGGGTGTGTCGTCGCCGTTAGCCTGCCCCCGGAGGGAAGGCAGGCGTGTGGCTGGGAGCGGAGGACATCAGAGCATGGGGCTCAGGGTAGGTGCCCAGTGGAGAGAGTGAAGGCGGGGGAGTTCAGGAGCCAAGGAGACAGTGACATTGGGAAACCAGCTGAGCTTAAAGAAAAAAAATGAGAGGTGTACCTTCCTTCCCAGGGTTTACAGAAAGCTGAGGAAATAAGGACCCGATATAATAGCCACAACCCAGAGCAAGCTAAGATGGTCTTGATGAGCATCGAAGGTGGTGTAGTCACTGTGTGGCCAAGCGCACTCACTTCCCCTCTGTCTCTCCGTGCCCAGCAGTAAGAGGAGGATGCGATCTCCAAACCTTCACTCAACTCTCCCTTCTCTGCCAAGCGAGGGCCAAGGTGGGGGGTCACTTTCCAGAAGAGGGAGGCCTCAGGTAGGCCCCCAAAGGAAGCAGTGGTTTTTGGCTGGCATCAGTGGGGGTGGGGAAGCCCATTCTGAGAAAGCGTGTTTGATCCCGAAGGAAAGGTAGATTCTTAAAGCAGATGGCTTCTTGGTGCATTTGGAAGGAAATGGGGTCCATTCCCCAAAGCCCTTTAACCTCCCCAGGTATTAGTTCCAGTGAGCATGTGGTCCACAACCTCCACCCAGCTGCAGATTCCTCCACAATACACAAAACACCGAGGCCCCCGCACCAGTATGTCCAGCCTGAGGCAGCCTGCAGCCATGTTAACAGCAAGGGACTCGGGGCTGAGGTCCTGGGAGCAATCTGTATCCTAGGTGAGTTAACCTATGGGGCCTCATTTTCCTCACTAGAGAAACAGGGACTGGCCATGGTGGGTGGTGAGAAGTGAAGGAGACTGTAGATGTGAAATCACATGGAGACTCCTGCGGCCCCACAGAGGCAGGTGGGTCCTGGAGGGTGACGCTGCTTACTGTTGGTTTCCTATCACCAACTCTCCCAGGGGCTCTCCCACCGGGCCTGCCGGGGACAGCTGGGGGCAGATAAGCAAGGAGCTTGGCTCAGGTCCCAGGATGTGCTGGGGAGGGGGCAGTCCACATGGGACACTATGGGGAGGCTCAGGAGGAGCCAGAGGGGGTTGGAGGCAGAATGCACCTGGAACTTAGGTGTTGAAGGCCACCTGGTCCAACCCTCGAATTTCATAAATGAGGAAAACGCAGTCTGAGGTTACACTCCCAAGGCCACCTCAGCAAAGCAATTACACTCCTTCCCAACCCAGTCATGGAAGAGAACGTCAGCCTAAGAGACTCACAGAATCACAAAATAGCCCTAGAAGCACAGAATAGGATCTCCATCTCAGGGAGGATCTTAGAATCTTTAAAACACACCCTAAAAGTCATCAGACCTATTCAGCCAAAAGGTTAGGCCCACTGAGTCACAGAAGCTTTCCGATTTTGATACGACAGAGAATCTCAGGCTCGCGAATAGAGCGGAATCCTAGAAGCGCCAAGTCCCAAGATCTAATCCAGGTGCCAGAGAAGCAGCCATGGCCTGCCCCTCCCCCCCCCCCCCCCGTGCAGGAATCCTGTTCCCACCGCTGACATATGGCCACTCGGCCCTCTTGAATACTCTCAGCGACAGGGGCCTCGCTCAGCTGTGCTGGCTGGAGGCTGGACACGTTCCCTCCTCCTGAACAGGGAGGGAAATAAGTTCTCAACAGGAGATCCCCACTTTGTACAAATGGATTTTTCACCCCTCCTTGTTCTTTGGCTCTGGTCAGAAAGATTCCCAGGGAAGTGGAAAGGAGCCAAGAGCTGCCACGAAATGACTTTAACCAGCAGACAGGCTGGTAATAGGTTTCGGTGGGAAAAAGGAAGGAGAGGGGCGATTAATTCCAACTTGCGATGCGATAAAGGAAATTAAGGCATAATACTGAGGAGGCAGCAGTTCCATTAACCTGCGTGGAATACCAATTACCTCAGGCTTCTCAAAATTGCTAGAAATAAAGAGAAAACCCCAAAAGAGAGTGACTGTGGCCCAGGGCTCATCTGGATTAGGCTGTTTGTTTGCCCTGGCACCCTAATGATGGGAATGAGGGAAATTCCCCGTTTCCTGGGAGACAGCCGTGCAGAGTGGGAGGAGAGGCAGGCCCACGCGCAGCCCGCTGGTCCACTTGGCAAGTGCTCAGGGTGAAGGGTCCCAGGCTGCTGCAGGGAGAGCTTGGGGCAGAGGCTGCAAGCCTCCTCTCGCCCAGCCCTCTCTAGGGTTCACCTTTAGACCCATGGTTTTGGGGAAGGACCTGAGAGGGCTAAGCTTCTGCCAGCTCCTGTCTTAGCTAGAAAGCCCCGGGTCTCCGCTGCTGAAAGACAAAGAATCAAGCAGCAGCCTCCTGAATGCCAGGCACCCTGCTAGGTGCTGGTGAGTCCTGCAGTTAGAAAAGACGTTTAGGGCCTGCCCTGCCTTGGGGCATCGGTTCTGGGAGGGCTGGGGCTCAGGGCTCTGGTCGAGACCACCACCCATCTGAAGCCAGCCAGGAGGAAGAAGCAGCATGGGCAGTTAATGGCCATGGGCCACAGCACAGTGCCCCCAATCAGAGCTGGGCAAGAGGAGGCAGACATGGTGTGGGAGGTGAGCAGAGGTGAGGAGCGGGGCCAGGCAAACTCACTGCCACTGGCATCCTGGCCCACACCTCAGCCATCCCTATCATTTCTCAGAGCCCCTTATATAGGGGTGCCCGACAACCTGGGGTCCCCAGTCAGCATGGTACCCCCAGTAAGATAAGTCCCACTATAGCTTGGATGGAGGGGAAGCCAGTTCTGAAACAGCCTGCCCTAGGAACACTGCCCACCACCCCAGGACGTCTCCACTCGCCTGGGTCTTGTCTTCTTTTTTGGGAGGGAGGCAGGGGGTAACTGGGGATTGAACTCGGGGGCACTCAACTACTGAGCCACATCCCAGCTCTATTTTGTATTTTATTTAGAGACAGGGTCTCCCTGAGTTGCTTAGAGCCTTGCTTTTGCTGAGGCTGGCTTTGAACTCATAATCTTCCTGCCTCCGCCTCCCGAGCCATTGGGATTACAGGGGTGCTCCACTGCACCCAGCTCTGGGTCTCGTCTTCTAATGAACATTTCTGTTGGAGATTTGGGAGGTCCTAGTCTGCTGCTTGCTTTGGTCTTCCTCCTGCCAGCAGCAGGTTAAAGGATTCAGGGCTCAAATCTTGGCTTTGTCCCTTATTAGCTGTGTGACCTCAGGCGGTTATTTGGCTTCTCTAAGCCTGTGTTCTCCTCATCCAAAACTGTGATGGTAAATCTTTACTTGCAGGGTAGTTGGTTGTGAGATCACATATCAGTACTCTCACAACTTTCATGATGGAAGTTGCCCCCGTGTTGCTCAGCTGCTGTTGCTGCTGTCCTGCACCACCTGGCTCTTCTGTGACTTATTTTCCCTGTGTATAAACTAGAAGGGAGAGGAAGCCAGCCAGACTCCCAGAGCAGGTGGTTTCAGGAGCAGTCCCCCAGCTAATCACACAGTGATCATAACCCCAAGCAGGGCATGGTGCCACTGGCCCACCAGGATGCACAGGCAGCAATGGAAGTCCAGCCACCTACCTTCCCTGCTGCCTCTACTCCTGTCCCACACTGGTGAGAACAAGTCCTCTAGGAGGCATCTCCCTGACCCATGTGTAGGGACCAAGCCTAGAGAGAGGGATGTGGGGAGGGAAGGGGAGCAGAAAGGTGCCCAGCCACCTGTTTCTGGGTGAAGTTCAAGTCTGCCTGTGCTAAGCCCATGTGAGGCCCGGTTTGCTGGAAGGCCAGGGTATTCAACAAGCACACCCTCCTCATTCTCTGGGAGTGGAAGTGAAGGACCCCTTCCTACAATCTACTGGGAACCCAAGAAGACTTCTTCCAGCCCACAGACTCATCTGTCTTTCCCTATCAAGCCAGCAGCTCCTGGTGCACAGGCAGGCACCAAGGGGATACTTCAGAGTCTGAGATGGATGAATGAATGAGTGCAATCTTGAGGATTGGGTCTTTTCAATCTATACAGAATTTATAACCAAAGATACAAACCAGACTTAACACCCAGTATTCTTCGTACATGGTAAAAACAATAGTCATTAAACCATTGCTTTAAGATCCTTCATTCATGACCTGTAACTTTAGTTTACTTCAAGTTCTCTCCAGTTGGATGGCACCCCATGTCCTTCCCTGCACATGGACGAGCCACCTTTGGTATCCCCTTTCTCCCTTCCTAAAGACAGGGGTATGGTAACAAGGAGAGCAGGGTCCTCGGTTCTGGTCCCAGCTCTACCCCTGAGCTGCTTGCCACTTCATGCTCCCTGGGACTCAGTGTCATTACCTATTACGAGAGCCTGTTCCTGCTCTACTTCATCACCATGAGCCACAATAGGGAGCTGAAGCTGGAAGACAGTGCTAGCAACCAGGCAGATAGTTCTGGGGAGTGGAACAGTTCCAGTCTGCAAGGCTGCAGAAGGTACCAGCCTCTGTCCTAGGCCTCACATCCTGCCCTGCTCCTCAGGAGACCCTGGGGACACGTGGACTTGGGCCTTTGGTCCTAGCCCCAGTCATAGCATAATGGCTGCCTCTGGGCCTTGCCCTCATCTGTCTACCTCATCTCACCCCAAGGTTTTCAAAGCCCTTTGCATATGCCTCCTCATTTAGTCCTTACAACCCCCTGTGATGTTCAGAGAAGGACAGGATGGGCCCGGTCACAAAGAAAGTCAGAAAACCATCATGCCCAGTGTTTTCCAGCAGCCCAGCTGCTTCCTCCATGAAATGGGAAGAACACAGGATCTGCAGTGGGAATTCTGAACTTGCCCCAGGACAGCCTGAGAAATAGGAGTGGTATCCTTTCAGGAGCCTCTCTGAGCCACCACGAAAATCTAACAGCACAAAAGATGCTAAAGGCACAAAGTGCTGGCCAGGGCAACAGCCCACTGTGGCAGAAAAGGCACCACACTGGGCTTCAGTCCTGGCCCTCCACACACTGGCCCTGTGCTTGGGCAGGCCTGGGTTTCCCCATCTGTCAAACAAGGGACAAAGATTCCTGCCCTGCACTTACCCCCAAGAGGCCAGCTGTATACTTGCCAAACCCTCCCCTGTCCCACCTGCTACCCAGCCCATCTGCAACTACCACCTCAGACATGAAGGCTCAAGAGGTCCTCTCTCTCCTTCTCCTCCTCCTCCTCTCCTCCTCCTCCTCCTCCTTCTTTTTGGTACCAGGGATTGAACCCAGGGCGCTCAACTACTGAGCCACATCCCTAGCCCTTTTTATTTATTTATTTATTAAATTTTGAGACAGGGTCTCACTAAGTTGCTTAGGGCCTCTATAAGTTGCTAAGGCTGGCTTTGAATTTGTGATCCTCTTGCCTCAGCTGCTTGAGACATTGGGATTACAGGTGGGCATTACCACACCCAGCACAAGAGACCCTCTTTGTACACAAGCCAATAAGACTCATGACACCTAAAAGCCAGGCCTGGGCATGGGCCACACATACACACAGAAGTGTGCTCAGACAGTCATGCAGACCCTCATGCACACATATGCAGATGGACACATGTGCACAGAGGCACACTTGCACACTCAGATGAGCAACCCATATGGAACATGTTCAGACACACATATCACGTTGTGCACATGTGAAGCACACAGGCCACATAATCACACATGCACAGGTAGCTTCATATGATGCTCACATACTGCAGACAAATATGCATAGACTTTTTTCCCTGCCTTTCCTGTGACAGCCAGATGGTAGGATTCTCCCACAGGGCTACCATTTAATGCTCTAATTAATTAAAAAAAAAATTCCAGATACACCAAACCTGGGTTTATTCCAAATGTCCCAGGCCTGGCCCAGTCCGAAGCCAAGGAGGGCAGCAGGACCTAGGGATAGGGAGCCAGGACATACACAGAAGAGGCCCCACCTCTCACCTGGCGGGTAGATACCTAGCTAGCAGGTGGGAGGGCAAGAGCCACCCACCCACAACGTGGGCATGACCCTGGTTCCAAGGGTGTCCCATGACCCAGAAAGGGAAAAGATGCAGGGTGGAGGTGTTTGCCAACACCAAAGTGGGCTCAGGGCTGCACAACCAAGCCCAACCCTCCTTCACTGAGCCCTACTGTGTGCAGAGTGAGCTTCACAAGCCGTGGGAGGAAACTGGAGGGACGGTGGGCACACAAAGCACAGAGCCAGCAGACTGCTGTGAGATGGGGATGAGGCACAAGCTGAGGGTGGTGGGGAGTGGAGGGCCGCCTGGCTCCTGCCCTCCACCTCCCCGCCTACTCGCCCCCAGCAGGGCTGCCAGCTCCCCAGGCCCCGGTTCCTCCTTGCCCAGGTCCTGCCCTCCAGGCCTTTCCCCTGCCTTACCCAGCATGGTTATTGCTGTTGTTTGGGAAAATACAGCAATAAATTTACCGCCTCACTTATGAGTAATTTGCTGTCAGGAGCTGTGCATTAGCAGAGAGCTGAATTAACAAGGCTTAATTAACATTAATGTTGTGACAGATCTCAACCAGGGTCGGGAAATCCCCCGTCCTTGCGCCCAGGCCCTGGCCTGTGCTTCCCTGTTCACGTGGGAGGTGATAGGCCCAGGGAGGGCCACCTGAGAGACTGGGGGGCCATGTCTTTCCCAGGATTAGCAGGAATTTGGGATCTGGAGGCATTCAGGAGATCAGCCCAGGAAGCCAGGTGCCCCTGCACACCAGTTCCAAAGGTGCTCTCACACCAAGGCCCAGTGTGGTGACACATGGGCCTCAGACAGCAAGAGACCACAGTCTAAATCCTGCTGCCACCTCCCACATGCCATGTGACCCTGGGTGAGTCTCTGCACTTCTCTGTGCTTCACCACCCCTGTCAGCAAAGAGACAGGAAACCCCTCACAAGGTGGTGACGAATCATGGTCACACATGGAAAGGTGCTCAGAGATCTTCATTCCACACCCCAGAAGGCATCAAAGCAAGTGACACTGAGTGACTAGCGTGTGCTGTGTTCAACATCTCAGTCGGTCCCCCCAGCCACGTGCTCTGAAGTGGGGGGGGGGGACCATAACCCTGCTGTGCAGCTGAGGAAACCAAGGCAGCAAGAGGGGAGGTGATTGCTCCACTCACCTGCTGTGCGACCTTGAATGAGTAGGTCACACCTTGGGTGGCCTCGACATGCTGTGGGCAGGGGTGAAGAGACTACAGCCACCCACCAAACTCCCAGGCAAGAGCTCCCTGAAGGATCCAAAGAGCCACAGGGAGAGGAAAGTCAGGTTGAGGGGCCACCTGGGGTGGCATCAATGTTTGTGGAAAGAACCTGTGGATGACAAAGGAAGGGGAGAAGCGTGCCGTGCCCTTGGGCAGCGAGCAGGCATCCCAAGTGAGAGGCCCAGGGGGTGAGAGACGCCTCCCGAGTGCCCAGCCAATGTCAGGCTCTGGAGAAGACAGAAATGTGTGGGAAGTGCACCCCCGCTCTCAGGCTTGACACCACGGGGGGGCATGCTGTAATTCATCATCAATGATGGCCATTAATATTAATGGGAGCACGTCCCTGACCAGAACCAACTTCAGCAACCACCACCAACCTACGCCAGCCTCTCACTAGAAGACGGGAGCCCCACCAGTCAGACTCTTAGCAGTCGCCCTGCACATCCTCAGGTCACTGTGCAGGCCAGTGACCTGTCCTATTAGTTTAAGAGACTTGGGCTCCACCCTAGAGCATGCCCACACCATGGCCTCCAGGGATAGGAGGGACTCTGGGCTCCCAGTCGCACTGAGGGACTGCCCAGTTGGAGGCTCGGTGTCAAGGACCAGCCTGGCAACAGCTGGGGAGGGAGGAGACGGGCAGTGGATGAGTTCACCACCAGAAAAGCCCTAGGGGAGGGGGGTGCCTTATCAAGCCAGGGCATTCTAATAAGCCCTAAGTCCCCCCCAAATGCCTGCCACAATCCCCTGCTCCAGGAAAGAACCTGTGGATGACACCCCCACCCTGCTGACTCAGACATTTATCAATTGTGTGACCCCAGGGAGAAGTCGCTTGTTATCTTCTACCTCATTTTTCTGTCAAGTGGAGGATAAGTACAGCACCTACCTCATGGGGACTGATGTGAAGACCGGGAGATCCTGCCTGGCAGAGTGAGGACTCAGTACCGCACAGCCAGGAGGACCAACAACCAGAGCTTAGCACGGTGGAGACCCAGCCCTGCAAGGGGCCACCAAGGAGCTGGGCAGGCTCAGGAGTGACTGGTAGCTACAGGGCTGCTCTGAGGCAACAGGACAAGTCAGGGGCCCCAGTGAACCCTGTGACAGGTCTGGGACATATGAGGACTCTGAGGACAGACAGAAATCTTAGAGCTGCATCATAAAGGGCTGAGGTCTGTCTCAGGAGGTATGCAAATATCCATCTATTCATTCATTCAACATGCATGCACTGGGCCCCTCCTCTGTGCTGGGCCCTGGCATGGGGTGGGGGGAGGCCAGACCCTGAAGGGACAAGAGATACTGAAGATGCCAATCAACCCCAAGTCAGGCCTGCCCCACCTATACCAGGCAAATGTGAGTCCAGGGGAAATGCAAGGGGCCCTTTGCCACAAAAGGGGGCATGGCCACACCCAGGACAGCTCAGTGAGAAGCTGAGCTGCTCTGAGCCCCCAATGTCCTCTGTGATCCCAAGGGCCTCCCTGTCCCCACGCTCTCCCTACTCTGGTCCACCCTGACCACAAACCCCCTGCCAACACCTAGTGAAGGGTAGGCAAGTGGTGTACTTGGTGGGAGGGCACTGCTGGCAGCAGGGTGTGGAGGTCAGAGGGAAGGGTGGCTTCTCTGCCTGACAGGGGCAAGGAGGGCCAGTCCCAGACAGGTGGCAGGCTCACCCCTCGCCCACTTTCCTGCCCCACCACATCCACACGCACACACCCTCAGCAGTTCCCGGGGAGCAGGCTCCAAGGAGGCCCAGCAGCCAGACCACCAGCTGCTTCCCCCTCCCCATGCAAACCCTGGCCACAAAGCACCCTCCCCCAGCTCTGCCCGCCTGCGGTGACAGCCTCTTGGCACCAGCTCTCCCCTTCCCTCCATCTGTCAGGAATTGGTGCAGACAGACTGTGAGAACCACAAGAGGAAGTAGCAACGCTGCTTGGACCCTCCCTCCCCCACCCCAGCCCCACCTCCCCAGGGCTCCCCACCCTACCCCACCCCAGTCTCTCTCCTCCCCCTCCTGTGTCTCTCCCTCCCCATCCATCTGTCTCCATGTTTCCTACTGATGAAGACATCTCGAGTGGGCAGGCAGAGGGGAAGAGGGCCGGCCAGCCAGTGGCCCCCACATACAACCACCATGACCGCAGCAGGTCCACCCACTGTCTTCCCTTCTCCCTTGCCATCAAAGAGTCAGAGCCAGTGGAACCAAGGGCTCAGTGTCTCCGTCTGTACAATGGGTGCAGTAATTCCTGTTGGGCTCACCTCCCAAGCACTACCACACGTGAAAGGGCTCTCTGTCCATTGGGAGCCTTGTACAAGGCAAATGTCCAGTGTCTCCAGCTTCTTCCCATTTCACAAGGGAATGAGGATCTCAGTGCTGCCCTCCTCCTGTGAGTAGTGAGGTGAGAACAAGACCAAGGCAGACAGGAAACTGCCCTGCAGAGCACTGGTGGCAGCAGGAACACAGGAGGCCTGTCAGGGTTATGATTCTCCCCATATCTGCGGGACATGAGCAGGCAGGGATGAGGAAACCAGGGCTCTGAGAGGGCAGTTCCATGGCTGTGTCAGAGGCAGGTTCTGTTACCGTGGCCAGGCCTCCTGCCCTCCACATCCACCCAAGATGTTCTAGTTCTCTCTTGAATTCTCCCAAATTGTAGGAAAGAAACCAACTATTTTTAAGTGACCTGGCTGCTGGTGACAGAATCCACACGTAATGGGGAAGCCCTGCTACAGATCTGGGAGGAGCAGTGGCCAGAGCTCACTGAGCACAGGGAGACTGGCCCAGTGTCCTGTGGCTTCCTGAGATGTGGGAGTTTTAGTTCTAAAACCAGGACAGCTCCAGGCTGAGCTGACCACTCAGTGCATGGGTAATACTTGCAATGCCAACCAGAACAAACATAGGGATGGGCCCTTTCATGGAGAGAGAGAAAATCCCTGCTCACCCACACACCCTGTGAAGCATGGCCCAGGGCTCCAGAGGCCCAGCAGACAGGAGATTCAGATTCAGCTATAGTCCTGGGGCCCTGCAGGGCCAGGTGTGACCCCAACCACAGCATAGATGTGCCCAAGGTAACAGGGAAGAGTCTTGGGTCCTCCATCCCCTTCACAGTGGAGGAAGCAGAGGCTCAGAGGCCACACATGGAGGCAGGGGTCAATGCTCCCAGGACAGGGCCTGCTATTCCAACTGTAGCTTCTGCTCAGCTGCTGACAGGACACGAGGCACGGAACCAACCCTCCAGGAGTGCTGAAGCGAGAACTCTAAGGCTCCAGCCTGCATGGTGCTTCCTGGGGACTCAAAGAAGCACAGTGCCAGGCACAGGCCACCAGGGAGCTGAAACACCGAAAGGGATGCAGAGCACGAAGCCCATGGACACCCTCCACCCCTCCCACCCTCCACGCTCCTCCACAGGCATCCCCCTGCCCCTGAGCCCCTGAGGCTTGTGGTCTGCATCATGAACCACAGCCTTTTAATCAGGCCATCATAATGTAGAGTGACAAGGACAGAGATGAAGGGAAACAGGATGGAGGAGTCCAGAGGAGACTCTGACATGCAGGGCGGAGGGAAAGGAAGGCTCCTAGAAATGGTGGCTCTAGAGGTAAAGTGGGGTCAGACAAGCAGGGTGGGGCCTTCCAGCAAAGTGACTGCATAGGGGAGAACGCGAGACTCTCATTCAGGAGCACAGTCCTGGGGCTGGGGGCTGGGGGGGCAGTAGATGGTGAGACCTGGGGCTGCAGAGGTGGCAGGTGTATGTTAGGCCACGAAGGGCTCTGACTGTGTTAATTAAGAAGCCTTGACCCTGCAGAATGCTGAGCTGCAGGAAGACACCTCTGCCTGTTCAGGAGCACTCGCTGCAGAGGGGACAGACTAAGGCAGAAGACAGGGATCGGGGAGGCATTGCAGCAGGGCCCAGGAAGCGAGAGGCAGTGGGTTTGGGGGAAGCGGCCTGGACTGGCAGGTAGGCAGGGAAGAGAATCTAAGGACCATGACAGATGAGGGAAAGAGAAAGAGAGGGTTGTGGCGACTCCCAAGTTCCTGACCAAAACCAGGCAATGGCTGTGCTCAGACAGGTCTAAGGGGGCAGAAGCCGCCAGTCATAGCTGCCCACTGCCTAGGTCACTGAAGATCTGAGCCCTGTTGTCCTGCACCCAGGAGGCCAAGCTATCTCTAAGGATGCCACCTTACCACCAGGCACAGCACATCTGCCCTTACCCTCTACTTCTCAAAGTCCTGGGGGCTAGTCCTGCTTACAGAAGGCAGCCAACATGCATGGTGCTTGAGAATGTGCACCCCTAGGGCTCCACACCATTTGGGGGGTGCAAAGAGAAGCAGTGGCCCCAGTAAGGATGGGCCCTACCAAAGCCCACAGCACACCTTAGCTGCCACAGGCTGTGGCAGGAACACAGAAGGGGAGTGACCCTGGGCAGGCTTGGGATGAGAATGGGGGGGGTGGTCCTGTAAGCAGAGGCCCCAGCAACAGAGCTGGGGTGCAAGAAAGCAAGAGAACCAATCCATAACAGGAAGAGCTCTCCAAGCACAGAGGGGACAAGGTCAGCATGAGCTCCTGCCAGCAGATGCTCTGCGCATGGCGCTGGGGCTGCAGACAGATTCGTCATCGGGAGGGGCCCAGAGGCTGCTTTTGCCACACAGGACGCTGTGCCAGCCCACGAGCCAGGGTTCACTCACTCGTTCACTGAGCACATGTTCCCAGGGCCTGCTTTGTGCCAGGCCAGGGACAGGGGCACCAGAGGCAGGTGGACCAAAACCAGAAGCTTCCTCTGTCTTCCCTGCCCACTGAGGGGTAAGGCTGGAGTGGAGCCGAGGACAGAGGACGGAGGCAAATCAGTCCCTTCAGCCCTGGCTGCCGGTGCTCCGTCACAGGTCTGTCAGTGTTCTTTTACTTTTCATCTTTTGTTGGGGGCGGGGTGTGGAGCTATGCTGGGAACTGAACCCAGGTCCTTGCACATGCTAAACAAGTATTCTACCACTGAGCCACACCCCCCGCTCCGTGTCACAGGACTGTGTCCTATCCTCTAAGGGGCTTACCTTCCTGGGCATATCTGGCAAGGAGGGCCAGACACAAAGCACCCCACTCCTCCAGAGGTCCCCAAGGCTCTGGGCTCATTTCCTAATGAGGTCCCTGAAAGGACTCTCCCTAATTAAACTGGGCCAGTAAGTTCTTGTCTGGGGCCACAGGAGAGAAGGGGGGATGAAGGAAACTTTCTGGGGGCTCCCAACCTCCTTCCACCCCACCCCCAGTAGTGCAGCAGCCAGGCACAGGATAGGGTTCCTGAAGGACAGATGTAGGTTTAGAGGAAGTCAATATAAGGCCAGCCAGTCGTGAGATAAGCACTGCCATTCCAGGCATTGTTCTTAGAACTTCTACTATCAATCCTACAATCACCTCCAGGTGACTGCTCCGTTTACAGAATGAGGCAGGTGCTCAGAGAGGGAAAGTAATTTGTGCAGGGTCCCACAGCTAGGAAGTGGTGAGGTATGGGCTTGACCTCTCACAGATGAAGCGGGGACCCTTGGGGGTTTTCACATCTGCGTCTTCCAACTGGCCACACACTAAGCAGAGGTTTGCAGTCAGATCTCAAAGGAGGTGAGATTAAGTTTCTAATGCTGCCCAAAGTGGCTCAAACTACTGATATAATCCTCTCTCCCAGTACAGATGGGGACACTGAGCCCCAGGGAAGGGAAGGGTTGTACCCAGGTCACATAGCAAGTCAGGACCGAGGTGAAAAATCCTAGTTCCTAGGGTTGGGGTTGAGAACTGAGGGAGCACAACTGGCAATGTGGCTCAGTACACTAGCAGCAACAAGGGCTTGGGACTCTGTTCCCAGAAGGGGGACCTCAGCACAAAATCAGCGGGGGGGGGGGGGGATAAGCTAAAAAGCCTGAGAGAGGAAGGGCACCGCACCTGGGGAGAGAAAGGAGGGGGCAAAGAGAACAAGGGGCTCAAACCACACAGGCTGGCGGACCCAACTACCCTGGTTTGGTCCAATTCATGACGTAGAATTGACCAAAGGGCAAGGGCTGACTGGTTGGAACACACACACTATGGGCTAATGAGGTTTCTGGTACTTACTATAGGCCAGAAATTATTTATTCCCCACCTTGTACAGAGCAGGAGTCAGGGGTTCAGGCTCAAGGGACTTGCGCTGGATCTCCTATTCAGGAAGCGGAAGAGCTACAGCTGGAACCCAGTCTGAGTGACCCTGGGGAGGTCACACCAGCTCCTGCATCTCTTGGCACCTACTCTGGAAAAGCAGGCAATAGTGACAGGCAGGGAAGGGGGCAAAGGGAAGGAGACAAAAAGACTGTCACATAGGTGGCCAATATAAAGTCTGCTCTGGCTGGATCATAGAGACTGAAAAATTGGACCATTCAGAGTTCGGCAAAAATAAACAAGCCAAAAAAAAAAAAAAAAAAAAAACCCCGAAAACAAAAAGTAGATGTAGCTTGCTAATAAACAGTTGGTTCTGGTTGTGTGTATATAGTGGAGGCTATGTCCCCTATATGAGAGGTTAAGGTAGGGGCCCCAGGGGCCCCAGGGGCCCTGTAGGGTTGGATTTCACAGCCTCTGCCCCTGTTTCTATCCCTGGGACTCCTGGGCCTCAGGGAACAGGGGCAGCTCCTTGGAGCCCCCATACCTGAAGCCTGGTTGTGGCAGACTCCAGCTACCATGAACAAATGCCCTGACACTCAGGAAAACAAAAGAATCTGAGAATTAGGGCTGAAGGGGGTGTGGAGTCACCCCACTGCCAATGAGCAGAGACTCCCAGAGTAACAGCATCTGTCAAATGGCCACCTGGCAAGGTGAGGGCAGAGGTGGACCTGCGGCCCAGGGTATAGCTGTTTGCAAGGAGCTCAGCCCTTGGAGTGGGGGCCAGACAGCATGCTGCAGGCTGTGGCCTGAGGAGGAGAGGCAGCCGTGGCAGGGGGACAGGCTGGGAACAGAGATTGCTGGCGCCTCTCCAGATACAAATAATTCCCTGCACAACAGCCTGGTGGGGGGCTTTGGCTTGGTTTGAGCCACCTTGGTGGGTGTGGGAGGAAGAGCGTCACCCAACCCCATGGCCTCGTGTGTCCAGAATGGTCACTTCCCTCCTGCACACCCCCTCCTCTCAAGCACACACCCAAGCACATACGGCGTGTGCCAATGCCCGTGGCGAGGAAGGGGCTCTGAGGGTGCCGGGGCAGCAGATGGCAGCTTGGGGTCCAGGAAGCGGGGGAGGAGGCAGGGGAGGAGTGCTGGCTTGAATGTCCCTGGACTGAGGCCATCAGGAAAGCCCACCCTGGCCTCCAGTTATTCAGTCAGGCAGCTTAACCTGGGCCTGATGGGGCCTCCCTGCCTCTCATCAGCTGCCACTTCTCTGATGTCATCCTGGGCCCACTGGGGAACCGAGGCCCCTGCTGGAGAACTAACCATGCCAGGCCTGTGGGCTAACAGCTCCCGGGGGCCCCACTGCAGGCTGGAGCGGGATGATTCCTGTAGCCCCTCCCAACCAGAAATGCTGCTGCTCTCCAGGAGCCAAGCCCTCCCCACTGGCCAGCTGACCTACATCTCTCCTGCTGCTATTTCAGCAGCTGCCCTGTTATCGTGTCCTTGGAGGAGATGAAGGAAAGCTGCCGATGGTCCTTCTGCTCGGCTGCTCCCTGTGCAGGAGTCACGGGCTCAGGAAAGGGAACGGGGATGCTCATTTCCAGGGCCGGGCTCTGGGCCCCATCAGCCTGCACCTCCACCATGTGCGCTCATTATCCCTGTTTCAGAATGGCCATGGGGCTGCTGGACCTTACTCTGCTTGTCTCCATCACCGCACTGCATCCATCCCATCATGAGCACAAGAAGGGAAAGTGGTGCAAGGACCCTGGGTCTCGGAGTTGAGTTGTAGAAGTGGATCCCAAAAAGCCCAGCTGCCCTGTCTACCCACCATGCCAGCTACTCTCCCCCCAGCCCTCCCCAGGCAGTAAGGGACACTGAGGCACAACCTCCCCCCACCCAGGAAGGAGCAGCCAGCTCCAGGCAGGAGTCCGTTCAGCGTGCAGGAGGTAGTTCAGTTGAGAAAGGACCAATGAATGAAGGGAAATTAAATTCAGGCGGGGAAGCCACTCACCCAGGGTCACACAGCAAGCTGGGTGCAGAAACAGAACAATCACTGCAATGCTGTGGAGGAGACGGATTCTACCAATATGTGGACAAGAACAATGGTACAGTTTTGTTCTGTTTTGTTCAACGGGGGGGTGACAAGTCCTTGGGGCCTGAACATAGTTCTCTTTTTCCTTGCTTTGCTTTGTGTGGCCTAGATATGGCTACTTTGTCTGTCCCCTGGGGCTGGGACAAAGTGGCCCTGTGCTCAGGGAAGGGGAAGGTCCTTCATGCTGACTGCTTCACTGGAAGGGAGGACCATGGGGGCACGAAGGGGGTGTTGTTGGGAGATGGGGAAAGAAAAATCTCTCTAGAGAGCATGGTGGAAATGATAAAAATGCACACACTCAGCAATTCCTTCCCTAAGAATTTTATCTTAAGGAAAGAATCAGACAAATGCACAAAGACATAGCACAAGGATGTCCATCCTGCATTGTGTAGAACGGGGGGTTGGGGGGTAGAAATGGAAACAACTAACACGTCTATCAACAGGAGAACATGTCATCAAATGAGGGGCAACTCACACAGTGGCAAACGATCTAGCCCTTTAAAACAATGGCATGGATCCACTGTTACTGACGTGGAAAGCCATGCATGATATGAGAAAACAACTGATATAACACTACCTTATGTTTGTTTAAAAAAAAAAATGGGTTTACATACACCAGCTAGCTCACACACAGACAGCAGTGTCTGGAAGGACACAGTGCTCCCATGGTAGTAGCACTAAGGGTGACTGCTGCCACCTTCCTCTTTTTGACTTTCTTTAATATCTGCTTTTTGTTACAAGTGTGAAATTATTTTCTCATAAACAGAAAAAATTACTTCCATGGGGGGGGTAAATAGAATCAACTGATGCGAGTTTCAGCCTCGGCATTACCAATAACTGGGCAAGTCTTGTGACCTCCGGAGCCTCTACTTCCTCATCGGGAAAATGGGGGTAATAATTGACCTCTGCACCACCCGCCTCCCAGGAACGTTCTCCTGAGGCACAAGTGGAAAAGGCCACACTGCATCAGGACAGATCAAGGGCTGGAACTGAAGTCTCCAGAGTGGTGGGAGTGAGGTCTCTGTGGCACCGCAAGGCCAGTGACCAGGGTGGGACAGTGGCCACATGATCACTCCCATGTCTCCCAGACTGGAAGTCCCCTGGGGAGGCCTTGAGCTGTCTGTACTACCACGTTTCATGTGGGTACCCCACAGCCACAAGGCTCATTGGCTAATTCCTAGTCATCAGAGGACATTCAAGGGGCTTGACAGTACCCTAAAAGTGGCCTACCCTACATCTCCCAGCTTGTGAGCACCTGGGCTGGGTCCCAACAGAGACACGGGGTCCGACCAGGCACAGTGGGTGAGAAGCTCACAGTCAGGATTGAGCAGGCTCCCCCAAAGGCCTGCAGCACCACCTGAGCCACGCCAACTCAGGGTCACTAACACATGGAAGCATGCGAGAAGAGCCAGGGTCACAGGGCTGGTCATTAAAACAGCCACGACGGGGCCCAGCAGATGCTCAAGGGCACTGTGGGGGCTGGGGCCAGTTGGGAAGAAGCCGGCACACCCACTGAAGGGCTGGCAAGAGCAACGCCAGCTGAGCCTGGGAAGGAGCCACATGGCTGCTGTGGTGACCAGGATGTGTGAATCCACGTCTCTTCCTTTCACTGTGTCAGACTCTGCAGTCAGACAGGCATGGCCCAGTCTTGCCACTGACCAGTCAGGCTGCTTGGAGCAAGTGACTTTAGTTCTCAGCTCTTTTCTTTCTGAAATGCAGTCATGTCACCTCAAGGCCTGGCTGTAGATCTCGCATGAGAAAGCCCCCAGCAGTGAGCACACTCTTGAACTCTTATTAAGATGATTATTTTACATGATTTCCCAGCCATCTGGGGACAAGCCCTAGGGTCCAGCCAGGGGCAGCGGTGGGCCTGAAGATCCCTGTGTTGGAGCCCAAAGAGGTCTGTGTCAGCCTCTCAGTCTGAGAACACCTTGTTCCCTGATTCAGCAGGGAACAGAGAGGGGTGGGGGTGGCAGGTGGGTGCTGCAGCAGCAAGAGGCGGAAGCACATGCTGTTCTGTCTCCACTCACACTCAGGAAGTGAAGGTCCCCAGTTCTGAGAACGGGTCCCTGTTGACACCTAGAGCTGAATTCTGGCCACAGGGGTCTCAGTTTCACCTTTTGCTGCCTGGGACTAGACGGTTTGCAAGGTAAGCACTGAGGAGCTTGGGTGCAGGGGTATGGTGGGACCACTGATGGTGGGCTGAGCTACTTGGGGTCACCCACATCAGCGACACATCCTCAGGTCCTCAGTTTCCCTTTCTGAATGTAGAATGGCCAACAGAAGCCTTTGGAAATTGTGGAGGGCCATACCCATGGGAGGCTGGGAAATGGAGGCCTTATGTTGGGGCTCTGTAGAGATCTCCAGAGAAGAGGGTCCCTCCTCAGTCCCACTCCCCAGGCCAGAAACCAGGAGTCCACAGAGGTGCTGCTGGGTACCAAGGCTACTCCCCTGCTTCCTCCATGCCCTCTAAGCACCAGGCCCTCTGATCCT
Source organism: Tamias sibiricus (assembly GCA_025594165.1). Classification (NCBI taxonomy): domain Eukaryota; kingdom Metazoa; phylum Chordata; class Mammalia; order Rodentia; family Sciuridae; genus Tamias; species Tamias sibiricus. Next base: position 46,641,533 of record CM046658.1, read on the forward strand.
ACCAAGGTGGACAGAGCTCAGAGAGGAAAGTTTGAGGAAGGGTCTAGGCTCCAGCCCAGATAGACAAGTCAGATCCAGCACCCACGGCCAAGTCACTTCTCTCTAAGCCTCCACTTCATCGTATTTAAAAATGGAAATAATAAGAAAATGTCCCTCTCGTGGTGGTGAGTACCAAAGCTAAAGGAAGCAAACCGCCCAGCATGGTCCCAGGCGGAGCAAGCAGACAGTGTATCTGTTATCAGGAATCCCCTCATGGGAATGCTTTTTCTGGAGTCTCTAGGGTTCAACATAAGGCTGGCCGAGTGAAGAAGGATCTGAGCCCAAGAGAGGAACAAGGACGTGCTGTAGGAGACCAGGAGCTGGAAAGGTCTCCTGGGAGAGGAAGTACCTGGGCCATGACTTCAGAGACTGGGTGGCAGTGTTTTTAGGGCAGGTTTTATGGGGGCTATTTAGTGCTAAGGCCCCCTAGGGCCTGGCTCTAGAGTCCCCAGGACACAACTGGGCACCCTTCCCCAGGTCCCAGAACTGCCTTCCAGGAACAGCATGGGCCTGGGGGGTACAATTGCTCACCCTGGCACCAGGAAAGCACCCACCTGGTTACACCCCTCAAGGGGGCACACGCTCTATCAGCCCTCTGTGCCCTCACTCTTCTCTCCCTTGGGATCCCTCTCTGGCTTCGTCTGCTACCAGCATTTCCCCAAGGAGAGAAAGCTGTCAAGTCAACTGCCTGTGGACAATGAGGGAAGAAAACAGTCAGCCCTGGGTCAAGTGCAACCAGGAGTCCCAGCAGGCCTAAGAAACTGAGAAGCTCACTGAGGGGACTCTGGCCTGAGAGGGCCCCCGGGAAGGCCCAGGGAGAGCCTTCAGCAAACACTCCCAAGGCCTACTGGGAACAGCCCCAGGGGCACAGGCCTGGGCCTAGAAGCAAGGGAATCTGTGCCCTGCTGGCAGAGCCACAGGGGTGGCAGGCACAGCCAGGAGGAAAAGCGCAGGAGGCCAAATAGGACCTGCCCTCCCTAGAGCCTGAGGCTACTTATTCACTTAGACTAACCAGGCCTGTTGGACTCATTTCTTTCCCAGTTCCTGCCCAGGCTGCTTTCTGTCATCTCCAGGTCATCTTGGGGTTCAGTGGCCCTAGAGACTCTTTCAGATGGGTAGGCAACCCACTGCAGGAGCCTTCAGAAACATCTGGCCAAGCAGATGGGGTTGGGGAGCAGGGGCTCCTGAGTGGCCCTCCACAGAAGGTGCCCAGAGCCCTCAGTGAGACTCCCTTCACCAAGGACTCACCTCCATTGCCATTCACCAAACACTTGTTGGTCGTAAAAAAAAATCACATTATCTCATTGAATGTCTGGGGAAAAGAACAATTATCACCCCAAGGCTAGTCAGCCAGGAGGTGACAGCTGCGGTGTGAAATGCCAGTGTCAGATCCAGGGGCACACTGAGTGGAGACTTCAACATGGATCCTGAAGTCCCTTATCCTAGGGGAGAGAGTGGGTGGCAAGGAAGGTTCCCAGAGGAGGTGACACTAGCATTGAATCTCTGAAGGTGACAAGAAGAACATAACCAGTGAAGGAGCAGAAAGTGTGTTCCAGGCAGACAGAACGGTGCGTGCAAGCCCAGTGTGGTGACACACGCCTGTAATCCCAGCAACTGGGAGGCAGGAGGATCATAAGTTCGAGGCTAGCCTCAGCAACTTAGTAAGGCCCTGTCTCAAAATAAAAATAATAAAACAGGTGCAGTGGCTCAGAGGCAATTTAGCAAGGCCCTAAGTAACTTAGTGAGACTTTATCTTAAAATTATAAAAAAATAAAAAGAGCTAGGGATTTGGCTCACTGGTAAACCACCACTGGATTCAATCCCCTGTTAAAGAAACAAATAAACAAGAAAAACAACAACAATAAAAACCCACCACAGCACATCCTGGACATGAGAAGCAGAAGGAAGACGAGAGTGACAGAGCTACAGTCTGGAGGCCAGGCTATAGGAAGAGGCAGGAAGGGGCTGGAGGTGAGTGGACACAGGGCTGGGCAGAGGGCCAAATACAGAGGCACCCAAACTGACTTCATTCTTGGGGTACTTGGGAGCCCCAGGACTCTGAATGATAGAGTTACCTGGTCACATGAGGAAACCAAGGTTCAGAAAAAAAGCAGCAGCATCCCAAAAAGGAGATGAAGTTGGGCCTCGTGTCTAGGTTGCACCCTGAAGGCCGGAGTGGGCTGCAGCACCAGCCAGGAGCTGTGGCTGGGCTGTAACTACTCACAAGGCTGCTGCCCAGTAGGCCATGGGACTTCTGCAGCCTGGCCTGCCAGCTAATGGGCCCTCCACTGTGGGAGACCTGGCTGTGACCACTCTGTATTAAACATGGATGGGTGGTAAGAGTAGGGGGAGCAAGAGAGGTGAAAGACACCTGAATAAGGTAAAGGTATATGAGCATGAAATCAGTTCACCTGTCCACCAGTCTGTCCACAAAGAAGCACCAGAGCTGGGGGTTGAGGGGAAGGAGCCTTAAGCTGTCATCCTGAGATTAAAACCAAGGCCTAGGTCACCAGAGGTCACCAGCCAGCACTCATGGTAGCACGGGTCCCATAGTTGCGTGCTGCATTCATATCCCAGAAATTTCACTTAAAAACAATCATATGCCACTGGACCAGTTATTTAACCCCTTTGTGCCTTTATAAACTGAATAATTCAAGTACTTCGTAGGGTTGCCCCTTCCACAGAAGAGAGGACCGTGAGGGGATGTGTGTGAGATGCCTATGCCTGGCCCACAGCAAGTGCTTAGTAAGTGTGAATGGGCCTTGTTGCGGTTATCACTCTGGGAGTAAAGGCCTGGCCAGGGACCAGAACCCCCACTTCTACCCCCAGACACCAGGAGCAACAGGAAGCTGAGACTGAGGGGCCAGCTGGCCTACGTGACCCACACCCACAGCCAGGAATCCCACTTGGCTTCCCCCAGCTGGCCACCCCTGGGTTTCCTTGGGCCTAGCTCTGCAGTTTCCGGCCTCTTTCTTCACTTTGAAGGTCCTCTGAGCTGGAAACTAAAGCCCCATGAGCTTTTCCCTTCCCATCCCACCAGCTCTGTCTGTCTCCAAAGGGCTGAGCCCCACTCCCTGTGGATTAGGCTCAGACTTGGAAGGCCTCAGTGAGTTCAAACTCCAACCCTGAGGAGCTGGATGACTGGAATGGGGGGGTCACATCACCTCTCTGCACCTCGGTGTCCTCTCTAACATGGGATCTGTGCCACCTATTTTAAAACATGTAAGCCCTGAGAGAAGGTATTAGCTACCATCTTTCAAGCTGTCTCCACTAGGAAGCCTTTCTTGGCCTCCTTAATACAAAACCTCCCTCCCACCAGCCTCCATCAGCCTCTTGGTATTCAGGGGCTGCATTTTGGCTCCTTTGGAAGCTTGAGCTCATTTTGCCTCACACAGACATTATTTACAAATTCCAACCCCCATTCTGCAGCCCAAAGAGGTATAGAGGCAGGGCACCTGGGGCCCCCTTGCAGGGCAGTGCCAAGGGAGGCGGCCAGGTGTAAGGAGGAAGCTGCTTTGGGAGGCTCCAACAGGGAGAACAGTTCGATTCAGCCTGGGCAGGTGCCTCAGATGGGGCAGAAAGGGTCTCTAAAGATCTTAGAGGTGGGAACACTTTTGACAGCCCTATGAGAAGACTTCCTCGCATAAACCTCAGCATGGAGGAACAGCTACACAGTTTGGCAGATGAGGAAACAAACTCAGGAAAGTCAAGCAGTGTGAAACTGATCCTTAGTTCTATGAGCAAAACCACCACTCCCTCTACCCCTGACTGTGACTCTACCCCAACCATTTCAGAACCAAAGCAGGAGCCCAGACTGGTCACCAGAGATCTCCTAGTCCCACCTGGGGTCACCCAGACATAAGCTACTTCTCTTCTCCATTTTGCCCAAAGCCTCACACAGAGATCAAAAGCGACAGGCCCAACATTTAACGTACATCTTTCTAGCTCCTAGATCCTTCCATGCCACATTCCCTTCTGCAGCAGAAAGACCCTACCCCTGAGCAAGGAAGTTGACAGAGATTCTGATCAAGTTCTGTCATTCTGAACTGTGTGGTCTTGGGCAAACCATTCAACCTCTCTGAATCAGTATTCTTATTTATGAAGCAGGATGACAAGAGAAACTTCTATTCTTCACAGCCACTTTCACAAGACTTATCATTCAAAGGAGCCAAGAAGATACAGTAAAGCCAGTGCAGAAGTGCAGTTTCTATTTCCCTGTCTCTCCACAGCACTCCCCCTCTAGGGGGACCAGAAGAACAACTCCCAGGCATGAGACTCTAATATTTTACCTGGCCAGGGCCATTTTCACAACTTCAATAGCATGGGGAATGTCAAGTCACCATCAGGCTAAGTAGTCCGGAGGCAGATGCTTCAATTCAGTAGTTGTGGAATGAGTAACTTAACCCCTCAGTGCCTCAGGTGTTTTCCCTGTACAGTAGGACTATTGTGAAGATTAAAGTTGTTTATATAAGATAAGCACTGGGTGCTCAGCATAGAGACCAACACATGTGACTCTCCTTATTTCCAATGATGTTTCTGGAATTAGTCCTCAAAACAGTCCCGTGAGGTTATCAAAGGCAGGAACTATTAGCCCAAGTGGTCAGGTGGGGAAACTGAGGCAGGCAGAAATGATGTGCACAAGTCACAAAGCCCAGTCTGGGTTAGGTCTGACTGGCAAGACCCAACAGACAGTTTACCTGTCCAAGTGTCGCCCTCTCCTTCTTGCTGAGGAGCTGAGGGTCTGCCCACCTGCTGCCTCTTCCCTCAGACCCTGTGTTCCCGGGTTGGCATGTTTCTCCAGAGTACCCAACGCCTGGCTCACAGAAGGCCTCAGTAATGATAAAAGAATGACTGCCTGGGTCTATCTAGAAAAGTCCTTTTTCTGTTCCTGGAAATAAATTCCTTCCACCCAGGCAACTGCCTGCTAACTAGCTTCCGGTCCCCACAGATAACCGAAACCCTGCGCCCCCAGACAAGGAACTTCAAAATCACTTGCATCCAGAATGTGCTAAACACCATGCTCGGTAAAGACAGTCCGGGGCCTCAGGCCCCTTCCAGGAAACAAACTCTTCCTTCTAGTCCCCTCCTTCCTGGTGCCCATGACTCATACCCAGACCCGGCTCGCAGGAGAGTGCAGTCGGGTACTAAGGGCGGCTCAGAAAGGTCTTCACGGTGACTCGACAAAAAAGCAGCGGGAGCTGACTTCCAGCCGGCACCACCACCCAGAGGACGCGCGCGGGGATGCGGCTGGGGCGGGGCCAGGGCAGGGCCCCTGAGCCCAGGGCACCGGAATACTACACACCCGCCGGCTCCACGATTGGTGGCTCCGGCCACGGAGGCCTATGGGGTGGTCCTTGCCCAACCAATCAGGGGACCCGGGGAGCCCATTCATTCACAAAAAAACGAGCAGGAAAAGGAAAGCGGTGCGGCTGGAGGCCGCGTGGGACTCTGAAACACTCGCGTGCAGGGTGGGGCTCAGGTGGGAGACCTAGAAAGCCCGCGTCCCCGCCCACAATTCCGGCACAGGCGTGGCGGGCTTGGGGCACACCGATTTGGGCTCCGCCCCAAGCCCGGCCAAGACACGCCGGCCGCCAAGCTCCTGCCGGATCGCTTAGTGCCACCCCCGCCCGGAGGGCGGCTGCGTGGCTAGAGCAGGTGGCCCCGCGGCGCCTGGAGCCACGTGCACACTGAGCATGGCGCCCCCCACCGCTTCTTCCCTCTCTGGGTCTGAGCGCCCCGGCTGGTCACTCACGGCAGTCGTCCTCGTCGCTGTTGTCCGAGCAGTCGTCGTCCTCGTCACATCTCCACACCGAGGGGATGCAGCGCTCATTCCGACACCGGAACTGGTCCTCTTGGCACGCCTTGATTGGCCCTAGCGGGTAGGAGGAACAGAGACTTGGGTTAGCCGACTTGAGCCCGGGAGAAGGAAAGGGCGCGATGCTGAAGACCCGGGAGGCTTGGGGCACCCTCGATCCAGATGGAGGGCAGGATGCTATGAGTTCCCCGGATGGCGGGCCGCTTGGTGGTATGGCGAGACAAGGCACACACTTAACAGTCGGCGTCACACGACTTGGGTACACCCTCCATTCAGACACCTTCGGCCGCACACTCGGCCCGTAATCCGAGATTCACGCAGACACAGCCCACAGGGAGACACAGCTCACGCTCGACACACGCACTGGGCTCATCGACTCATTTCCCTAGCAAACAGCCACACTGCACCGCGCGCAGGGGTCCCGGTAAACCCATTGTCAGGCGGGGAAGCCGCTAGGTTCGGCTCACTGCCGCGGTTGAGCGCGCGTGTCAAATAAACCCCAAGCTCCAGAATGCCACAGCTCACCCGAAACCACGAACGACCACCCCCAGTAAAGTTCACGGCCGGTCAGGCCCCAGCTGCGCCCATCCCCTAAGAAGGGGTGCCCGGAGAGCAGAGCTCTCAGCCCAGAGAACCGCAGGCAGGTTCGAGTGCACGGGTCCCTCCGGCCATAGGGCCGTGCTTTGTTGGCTGCTGGGGCGGCGCAGAGCACCGCCGGGGGACCCACTGCACACACCTTGGCTGCCGCGCAGCTGATCCGCCGCGGCCGCGAGATGCTGAAGCTGCAGCAGCAGCAGCAGCAGCAGCGCCAGCGGCCGGAGCGCGGCCCGCTCCAAGCGGCCCATGGTGGGCCCGGGGCTCCGGCCGCCGCGCCCCGCGCCCCCCACGCCGCTGCCGCTGCCGCTGCCGCCGCCGCGCTTCAGACCGCCGAGTCCTTGCCGCGGCGCCGGGGCTGCCGCTGCCCCCCGCCGCCGCCGCCGCCGCCGCTGCCGCCCGCCCCGGCTCCTCGGCTGCATTTCAAGCAGGTTCGGTGACGCTCGGCAGCGGGGCGGGCTCAGGCTGGGCGCGCGGCCCCGGCCCTGGGCGGCCGCCGCCGGCGCGCGCGCTCCCTCCCACTGCCGCCTCCGCCCCACGCTCCTCTCGCCGCCGCCTCCTCTCCTCCCTCCTTGTCCTTGGTCCACTCCTGCCTTAACAGGCTCTCCACGACCCTGCGGTGGGCCCACACGAGTGCTGGGCTCTGCAGACACAGGGATGAGCCGGGCGAGGCCCCCTGCTCCCGAAAGTAGCAGGTCCAGGGGAAGCAACGTGGGCTTCCCGGAGGTGGTGGATCTGAAGCAGAAGGATGACCAGCAGAGCCAGGGTGGGAAAGAAAATGATGTTCCAGAGTGCGCAAGCCAGTGTAGTGTGAGCGTGGGGGGGTGGAGATTTGGGGGGGACTAGGAGCTGGGGCATCAAAATATTACCGATGAGGGAGAAGCCCGGGGTATGAGCCATGACCTCTACACCTGTCATCAGCTTCAGATGCATAGCTGCTTCCTGTGCCTATGTCCATCTGCGTATGTTACACGCTCCTGCCATCACAGGCAGGAATGTGAGGCAGGCGGCTTGGGCCTGGCTCACCGACTGTTCATTCATCCACATTCAGTATTCTTCACCGGCCCAAGCAAAGAGGCAGACAATTGGGGGGCCCTCAGGTAATCTTATTTTGATGAAGAAAGGAGACCACTGTAGGGGCAGCGTCGTTTCTGCCGCTAGGGGCCGCACATATAGAACCTCTGTCTGCCTCACCGGCCTCTGCAAAGGAGAAGATGCCTTCTCTTGGGATATAGTAGCTCCATCTCAGCCGCTCCAGGGTGCGGGATGTGGAGAACGGAACCCAACTAGGTTTTAGCCGCCTGCAGATAAGCCTGTCCCAACCACACACCCATCTTTAGAAAATGAGATTTGAGGGCATTGACCGCTAAATGGGATCACCTTGCAGGTGCCAAGGCCCAATGTCAGGTCCATCACCTCTTTCTTCTTGCCCTTCTTTCGCAGCAGAAGGGTGGGGGCTATTAGCCATGGACCTGAAATCACCCTATCTCTGCAGCTTCCTGAGCCCAAACGGTTGCCCAGTGGCAATGGCTGTGGGCACCCCACCAGGAAAGTTAGGCCTTAGGAGACCTGAGGGTGCTTCTACCATTGTCCCTTCTATCCCTTAATCATTTAAGCATATTCTGGCCATGTGCTAGGCCTGGGGGTACCAACGTGAATCGGATATGGTGCCAGCCCCAGGGAGGTCCCTGGCTGATGGGGAGCAGACCATGAACAGACAATGAAATGTGGACTTAAGCACTCCCAACAAAAACTTGTAGAGCACCCACTAGGTATCAATTCTGTTTAAGGCTCAAAAATGCAGTATAAAAATATATAAGGCCCCTCTCTGCCCTCCTTGAGCTTATATCTTAGTTGGGCAAGAAAAACAGAAAGCAAGGAAGCAAAAAAGATTTTAGATTACTCTAATTGCTATGGGGGGGAAAAAAAAAAACAAAGCCAGGGTGATATAAGAGTATAGGGTAACTTTTAGAGGAGGTGACATTTCAATGAATGGTAAAGAAACTGAGGACATGAAGATCAGAGGGAAAGGTATTCCTGGCAGAGGGAACAGCAATGCAGAAGCTTCAGAATAGGCCAGTGCCTGGAGAAAGGGAGGGGCGTGTGCACCAGGAGAGGCTGCATGGAGTACATGAAGCCCCAATGGCAGGGGGGCTTTGCAGGCCAGAGCAAGGAGTTTGGATTTTGTGCTAAGCAAAAATGCCTGGGCCTTGAAGCCCAGAACAGAAGCCCCTCCTGCTTCCCAGGCTAATCTATCTAGCTCTGCCTCTCCTCCTCTACTCTCTGTTCTTAGAAAAGTCATTCCCATCTCTGAGTCTCAGTTTCTAGTAGGTAAGATGGGGAGTCTCTGAGGTTCATTCCAGCTTTAAGATTTTTGTATGGGGTGAAGTTCAGAGGCAACAAGTAGAAAGGTTAAGAGCGTTAGCCGTGGTCTGGGGGGTTGGCTTAGTGGTAGAGCATTTGCCTAGTATGTGCAAGACTCTGGAACCAATTCCAGCACCAGAGAGAGAGAAAGAGAAAGAGGGTGCGGGTGGGGTGGGGTGGGAGAGGAAGGGGAAAAATAAAGAAAAAAGCACAGCTATTGGGTTTATTGGGTCAGATTGTGGCTGGATCCCTCCTTATCTATTGAACTTGGGCAATTCAACCTCTGTAGCTAATTTTCTGTATCTGAAAAATGGGAGCAGTGACAGTACTTACCACTTGGGCTGCTGTGAGGTTTATATTAGATGAAATTGTGTGTGTACAACATACAGGATGCAGTAGGTACATAATAAATATTAGTTATCATTACTATTATTCAAACATAATTCCCTGTTCAGAAACCCCTGATGACTTCCCACACATAAAAAATGCAAATTGAGCCCAGGCATTGCCCTGCCTCACCAAGGGAGTCTTTGCTAATACTGTCTACCCATATGTCAAGTTGCCAGAATGGGCTACTCTCTGTCTCTCTGCATCCCCCTCAGCAGAGGTTCTCTCTGCTTCTCTAGGCCCCATATCCAGTTTGGGCCACTTTGCCTGGGTCCCTACAACCCCTGGACTATCTGTTTGTCACAGCCTGGATCACCCTGTGCTGCCACCATCTGTTTATACACCTGTCACCTGATCAGCCTGAGGATGGGGACCAGCTAGCTCTTATGCATCTCTGGGTCCCTGGCATGGGACACATTGGACCAGTGTTTGTTTCTGCCTTTATTGAAGGTTTCTGTCCCCTTGGATGACAATGTTTTCAGAGGATAAACACAAGACCTGGCACATGAAAAGCATTAGATAAATTATGTTTAAATATCTGAAAATGTTAAAGAAGACCACACCTAACAGCAATAATTGCTAATATTTATTGTATACTTCTGGGGGTCAGAGACAATTCTAACTGCTTTATCTTTTACTTGTTTAATCCCTACAGTGTCTCCATTTCACAAATAGTAACCTAAATGGAGAGCTCACACAGCCAATAAATGGCAGGGTCAGCATTCAAACCCAGATGATGGAACTGGGAATTTGTCAGGCACCAGAGTTTGTTAATTCCTTTGAGGGGCAAACAGAGAAAACCCAGCCCTTGGAATGCGTAAGACACCAAATTCACACTGAGATTTGGGTGGTTTCTGCTGCCCAGGTGACTTCTTGTCCTCATCCATCCTCTCTCTTGAGTCATGGGATGACTCAAGCATAAGGGACCTGCCTACCCCTGTATTCCCAAGGAAAACTCCCAAACCCAATTCCCATTGCAGTTTGTTACCCACGAGACACATAGGTGACCGTCTACCTGCTGCAGCATGGCACCCTGTCCCCGATGTCTCCATGTCTGGTCTCCAGGGCCACTGAAGGCCCTGAAGCCCACTTTGCACCTCTACTCCTTACTCTGCCCCCTAAGAACTGGAACATCAAACCCTTCCCAGGCTGGACCCTCTCCCTAGAACTAGCATTGAGGTGACCTCTGTTCATCTTCTGGCCTCTGCTCACATGCCTCCTCCTCCTATGGGAAGCCTTCTAGCTTCTCCACAGAGATCCTCCCTGCTCCCCTGGGCTCCCAAGCACAGCATGTCCTAATCTGTCTGGGCTGACATTGTTGGATCGTCCGCTCAATGAAGAGAGTCTCAAGTCAGAAACCAGGTTGTCCTGGTCCTTGATGTGTCACTGCTGATGACTTGTTAAAGGAAGGTGTGACCAGATGAATCCTCTCCAGGGTCAGAGCCAAAGGGCCTTCTGCTCACACCCTGCCTGGCTTACTTTGGCTGGCCCTGTGCTAGGGGGGAAAGACATAGACTGGAACAAATAGTGACAGAAGAGGGAGATAAAAGCCCCAGGGAAGGGGCTGTTCAGAGGTGTCAGACTCCCACCACCAGGTACCCCCAGATTCCCAAGGTTGTGTAACCCACTCAGCCAGGGTTGGAGCCCAGAGGCCTGAAGCCAACAACAGCTAAACTGCACGGGCATGGAGCACCCTGCTGGCCCCTTCCTTCACTTCACAGATGCATGGCTGCAGTCCTTCACACTGTGCTGTGAGCCAGTTGCCCATTTCTTCTTGTCACAGTGTCTTTGTATTTGTGTCACTGTCTCTGAGTAGGCAGAGACAGAGGAGAGAGCATTTTTCTCCTATAAATGGGAGATTCTAATTCAGGACATGAACTTTGTATAGATCCAAACCACTGCAGTTCAAATCACTTGCTACCTAATGACTCTCTGTGCCTCAGTTTCCTCATCTATAAAACAGGAATGGGAACGTTACCTAACTGTACTGGTTACCTTTTGTTATATAACAAATGACCCTGAAACATAACAGTTTAAAAACATAATAAGCACATCCTCTCTCACAGTATCTGGGGGTCAGAATTTGGGGAGCAGCTTAGATGGGTGGTCCTCACTCTGTGTCCCTTATGAGGCTGCAGGCAAGATGCTGGCCAGGCTGCAGGCTTACCTGGGGCTGGAGAGAAGTTCATGCTGGCCAGCCGTTGGCAGGAGGACTCAGTTTTTTACCACACGGCTCACTCTGCTTGAGTGTCCTCAGGACATGGCAGCTGGCTTCCTCAGGGCAATTGATCCAGAGAAAGGAAGAAGTCACAATGTCTTTTCTGACCTGACCATGGACGTCACACTCCATCATTTCTATAATATCCTCTTGGTTACACAGGTCAGCCCTCTGAGTGGGAGTGGGTTTGTGAGTCCCAGTAAGCAAAACTCTTTGGGAACTGTCTTGCAGGCTGTCTGTAAGGATGTGTAAGGATGAAAAGGCTAATGTGTGTTAAGTTCTTAGAAGAGTTTCAGGACATAGCACACACTGTAAGCATTTGCTCCTATAATTGGCACGGCTATTGTTTCTGTGACACAGTCAGCATGCTCTCCAGAAGGACTCCTACAACCCATCAGCCACATGACTGCGATTAGCTGCCGAGCCCTTCATTGAGCAGAGGAAGATACCCAGAGGACAATGGTAACTCAGAGCTTCCTAGAGGAGCAGAACAAACCCAGCTTCCATTTCTTGCCTCTTAGGAGAGCAGGGGTCACAACAGGTTCCTCTACGGTCTTACTGTAGGACACAAGGTGGGTCCCTCGTCCTCCTCAGGCGTGGGGTTTCCATCCCTGATCTGAGGGATTGTACTAGGTCAGTATTTCCCATGTCTTTAGTCATTTCTTTTCTTTTTTTTAATATTTACTTTATTTATTTTTATGTGGTGCTGAGGATTGAACCCAGTGCCTCACATGTGCGAGGCAAGTGCTACCGCTGAGCTATATAACCCCAGCCCCTAGTCATTTCCATTCCACTTGAACTACGCTGTCAGTTTCCACTTATCTCCTTCACCATCTCCTAGTACTGTTGTCCCTCATCACCTGAGGGGGATTGGTCCCAGGACCCTATTTCCAGCCAAAATCTGTGGATGCTCAAGTACCTTATATAAAATGATATAGTGTTTGCTTATGATGTATACTCATCCTCCTAAATGCTTTAAATCATCTCCAGGTTGCTTAGAATACCTAATATAGTAAATAGTATGTAAATAGCTGTTACACTGTATTGTTTAGGGAATAATGAATAGGAAAAAAAGTTTGTACATGTTTGGAACAGACATATTTTTTTCTAATTTTTTCTACCCATTGTGTGTTGAATCTGACAATGTGGAATCCATGAATATCTAAGGGAGACTGTTTTCCTTAAATCCTTTCACTAATAAACCTGGCTTCATCCTAATCAATAATCCCCATGAAATTACAGGTTCGATATAGTAATTGCATTTTCTAATACATTAAAATGAATGTGCAGCTACGCCAATGAACACTGGGCCTCTGCCTGTGCAGATGTGTCTCCCTTCTCTAAGGGCCACCAGCTCTGAGTGCCACCATTTGTTCTGGGGAAGAGGATGGAACGCAGGGGCCCTGACCTCTCTGCCCATGATAGCAGGTGTTCCTCAAGGGAACACCAGGGGAGGATCAGCAATTTTCTGTTTGCTTTTGGTTTGACTTAGTTGTTTTATTTTGTGTTTTTTTTTTTTTTTCCCTAGAAAGTTTTACTTGCTCATAGTTAGAGAATCATGTTGTTCTGTAAGGCTTGTTATGAAAATCTTAAGTTATTTGTGTCCCACCTCCACTATCCCCAGAGGCAAATGCTGTTTTTTGGTACATACCTCCATATCGTTAAATAACACACTTCTTTCTGTTTCTCCATCTTCAGTTTTAGAACTGTTCTTTCTTTTTTCTTTTCTTTTCTTTTTTTTTTTTTTTTTTTTTTTTTTTTTTTTGTACTGGGGATTGAATCCCAGGGCGTTTAACCACGGAACCACATCCTCTGCCCTTTTTATTTTTTAGTTTTGAAACAGGGTCTCACTAAGTTGCTTAGAGCCTCATTAACTTGCTGAGTTTAGCTTTGAACTGGTAATCCTCCTGTCTCAGCCTCCTGAGTCACTGGGATTACAGGCATGTGCCACCACGCCTGGCTAGGGACTATCTTGATTTCCCATCATACAAATGAGAGCTTAGCTCTCTCACACACACCCAGTGGCCCCCAACCCATGCACAATCAGACACATACACTCAGTGAGTCAACTCCTGCCCATCCTCCTAGTAAGATGATTATGTGACTTGAAAAAGTATTTTTCTCCTTTGAAAATATTTTTTAAAATTTAAATTATTTTTGTAATAAAATATGAATGACAAAATTTACCATCTTAACCACTTTTACAATTCACGTGGCATTTAGTTCATTTGCATTGTTGTGCAACCAGCCCCACATCTTCCCAAACTGAAACTCCAGATCCATCCCACAGAAGCTCCCCGTGCCCTACCCCCAGCCCAAGAAACCACCATTCTACTTTCTGTCTTTATGAATTCACTTACTCTAGGGACCTCAAGGAAGGAGAATTGTACAGTATTTGTCCCTTCAAGTCTAGCTAATTAACTTAGCATAATGACTTCAAGGTTCATCCATGTTGTAGTGTGTTAGATTTTCCTTCCTTTTTAAGAATAAATAAAATATCCCATTATATGTAAAATAATATTCCATTATATGTATGTGTATTCCACATTTCATTTCTCCATTCACCCATCAATAAATACCTGAGTTGGTTCTACATTTTATCTATTGTGAATAAAGCTGCTATGATCATGGGTGAACAAATACCTCTTCGAGTCCCTGCGTTCAGTTCTTTTGAATATACTGAGAAGTGGAACTGCTGGATAGCGTCATAATTCTACTTCAAATTTTCTCCATAGCAGCTGTACCATTTTATATTCCCACCAACAGGGGACAGGGGTTTCAGTTTTTCCACATCCTGGCCAACACTTATTGTTTTCTGGGTTTTGTTTGTTTATTTTTAGTAATAGCTACCCTAATGGGTATGAGATTGTTGTAGGGTTTTTAAAATTGTGGTTTTAATTTACATTTATTAAATGATTAGTGATGGTGAGCATCTTTTCATCTGCTTATCAGACATTTATTTATATTTTTTTGAGAAATATCTACTTAACTCCTTTGCCATTTTTAAATCATATTTAGTTTTTTGTTGTTGTTGAGTTGTAGGAATTCTTATATTTTTGGATATTAACCCCTTATTAGATATGTGGTTGCAGACATTTTTCCCATTCTCTGGGTAGCTTTTTCCATTTGTTGATCATGTCCTTCAATAATACAGAATGTTTTTTTTTAATTTTTGATTTTTCACATGTCTACTTTTTCTTTTGTTGCCTGTACATTTTCTGTCATATTCTGCAAAGATTTTTATGTGATCATAACAAAATAACTGCTATTCACAGTGTGCCATGAGTAATATTTGTCCTACATAATTTTGTGCTTTCTCTGGAATTAATAATTGATCATTTTTGTTTTATTTCTTGCTTTTCTACATATTTGTCCCTTATTCCTTCCCAAACTTTCCCTTAAATCTCCTCTTACTACAGTCATTCACATTAGGTATTCTATCAACTCACCCTTGTCGAAGAAGTCTCCTGGGAGCTCAGCCTGGCTATCCTGGGCTGGGGGGTGGAAAGACCAGCTGCTCAGCCCTCCTTGTGGGATATCCCTTCACCAGCATCTGGAATCTGCTCTGCATTTTTCTGCTGTGTTGGATCCCTTGCCTCCCAGTTTCCATGTCCTCTTCTTTCTAGATTCTACCTTATTGGGGGGAACACCTAGCCACAACTTTTGTTTTGTTTTGTTTTTGTACAGGGGATTTAACCTAGGGGCATTTAATCACTGAGCCACATCCCCAGCCCTCTTTATTTTTCATTTTGAGACAGGGTCTTGCAAAGTTGCTTAGGGCCTCATTAACTTGCTGAGGTTGGCTTTGAATTGGTGATCTTCCTGTCTCAGCCTCCCGAGCCGCTGGGATTACAGTCATGTGCTAAGGCACCTGGCTTGCCTAGCCACAACTTTCTAAAAGGAGATTCTATGGTGTGTTCCCTTCAAAACTCATGTTGGAGTTTAATCCCTGTCATAAGATATTAAGAGGGGAGAAACTTAATCTGACTATGGTGTGTAGAGGCAGGGCCTTTGGGAATTAGGATTAGGATTACATAAGGTCCTCGGGGTGGAGCCCCCATGATTAAATCCTAGGGGCTTTATAAGAGAGACCAGCCACATACACACACCAACACACATACACAGACATGTACACATACACACAGACACATACCATCCCTGTCTCTTCCCCTGTGATGCCCTGCACTGCCTTGGGACTGGTCAGCAAGAAAGGCCATCACCAGTTGTGCCAACCCCCACCCTCACCACCTTGGATCATAACTGTGAGCCAAAATAAACCTCTTTTCATTAAAACTCATCCAATCTGTAATATTGTGTTATTAGCTGAGTAATACAGGAAGTATTTGAGGTACATTTTTAATACCTTGCATGTCTAAAAGTGTGATTAGCTATAGAATTCTAAGTTGGAAATGATTTTATTTCTGGATTTCGAAGGCTTGCTCCATCGTCTTCTAGTTTCTACTGAAAAGTCCAATGGCATTCTGTTTCCTAACATTTTTTAAAATTTTATTCTAATTATTTATTTATTTTTTTACTGAGGATTAAACCCAGAGGCACTTAACCACTGAGTCCTACCCCCAGTTCTTTTTTGTTTTTCGGTTTGTTTTGAGACAAAGTCTCAACTTGCTAAGTTGCTTAGGCCCTCACTAAGTTGCTGAGTTGTCCTCAAACTTGCAGTCCTCCTGCCTCAGCCTCCCAGATTTTTAGGATTACAGGCATGTGCCACCATGCCCAGCTGTTTCCTCATCTTTTAAAATAAATTTTTTTCTTTCTCTGGAGGCTTTTAAGTTTCTGTGACTTTGTGTGTCTTGAAGTGATGCTGTTTCTGTTCACTGTGCTAGAGTTTAGAGAAAAAATTCTAAACCTACCTCTATAATGATTTTATTTTATTTTTTTATTTTTGGAACTCTTTAATTATTCACATATTGGCCTACTCACTTGGCCCTCTGCATTTCCTATTCTTTTCACCTACTTTTCATCCCTTTTTGCCCTCCATTCTGGGAAATTTCTTTAATTCTCCACAGTGTTTTAAACAATTTCTTTCATATTTCCAGGAGCTTTTTGTTCTCTGACTTCCTTTATTGTATTATCTTGTTCTTTTCTTGTGGATGCAATATTTTCTCTTATTTCTTAGAGGGTGCTGGTAGTGTTTCATTGATGGTGTTTCTGCTGGAGTGTTTGTTGCCCTGTGTAGTCTCTGCTTCCTCCAAGTTATTTTTTCTTTTTTTTTTTTTTTTTGTACCAAGGATTGAACCCAGGCATGCTTAACCACTGAGCCACATCCCCAGCCCTTTTTATGTTTTATTTAGAGACAGGGTCTCACTTTGTTGCTCAGGGCCTCACTAAATTGCTGAGGCTGGCTTTGAACTCATGAGCCTCCAGAGTCTCTAGGATTACAGGCATGTGCCACTGCACCAGGCTCCAAGTTAACTTTTTTTGTGATTATTGAAAACACTGGCCACAAACTGGGAGAATACATTACAGCATAAATAATGAACAAAGCATGACTACCCAGAATATATAAAGAACTCTTCCAAATCATTAAGAAGACAAACAACTCAATTAAAAAAAGAGCAAAAGATATGAACAAGTATTTCACAGCTGAGAAAATATGAATGGAAAATAAATCTGAAGAAGCTCAACATTATAGAAAATAGGAAAATAAGCCAGGCATGTGACAAGTGCCTGTAATGCCAGTGGCTCAGGAGGCTGAGGCAGAAGGATCACGAGTTCAAAGCCAGCCTCAGCAACAGCCTGGTGCTAAGCAATTCAGTGAGACCTTGTCTCTAAATAAAAAAGTACAAAAAAGGGCTGGGTATGTGGCTCAGTGGTTGAGTGTCCCTGACTTCAATTCCCAGTACCAAAAAAGAAAAAAAAGAAGAGAAAAAGAAATCAGGAAAATGCAAATTAAGACCACAGATTTTCCATCAGAAAAACGAATCTGATGGTGACAAGTATTGGTGAGGTGTGAGTTTACTGGCTTCTGATGCAATGTGGACTGTCGCACCTGCTTTAGGCTTCTCAAAGCAGAATGTTGAGTAATTTCATTACTAAGTGTAAACCCTAGAGAAACTCCCTGGGAGACATGACAAAGATAGCCCTGTTGGCGTTATTCATGATGGCAAAAACCTGGGAATCCCCCTATTCCTTAAACAGGAAAATGGGTGACTTGTAGCATCTCCATATAATGAAATCCTTTACAGCAGTGGAAATGAATCCAACAGAGTCCCAGCCAACTATGTGGAAGAATCTAGAAACGATACTCTGGGTGAGAAAAGCTTGCTGCAGAAGAAACAGCATGATCCAACATTTACAAGTCTTGACAACAAGCAAACAAACTATGCTGTTTAGATTTCCCTATGTTGTGGTAGAAATTTGTTTTAAAAGAGGAAATTCACGAAAGTGGTTACTTCTGTAGGGAAGGCGGGGGACGGGACAGGCAGGAAGCCCACAGTATCAGATGTGTTCTCAAGTTTAAGTTGGCTTCAAAATGTTCATTATCTAAGCTTTCTATCCAAGGTGGCCCTACAGCTAGTGTTCCCAGGACAATATTGGCTTATATCTGTCATCTTAAAATAATTATCTATCACCACCCTTTTCTTTCTGAGAAAGGTCCTGAATTGGATAATAAATGGGATGACTAGTCTACTCTTTCCTTACAAAATGCTACATACATCATCTCTCTTGTATGTATCTATTACGTGTGTGTGTATACATATACACATATATTACTTATACAATTTTTTAATACTGGGGCCACAACCCAGCCGTGATCTCATGGGATGTTTGTGGTCTGGTTCTAGCAAGTGGTTCTAGAACCAGTGTGGGTAACTCTCCTTGAGGCCTCAGATGAACCAATCCCTGAGGAACCCAGCCCCTAGGCCCCTCTAGCCACTCTGACCTCCCTGTGCCCTGGTCTTCACACCTTTCTCCACCCTTGGTCCCATCTGTCCTCTCTTCCACCTGCCACTTTTTGATGTAGGTCCATCTCCCAGGAGTCCATGGAACCTCACTCGTGATCCAGGTGTGCCCAAGGTCACTGATGTCCCTCAGTGCCAGGCCCTGCACTGGGTGATATTGGGGACCCAGCCCAGGCCCTGCCCTTCAGGAGCCATCAGATGATAGGAAGAGATGGAACTGTGACATCCCAGTGGATCAGGCCTGTGACAACGCAGAGGAGAGAACCTAGCCCAACCCAGGAGTCCAAGGCAGGCTTCTGGAGCTGAGTTTGGAAAGTCAGACAGGAATGAACTGGGTGGGAGAGTGGGAAGAGCACACCAGGAAGAGAGGACAGGACTAGGGCGCCTCAGGGTGAGACAGCAGGCTGGGCTGGGGGGACGCTGCTCACACACAGTTCAAACTAAGCAGCACAGGGCCCAGCACATGGGGCAAAAGTAAGCTGGAAGACAACCCTGGGGGCCTTGAATGCCAAGCCCAGGGTCTTGGGCAGAATCCTGAGGACAGTGAGAAGGTACTAGAAGAATTAGAAGCAAAGCAAGAACTGTGGGTCCGTCACATCAAATGAGCTAAGAGGGAAACTGAGGCCATAGCAACAGAAGGGACAAAGCCATAGATCAATTTTACTATTTTGCTTTGTCCTGGAAACCCTCTCCCCAACAGCCTCTCTCCCTGGCCTGCCCCTACACGCCTCCGTGCACACCACTGCAGAGGTGGGCATGGCAGGCTGGCTCTGCAGGCAGGCCTGTGAGCAGGTGCTGGTGCAGGACTCCCTGAGTTCCAAGTTCCAGCTTTGTCACGTGTCCTCCTGTGTCCCTGGGCAGGCAGTTCAAAACTCTCTGTCCCTCCTGAGGATAATGAGCCTTAACCAAACCACAAAGGGCCAAGAACACAGTGTACTCTCGACAAAAGTGAGCCGTGGTGGCTATGAGGGTTGACACTACCCTCTCTTCTCCAGAACAAAGGAGACTATTCCTGAGAGAGCAGGAAGTGGAGAAAGGACAGGAGGGTTTGATGTCAGAACCTAGCCTCCTGCCTCGCAGCAAAGAGTACTGACTCTATGAATATTTGTCTGATGAAGCAATGAATGGAACTTCAAGATTCCAGATGACTTCCAGATACCCACATAGAAATAAAGCTTTGAAGTCTCTGCCTGCCCTTGCCTGAGGCAGAGGTATCTACATAATGACAGAAGATCATGCACCATCCCTCATCTTTAAGGTTTACAGGTCCTCACTGGTAAGCTGGGTTCCCTGCAGGTGAAGCATCAGGTACTCTTTGGGTGAGAAAGAGGCTCAGAAAAGTGTTAAAACTGCCAGACCCAGTGGTGCTCTTCTGTAATCTCAGCAGTTTGGGAGACTGAGGCAGGAGTATCACAAGTTCAAAGCCAGCCTTAGCAACTTAGCGAAGCTCAAAGCAACTTAGTGAGAAGAACTTGTCTCAAAATAAAAAGGGCTGGGGATGTGTCTCAATGGTAAAGCGCCCGTGGGTTAAATCCCCAGTATGCAGAGAGAGAGAGAGAGAGAGAGAGAAAGGAAGGAAGGAAAGAAAGAAAGAAAGAAGGAAGGAAGGAAGGCAGGCAAGTGTGAAGTTTGCCTGCAGTCAAGCCATGATACATGACCAGCTCAAAGCTCCTTTCTTCCACTGCCCCAAACTGCCTGAAAATATAATCCCCAAGGACATGGGAGCTGTGAGACCCTGAGAGAAGGCATATCAGGTAGGGGATTTTAGTCACAGAGCTTAGATGAAATCTACAAATATAAAATCTGTTGAAGAGGAGTTTATTAGTCAGGCTGTCTTAAGTTATGCTGAGACAAAAAAATCAACCTTGAAATATCAATAGGGTAATAATAAATGTTTATTTCTTGTTCACACACAATACAGTGTAGGTCAGTGGATCTCCTGAACGTGTGTCCTCCACATTTCTACTCAGGAATCCAAGTTCCTTCCATCTTACAGTACCACTATCTTCAACACATTGTCATTGTGTGAGGCAAAGAAAAGAGCAAGGATTGTCCCTCTAGGGGTCTTAAGGCTGGGCCTGAGAATAGTAACCATCACTTCTGCTCATACACCTTCTGTAAGAACCCAGTTACACTGTATGTTGGTTCATTTTTCTGTTGCTCTAACAGAATACTTGAGACTGGGTAATGTATACAAAAAAGAGGCTTATTTAGCTCACAGTTATGGAGATTGGGAAGTTCAAAATCCAGTGGCTGAATTTGGTGAGAGCCTCAGTGTATAATAACATGGTAGATGGCATCCCATGGTGGGACATATGCCAGTCTAGTCAGAGGGCAATGTGGAAGAAAAGGAGGGGACAAAAACCCTGACCCAGTTTTATAACAGCCAGCTCTTGTGAGAAGTAATCCATTCCTGTAAGAACTAATCCAGTCTTTCAAGAAAAGCATTAATCCTTCTTATAGGCCCATCTCCCAACACTGCTAATTAGCAACCAAGGTTCAACCTGAGCTTGGTGAGAACAAGCCACATCCAAACCATAGCACATGACCTTTGTCACCTTGGCAAGTTAGGCTGGAAAATGCCGTCTTCCTGTGGGACGGGGAAGAAGAAATCAGACTGGTGAATCCGTGTCACACAAGTGAAACCAGCAGGCTGGAGGGGACTTCTAGCAACCTGCAGCTGGCTGTAGACCACCAAGCCCCCTTCCAACATGGGGACCATGGTTTGAGAGTCTCCACTTAAGCCCAGGAGCTGGGGAGGTAGAGGCCAGAGGTGGTCACTGCATCCAGAGTCCCGGAGGAGTTCCTCAGGGTTGGGGGACAGTGGGCTTGTAGGGATCAGGCCAGGAGCAGTTTCATGCATCCCTAAACCTGCCCCTGGCTCTGAAGCTGTCTTGCCTAGTTCTTAAAGGCTGTTGGGCTGGCCTGGAGATTTCCTGTTGTAATCTCATAAGCCCTTGGTGCTGGTGCCAGCACCAGTGTGTTCTCCTGCAGGGCCCAGGATAGTCCAAGACTCCCAATTCCTTTGTGCCAGGGATTGTGAAACTTGGGGTCTCACAGGAACCTGTCATGGGTGCCGCCCCTACCTATAACCTGACCACAGCCTGTTAGCACCCAGAAGTGGAACTGGGGTTACCAGTGAAAGCAGACACTGTGTTCCACAGGTGTTTATGGCTTTCAGACCTGGAGCCCCTCCCCGGCATGTAGAGGAGATGGTTTCCCAGATCTAGGAAGGCCAGCTGTCACCAGCACCAGCTATCCTAATACCTCCCTAGGCCCCAAAGAAAGACCCCACCCACCTGGGGTCTGATCACTCCTCTTGCTTCCCCAGGTGGTAGGTAGGACTGAGGGGAATCCTGCACCAGCCTGGGGGTGCTCAGGGACAGCCGCCATCTTGGGAAGCCAGGTCACTTCAGGCAATTTCCTTCACCTACCAAACCTCATTTTTCACATCTTTAAAATAAGCAGAGTGTTCCCTCTCAGAGGCACCAAGAAGAGACCCCATGAAATGATGAAGCAGATTGTCAGAGGCAGCTAGCATGAGATCTGTGGGGCTCCTGGGGGCCAAACCCTCCCTGGGTCTGACTCTTTGCTCTGCAACTGCTGGTAAAAGCTGATCATTATATAAGGGGCAAGACTGACTACGGTGGCTGGAGCAGTGGCCTGGGGGTAGGTGCTTCCTGGGTGGAGGTGGTCTGAAAGCATAAATGGCAAGTAAGAAAGGGAGCCAGGAATCAGCCCAGGAGGCCCCTCTCTTTGGAGGACCACCCTCCCCTTCTAAGACACATCATTTATCTTCCACTCCAGGCGTGAGCTCTGGCAGGAGGTGGTGGCCTGGTTTCCCAGGCCCTGCTCCCAGGGCCTCCCAGCCTGTCTCCCAGGAGATGGCCCTTCTCAGCCTCAGGCCAGAGCCTGCTCAGCCTGCCTGGGGACTGCCTCCAGCACGGGCTGGGATGGCGCCTCTGGGAGTGATCCCACTGAGAGGTAGTATCGCATGTCCCTGCAGGATTGCATACTGCTTTGTGTATCAGGTGTGTAAAGGACAATTTCTGCCTTGTGTTGACTTGTGTGGTAGCTATATGTCTGTGAGTGCTTGGAAGTAGGCTGTGTGAGTGTGTGTGTGTAGACTCACAGATCTTATCCTGTTGTGTGCTTCAGTGGAAACACATACATGGGTGTCCTGGTCAAGAGGTCACCTGTGCATGCCTGTGTACTGGGCATCTGGGAGTCTGGGCATACCCTAGGGGAAAAGAGTTCTGGCATATTCTGTGTGGTTGTGTGTTCCTGGGGGTGTGTTGCTGTGTATTTGGAGGGAATCCTGTATTTGTTTAATACTATTCATTGCACAGTTCAAGGTTTGAGACAGACACATACAATCATAATGACAAAGGCCTTGGGGGTTGTGGGGACTGAGAAAGGCAGACAAATTCCACCTACAGGGAGCTGGAGATCTTTCTGGAGAAAGGAGAGCCTTTAGGCAGAGGGAACAGCTGGAGAAAAGGCCCAGAGGTTGGAAAGGCACATTGAAGACTGTCACAGATGTCTCCTTGCTTATTAGGGCCTGGAGGGGTGGGACATGGGACAGGAGAAGTATCGTGTCTCCCATGGGGCCTGCTGGGGGTCCCAGGCCTAGGCTCTGGGAAGTGACAGGGCAGAGAAGTGCTAGTGACGATGGAGACCAACCAAGTGGTCGCCCAGCCTCTGGTTTCTAGGCTGGTGTGGCTCTTGCATTGTTCTTGGGCCATTAACTCTCTTTAACACCCACCAGATCCAGCAAGACCCTGGGGTGGGGCTGGAGGGATGGGGCAGGAAGCTGCCTGGATCAGGAATCACTGTGCCCTGTGACCTCAGTGGGGCGTTGCCAACACAGTGCAGTTGAGGTGCTCTGTGTTTCTGGGATAGTGGGTAAAAGCAAGGAAGCTGTAGCTGACTACACTGTGCACTAGTTTGTGACCTCAGGCAAGTCACCTGACCTCTCTGAGCCTCAGTTTCCTGATCAGTAATAGGGGATTATAACAGCATCAGCATCTGTTGATAGTGGTGTGTGGATTACATGAGCTAATATGTTTAAAATGCTTCCAACTGCACCTGGCACGTAGTGAGAGACTCCTTGGAAGCATTTGCTACTATTTTGCTATTTATTATACCATTATATTTTCACCTCAGTGAAAATGTGGACTGTATGAAGTCCACATTGTTTTCTTCATTTCAAGAACACAAGCTCTGGACTCACCCAGAGCTGGGTCTGAAGCCTGAATCTATCAGCCCACAGCCGTGTGACCTCAGGAAAGTTGCTTGCTGAATTCCTTGAGCTCCCATCTCCCCATCCATGAAATGGGGTTGTTGGGAAGAGTAGATGGGACAATCTAGGCAATGTCCCGCATCCCGGGCCTGGTACAGGGGAAACACTTCTGCTGACCCATGAAGGTGGGGAAGTGGAGGACTGGTGGATAAGAGGCTTGGTCAGGGTCTCAGAGCTATTAAGGGGCAGTGCGACACCAAAAGGTGCTGGGTCTGACCCGAAGCCCAGGCGCCTTCCCCTGTCAGGCTGCCTTTCCTGAGCCCTGGTTTCTGCACCTGTGATTCGGAACTAAACAGAGAGTGCCCGCTGGGTTCAGGCTGCTGGGTGGTGGTGTTGACACCAGTTGCGGGGCTGGAAGGGTGGGGGAAGTGCCATGCCCGGGCCAGAACCAGAATCACGTCTGTTTTAGTCAGCTTGTTCCCTGCTGTGACCAAAGAGCCTGACAAGAACAATTTTAAGGAGCGAAAATTTATCTGGGGGCTCACAGTTTCAGAGGTCTCAGTTCATAGATGGCCGGCTTTATTTCTCGGAGCCTGAGGTGAGGCAGAACATCATGGTGGAAGTGTGTTGTGTGGTGGAGGGAAGTGGCTCAGGACATGATCAGGAGAGAGAGAGAGAGAGAGAGAGAGAGAGAGAGAGACTCAACTCACCAGGTACAAAACACATACCCCGAAGGCACGGGCCCAATGACCTACCTCCTCCAGCCAAACCCTACCGGCCTTCTGTTACCACCCAGTTAATCCTACCAGGAAATTAGTTCACTGATTGGGTGAAGGCTCCCACAACTCAATCATTTCACCTCTAAGCCTTCTTGCATTGTCTCATACATGAGCTTCTGGAGGATACCTTACATCCAAACCATAACACGTTCCTCATTCCCATGGGCCCCTGCTCTCTGCTGTCTCAGAGGCTCTCAGGAGTCCATCCCCTCTTCAGAACTGCTCCCTGGGGTTACCATGAGTGTGACATCTGTTCCTTGCTGATCTCCTGTGACCTTGGGTGCTTCTCTCAAGGTCTTCCAGCCCCAGTGGCCTCATCTGTTCCCACGTGAGCTAAATGCTGGTGAGAATGCTTGGCAAGTATGTGGATGGCTAGCACTTATTGAGTGCCTGCTGTGTGCTGGACTCTTTTCTAGACACTTTAGATGGTGAGGGATGAATGAGGTAAATGAAAATATTGTTTTGAACAGGGCCAGGCACCTTAGATGGTAAGATGGAAAGTGCTATGTAAGCGTTCATTGCTATTATTATTTCTAGCGCTTCAAAGTTTACAAAACACCAGGACCCCCTCATGCTCCTCTGGAAAAGTTGGGGACAGAGAGCAGGAATTATGGTTATCATTTTTTTGTGCATATGTCCACCCATCCATCAACATAGCACACATCCAATGACCAGCGACCCTGAGACAAGAGGCTGGGACCCCCAGCTGGAGCGAGGTAGGAAACTTACTGGCCTCCAGAAGTTGTCTGGCCTGGAAGGACTGAAGAATGTATCTCATGCCAGAGGATTGTTGCCTGGCAGGGCTGGGAACCCAGTGAGACCGGATCTTTTGATTTTTTGAGAAAAGCTGGAAATGTAGATTTTTTTTAAATGTCCTGATCTTTTATCTCTTAGATGTTTGCAACCAACTTGACTAAAACAAACAAACTCCTGTGCTGGCTGCATCCTGCCCATGGAATGTTTGAACCCTCTGGGAATGAGGCTCAAGGTCATGCATCTGGTCAGGGGCAGAGCTGGGCTTCAGAGCTGGGACTCCTGAGTCTGTGACCCCTCACCAGGTCTGGAACATGCGGAATTGGTTGACGTAGGTCATTAACTATCCAGTGAGGTTGACCTCCCGAGAAGCCACATGGACCACGGGGATACTGCTTTATTGGGGATGCCCCTCAGCCAGTCGGCTCTTTTGCTGAGCTGCTGTGATAATCACAAACTTCTTTTCCATGTTGGTCAGAAACCTGAGTCCCGATGGCTGATGGCTGGCCCATCCTGCCGTGTCTTCTGCTTGGCTTCCTTTTGGAAGGCAGCACTGTGGGAGTAAAAATGCCCACCTCACTGTGAGGACTGAATACGTATAACCATCTGTCGCACACCTGGCAAATAGGTGTCGACCAGTGCCAGTCGCCTTCTCCTGGGGGACTGCATACCCCAAGCCCAGCTTTGGTCTTAGGTGAACTTCCCCACAGGTTCATTGCCTCTTGCACACTTGCATGGCCAGTGGTGGATGGGCAAATGCTGGCTCCTGCCATTAATAGCAAATGTTGACGAGGTCCTGACAGGCAGAGCTAGGCTGGGCCTCCTGCTCCCCAACCCCTGAGGCAGCCGTCTGGGAAGAAGCTTCCCAGGAAAATGGCTGGCCTAGGGGCTGGTCAGGAAGAACCCCATCTGAGAGGCTTCTCAGCCCTGCCCCTCTCCTCAGGCCACTCAGTGCCAACTGGCCCAGCTTCCTGCTCACCCTTCTGATTCTACCATGGACACCCCTTCCCCTGCATTGCCATCCTGGCCCAGGTGCCCGCTCTTCCTTACTTGACTCATTCCACAGCTGCCTTGCTAGTTTCTCTGTCCCTGAAGTCCTTCCCCTACTCAGCCAGCTGGATTGTCCTAAACCCAGATAGGAGCTTGTCACTTCCCATTTAACACCCTGCCATGGCCACCTGTCATCCTCTAAGCCTTGGTGTGGCATTCCTGAACCCTTAGTTTGTGCCTTGCTATCTTCTCTTGACCCACCTCCTGAGGACTTCACACTGTGACCCCAACTTTCTTCCACCCCTCCTTGCTCCCACAACGTTCCATGCCTGAGTCTTTGCACGTGCCGTGTGTCCTTCCTTCTGTTCACCCCCTGTTTAACATTTGAGGCTGTGAGTGCCCGGCCCTGCTCCACATGCAGAGACACAAAAGTAAACAAGATGACAAAGACCTTCCACCTTAGGGCTTGCATTTCAGTGGGGGAGGCATAAAATCAACTAATCAGTAAATTAAAGTGTGTCAGATAGTATTGAGGACATGCTCCAAACAAATCAAGGAGGAGGCTGGAATTTTAAGCAGGGCAGCTGGGAAGCCTGTGCTCCTGGGAGTCGAGGGGCTGAATCTGGGCCAATCCATCTGGACTTCCTGGAGGAGGTGTCCAATATCTCCTGGAAGGACGAGTAGAGGGTAGTTACTATACAGGGTGCAAGTGTCCCAGTAACAGATTTCTCATGGAGGCTGGGGGTTTGCAGGAGACAGCCTCACCCTAAGACTGAGCTTTGAACCCAGACTGCTGGCCTAAGCACCTCACCACCACGAGCCCCTTGGCCTCCAACAAGGCCCCATTCCCCTGAATCAGGACCCGATGGGTGAGGCAGGTGGCAGGTCACTGTGTCTGGAGCCATTCAGAAAGAGCACACCAGGTGGGAATATGGCCAAGCAAAGGCCTGGGGGCCAGACCTATGAGGAGGGTGGGTGGACCTGGAGGATGCTGGCCTAGGCTTCCCCTGGTGCTCCTCTGTCAGCCCCCGTCAGGGAGCGCAGTTTGTGGCCAACTTGTCACAGCCCACTCTGACTTTATTTCTGAACTTAATTTGTCCCATGCGTCATACTGACAACTCAAAATTATGCTCCAGGGCCCCTCGTCTGGCTCCACCATAATAGTACACTGCCTGTGCTTAGGTGAACAGGGCCCCGAGGTGCTTCTCAGCTGCTGATTTGTGCCTGCAGCTTCTGGGGACAGGGTGGTTCAGCTGCTATTTGCAGGAGGTCACTGGAGCTTGGGAATTTGACCTAGAATAGCTCCTTGTCCCTGGGTTCAGAGCAAGTGCACTGTTCCCACTTTCCAGGTATGGAAGGAGAGGTCCAAGGTAGAGTCTGTGGCAGAGAACCCAGAACTACTGGGTCTCAGCTGGTGCCCTTTCCAGCATTTCACCCAGCTCTGGATTTTGTCCACAAGCCTCTCAACCAAGAGAAGATGTTCCCTGGTCTCCAGCAATGTGAAAAGGGTCAGAAATGTGGTCCCCCCTGGGCCTAAAGCCTGATGTGAAAGCAGATTTTCACTTAGAAATATGTATATTGGAGGCTGGGGTAGAGTGGTTGTCCTTGTCCTCATTGAGTCCCTGGCAGGCACTTCATGAGGGGCACAGACTCCCTCTCAGTTCCTGTGATTGTCAGCTTCTCATTCCTGTGACCAAAACTCCTGACAATAACAACTTAAAGGAGGAAGGATTTATTTTGGCTCATGGTTTCAAAGGTTTCAAAGGTTCAAGGTCTCTGGTTCCATTGCTGTGGGTCCAACATGAGGCAGAACATCTTAGCTCATGGCAGGTGGGGAGGGAGAGAGAGAGAGAGAGAGAGAGAGAGAGAGAGAGAGATATAAAGTTCCCAAGGGCACACCTCGAACCATGCCCCACCTGCCTACAGTGTCCACCTCCCAGTAGTCCATTCAGCTATCCATTCACTAATGAGGTCAGAGCCCTCATGATCCAATCACTCCTCAGAAGCCCCGCATCTAAACACTGCTGCATCGAGAACCAAGCCTTCATCATATGAGCCTTTGTAGGGCATTCCATATCCAACAACAGTTCCTCAGGGAGTCATATTAGTATTTGAAATAAATATAAATCTAGTTTCAGAGGGACACACACACACAAACACAATTCACATCTATGAAAAAATTCTGGGAGCCGGGCGTGGTGGTGCACGCCTGTAATCCCAGCACTTTGGGAGGCTGAGGCAGGAGGATCGTGAGTTCAAAGCCAGCCTCAGCAATGGTGAGGCACTTAGCAACTCAGTGAGACCCTGTCTCCAAATAAAATACAAAAAAGGGCTGGGGATATGGCCCAGTGGGTGAGTGCCCCTGAGTTCAATCCCTGGTACCACAAAAACAAACAAACAAAAAAATCTGGGGAAATAAAACCAAATGCAGCCACCTCTCTGGAGCAGAGACTGAGTTCTTCATTGCAGTGAGCAAGCTCTCAGTGGCTAGAACAGCCCGGGTGACGGCACCACACGTAGGGTCTGAATCTGAACCCCAGGCCCCTGATCCATTCATTCATCTGATTGTTCCACAGTCATCCATTTAGCTCATGCTAGCGCTGGGCTCTGGGCCAGGCAGGGGTGTAGTGCTGAGTAGAGAGTGTCCCTGTCATCGTGGAGGTTACGGACCAGTACTTTGAAGAAAAATGAAGCAGAGTGGGGGTTACTGAGACTGGGTGGCCAGCAAAGACTTTCCAAGAGGGGATATGTGAGCAGAGGCCCAAGTGGAGGGAGGGAGGGAGCCTAAGAATATGCAGGAAGAATTTCCAGGCACAGGGAACAGCCAGTGCAAAGACCCATGTCAGCACTTCCCCCACTGGTCACCTCCACCTGGGACATGGACCTTCTGCTCTCCCCACCTTGACCCCTGTAACCTCATCACCAGAGGGAGCAGGGTTTGGGCAGCTTGAAGCCTGTTAAAAAGATCTACAGCTTTCCACGGACACCCCTCCTGCTCCAAGACTTGATTTTCCTAGTGTGTGTCACTCACGCCACCAGGGGTGCACAGGGAGATTTGAGGAGGGTTGCAGACAAACACCTCCTTATTTTCACAGCAATGCATTCATTTTTAAATGAATTTATTGTAAAAAATAACAAGCACACCAAACCTGGTATTATTGTCAAGGACACATGGGAAAAAGGCTTTGTTTATTTCAATTCCAAATAGAATATACACACACGCAGAAGGTTAGCAATGGTTGAACCTTGGAGGAGGCTATCTGTAGGGTGTTCATTTTTCTATGCTTTCAATTTTTCTACATAACTAAGACATTTCAGGGTACGAAGTTGGTTGGGGAAAATAAAACTGAGGAGATGCCCCCTTGAAACAATTGATCTCCCCACTCCCCTTCTCTGTCTTTTCTTTTTTCCTACCACTGAATCTCCAATTAAAAATAGTTCCTTCTTGTGGCTGGGGTTGTAGCTCAGTGGCAGAGTGCTTGCCTAGCATGTGTGAGGCACTGGGTTCGATCCTCAGCACCACATAAAAATTAACAAATAAAATAAAGGCATGCTGTCCATATACAACTACAAAAAATTCTTTCAAAATAGTTCCTTCTTTTTTCTGCTCTTGGTAGCAGAGCACAGCAGTTAAAGGTGCAGGATTTGGAGCCTGATGGTTTTTGTACGGCTCCTGGCTGTGGCCTTGAACCACTTCCCTAACCTGTTTCAATTTTCTTCATCTAAAACCTGGAGATGATGACAGTACCCACTACCCCCGCAGGTTGTTAGGAGACACAGGGAAGTCATCAGAATGGTGCTCCTACAAGGCAGGTGCTCCATAATTCAGACTGTGCTGTGATTGGCCCATCCTTGGAGAACTCTCGGCAGGGTGATAGATGTGGACCATGGCAGAAAACCTGTGGCCACCATGGAAAGCTCTGCACTGTGAAGGGATTTGCCTCCTGCCTCTTTTGCCTACACACACACACACACCCCAGGGAACTCTACAAAGACTGCATTTTAGTTAATCAATCAGATTTATTACTACGTGTATTGAGCTGTTCATTTTTTATTTCAATTTTTAAAATTTAATAACATCGTTTTGTTTTCGCTGTTCATTTTTAAGATTAAAGTCTATTTGAGGTAAGTCATGCTGATTTTCCATTTGCGGAAATAACAAAACGCTTTCTTTAAAAATAAAGTCTGAGAAGCAAGGGATGTCTGAAATATCTTTGCCATATTTCTGAAAATCTAAAACTGTTCTAAAACAGAAAGTTTATTTATTTTTTTTAAAGAGAAAACCTAGGCTCAATTTTTTTTTAAGTGAGAAAAGAATAAGAAAGAAAGGAAAAAGCGAGTTGATTAAGGGAAAGTATTAAATATAGACTGACTGTGCTCAGCGGTAGGCATGAATGGGGGAAAACCGCTTTTTGGGGACCCTGGTGGAGGGTGTTCACAGGGTACTTTGAGAGGCAGGGAGGGAGCAGGAGGGATTAGGGGTGATATACCCCCTCTTTTTGGGAGTACTGGGGGTTGAACTCAGGGGCACTCGACCACGGAGCCACATCCCCAGTCCTATTTTTTTTGTACTTTATTTAGAGACAGTGTCTCACTGAGTTGTTTAGTGCCTTACTTTTTGCTAAGGCTGGCTTTGAATTTGTGATCCTCCTGTCTCAGCCTCCCAAGCTGCTGGGATTACAGGAGCGCCACGGCGCCCAGCAACATACCCCTTTGAGGGTGGGAACAGCCTCATGGGGGTTCAATGAAAGGTGGAGGGATAGTGGAACAATCTGCCAGACTAGCAGCTGGCGGAAGCATCACCGACAGGCAGCGGTGCTGGAGCCCAGGAAGCCGGGCTGGAGCTAGGGATAAACCCCCGGCCTCCCCTCCCTCTGAGTCCTGCTGCTGCTCCGACTGCAGCACCATTCAGAAGCCAGCAGCCAGGGAGCTCATGTGATGCAGTCCCCGGAGCACAGAGAAGGACAGGGTGTTGCAGGGACAACAGGAGAATATCTAGTCGCAGCAACTGGCGGGTGGTTCTCTGCAGAAGCTCAGCATATTTGTGGGAAGAGCTTGGAAGTGCAGGTGTGCATATGCGCGCACGCGTGCGCACACACACACACACACACACACCCCACCTCCCCCCGTGTAATGCCTACTGTGCAGTATGCCACTTTCTCTCCTGAGCCTTGGTTTCCGGGGCAGCCAATGTGGCCTCCTGGGTGGGCAGAGCAGCTGAAGAAACTCCAGCAGGCTATGTGAGTCCTGTGTACACAGTAGGCTTTCATGTCAAACAGTGTCCTCTGTCCTTTCCAAGAGAGAACAGAGACCCTTTCAGCTCCTCATGGCCATGTTGGGCTGTCACCTTCCACTGCCTCTCTCCTCAGCCACTTTGGGGACAGTAATGCCCCCAGCACCGGTCCGTGCTGGTGGTCCTACCACCAGTTTGCTCCCACCTGGCCTCCTGCCTGGGATGCTAGGTGGCTCCTTGCTGTCTCAAATCCCAGCTGCCCCTTCAAGATACAGAGAGCAGCCCAAGGTCCAGGGAGGGGAGCCACTAGTCTAGCTGTCGCTGGCTGGGACTGACAGGGACCTGGTTGGCCAGAGTATTGGCACAGAGGCCTTTTCTCTGGAAACCGGACTGATTTTCAGGCTTGAAGGCCCCCCAGGAGGTGAGAGAATCCTGGTCAAGGCTTCTGTTGTCTATAATTTTCCAGCCTAATTAAACACCTGCAAATCCATTTGCTACCTAATGATACAGTGGGAGCACCAGGGGATTTTCAGAGGGAAAAAAAATCCAACAACCCACAATCATTCAAATTCAAGGAATAAATAACAAAGCCCTGCAACAGAGCCAGGCCTTGGGGAGTTCTAGGATTTCAGCTCCCGTCCAGCTCCAGCAGGTCACGCCCACCCCGTCTTCTCATCTATATAAAGGATTAATGGTTCTTCTCCTGCTCTCCCCATCCTGCAGTCCAGAAGATGAGAAAACACCTGGCCTCAGCCATTCTTCTCTCTCCCCCCATCTCCTTATAGTCCCACTATGCTCCAGCCACACTGAACTTCATGTCACTCCCAAATATGTCACATAAGATGGGGAAGGTGCAGCAATTAGATTGTGCTGCGTAATAAACTACTTCCCTAGCATAGACATTAGTTTAGAACAATAAGCATTTACAGGCCAGTGAGGCAGCTCTTATCCCACTGGGTTATTGGTGCACCTGAGTCAGGACTTCCCTTTTGTACCCAATTGATTACAAAATTGACCCTAGCCAGGTGTGGTGGCTTACGCCTGTAATCCCAGTAACTCAGGAGGCTGAGGCAGGAGGATAGAAATTTCGAGGCCAGCCTCACAATTTAGGGAGACCCTGTCAAGACAAAAACAAAAAAAGGGCTGGAGATGTGGCTCAGTGGTTAAGTGCCCTGGGTTTAATTCCCAATACCAAAGATTAAAAAACAAAATTGCCCTGGTTCTTCCCCCTACCTTTATAATTTTTCTTACAACGTGACTTCACAGTTCCTCTCATCAAGAGAGGGAGGCTACTTTGCAACCACTCCATCTGGGCTGGCTTTATGATTTGTTTTGACCAGTGGAACCTGGCAGCAAAAATGACCTTACTCCTGGGGTTTGCTCCTGAGGTGCTGTGGCTGCTGTCGTGAGGATGACCTGTGATAGGCTGCCAGATAAAGAGAAACCCCATGGAGAGAGGTCCAGCCACCCCAGCCCAGGCTGACCTAGACCTGAGAGCTCCCAGGCAACAAGGTGACCAACATCTCAATTTCCCCCAGCATGGAGGAGTTTACAGAACATGGGTCTTTAGTGCTATAACTGGGATAGTCCCAGGCAAACCAGGATGATTGATCACCCTAAGGTCTTTCACCAGCAGACTAAGAGGCAAGAATAACCTCAGCTCTAAGATCAGAACTACTCCACAGGCCTGTAAATATTTATTGTTTTAAATTACTGTGTTTGGAAGGTGTTTTGTTACACAGCAACCTCTAACTGATACACCTTCCTCATCTCTGTGTGAAAAAAACTCAGAGCCCTTTGCTGCCCAGTGGGCTATGCAAGTTGTGCCCTTCAAAACTGCAGGGAGAGCCAATCTCAGAGACCACATAGTGAATGGCACCACTTGAAATTTTTCAGGACAGAAACCCTGGATAAATTCCTTAAGGTTCCAGTTCAAATGTCCTCACTTCCTCTGTGAGCCTTTCTTTGATTCCCCTCAATCTAATTTATTAAGGGGAATAATAAATTATTCCATGCTAAAAAGAGCACGGTTTTTAGAATCATGCAGGCTTACTCCAAAGTCTGTGGACAAATTGACTTTGGATAAGTCATTTATATCTCATTTGGAAATATGGGGTGACAATAACAATCCCTTTCTTTGGGATTGTTATGAGGAAAGAGTATTTGGATAGTGCCTGGCCAGAGTGCTCACGGAGCCACTGTGTGACTCGAGACAGAAAGCACCAGGCACTTTCCCCCAGGCAGAGCTGAGCTCTCTCCTCTCTTCCCTGTTCCCACTGCAGTTCCTTTCCTGGCTCTAGGGCTTTCTGTTCCTGCAAAAATGCAGTTACCTCCACACCGGTCATCTGACCCCCAGGCATGCTCTACATTATGCATTGGGACCAAAGAGACTTTCTTTTTTTAATGAAAAAAAATTATCGTGCAGTGAAATTTACTTTTTTTCTTCTTATATACAGTTCTATGAATTCTAACATATGTATAAATTTGGGAAGCCACCACCATAATCAGCACATAAGACAGTTCTATCACCCCAGGGGAATTTTTTTTCAAAATATGCATTTTTTTAAATTTTAAAATTTTGGAAAAGACAGTACCTATACTTTGCAAGAAAAAATACCTATAAGCAGAAAGGTGGCTCAGTAAGAATGGTCTCCCACACCTGATCATTCACTCTTCAGATGCAATTTGCAGTTTCTAGTGTATCCTTCTAGAACTATTTTATGCCTATACAAGCACAAATATGTATAACTATTCTACAAACCCCAGTTTTTAAAAAATACATTTTTATTTTTAATTGACACATAGTAATTGTACATATTTATGGGATACCATGTGACATTCCAATACCACAACCCAATTTTATATAACTGGAGCTGCATTTTTGTTTTCTAGTATTTAGTATTTAGTATATTATGTAATAGGAGATTGTTTTCAGATGAGCAAGTTTAATTCTAGCTTATAGTTGTAATAGTACTTACCATATACCAGGCTCCCTGCTCTAAACGACCTTAAGTGAAGCTAAGAAGAAAAGCTAAGCTCTATCTTTCTTTACTCTAAGCTACTCTAGCAGAGTAGCCGGTGAAAAGCCGAGCCGGCCAAAAGCCATAAAAAATGAAGAAGCCAGACTCAGTTGAGACCAGCAAAAAGAGTAGAAACAAGAGAGCATAGCCTCTGACTTAGTTGAGGCCAGTTAAGAATTAAGCTGAAGCAGAGTAGCCAGCGAAAAGCCGAAGCGAGCCGGCCAAAAGCCATAAAAAATATAGAGAAAAAGCCTTGAGCTTTAGTATAAAGAAAAAAGCCATGAGCTTAAAAGAAAATAGAGAATTAAATAGCATGGTAAAAACCATGCAGAAAAAAAGCCATTGAGCTTTGGCAAGAAAGCCATAAAGAAAAATAAAGAAGAGGAAAAATAGAGAAAAAGCCTTGAGCTTTAGTAAAAAGAAAAAAAGAAAAAAAAAAAAAGTCAAAGCCGCTTATGCAATTGTGCTTAACTAGGTGCGTTAGCTGCTCCTCAGCATTAGGCTTCCTTAAAGCCACAGCACCTTCTCAAAAAGGGCTCAAATATCCACCCTTTCAAAAATAAAAGGTGAAAAGCTAGGTAGGGACAAGAAAATAAAAGAAAATAGAGAAAATAAAATAGAGAAAATAGAACAAAAGCACCTTTTTAAACTAAAGGGAAGGAATATGAAGGAGCCCTAATTAGGAAGGGCTGTTGTAGCTAGCTGGAAGCCATAAGTTCCACCTGATATGTATGTGACGCACCTGTAGGCACCCGCAAACCTGAAGGTATATAACCGGGTGAAAGCGGTCCGAGTTAGGAGAACGGAGAATTCAGTCAGTCGGGCAGTCACTCGGTCGGTCAGAAGAATCAGAGCGGCCAGAACGTAGGCAGAGCGGTTACAGAAGAGAAACCAGATAGAAGAAGTAATGACTGGTCAGAGTTAGGCCGAGGCTCCAGAGGACTGGTCAGAGTAAGGCCGAGGCTCCCGAGGAAGAGAGGCTCCCGAGGAAGACAGAAGACAGAAGACAGAAGAAGGAAGAAAGAAGAGAGAAGAAAGAAGCTCTAGTCTTTCTCTAAGCTAAGCTCTATCTTTCTTTACTCTAAGCTAAGAAGAAAAGCTAAGCTCTATCTTTCTTTACTCTAAGCTACTCTACTCTAAGCTAAGAAGAAAAATCTTTCTTTCCCTCTCTAAGCTCTAAGAAAGTAGAAGTAAAAGTAGTAAAAGCTTAACTCTGCCTCCGAGAGTTTTTCCTCCTGGTTTACGGTACCAGGCAGCTTACAAAGCAGAGTAGCCGGTGAAATGAAAAGCCGAGCCGGCCAAAAGCCATAAAAAATGAAGAAGCCATGACTCAGTTGAGACCAGCAAAAAGAGTAGAAAAAACAAGAGAGCATAGCCTCTGACTTAGTTGAGGCCAGTTAAGAATTAAGCTGAAGCAGAGTAATTAGCCAGCGAAAAAAGCCGAAGCGAAGCCGGCCAAAAGCCATAAAAAATATAGAGAAAAAGCCTTGAGCTTTGTATAAAGAAAAAGCCATGAGCTTAAAAGAAAATAGAGAATTAAATAGCATGGTAAAAAAACCATGCAGAAAAAAAGCCATTGAGCTTTTGGCAAGAAAGCATAAAGAAAAATAAAGGAAGAGGAAAAATAGAGAAAAAGCCTTGAGGGCTTTAGTAAAAGGAAAAAAAGAAAAAAAAAAAGTCAAAGCCGCTTATGCAATTGTGCTTAACTAGGTGCGTTTAGCTGCTCCTCAGCATTAGGCTTCCTTAAAGCCACAGCACCTTCTTACACATGTAAGCCCCAGTTTTGAAGTAGGTGGCATTATTGTTGTTGTTGTTGTTGTTACCAATGCCATTTTAGAGAAAAGAAAATTGAGGCCTAGAGAGGTTAGGTTGAAACTGGTGTCATCCAACAGTCAGAAGTGGCAGAGCTGATGCTAGGATCCAGGCACCCTGACCTGAGAGGCTGAGTGCTGAGCAACACATCACACTGCAGGGTAGGGACTTCAGGCAATCTCGAGCAATCCCATTATGTCCAGGCATGGCCATTTATTGAGCCAGCCTCCTCTTGATGGCTATTATTTGCCTCTGCAAACCAGGCTGCACTAGATATCTCTGTCGTTTGTCTTTCTGGACATGTGGAAGTGTATCTGTTGAATTAATTCCTAGAGGCTGAATGCCTGGGTCACAGGGTGAGTGCAGTTTTATATTTGATAGATATCACCAGATTGTCTTCCCAAGAGTAGATCAATTTATATTCCCATCAACGAGGCAGGAAAGTGTATTGTCCAGCATTCACCAACACAGGATATTATAAAAAATTTTGATCTATGCTATCTAAAAGGGGAAAATGGTAACTCGATGTAGATTTTTTTTATGTAGATTTTTATTGGCCTTTCTCTTATTATAATTGAGCATGGATGTCTTTTCATATGTTTAGAAGCTATTTGCATATATTTTCTGTGAACCATCTGTCCAAATCCTGTGCCCGTTTTTCTCTTAGGTTATTAATCTTTAAAAAGTGTGGTTTCTCTTTACATAATAGTTTTTTATTTTCTTTTAATTTTATTTATGGTATTTTTCCTCAATCAGATAGTGTTGATTTTAGTGTGGTCACATTCATCTCTTCCTATTTGGCTTTTGGTTTTGAATCATTTTGAGAAAGACCTTTCCTTTCCACACTAAAAACAACAAAATAATTACCCATACATGCTTAAGTGCTCTCAATGTTTCATTTATCACCTTAAAATCTTTGATCCACCCAAAGTTAATGTTGGTATAAGAAGTGGTATGTGGTTCCAACCTACTTTTTCCCAGTTACCTCAACACCTTACTAAATAACCGATTTTAATCTACTCATTTGAAATGAAACTAAATTTTCATCTCTGTGTGTCTAATTATGGACTCATTCTTTCTTTTATCATCTTCCCAGTTATTCTTTTTGTTTTTATTGTGGTATAATTTATGTATAACAAAATGCATAGATTTTTCAGTGTTTATTTCATAAGTTTGGGCAATTGTGCACTCACATAACCACTCCTGAGACAACATTTCCGTCATCCAGGAAGATTCCTTCCTGCCGGTTCCCAGCCAGTCTCCCCTCCCACCAGCCCAGAGGCAACAACTCTGCTTTTTACATCATAGATTGTTTTTCTTGTTCTAAAATTCCACTTAGGTCATTATGCATATCAACACTATGTTCCTTTTATTGCTATAGTATTCCATTATATGCACATTCCACAATTTGTCTAGCTGGTTTCCTATCAATAGACATTTGGACAGTTTCCAGTCTTGGACTGCTATGAATAAAGTAGTTACAAACATTCTTGTACAGATCTATTTATGAATATATTTTTTTCCCATTTCTCTTGGGTGAAATTGCTAGGTCAGAAGGTAGGTGTGTATTAGTTTTATAAAAAGCTATCAGAGGGGCTGGGGTTGTGGCTCAGTGGTAGAGCACTTGCCTAGCATGTGTCAGGCACTGGGTTCGATCCCCAGTACCATGTTAAAAAGCTAAATAAACAAAATAAAGGTATTGTGTTCATCCACAACTAAAAATATTTAAAAAAAAAAAAAAAAAAGGCTATCAGAACTTGGTGTAGTGGCACATGCCTAAAATCTCAGTGACTCAGGAGGCTGAGGCAGGAGGATGGCAAGTTCAAGGCTGGCCTTTGCAACTTAGCAAGATCCTGTCTAAAAGTAACAAAATAAAATGGATTGGGGATGTAGCTCAGTGGTTTAAGCACCCTGGCTACAATCTTGAGTACCAAAAAAGAAAAAAAAAAAAAAAACTATCAGATTTTTTTCAAAAATGGCTGAACAATTTTTATATTCCTACCAACATGTGAGAAATTCAATTGTCATCACTTTTATTAATATTTGGTATTGTCAATCTTTCCACTTCTAACTATTCTGGCAGGTGTGTGGTTATATCTTGTTGTGGTTTAATTTTTGTTGCATTTAAATGATGACTAACGGTGTTGAGTACATTTTAATTTGCCTATTGGTCATTAGCAGAACTTCTTTTGTGAAGTATCTATTCATAGCAGGGATCTACTTTAAAAATTAGATTATTTGCCGGGCGCGGTGGCGCACACCTGTAATCCCAGCACTTGGGAGGCTGAGGCAGGAGGATGGCGAGTTCAAAGCCAGCCTCAGCAATGGTGAGGCACTTAGCAACTCAGTGAGACCCTGTCTCTAATAAAATACAAAAAAAGGGCTGGGGATGTGGCCCAGTGGTCGAGTGCCCCTGAGTTCAATCCCCGGTACCACAATAAAAAAATAAATAAATAAATAAATAAACAAAGGTTTAAAAAAAATTAGATTATTTGTCCTTTTTATCATCGAGTCATAGAAATTCTTTCTATTCTAGATTCTAATCCTTTGTTTCATATATATATTTTGCAGGTTATTTTCTACCAATGTATAACCTATCTATTCATTTTCTCAATGATATCTTATTTTTAAATCATAACCATTTGCCTGGCTCAGTGGTTCACATCTGTAATTCTAGTGACTCACAAGGCCCTAAGAAACTTAGCAAAACCCTGTCTCAAAATAAAAAATAAAAGGGACTGGAGGTGTAGCTCAGTGCTAAAGCACCCTCCCCCACTCTCCATTCAATCCCCAGTACCCCCAAACAAAATCATAACCATTTTATTTGTATAGTATCACCAAAAATAATGCATAACAGTATTGTTATATATGGGGAATTGTTGCTGTGTACTTTATATTTATTTGCTCATGTAGGTTTTTTGGAAGAATTGGGAATGAGGGGAAAAAAACAGAAAAGGAGAAATGGCATCTTTAATGACAAAATGTACCTATCTCCCAATCTATGGGCAGGAAATTTTAAGATATTGAAGAGTTTCATTCAAAAAATAAAAGTTGGAAATAATCTATTACATTCCTTTGTACACAATTGTTTAGAAAAATCATATTCCTGTCATTCACGTTATTCACTCAGCATGTGTCACAGTCCCAATGCATGTGATCATTCAAATAAAACACGGTTCTTCTGATGCTGGATTCTGTTTTCAGGTAATTCAAACAGGTATCCATCCACGTAATACAAGTGAAACAGGAAGAGAATGGCACAATGCTTCTTTCTGATCAGCGATCTAGGTTCCATCACAAGGCTTTCTACATCTTCAGGGAGCAGGAATTCACAAGATGCTAAAGAGAATTTGAGAGTCGAAGCTGAAGCTAGATGAATGACTGTCAAAACTATTACAGGGGCTGTGTCTGCATCGAGTGGGTACTGAACACAATGAATACTAAAGTGTCTTCAATTTCTCAGATCAAATCTCGTCTCCTTCCGTAGCACTTGTGAAGGTAGTTTGGTGCGTGAATAGCTGTTCAAATTGTTGTGTCTGTGGGGAGACCGTCACTACAGGATCTTAAATGTCACCTTGCTCTGCCTTGCTCTGCCACCTCAGAAATATCTTTTGATAGCAGAAGCTTTTAATTTCCGAGTCTGATTTATCAAGTTTTTTTCTTTTTTTCTTGGTTATGTCCTGTCCTCCATGAAATCTCTTACCTGAAATTCTCAAACATATTCTCTTATGTTATTTTTGTAGAAGTTTTTGATTATGGCATTTTCATTTAGGTCTGCTATTCATACTAAACTAATGTTTCTGTTTGGAGTGATATAAGGGATAAATTTAATTTTTCCCTATATAAATATCCAGTTGTTCCTTTATTGTTTGTTTAAAAAGAATTACTTCCCCAGTGAATTGTTTTTGCATCTTGGTTGAAACTCAATTGACCATGGATGTGGAGTCTGTTTCTGAATATTGTGTTCTGTTCCTTTGTTCCATGCCTATACTTACGTTGATACCAATTGTCTTTAACTACTGTAGCTTTATAATAGGTTCTGAAGTCAGGTGGTGTCAGTTCCTCAAACTTGTTCTTTGTTTGCAAGATTGTTTTGGCAATCGTAGACCCAAATTCTCATGTAATTCAAGGACCCGAGCTGGGTGCGGTGGCACACGCCTGTAATCCCAGCACTTTGGGAGGCTGAGGCAGGAGGATCGCGAGTGCAAAGCCAGCCTCAGCAATGGCGAGGCACTTAGCAACTCAGAGAGACCCTGTTTCTAAATAAAATACAAAAAAGGGCTGGGGATGTGGCCCAGCGGTCAAGTGACCCTGAGTACAATCCCCGGTACCAAAAAAAAAAAAAAAAAAAAAGGACCCAATCATCTGCTTCCTCAGAAAAGTCTTCTGTGATTATGACTGGGTTGTCCTGAAGCTCTGGTCACTCTGGGGAGAATGGAC
Source organism: Tamias sibiricus (assembly GCA_025594165.1). Classification (NCBI taxonomy): domain Eukaryota; kingdom Metazoa; phylum Chordata; class Mammalia; order Rodentia; family Sciuridae; genus Tamias; species Tamias sibiricus. The sequence goes on from CM046658.1 coordinate 46,682,139, forward strand.
ATCTTCATGGTGTCCAGTTTTTCAGGATGTATCACTTCATTTATTTAGATCTTTAGTTTATCTTAGCCATACTCTGAAGTTTTTAGATACAAATAAAATTGATTTTTATAAACTCACCTCACGTTCTGCAACCATACCAAGTTTACTTATTAGTTCTAGGAACACTTTAGGGTGTTTTTGTTTGTTTGTTTGGCTTTGGTACCAGGGTTGAACCCAAGAGCGCCTAACCAATGAGCCAGAACCCCAGCCCTTTTTATTTTTTATTTTGAGACAGGGTCTCCAGTAGGTTGCTTATAGTCTTTCTAAGTTGCTGAGGCTGGCTTTGAACTTGTCATCATCCTGCCTCAGCCTCCCGAGCACTGGGATTACAGGTGTACACCACAGTGCCCGACCATAGGGTGTTCTTATTTAAACAGTATATCACTAACTTCCTCTTTTCCTATATTTATGCTGTTTATTTCTTTTCTTTTCTCTTCCTTCCTTCCTTTCTTTTTTTCCTTATTGCACTAAAAATTCCAGTTCAATGTGAAGTAAAAATGGCAAGAGTAGACATCATTGCCTTGTTTCTGAACTCAGAAAAAAGTGTGATGTTAGCTGTAGGTTGTTTGTAAACACCTTTTATCAAATTCAGAATGTTGCTTTCTATTTTTAGTTTCCTGATGGTTTTTATCATAAACAAAATTTGAATTTTGTCAAGTGATTTTTCTAAATCTATGGAAACAATCATGTGCATTATCTCCTTTATTTTATAAATATAATAAAAGGTACTGATTGCTTTCTGAATGTTATGATAACCTTGCATTTCTGAGACATATCTTTCTTTTCTTAGAGTCATATTTTATTGGTGCATTATAGTTGTACATAATGGTCAAATTCATTGCTATATATTATACATGCACACAATATAACAATATAATTTGGACAATATAATTCTCCAGCATTTCCCCATGCCCTCTCCTCCTACCTCTCCCTGGTACCTTTCCTTTACTCTACTGATCCCTCTTCAATTTTCATGAGATCCCTGCTTCTTTTCCTTTTTCCTCTCTAGCTCCCACATATGAGAAAAAAAAAAAAAAAAACATATAACCCTTGATTTTCTGAGTTTAGCTTATTCCACTTAACCTAATGTTCTGAAATTCTATACATTTTCCTGAAAATAACATAATTTCATTATTCTTTATGACTGAATAAAACTCCATTGTGTGTGTATATATATATATATATACCATATTTTCTTTATCAATTCATCCATTGATGGACACCTTGACTGGTTGCATAGTTTGGTTATTGTGAATTCTGCTGGTAATGCATGTATTCCTATAATATGCTGAGATGAATACCAGGAAGTAGTATAGGTGAATCATATGCTGGTTTCATTCCTAGTCTTTTGAGGAACCTCCATACTGATTTCCATAGTGGTTGTCCTAATTTACAATTCTACCAACAGTGGGAAAGCATTCCTTTTTCTCCACATGCTCTCGAGCTCTTGTTTGTATCGTTTGTATTCCTGTTGACTGCTATTTTGAATGGTGTGAGATGATAATCTCGGTGTAGTTTTGATTCGCATTGTCCTAATTGCTAATGAAGTGAACATTTTTTTCATATATTTGTTGGTCATTTGTATTTCTTCTGTTGAGAAGTGTCTGTTTAGTCTATCTGCTCACTTATTAATTGGGTTATTTGGGGGTTTGGTGTTAAGTTTTTTGAGTTCCTTTTGTATTCTAGATATTAATCCTGTGTCAGAAGAGTAACTAGCAAAGATTTTCTCCCACTCTGTAGCTTCTCCCTTCATGGTCTTGCTTCCTTTGCTGTGCAGAAGCTGTCTAATTTGATGTCATCCCATTTATTAATTCTTGGCATTATTTCCTGTGCTTTAAGGGTCCTATTGAGAAGTCATTACCTGTGCTTGTATGTTGAAGTGTTGACCCTGTTTTCTTCTAGGAGTTGCATAGTTTCTGGTCTAATTCCTACCTATGTCTTTGATCCATTTTGAGTTGACTTTTGTACAGGGTGAGAGATAAAGGTTTAGTTTTATTATTTTGTAAATGGATAACCAGTTTTCCCAGCACCATTTGTTTAAAAAGGCTGTCTTTCTTCAATGTATGTTTTTTGGCACCTTTGTCAAGAATCAGATGACTATATCTGTGCAGGTTTGTTTCTGTGTCTTCTATTCTGTACCATTAGTTGGTGTATGTGTTTGTTGTTCTGTCAGTACCATGTAGTTTTTTGTTACTTTGGCTCTGTAGTATAATCTGAAGTCAGGTATTGTGATGCCTCCAGCATTGCTTTTTTGGCTTAGAATTGCTTTGGCTATTCTGGATCTTTAATTCTTTATTTTTTATTGGTGCATTATAGTTATACATAAGTGGATCTTTTATTCCTCCAAATGAATTCTAGGACTGTTTTTCTAGTTCTGTGAAGATGGTCATTGATATTTTGATTTGCATTGAATCTGTATATTGATTTTGGTAGTATGGCCATTTTAACAATATTCTGCCTGTCCATGAATGTGGGAGAATTTTCCATCTTCTTTTGTTTTCTCTTCAATGTTCTATAGTTTTCATTATAGGTCTTTTACCTGCTTGGTTAGATTTATTCCTAGGTATTTTTTTAGGCTATTGTGAATGAAATTGCTTTCCTGATTTCTTCCTCAGCAGATTCATTATTGGTGTATTTGGTGTATAGGAAAGCTATTGATTTTTTTTTGGTACCAGGGATTGAACCCAGGGGTGCTTTACCACTGAGTCACATCCCCAGAGCTTTCTATTTTTTTAATATTTATTTTATTTATAGTAGTAGTATGTATTACAATTCATAATGCACATATATAGCATCTTTTTACATACAACTATTTGTATACAAAGTATATAAGTACCATTCAGATCTTCAATCATGCATTTAGGATAATGATATTAATCTCATTCAACCACCAATTTTTTTCCTTTTTTTTTCCCCTTTTTTTCCTCCCCCCCCCCTTGTACACAATGCAATGCATTTATGTTTTTTTACATGGTGCTGAGGATCAAACCCGGGCCGCGCACGTGCGAGGCAAGTGCTCTGCCGCTGAGCCACAACCCCAGCCCCGAGCTTTCTATTTTTTATTTTGAGATAAGGCCTCACTAAGTTGCTGAGGCTGGCTTTGAATTTACGATCCTCCTGCCTCAGCCTCCCAAGCCTCTTGGATTATGGGCATATACCACCATACTTGGTCAAAAGGTGTTGATTTGGTATGTTGATTTTGTGAACTGCTTACTTTTCTAAATTTGTTTATTAGATCTAGCAGTCTTCTGGTGGAATTTTTTGGATCTTCCAAGTATAAGATCATATTATCTGTAAACAGTGATAATTCGACTCCTTTCTTTCCTATTTTTGTCTCTTTTATTTCCTTCTCTTGCCTAACTGCTCTGCTAGAATTACTAGTACTATATTGATTATAAGTGGTGAGAATAGACATGCTTGTTCCAAATTGTAAAGGAAATGTTTTCAGTTTCCCCCCATTTACTATGATGTTGGATTTTGGTTTGTTATATATAGCCTTTATGATATTGAGCTGAGTTCCTTCTATCCCAACTTTTTAGTGTTTTTATCATGAATTGGTGCTGAATTTTGTTGAAGGCTTTTTCTGTATCTATTAATATGACTGTGGTTTTTGTTCTTAATTCTATTTATGTGGTGAATACATTTAGTGATTTGCATCTGCTAACCTATCCTTGTAACCTGGGATAAAACTAATTTGATCATGATATATAAGCTTCTTAATATGTTGCTGAATATGATTTACTAATATTTTATTAAGTTTTTTTTTTTTTTTGCACCTAAGTTCATCAGGAATATTAACCCATAGTTTTCTTTCCTGAATGTGTCTTTATCTTATTTTGGTATCAGGGTGATACTGGCTTCATAGAATAAATTTGGAAGTGTTCCATCCCTTTATGTTTCATGAAATTGAGAAGCATTGGCATTATCTCTTTTTTAAAGGTCTGGTAGAATTCAGCTAAGAATCCATCTGGTCCTGGGCTTTTCTCTGTTGGAAGGTTTTTTGTTTGTTTGTTTGTTTTGTTTTTGCTTTTTAATAATGATTCTATCACATTGCTAGATATTGGTCTGTTTAGGTTATCTATCCTCTTGATTCAATTTTGGCAGGTCATATATGTCTAGAAAGGTATCCATTTCTGTTAGGTTTTCCAACTTATTGGAGTATAATTGTTCAAAGCAGTCCCTTATGATCCTCTGAATTTCTGTCATGTCTGTGGTGATTTCTCCTTTTACATCACTAATTTTATTAATTTGGGTCTTTTTTCTTTTGATTAGTTTGGTTAAGGGTTTATCAATCTTGTTTATCTTTTTAAAGAACCAATTCTTTGTTTCATTGATGCTTTGTATTTTTTTAAAATCTGTATTTCATTGTCTTTGGCTGTGATCCTAATTGTTTTCTTCCTTCTACTGGTTTTGGAATTGATTTGTTCTTCTTTTTCAAGGGACTTGAGATGCATCTTTAGGTTGTTTATTTGGGATTTTTCTGATTTTCTTATATAGGTATTTATAGCAATAAACTTTCCTCTTAAAACTGCCTTCATAGTGTCCCAGGGTGTATGTTGTGTCACTATCCTCATTTGATTCTAAGAATTTTTTTTTACTCCCCCCACCAATTCTTCTATCATCTAATCATTGTTCAAAAGTGTATTGATTTATCCCCATGTGTTTATGTAGTTTCTTTAGGGCTTTTTTTTTTGTGTTGATATCTCATTTCATTTCCTTATGATCAGATAAGATGCAAGGAATTATATTGATTTTTAAAATTAGCTAAGTTATTTTGTGGCCTGAAATGTAATCTCTTTGAAGAAGGTTCCATGAATAACTGGGGAGAAAGTATATTCTGCTGTTGTTGGATGAAATATTCTGTAGATGGCTATTAAGTCCTTTGGATTTTGATATTTTTTTAGATTCAAAGAGTCCTTACTGAGTTTATGTATGGGTGACCTATCTGTTGTGTTGAAACCACCAACTATTATTGTACTAAGATCTATCTGAAAACAAGGCCCAACTATATGTTGTTTGCAAGAGGTTCACCTTATAGGCAAAGACAGTCACAGGCTGAAAGGGAAAGGATGGAAATTAATATACCATGCAAGTGGAGCCTGAAAGAAGCAGGAGTAGCCACTGTTATGTCCAAAAAAGCAGACTTCAAGTCAAAATTAGTCAGAAGAGACAAAGAAGATCACTTCATTATTGTTTAAAGGGAACAATCCAACAAGAAGATAAAATGACAGTAAATGTTTGTGTCCCAAATGTTGGTCACCTAATTACATAAAACAGACACTACTCAAATTAATAACTCTAATAGCCTATTAAGGAAGAATCCACCAGTTTCTATTTTATTGGGAAGTTTTTAAAAATCAGGAAAGAATATTGAATTTTATCAAATGTATTTTCAGTATATATACAGGAAAATAATATGATTTTCCCTCTATTGATCTATTAATGAAGGCTTACTATTTCATTATTGATATTAACATATAAGATTTTCTAAAATAGAACAATATTGCATTTCCAGTATAAATTGCAATGATTAGTTACAACAGTATGCTATTTTCTTAATGTGCTTCTGAATTCTAAACTTTATTCCTAAGAGTATTATTTTATTGGGGATAGTTGAACCCCAAATGTTTATGAAATGTTGATTTATCATTTTCTGTTCTGTGCTTTCTTGTGTTTTGCTGTCAAGGTTAAGCCGCCTTTATGAAAAGAGCTCGCCTTCCTCTAGGCTCTGGAGCAGTTAAACAGCATTGGAGATATCTATTCCCAAAGGCTTAGAAGGATTCACCCTGAATCGTTAAAGTACAATGGCTTAAGGGAATATTTTTAACTATGTCCTTTGGTTATTCTATACTACTTGGTGCTTTTAGTTTTTCTTTCAGAAAAAGCACTTTTTTTTCAGTACTGAGCTATACTCGCAGACTTTAAAAATTTTTTTTTTTAATTTTGAGACAGGGTTGCATTAAGTTGCCCAGGCTAACCTCAAACTTGCAATCCTCCTGCCTCATCCCCCTGACTAGCTGAGATCATGATCATGTGCCACCTCATTCAGCTCAGAAAAGGCATATTTGACACTGGCACATACCTGCTTAATCCCTGCAGTGACTGTACCTCAAGGTAAACTAATAGTTCGTAAAGGGACGCTTGCCTGCATAGAAAATTCCAGGCAACACATTATAAAAGAATAATTGAAACAGAATGTCATAATTTTGCATGCCCTGATGAAATGATGAGATAATGGATCTTGCCAATGTTCTTCAATGACTGCTAATCACAAAATGAGGACAATTGTGGAAACCACCTCAGTGCCCATCGACTGATAAATGGATTTGAAAATGTGGTACATACACAACACAGAATCCTATTCATCCATAAAATGGAATGAAATTCTGTCATTTGAAGGAACATGGGTGGAACTAGAGATCATTATGGGAAATAAGTCAGACACAGAAAGACAAGTACCACATGATCTCACTCATATGTGGAATGTAAAAGAGTCAATCTCATAGAAATTGAGAGTAGAATGGGGGTTACCAGAAGCTGGGGGTGGGGGACAAGGCAAGGTTGATCAATGTGTACTAAGTTACAATTAGGAGCAAAAAGTTCTGGTGCGCTGTTACACAGCAGAGTGACTGTAGATAACAATAATATACTACACATTGTCCAAAAAGCTACAAGAAAGGATTTTGAAAGTTCTTACCATAAAGAAATGATAAATGTTTGAAGAGATAGATATATTCAACTTGATTGCATGATGTATACATACATCAAAACATTACCTGGTGTGTCATCTTTAAGGAAAAACAAACAGTAAAACACAGTGTCCCTAAATGTCCCTTTCTGTTCCCATAACCTAGCCAAGTTAAGGAAACAATGAGAGCAAGCTTGGGCTGGAAATATTCGGATACTTATTATCTAAAGGACACTGGCTTCTTCTCATGCATGTGGGAATTAGGGCAAGATAGTGTTAATTGTAGAAAGTGGCTTTTTAAAATCTTTTTTTAACTTATTTTTTATTCTAAGTTGTTCTAAATGACAGCAGAATGCATTGCATTTCATATTATACTTATAGAGCACATTTTTACATATCTCTGGCTTTGCATTTGTACCTCATTGCTCCTTAGGATGCTGCCTACGAGCAAACTAAGCAAGCTAATGCTGACAGCGTTACTGCTTCTGCAGCCCAAGGCATACAGCTCTTCTCTCAGTTGTGGCTGGTGTGGAACTGAAGGCACTGTGGAAAGGTTCCATGTCAGTCATCCAGCTGGCCACCAGTGGATAAACACTGTGAAGGAGAGAAGGCACTGCTTGGCGAAGCACAGTGGGGGACAGAGGTGCTGTCTGTTGAGCCTGTCGCCACTGGACCCTCCCTGTAGGAATTTTTCAATAAAGCTTTATGCCCTGTGTGCTATCTCCGGGTATTTTCTTTGGCCTCTTAACAACCTATCCCACTTCCCTGGCACAACTGAGCTATGACACATGGTACCCTGTTGGTACATCCATTTTTTTTTTTTTCATCATGTTTTTATGTCTCAGTTAAAATTTTTTTTAAATTAAAAAACAAAGCAGAAAACAAAATGAGGACAAGCAGACATTTCATGCCTCCCAAGGAGGGTTCATACTACCACCTACCAGTTGATTTTGCAAGGAAAGCCACATGAATACCACTGAGCCTCTGAGCTCCCCGCCAGCTCACAGGAAGTACAGAGGGCAGAGGAACACGGTCAGCACAGTTGCAGGCATGCAAGTCAGGACAATCCAGAAGGTGGACCAGCAAACAATGGTGCAGCTTCTCCAAACAGGTGTGTCGGGGCTGGGGAATGGAGGAACCTTTAGATTAGGTTTGTGAGATCTGACCATCTGATGCCATGCTTGGACCTTATTTAGATCATTATTCAAGCAAAAAAAAAAAAAAAATTTTTTTTTTGGACTGGATATCTGACCATATTAAGGAATTCTGATGAATATTTTTGTAACAATTAAAATATTTGCAACGGGGCACAAATGCAAAATATTTTAGGTGTTACAAAAATATTGTTATTGTTAGTTTGCTAGGGCCACTGTGAAAGTGCCCCAGACTGGATGGCCTAAATGACAGAGAGTTATTGTCTTATAATTCTGGAAGCTAGAAAACTGAGATCGAGGTGCAGGCAGGACCTGGGCTTGCAGATGGCCACCCTCTGCCTCTGTGTGGGCCTGGGTCCTAGTCTCCTCTTATAAGGATACCTGTCAAACTGGATTAGAGCCCACCCTAATGGCCTCATTTTAATCTAATTACCTCTTTAAAGACCCTGCTTCCAGCTGCAGTAGCAGTCTGAGGTCCTGGGGGTCAGCTCTTCAACTAATGAGTCCTGGGGGTGGGGAGGCACGGTGCAGCCCCAACAGATGCAATTACGGTTTTTAATGCTTTTTTTGAAAAAAATATTTGAAGTTTTATAATGAAGCTTTACTGCATTAACTGATATGTTACCTGAGGTTTGCTTTTAAATACCCCAGTGGTGGGGCAAGGATGGCAGAAGTAGGAGGCAGAGATAAAAATAAGCTGGTCATTGCAGATAATGGTTGAAACTGGGAGATGAGTACGTGGGGGCTCATTTCTATTCTATTTATTTTATATATAATATTTGAAATTTTCTAAAATAAAACTTTTTTAAAACAATAACTTTCAGTCATTTACTACTCAAAATGCTGGCGGGGTCCTCCGCCATTCCACCCCATGGCCCCTTCCCCCATCAGCCTCCAGCATCCACCAAACTCCCTGTAGGTCCCCAGATGTGACAGGTTGGTCCTGTCTCTCCACTTTTGCTCATGTTCTTCCTGCTCTTCTTCTCCTCAACTGTCACCTCCTCCAGGAAGTCATTTCTGATTCAATCTGTGAAGACTCTCTCCTCTGGGCTGCCACAGGCCCTGGGCTCCTTCTGTCCTGGCTTAAGCCATCCAGGGACAGTAATGCCTCCTTCCCAGTTTCAGCTACCTCTGGTCAACCAAGGTCTGAAATAAAAGTACAGAAAATAAGGTATTTATGTGGGTTTGTCTCTGTGTCTTCTATTCTGTACCATTGGTCTACAAGTCTATTTGGGTGCCAATACCATGCCGTTTTTGTTACTATAGCTCTGTAGTATAGTTTAAGGTCAGATATTGTGATGCCTCTTGCTTCACTTTTCTTGCTAAGGATTGCTTTAGCTATTCTGGGTCTTTTATTTTTCCAAATAAATTTCATGATTGCTTTTTCTATTTCTATGAAGAATGTCATTGGGATTTTAATAGGAATTGCATTAAATCTGTGTAGTGCTTTTGGTAATATGGCCATTTTGACAATGTTAATTCTGCCTATCTAGGAGCATGGGAGATTTTTCCATCTTCTGAGATTTTCTTCAATTTCTTTCTTTAATGTTCTGTAGTTTTCATTGTAGAGGTATTTCACCTCTTTTGTTAGATTGGTTCCCAGGTTTTTTTTGTTTTGTTTTGTTTTGTTTTTGAGACTATTGTGAATGGAGTATTTGGATGCTAATTCACAATAAGGCGGGGGGGGTGGGCAGTAGGGAAAAATAGTGTTACCTTAAATTAGATAGAGGGAAGTAAAGGGAGGGGAGGGAGGGGATGTGGGGGTGGAAAGGTAGTGGAATGAAACAGACATTATTACTGTATGAAAAATGTATGTGACTACATGACCAATATGATTCTGCAACATGTACACAAATTAAAAATTTTTTAAAAAAAAAATGAGAAATTACGCCTGTAATCCCACTTTCTATGTATGATATATCAAACAGTACATAAATTCATTCTACTGTCATGTAAAACTAATTAAAACAAATTAAAAAAATTTTTAAAAAGAAAATAAGGTATTTTGAGAGAGAGAGAAAGAGGGAGAGACAATATTTGTGTAACTTTTATTACAGTACATTGTTATAACTGTTCTATTTTATTATTATTGTTAATTTCTTACTGTGTTTAATTTATAAATGAAGCTATGTATATATAGGGAAAAACGTAGCCTAGGTAAGGCAGTACTATCTGGGGTTTCAGGTTCCCCCTGAGGATCTTGGAAGGTACCCCTGTGGATGAGGGGGATGACCACTGCAGTCACCATCTGTTCCTTTGCTTGCTCTTCCCTGCCCCTCCCCCACACCCAACGACTCATCTCTCCATTTCTGGAGGCCAGTGAGTGTGCGACCAAGGGAAGGAGGGATGGTTGAACTGGCCAGTCTTCACATGAGGCCACCGTACTTGTGGCAAAACAGATTCAACCGCAGAGTCGCAGGCAGACACTGAGCATTGGGAGGCACATTTAAGAAACATTCATGTATGTACTCTGGGAGGAAGAGGCTGTTCTTGACCTTCCTTAAGCTGGCACCCTGTCTGTCCTCTGCCTCTGCCTCAGGGACAGGGAGATTCTGACCTGGTGCCAGGAGTTGGTGTCATTGGAACCCATATGAACAAGTGTGATGAGGTCTCCAGGCCCCTACTTTCCTCCTTGGGATTCTTTTGTGCAGATGAGGAAACTGAGGCTCAGCCAAGAAGTCTCCTGCACACATTGCAGATGCATGCCAACTAAGGCCCCTATGAGCTTTGAAGCCATGTTACATAGTTAAAATGAATAACAGTGAACACCCAGCAGGCCCCTGGCCTGAGTGTGCTCACTGATGTTTGATCCTCTCTCTGAAAAAATTAAAAGACCCTTACTAGATCCATGTTCTCAACCTGCAAATCCTTTCATTAGCTGTGTAGCCTGGGGTTAAGTCCTTTCCTACAGCTACCCTCAGTGTACCCATCTATCAAATGGGCACTTCTGGGGGCTTGGTCATCATTGTCTTCTTTTATAACTTTGTCCTGATGTCTGGGCAGAAGGAGGCACTTAGCTTCTCAGTTACTAGACAGTGGGGACCATGAGAGCAGGACAGAGCCTGATTTGGCAGTGTGAAGGGTGGCAATTGGGGTCAGAGCTGGGTTTAAGTTGCACCTCAGCCACTTTTAGGCATTTTGACTTCTGAGCCTCGGTTTCTCATCTGTACAATGGGAATAATAGCAATGGTCTGTTAGGGACACTGCCTGGAGGCTATTCTACTGCTTGAACTTACCCTGACAATTATCAGCAAAGATGTACGCCCAAAGCTGGAGCTGAGACCTGAGCCCGAAGCCCAGTCCTGAATGGTAATCTCTTAATTCCCACCATGGTCACCGAGCTTTACAGCTGCTCTCTGTGAAATCCCCTTAATCTTCCCTGGTCTTCAGTTCTTTTCCCAGAAAGGGAGCAATGTGGACCATCCCACTCTGCTATGGGGAACCAGACAGGGATGGAGGCCTGGCTTCGGGTCCTCAGCAAGCCTAGGTGAACCTGGAGGGAAGTGGGTAGTCTGTGAGCTCACCCAGGAAGCCAGAAGAAATTTACACTGTCACCTACAAATGCCCAGAGGCCTGCACTGGGCTCTGGAGGGGTGTCTCTCAGGAAGCCCACAAGCTGCTAGAGATGACACCCCCTCCAGTGCCACCAAGAGACACCAGGGCTGCAGGCTGAGAGGAGGCCCTGACCTAACCTGGAGCCAGGGAATGCTTCTCCCAGGAAAGGTGCGTGGCTGGGGCTGGGATCCAGAGGATGAACAGGGTGGCAACCTGGAGGGACAGGGGAATAACCACTCTAATCAGCATTGAGGGCTGGGCCTTGGCTGGCCCCACAGGGCTGTGCAGGCTGTGTGGTTCCACAGGGCCTGCATTCAGAAGGGCTTACTGCTCCGTGCTCACCCTCTTGAAATTCCCATTTTTGAACAAGGGGCTCTACACTTGTGCTTTGCACTGGCTCCTGCAAATTATGCACCAGTGCTGCCGGGGACGAGGATGAGCCTATCAGCAGCAGGGGCTGGGGAAGAGCATCCCACCAGGAAGGATAGGCTTAGGGAGCAAGACCTATCCCTGATGGCGTGACCTAGACAAGTCCCTTCCCTCCTCAGGGGCTGCTTCCCCTTACTGACTGGGGGTGCTTAGATGGGGATATTCAAAAGACTCAGGACGGGGTAGGGAAGGCAAGAGCCAGGCAGTTCAGCATAGGGCCCGTTCCTGGCCTGCTTTCTCTCCCGCCGCATCCTCCCATCCTGGCCGGGCTCTCCCGAGAGCTAATCTGGCTGTAGAATCCCATGGAATGTGAGGAGAGTGCCAGCAGAGTCCTTGTTCTCCCTGCAAACACACAGGGGCTTCATCCTTCTGAGGAGCAGGTCTCTGTCCTGGAGGGACTCCAGGTCCCTGCAAACTGGTGGAAAGTGCCCCTTGGCCTGCCTCTCCCACAGCCCACCCCTCCACAGAAAACCAAACTCTTCAAAGATCTCCCGACCTGGGCACAGTGGCGTGCATGGTCCAAGGCTAGTCTGAATGAGTTTTGGGAAAATGCCCTTCCCTCAGCTTAACCTGACCCAGGAGCCCTGGGTTCCTACGTTGCCTTCTGTGGGCCTAGCCATGCTGCAGATTTCATAAGTCCCACATCAACCACCCTGGCAATCTTGAAGAACTCGGGGGTCCCAATCCCCTTGGTGCCTGCCCTTCACCAGAAGTCATCTAGGGTCCCCTCCACACAGGCAGGGAGGGAGCTGTGTGGTGGCCAGGTGTGCCAGGTGTCTGCCATAAGAAGCTACACCATTTGGGATCTAAGCTTTAATCCCGTCTCAATACCACCACTCCCCAACAGATTTTAGCTCACCCTACCTGAATGAAATACCCACCCCAAATGGAACTCCTCACCCTCTCTCAAACCTGCTTCTCTGTCCTGCATCACCAAAGGACACTCCATCCATCAGGCACCCAGGCCAGGAGTCTGGACATCAGCCCAGCCCCGCCCTCTCCATGCTAGGCCTCCCACCCCTGCTGTCATCTAGGAAGCTTGTCCTCTGGCTTCCAGCTGGGTTTGGCAGATGAGTGGCAGCTATGCTGTCTGGTTCCAGTGACCTTGTCCTCTCTGCCTCTAGGCCTGGGGTGATGACAGCTCCCACAGGTGGCTAGCCTGAGCACGTACCATCTCTCCTTCAGACCTCTATAAGCAGTCTCTTTGTCACCTTCTTCTCCAGTGTCCACACTGACAACAGCTTTCTTCCAGGGCTTGCACAAACCCCCTGAGCCCAACAAATCACCCATTCCTGTCACTCTCCTAAGTAACTTCCCAGCTCCGCCTCTTCTCTTGTCTCCCCCACTTATCCTCTAAAATCTGGTTGTGCCTACCTGATCTCCTCACTCCATCTTGGTCCCCACCCCACCCCTAACTCATGCTTCACAATAGCCCCAGTGGGTTCCTTCAAATGCAGTTTTTCAAAGATATATTTTTTAAAAAAAGATTTTTTTTTGTAGTTAAAATCATGGACAGCATGACTTTATTTTGTTTATTTTTATGTGGAGCAAATGATCAAACCCAGTGCCTCACACGTTGCTAGGCAAGCACTCTACCACTGAGCTACAGCTTCAGCCCTCAAAAATATATTTTTAATATTAAAAAGGTTTGATACCGGGGCTGGGGTTGTGGCTCAGTTGGTAGAGTGCTTGCCTAGCATGTGTGAGGCACTGGATTCGATTCTCAGAACCGCATATAAGTGAATAAAGGTCAATCAACAACTAAAAAAATTTTTTTAAAAATGTTTGATCCCAAAGCAAGACTTGCTTATTGTGCAAAATGTCAAAGAGTATAAATATAAAGTGAAAAGTAGATGGACACAGCTGGGAAGTTAAAGCTCAGGCTCACTGGACAATCCTAACACACCTGGGGGGTATGGCCTGTAGGCCCAAATTTATCTAACAGAAATGTTGCCCTCCATTTGTGTACAATGAATTGAAATGCATTCTGCTGTCATGGACAACTAAGTAAAGCAAATAATTGTTAGCAAAAGAGAAACACAAGGGACTTCTGTCCCATAGGCTGTGATTCTGCCTATCAGCAGGAACAGGGGGCTTTTAAAGAGGTGGTTCAAAGGCTACATTCCACATTTTCTGTCCAGAGTTGTAATTCACTTGTTAATTTGGGAGATAGTAATTCCTGAGATCTTCTGGTGTCATCCCCAGAGTGTGAATTACTTTGTTCCTATGGTGTGTGTGTGTACTCAAGGGCAGATAATTCTGCCTAGGTTGGGGAAGAAAGGCAATCCTGTTTCCCCCAAGATTAGAGAGGGGGAGAGATTAGGGAGGAGCAGGGAGACAAGAAGAGAAAGAAACATGTCCCTTTAAAAAATAAGTTACAATGGCAAAGGAGCAAGGGCTATATTCAAAGCATAAAGTGGACCACTGTTACATTTCGCACTGTCAATTTCTACATTCCATTTCTTTTATTAATTTTTTTTTTGTACTGGAGATTGAACTCAGGGGCACTCGACCACTGGGCCACATCCCTATCCCTTTTTTTTTTTTTTTAAACATTTTTTAAAATATTTTTATTTATTTGCTTTTAGTTGTACACAATGCGTTTTATTTGTACGTTGTGCTGAGGATCGAACCCGGGTTGCCTGCGTGCTAGACGAGTGTTCTACCGCTGAGCCACAATCCCAGCCCCCCAGCCCTTTTTTGTATTTTATTAGAAACAGGATCTCACTGAGTTACTAAGTTCCTCGCCATTGCTGAGGCTGGCTTTGAACCCGCAATCCTCCTGCTTCAGCCTCCCAAGTGCTGGGATTACAGGCGTGCACTACCGCGCCCAGCTCTTTTATTAATTTTTAATTATTGTTTATTTGTTCTAATTAGTTATACATGACAGTAGAATGCATTTTGACATATTGTACATAAATGGAGTATAACTTCTCATACTTCTGGATGTACATGATATAAAATCATAATGGTCATGTAATCACATATGCACATAGGTTTATAATGTATGATTCATTCTACTATCCTTCCTACCACCATATCACCTCCCCTCCCTTCACTCCCCTGTGTCTAATACAAAGTACCTCTATTCTTCCCTAGACCCTCCCCATTATTGTGAATTAGCATCCACATTTCATTCAGCCTTTGGTTCTTTCAGACTGGCTTATTTTGCTTAGCATGATATTCTCCAGCTTCATCCATTTACCTGTAAATGCCATAATTTCATTCTTCTTTTAGGCTGAGTAATATTCCATTGTGTATATATACACCATTTTTTTTTATTATCCATTCATCTATTGAAGGGCACCTAGGTTGGTACCATAGTTTAACTATTGTGAATTGAGCTGCTATGAACATTGATATGGCTGGGTTACTGTAGTATGCTGATTTTAAGTTCTTTGTGTAAAAACCAAGGAGTGGGTAAACTAGGTCAAATCGTGGTTCCATTCCAAATTTTCTAAGGAATCACCATACCGCTTTCCAGAGTGGCTAAAACAATTTGCAGCCCCAACAGCAATGTATGAGTGTACCTTTTTCCCCATATCCTCACCAACATTTGTTGTTGTTTGCCATTCTGACTGGAGGGAGATGAAATCTCAATGTAGTTTTGACTTGCATTTCTCTAAGTGCTGGAGATGTTAAGCATTTTTCATGTATTTGCTGATCAATTGTTATTTCTTCTGTGAAGTGTCTGTTCAGATCCTTAGCCCATTTATTGATTGGGTTATCTGTTTGGTTTTTTTTTTGTTGTTGTTGTTTTTTTGGTGTTAAGTTTTTTGAGTTCTTTATATATCCTGGAGATTAATGCTCTATCTGAGGTGCATGTGGTAAATATTTTCTTCCATTCTGTAGGCTCTCTCTTCACCTTGATTGTTTCTTTTGCTGTGAAGAAGCTTTTTAGTTTAATTCTGTCCCATTTGTTGATTCTTGATTTTTACTTCCTGTGCTTTAGGAGTCATGTTGAGGAAGTCAGTTCCTAAGCCAACATGATGAAGATTTGGGCCTGCTTTTTCTTCTATTAGGCACAGGGTCTCTGTTCTAGTGCCTAAGTCTTTTTTTTTTTATTTTTGTAGTTATAGATGGACAGAATACCTTTATTTGTTTATTTTTATGTGGTGCTAAGGATCGAACCCAGTGCCTCAAACATTCTAGGCAAGTGCTCTGCCACTGAGCTACAGCCTCAGCCCCTAGTGCCTAAGTCTTTGATCCACTTTGAGTTGAGTTTTGTGCAGGGTGAGAGATAGGGATTTAATTTCATTTGCTACATATAAATTTCCGGTTTTCCCAGAACCATTTGTTGAAGAAGCTATCTTTTCTCCAATGTATGTTTTTGCAGCCTTTGTCTAGTATAACTGAATTTATGTGAGTTTGTCTCTGTGTCTTCTATTCTGTACCATTGGTTTTCATGACTGTTTTGGTGCCAACCATGCTGTTTTTGTTACTGTGGCTCTGTAGTATAATTTAAGGTCTGGTATTGTGATGCCTCCTTCTTCACTTTTCTTGCTAAGGATTGCTTTGGCTATCCTGGGTCTCTTATTTGTCCAAGTGAATTTCATGATTGTTTTTTTCTATTTCTGTGAAGAATGTCATTCAGATTTTGATAGGAATTGCATTAAATCTGTATAGTGCTTTTGGTAGTATGGTCATTTCGACAATGTTAATTTTATCTATCTTCTTTCAGTGGATTCATCACTGATGCATAGGAATGCATTTGATTTTGGGGTGTTAAATTTACATCCTGCTACTTTGCTGAATTCATTTATTAGTTCTAGACATTTTGTGGTAGAATTTTTTGGATCTTCTAAACATAGAATCATATCATTGGCAAATAGTGATACCTTGAGTTCATCTTTTCCTTATTCATTTCTTTAATTTCTTTCTTCTGTCTAATTGCTCTGACTAGCATTTCAAGGATGATGTTTAATAAAAATTGTGAAAGAGAGCATCCCTGTCTTGTTTTTAGTTTTTAGAAGGAATGCTTTCAATTTTTCTCCATTTAGAATGATGTTGGCCTTGGTTTGCATATATGGCTTTTATAATGTTGAGGAATATTCCTAGTATTTCTAGTTTTTCTAGTGTTTTGAGCATGAAGAAGTGCTATATTTTGTCAAATGCTTTTTCTGCATCTTTGGAGATGATCATATGATTCTTGTCTTTAGTCTATTAATGTGGTGAATTACATTTATTGATTTCCATATGTTGAACCAACCTTGCATCCCTGTGATAAACACCACTTGATCATGGTGCACTATCTTTTTAATATGTTTTTGTATGCAATTTGCCAGAATTTTATTGAGAATTTTTGCATCTATGTTCATCAGGGATATTGGTCTGAAGTTTCTTTCCTTGATGTGTTTTTGTCTGGTTTTGGTATCATGATGATACTCATCACAGAATGAGTTTGAAAAAGTTGCCTCTTTTTCTATTTCATAGAATCAGTTGAGGAGTATTGGTGTTAATTCTTCTTTGAAAGTCTGGTAGAACTCAGCTGAGACTTTGGTCCTGGGCTTTTTGTTTGTTTGTTTGTTTGTTTGTTGATGTCTTCAAGATTTGTTGATGTCTTCAAGATTTTCTATTTATCAGAGTATAAATTTTCTGATTATCTTCTGTATTTCAGTAGCATCTCTTATGATATTTCCTTTCTCATCATGAATTTCAGTAATTTGAGTTTTCTCTTTCTCTTCATTAGTGTGGCTAAGTGTTTATAAATTTTATTTATTTTTTTTTCAAACAACCAACTTTTGTTTTGTCAATTCTTTGAATTGTTTCTTTTGTTTCAATGTCATTGCTTTCAGCTTTGATTTTAATTATTTACAGTCTTCTACTACTTTTGGTATTGATTTGTTCTTCTTTTTCTAGGACTTTGAGATATAATGTTAGGTCATTTATTAATTGAGTTTCTATTCTTTTAATGAAAGAGTTCAATACAATGAACTTTCCTCTTAGCACTGCCTTCATAGTGTCCCAGAGCTTTTGATATGTTGTATTGCTATTCTCATTTACCTCTAAGTATTTTTGTTTCATCCCTAATTTCTTCTACTATCCATTCAATAGCATATTGTTAATTATTATTCAACAGCATATTATTAGTCTCTAGATGTTAGATTCTATTTTTTAAATTTTATTATTGATTTAAAATTTCATTCCACTATGATCTGAGAATACAGGGTACTATGATTTTTGGTTTTTGGTTTTTGTTTTTGCTGAGAATTGCTTTGTGGCATAAGATATGGTCTATTTTAGAGAAGGATCTCTGTGCTGCTGAGAAGAAACTGTATTTGCTCATTGATGGATGAAATATCTCTCTCTCTCTCTCTCTCTCTATATATATATATATATCTATTAAGTTGAAATTATTGATTGTATTAATTAGTTCTATAGATTCTTTGTTTATTTTTGTAGTGAGAGAGGTGTGTCAAAGTCACCCAGTATTATTGTATTGTTGTATATTTCATTCTTGAAATTGAGAAGGGCTTGTTTGATGCACATAGATATGCTATTGTTTGGGGCATAAATATTTATGATTGTTATGTTTTGTTGTTGTATGATTTCCTTAAGCAGTATGAAATGTCCTTCTTTGTCCCTTCTGATTAAATTTGGTTTGAAGTCCACTTTATCTGATATGAGGATAGGAAACCCTGCTCTTTTACATAATCCATGTGAGTGATATGTTTTTTCCTGTCCTTTCACCTTCAGTCTGTGGATGTTTTTGCCTATGAGGTGAGTTTCTTGGAGACAGCATATTGTTGGGTCTTGTTTTTTTAATCCAATCTGCCACTCTATGTCTTTTGATTGATGAGTTTAGCCATTAACATTCCAGGTTATTATTGAGATATGATTTGTATTCCCAGTCACTTTAGTTTATTTCTGTTTTTTTAATTTTAATTAGTTTCTCCTTTGCTTGGCTAGTCCTTTATTGTAGTTCCTCCCTTTGCTGGTTTTCACTTTTATTTTCATTTCATCTTCATGGAATATTTTGTTGAGAATGTTCTGTAGTGCAGGCTTTCTACTTGTGAATTACTTTAACTTTTGTTTGTCATGGAAGGTTTTTATTTCATCTTCAAATCTGAAACTTAATTTTGCTGAGTATATTATTCTTGGCTGGCATCCATTTTCTTTCAGAGCTATTATTCCAAGACCTCCTAGCTTTGAGGGTCTGGGCTGAGATTACTTGCAATCTGGATTGATTTCCATCTAACTGTTACCTGTTGTTTTTGTCTGGCTTTAAAATTCTATCTTTATTCTGTATGTTAAGTGTTTTCATTATAAGATAACTTGGTGTGGGTTTGTTGTAATTTTGTACATTTGGGGTCTTGTAATCCTCTTATATTTGATTTTCCATTTCATTCTTTAGGTTTGGGAAATTTTCTGATATTATTTCATTGAAAAGATTGTGCATTCCTTTGATTTGTATCTTTATAACTTCATCTATCCCATTAAATCTTAAATTTGGTCTTTTCATGTTATCCTACACTTCTTGGAAGTTTTGTTCATGGTTTCTTAACATCTTCTCTGCATGTTCAGCTTTATTTTCAAGATTACATATTTGGTCTTCATTTCTTTTTTTTTTTTTTTTTTTTTTTTTTTTGGTACTGGGGATTGAACTCAGGGGCACTTGACCACTGGGCCACATCCCCAGCCCTTTTTTGTGTTTTTATTAGAGACAGGGTCTCACTGTGCCTCGCCATTGCTGAGGCTGGCTTTGAACTTGCGATCCTCCTGCCTCAGCCTCCCAAAGTGCTGGGATTACAGGCGTGCGCCACCGCGCCCAGCTTTGGTCTTCATTTCTTGAAACTCTGTCTTCCTAGTCTGTTGTTAACTTTTTGAATTTTTTAATTTGGTTGATTGTTTCCATCACTTTGAGGATTTCTGCTTGACTTCTTTTCAGAATCTCTATCTCCTCATTGAAGTGATTTTTTTACCTCCTGAATTTTTTAAAGTTTTTTAAAATATTTATTTATTTGCTTTAGTTGTACACAATGCCTTTGCTTTTATATGGTGCTGAGGATCGAACCTGGGCCACGCACGTGCTAGGCGAGTGCTTTTTACCGCTGAGCCACAACCCCAGCCCCTACCTCCTGAATTTTATATCTGATTTTACTCCTTACATTATCTTTTACCTCATGGATCAGTTTTAACTGTGTATATTCTAAATTCATTCTCTGACATTTCTTCCACTGTGCTGTCAATGAATTCTATTATTAGAATCCATTGTCTTAGTTTGTTTGGGGAAATTTTTACCTTTGTTTTTTCATGCTGTTTTTGTGTCTACCCATCTAATAGTATGGACCTGAGGTGGTATAGTTTCTACCCTGTAGACTTATAGAGTCCCTGAAGGTTTCTAGTACCTTGCCTTTAAGGAGGAGACAAATAATAACAGCAACCAATGCAAACAATATACAGCCTTAAACCAAATAGTCCCTATTGTGATGTCTACAGTTTTGTCACAATAAACAGAAATTATATGTTCAGTTATTGTCTACAATAAAAACATCAAGTTTGCAAAAGGTTTACAATTGCAGATGGTGGACAAAGAGAGAACAAGAGTGGTGTAGGATGTGATGTTTTATGAGGAGGGAGGAGAGAAGTTAGAAGTGAAAAATTATAGGAAGCAAGAAAGAGGAAATAAATGAGGCTTATTATTATCAGGGGAAAAGAGAAAAAGAGAATAAGGGAAACAGAGAAGTGAGAGAAATATATATATATAAGATTTAAAAAAAATTTTTTAAATTTAAAAATAGGGGCTGGGGTTGTAGCTCAGTGGTAGAACATTTGCCTAGCACATGAAAGGTGCTGGGTTCTATCCTCAGCAACACATAAATAAATAAATAAATAAATAATAAATAAATAAAGTATTTAGAAACCAAATAAAAATAAATTTAAAAATAGGAAGAAGAAGGTATAAATAGATGAATGCAAAACAATACTGAAATATACTATTCAGACATCTCAGTCCTCAATAAACTGATGCATGAAAAACAGTTGTTGTCAAAAATGGTAGAAATGTGAGGAAAAAAGAAAAAGACAAGAAAAGAAATCTCAATAAAAATTGAATGATTGTAGCGGACTGGGTTGTGGTTCAGTGGTAGAGTGCTCACCTAGCATGCATGAGGCACTGGGTTTGATCACCACATAAAAATAAAATAAAGGTATTGTGTCCATCTCACATTCAGAAATAATCTGAGGGTGTTTACTGCATTAAAGATAAAGAAAAGCTAAAGGCATTTTGGAAAAATAATTTGTTAGCTGGAATCCTCGAGTCTCTATATACACAGCAATCCTATACCTGTTGAAATAATTCAAATTAATCAGCTACTAAACAAATGAAGTCAATAACAAATAAATGATCCTCTGTCGGAACACCAAAATATCAGGTTATATAACATTAAACATATTCACAGCTGAAGAGAAGTCCCGGAGACAACTATAAATCAAAATTGATTATCATTATAATTGATTATCTAAAAATATTCTGAACTTATATAAATATCTATTTATCTATCTATCTATTGATTATCAAATTAGAATATTCTAAGCTTAAATGAATTAACGTTATTTGTTATTTGGATCTATATCTATCTACCGTTTTTTTTTTTTTTTTTTTAAGCGCTTAATTATTTGTGACGTCACACTAGACAGACGCACATATAAACATATTTGTGACATCACATTAACATGAAATTTAGACAAATGCACAGACATAAAGACATATATAAAAGAGGAAAAAAAAAAATTACAATTGTGTATACACTGAAGAGAGATCTTCTTGTCCCGGCCGGGAAGAATAAAATTTAAGTTGTAATTTAATGGAGAACTCTTTTAAGGGAATCACTCCATACCTTCATTTTGGTCCTCTTGACCTTGCACTTGTTTATTCAATCTAGACTCCTCAATAACTTCGTCTTGATCTCTTTGACTTTGTACCTGCTTTATCAATCTAGATGGTATCCATATTGGAGAGGATTCGTGCTTTGGAAAAACACAAACAGATCCTCTCCCCCAAATTAATACTGGGTCTGGACCCTTCCATGTACCTGAGAGAACATCCTTCCAGTAAACCAAAGGTTTATGTTGTTGGTGTGGGTTCCAGTGTCTATCTCCAGCCGAATGTCCATTAGAATCTAAAGTTAAGAAATTTAGGGTAAACAGGGCAACTGCCAATCTGTCCTTAGGATTTTTCCAGTTTCCATCTTTTTGCTTTAGTAACATATTTTTAAGTGTCCGATTTGCTCTTTCAATTATTCCTTGTCCCTGAGGATTATAAGCGATACCTGTTTTGTGGATAATATTGAACTTTGTACAAAATTGTTTGAAGGATGTGGATGTATATGCAGGGCCATTATCTGTTTTAAGCATTTTGGGATGCCCAATGCAGCAAAAGCTTGCAGACAATGAGATATAGTATCTTTAACTTTTTCTCCGGAATGTAAAGAAGCAAAAATCATGCCTGAGCATGTATCTATGGTGACATGAATAAATCGTAATTTTCCAAAACTTGGCTCATGTGTGACATCCATCTGCCACAAATGATTGGGCAACAAACCTCGTGGGTTAACCCCATAATGTGGATTGGGCAAGAGTGTTACACAAGATGGACATTCTTTTACAATTCTACGAGCTTGTTCTTTTGTGATTTTAAATTTTTGTCTTAAGGTAGTGCTGTTAACGTGGAACTGGGAAATGAAATAAAGTAGCTTGTTGTACTGTAGTAAATATAAATATTGTTTTAGTGAGGGCGTCAGCTTTTTGATTACCTTCATGGAGAGGACCAGGCAGATTAGTGTGAGCTCTTATGTGACCTATAAATAAAGGTTCTTTTCGTTGCCATAGGAGATTTTGGATTTGAGAAAACAATTTAAAAGCTGGAGTATGTGGTGCTATTGGACCTGCTAGCTCCAATTTTGGGACAGCATGTACAATATAATGGCTGTCTGAAAAAATATTCATAGGCTGTTCTTTAAAATTTTCCAGAGCTATTATTATAGCTTCGAGTTCCACTAATTGAGCTGATTTTTGATTAGTGATATGAATCATTTTTTCATTTTGAGTGACTACTGCAGCAGTACCGTTAGAGGATCCATCTGTAAATACATTAAATGCTTTAGGAATGGGTTGATTTTTTATTACCTGTGGGAATATGATAGGATGATTGATACAAAAGGACAGTATAGGAGATTTAGGAATATGATTGTCAAAATTTGCAGAAGTAGAGCATCTAGCTACAGCCCAATCATTATCATTGAAGCACAAATATTCAACCTGTGACGATGAATAAGGAGTAATAATAGTAGCGGGATGAATTCCAAATATTTTAGTAGAGGTTTTAAGTCCTTGAAGAATAAGTTTAGCCACCATGGAGGTATAAGACTCAATTGTACTTTTAGGAGAGACAGGCAAATGTATCCATAATATAGGTCCCTGTTGCCAAAATACTCCTGTTGGAGTATATTGTGAAGGAATAATAATCAATATTAGTGGTTGTACAAAATCAAATCTATCGCAATGGGATCTTTCAATGGCCTGTTCTACTAATTTTAGAGCTCTCCTGGCCTCAGGAGTTAATGTTCGAGGTGAGGATGGGTCAGGGTTCCCACGAAGGATGTCAAATAAGGGTTTTAATTGTCCAGTAGTGAGGCTTAGTGTAGGGCGAAGCCAATTAATGTCACCCAGTAATTTTTGGAAATCATTGAGGGTGGTCAAATGTTCTTTACTTATTAGAATTTTTTTGGGGTTTAACAAAAGTATCCATGATTTTAAAGCCTAAATATAGTATAGGTGATCTGCTTTGAACTTTTTCTTCTGCTATATATAATCCATATTTTTTTAGATTTTTTGTTATTTCACTAAATATATTAAATAAGATTTGTTGATTAGGGTGAGCTAATAAAACATCGTCCATGTAGTGTAGACACATAAGGTCTTGATATTTGTTTTTAATGGGCTGTATAGCTCTGTCCACATATAGTTGGCACAGTGTAGGGCTATTTGCCATTCCCTGCGGCAATACTTTCCAATGATATCTTTTATCAGGGCCATTATTATTAATAGAAGGAATTGAAAAAGCAAACCTGGGGGCATCCAGAGGATGTAGGGGAATGGAAAAGAAACAGTCCTTTATATCAAGGGTTATAAGGTAATAGTTTTTTGGAATAGCTACAGGATTAGGAAGTCCAGGTTGAGTAGGGCCCATAATTTGCATTGTTTTGTTAATTTGTCTTAGATCTTGTAATAGTCTCCATTTACCTGATTTTTCTTAATTACAAATATGGGAGAATTCCAGGGAGAGGTGGAAGGCTCTATGTGTCCTGCTTCTAATTGTTCTTTAATTAATTGATGGGCCGCTTGCAATTTTTCTTTGGATAGGGGCCACTGAGGGACCCAAACTGGCTTATTAGAGAGCCATGGTATTTTTAAAATTGTTTTCTCAGTGGCCCCTAGAAAAAATGTCCTTTGCCTTTTTTATTATGAGTAGGATTTTTATTCTTAACACCTGCAGGCTTGGTCGCTAGGTGTAGCCCCATTTGATGTAAAATATCTCTTCCCCATAGGGTAACTGGCAAGCTGTTTAAAACATAGGGTTTGAATGTTCCTGTATGGCCTTCATTGTCTTGCCAATTTAAGATTACAGCACTTTGAGCTGGGGTATTACTGTATCCCAAGCCTCTTAAACTGGTTGAGGCTTTCTGTAGAGGCCAGTGCTTAGGCCATTGTTGTAGATTTATGATGGAAGAGTCAGCTCCTGTATCAATCAGCCCCTCCATCTCTATACCTTGAATTTTTAATTTGCACATAGGCCTCCGTGAACAGTCCTGGACCCAGAAAGCCATAGGTCCTGAACCAGTGGAACCGAATGCTCTGCTATTTCTATTTTGTGGCATGCTTTTAAAAGAATTATGGAGACTGGGAATGAGGA
The DNA here is from genome assembly GCA_025594165.1 of Tamias sibiricus. NCBI lineage: Eukaryota > Metazoa > Chordata > Mammalia > Rodentia > Sciuridae > Tamias > Tamias sibiricus. The sequence continues at coordinate 46,706,917 of CM046658.1, forward strand.
GCAGCTGTGCGATTCTGTCTCCTTGATTTACGGAGATGATGCCCCTGTGTGTACTTAGCATTATTTTAATCTCTCCATTATAATCTGAATCAATAACCCCTGGTATAACATTAAAGCCTAATAAACTTTTGGAACTACGCCCAAGGATTAGTCCCACAGTTCCTGAAGGGAGAGGTCCCCTGATTCCCGTAGGAATCAGCTGAACCCCCATTTCAGGTGTCAGGACCATCCGGGCAGTAGAACAGAGATCTAATCCTGCACTTCCTCTTGTCCCTCTGATAAGGGAGTTAATGGGTAGGAGGGACTGTGACGAGGAATCATTTGAATCTGAGGGCCTTCCTCCTCTAGTGCCTCGTATATTTGTGGGCCCCGGGGCATTGGGGCCCGTGCCCCGTTTTTTGAAATCCTTGATAAATCATTTCCATATATATCATATCTAGAATGGCATTGATTGGCCCAATGTATACCTTTTTTGCATCTGGGGCATCGGCCTGGAGCACGGTATGAATTTGATTTTATTACCCTTGGGGGATATTGCTTAGCATATCTTGGTTGATTATAATAATTTTGTCTGGAATATCCTGTTCTAGGTTGAAACCTTTGGGAATTTTGAGGGGAGGAATTTTTCATCACTGCAGCAATTACGTTGCCTGTGATAACAGCCTCGTTAATGTCTTTGCACAGTCTGATATAAATTGATAAGTCTTTTTTACTTCTCCATGGCCTTATTGCATCCTGGCAATATTTATTAGCGTTCTCGTATGCTAATTGGATAACTAGGGGCATAGCTTGCTCGACTTCTCCAAAAACTCTAGATGTTGTTTTTTAAGAGCCTATCTACAAAATCAGCGTAAGGTTCGTTAGGCCCTTGTATAACTTTTGATAGGCTGCCTTGCAGATCCCCTGTGCCTGAGATTGTCTTCCAGGCTTTCACAGCTGCAGTGTGTACCTGGGCATACACACCTGGATCGTATTGTAGCTGATTTTGTAGTTCGGCGAACTCACCCTCCCCTGTGAGCATATCTATATTGCGTTGAGGGAAACCTGCTGCAGCATTTCTCTTTGCTATTTCTGAACAAAGTTCCTGGAATTGAGTTTTCCAGATTAGGTATTGTCCCCCACTTAGTACCGCTCTGCATAGACTTTTCCAATCTGAGGGGGCTAAGGTTAGGGTGTTAAGTGACTCTATCATACTTAATGTGAACGGAGCTTGAGGCCCATAGGTCATTACCGCCTCTTTAAAATTCTTTATTGTTTTAAAGTCTAGGAACTCATGATATCTTTGTCCCTGTTCATTTTGAAATACTGGCAGTTCTAGGTGCTCCTGCGGTCTATGTTGTTCGAGAGCGTATAAGCGCTCTGAAAGGCCGCCAATTTCTACCTCAAGGGCACGTATACTCTGATCCATACTCTTTATTGTTTCTGTTAGGGATTCTATCCATGAAGGAGCAGAGGGCGCTAGTGGTTCCTCTATTTGACGGCCTTTTCTCTTTTTTAATTTCTTTTTGTTCTTTTTATATTGGAGACTGTGCTCTCCGAATCGCTTTTTGATTCCTCTTCACTACTAGCTTCATAATTCCTAACCGGCTCAGTAGAGGAGACTGTACTTTCATGGTTTGGCTCCTTGTTACTATTATTACTTTCACTAGTATCCTGAGTTTCAGTTTCTAAGGAGAGTACATACTCCTCAGCTAATTTTATTAAGCTTCTGATGGCTTTTGCAGATCTTACTTTTGAATTTACATTCCTACTCTCCTTGCTGGTCTCCACTGAGTCAGAGGATATGCTTTCTTGTTCACTTTTCTCACTATCCTCTGAGTTCTCAATATCAAAAATTTCATTCATGGCTTTTATAAACCGACTTTTTGTTATATTTGCTCCCATCTTTTTAAATTTTCTTTTTTCTTACCTTGCCGCTGAATTCCCCGTACGGGCCGCCACCTGTCGCTGCCTGAAGCGGAAGTCGCTTGGAGCAGCGAACGCCACAGGAAAATTCGGAGGCAGGATGAAAATAAAAAAAGGTCTTTTATTCTTCTCCTCTCTCCAGCTCCAGCAATCACTCCAAATGCTCTAACTCCAACCACCACCTTCTTCTTCCCCACACACACTAACGAACCTCACCCAGTTATATACATATAGCTTTAACAAGGACACGTGCTTACAGCTCGAGCTTACAGGTGCGTCACGCAGTGTTCACGGGCATACAAAGATTCTTTGAATAATGTATCAACATCAGGTGGAAACTAGAACATCTTTTATGGCTCTCAGCTAACCGCAATCTTTAGCTATCTCCTTGATTATAGGCTCCTTCACAGCTAAAATACTTTTTTTTTTTTTTTTTTTTGTACCGGGGATTGAACTCAGGGGCACTCGACTACTGGGCCACATCCCCAGCCCTTTTTTGTATTTTATTAGAGACAGGGTCTCACTGAGTTGTAAGTGCCTCGCCATTGCTGAGGTTGGCTTTGAACTCGTGATCCTCTTGCCTCAGTCTCCCAAGTGCTGGGATTACAGGCATGTGCCAGCACGCCCTGCTAAAATGCATATTTTTTAAAAAAATTGAATGATTGTTTCTGTTGGAGTTCAAAAGTTTCTCAACTTCCCTTCTCAGAAGTTAGGTGGGGTTGTTAGCTCTTCTGTGTGGGGCAGATCAAAGACAGGCACCAGAACCTGCAGGCAGCTGCCAGGATCTGCAGGGGCCTGAAAGCTGCTCACTGAATTGGGTGGGTCTGGGGGCTAGTGGCTTGTGGTGCAAGTTGGGGCCTGGCTGTCCTGGGGGCCCAGCTCTTCTGCATTAGGCAGATCAAGTTTGGGCATCAGAACCTGTGCATTGGTACTAGGACCTGTGGGCCTGCCACAAAGCTGGGAGTGATGAGCAGGGTCAGGGGTCAGGGAGGGACCAAGGAGCCAGAGGGCTGACTGATACCAGACCTGGTGGGGCTCAGAAACTGTGGATGCCAGACTGGAGAGGGGGTCTGGGGATCAGGCTGATGATGGGACTCAGTGAGTGCCAGCTGGGGCCGGCCAAGGGTACATACTGGAAGCTGAACTGACTGGCTGGGTGAGCTGAGGCAAAATGCCCTCACACCCTCTTCCAACCTTTCAACTCTGATCTGCTGTAATCAGTCCCATCAATCCCCACAAGCGTCTGGGCTCACAGAGCTAGGGAGAGCCCTGCTCCCTCCTGAAATGTAACTGGTTTCTGACTTTCCACAGGTTTGCTAGGCTTAGACAGGTCCATGCAGACCTAGCTGCAAACTCAGATCTTGGTCTCCAGTTTCCTTAGGCTCCACCTTGCTGTAGTCCCAAGATGGCTCCTGGATCTCTATATTCAATTTCTATGGAAAAATGGGCAATGACATCTCCAATCTGCTTTCTGATGAAAGAGGGCAAAGTTGGGGGAAGTAACCCAAAGTCCGTGTTCTCTGTCAGGTGGGGCGTGGACAGTTAAGGGTATTCAGCATCAGGGCAGTCCAGGGGCATATGGCAGGTGACTGGACGAGGCATTCATAGGGCAGGGCTCATGCTAAGACAACAATAAACAAGACAGCAAAGCATTACTTTTTTGTGAACGATTAGCACAAAAGCAATTAGTATTTCAGCCAGTCTCTGAAAACCATGAGAACAGGAACTCATAATCTTATCAGTGAAAAATAGATCAAGTTTATCAATGTAGGAGGATAGGAAGATTTGTAGGTCTATGAGATCAGGTCCAAATTAACTCAGGACAAACTTGTGACTGTAGAGTCCTTTAAGATCATCATTATTAGGCATTCCCACACAGCTTTCCTTACTTTTGGTGGGGCTGACACAAGTGTACATCTTAATTTACACTTTAAAAAAATCATTGTTTTTCCTTCTAAGTGTCCATGTAGGACTGTGCTTTCCTGCCAGGTGTATGAGACCAAGTTGGTCAAAAGCAACCTTGTTCCTATCTACTGCTATGAGTAAGCTGAGATTCCTCAGAGATCAGTCTTGGGGATGTGTGTGAAATCTCTTGGCTCCTTTAGCTTTCTTCTACCAGTGGTGCCATCTGCCAAGATGGGTCAGGGTCTGGCTGACCATATGTGGCTTCTTTTGGAAGCATCAGGGACATTTCCCTCTCTAATTACCCTCCTCTTTGCAGAATATGCGCTGGTTGGCTTCCTGTTTTCTAGGGTCCTCTCGATCTTCCTGATCAGCATACTGGGTGACTCACCAGAGTTGCAGGGCTCAGAGAGGCGTCCCATCATCCTCTGGGTCCTGGCTGATCTTTGAGGGCAAGGGCCAACATGTTTGCTGCTTTTTCTTCGGACCTTTTACTTCCTTGACTTTGCTTTCCAAGTTTTTGTTTTTAAGCCTCCATCAGGCCAGTTTTCACTAGTTTTAAAGTGGGAGTAACAGTTATAACTTCAATATCTATAATTTTACAGTTACCTCTTTTATTTAATTGGGGTCAGTATTAGCACTGGAAGTCAGCATCATATCTTATCTGTCCTATAAGTGACAGCTTATTGTCTCAAATTAATTCAGGTTGTTCTGTTAGAAGTAGTATTTCTGCAAAACACTAATAGGCAACAGTTATAAAGTTTTACAAGGAAAATACAAAATGAATGTTAATGTATTTTTGGTGTCTATTTAGCCTCTACAAAGACCCATATATTTATCAACTCAATTATATACAAGTTTTACTTATTTAAAACTCTTTTACAGCCGGGCGCCTGTAATCCCAGCACTTTGGGAGGCTGAGGCAGGAGGATCGCGAGTTCAAAGCCAGCCTCAGCAATGGCGAGGCACTTAGAAACTCAGTGAGACCCTGTCTCTAATAAAATACAAAAAAGGGCTGGGGATGTGACCCAGTGGTCGAGTGCTGCTGAGTTCAACCCCCGGTACAAAAAAAAAAAAAAAAAAAAAAAAAAAAAAAAAAAACTCTTTTACAAACCTAAATGCCTTTTACAATGTATCTAAACCTTTACTTAAGTTCCATATTACTGTTTACTTTAGGATCACAGTAATCTTTACAAAAAAAAATCTATCTTTTGAACAAAACTTAATAAGCTTAATTCTAGCCTACTTCAGGGCCAGTCTAACATGAAGAAGGATGAGAGGCAGAGCCTTAACTCAGTTGGGGCTGGCCTCATGACAAATCTTACAAAGTGTTTTACTTCTGGATCTGATCCTTGCCTTTTAAAATATCATTCTACAAGCTGGGTATGGTGGTGCATGCCTGTAATCCTAGCAGCTCAGGAGGCTGAGTGAGACAGGAGCATCCTGAGTTCAAAGCCAGCCTCAGCAATGGCCAGGTGCTTAGCAGCTCAGTAAAACCCTATCTCTAAATAAAATACAAAATAGGGCTGGGGATGTGGCTTGGTGGCTGAGTGCCCTTGAGTTCAATCCTCGGCATACCTCCCCAGGCCCCCCCCCCCCCCGCCCCCCGCCAAAAAAAAAAAAATCATTCTACAACGTTCTCATGTATTATTTGCTGAGTCCATCTTAATATCAGTTAACATCATTACATCTGAAACATAATCAAACAGAGAGGCTAAGAGAACTCTTAACTTCCCTTTATTGGAAAAAGTGGCAGAATGTTTTCACATTCCACATTGTCAACCTTTGAACAAATCAAGCTCTTTTTATTGCCTTCCAAAAATACATTTAAATTTCCGTCCCAGTGTAAAAAGTAACACAAAAATTTTGTATATAACTTACAAAACGTTAAATGGCAAAATAAATACCAACCACATTTGTTATTTCTATATATATCTGAAGGAGACTATTGCTTCAGACAATTTTAGTTTAGAGAACACCAACTTGGTAAAGTGTTCTCCTAAGCTTTACATTTAACTAAGCTTAACTTTTAAAGTAAAATTTAGAATCCATAGTGCATGACAACAGTAATCAGAGGTCTGCATGGGTTAGCAGTACCAGAAAAAATCAAAAGATAGTCTTAAATCTATTATACATTTAGAAAACAGTGTTAGTGATCAGAAATAGACTTAGTCAAAGCAATCAGATATAAGGCAGGTTGTCAAATGGCATTGTGGCCCTTCTACATCAGATATAATGTATAAAAGAAAGCACTTATTGGTAATCTTTGAAGTAAACTTACATAAATTTTCATTTTAGAAATTTTTATATAACACTTAGACAAGGCTTAGACAGATATAGTTCTCAGATGTATACATGTACATAGCCACATATATTTAGGATGTCAACTATATTGTTATAACCTAAAATAACAGTTGTTTCATTTAACCAGTTATGAAGTAATCATTTAAAAGAGGAAAAAACCCTAATTCCTTTAAGACTTAGTTTCCCTAAGTAATAAAACCTAACAGATATAAGAAAATTATCTTGATAGTAAGAGCAGATCAATGTTTCAGACTTTGTTTCATATCAGTACATTAAAATTCAAATGAATATAACTGATGGTGCTACTTATAGCCAGTTTAATCACAAACACAAACTTTTTGAGGTTTACCTTCCACAACTTACTTAGATATTCTACGTCCCTAGGTTTATCCTCTCTTTCATCTTGGACTTTAGCATGAGAATATTACTTTACAAGACAAAATACTTTCTCATCCAGAAACACTTCTTTTACCTTTGAATTTTCCATACTGAAATGTATTTTCATATCTATAACTTTCTTATGTTCTTTTTTTTAGTTTCAGACTATTTCTTCAATTCATATTCTGAAGCAATTCTTATAAATGTTACCTGTGCATTTAGTTTATACAAATTTCATCCAGGAGAGGGTTGGACACTCTGACATATACAAAAATTGTGTCTTAATCTTTTTTTCTCCAAGGTGGCATTCAAAGGGTTTGGAGCACAGGATATTTTTGAGCCTGACCTGTCTCTGTTATCATTATCACAACGCCATCAACTTTAAGTGATTTCCTCACTGTCAGTTGTATCCAGAGTTTCCTTTGGGGCCTTTTTCTTATACTAGGCATACTGATTTGCAGTGGAAGAGGCCCTTTACATCCTTTGCTTTAGGCTTTCTTGAAGATCCCTTTGCAGAGGCTGCCAAAAAAACACAGGTTGGCCTTAGTTTCTGTCTTTTTCTTTTCTGGGTGCAGTTGTTTACCCTGCCAGTCTCCCCAGGCACCTAGTTTGATGGGATACTATATAATAAGAATTGCTTTGCCCCAGTGATGGATCTCCCCTGGCCAAATGGGGCATCCTGTAAGATTTTTAAAAGGGATACTATTCCTGTCCCCAGGTCATAAACTGACAGTACTGAAACCTACTGCCCTGTCCTTTTGGCTAGCAACCTCCACCCCCACCACCCCCCACCCCACCCACCCCCATGGACATAAGGGGCTGGGGCAGAGGCCAGGTTCTCTTTGCCCACTTTTCTACAGCTCAGGCAGGTTCCTGCAATTCTTTTTCCAGCCTTGGGCTGGTGTCCTTGACCCACAGTGAGATGATCTGCAGCTGTCTGAGGCCAGGCTGAGAAACAGTGCTGGGAGTGCCAGCACTGCATTTAAAGGATTAAAAAAATTTTTTTTTTTTACCCTTTCTTCTGGTTTCCTACTATCCTTGCACACCAGAGGCAGTGCCATTTTGCACCTTCAACTTAGTTTCTGACTGTTCAGACACCATAAATGTCCATAAATCAGACTGCATAAATGCCTGCACATACAGAATCTTTTCCATATACTTGACTTCTGACAGACCAACTTCAACTGCAAGATTGTGTAATAATTCAGAAAACCATTCAAAGGCAAACTTGTGTTACAGTAAAATACCTTTTTCTTAGACAGGCTTATACCTATAGGTGGCTCATTCAGCCAAGATCTTTCTTCCTAAGAGACTACCAGTAAGATCAATGTAGCATGGCCCATGTCCTAAATGGGCAGTAACAGATACAAAAAAAAAAAAAAAAAAAAAAAAAAAGAGAGAGAGAGAGGAGTAAGAGAGAGAGAGAGACAAGAGAGGATCCCCAAAACCATGGCTGACAGATGGGAACATGTAAAACAGACAGACCTGCACATATATAAATTTCTTCCACTTACTTTACCTCTGACAGACCAACTCAAAATTCAAGAGTATATAGTAATTCATAAAGCTATTCAAAAGCTGGATTGTTACAGTAAAACATTATCTGAGACAGGCTTATACTTACAGGTGGCTCTTTCTCCAACTTACTTACCTCTGACAGATTAACTCCAACTGCAAGAATGTACAAAAGAGGAACATAGAGACAGACTATCAGAGAGGATCCCCAAAACCATGGCTGACAGATGGGAACCTTTAAAACAGAGCAGTTAAGATCTTTCCCAAGAGACTACCTATAGGATCGTTAAAGTATTGCCCATGTCTTAAAATGGGCAGTAACAGATACAAACAAAAACACAGACAACCAGAGGTAATTCCCAAACCTAAGGCCAACAAACAGATAAGAACCTAGAACAGAACAGACCAGAAGGGAGTAAATATCCCTACATTCTCAAGTCCCCTTTAACCACGACTCCTACACCAGTGGTACCACAGATGTCCCCACTAAGAGGGACTAGATGTGTCCCCACTAAAACGGAATAGATGTTCCCACAAAGAGGAAACACACATGTGGAATCAAGGGTCTGGCCTGCAAATGGGGAAGTTAGCCAGATTGCCAAGGGTGTCGGGACTTTACTGAGTTTAGTTTTCTTTTTCTTTCTTTCTTTCTTTTTCTTTTTTTTTTCTTTTTTTTTTTTTTTTTTTGGTACCAGGGATTGAACTCAGGGGCACTCGACCACCGGGCCACATCCCCAGCCCTTTTTTGTATTTTATTAGAGACAGGGTCTCACTGAGTTGCTAAGTGCCTCACCATTGCTGAGGCTGGCTTTGAACTCGCAATCCTCCTGCCTCAGCCTCCCAAGTGCTGGGATTACAGGCATGCACCACCACGCCCGCCCGGCGAGTTTAGTTTTCTTTTTCTCAAAATGGAAGCAACCTGTACCATTCAAGAAGAGAAAGTGGAAGTTCCCTGAAGCAAAAGGAGCTTTGTCAGCTGCTGGGATGGTCCCTCAGTCCCTCCCTTTACTCATAGGAATAGCTTCTCTGGTTCCACCCAAGGCAAACTCACCAGCCTCCTAACTCTCCTGCAGTTGGCTCTCAACAAGTTTGCCAGTCACCTTGTATGGAAGTGGGGTTGCTTAGAGAGCCAAGCCCACCCAAGAAAGCCAGAGCAGGGGGCTGTTCTTGGGTCCCACCTGGGGTGCCAAATTTGTTACCGAAATCTCCGTCCTTGTTCCCAGTGCCAATCCAATAACAAGGACATGGTTTTAAGAAAAGGGAAAAAGAAGTTTTATTGCTTTGCTAGCAAAGGAGAAATAAAGGGGCTTCCCATCCCAGAGGCTGTGATTCTGCCTATCAGCAGAACAGTGGGCTTTTAAAGGGTGGTTCAAAGGTGGTTCCATATTTTCTGTCCAGAGTTGTAATTCATTGTTAATTTGGGTGATAGTAATTTCTGAGATCTTCTGGTGTCATCCCCAGAGTGTGAATTACTTGTTCCTATGGTGGGTGTGTACTCAAGGGCAGATAACTCTGCCTAGGATGGGGAAGAAAGGCCATCCCGTTCCCCCCAAGATTAGGGAGGGGGAGAGATTAAGGAGGACCAGGGAGAGAGAAGAAGAAAAAAAAAAAAAAACTACCCCTTTCAAAAATAAGTCCTAGTGGGAGAGCAGCAAGGGCTATATTCAAAGCCTAAGGTGGACCACTGTTACACGTATCACTGTGCCCAAGTGGGCATTTCTGCATTTCTGTGTCAAAGGGCAAGAACAACATGCATGTAGGGTAATGATATCCATCTCATTCTACCATCTTCTTTTTTTTTTTTCTTCACCCCTTTTCCCCCTTTCTTCCCCTTCCTCCCCATTGGCCTTTCTAGTGTTCCTCTAATCCTCCTATGCTTCCCGTCCCAGACCCAACCCCACTGTGAATCAGCCTCCTTATATCAGAGAAAACATTTGGCATTTGGATTTTGGGGATTGGCTAACTTCACTTAGCATTATATTCTCCAACTTCATCCATTTACCTGTGAATGCCATGATTTTATTCTCTCTTATTGCTGAGCAATACTCCATTGTGGATATATACCACATTTTCTTTATCCATTCATCTACTGAAGGGCATCTAGGTTGGTTCCACAGTTTAGCTATTGTGAATTGTGCTGCTATAAACATTGATGTGGCTGTGTCCCTGCAATATGCCATTTTGTTGTTGTTTGTTTGTTTTGTTTGGTTTGGTTTTTGTTTGTTTGTTTTGGTACCGGGGATTGAACTCAGGGGCACTCCACCACTGGGCCACATCCCCAGCCCTTTTTTGTATTTTATTAGAGGCAGGGTCTCACTGAGTTGCTAAGTGCTTCGCTATCACTGAGGCTGGCTTTGAACTCACGATCCTCCTGCCTCAGCCTCCCAAGTGCTGGGATTACAGGTGTGCGCCACCACGCCTGGCTAGTATGCCATTTTTAAGTCCTTTGGGTATAGACTGAGGAGTGGGATAGCTGGGTCATAAGGTGGTTCCACTCCCAGTTTTCCAAGGAATCTCCATACTGCTTTCCATATTGGCTGCACCATTTTGCAGTCCCACCAGCAATGTATGAGCATGCCTTTTTCCCCACATCCTCTCCAACGTTTATTGTTGTTTGTGTTCTTAATAGCTGCCATTTTGACTGGTGTGAGATGAAATGTGAGTGGTTTTGATTTGCATTTCACTAATAGCCAGAGATGTTGAACATTTTTTCATGTATTTGTTGATTGATTGTATATCTTCTTCTGAGAAGTGTCTTTTCAGTTCCTTGGCCCATTTAGTGATTGGGTTATTTGGGGTTTTTTTTTGTTTGGTTTTTTTTTTTTTTTTTTTTTTTTTTTTTTTTTAGTTCTTTATGTATTCTAGAGATTAGTGCTCTATCTGATATTCATGTGGTAAAAATTTGTTCCCAATAGTAGGCTCTCTATTCACCTCACTGATTGTTTCTTTTGCTGAGAAGAAATATTTTAGTTTGAATCTATCCCATTTATTGATTCTCGATATTAATTCTTGCGCTACAGGAGTCTTATTAAGGAACTTGGGGCCTAATCCGACATGTTGGAGATTAGAACTTACTTTTTCTTTTATTAGGCATAGTGTCTCTGGTCTAATTCCTAGATCCTTGATCTACTTTGAGTTGAGTTTTGTGCATGGTGAGAGATAGGGGTTTAATTTCATTTTGTTGCATATGGATTTCCAGTTTTCCTAACACCATTTGTTGAAGAGGTTCTCTTTTCTCCAATGTACATTTTTTGTGCCTTTATCTAATATAAGATAACTGAAATTATATGCGTTAGTCTCTGTGTCCTCTATTCTGTACCATTGGTCTACCAGTCTATTTTGGTGCCAATACCATGCTGTTTTTATTACTATTGCTCTGTAGTATAATTTAAGGTCTGGTATAGTGATGTCACCTGCTTCACTTTTCTTGCTAAGGATTACTTTAGCTATTCTGGGTCTCTTGTTTTTCCAGATGAATTTCATGACTGCTTTTTCTATTTATATGAGGAATGTCATTGGGATTTTGATTGGAATTGCATTAAATCTGTATAGCTCTTTTGGTAGTATGGTCATTTTGACAATATTAATTCTGCCTATCCAAGAGCAAGGTAGATCTTTCCATCTTCTAAGGTCTTCTATAATTTCTCTCTTTAGTGTTCTGTAGTTTTCGTTATAGAGGTCTTTCACGTCTTTGGTTATGTTGATTCCCACGTTTTTTTTTTTTTTTTTTTTTTTTTTTTGATGGTATTGTAAACAGGGTAGTTTCCTCATTTCCCTTTCAGAGGATTTGTCACTGATATATAGAAATGCCTTAGATTTATGGGTGTTGATTTTGTATCCTGCTACTTTGCTGAATTCATTTATGAGTTCTAGAAGTTTTCTGGTGGAATTTTTTGGATCTTCTAGGTATAAAATCATATATCATCAGTGAATAGTGATAATTTGAGCTCTGCTTTACCTATCTGTATCCCTTTAATTTCTTTCATCTGTCTTATTGCTCTGGCCAGCGTTTCAAGTACTATGTTAAATAGAAGTGGTGAAAGAGGGCATCCCTGTCTTGTTCCAGTTTTTAGAGGAAATTCTTTCAATTTTTTTCCATTTAGAATGATGTTGGCCTGGGATTTAGCATAGATAGCTTTTATGATGCTGAGATATGTTCCTGTTATCCCTAGTTTTTCTAGTGTTTTGAACATGAAGAGGTGCTGTATTTTGTTGAATGCTTTTTCTGCATCTATTGAGATAATAATATGGTTCTTCTCTTTAAGTCTATTGATGTAATGAATTACATTTATTGATTCCCGTATGTTGAACCATCCTTGCATCCCTAGAATGAACCCCACTTGATCATGGTGTACTATATTTTTTATATGTTTTTGTGTCTGATTTGCTAGAATTTTATTGAGAATTTTTGCATCTATGTTCATTAGAGATATTGGTCTGAAGTTTTCTTTCTTTGATGTGTCTTTGCCTGGTTTTGGGATCAGGGTAATATTGGCCTCATAGAATGAGTTTGGAAGTGCTCCCTCTTTTTCTATTTCCTGAAATAAATTGAAGAGTATTGGTATCAGTTCTTCTTTAAGGGTCTTGTTGAACCTGGCTGTGTATCCATCTGGTCCTGGGCTTTTCTTGGTTGGTAGGCCTCTGATGGCATCTTCTGTTTCATCACTTGAAATTGGTCTGTTTAAATTGTGTACATCATCCTGCTTCGATTTGGGCAAATCATACAACTCTAGAAATTTGTCGATGCCTTCGATGTTTTGTATTTTATTGGAGTACAAGTTTTCAAAATAATTTCAAATTATCTCCTGTATTTCTGTAGTGTCTGTTGTGATATTTCCTTTTTCATCACATATGTTAGTAATTTGAGTCTTCTCTCTCCTTCTCTTTGTTAGCCTGGCTAATGGTCTGTCAATTTTACTTATTTTTTTCAAAGAACCAACTTTTTGTTTTGTCAATTTTTTCAATTATTTCTTTTGTTTCAATTTCATTGATTTCAGCTCTGATTTTAATTATTTCCTGTCTTCTACCACTTTTGGTGTTGAATTGTTCTTTTTCTAGAACTTTGAGATGTAATGTTAAGTCATTTATTTGTTGACTTTTTCTTCTTTTGAGGAATGAACTCAATGCAATGAACTTTCCTCTTAGAACTGTCTTCATAGTGTTCCAGAGATTTCAATATGTTGTGTCTGTGTTTTCATTCACCTCTAAGAATTTTTTAATCTCCTCTTTGATGTGATCTGCCACCCATTGTTTATTCAATAGCATATTATTAGCATATTATCTCCAGTGTTGGAGTAGCTTTTATTTCTTATTTTATCATTGATTTCTAATTTCATTCCATATGATCTGAGAATGCAGGGTAGTATCTCTATTTTTTTTATATTTGCTTAGAGTTGTTTTGTGGCATAGTATATGGTCTATTTTAGAGAAGGATCCATGGGCTGCTGAGAAGAAATTGTATTTTAATTATTTCCTGTCATTGAAGGATAAAATATTCTATATATGTCAGTTAAGTCTAAGTTGTTTATTGTATTTTTGAGTTCTATAGTTTCTTTGTTCAGCTTTTGTTTGGAAGATCTATCCAGTTGTAAAAGGGGTGTGTTAAAGTCTCCAAGAATTATTGTGTTGTGGTCAATTTGACTCTTGAACTTGAGAAGAGTTTGTTTGATGAACATGGATGTTCCATTGTTTGGGGCATATATATTTATAATTGTTATGTCTTGTTGGTGTATGGTTCCCTTGAGCAGCATATAATGTACTTTTTTATCCCTTTTGATTGACTTTAGCTTCAAGTCTACTTTATTTGATATGAGGATGGAAACCCCTGTTTATTTTCTCAGTCCATGTGAGTGGTAGGATTTCTCCCAACCTTTCACCTTCAGCCTATGGATGTCTTTTCCTATGAGATGAGTCTCTTGGAGGCAGCATATTGTTAGGTATGTTTTTTTTTAATCCAATATGCTAGTCTATGTCTTTTGATTGGTAAGTTTAACATAAACATCTGGCCATTAATATTCAGAGTTATTATTGAGACATGATTTGTATTCCCAGCCATTTTTGTTTATTTTTGGTATTTAACTTGACATGGTTTCTCTTCTGATTGGTTTTTCCTTTAATGTAATACCTCCCTATGCTGATTTTTTTTTTTCTTTTTGTGGTACCAGGGATTGAACTCAGGGGCACTCGACCCCTGGGCCACATCCCCAGCCCTTTTTTGTATTTTATTAGAGACAGGGTTTCACTGAATTGCTAAGTGCCTCGCCATTGCTGAGGCTGGCTTTGAACTTAGCTTTGAACTTGCGATCCTCCTGCCTCAGCCTCCCAAGTGCTGGGATTAGAGGCGCGCGCCACCACGTCTGGCCCTTTTTTGTATTTTATTTAGAGACAGGGTCTTACTGAGTTGCTAAGTGCCTCACCATTGCTGAGGCTGGCTTTGGACTTGCAATCCTCCTGCCTCAGCCTCCCAAGTGCTGGGATTACAGGCATGTGCCACCACACCTGGCCTCTCTGCTGATTTTTTTTTTTTTTTTTTTTTTTTTTTTTTTTTTTTTTTTGTGGTTACCGGGGATTGAACTCAGGGTCACTCAACCACTGGGTCACATCCCCAGCCCTTTTTTGTATTTGATTAGAGACAGGGTCTCACTGAATTTCTAAGTGCCTCGCCATTGCTGAGGCTGGCTTTGAACTCGCAATCCTCCTGCCTCAGCCTCCCAAAGTGCTGGGATTACAGGCGTGCGCCACCACACCCGGCCCTCTGCTGATTTTTATCATTGTTTTTCATTTCCTCTTCGTGGAATATTTTGCCAAGGATGTGTTATAGTGCTGGCTTTCTAGTTGTAAATTCTTTTAACTTCTGTTTATCATGGAAGGTTTTTATTTCATCCTTACATCTAAAGCTTAATTTTGCTGGATATAAGATTCTTGGTTGGCATCACTTTTCTCTCAGAGCTTGGTATATGTTGTTCCATGATCTCCTGGCTTTTAGTATCTGAGTTGAAAAATCTGCGTGATACAAATTGGTTTCCCCCTACATGTGATCTGATTCCCTCTCTTGTGGCCTTTAAGATTCTATCCTTATTCTGTATGCTAGGCATTTTCATTATAATGTGCCTTGGTGTAGATCTGTTGTAATTTTGTACATTTGGTGTCCTGTAAGCCTCTTGTATTTGGTTTTCCAATTCATTCTTCATGCTTGGGAAATTTTCTGATATCATCTCATTGAAGAGATTGTGCATTCCTTTGGTTTGAAACTCTGTTTCTTCCTCTGTCCCAATCACTCTTAGATTTGGTTTTTTGCTGCTGTCCCATAATTATGGGGTGTTCTATTCATGGTTTCTTACTATCTTCACTGTGTGGTCAACTTTATTTTCAAGATTATATACTTTGTCTTCATTATCTGAAGTTCTTTCTTCCAGTTGATCTAGTCTGTTGGTGATGCTTTCTATTGTGTTTTTTATTTGGTTAATTGTTCCCTTCATTTCAAGGATTTCTGACTGTTTTTTTTTTTTTTTCAGAGTTTCTATCTCTTTTTTTAAGTAATCTTTTGCTACCTGTATTTGCTGTCTTATATCTTTGTTGTAGTTATCAATTTTTGCCTGAATTTGCCATTTAGGTCATTCTTTAATTCACAGATTGTTTTAATTATGAACCTTCTGAAATCCTTCTCTGACATTACATGAACTTCACTGAGCATGGGTTCTGTTATTGTAGTATCCTGGTTTGTTTGGGGTACTTTTCTCCCTTGTTTTTTCATGTTGTCTACTTGCCTTCCTTTCTTGCAGTGTAAATCTGAGATATTACAGTTTATACCCTATATTCTTTTAATATCCATGCAGATTGTCTGTGCCTCACCTTAATGTTGGGCTTTCAGAACCTGCATGTGTCCCTTGACGTATGTTACTGCAACTAAAGGTGGTGGTGGCAATAGTGGAGGTAACTCGAGATAACAGTGAAGGTGCCCCAAGATGAATGCAACATCTTCCAGAGATGGGGCTGAAAGGGTGGGTCTTATAATGTCTTTGGGATGCCTGCTCTGAGATGTGGTTGCTTTTAGGCCTGTCTGTTGTCAAAAGGTAAGGACTACTGCGTGGGGAAGGCTATGGCTATGTCTGCAGTATCTCAAGATGGAAGTGGGTTAGTCTTGTGCTCCCAGGTGGGGGTGGGGTAGTGGACTCTGGACCTACCCTGGGGCTGGGTCCCACGCAGGTTGGTGTGGGCCGAACTGGTTGAATCTGAGCTCCTCTGGTGGTCTGCTGGTTCCTCTGAGCGGAAGTCAATGAAGCTGTCCTAGGACTGCCTGAGCTCCGCACGTGTCAGCTGGGCTGACCTGAGCCTGCCTGCACTCAGATGGAACTTGGTGGTACTGACCTGAGCCTGGCTGCATTCAAACGGAGGTCAGCAGGACTGACCTGGGCCTGGCCGCACTCAAGTTAGACTTTAATTAATAATAATGTATCATCAGGAGGCTGAGAGAGGAGGATCATGAGTTCAAAGCCAGCCTCAGCAATTCAGTGAGGCCCTAAGCAACTCAGTGAGACCCTGTCTCTAAATAAAATACAAAATAGCGCTGGGAATGTGGCTCAGTGGTCCAGTGCCCCTGAGTTCCCAGTGCCTCCTCCCAACAAAAATAATAATATTGTGTCAATGTTGGTTTGTTAATTGTAACAAATGTACCCATGCCAAATTAAGATGCTAATCAGGGGAAACGGAGAGTGTGAGAACTCTACACAGACGGTCCACTTATAATCCTCTGACTTCACAACAGTGTGACGGCGACACACACTCCTCAGAGACCATACTTGCAATTTTGATTTTGATCTTCTCCCAGGCTGGAGGTACTTGGTACCATCGTCTCTGGTGACACTGGACAGCTGCCGGGAGTGACGGCTCCCAGTCGCCGTGTGATCATGAAGGGAAACGACTGGTCCTCTCTGGTGGGCTGCATTGCCACTGTTTTTTGTTTTATTTTGGATACTGTGTTCTGTGTGTTCACGTCCCATTGTGTCTGCAAAAGGCTCATCTGCATCTCCTGCACCCATATGACCATTCTTTTTCACCTTCAGAACAGTACTCAAAAAGTTACATAAGATATTGTATACTCTATTGTCAAATAGGCTTAATGTTTGATCAACTTGCCCAACTGCAGGTTTGTGTTAGTGTTCTGAGCATGTTTAAGGTGGGCTGGGCCATAAGCTAGGCTATGGAGTTTAGTAGTTTAAATGTAGCAAATGCTTTTTCATTTTTTTTTATACCAGGGATTGAACACAGAGGTGCTTAACCACTAGTATGAATTCCCAGCCCTCTATATATTTTATTTAGAGACAGAGTCTCACTAAATGGCTTAAGAGCCGGGCATGGTGGCACACGCTTGTAATCCCAGCACTTGGGAGGCTGAGCCAGGAGGATTGCGAGTTCAAAGTCAGCCTCAGCAATGGTGAGGCACTCAGCAACTCAGTGAGACCCTGTCTCTAAATAAAATACAAAAAAGGGCTGGGGATGTGGCCCAGTGGTCGAGTGCCCCTGAGTTCAATCCCCAGTACCAATTTAAAAAAAAAAAAAAACTAAGATGCTCAGGGCTTCGCTAAATTGCTGAGGCTGACTTTGAACTTGTGATCCTCCTGCCTCAGCCTTCCAAGCTGTTGGGATTACAGGTATATGCCACTGTGCCCAGCAGTAAATACATTTTTGACTTACCATGTCTTAACCTACAATGGGTTTGGGGTGTATAACCCTATCATATGTCAAGGAGCATTTGTACTACCTGTGCAAATTTTCTGGAAATTTAGAACTATGTTAAAATATAAAGTAAAAAAAAAAAAAATCTCACATCTAGAGCAAGCCTCACACAGGTGTCCAGCAGTAATCTTGTCCCTGCCCCTCTCAAGTTGTGTTTTCCTCCTATGTCCTCTAGAACAGACCACTCCCACCGTCTACAGGTCAAAATGTCTAAAAAGTGCCATGAGTTTCAATTCTCCAGGCTGTTGAAAATTATGTTCCTCTCACTGGCTTGACTTCTCCCCACACAAATGATGAACACTTCTTACCCACGGTCAAAATCCAAAGTAAAGGGGCCTCCTTCTAGAGAGCTCCCCTATCCTCTGACCCTGGTCCTAGCTGCTTTGGGCCAGTCACTGGGGCTTCAGGAAGTGCCTCCTTTGCCTCACAAGGTCACCACGTGGAAACTGGAAACAGGGCCTATATTAACTCCCTGTGACTGCTGCAAAAAATTACCACAAACAATTCAAAACAACAGAGATCTATTCTCTCACAGTGCTGGAGCCCAGAATTCTGAAGTCCAGGTGCCAGCAGGGCTGGGCTCCCTCCACAGGCTCTGGGGGGATTCGCTTCTCTTACTCTTTCAGTTGTGGGTGGTTATCGGCGTCTCTGACTTGTGGCCACAGTACTTCCATCTTGTCTTCACATCACCTTCTTCTCTATGTGTCTCCTGTCTCGCTGTTCTGTTTTGGTTTTGGTACTAGGGATTAGACCCAGGGGTGCTTAGCCACTGAGTCACATTCCCAGCCTTTTTTCTTTTTTAGAGACAGGGTCTCACTAAGTTACTTAAGGCCTCACTAAGTTGATGAGGCTGGCTTTGAACTTACAATCCTCCTGTCTCAGCCTCCTGAGCCACTGGGATTATAGGTGTGCACTACTAAGACATGTCTTAAAACTAGGTGTGCTAATGCCAGAGTCCGAGTCCCTGACAACTGTGGGGTCAGAACCCATGAGATGCCCCGTCCCTGTGCTTTCTGACTGGGCCCCATTCATCTTCCCAGCCATTTCCCATGCCCGTTCCCAGACTCCAAACCTAGGAGAGACTTTCTCCTACCTGAAGAGCTGCCTGGCCTCCTTCCCTTCCCACAACTCTCCAGACCAGGGCTCCAGCCTCCAGGGACCTCTAATGATTCTCCAAGACCACCCTAACCAGCCCTGTCCCATGCCCTGCTGTTCCCATGCCTGGAGTGTCTTTCCTCATCATGTTCTTCATTTGTTCATTCATCTGAGATGTCATCTCAGCTGGCCTCCTACCTCCAGCTCAAGTGATCATCATGCCTCAGCCTCCTGAGCCTACAGGTGCATGATGCTGCTCCTCGAACACCTTGTCTTTTAAAGAGATGTCCATGGGCCAGGTGTCCTAATCAGACTCTCCCTTCTTTTTGAGACCCTTTTGATTGGCACTCTCTTTCCCTTAAAGGCTTAAATCAACCAAGCAGGGTTGCCTTGGACCTGGTCAGAATTGATTTCCCCAAGTTGACTATAACTTCCAGGAGGGTGGAGAACTGCAAATTAGTTCCTTGAACTCAGCCAGCAATGGGACCTGGGGTTGGCCACTTCTTCTTTTCTGAATCTTGGTTTCCTTTTCTGTAAAATGGAACTAACAGCCCAGAACATTGCTAGGCACAGGAAAGGTGCCTCTCAGCCTTAGCCCGTGTGTAACTTTGTATCTGCCTTCAGGGACAGGCCTTGGCTTTCAGTTGTACATGTCATCCCTCACTATGTGCAGGGGAGTGGTCCTGTGACCTGCCTCCCACCACCAGGACACCCAAGCCCCCCTGCCCCAGGCCAGGGGAACAGCAGCTCTTCACCCTCTGGGGCCCCATCACAGGGTTCCGGCAGGAGCAGCAGGTGGAGCAGGAGACGCAGACATGCCTCCGCTGGAGGGAGAGGCTGCTGCTCCCTGTGACGCCTGCCCCTGCCCCGCTCACCCCAGTGGTCCCTCCTCCTTCCTCCAGGTGCCTTCCACAGCGCCAGGCCCTTTGTTCAACCTCTCCAGGTCCACTCTTTGAGGCAGAGTGGAGACCTCCCAGTCTGGGAAGCTGGGGCACCAAGGTCTGTGGCCTTGGCCAGTACTGCCAGTGTCTGGGTCTTAGGTTGTCTGTCTGTCAGTTTGTTTCAGGGCTGGGGAGGGAACCCAGGGCCCCACACCTACTGGCAAGCTCTCTACCACTAGCCACATCCCAGTGGGCCTAGGTCTTGGAAGGTGGCAAGGCCGGCTCTGACCACCTGGGGCCTTGGGAAGCGGGTCCACCCCCTGCCCGCCTGCACCGTGGGATGGCTCAGAGCTCTGACTCAGTTGTCTCTGCCCTCATCAGCCAAGGGGGGCAATGGGGGGTACTCTGCATGCAGGCTGCTGCGTGGACCAAGCGAGGTCACACACCCGTGGCTCTTGGGGCAGCAGAGCCTCCAGGAAGCACTGCACAAGGGTTAGTCACCACCACCTCATCTGCTCCTGTGTGGGGGCAGGCCGGGACTATGAGCCTCACTGACAGTAGGGAAACTGAGGCCTACGAAGAGACCATGGCTTCCGAAGGCCACAAGCACCACGTGTGTCCTGAGGCTGGATGAACTCCTGGCGGCTGCGTTTCCTGGGCCTGCAGCACATCATCCACAGACCAGCTCTCTACCTGGACGACCTCTGAGGTTCATGAGCACCTTCTATGTGCTGAGTACTGCAGGGACTCACAGGAGCCAGGCCCACAGCTCTAGGGCCATGGACAAGGCTGCACCGTGGGTGGGTATTTTCCATTGAAATTATAGATAAAGAGATGGAAGCACAGAGAGGTCAGGACACTTGTTCTAGGTCACTCAGCTGGGACACAGCAGCCACATCTTCAACCTGCTTAGCTTGAGTCCTTTGCCCCATATTGTCTCCCAAATATACATGTTTCATGGTGTTTTATCAGCTTTTTCACTGCTGTGACCAAAAGACTTGACCAGAACAGTTGTAGAGGAGGAAAAGTTTATTTGGGGGCTCACAGTTTCAGAGTTCTCATCCATAGAAGGTTGGCTCCACTCCTGGGGGCTCGAGGTGAGGCAGAACATCATGTGGAAGAGTGTGGCAGAGGGAAGCAGCTCACATGGTGATCAGGAAACAGAAACAGAGTTCTCCACTGGCCAGATACAAATGTATACCCCAAAGCCACGCCCCCAATGCCCACCTCCTCCAGCCACACCCTACCTGCCTTCAGTTACCACTCAGTTAATCTCACTGGGGAATTAATTCACTGATTGGGTTAAGGCTCTCGTAACCCAATCATTTGTCCTCTACACCTTCTTGCATTGTCTCATACATGAGCTGTTGGGGGACACCTCACATCCAAGCCATAACACAAGGACACCGTGAACACAGCCCAGAAGCCCAGAAACCAAAGGCTCTGCTGCCCATTCCTCAGCTGGAAATTGCCCCCCTTCTACCATTACTCCTGCCCAAGGCCCGTAGGCCCTGCCCTGCCCCTCACAGCCAGCAGGCTGCCCTGTCACTCACCTTAGTGCACAGGAAGAATGTTTTGGCAGCTGCTACTGACAGCTACAGGGGCAGGGAGATCGTTTGGGACTCAAATTTGTGTTTCTGGTGGCATCTCTCCCCCACATTCCCTCTTTCAAGCAGGATTCTGTTCTCTTGGCTTAGGGGAGGTCTGCGGCAGGGCCCAAAGCAGAGGTCGACTGCAGACACTTTTCTCTGGTTTGGATTTCAGACACTTCTTAGGGACCTTTGAAGAAAGCCTGGGGAGAGAGGAGGAAGGAATTTTCCCCCAGGGAAACGACAGTAGCCTTCACTAGGAGTAGGGCTCTGAAATCACAGGACCTCAGGCAGACCTGGTCACAGGGTTCCAAGCCTCAGAGATAAGAGTCATGCTAGCATGGGACATTGGCAGTGGGGCCAGCTGCAGCTGGCATGGCCTCACCTGGCCCTTAGCCTAAGACACAGGCTCTTTCTGTCCTCATCGTAGACAAGGTCAAGTTGATTCTTGGGAAAAAGAGGAAGGCACAATTCGCCCTGGTGTGTAGTCAATCCCTCCCCGCTCTGAAGTCACCAGCCCAGCTTTACCTCACTGCTGAGAGGGCCAAGCCATGACCCTCCACAGAGAGCAGGGCCTGCTGGCCGCACAGGCACGCCTGGTCCCAGGTGGGCTACACCAGGACTCAGCAGGCCCTGCTTCTGGCCCTAGTATTTCCTCAGGCAACAGCTTCATCCCTCTTGGGGTCCTCCACTGCCCACAGGGTGACCCCAGTCCTCCCTCTGCCCCACCCCTTCAGGGGCTCCCTGTTCCAATTCTTTGGGATCAGGCACTGCTTACATTTGGGGGGCTCCAGTCCATGACTGTAGCCTGATGTTCTTCATGGGTTCTTCAACCTGAGGGTCAGAAGCATCTGCACTTGGCATCGCCACCACACAGGGTAATGTCCCCTGGCTCCACCCAAGCCCCTGCAGAGGCCGAGGCTGCAGAGAGCAGTGTCTGGGAGCAGAGGGTCCCAGGGGAGCAGGAGCCATGATCTCCTCCCAACCCCCACAATGGCTACGGCCTGGGGTTTCATCACAGCCTCACGGAAAGTCACTTAAATAATTTATTGGGACGTTATCTCAAACACACTCCTGGCCTGGTGGGAAGCACAAGGGAAGGAAGTCATGGCCAGAATGACAAGCAGGGAAGGTGGCCTCACCTGGCTACTGGGGAGGGAGAGGCATTGAGACTCCTCTGCAAAGTAGGCAAAACAGCACCTGTCCTGCCCCTCTCTCCAGGAGTGACGTAAGAGACCCTGCAGGCCCCAGACCCAGTGGGTCTTCCTCTACCCTCTGCTCTTGGCTGTGCCCCCAACCCAGCTCAGAGCAGCACAGAGAGCCTCCTTGGTCCCCTGCTCCCCCACCTGTCCCCTCCTTGCCTTCCACAATGCCAGCTGTGAGCACAACCGTCGGGCACAGCCATGCTCAAGACAAGTCCCTCTCCTCGTGGGGCTCGGACGTCTCCAGTGGGCCACACACGGTAACTTAAAAAGTAAGAGAATAGTTTTAAGAGCCTCAACCAGAGTGATGGGGTAGTGACCAGAGATCAGGAGGCTACCTCCGCTGCAGCCTGCCAGAGAGGGAGGTGGAGGTGAGGCTGAAACAGTGGGAAGAGGTGGGGAGCGGGTGTCAGAGGCGGCGCAGATGCCATCAAGAAATGGAGTCCCCGGAGAAATGGGCAGTACAGGGTACTATGGGTCTGACTTCTACTCTAAGAAGTGTGCTGGGGAGTCATTGGAGGGTTTGAGACAGAGAACTCTACCCTGCTTTCTCTCTCTCCCTCTCCATGGGGTCTTGCTGTTGCTCAGGTCTCATGCTTCAGCCTTGGCCTCCCAGGTAGCTGAGATCACAGGTGTATGCCACTCGCCCCTCTGGACAGGTCTGAGGAATGAAGGAGTGAATGAAGGAGGGAGGGAGGGAGGGAGTACGCGCAGGAGTGACTGGGTGCGGGCACGTGGAGAGAGCATTGTTATCACCACTGTGATGAACACTGTTGTGACTAAATCTTTGCACACCTCCTTGATTACAGAGCACACTCCTCCTAGAAGTGTTCATAATTGGGATTCTTGGGACATGAGACAGCATGCAGTGTCACAGAGAGGGCTGGGAGAGGGAGGGGACAGCACTCTCCTGCCAGCAAGCGGTGCTGCCCTGAAGAGCAGCAGGTGGCCTTCAGCTGACAGGTGAGCCCCGCCTCTCCCAGGCCCCGCACAGGGTGATCCTTACTCTTCACCAAGGCTTGGGACAGTCCACTCCAGATGATCCCATTTTGGGGTCCCAGCTCTATGTTAATGTCCCCGAGGGCCAGCTGACTGTCTTGGGTCTCCTCCATCACCATCCTCTGCACAGTCACCCCCATACCGGTTCCTGTCACTCAAGACTTGGAGCCCCAGCATGGGTGAGAGGCTGGTCATCCACTTGAGAACCAGAGTCTCCTCTCCTTAGGCAGGGCCAGGCCTGTCTGGGGAGGTGAGGCAGATCTACTGACCTCAGGAGTTTGATCCTCTTTCTTCCTCTGAAGCCAGGCAAGGAACAGGTGCTGGGACTTGGGGCAGGTGGAGCCCATATAGATGAGCACAAAGTCCCAGGCAGCCCCAGAGCCTGGGCCAGAGCCACAGCATTGATGTCCAATTCTAGGCCTGAAATGGTCAAGGCCTGTGGTCAACCTCTTGAGTCTTTTTTTTTTTTTTTGGGGGGGGGAGTTCCAGGTATTGAACTCAGGGGCACTCAACCACTGAGCCACATCCCCAGTTCTGTTTTGTATTTTATTTAGAAACAGGGTCTCACTTAGCATCTGGCTTTTGCTGAGGCTGGCTTTGAACTCGCTATCCTCTTGTCTCAGCCTCCTGAGCCACTGGGATTACAGGCATGCGCCACTAGCCTCTTGACTCTTGAGCTGAGTCTGTGAGCCTCTGTTTCCCCACCTGTAAAATGGAAAAACTGATCAGACCTCCCTCACATAATTGAGATAAGAATAATAATAAATAGGGGCTGGAAAAAAAAATAGGGGCTGGGGTTGTGGCTCAGTGGTAGAGCGCTTGCCTAGCACGTGTGTGGCCCGGGTTCGATCCTCAGCACCACGTAAAAATAAATGTATTGTGTACAACTAAAACAAATAATTAAATATTAAAATAATAATAATAAATAGACAATAGCATTTATTATTATTGTTAACAGCTAAGCCTTTTTAAACATTACGTGGTAGGCACTATTTAAGTGCAATTTGAAATAATGGCTGCAAAGTGCAGAGCATGGGGCTGGTGCTCAGTAGGTGCTTAATAAATGCACAGTGGATGAATTGATGGATTGAATGAACACCCCCAGTTTCTGAGGACAAGTCATCCACTTGGGAGCCTACTCTGCGCCAGGCCTTGGGCTGGCATTGTGGACCCTGCCTCCCCTCCCATTTGGCTGGCAGGATTTGGTTGCAGGCTGTCAGGTGTGGAATATCAAGACTGAAGCTTGGGGCTGCTGTAATATGTGTCATTATTGTTTTAACCTGCTCTCCACTGTGATTAGCTTTCCATAGACTACGGACTACATCATCTGACGGTGGTCAGGCCTCAAGCATGCTGCCCAGGTTACAGCAGAAGGGGAGGAGGGCCTAATTTTCTTTGAACACAGCTCACCAACAGCTCGGCACACACTCTGATCAAATATTTAGGTCCTCAGGAGCCTGCCTGCAATATTAATGTGATGGGCCAAAGACCTTTACTGTAGCCTTGCTGAGGGCTGCGGCTTCAATAATGAACGAAGGCCTTACTGCTGGAGAAACGGGAGCTACTCTAGCCCACGAGTAGGACAAAGATGCCAGAGAAAAACATCTGAGAGGCCCCGCAACCCCCGCCCCACCCCAACGCAGTGCACTCCAAACTTGTCCATCACACCTGATAACAGGCATCCAGAGACTGTTTTATAGTTCATACAACTCCATCCCTGGGGTTTTCCTTTCTAGACATATGGAGGAAGGAAACAATGAGAAATATGGGAAAAGCTTGTGTTTAAGGATATTCATTTATTATTTATGCTAAAAAGTTAGAAATACCTAAACTTCTAAATAAGGGATTGGTTAGGAAAATAATAACATATTCCTTTGGCAGAATATTATGCAGTCATTGCAGCCACTCAAGAGGCTGAAGCAGGAGGATTGCAAGTTCAAGGCCAGCCTCAGTAACTTAGGCCTGGTCTCAAAACAAAACAATTTTAAAAAGGACTGGGGCTGGGGCCAGGGCTGTAACTTAGTGGCGGAGTGTTTGCCAAACATGTGTGAGGCATTGGGTTGGAAACTCAGTACCGCATATAAATAAAATAAAGGCATGCTGTCCATACACAACTACCAAAAGGACTGGGGTTATAACTCAGTGGTAGAGTACCTCTGGGTTCAATACCATGTAGCAAAAATAAAAAATAAAAAAATAATAATATCATGTAGTCATTAAAAATTATGTTTACAAAAAGTTTTAATGACATGTGGACATTATCATGATATAATTAAATGAAAAATGCTGAATAAAAAATGTTATATCCAGTTCTTAAACGATCATTGAGATAATTGTTTAGACATGGGCAAATTTCTTCATCTCTCAGGATCTCTGTTTCCTCATCTGAAACACCTGCTCAATACCTACCACAGGGCTTGTGAAAAAGAACAAGATGCTATTTGAAAAGTCTGTGCAAATAAGCAATCCACAGTATTTTGTTAGGTAAATTTTAACACTAGGAACTGGAAGACACCACCTCAAAATTGATGGTAAGCTGCATTTAGGTACTAAGACTATGAGTAATTTAAATTTTCTTCTGTCTTTTCTATTTTCCCTATTTTTTACAACATGGTAGATTACTTCTACTGTGAAGATACTTCTAGCAACCTTTATTTTGTTCATTTGACAAACATTTATTCAGAGCCCACAATGTGCCAAGCTGTTCCAGGCTTTGAGATACAAAGGTGGATAAGACAGAAATCTCCGCTTCTGTTGGGTTTCAGCAGGGCGTGATGAACAAGAGACAGCAAATAAGCCAAATAACAGTTAGAAGGTACTGACTGTAACAGAAGCAGCTGGCAAGCTTCGTCGTGGGAGTGGGGTGCAATGTTAAGGAGGGTGTGGGTGAGCCACGCGAGGTTCACCAGGGGTTCCCAGGGTCGGCCTGAGGTGGCAGCACATCCAGGGTGTTCCTGGCACAACCAGGAGGCCAGTGGTGGAAGCAGAATTAGCAAGGAGGAGTGGGCCTCAGAGAGGGGCCAGGGCCAGGTCAGATGGAGCTTCAGGGCTTTCATTTTTGCCCCAGTGAGCTGGGAGCCAGGCAGGGTTCTGAGCCCGGAGAGTGTGATCACTTGGGTTTGGACAAACTCCAGCTGCTGAGCTGAGAGGAGGACACTGCAGGGAACACAGGCAGAGGAGGTGGGGGCTCAGGCCAGGTTGGGAGAGGTGGCGTGACACTAGGATCTTTAGGAGGCTCCTGAAGAGCTGATGGGTGGACGTGATTCTTCTAAGGTGACCCTGAGGTGGCTGGCCTGAGCAACGGGAAGAAACAGCTATTCCCACAGATGGACTAGGAGTTGAGGGAGGAAATGAGTATATTTAAAAATAAAGCAGGTTCAGGGAGAGAGAAGCGTTTGATGTTCAAGGCTCTGGGGGCAAGAGGAGCCAGGAGAGGAGTGGCCCGGCGCGAGGGGTGGGGGCCTCCCGGCCTGGTGAATAATGGAGGAGGCTGAGCTTTGATGATGAGACGCTGCCAGCAGCAGAGCTGAGGAAACGGTGCTGCGCTGGGCCTCTCCGGGACACCCAGGGGACACCCTCCCTCCCCTCAACCCCTCCGGGTGGGCTTCCTCAGTTCCAGTGAGGAGAAGGCTGTGCCTGGCCTGGGGGCCCGGAGCCCTCCGCTACAGATTCCACCCAGGCAGCACTTCCTTCACAGCCTTCCCGTCGGATGGCCCCTCGGCCTGCTCCCTCACATCTCCAGGGACAGGGAGGACAGTGTGGGACAGGAGGAAGAGGTGCCCTTTCATGATGGGTTGAGTTGGTAAAGGTGAAGGAAGTCACCCTCCTCTGCTGCTGTGTGTCCGCCCTCCACCCCTGGCTCAACTCGGGCTTTCTGGGGACTCTGAGTCCAGGTAACGGTTTCCCCTGCCTTGCTAGGGGGCCCAGTGGAGCCCAGCTGAGGGCCAGTCAGGAAGGAGCCCTGGGTTCAAGGAGGAGTCCTGGGCTTCAAGTCTGGTTCAATCTTTTGTTTTGCCATTCATTTATGACTTAACCTGCACCTTCCAAACTTCATCCACTGCCCTTACCTGTCCATACACATACCCAAGACCAGGTCTTGTCTATCTGCTTCTCCATCCACCCACCTGACCCAGACAGGACAGCCTGGACACTGGCTTTGCATCTCCTAGCCTTGGGGCTGGGATAGACTTCTTGCCCTCTGTGCAACTCAGTCTCCCCCTCTGTACAATGGGGGTTTGTGTGCTAGTCCACCTAGCACTGGTTGTTAGGAGCATGGGTCTGAGTGTGACATTTCCCTTCTCTACCTTCCTCTCCAGGATGGGACAGCCACCTTCCTCTGGGGCATCCCCAGCCCCTCGCTGCCCTCACTGACCCTACCCTCAATCAGCTTTCTGCTCCGGATCACACACAGCCCTGCCCTTCTGGGAAGGGTCGAGATGGGGAAGCGATAAAAGACCTGCCCCTCATGGTGGGATTCTAGATAGCGCTCGCTGGGGAGGGACGGGAGAGTGTGTGTTACATTGTACTCCTTCATGGAAAGGTGCTTTGTTAGCTGTAGAATGCCTTAGCGAGGGAAGCATTGTTTTAATTGTTATTACTTTTGTTTGTTTAATCTAAAGTGGGGGAGACCATTGCATTCATTTTAGAGAATAAGAAACCAAGCATTAGAACTAGCAGCAGGCAGAACTAGTAGCCCCTGCCCACCTCCACCCACATCTCTGGTGATGTCTCTCCCCAGGGGCACTCTCCTGGCTTCACTCATGGGACCTGGCCTGGCTAGGTGCCATGGTGCCAGGGTTCCTTGAGCTGCCACTGCTGCTGCTTCTCTTTCCAACATTTTGCTGCGCAGAATGAAGATTGCACCTTACAAATGTCACTCGTCCTGAGGCAGTGGCTCCCGGTGAACTGCCTCCTGCCTGAATTCATGAAAAGCAATTTGCCGAGTGTCAAGTGGCTGTAGGCGATAGCAGGAAGGCCCTGCCCAAATGCCTTAGGCATCTGACTGAGATGTCACTCTGCCAACCACCAGCAGGGCAGCTTGCTTGGAAGCAAGGGTGCCCACCAGCATGGCTAAGCTGAGAACCCAAGACCCTCAACAGCTCTGAGACTTCAAAGGGGCCAGACCCCCTCTCCTGCCTCAGTCAAACCTGCAGGCAGGCCACCCTTCCCCAGGCACCTAGGCTACAAAGGCCAAACCAAGGGCAGGGCTTCTGATGTCCACCCTGCCCACTCCAGAGCACCCTGCTGAGCCCAGCTCAGAGGATATGTGACTTGCCCTGGCATAGTCACCTTGGGGGCTAAGGGAAGGACTTCAGACTGGATGTGGCCAAACAAGGCAGAGGGCAGGGGAGGTCTAAGTAGGCCTGCTGAGAATCTATCTGGACAGGTTTGGGAGGGGTTTCAGGAAATTCTCTCATGTGGATGAGGGGTGGGTTACTGTGGAAGCAGAAAATGTGATCTTTGAGGTTGACATCAAGAAAGTCAAACTTGGGCTGGGGTTGTGGCTCAGCGGTAGAGCACTCGCCTAGCACATGTGAGGCCCGGGTTCGATCCTCAGCACCACGTAAAAATAAAAGCATTGCGTACAACTAAAAGCAAATAAATAAATATTAAAAAAAAAGTCAAACTTGAGCCTGCCCAAATCCCCGCCTTGCTGTTCTCCATTCCAGAAGTAGAACACATTCTGAACATCCTTCCACCCACGCATCCACCTACCCACCCACCCATCCACCCAAAACATACAGAGTCCATCCTCTGTGTCCACCTGGGACTGTGTGAACCTCGGCCTGAGGGTGGCTCACCTGGGCCCTGGGGGCTGGTCAACATCCTATGCCTGCACACTAGCCATGATAATCACTTCCTTGCTGAAGTACTAACGGGCCCAGGAGCTGCCCTACAGGTCACACATACTCCCAGTATGCATGCCCATGACCGCCCCAGGAAGTGGGTCTCTTAGTCCATTTACAAATGAGGGCACCGAGGCCGAGACAGATTACATGCCTCATCCAAATCCTACCATTCAGAAGTGTGGGGTTAGAACTCGAATCCAGGTCTGTGTGACTCCAAAGCCTGTGCCTAAAATGTGACTGGCCTCTAGAGAGAAAGGGCGTGGAGGTGGGCACACGTGTTTGTGTGTTGATGTGTCACAGATGGGCCATGTGACCCCTCAGCAGGGAAACAGAGTGGGAGCCCAGGGCTCCCTGTGTGTGACTGCTCCCACGGGAACAGTCAGGTCTTGAGAAAGACTTCTGGCATATTGTAGTTTGAAGTGGTTTTTTCAAGCTGCTGGATTTAGTGTTTCCCAGGTGGAGAGAGGCAGACACGGGGCATTAAAAATGACAGTGAGCAGTGTAAATTATCAGGCACGGCTGCTCAGGTTTATGCACTTGGCCCATAATTCTTGCTCTGTTCTGGTGTGATCAGAAATGAAATATGTCCAAGCTGGGCCTGTTACTGTATGTGGGCCTGGCGTCTTCCGGTTTGTTTATCCTTCTTGGCAATTTATGAAGCCTGCCAAGAAGCCACCTGCCACAATACCTCCTGGATGTCTTCAGCTGAGGGTCCTCCCTCCTCTCCTCTGATATGAGTACCAGAAATATTATAGGATTATTGACTGTTGACTATATTAATTAGTGAATGTGTATTGGTTGAATGGTGAACGACTATAAGCAATGTGCCCGTGATGGAAAGTGAACTGCAGAACTTAGACTTAAGTTAGTGATGTAAGAGCCTATACCCAGGGCGTAAACCCCAGACCTCACCCAGTTATCAGCTGCAAGCACAACCTAACTAGGACTTAAAAACCCAGACTTCTAGAGGGGCAACGGGACTAACAGGACCCGAACAGAGAGACCGAGGTCCCCATTGCTGTTGTTCCCCCTGCACCAGACTCCTCCAGCCCAGATCAAGTTCCAGCGACCCGGCCTTAAGAAACATCACAGGTAAGCATCTGGGACCCTTGGGTGTAGATTCAGTTAGAACTTAGAATTAGGATGTGTTGTGTGTCTGGAGTGTGATGAGCCGTAATAAAATAGATTTGATTGACTCTAACTGGGCCTCAGAGTTGAGTCTACAGTAACCGTTCATGACACCCTCCCATTAGCTAGCGCTGGCCTGTCTGTGTGCAGGGAGGCAGGTTGGAGCCACGTACAATAGACTGGGGTCCGTTCCCTCTGCTTCTAACAGCAAGGAGTGGAAAGATGAACGCAGTGCCTCCGAGCCTCCCTGCATCTCCATTCCCCCACCAGGGACTGGACTTGAGGACACACACACCATCTGCAGTGGCCTGGGGTGGCTGCCTGGAACAGGCCTCGGTATCCGCAGGTTCTGCAGCTGCAGGTCCAATCAACTGAGCATGGAGAATGTTGCACCTGTACGGAACACACGCACACTTTTTTTTAGATATGAGTGTAACAGCAGTCCACTTTATGGTTTGAATATAGCCCTTGCTGCTCTGCCACTGCATTTTATTTCATTTTTAAATTTTTTTAGTCGTAGATGGACACAATAGCTTTAATTAATTAATTAATTTTTCTGTGGTGCTGAGGATTAAACCCAGTGCCTCACGCGTGTGAGGCAAGCACTCTACCACTGAGCTACAACCCCAGCCCCTGACACTGCATTTTAAAAAGGGACATATTTCTTTCTCTTCCTCTCCCTCCCCCTCCCTAATCTCAGGGGAAACAAGATTACCTTTCTTTCCCATCCTAGGCAGAGTTAGCAGTCCTTGAGCACACACCCACCACTGAATGAAGTAATCCAGACTTTGGGGGTGGCACCAGAAGATCTAAGACATGACTATCTCCCAAATTAACAAGTGAATTATAACTCCAACAGCGAACGCGGAATGTTGCCTTTGAATCACTTCTTTAAAAAACCCCTATTCTTGGGGCTGGGGTTGTGGCTCAGCGGCAGAGCGCGTGCCTAGCACGTGCACGGCCCGGGTTCGATACTCAGCACCACGTAAGAATGAAGGCATTGTGTACAACTAAAACAAATAAATACATATTAAAAAAACAACAACAAACCAACCCTGTTCCCCCTGATGGGCAGAATCACAGTCTCTGAGACAGGAGTCCCCTGTGTTTCTCCTTTGCTAGCAAAGTGATAAAACTTCTTTTTCCTTTTTTCTCAAAGCTGTGTCCTCGCTATTGGATTGGCATTGGGAACAGGACCAAGCTTTTGGTAGCATGAGGTGTCCACAAAAAGCTCATGTGTGAGACAACACAAGAATATTCAGAGGTAAAATAATTCGATTATGAGAGGTGTAACCTAATCAGTGGATTAATCCACTGATATGAATTAACTGGGCAGTAACTGTAGCCAGGTAGGGTGTGGCTAGAGAAAGTGGGTCACTGGAGGTGTGCCTTTGGGGTTTACATTTTGTCTGTGGTGAATGGAAATCTCTCTCTCTCTCTCTCTCTCTCTCTTTCCCCCACTCCCTGTCCCCCTCTCCTGAGCTGCTTATTCTGTTCTGCATCCTTGATCCCAGAGCTATGAAGTCAGCCAACTGTGGACTGAACCTCTGAAACTGTGAGCCAAAGTAAACTTTTCCTCCTCTAAATTGTTCTTTTCAGGTCTTTTGGTCACACTGACGCAAAGCGTCAGAAATTGGTACTGAGAATGGGGCTGTTGTTATGTCCAAACCATGTGGTTCAGAGCTAGTTTGCAGGGGGAAGAAAATTTGAAGATTTTAGATGCAAGCTGGAAAAGCTTTAGAATGTTGTAAGTTGAGTCTAAAGGGTGGTTCTGGTGGGAGTTCAGAAGACCAGAATGCTGCTAGGACTGTGGACAGCAAGAACTGGGTTCATGAGTTTTCAGACGAGATCGGGCACGTTCAGGGTGGTATGGCTGTAGACGGTTCATGAGTTTTCAGAGGAGGACTCAATTATAAATTTTACTAAGGACATTCATGTTATGTTCTGGCAAAGAAGTTGTCTACATTTTGCCCATGTCATGAGACTTTGTGTGAGGCTGAATTTAAAGGTGATGGATTGATCAATCTGGCAGAGAAAATTTCAAGGCAGTGCAAAATCTGGGTTGGTGGGGTAGATATTGCTGGCAGCTTTTAGCCAAGTTTACTATGATAATCAGGAGTAGGAAAATTTTTACAATTTGCTGTTTGGCCAGAAAACTACAATTAAAACTAGAGCTAAGGAAGTTCTGGTAGTTAAAGACATTAGAGCCGGGCGCGGTGGCGCACGCCTGTAATCCCAGCACTTTGGGAGGCTGAGGCAGGAGGATCGCGAGTTCAAAGCCAGCCTCAGCAATGGCGAGGCACTTAGCAACTCAGTGAGACCCTGTCTCTAATAAAAATACAAAAAAGGGCTGGGGATATGGCCCAGTGGTGGAGTGCCCCTGAGTTCAATACCCGGTACCAAAAAAAAAAAAAAAAAAAAAAAGACATTAGGACCACTAAAGAGATGCTAAATACTTTTCACAGAGACAACAGAAAAGATGGCTTGTGGGTATCTCAGGAATCAGGGAGATCACACCCATCACAGGTTTCAGGGTGTAAAAGTCAAAATTCCTTTGGGAAGGGGTCACTGGGACACCATGCTTGTATGGGGTCATAGGAAGTTGTTTTACTATGCTCAGCTACCCAGGCACTCTGAGGCTGCTGTAGCCGTGGTTCCAGGAGCTTGGCAACTGCTCCAGACAGTGACAGACCTTGGTGTCAACCATGTGGTGCTGGTTCTGCAGAGATGCAGGATGCTGGGATTAGGGGCTCATGGAGGCTTCCACTGAGATTTCAAAGGGAGGCTTGGGAGGCCAAGTAAAGGCAGCAGGGTCAGAGTCTCTGCAGGCTGGCCCTGCAGGGGTGATTGTGACGATGGGGGAAGGAAGCTAAAGCAGCAGTGGAGAACCCTGAGATTAAGAGATGCCTGCAATGTGCAACACCTGCTGAGGAAGCTGCAGGAATTGAATAGAGACAGGCCAGGAGAGAGGCCATATTGGCAGCAACCAGCAAAGCTGTGTTGGTGGAGCAACGTAAGCCCTTTGGAGAGAACACCATGATGCGTGTGTCCCAGACACTGGACATGGACAGGACTTGTTTGCCTAGCTGGATTTCAGTTCCTTCCCTTCTTTCTATGCCCTTATATCTCCCTTGAGGAATGGGAAGGTTTACTTTATGCTTTTGTAGATTGGACATATGTAACTTGCTTTTGATCTTATCAGGGGCTCATGGTGGGAGTTTGCTTCAAGTCTTAGAGGAGACTTTGAACTTGGACTTTTGAGAAATGCTGGAATTAAGACGACAGGGACCCTTGGAAAAGGACTAAAGGTATTTTACATTGTGAGATGGGCATGAGCTTTGGGGGGCCAGGGGAAGAATGTTAGGGTTTAGATATGAAGTATCCCCCCAAAACTCATATGTGAGACAATGCAAAAACATTCAGAGGTGAAGTGATTAGATTATAGAAGGTTTAACCTCATTGGTGGGTTAATCCACTGATATGGATTAATTGGGCAATGACTATAGGCAGGTAGGGTGTGACTAGAGGAAGCAGGTCACTGGGGGCATGCCTGTGGGGTTTATATTTTGTCCCTGGTAAGCAGATCTCTCTCTCTCTCTCTCTCTCTCTCTCTCTCTCTCTGCTCTCTGGCTGTCATGTTCTGAGCTGCTTTCCTTCACCATATCCCTCTGCTTTCCTTCACCATATCATCTCAGGCCTAAAGCTATGAAGTCAGTCAACCATGGGCCGAAACTATGAGCCAAAATAAACATTCCCTCTTCTAAATTGTTTTTAGAGTCAGTACTTTTGGTCACAGCAACACTAAAATGATTAAAACATCATTATTCCCTAAACAATACAGTATAGCAATTTTATTAGGCATTATAATTAATCTAGAGATGATTTAAGGTATGCAAGGAGGATGTGCATAGGTTATATGTAAATAGAATGTTGCTTTATATAAGGGGCTTGAGCATCCATGGTTTGGTATCTGTGGGGGTCCTGGAACTCAATGTCTCTTGGAGGCCAAGGGATGACTGTATTGACTGATTCAAAAGTTCATGGGGGCTCTGGAGGCTGAGGCAGGGGGATTGAGAGTTCAAAGCCAGCCTTAGTGATTTAGCAAGGCCTTAAGCAACTCAGTGAGACCCTATCTCTAAATAAAATATTTTTAGTGACTCAGTGGTAAAGTGCCCCTTGGTTCAATCCCTGGTACCAAAAGAAAAAAAAAGTTCATGGGGAAAGATACCTGTCTGATTAGCAACGTCTCCCATGGTTACGCGGTAGGGGGAGTGATGCTACACAAACTACGTATTTGTTACTCCTAATGGATTCCTCTAGGGTCCTCCAGCTCTGACACCGTGGCTTCTGTTATGCCTCATCTGTACAATAAGGTAATAATCAATATTTCCCTGTTCGTGAACTTGGTGGTTAGACCAGGATTCTCAAGACTCCCTCTGTATTCCTGTAGCATTCTGTCTGTGCCACTGTTTAGGCTGGGGATATTTTGAGGGCTGGCATCAGACTTAGCTCTGAGTCCCTGGCAGCCAGCACAGACCTTGGAGCAGAGCAGGCTCCAGTGAATATTTCATGAATGGATGGGTAGATAGTGGACGTGTGGGCAAGGGAGTGAATGAATGCGTTTCAACCTTGCAAGGTGTTAGTGAAGATTGACTCTGCATTGTTAAAGGTCGTGGGAATGGGGAGGGAAGTGGAATGTGAAAGATAAGATGTCCAGAGCATTCGGGGTGGTGAGCAGGAGGGACAAGGACACGAAGCTAGGATGTGGAGGGAGTGTGCTTGGGCCTGCACCCTATCTGGGAGATAGGCTGCCTGGGCTTCAGGAGGGGGCCAGCCAGTGGGTGAGGCTGCTTCCATCAGAAGACACTGGGGTCAGGGAGTAGGCGCTGGTGGTTTGGATTTTGGTTAGCGAGATACGACTGCCCTTGCTGTTTTCTATACGACGTAGGTAATGTATCTTCCTGGTAACAACATTGACTCAGGACAACACAAGCACAGAGAAATGAAATCACTCCAAATCCGCAGCAGTGAGGTAAGCACTGGTAAGATCTAGAGGAGTCTCTTCCCGACATCCCCCTAAGTTCTACGCACAAGCATATACACTAAATACAAAACACAAAGCCACAAAATGACACTCCCTCCACATGCTGTGCTGTAACCTAATTTTGCCACTCAACAGTGTGTTAAAATATGTTCATCTGTATCATCCTTTCACAGGTGAAGAAATTTTAGCTCAGAGATGTGAGGCCGTTTGCCCACATCTGCCTTCTGAGCTCCCTCTCCCGCCCTCTCCCTCCTTCCTCCCTCCCTAACTTCCTTTCTTTCTTCTTAAAGAATTGGAATCACAAAAACAAAGAATTGTAAGTCTCGCCATAGAATAGAGTATGTAAACAGATGAGTTTTGACTCCAAGTCTCAAGAGGAGTGGAATGCGCCATGTCGTGCTGTGGTGCCGAGGCACGCAGGCCTGTGTGTCTTCGCTTCCTCTGAAGCCCAAAGCCTGAACTGAAAGGGCAACAGCGCATCCCCCTGACTCGGGAGTGGGAAGATGTGAAGAATGCAGAGGAAGGACATGTGCTTCGCATGTTCTTTGTGCCACCATCATGGCCAGGGAAAGGACACATGTGCTTGGCCCTCTGTCCCAGGATGAACAAGAGACACGGTGCAGAGTCCTTCCTCCCACCAACCCACACTCCTAAGAAGTAGGCGTTGGCTGCTTTGTACCATGTGGTTGTGGGGTTGCTTGTTCTGTGGCTGATACACCAGGGACGCATTGTGGGTTTTTTTTTTTTTTTTTTTTTTTTGGTACCGGGGATTGAACTCAGGGGCACTCGACCACTGGGCCACATCCCCAGCCCTTTTTTTTGTATTTTATTAGAGACAGGGTCTCACTGAGTTGCTAAGTGCCTCGCCATTGCTGAGGCTGGATTTGAACTCGCGATCCTCCTGCCTCAGCCTCCCAAGTGTGCCACTGCACCCAGCCAGGGACGCATTGTTAAGTGAGTCTGAAAAACAGGGATAGTGGTAATGCCCTGCCTGAGAGGGCTCTCGCATGGGTCCAGAGGACTGCTAGCTGCACAGCTGGAGGTGAGCATACCATTACCATTAGCCATTATTAATGCATAACCTTCAGTGATGTGATGTTTTCCAATGACACGGCCTACTGATGGGCCTGAAATCAACACAGTGCGTCACTGCCAGCATTTTCTTCTGATAGGATAGGAAAGAAGAGAAAGTTATCATAATGCTTCACCATCAGGAAGGGTAAATATTGCTTTGTGGGACTGTATGTTTCTGAATGTGTATATAAACCAGATTTTCTATGAGCCTCAACTGAGTGTACACAATCGTTTGCTTCCCTGGCTCTTGGCCAGGGCCAGGAGCAGGAGTGGAGGTGGGGCACAGGCAGGGGACACTGAGGGCAAATGTGTATGTTCATTTTTTAACAAGTAGTTATTGAGCTCCTCTCAAGTGGGAAGCATCATGGATGGTACCCAGTAAGCACTTAATAAATAGCAGTCATTATTAACAGCATTGGTATGGTGTGTCCGCCAGTGGTTTTCTAGTTTTCACTTTGTGTATTCATTCGTTTGCTTATTCAACACACATTTATTGAGTGCATAGTGACAGGGACACAAAGGTAACCCAGGTATGGCTGCTTTCTCTATCCAGAGGCTGGGCTTTGTGTTGACCAACTTATATGTATCCTAGTGAGGTGTTAAGAGCTCAAAATCTGGAACTAGACAGTCTGAGTCTGAATCCCAACTCTTCTACTTACCAGCTGTGTGACCTTGGGCCAGTTACTTACCCTGTGTGTGCCTTCTTTTATAAAATGGGGACATTAGTAATACGAGGTTGCAGGGCATGCAGGGAGGCAGAGCCCTCAAAATGCTGTCTGGCCCACAGCAAGAACCTAGCAAGAGCCTGTTGGATGTGATTAATACTCTCCAAGTTCAGGTGTGTGACCTGGAAGAGACCCAGGAGACTCTTGTAGCCCACAGTGGCAACACACTTCACACCCAGAGCTAGTGGCCTGCAGTATGGTGTTGAGGACTCTGATATAAAGTCTGGGCCCAGTAAAGAAAACCTTGGGTAGCTGGGGATGGTGTCATGGTCATGGGAAGGAGGTCATCTACTCAGCATCCCTGCTGTAACCTGAACTGGTTTTATAGATGGGGAACTAAGCCCCAGAGAAGGGAAGGGACAGGACTGGGCCAGAGCTGGCATTGGCTGGGCTTCTGATTTGGTCCAGGGATCCTGCTCATTTTCCTTCTGCCCTGGGGGTAGAGGGCGCCAGAGGAGCCAAACAGCATTTTTGAGGGAGCCGAGGGAGCATCTTCCCTTGGCACTGGTGCCTCTGGGTTCCGCAGGCTGCACCAGGCTTAATTGGGCTTGGAAACAGTTGAGGCAAAGTCTGGCCCTGTGGAGAGCAGCCGCTTGAATGGCACTTTTTGGAATGATGAATGTGCTTGTTTGGATTTGAATGAGACAGAATCAGCAGATACAGTACCGCACTGGAAACTGAAGGGGTGGAAAACTCTCCTTTTCTTTTTTCCCCTTGAAAAAGCATGATTTTTTTTTATATTGCAATTAAACAGCCCTTTGGGCTGATTCTGCTTCTCTACTGCTGACATTGAAAAATGCCAAACAAAGATAGTAGTTCTGCTCTCCTTGGGATGTGCGTCCGGGGTGGGGAGGCGGCATGGCTGTCTCTCAGGAAATGGGGTAAAAGACTGCACAGCTCTGGGGTTGAAGGCTGCCACCTTGGGATGGTCTTCCCAGACCGTGCAGACATGGCCCACAGGCATCTGGGGAACCCATCCCATCCCACAGGTTACCCAATCCACAAGTTGCCCAAAAATGTAGGAAGGACCCTATTTACTACCCAAGGTCTATGTATCTTTGTTTCCCACCTGGGGACCTAAGGTTTTGAGGTCTGGACACGGGGGGAGTCATGGGGAGTCATTCCAGTCCAGGGGGAACATTTGACATTAGAGGCTTGCCCCACATCTAAATCCCCCATCTGCAGGGGCATCTCAAGATAGCTGAGATGCAGGGCCGCACCTCCCACTTTGGAAATGGAGGCAGAACACAGGCTCTTCTCTCCCTGAAAGCAGGAACCCAGGAACTATGCCAGGCCCCCGATTCCTGAAAGACAGACAAAAATCCACCAGAGGTGGTGGCAGGAAAGCCAACCGTGGCGGTTGAAAGGGGCCTCTGAAAGTAGCCAGCCCTGGGGAATCTTGGCCCTGACATTTACTGGCTGTGAATCTTGGGCGACTCTCCTTTCTCTGCTTCATTTCCCCACCTACAAAGTGAGTTAATACAGGAAATCATTGAACTCGTGCCTGGACCACAGGTGCTTGGTGAAGCTTAGCTGCTGCTGATATTTGTGATGGTGACAAGGCAGAGTCCTGTGGGTGGAGGCAAGTCTTTGAGAGGACTCTAGGCTAGGGTGCTGGGTGCCAAGCAGGGACACCTTAAGCAGACTGATGCTAAGGCACAGTGTGGCCTGGTCACCCTTGGCTCAAATGACATCCTCTCCAGCAGTCCCTTTTCTGCTTACGTCGGTCAGGCCTGTTTTTGTTGCTCTTTGCCAAGGACCTGACGCAGGCATGCCGTGATTAATCCACAGAATGGTTTAGAGAAAGCCTCAGAATCAATCTGCGCCATCAGGGCTGCTGTGAATTAAGAATGCAATCTCCGTCCTCTGTCTGATCCTCCACATGGCCCCAGGGAGGGACAGCTCGCCCTCTGCTTCCCCCTTGCTCCATAAGTACTTGTAGATTCACAAATGAGTCTAGAGACAGGAGGGCGCTTGTAAGGTACGGAGATCTCACCACGCGGGGTCATATTTCACACAGCACAGTGGAATGCTTAGCAGACCTCAGCTCATATCCAGCCCCATCTCTTTTCTCTGGAAACATTACATCCTACCCTCCAGTCTCCATGTCTTTATTGGTAGAATGGAAGAATAATATCTAGAGAATTCCATAACCGAATACTGTAATGTAGCCTGGTGCGGCGGAGCAAGCCTGTAATCCCAGTGGCACTGGAGGCTGAGGCAGGAGGATCACAAGTTCAAAGCCAGCCTCAGCAACTTAGCAAGGCCTTAAGCAACTCAGCAAGACTGTGTCGAAATGAAAAATAAAAGGGCTGGGGATGTGGCTCAGTGTTTAAGCGCCCCTGGTTTCAATCTCTAGTTTTCAATCTCCCCAAAGAGAATACTGTAATGTGCCACACTGGCAGTGTTGGTTGGCAGGACAAAGACTAATCTCGTGAAAGAAGTGTCTGGTTTTTTTCATAAGACAGGACAGGAAGAGGGCTCTCGGATTTGGGGGCAGAGTGTGGGCATGGGAGCAGGCGAGACCTGCACTGGACAATGGGCTCACTTGAGTCCCTCCAGGATAGGAGTGTGGCCTCTGTGTGGGCCTTGGCTGCAGGTGTGCCCGGGCCACTCAATGGTCAGTTCCAAGACTGAAGTTTTCCTCGGGGATTGGCACTTTTCTGGCTATTATTCATACCACTCCGCTGGGCTTCTTGAAGGATAGATAGGCATCCACTAGTTAAACAAATCCTAGTGGTTCAGAGAAATGGTTCTGGATAGTCAGACTGTCCAGGTTAGAATTCCAGCGACATTACCAATTTGCTGTGTGACCTTCAGCTGGTTAATCCATTTCTCTGAGCCATAATTTCCCAATCTGTCTTCACAAGGCTTTTGAGAGGATTAAGCATTTAATACCAAGCCTTAATAATGGTACTAATTAGTATTATGTTGCTCAGTTTACTTTATCAATTCCTTCCTAGCATGGTCCCTTTACTTCCTCCCCCAGATCTCCACGAACAACAGTGGAACGGAACCTCCATTAGAGCAGGAGTGCAGCTAACAACAGGCCTTGGCCTGGTCTGCGCTCAGGGACGAGGCCTCCTTGGGGTTCACCATTGTCCAGAGCAAACCACAGCCCAGCTCTTGGGGCCAAAGCAGCCTGGTGCACAGACAGTGAGAGCTCCCCCAGGGGGAGCTATAGTTATTGTTATTTTGGGCACAGACTCTCATTCAGAAAGTGGATGAGTTTAATTACAGGAAAATTTTGAATAACGCTCCCCTTTCATTCCTGTAACTGACTTCCAGACACCTGCTCCATTCAGGAAAAAAAAAAAAAAAAAATTGGTTTAAATTGAAAGTGCTTCTTCTGCAGTCCTTAATCACCACCTCATTGAAGTTCATGGTACAGAAATTCTCCTGTGAAGAAGGGCATCAGAGGGGAAGTGTGGGGAGGGAGGCAGAGCCCTGGTGCCCAGGGGCCGCTCTGGCTGGGGATCGGCCAGACCCCAGGGTAGGAGCTGTGAAACTTGGCCGCAGCCTTGACCAGATGTGTCATATCCCTCAAAGTGACATCTATGGAAAGTTTAAAGTCACATGGAAATGCTTATGTTGAAATGTTGAGGGAAAAAATAGGATATAAAATTATATAGCCAAGTAATCCCAACTGCCTAAAAATGGGCAAAATTTCTCACACAGAAAAGACTGGAACTGCATTTCTGTTCAAGATGAAGTAGTAGCAGGGACCAGATTGACCCTCCTACCTGAAACAACTTAAACTCCAGAAAAAACATACAAGGCATTGAATGACAGGCAGCACAGGACGGTGACCACAAGAGATGAACAGGAGAGGGCCTTTGATTGCCCAGAGGCCTACCCGGACAAATCCTCCAGGCTGCAGGGTGGGGAGGGAAGCCCAAGAGAAAGGAAGTCCAGGGAGCCCAGGTGCTTGAATTAGGAAGGCAGAGTGCCCAGGAAGAGGGAATTGCCCCGGAGAAAGTGTGGTGATGTGCAGGGGACAACCCCCCCCCCCCACCGCCGACCTTCAACAGAGAACTTGTTATAGGGGACCGACCAGGCAAGGCACCGAAAATAGTAGGAAACAGTTTTATTTGGCTGTAGCCAGGTTCAGAGGGTACAGCTCTCGCTGTAATCAATTAATCCCCTAAACCCTGAGTTCAATTAGTTTCAGAATTTTGTACCCAGCATGTAAGGGGAGAGGCTCAGAAGTTCACATAGAAGCAGTTTTTTTTTTTTTTTTTTTTTTTTTTCTTTCACTGTTCTGGGCAAGTTAACCCTTCAAGGACAGTACCTGAGAAGGGGAGAGCTTCTTCTCCCCTTTTTTTCCTCCCCCTGCCAGCTGTTACCATGGAGCCCAACTGGTAACTTCTCTTATCTTAGAAATGTAGACACCTCTGTGAAGCTCCAGCTCAAGGCCAGAGGCCCTGTTAAAGAATTTGTCTTTTTATTATCACACTTTGCATTTGCAAACACACTTCTACGAAATACTATACTGGATACATGTTTGTGAAAAACAATTAAAGGGGCATCCAGCACCTGGAGTGCTGATTTCTTCCAGGTCAGTAGCCAAGCAAAACAGGGCAACATGAAAATAGGAAGTTTATCTACATTGAACTCTTTTGTAGAGACTCTTTTGCTGACAGTCCTAAAATCAGCCATGGTGAAGATTTTTGGAGAAGCTTAGTTAAGATTTTCTTTGGAGGAGGGGTGCCACTACAAACTGATGGGCAAGTCTGGGGAAGAGCTGCCCAAAAGGAGCAGGAGGGGTGATGGCTGGAGCACACACAAGTTAGAGGATCTTTTGCATTTTGATGGAAGTGAAAAAAATGCTCTTTCAAAATATTGCTGCAGGGCTGGAGATGTAGCTCAGTGAAAGAGCACTTGCCTAGCATGAGTGAGGCCCTGGGTTCATCTCCAGTACACACACAAAAAAAAAAAAAAAAAAAAAAAAAGACAAAATATTGCTGTAAATTCTTAGCAATTATCTAACAATTATATTATAAAATATATAAAGGATAATGCATTCTTTAGACCTAGGGGAGCCTATCCCAGGAACATAAGGTTGGTTTCATATTTAAAATCCCATCAATGAAATTCACCATAGTTATAGACTAAAAAAGAAAAGAAAAAAGCATACATCATCTTACTGTGTTTTTTTAAACATGAAATCTAGTTTCCATTCACGATAAAAGTTGTTCCCAGCAAACTAAGGATAGAAGAGAATTTTCTCAGCTTGATAAAAGGCATGTATAAAAATCCTTCAGTTTACATTACACTTGATGGTGGAAGATTAAATGCTTTCCTTCTATGATCAAGAACAAGGCAAGGAAGTCCTCTTTATCACTACTATTCAACAGTATGCTGAAGACTCTGGCTGGTGCAATAAAGCAAGAAAAAGAAATTCAAGGCTTACAGATCAGAAAGAAAGAAGTAAAATTTCTTTATTGACAGATGACATGATCATTTATGTAGGAAAATCTTACAGTTCCTACAGAAGAACAGCTAGTTATAATGAGGGAGTTTAACATGGATCCAAATCAATATGCAAGAATCAATTTCTATGTACTAGAAATACAGAAATTATATATCTATATACTAGAAAAAAATTAGAAATTAATAATACATATAGTAGTATAAAATATGAAATACTTAAGGATAAGTTTTTTCAAAAGATATTCAAGACCCAAACCATTGCTAAGAGAAATTAAGACCTAAATAATAGGAGAAATATTCTCAAGTTGATTTGTAGATTCAATGTAATCCTAATCACACAAAATAGGCTTTTTGTATGTGTGTGGAAATTGACAAATCAATTCCCAAATTTATATGCAAATGTGAAAGATCTGAAATAGCCAAAACAATTTTGAAAATGAACAAAGTTTAGGACATACACTACCTGGTTTTAAGACTTATTGTAAGGTCAAAGAAACAATGCAATGTGGCATTGGTATAAAAATAGGTAAATAAATAAATAAATGAAGCAGACTAGAGGGTCCAGTAAGAGATCAATTGTTACTAGGTCAATGGATTTTTTTTTTTTTTTTTTTTTTTTTTTTTTTTAGGGCTGAGGACTGAACTCAGGGCCTTGCATGTGCTAGGCAAGAGGTCGACTTTTGATGAAAATGAAAGATGCTCTTTTCTGTAAATGGTCCCGGACAATTATCTGACCAAAAAATGAACCTTGAGCCTTATCTCACACCACATACAAAAATTAACTTGTAGCCGGGCGCGGTGGCGCACGCATGTAATCCCAGCACTTGGGAGGCTGAGGCAGGAGGATTGTGAGTTCAAAGCCAGCCTCAGCAATGGCGAGGCACTTAGCAACTCAGTGAGACCCTGTCTCTAATAAAATACAAAAAAGGGCTGGGGATGTGGCCCAGTGGTCGAGTGCCCCTGAGTTCAATCCTCGGTACCAAAAAAAAAAAAAAAAAAAAAAAAAAAAAAAAAACTTGAAAAGGATCATATTCCTATATTCCTAAGAGAAAGAGCTAAAACTAAAACTTTTAGAAGAAAATATTGGCAAAAACCTTAATGATTTTGGGTTTGGCAAAGATTTCTTAAGGTAGAATACAAAAACTACAAATTATAAAAGGAAAATCAATAAATTAGACTTTATCAAAATCATAAAGGTTTGTTCTTCAAAAGAATCTGTTAGAAAAATGAAAAAGCAAGCCACAGACTAAAATAAAATCTTTGCAAAACATATACTGATATAGTGATGATTGGTGAATATACTAAAATCACTGAATTATATAGATTTTAAAAGGGTGAAATTTAAGGTATTTGAATCGTATCTCAATAAAGCCTTAAACAAAAACCACACCTATCCAACAAAGGCCTTGTATCTACATTATATAAAGCATTCTCGCAGCTCCATAAGATGATAATTTCAATTTTAAAAATTAAGCAAAAGGTGTGAACAGACACTCCACCCAAGAAGGTACAGGAGTGACAAATGAACACACAGGAAGCCGGTCAAGACCACTGCTCGTTAGGGACATGAAAATTCAACACCAGGAGCAGACACCACCACTCACCACTGAGGTAGTTCCAATCGGTGCTCCATTATGTCCTCTCCATGCGGTGCTGTCAGTGTGGCTCACCTGCTCCCAGGATTTGAAGGAGGCTGTTGGATTCTCCTCACCTGCGGCTTCCATCCTGGCACCCCAGACACCCACCCACCACTTTCAGGAGCTCACTTCACCCTGTTTGGGCAGGGACAGTGTCTGGGGCCCAGGCAGGACTCTGGTGACCACACCAGTGCTGTGGTCCAGGGATGAGGTGAAAGAGGAGGCTGGTTTCTGCAGGTGAGCTCAGGGAGTTCCAGAGTCCCTTCTGGCTGTTATGAAGAACATACCTGAGATTGGATCATTTCTAAACCACACGGTTAGTCGCTCATAATTCTGGAGGCAGGAAATCCAAGATCAAGGCACAGCAGGTGCGATGGGGGCCTGTTCCTCATGGACACGCTTTCTTGCTGTGTCCTCATGTGGCAGAAGGACCCAGAGAGCTCCTCCAAGCCTCTCATAAGGACACTACCCCTCAGTGAGGGTAGGATGACTTAATTACTCCCCAGACATTGCTCCTCTCAAGACTCACATCAGGAATGAGGTTCCAACATGTGAATTGGGGGGAGAAACCACCAGCATTTTGACCTTAGCAGGGGCCAAAGG
Source organism: Tamias sibiricus (assembly GCA_025594165.1). Taxonomy (NCBI): domain Eukaryota; kingdom Metazoa; phylum Chordata; class Mammalia; order Rodentia; family Sciuridae; genus Tamias; species Tamias sibiricus. Next base: position 46,751,915 of record CM046658.1, read on the forward strand.
AGGATGGTAAGGAGCAAACAGGAAGCAGTCAGAAGGGCCTGGACAGGGACAGGTACTGAGGAAGAGTGAGGCAGCAGATTTGCAAGGAACTTAGTAAGCGCTATCAAGGGACTTGAGGAGCAATTGACCCTGAGAGGTGGGGGACAAAGAGAAGAGTAACCCCACCAGGGGTTGGGGTCACAGCACTTGCTAGGGCAGGGAGCACAGGGAGCACAGGGAGTGGGTGCATCGAGGGACACCAACTGGCACTTCATAATGTGCACTTTGGTGGCCCTGGGCACCCTGTCTCTGTCCAGTGGGCCTCAACTGGGTTGAGGTCAGAGGGCCCCAGGCCGGAGCAGGCAGCCCAGAGGTCCATGGAAGGGAGCTTCTAATAGCCTCGAAAGTAAAGACACTGCTGGGGGGAGGGGAGAAAAGCAGACAGAGGCCGGGTTGAGACCTGGGGCACCTACGTTAGCGGGGGACCAGGCTCTCAAAAAGGAAAATGAAATGGAGTAGCCCGTTTCCCTGCCAGCTCCTTGCTGGCTGTGACTTGAGACGACATAAGGAGGAGAAGGGGAGGACTCTGGCCCTGGAACTGGAGGAGACAGGTCTCACAGACGTGCCAGACAAAAGGGCCCACTCCGAGTGGCCAACCAACCTGGTTTCCTAATGTCCCAATCTGATTTTTTATTTTTTAAAAGAAGCGGGGCCAAATTCATATTCACACCCCACGACCCTTCTGTCTTCTTTTAAACCCCCTCATGTGTCCGGCAGTTTCTGAGCTTCCCTCCCCGGGCATCGGCTGGTGCTGAGATACACAGGGTAATGAGTCAGACACAGTGTCTGTCCTTACCAGGTTCACTGGCTGGTGGCAGCCCCATTACAGAGGATTAGTAGAGGAAAGGGACCAAGGGGTGGGAGGAAGGAAGGGAGGGGGAAGTGCTGGGAGTGATATTGGCTAAATTATATTGTCATATTGCGTGCATGTATGAATATGTAACAAATCCCATTAATATGTACAACTATAATGCACCAATAAAAAATGAGGAAAAATATTTTTTTGTTATTTTAAAAGAAGAGGAGACTAGCAATGAATCTAGCAAAGCACACTCTGGAATTGTCACCTCCAAGTCCTTTTCTCCTCTGTTCCCAGGGTTTCGTCCTCCTTGCCGACCACCATGCTGCCTGCTCAGCCCTCTGGCTCTCTGATCCTCAGACATACGATAACCCAAATGCCCTTGGGCACACAAACCACACACTTGCAGAGTGGAAGCTGGTGTCTTTGTACCTCCTCAGAGCCTCTGCCTCGACCCCATACCCACCTCCCTTTCTCCCTCTCCCAACAAATCCAATCACTCAGGGAGTCCCATTGATGGTACCTGCTAAATTCTTCTCAGATGTGTCCACTTTTCTCTCTCCTAGGTTCAGGCTCTCATGTCTGACTGTCTCCCTCTTACTCCCTGCCTATCTTCCTTAAATTTCCCTAATATATAGCAGATAGGATATTTTTAGTTGCAGGTGACTCAACCTAACCCAAATTGGCTTAAGAAAAAAATAGAATTTATTGGCTCACATAACTAAAAAGTTCAGAGGCTCGCTTCAGCCATGGCTAGACCAGGAGATCAAGCAATAGTGAAAGGACCTAGCCTCTCTGCTTTATTTATTTATTTTTCTGTCTTCCTAACTCTTCGGCACACTATCTCCATGGATTGGCTCAGTTTTCCCACATCAAGGCCGGATCTAATCAGAATCCAGAAGCTGAGTTCCATTGACTGGGACTGGCTTGCGTGCCCATTCCTCAACTCATCACTGGGCACATTTGCTCATCCCCAAGGCTGGGTACCACCTAAGCCACGGGCACTGAGATCCAGGGAAAGATGGTTCTCCAGGAAACCCATGCCTCTGTCAGGGTGGGCAGGTGACCACAAAACTGGTGCCAGGAGAAACAGCCCAGCCTGCCTGAGACCGGGAAGCACTGGACTAGTGGAGAATGAGCCCTGCTGAGCAAAAGCAGCATTGACTGCCGTCATTTACACCACGCTTTCTATTTCTGCCCAGTTATCATGCCACACAATCGCCATCACACGCGTCTTTAAGTAGGTGTGGGATTAAGTTTGTTGTTTGAAGTATCTAATGACAGCCCTGAACTCTGCTCCTGTGACGAGTATCTGCAGCATGCCCTCCTGAGCAAGGCTGGCTGCTCACTCCCTAAGAGACCTCCTTCCAGGTTCCTGTGCCCTTTACCCACCCAGGGCAGGTCTGAGCTAACCTTGAACTCATTTCAGGATGGACCTTACCCACGACCTTGGCCTTGGATCAGAGCCAGCCCTACCCTAGCTCTAGAGAGGCCAAGGCCTGTGAGGGTATCATGGGAGAAGCTTCATACCTCTTCTGCCATGAAATCCCTGAGAGAGGGGCTGGTGGTGGTGGTGGGGGATTGGCTCAGTGGGTACCTGTAAGAGCCCTAATTAAGGAGATAGCTAAGATTGCGGTTAGCTGAGAGCCATAAAAGATGTCCAAGTTTCACTGGATATTCATACATTCATCTAAGAATCTTTTTATGCCCGTGAACACTGTGTGACACACTTGTAAGCTCGAGCTGTAAGCACTTGTCCTTGTTAAAGAAAAATGTATTTAACCAGGTGAGGGTTAGTGGCTGAGTGGTTGGAGTTAGAGGAGAGTTGGAGTTGTGGTTGGAGTTCGAGAGGTTGTTGGAGCCGGAGAGAGAAGTTAGAAGAGAGAAGAATAAAAGAACTTTTTCATTTCCATCCTGCCTCCAAATTTTCTCCTGCGGTGTTGTAGCTGCAAGCGGTGGCAGCAGGCAGCTACAGGTACCACCCTGGTGAATGCTCACTGGGGCTCTCTAGGAACACCTTCAAATCAGTATTTCCCCAGTCCCTACCCAAGGTTGTCTGTCTCACTTCCTGAAAAATGGACTGGCCAATTCCCTGGGGAAAAGTTTCTCCTGCTGGGACATTCCTTTGAGTGTATGAAGGACACAGTTTCTGGGGGATGCCAGTGACAGAGTCCAAAGAAGTCATCTGTCCTGGAGCACCCCCTGCTGGCCGTAGCCAAAACGGCGTCCCCAGAGTTCAAGCCTGGGCTGTGTATGGAGGCCCAGAGGGCTATGGGATTTTTCTGCTCTTCAGGGCTGGGGACGTCCTGACCCACCGAGCAGTACTTCTGGGTATGGGCAGGTGGCAGTGCAGGGGAGAGGTTAGGCTTCTGTCCACAGAAACGTGTAAATGACGTCCCATCTCTTCCCTCTCTTCTGCAGCATGGAGAGTATGGGCCGGCTCAAGCCTTGGCCCCCTACATTGACTCACTACAAAATGACTGGGGCTCTCTAGACACATCCCTTCACCTTTCCAAGACACTGCTCACCTGTGACATGGGATTGAGCCATTTTCCAACTTCACAGAGCTGTCTGAGTGGGTTGTCATGGCTGTACCTCCTTTTACAAGGTGCTTCTGTGTATCTCTCCAGACTGCTCAGGCCAGTGCCCTGGGGCAGGCGTCCACCTCAAGGGGGGGGGGGCGGGGTGTGGCTCAATGGTTGAGCATGTGCTTAGCGTGTGCAAAGCCTTGGAATCCTGTGGGCTAATTGTCCTATGGCCCAGAGAGAAGGTGCACTGTGGCGCCAGCTTGGAAGTGGACAGGTGTTGTAGCAAGCTCTTCTCCTTGCTCAGCCTGGCAGCTGCAGGAAGAGGTGTGTGTGTGCACGTGCACAAATGACATTGCTCCCCAGGGATCCCCCCACCGCCCCTCCATTGCCTCAGGAGAGCCCAAAGTCAAAGAGACTCATGAGCCTTCAAGACCCAGGAGGGCGCTAACCATCATTATTCTCCAGGAACAGTGAATTGCTATGTCCCTGCCCCAATGCCAGGCTGCCTTGTGTCTGTCCTGGTCTGTGGTGTCACCCTGACCTCACACTGGTCTACTTCTCCTTACCCCAGTCCCAGGGTAGCCGGAGTGTCACCTCTTACAGGAAGCCTGCAGTCAGGGATGCCCTTTGTCTCCCTCATCAGGATTGTCTGCAGCTGGCTCTGCCACGCCCACCAGCATGTGAGCCCCTCCAAGGAAGCGCCTGGCCAGGGCTTGGCACCCAGGAGGGCTCAGTGGGGCTGGGGTGCAGGAGGCAGGCCGTCCTCGGGCACTGAGCCAGGACAGTGTCTGCTGCACAGCCTGCCGCCATGTCATCTGCAGGAGCTGTGACCTGGTGGAGCTGTCTCTGGATTCACACAGAAGTGTGAGCACCAGCAGGCACTAGGCCTCCCCAGAAGACCTCACAGGGGCCCTTCCCATGTGACCAACAAGGCAGGGACTGGTATCTAACCACAGCAGAGTGACCCTTCTTTTTTCTCCAGTGATTTTCTATTGACTATATTGAGATAAAATCCATAGACAATAAAACTCAACAATTTAACACAGTTTGAGGAGACTTGACAAAGTGTCACAGTTCTACCAGGACCCTGTGCAGTCGATCCTGTCCCTTTTCCCTGGCCCTGGCCCTGGCCACCAGTCTCTCTACAACTGTAGTTTTGACTTTTTCAGAATATTGTAGAAATGGAATCATAATGTCTACCTTCCTCCCCGTAGCGAATGCTTTGAGATACATGGGTGCTGCACGTGTGGCTAGTCCCTCCTTTATATTGCTGGGCAGTGCTCACAGAAAGGACATGCCAGTTTATCCCTGCCCTAGTGTGGCCAGCCCTTCCTTTTTGAGAACAAAGGTCCTAAAAAACTGTGTGCATAATGCGATTCCAGGAGAGAAGGGTGTCCAAGGGGGCACTTGGGACAGTCCTCTCCTGAGGGCTTCTCCCACTGGGTCCTTATTTCTGTTTGCCAGCAGGACTGTGGAGATAATACCCACCCTCACCCCTACCCCCACTTACTCCCACCCCCATCACCCCAGCTACATTTCCAGATCTGATCAGGAGCCTTCCCCACCCAAAATCTTTTAGTTAGCATATTCCTTTAATTTTCCCCTGCCGGATGTTTTTTCCTCAATAGGCAGGTGTCAAGGGTTTTTAAAAAGCCCCATCCACTCTCCTGAGTTATGCAACCCCTGCTGAGCAGGGCAGAGAAAGCCAGGTGTCTGCTGCGCCTGACGCCTGAGGGCTGCTGCTTGTCTGATAGGAGGCAGCAAAGAGGGTCTCACCTTTGCTGTGCCCTCAACAGCAGCCTTTGCCTCTCGGGTGGTGTTTATCAGTTTTGTGTGACCATGACCAAAATACCCGACAAAAACAACGTAGAGAAGCAATAGTTAAATTTGGGCTCATGATTTCAGAAGTTCAGTCCATGGTTGGCCAAATCCATTGCTCTGGGCTGGAGGTTAGGTGGAGCATCTTGGCAGAAGGGTGTGGTAGAGGAAAGCAGCCAGCTCAGGGCAGCCAGGAAGCAGGGGGGGGGGGGGGGGTCAGGAGAGAGAAAGCTGGGAGCCAGATAGATCCCCAAGGGCATTCTCAGTAGTCCTTTCAAATTATTAATCCATCAAAAGAATCAATCCACTGATTAGGTTATAGCCAGTCATTTCACCTCTGAACATTAAAACACATATCCAAACCATATCACTGGCCTTGGTTCCCAGACCCGAGTGAAAGGTACACTTAACAGTTCTAAAAGAGTTGAAGGCAAGCCAGGTGTGGTTGTGCACTCGTAGAATCCCAGCAACTTGGGAGGTTGAGGTAGGAAGACTGCAACTTTGAGGCCAGCCTCAGCAATTTAGCAAGGCCTAAGCAACTTAGTGAGATCCTGTCTCAAAGTAAAACATAAAAAAAAAAAAAAAAAAAAAAAAAAAATGCTGGGGATGTGGCTTAGCACCCCCTGGGTTCAATCCTCAGTACAAAAAAAAAAAAAAAAAAAAAAAAGTGTTATGGGCAAAGCTACTATCCTGGAGACCTGAGCTGAGTTCAAATCCCAGCTCTGGACTAACAGAGGGGCCCCAGCCAGGTTGTTCAGTTGTTGAGCCTTCTGACTCAGTTTTCTCATCTGTAAAGTGTGGGGTTGCCCGGATGTCTTATAAGGGACAAGCTCCCTGCTTGGTCAGGGGTCATGGGCACTGTCCTTTACTCCTCATTTGTCATCATTATTAAAATGGTCACACACTGATGGAGTGTCCGCATGCTTGTATCCTTCTAGGATTAGGGAACCAATGCACTTGAAGGCACATTTTAAAAATTACTGCTTTATTAACAAGAAAGTTCCTTCTAATGAGTCTTCTAGTCTGCATCTTAGCTCCCTGCCCTCCTCCCAACCCTGCATGTGTGACCTTGACCAAGACTCAGTTTTCTCTTCTGTAAAAGAGAGACATAATAGCACCAGCCCTCACAGGTTGTCAGAATTATTCAAGATACAGAGGAAAGGTGGAAAGGGTTTCAGGCAGTGCCTTACACAGGGTAGGCCCCCACTGTGACATTTGCTGGGATGAGATAGGGCCTCCTCACACAGCTGCCTCCACCTGGGCTTCCGAGCAAGCTGCAGGCCGCCCGCCATCCACGTCCACCTTGCAACCGTAGTGCAAGGGCACCTCCTCACACAAGCTGGCCTCCTTGTGTCTGTGCTTCCCTGGAATGACTGGTGGGCCTCATGGAGGATGGAAGCAGCCCCCGTAAGATCAAAGGAACTTTGTACTCTCAGTTAAAAACTCAACTAATAAAACCTGCTCTGAATGTTTTGCTCCCTCAAGGGCAAGCGCCCCTTTGTCCTGGGTCAGCACTGTGACTTCCTTTCTTTTTAAATGTATATCTGAGTTTCCTTTCAGATGCATTTTTTATCATACTGTGTTTATTGTTACTCCTTGGCTTTCAAAATATAGATTCAATGTACTTTTCAGACAGTTAAGGTTTGTTTTTGAGTAAGGCCAGTCTCTCCTGGGGATCCTGAAACAATTTCTGGAAAGCTGGTGAGGATGGTCTTAGCTGGACTCCTGAGTAAGAGACCTCCTTAAATGGATGTGTTGGGGACTGAGATGGGGCCAGGCCTGGGCCAGGTGGATGCCTCATGTTTTCCGTGCAAGACTTCAGAACGGCCCACCCGCAGGATCTTTGCTTTTCTTCTCAGGACCCCCAGCTGGTGGGAAGGACAGCACACACAAGGTCCAGCAGGTGCAGGGGATGATTCTTTCCTCCATGCCACCACCTGCAGAGGCTCCGCTCTCACGAGCCCCTCACGGATGTGTCCTCACCCTACAACAGCCCTGCATCTGGGTTGCTCTCTTCATCTTCCAGAAGATGGACGCAAAGCTGGAACACAAGCTGCCCAGTTCCACCTCTGGGAAGGGAGGGTGGAGGCAGGCCAGGACTTGGAAGGACTCTGGACTTCATAATCGTTGGTCACTGAGTGAAGCTGAGTGGGAATGAACGGCAGGAGTCGTCACTGTGTCTCACTATCAGCCACGTGGCTTTCTCCACTGACCCCTTCTACCAAATCTTATAACTTGACCACGTAAATAGATTTCTTACTGTGGAAACTTTTTGGTCTTTTTTTGCATGTGATTTGGTGTCTTGACATGTGAGAATCCATTACCACCATCGAGAGTGAACCTGACTGTCATCCCCCTAAGCTTCCTTGTGCCCCTGTGTGATGGCTTCCTTATGGCCCTCTCTGGTCCCCTCTCCTCCAGGCAATCACAGCTTTCTGTCACTACAGATTAGTGCGCACTTGGTAGAGTTGTACATGTGCTCTTGTCTGGTCTGGCTTCTTTCATGCAGAATGATCGAGGTCCACCTGCGGTGTTGCGCAGGGTGGTTCTGTCCTGCAGGCTTCGTTGTCTGCCAGGTCCTGGAGTTCATCTTTCAGAGCTACATGTTATTGAGTGGAGCTATATTCCTGAGAAGCATGTCAGAGCTGAGAAATCCAGCCTTTCTTGTGTGTGTTTTGTTTTTGTTTATTTGTTTGTATTTTGGTACTGGAGATTGAACTCAGAGACACTCCACCAGTGAGCCACATCCCCAGCCCTATTTTGTATTTTATTTAGAGATAGAGTCTCACTGAGTTGCTTAGCACCTTGTTTTTGCTGAGGCTGGCTTTGAACTCACAATCCTCCTACCTCAGTCTCCCAAGCCGCTGTGATTACAGGCATGTGCTATTGCGCCCAGTTTGTTTTGTTTTGTTTTAAATACTTTATTAGTTGTTGATGGACCTTTATTTACTTATTTGTGGTGCTGAAAATCGAACCCAGTGCCTCACACATGGTAGGCAAGTGCTCTACCACTGAGCCACAACCTAGCCAACTGATCCACAACCCCAGCCTTGTTTCGTTTTTAAAAGATGGGAAAACTAAAGCCCCAGGTCACACGGCTTTTTGGAGATCAAACTAAATTCAGAACACCAGGCTCCTGAAGCCATGCAAACCCTCAGCATGTTCAACACAAGGACCTCAGGAGTTCTTTTTTTTACAAAATTTATTGTGCATTTTAATTAGCTCATGAGTTCATATACAATCTAATTAGGTCCCTCTCTTTTCTGCCTAATAGTCATATTAATGTTTGGAGGAATGAGTTGGAAGGTTTTTTTTCCTTCAAATTTTTAAAGTGCTTCAGTATCTTATTTATTATAGCAAAATCGAGTTCACATCCCTGTTAAAAAACTGTGATTTAACAAAGAGCTTTTATTACAAAAATAAATTTCAGTAATAACTGTTCAACTAGACACTTAGCAATTAAAAATAAAACTGCTCAGTAAAGAGAAATGCAGTTCACAATAAACTAAGTTGTTCTCTCTCCACCACCACCTGCCTGGACTCTGCAATAGTGCTACTGAATTTCAGTTTAGCTGGCAGTAGTCTGGTTAGTACTGCCTTGTTCTCCAGATAATTGGACCATTTCATATTTTTAGCACAGGATCCCTGACAGAGATTGTCCTTTCCATCCTTAATGATCAACTCTACCAAGAATCAGCCACTTGAATGTGTTTCTGCTTAATGTACGCCCAAATTTTGGTCTTGTCACTAAGATGAAAGCTCAGTGTAGGAACTCCATTATATTAGTCAGGTCAGGCTGTCATAACAAAACACCGTAGACTGGGTGGCTTACACAGTGTGGACATAATTCGGAAGGCTGGAAGTTCCAGATCAGGGTACCAGCATGGTGGGGTTCTGGTGAGGGTCCTCTTCCAAGTTGCAAATGGCTGCCTGCTTGCTGTGTTCTCACTGGCAGAGAGAGCAAGCTCTCTGGTGTTACCTCTTACAAGGGCACTAATCCCACCAGGAGGGCCACACCCTCATGACCTCTTTTGACCCCAATCCCTTCCCCAAGATCCCCTCTCCAAATACCCTCCAGTTGGGAGTTAGGGATTTAACATAGGAACTGTGAGGCCCAATTCAATTCGCAGCACCCATCTGCCTAAACCTCTGACATTATTTGTGCAGTACTTGTGTATAAACTTGCACTGGGGATCATATTTGTGCAATCGCTTTTCTTCTTGAATGTCTGCCATGAAACTTTTTATTTTTCCCCCTCCACGCAATGTCCCTTTTGCTGTGCTAGTGAGGATGACTGAAAACAATGAGCTGTGTTTAAATCCCCTTAGTTTAAAATAAATAGAAGGGTTTGTTGCTTTCACTGCTCTGTTCAGCACAGAGGATCTGAACTTCTCCAGCAGGAGACTCCTGGGATCTCTGATAATTTCCCCCTGATTATTGCTGTATTAATTCCTCACTCTTCTAACCTTTTTGGAGCTCATAGGTGAAAGAGATCTTAAGTGAAGAAATTAGGCAAATGCTCTTGATCGTAAGTGTAGATACTATGCATCCCACAGACTCTCTTTTATGGGATTTTTCTATACATATTGACACAGTTAATCTTTGTTTCTGCAGCATGTATATAAATATTATCCAAGATGATTGGCATATGGTACTGTTATGTGTCTTGTAAGAAAATCTCCAGCCGAATCCAATATTTCCCATGTGGCACCTGATACACTGTGGGCGTGGGATATTTATAGAGCAGTAATAATATTTGAAAACTCTGTAACGTCTAAAGGTTCCATTTTCCTGCAAATTTCATCTAGAAGGCTGCATTTTGCAGACATAAGCTCTTGTCAGACAGCCATGGTGCCTGCTGGAATGCTGAGCATTGTTGGGGTTCAGGAAATGGCTGTGGTAAGCACTTCAGAAGGAAGGTCACCTTGTCGTGTGATGGAAATCTTTGCAGGTAAAGACTTGTGCCTTCTAACACTGGTCTCTTGCCCTTCGATAGAATTAGGTTTTTGATGCATTCCTTATTAATCTCGGGAGAGCCTCAGGCTACATATGATAATTCATGCAATTGTAGAGTCAAAGAATCTTAGAATCAGAGGATCAGTGAGATGGGAGTGAACTTAGCTACCATTTTAACCAAATCCTTCTTCTTTTTTTTTTTTTTTTTTTCTTTAGGCCAATGAGAGCAGAGGTTTGAACTTGGATCTTTCTGGTTTCCCCCATGATTCCTGGTTTGTAGCTAATGTAATCTGATTCTTATTGGACCCAGTCCTATCCTATCTCAATACATGTTACTAAGAAGCCCACTGGGGGCTGGGGTTGTGGCTCAGCGGTATAGTGCTTGCCTCACAAGTGTGAGGTGCTGGGTTCGATCCTCAGCACCACATAAAAATAAATAAACAAAATAAAGGTATTGTGTCCATCAACAACTAAAAAAAAAAAAAAACTTAAAAAGAAAAAAAAAGAAGAAGAAGCCCACTGGGATAACAGCTCCCACTCAAGTGCGCACTCTGTGCAGGTCCTCTACCAGGTCCACTTATATCACCTCGTTTCATTTCTACCAGAGATTTATGATAGTCCCCATTGCACCCATGGCTCAGAGAGGTTAAGCGCCTTACCCAAAGGCCCATGACGGTAAGTGGTCAAGTTAGGATGTGAACCTGGAACTGTCTGACCCTGCAACCCAGGCTCCTGCCCTCCGAATTGGAGAAGGAGTGGAAGATGGAGTCGGAGATATGATCCTTCCATAAGAGCGGAAAAGTCCTACAGGCCAGGCCAGAGGTGTGGGCAGTGGGTATACACATTCAAGCTGTGTTCCCTCCATCATGCGCTGGGCCCCTGCCTTAGAGGAACATTCTAGCTAGCTGAGAGACAGGTGTGTAAACAGACAACAGCACCTTGTGGTCCAGGCTTGACAGAGGGACAATGGGAGGCTATAACCTTAACGCTAGAGGTTGGAGGTAGCCCCTTAGGCACTGGAGGTACATGAACTAGTCAGAAGGGATAGAGAAAGACTGCCAGCTGAAGAGGGGGGCTGTAAGGGGGGACAGGGCTTCCAGGCAGGGGCACTTGAGTGTTTTGGGACAGGGAAACAGGAGAGAGCCCAGGAAAGCAAGGGGGGGCTATGGGTATATTGCTGAATTTCAGGGGTAAACTCCACTTTGGAGGCTAGGGGTGTACTGAGGGTCATGGGTGGGTGAGGCATCTGACCTTGGACTGATAACCAATTCAGAATGGAGAAAGGACTTGGAAAGGAAGTGGCGGGGGGCAGGATGCCCTTGGAGGCTGATGTATGAATCGACACTAAAGGTGACAGTGGCCTGAACCTAGGTGATGCGATGGTGGGAACAGAAAGGGCAGCGTGTTCAGAGAGAACAGAGGGAGGGAGGGAGGGAGAAGAAGCATTAAGGATGACCCTGTTTTCAAGCTGGTTCAGGACAGTTGGTGGCTGGTGGGCCAGCAGCTTAGCCTAGGAATACAGAGGTGGGCTGAGCAGTGGCTGAGATTTCTTAGGGAGAGCAGAAGCCAGGGGAAGAGAGAGGATGCATATGGGGGCAGAAGCTCCTGAGGCGGGATCCCCCAGGGCCCTCCCCATGTGCCTGGGTGAAAAGGATAAGGATGGAGTGGGTGCAGCAGTCTGGGGGAGGTAGCGAGGAGGGCACGTATCCTCTGCAGTCTTGGGAACTGAGGGGAGTGGGCAGAGGCTTTGGGAGAGCAGTGGAGGTTGGGGTGAACAGGGAGATGATCATTCTGAACAGCCCAGTAGTGCCGGGGACCCAGATGTGCTCAGCAGCTGGGTGGGCATGGGGGTGGGGGCGTTGGGCAGCTAGCTGTGCATCCGTGGGCTGGCGCGGGTGTCCCAACCTGAGGCCGTCCACCTCCCTTCCTGAGCAAGGCCAGGGAAAGGGCAGAGCCTCTGAGCACAGTTCTTCCTGGAGATAGCCACGCTCGCAGCCACACAGGCCCAGGGCAGCAAAGAGAGCACTGCGCCAGGAGTCATGGCTCTGCATGGCCCTCAATTTCCTTGGGTCTAACCAGATGATTGCTACAGTCCCTTCGGGCTCTTTGATGTCATTAATGCTAATATGAAGGGAGCACAGGCAGAGGAGAGACACAGTCCTGAGGGTAGGTGTGAGCTCCCTCACAGGACGAGCTAAGCAACGAAGGAGGGGGTGGAGCCTGGCTGGGGGTTCAAACCCTGCGGAGAGCTTGGAGACAGGAGAACTAGGGGAGGCCCTCTCTTCCTCATGGCTTGTCTCTGTTTCTGATCTCAGCAGTCTTCTCAAACACCACATGAGTGGACTTTTTAAAGACCTTGACATTGAACAGAGTCCAATAAACAGAACACGTGGAGTGTGCCAGGTGCCATTCCGGGGGCTATACATGTTCCGCTCTGCACAGCACACCTACCTTTACAGGTGAGCGCTGTTGCCCACCTCACCTGGGGCAGATGGAGACCAGGAGGGGTTAGAGAACTTGCACGCAGTGCCTGGGCTGGAATTGGAACCCATGACTGTTAGTCCCCACATCTCCAGTGCTGAACCAGGAACCCAGGGACCACAGAAGACTTTCAGAAGGCCCAATGAGGCATTGACCCACCCCTGCTATTGGGCCGCAAGGATTTCAATGGATGCATCGACGTGTAATTCAGCCCTGTGGTACGAGGTGCTAGGTGGTCTCAGGGTCAGGACACCCAGCTACCTCAGGGGGCTTACAATGTGAGAAGCAGCCCTAGAGATGGCTTCAGGGAACTGCTTTAGTGGGGTGTAGACCCTTGGAAGAAGTGAGTCCCCAAACAAGCAGCACAGGGCCAGTCTTCCAGATGCTGATAGAATGCCCCCCCCCCCAACAACAACGTGCAGAAACAGGCCTGGACAGGACAGGTGCCCGTGTTCTGGCAGCGTCTCTGCCGCTTGACCGCACACACCTGCCACCTCTGCTGCTGACAGTGGACGGACAGATTGGCTGGAGGGAGCACCAATGTCTGGGAGGAGAGGTGGTGGGTGCCGCAGGGGCTGCCCTCTCTCCTCCCACCACCCTGGCACCGGGGCTTGTGTGCTGCCATCTGTGTTGGTGTCACTCCTCTCTAATGCAGCCTGGCAGGTGCTTTTGCTGAGGGGCAGGAGGACCAGGGTCTGGACGAAATACCGATTCATTTTTGTGGCAGGAGACTGATGAGATGTTTGCGGGTGACTGGATGCACTCTGGCTGGCCGCCTTCGGGAAAGGACCAAGCTGGTGGGAACCAATTCAGTCACTCTGACTTAGGAAAAGGTGTTTTGAGACTTTCCCTTCATTTTTGCATCACTGCCAGAGGTGTTTTTTTTGTACCAAGGATTGAAGCCAGGGGCTCATGCAGGGTGGGCCAGTGTGCTCTACCACTGAGCTACACCTCCAGCTTTTTAAAATTTCATTTTATTCTATTTTAATTTTGAGAGAGCATCTCCCCTAAGTTGCTCAGGCTGGCCACGAACTTACGATCCTCCTGCCTCAGCCTCTCAAGTAGCTCGGATTACAGGCATACACCACTACACCCAGTTCCTCCTGGAGTCTAAATTCTTATATTGCATTTCATTCAAAACAGATTTATTTTCAAACTATTGGCCTGTTGTCATTGTAAAACTTACTCAGAGTTGGTTTTAAGGTATTTTCCAGGTACCTTCACCCATAGTTTCAGATCGCAAAGGACCTGGTGCACTGTATTCTGTTGTTTTTTGTTTTGTTTTGTTTTTAAAAGATGGGTTTAATGTTCAGACTTTATCTCACTGCTGTGCCCACTGCAATTATGGGTAATTATTATGTCTTGCTGAGAAATCTCTGTGGGGTTATGAGCTATGCAGAGAAGACAAACTGACACGCAGCTCCCACTTGGTAGAGTCAGAATCTCAGATTTCGGGGATGGGGGTAGAACACGGAGAATTCTCTTACCCTGTGTGTGTTGGCGGGGGCTGTCACTAAAACTAATTCTGTACACAAAAGCCCTCTCCCAACAGTGCAAATGGAGAGAGTCAGTAATGTAGAAGGAGGTAAAAGGGGGAAATAAATAATGCAAGAACCTAAAAAAAAAACCCCTGAAATTGAGGCTTTGTTTATAACATGCTCACAAGAAGAATGTGAATCTTTTAATAAATACCGCACAGCCAGAGGAACAGGGCTGTGATTCTCATGCCTTGACCCAGCAACTATTGATCAGGTGCCCACCATGTGTCGGTTTCCAAGCACACCTACCTTTCTAAATAATAATAAAAAAATTATTTAAGACCAAATTCTATTGCAGCACATGCTATAATCACTGATAAGATCACTTTTTAATGTTAGAAACATTAGATTTGTAAAAATAAGTATGCTTTTTTCCACTTAGTGATTCAAACCCTGGAATGGACCCTGACAAGGACAGTTTTAACCTAGAGTGGGGGAATTATTGTGTAGAACTAGTCACGGCACTTGGCATCCTGTGCATTTCCACCGTGTGTTGGAGGATCTTGAGAACCAGGGCTAAAGAGGGAGGAGCCCTGCACAGACTGGGCAGGTGAGAGGCTGAGCAGGGTGGGAGCAGGAAAAAGCTGGGATGGGTGAGGTGGGCGAAGGACTCAGTGGCCTGGGAATCAAACCCAAACAGAAAGCAAGAGGTTGGAGGTGGGAACAAGGCAGAGCGAGCTGGAAATGAGAGGCTGGACAGAGGCGAGGTTTCCATGTGGCATCCAGAGCCCCTATAGGCAGCAGACTGGCCTCCGTTCAAACCCCTACAGTTTAGCTTAACTTACTCATAGCTGTGTGACCCTGGGCATGTCACTCGGTTTCTGTGTGCGTCAAACTTGTCATAAGAATTTAAGGGCTGGTTGTGGTGGCACACACCTGACATCCCACGGACTCAAGAGGCTGAGGCAGGAGGATCACAAGTTTGAGATGAGCCTCAGCAACTTAGCGAGGCCTTAAGCAACTTAGTGAGACCCTATTTCAAAATAAAAAATAAGAAGGGCTGGAGATGTGGTTCAGTGGTAAACATCTCTAGGTTTGAGCCTTGGTACCAAAACAAAGTAAACAAACAAACAAAAGAATGCAAGGAATCAATCCATTGAAGCACTTGGCACAGCTCTCAGTAAGTGCCAGCTATTGTTATCCCAAGTCTAGTGGGTATTTTTCATCTTCTACCTACACAACATCTGAATCCCGTCTGCTTGAGCTGGTCCTGGTGGGAGGCAGGGCTTACCTGGCCCAAAGGAGACAGAAAGTGAGCCTGAAGGCAGCCTAGGATTTAAATCCTGAGGGAGAGAGACACAGGAGTCTGATCCACTTCTGGAGATGATTTGCAGAGCCATAGGCTTTGTGGGGAAGGGATGATGGACAGGGTGGTGGACAGCCAGTCTGTCCCATGGCCACTGGCATAACCTGGGTTGCCTGACCTCCCTGGCTCCTGCCAGCTGCTCTCTAAGCCAGAAGCTGCCTGTGTGTGCGACGTCCTCAATCCTCCCCCATTCTGAAGCACCCACTGGATGGTGGGGTTTCAGGGCTGGCCTCAGACTGGACTGTCACCGTGTCTGATTCCCTGTGAGGCTATGAGCTCTTTGTGGCCACAAGAAGCCGTGCTCAGTGCCCCTGTCAGATGCTTTGCCCCCTTGGAGACCAGGGAGGAGAGGGCTTGTCCCTCTGGAATCCCCCAGACTGGTGAGAGGGTGTCAGCCAAGAAGACAGGCCTAAAATTCACTGCAGAATCCAGAATGACCTCAGAGCCACCCAGCAAGATGCCAAGGCAGAAAGTCCTCAGGAGATCTTCCAGGACAGCCCAGGGCAGCCAGAGGCATGGAACAGATACCTCAGGAGGGCAGGAGGGGAGAAACCACACACACCTCTGAACTTGGAGATAGCAAGGGTCAGGGAATAGGAGAGAAGAGGAAACATTTACCCAAATATTTACCCAAATATACCAGCGTCTTTTTGGTCTTAATCCTCTATCTCTGCTTTCTGCCAAACTGCTTTCTCACAGGGAGCATGGGAGTTCTCTTCCAGTGGGGTGAGGGTGTGTTTATCAGCTTGCTGCAAATTACATGGCAAACACTGATCCCCCTGGCTGAGGCAGTCACTGAGCCGCTTTGTTAGATTAATAAGATTACAACAATTTGGGCACACCTTCAAGTGTTTATTTTCAAAACCTTGCTTCAGAGGGTGGTAGTAACAGTATCAGGCCCCACGGGATTCTGGGCGTTTGGAGAGACTTCGTTTCTCTTTCAAGCACACATTTCTCCACATAGAAGAAAGGTCATTCATCCTCAACCTCTGACGATTTCCAACCCTGCACCCTATAGCCCATTCCTTTGTTCTTCCTTTCTTTTTGTTTTTTGGTGGTATTGGGATTGAACCCAGTGGCGCTTTACCACTGAGCTCATCCCTGGCCCTTTTTATTTTCTATTTTGTGACAGTCTCTCGCTAAGTGGCCCAGGCTGGTCTTGAACTTGCGATCATTCTGCCTCTGCCTCTTGAATACTAGAGTTTATAATCAATAAGTTAATGTTTATTTTGACACCTACATGGTGTCAGCCTTGTCCCACAGACTTTAGGTGGTTTTGGAAGGGTAAGCTTTACAGCGAATCATTTCCTGTGGCCTCAACGGCATTTGGGCAGACTGTACTTTGGTTTGTAACATTTCAGCAAAGTTTACTGAGAGTGAAACCCTGTAACTCAGATCCTATTTTCCTATTGACTTGTGTTACTACATTATGGATGGACACAGCTCCCTGGCAAAAAAAGGCCACTTCCACCCTTGGTGGTGGGAGGGAGGGGGCCTGGGAGACATGAGCCCAGGGTACTGCAGTGGGGCTTTGCTTGCTAATCTTGAGAAGGTCCCGCTGAGCCTCTCCCTCAAGATTCCCTAGGGTGCTCTGTGGTGTGAAAGCTCTGGGGGTTGTAGGAGAATAAAAAGATTACTGGGTACACCCTGCTTCAAGGCACTGCAGGCTAGCATCTCCCAAGCCCACAGCCTACCTTTCCGCCTCTTGTCCTGCCCCATGCCCACTCTCCTTGCCTCCAGCCCACAGCCTCAAAGCTCAGCTCCCTGGTCTGAAAATGCCGCTCCCCATACCCTAAGCAGCCCTGTGCTACTGGCCCTTATTGACTCACCTCGTTCCCTCGACCAGTCATGCCCGTCCCCACCTTGTCACACCTTTCAAACTCACCGACCACATCCTCAATCCTCCCCCATTCTGAAGCACCCCACTGGATGGTGAGGTTCCAGGGCTGGCTTCAGACTGGACTGTCACCGTGTCTGATTCCCTGTGAGGCTATGAGCTGTTTGTGGGCCTTTCAGGTTCATCTTTACATCCTCTGCGCTAAGCTTAGGATGTACCCGATACTGGGAATTTAGTATGGCAAGTGAGTGAATGGATGAATGGACAAAAGAGGAATGACTATGTTAACAGAGATAGGAATAATAATTAGCTTTCATCGAAAGGATTTTTGAGCGTGGGAGAGTTTCATACCCATCAGTTGCCATGATCCTTGGGCCAAATCAGAAATGTAGTTACCATTACCTGAATTTCACAAAGAGGTTAAATATAACAACATGAGGAACTCTATCAGGGTATCAGGCACTTAATAAGCATATTCTGAAATCCTAGAACAAGGTAGGCAGACATCTTTCATAGGTAGAGAAAGTGAGTCGTGGAAACCCGTCTAAAATCTCAGCCAGGATTGGAACCCACGTTGTGGGACTCCAAAGCCTTTGGTTAGTCCCTGACACAATGCTGGCAGACAGGAGGACGAGTCAACTCTAGCCAGACAAAGGGATCCAAGCTGAGTCTTGAAGGACAGAAGATCAGGTGGAAAACAGGCAGCCTGGTCAGTGGGTTGACATGGATGACAGGAAGGGTTTAGCAGCAGGCAGGCTGGGCTTGGACCTGGGACTCGAGGGACAGACATTGTGAGACGTGGGCAGTGAGTAGGAAGTGACTACATCATAACAGAACTCCTGTGCTCTGGCATAAGGCACTTTATTTCGTCCACAGTGGATCCAACATGGATCTGGATGAATACCGCGGGGGCCCTTTGAGGTGAGCTTCTATGCCAGTGGAGGAGGAAGCTGGGGGCAAGAAGACCAGTTACAGGCTGCAGCAATAATCTGGACGAGCAGTAAAGTGACCTAACATGGACACTAGAAATAAAAAAGGGAAAACAGAAACATGAAATGTCAATAATAGTTCCCATACTCCCTGCCCGCTCTGCTTTTAGGCTCAAGACATTTCTCCACTGAAAACATTCCCCATCCCAGGCTGGTTCAGGCTTTGTACCCTGTGCTTCCTCATCCTCCAGCGCTCTTTCCCCCACACTCCAGACCCATCTGGAAACCAGTCTTCACCCCAGGTGGAACTCTTCCACAGGGTCTTTCCTGATGATGAGTGTGATGGAGTTAGTGGCCCCACCTGTGCACACCTGTGCATACACCAGGTGCTGCGTCTGTTGAGGTATCAGGACCAGAGTAGTTTGTTTGTGTATCTGTCTTTTCTGGATGACACCAAAATCCTCCTGGTTGGTGGGACTGTTTTCATCTTTGTATTCCAGTGCCCAGGGCAATGCCCCACTTGTAGCAAGCAGGAAGTGGAGTGAGGGAACCCACCTGTGGGAGAACGCACGGGGGTGGGAGTGGGGGGGTGTCAGCACATCATGCGCTCCCCTCTCCCCCAGCCAGGGATGTCCTGTGAGAGGAAGCTACACTTGACATGCTTTCTCTCTCTCGACCGTGTACTTTGTCTTGGAAAATGCTTTCAAATTAAACTTTGATTTTAGCTGGGTGCGGTGGCGCACGCCTGTAATCCCAGCACTTGGGAGGCTGAGGCAGGAGGATCGCGTGTTTAAAGCCAGCCTCAGCAATGGTGAGGCACTTAGCAACTCAGTGAGACCCTGTCTCTAATAAAATTCAAAAAGGGCTGGAGATCTGGCCCAGTGGTCAAGTGACCCTGAGTACAATCCCCGGTACCAAAAAATAAATAAATAAATAAATAAATAAATAAATAAAAATAAACTTTGATTTCGTAAAATTAATGAGTGTGTCATTTGACAAGTTGGCAAGTTTGAAATACCCCAATGATGAGAGAGAGAGAAAAAAAAAAAAAAAAAGCTTGGGTGGAAAGGAAAGGAGAGGAAAGAAGACAGGAAGCACAGTCCAGGGCCACCGGCCTACAAGGCTGTTCTCTTAGCATGATTGAGGAAAATAAAAATCCCATGCCTGGGAGTCGAGGCCCCTGTTACAAATGACAACTGATAGACTTCACCCCCTTCCAGTAGCTCATGAGAGGAGCCAACGGGAAAAGACTCTAGCTGTGGTGAACTGGTAAAAAACGTCACAGGACACCATGCAAGGGCTGTGTTATTATTCTGCCTGGATGATAAAATATTGCCTTGAGAACTCAGTGCTAGCATCACATGCTCGCCAAAAGAAAGGATCATTTTAATATTAAGTGTATTCCTTTCACTTACTAAGACCTACATTAATTAGGGAGAAAATGTTTTTTCGAAATCAAACCTCTGAATAAGCACGTGTCTTTACAGACACGCGGCAAGGACTTGGAGACGAGCAGCCTAACCTTAGATGTGAAACCATCTGTGATTTTAGAACAAGAATTTTTTTTTAGCTGGAGGTGGCATGCTGTTGTGCAATGCTAAATGAAATACCACTACACATTATTATGGCTTCAAAAAGCACTTACAGGCTTCAATAAGCACACTTTTATCACAAGAACACACAATCTAAAGCCAAAATAGTTCGGCTTAATGTGCCAAAAATCTGCTCACCCCATACATTGTTAGAAAGAGCAGTAGAAAAAGAAGTCTGAAATTTGTTGCTGTTTCATTTGATGGTAGCCAACATCTCCTATCTTCCTTGGCAAGGAGGCCATTTTTCTATGCTGTATTTTGCACACAGAAATCTGCATAGAGTGATTTGCATACCAAAAACACATTTGTAAAAGAAACTGTTTGCATAGAAGCCAGGGGGAGATAGGGTTGCCGGCTGTTGGCTTCTGTACACACAACACCCCCAGGCTACTTGCTTTTCATTTTCCTCCATGCCGAATTCCCCACAAAGGGTTTTGCACTTTATGATGCATTAAAAATTAAAGCAACTGTATTCTGTATATATCCAAGAACAACCATGACAATAACAATAACAACCCAGGCTAAAATCTTTCCTGCTAAGAGCCTGTCCATGTTGTTGTTGTTGTTGTTGTTGTTGTTAAGAGGCTGGTAATGATAATTGCAAGCGCTATAATGGATTAAGCTTTTATTATATTCCATGTGTTTTGCACAAACCATTACATGTTCTCACCACCTATCTTCAGGGCAGGTGCTATGGTTCCCCAGGCTACACAGGGGGAAACTGAGGTCTGGCGAGATCAGGTAATGAACTTGCTGAAGCTCTGCAAGCCAGGATGATGAAGCCACATTGGGAAGCCTGTTCGGACTGCTCAGTCCTTTACTGCCACCTCGTCCCCATTGCCTGTCCCTTTCCCCAGTTTTGCCCGCCCACCACTACCCCTCCGGCTCTACCGTTTGGGGTGGTGGGGAGTCATGCTGGAAGAGGTGTATCATTTTCATTTCCTGGCTTTTTTTTTTTTTTCTTGCCAGATCCTGGAAGCAGGACAGCCCCAAGGCTCAGCCAAGGTGCCTCATAAGCCAGCTCAGTGACAGACAGGATGAATGGGCCACGGCCTATGATGCTGAGGGTGTCGGGGAAAGAGATGTCCTGGTCGTTGCACAAAGGCTGCACATGGTAGTTGAGATGCAACGGGACACTCCCGCTGGGTACCCGTGCGCTATCGCCAGCTCAGTGCCAGCCCAGCTGTATTCTTGGAAACACAGAATGGTTTGTATGTGCTTAATTATAATGCTACTTACAGAGACTTTATCAGCAGCAAATCAAATTCTCCATGTTTTTCTTAAGGAAAAAAAAATCGGCAATGGCTCTTTGAAATGAGTTCATCTGATGAATTCTTTGGGTTTTTCAAGCATACAGCATTTGAAAAAAATTGACCATTTCTGGAAAGAGAAAAAGAATTACAGAATTAAGAGACTGCAGATATATGCAAAAACAGGATTATAAACATTTGCTTTCTTTAAAAATGTTTGTCTTTGTGTTTTTTCTCACCTAGTTTCCCTTTTGCAGGACATGATAGCAAAACTTACATTTAATCATGTCTTGTTATCCATGGGTCCTCACTATCCAAAGACTGCTGGCTTTGAGACCTCACTATGTATTAGTCACTGATAAGAGTACAGTTTTGTTTTGTTTTGTTTTACACTTTCAGTAATAAATCCCTTTTGATATGATCTATGGCTGCCCTGCCTTTCAGCAAGTCTCAGCCTAAGCAAGGACTGTGACAGCAGACTGCTGGGGAGGCAGACATCTGCTCTGAAGCCTGGCTTTGTCACTACCATTTGACCTTACTTCACTCTCTGAGCCTCAGTTTCCTCATCTGTAAACTAGGGTGACTAATACCAGACAGACCCTGGTTGCCTAACAACCATCTCCCTCTTCCTTGTAAACAACAAAAAGAACTCTGGTTTTGTTGAGGTCACAATGTCCCTAACCCCCACAGATGAGCTGCATTGAAATAAGAACTATTTCTACATGCCAATGACAGGTAGGTATGTGAATAAATTCTGCCCAATGAGAATCAAGGGGAAATCTGCCCAAAGTTTCTCAAAAAAATTCTCCTCTGCTATAAGACACATACAGGAAGTGAAAGCCCATTGGCCTTTTCCCCCTGGCTTCCTACTGTGGTTGCTGTTGTTCAGACTGTGCTGTGGCAGCCATCTTATGAACAGGAGGGGAGACATCACTGACACATTAGACTGCAGAGCAGAAAGAATGAAAGAGCTTGCCTCCTTGGGGACAATGATCTGTTGAATCAAACCTGATCAACCTAGCTCCAGATTTCTTCTTATTTATTTATTTATTTATTTTTGGTACTCAGTATTGAACTTGGGGGTATAAACCACTGAGCCACATCCCCAGCCCTTTTTTTTTTTTTTTTTTTTTTTTTTTTTTGTGGTACCGGGGATTGAACTCAGGGGCACTCGACCACTTGTCCACATCCCCAGCCCTTTTTTGTATTTTATTTAGAGACAGGGTTTCACTGAGTTGCTAAGTGCTTCGCCATTGCTGAGGCTGGCTTTGAACTCGCAATCCTCCTGCCTCAGCCTCCCAAAGTGCTGGGATTACAGGCGTGCGCCACCGCGCCCGGCTTCCCCAGCCCTTTTTATATTTTATTTAGAAACAGGGTCTCACTAAGTTGCTTGGGGGCCTCGCTAAGTTGCTGAGGTTGGCTTTGAACTCGCAATCCTTCTGCCTCAGCCTCCCAAGCTGCTGGGATTACACCACACCAGGCCTATCTCCAGATTTCTTTCTTTCTTTCTTTTTTTTAATATTTATTAATTTGTTTTAGTTGTACACAATGCGTTTATTTTTATGTGGTGCTGAGGATTGAACCCCGGGCCACACACATGCTAGGCGAGCGCTCTACTGCTGACCCACAACCCCAGCCCCTCCAGATTTCTTAACAATAAATATCTTTATGGTTTAATCCATTTTGTCTTGGTTTTGTGTTGCTTGCAGTCAAAATCATCATCATCATCATCATCATCATTATAATCATCATCATCACCATCATCCTAACTTGGACAAATGTCACCATCACCTGGTGTTGTAATAAGTGATAAAGTGCCTAGCACAATACCTGGCATGGTAAATAGCTGCAATTAACATTGGTAACAACATTTATCAGACACAGGTAATGATTTAAAAGGAAGTTTCAAAACACAACACAGATAAACAAGATGAATGGTACTAATTTTTAGCATTACCAAAAAAAAAAAACCAAACAAACAAACAAACAAATCTTTGTTATCTTGGTGAGGGAAGGGAGATATTAAGGTAAAGACAATAATTACAGCAACAAATCCTCATCTCTGGTAGTAAGACGAAAACAGCCAGTGTTCGAGCACTGCTGGGTATGCAGCCCTGTGGGTCTTTGCCAGGCTTCCATCCTCCTGTCGCAATCAGACAATCACCCTGTCAGCAGCTCCAATTCATGTCTGGAGCCTAACAATTACGTGTATGTGAATTACCAGCTTTAAAAGGGGCAGAGTTCTTTCAACCCTCAGAAGCTATTTCCAGAATACCAAATTTTATTAGTATTTTCTAAAAGCATGTTTTTTTTTCATGGTAGGAAAGATATATACATTGATATATAAAAATATAATGTAAGAACATAGGGCTCGGGATATAGCTCAGAGGTGGAGTGCATACCTAGCAAGCATGAAGCCCTGGGTTCAGTCCAAACAAACAACAAAGAAAAATAAATAAAGAAAATAAAAAAGAATGTAATTTCCTTAGAGATAGCTTACCATTTTGGATCACTGTGATAACTCACAGGATTACATATAATTTACACATGAAATTACTGATTTTTAAAAATACAACCTACTAGAACACAAAGAGAACAGTAAGATAATGTGCATACTGCATAATACAGGTAGCCTATATTATGTATACATATAACCTGATACATGCACAATAGAGTGCATATACAGAATATAGGTAATACCACATAGCACTCAATAAATAATATTAAAGTAAATCGGATATTTTTCTTTATGTATGTTTTAACTAAGAGGCAAATCACAGGATTACAAACTAACACTGGAGACTATACACAGGCACGTACTCAATATCCATGTCCACTTATGTCTGGGGTCAATGTACAGCCATGTGAAAGTCCTCCATCTTCTATGGCTAAAGTGCTATATGACAAGCATTGATTTTTGTAACTTGTGGCCAGGAGGCTTTACAATTCTCTGAGTTAGTAATCATATTCAGCATATTTATTATTAAAAAGGTAATTAGACATAGAGACAAAATCCATCTAGAATTGCAAAAGGGGAGGGGCACTTCTGGTCGCCTTGCAGTTTAAAAAATCGCCAATTCTTTAACATTTTGGTTAACTGAGATTTTCTGGTGTGTTATACACACACCTGCTTTTCTCAAAATCCATCTGCTCCTCTTTCTTCCTTTACAATAAAGGGCAAAATTGGTGGCAACTCAACTTGTCACACTGAAGTGATTCTCCTGAATTAACAATCTCTGTATCACTAGAACAAGACATCATGGACTCATTAGAGGTGATCCCACCCATTACAATAGGGCAGATTTTTAAAAAATTCATTTATATGGAATTTAATGTCTCATAGCCAGTAGTTTACTTTTAGTACTGTGGCCTTAACTTGATGGAGGAAGATAGAAGTAAGGGCTGCACCTTAAGGAAGAAATAGATATTTGAAGTGTGTTTTACAGTCTTGTGCTATTTTATAACAGCTTTATTGAGATTTAAATCACACACCATGAAATTCACTCTTTTTAAAAATATGTATTTATTTTAGTTGTACACAATGCCTTTTATGTTTATGTGGTGTTGAGGGTCGAACCCAACCCTGGCCGCACACGTGCTAGGCGAGCGCTCTACCGCTGAGCCACAACCTCAGCAAATTCACTCTTTTTAAACATATTTTTTAGCTGTAGATGGACACAATATCTTTGTTATTTATTTATTTATTTATTTATTTATTTATTTGGTACCCAGGGATTGAACTCAGGGGCACTTGACCACTGGGCCACATCCCCAGCCCTTTTTTGTATTTTATTAGAAGCAGGGTCTCACTGAGTTACTAAGTGCCTCGCCATTGCTGAGGCTGGCTTTGAACTCGCGATCCTCCTGCCTCAGCCTCCCAAAGCGCTGGGATTACAGGCGTGCGCCACTGCGCCCGGCTTTATTTATTTTTATGTGGTGCTGAGGATCAAACACAGTGCTTCATACATGTGAGGCAAGCACTCTACCACTGAGCTACAACCCCAGCCCCACTCTTAAACTGTATAATTCAGTGGTTTTTAGTATATTCAGAACATTTTGCACCATTAATTCCAGAATTACTTTCATCCCCCTCACCTACTTTACCCCACCCTCCAGCCCTCCATACCAACATACTTTCTATCTCTACTGGTTTGCCTAATCAGGATATTTCATATAAACAGAATCATACAGTATATGGCTTTTTTAGTAGGGCTTATTTTACTTAGCTTAATAATTTTGAGGTTCATCCATGTTATAATATGTGTTCTATTTCTTTTTATGGAAAATAACACTTTGTTCCTTTTCATGGTAAATATATTCTATTGTGTGGATATGCAGCATTTTTATCCATTCATTAGTTGATGGCTTTTGGGGTTGTTTCTACTTTGGGGCTACTGTGAATAAAGTGTTTCATGATTTTTTAAAATTGAGATGAAATTCATATATCATACCACTAATCATTGTAAATACATTTACGATGTTCAACCACTACCTCTCTAGTTTCAAAACTTTTTTAAGGAAGCACTCTGAAATAATACCACATATTCATTAAATAATTGCTTCCCATTTCCCTACCCCCTGATAACCATTAATCAGCTTTCTGTTTCTGGATTTACCTGTTTGGGACATATGATATAAAAAGAATCATACAAGGTGTGATCTTTTGTGTTTGGCTTCTTTTATTTAGCATAATAATTTTGAGGTCCATCCAAGTCACAGCATGTATCAGTACTTTATTCCTCTTTATGATTGAATAATATTCTGCTGTATGCATATGCCACAATTTCCTTATCCAGTTGATGTACATGTGGGTTGATTCTACTTTTCGACTTCTCATGATATTTTAACACTCCCACTGTCATCATCCTCATCCTGTATCATTCTTTCACCCAGATTAGAACTTGACCGATGGATGTTTCAGACTCCATTTTTCTCCTCACAGCAACTCGAAGATCCATGCTTAAAGCCCTTCAGAGATTTTCTGATAGCTCTAAGAAACCTGAATTATTAATACAAACTACTATAAATCCTGGGGTGACTCTTCTCCTCTTAACATTTCACATTGCCCTCTCAGCAACTGAATGGCTCCAGTCAAAACACACTTCTCAGCGCCTCAAAACTTGGTCAGGTGCAGTGGTACACGCCTGTAATCCCAGGGGCTTGGGAGGCTGAGGCAGGAGGATCGCAAATTCAAAGCCAGCCTCAGCAACTTAGCGAGGCCCTAAGCAACTCAGCAAGACCCTGTCTCTAAATAAAATATAAAAAGGGCTGGGGATGTGGCTCGGTGGTTAAGCACCCCTGGGTTCAATCCTTAGTGCCAAAAACAAAACAAAAACACATCAGGCTTTCTCTTTCCTTAGGGCAAGTGTGCCCACTGACCTGTGCTTTCTCTTTGCCAGTCTAATTCCTCCTTATTCTCTGGGTCTCATCTTAAACATTATGTAGATCTACAATCTTATCCACCTTATGTTCCTTTGCAGCACTTTGCACAATTTTAATTTATTTCTTCTACTAAACTGTAAGCTCTACAAAGGCAGGGTCCATGTAGTATGTTAATCACAGAATTCCTTCTGCCTAGCACAATGCTTGGCACGTGGTGGATGTTGATCAGTAATGTTATAGGCTAGGGACATGGACAGAATTAACTGACATGCCACCAAAAATTCAAAACCTTGGAAATTTTCAAAATATGCTAGACAAAACAATTAACATGCATACATACAAACCTAGTCACAGTCACATTGATACCCTCCCTATTCACCCGCAGACCCAAATAGTAGGAAAATGAGACAGAGTCTCAGGAAAATGAGACAGAGGCTTCCAAATGAAGTTAAAATTTAAATTTCCTGGCAAACAGTTCTTTGCTCATAATTTTTAAAATAAATGATCTTGAAGGCCTCGAAAAAACAAGCATACTGTATTTGAATGGCTGCCTGTCAAAATGTAATCTTCTGACTTCAATGATTATTCTTGCCTTTGAAAAGTTCAAAAGACTCATTTTCTAAAGACACACTTGTGTGGCAAGGAAAAATTACTCATAACATTAATACCTTGATTCTTTCTGATCTTTATCATGTGGTATTAACATGTAAATATGGCCTTTGTTTTTCAAGATTTTGCCTACTCCCTTTATTCACTTCTCAAAGGACAGATCAGTGGATAAGATTACAGCTCTCTATCATGAAATTAATTTCATATACTTGAAACAGCGACTTTAATCACCACCTGGGGGGAAAGATAAATAGGCCTAAGCCAGCTTCCTTGGCTGTAGGAACTAAAGATTAGAGAGAAGAAATAGAAAATGGGATAGAATAAAGCCTCTTGTCAAAACTGCAATACACACACACACCACACACATACAAATCAAACACACTGTTTATTATCAGTTTCTTCAAGTTAGGATTGAGCCACTGACCTGGAGTGAAAAATGACTTAAATATTACGTTACTAAATATTTTTCAGTTTTATTACTTTTAGGCAATTATGTCACAGGTTTTCCATAATTGACATTAAAAATTTTGCATTGGTACAATGTTATGGACATTTCATAGTATATACAAATAGAAAATCTGTGTGTGTGTGTGTGTGTGTGTGTGTGTGTGTGTGTGTGTGTGTGTTTGCTGGGGATCAAATCTAGGGCCTTGTACATACTAGACAAGTCTCTACCACAGAGCTACACATCCAGCCCTTAGAAATAATTTTGAAGCACCATTAAAAAAAAAAAACAAACCTTATACCATGCCTTTAATCCCAACTACTCGGGGAGGCTGAGGCAGAAGAATCACAAGTTTGAGGCTAGCCAGGCAAATTAGTGAAATCCTTTCTCAAAATAAAAAGGGCTTGGATTTGGCTTAGTGGTAAAGCACCCTTGGGTTCTATTCCTAGTACCACCACCAAAAAAGAGTGAAAGAAAGAGAGAGAACAAAGGAGGAGGAGGAGGAGGAGGAGAAGGAGGAGAAGGAGGGGAAAGATACAAGAGAAAAACTATGAAAAGGATAGACATTGGTCATAATAGGGTGTTAGGCTGGAGTAATGAAGAAAAAGTGGACTTTGATTTAGACTCTATCACTTATTAGCTATGATTTTAATGAGCAAGTTACCCAGCTTCTGAGTCTCTTTCATATATAAAATGGTCTACTTCAAAAATTGAGATTATATGAGAAAATGAATATAAAATGCCTAATAACACCAGAGGTATGACTTTTATAATTCTAACAGATATGCATGATTTCACAGATCATAGGGGCAGCAGAAGAATGATCCCCATAGGCTCTTAGTTGGAAGAAACTGGTTACAAAAGACAGATTAACACAAGGAAAAAAAAAAGAAGTTTGTTAACTTACAGATTTCATACACACCTGGGAATCACACAGAGAATGCATAGTTCTCAAAAAGGTGACTGTGAATTCCAGCTTGTATAACATCTTCAAAAACAATGGTAAGTTTTTAGAGAAAAGTTAGGAAAAGTACTTGGGTGTCTTTAGGTGAGGCCCTGTGGGAGAAGGCAAATAAATAGCACATAAAGGCTCCTTCAAAAAACTTGCCAATACTGATGCTATAGTACCATCTCCAGGCCAATAAGTTGCCTTTGCTGATTAGCTTTTGTTCTCTCTGGTGGAAGGTGGGGCAGGATACCTTGTGTCTTTATAAATCTGTTTCACTTTTCAGCAAATAGAGAAAAGGCAAAGAGCTTTCTGCATCTGCTGCTCCTTAACAGTCTTCAGCATGTTCTGGTCTCACACACACAAAGGTAAAACATTGATCAGAAACTTAAATTGTCCCAAAGAAATAATAACTAAGGAAAAAAAAAAACCTTAATAGTTCTGAATTCATATTATCTTTACTTAAATTGTTTTTATTTTTTACTGTCAGCTATTCAGGAACTTGTTTAAATAAGACATCCATAAACCGCCAATTTTAAAAACATGTGAATGGAAATATATGGACTGAATATAAAAATTGCTGAGCTAAGGATGTAGCTCAGTGGTAGAGCACTGCCTAGCATACGTAAGACCTAGCTTAGGTTCTCAGATTCAATCCCCAGTACCATTAATAAATAAGTAAATAAAATTGTTGACCCAAATTAAGTAAACCATATTGACCATATTCATGATAGCCAAAATCATGCCACATGGTTCCCCTTAGAGTATACTTCTCTACATATACATATTATGATTTGGACATGAGGTGTCCCCCAAAAGTTCATGTGTGAGAACATTCAAAAATGTTAAGAGCCAAAATGATTAGGTTATGAGAGCATTAACCTAATCAGTGGACTTATTCAATGATATGGATTAACTGGATGGTAACTGTAGGCTGGTAGGGTGTGGTGGAAATAGGTCACATGGGGTGTGCCTTGGGGTTTATATTTATTCCTTGGTGAGTGGAGATCTCTCTCTCTCTCTCTCTCTCTCTCTCTCTCTCTCTCTCTCTCTCTGCTTCCTAGTTGCCATTCCTGAGCTACTTCCCTCCACCAGAACCTTACACCATAATGTTCTGCCTCATTTCAGGGCCCAAAACTACAGAGTCAGCTTACCAGGGGCTAAAACTGAAACTGAAACCATGAGCCAAAATAACTTTTCTTCCTCTAGGTTGTTCGTGTCAGGCTGTTTGGTCACAACAACCCAAAAGCTGACAAAAACAATATACTATGTATACTACAAAAATTATCTTGTGAACAACCATGAAATACCAAAGACCAGACAAGTGACCTCTCACTACCCTAAAATTCATAGATTTTGCAGGTGTTTCCTAAATTATATTACTGATGAAAAGTAATAAATTGTTGACCAAAGAAACTTCCTACAAATGTTTTATAAAACACTAGACAGAAATGTATGTTTTAAATATTTGCAAAAACCAATATGCACAACTAAGTTCCACTAAATTTATCATCCTCCTTTGCTGAGAACTTTTCTTTTCAACAAACTTGCACACTAACCTCCTAAGGCAAGCTGAAGTGTGTTAACAATAGATAATGATCCTTCTCAATAAAAAGCAAAATAGAAGCACTGAATACAAATAGGCTTCATTCCATCTCATTCACAAGCTCTGACATTTTCTTCCAATTTCTTTATTATCCAATCAGAGCAGTTCATACATATTAAGATCTAGACACTTTTAAACTTCTCTTAACCACAGAACAGTTTACTATTACAAAGTTAAAACATTAACATATTCTAAATTTGTAGTCTAATTTAATACAAGTTGTTAAGGCAATCATGCAATACTTTGATAAGTTATCTAAAATATCATGTTGAAGTCTATTTCTTATTCACATTTTATAAACATCTCTAATTCATGACTTTCACTGATTTGATAAATTCCCGTTTCAGAGATGTGAAAGCTATAGGGAATTGAAAATGTGTTTTATAACTTCAATATTTTATGAACCTCAACCATTGTAAAGATCACTGAAATATCTACCAAATTAAATGAACAGTACTTACTGCATTTAAAGTGAGATTTTCCTTCCAAAGCCACCAAAACCACTCTTTAATATTCAACAAAAATCGCTGGAATTTGCAAGGTTTTGTTTTGGCTTTGGTTTTGTTTTAATGTCAGGGTGGTATGGTCTTCTTTGGATGTATGGCTGTTGAAACCTGAGTTATACAAAAGAAATCTTTGGAGAACAGAGGCTTTTCTTTACATATTTATTCCCAGAGCCTGCCCTTCATCTCATTTTGGCTTTCCACATTGATCCAATTTTAGCGCTTCCTGGAGAGAGCTAGGTTCTAATCAGCAACATCATGAAGAGAAGGGGACAAAGCAAAGTGAGAAAATGCAGACCTTCTTATGTCTCTGAAAACAGTGAACACATTCTAAGCTATCAAACAATATAAGGCACAATTTAACTTTTAATAATTTTTACCTGTATGGACATGAACCAGAAATATTCAATGAATCCTTCATCTATTCAATAGGTGCACGACTTCTACTGAGCTGAATATCATGTACCAGAACTTCACTTTGTTCCCATCTCATATAGTTGTGCTGACCTTGAAACCTCATTTGCAGGGTATGCAATAGTTATGCCTGGATAATCTCCACAGAAATAGTGACTCAAAGGAGATAGGACCTAGAGATATTAAATGATCTAACATTACTTCCTGTTAGGAATTTTTTCCTTTTATTTATTGTAAAGCTATCAAGTGAAATCAAACATGCCAACTACCCAAAGATAACGGTTCAAACCCTCAAATGAAACGTTTGCAATCCTCTGGGACTGCCAAAAAGAAATCAGTCCTTTGAAGAGAATTCAGACCCGGTATTCGGTCACCTGTCCTGAACACGTTAACCTTTAACCCACGAACAGGCAATCCCAGACTTGGTGGAAACCGGGACCCTGGGTGGCTACGGTAGTTCACAAATCCACATCTACTTGTGCTTCTTCAGGGACGCAGGCTCTTGAGCAATGGGAGGGCGCGGCAGCTTGAGATACACTTTAACCGAGTCGTAGATGAACCACTGCAGGGCCGTCAGGGTGCCGACCATGATGATGCGGGCGAACAGGCCCTTCCACACGCCCATGGGCCCCAGTCTGCGGAGGACCCCCAGGGCCGTGCTGCCCTTCTCCTTGTTCAGCACCGACACCACCGAATCGGCGGGGGTGGGACACGACCGCACAGAAGACGCCGGCGATGTAGCCGGCCACGAAGGTGACGCCGAGCTGCTCGGCCTTGGTGCACTGGCTCTGCGGCTTGGGCACCACGTACTTGTAGAGCGCCTCCACCGTGCGCTCGAAGCAGGCGAACTTCATCATGGTGTAGGGGATCTGCCGCATCCACAGCGGCGCCACGCCCTTGTAGAAGGCCCACAGGCCCTCCTCGCCATACATCCTGGGGACGGCGGCACGCAGGGTGCTGGCATAGCCTGGCTGCGTCTGCACGCGGACCTTGATCGCCTCCATGGGCGCCAGGGCCACGTCGGCGAAGAACTCTGCGCTGGCCGAGGC
The DNA here is from genome assembly GCA_025594165.1 of Tamias sibiricus. Classification (NCBI taxonomy): domain Eukaryota; kingdom Metazoa; phylum Chordata; class Mammalia; order Rodentia; family Sciuridae; genus Tamias; species Tamias sibiricus. Next base: position 46,783,942 of record CM046658.1, read on the forward strand.
GGCCAGGTACAAGCTGGTCCTCCACGTGTAGGCCTTCTCCTCGCCCAGGAGCTTCGCGTACTGCATCTTGAAGACCTCGTAGAGGCCGAATTTGAAGAAGCCCTGCAGGGAGTAGCCCAAGAAGGTCGGGGCCCAGCCGCGGGCCAGGCCACGCAGCCCGTCGTCGCGCACCGTCACGCCGAAGCCGCTGAAGATGCCCTTGTACTTGTGGGGGTCCACCTGCATGCGGCACTTGACCAGGTCTAGGGGCACGATGGCCGTGTGCGTCAGCCCGCAGCTCAGCATCCCGCTCAGGCCGCACAGCAGCAGGTACCGGGTGGAGCCATACTCGAAGCTGTACTCCTCTGGCGACGCCGCCGCCCACGGCCTGCCCCAACCGCAGCCCGCACTTCTCGCCTGCGGGACTCGGGAACCGTGGGTGTCACACATGGCCACGCTGTCCAAACACACACTGTCCTCAGTCAGACCCCCTCAAATCCAGACGCACTCCCTCCTGGGCCGCCCCCAAACGCAAGGCGTCGCCAACTTCCGCCACAAGCCAGCCCGCTCAACGGCCAGGCCCCAGCGCCAGCGGCCTGCGCAGTCCAGGCCGGGTGGGACGTGTGGGGCACCATGCAGGGCCAGAGTTGGAGGCAGCATCGCCCCGCCCCTTCCAACCAGGACCGCCCCCTTCCCGCCAAGACCCAGTACCAAAAAGACCCTTGGTACCTTCTTGAATGATCAGTTGTCCCAGAGCTCACCTTGGGCTGTGGGTAGGGCTTCCCATACCCAGTGGCTTTTGGCCAGCTGCTTAGTTGTCCATAAAAATGCTAAAAAAAAATAAACCAACAAGTACAAACATGAGTAGACCAAGAAATAAGCAAATAAATAGACGAGGAGGTTGGCAAGGGGGCCAAGGGACTCCATGCACTGTTGCTTTCCTGAGAGGCCTTTCTGGAGCCTCACCCAACTGTGCCCCTTAGGGTAATGGTCATCTCCATGGCAACAGTGTTCTATGGAGGGAAAGGTCAGCAAAAGCCAGGAACCTGGTGTTGGAGGCCCAGTTCTGCACTTTCAGTCTTACATAGCATTCTTATCTAGCAGATGGTGATGACTTCTCCCCCAACACTTAACACTCGGCTCCTGCCTCTTTCCATCAGTTGTGGGGAGAGCCTAGGAGGCACTGAGGTACTCACTAAATTGGGGCAAGTGGAAGTGTTATGGTCACCCGTTTGGTATTTTTTCATTGGTGGCTGAATCCCTGGGATGAGACTGAAAAACAAAAAAGTGAATAAGAAACCTCTTCTGTTAGGGAGCTTACAGCCTTGTGGGACAGGAAATAAGAACTAAGTGACTCAGGTGTAAATCAATAATATACACCATAATTCATTCACCACAGTGTGCTGCACCCTGTGTTAGATGTCTAGTAGAGAACCAATATGCTCCTGCTTATTTCTAAACAAGGAGATTTTAAAAATCAATATTGTGATAATAACTATAACAATTTTAATAAAGTTCTGGATCAACAATGAGGAGGCAACTAATTCTGCCTGATGAGGTTCAGAAGACTTACCAGAGGAAGTGACAGTGTAGCTGGGTCTTGAAGGATAAGAAGGAGTCTGCTTGTAAAGAAGACTGGAAAGATAATTCCAGGTTAAGGAAAACATACATGACCTGTTGAGGCAAGGTAAGTAATTCTGCATAGTGGAAACCAGCCAGTGAGTCTGGGAAAATGAGATGAGGTCAAATTAGGGAAGGCCTTAATGCCTTGTTAAGGACTTTGACTTTCATCCTATAGGACAGGCTGATGTTTCTCTGAATTGTGATCCACAGACCACCTGTGTCAGAATCACCTGGAGTTTTTATTAGAAACTCCAGCTCACACTCCAGACTTGAGTCAGAATCTCTGAGGGCAGGAATCTGTGATTTTAATAAGCTCCCTGGTGGAATCTTCACTAAATATCATTGAAGTTTGAAAACTACAGTATGTAGATGATGGGAGGTCAAGACTCTTTAAAAAAGATCTCTGATCAAGAGTTTAGTACCTGTATCCTGATCTGGGTGTGTATATAATTGTGAAGATTTATCAAGCTTTATACTTGAGAGCTTGAGATTAGAGAACATTATAGGCTTTATGTATGTTATACCATGATTTTTAAAAATGTTGACTGATATAAAACCCACAAACTAAGGATGCTAGCCAGAGGCAGCATGGAGGCAGACAGGGCTTCTCAACCAAGTCTTTTTTATTTCTTGGATGCCTTGCTTTATTGCAGTTTTCTACTAGGGACATTTCAATGTTGAGGAGGAAACTCCATCCTTGAGATTTAAGAGAATGATGAAGTGTTAAAATATCCCTTGCTGACTAAATTAGGGTTTCACAAAGTATGTTTCTGGAAATACTGTTGAACTTGAAAAAGTTCCATGGTGAAGAAGTTTGAGAAGCGATTCATGTTAAAATGTACATTCTCAGCCGAGGCCAGATTCTCCCCAATGGGTGAAAAATGGTTCTTAAGGGGGAAAAAAATCTTGGTTTGATGGCTTGTGACCCTCCAACAAAATCTTAGTCCTTGGTACTTCCCTGGTTTGGGGCGGGGAGAATGGAAAAAAGCCTCATCCAGGCTCCTGAGGAAGGGAGAGCCCATGATGAATGAAAGGTTGAGAGATATTGCATTGGCATTTAATCTTAGAGATCCATACTAAGGAGTGAGAAATTCTGTAGTGAAGAACTTTGTTAATTTAGAACATCCTAAATTTTACTGGATCTCAGAACCCCTTTTTAATTTTTATTTTAAACCTATTTTTTTTTTTTTTTTTTTTCAGTTCTGGGGATTAAACCCAGAATTATGCTAAGCAAGTGCTCTACCACTCAGCCACATCCTCAGCCCTTTTAAAATTTTGTGCTTGGTTGATAACTATTTAAATTTTATAAACATAGTCTTCTACAGAGCATATTTTGAGAAATGTAGTTTAGAGAAAATAAGGAGTAAAGAGGGCTAGAGTAATAACAAATCACCATTTATTGTACCCTTAGGCTTAAAGGTACAGCTTGGATGTTTTGCTAACATGTAGTGTTTGTTACCCATCTGCTTTATAAAATCAGAAGTTAAATCAATTATAAATACTCCTCAATTTATGATGGTGTTATGTCCTGATAAACCTACTATAAATTGAAAATATCAGAAGTTGAAATTACATTTAACACACACAATCTACCAGACATCATAGCTTAGCCTAGCTTATCTTGAATGTACTCAGAACACTTACATTAGTCTACAGATGGGCAGAATATTCTAACACAAGGCCTATTTTATAATAAAGTATTGACTATTTCATGTAATTTATTGAATACCATATTAAAGATGAAAAACAAAATGGTTGTGTGGGTGTGCTTTCATATCATCCTGAAGTTGACAAATGGTAGGTAAGTCAAGCCATCATAAATTTGGAGTTGCCTGAATTTGGGGTGGCCTGTAATACTTTTCTATACCATTAAAATATAGTTTCTTACTCTGTTGTCTGCTACTATAAAAGAATCCTGGAGACTGGGTAATTTATAATGAACAGGAAGTATTGGCTTATGGTTCTAGAGACTAACACGGACTAGCATCTGACAAGGGCTTTCTTGCTGTGTCATCCCATGTAGAAGGCAGAAAGGCAAAAGGGGGTGGGGGAGAGCAACAAAGGAAGAGGAGGCCCAACTCCCATGTTTAACAGCTCACTCTGGATATTACTAATCCACTCCCTTGAGTGACAACATCAATCTGTTCATGAGGGCTCTGCCCTCATAACCTAATCATTTCTTATTACATCTACCTCCCAACACTGTTATATTGAGGTTTGGGTTCCCAGCACAGGAACTCTGAGGGGCACATTCAAAGCAGAGCATATTGTTAAAGGACATGTATTTGTACAGTTGAAGAAAAAGATCAAGAAATCTTCAGAACCAAAATTTTCTTGGACAATTCTTAGTGTGATAACTTTACTGAAACACAACTAAACAATTAAAATTAGCCTGTAAAAATATTTTACCATTACAGAGCTCACAACAACCACAAAGTTTATCTATGTGGTAAAGATATTGGGTAATATTTCTGTCTTGAAATTATTATTATACTCTTTTTGTGTTCTTCCTGCTAGTCTGAGTTGAAAAATTAAATAGACCTTTCATGAGGCCCAAAGTAGACTTTTATGCAGAGAGAGTGAAAATGTATTCCTTTATTCATTCATTCAACAAATTTTTCTTAAGTGCCTACTATTCAGGCACATTTTGAATTAATATACCAAAGCAGAGCTAACATCCCACATTGTCCCCAAACAGAATTTTCCATAAATTCTAAAATATAATCATAGAGTGCTCAGATGAAATGAGAGTGAATATGTAGAGTACCTACATAGATCTATGCCAGTTGATTTAGACATATACCTACCACAACTATTTAAGATTGATATTCTTACAATTTTAGATATAGTAGCAGACACTTTGTTGGCTACCCAAAAGACAATTCCCATTACTCTTTGCTAACATACAAAAAGATATTACCATCACTCCAGAGATATCAAGGATCTTAGATATTCCTCTCTGAAACTTGGGACTAAGATCAAACAGTATAACAAACAATGCTCATATCACCCCAATCACTCAGAAAGTTACAAGGGTTTTAGGGATTCTGTGCCAGAACCAGGACTGAGACCAGATATATATTTCTTATCCAATCACAATATCACAGCCAAGCAGTATTATATAGTGGAAAAAGTCACACGGCTTTGGGCAGAAATAAATTGAGTTCTACCTTCTTTTCTAGCTGTGTGGCCTTAGACAAGTTATTTAGGCTCTTTCTGAACTTATTGATTTCTTTTTCTATAGGCCTGTTATTTAGGTTAATGATAACTACTTTTGAGGGTTGTTATAAGGAGAGAGGATGTGTGAGAGAATGTGCATCAAGTACCTCACTCAGTGCCTGGAGCACCAGCAAGCACACCAAGCACATCAGTGCCTTTTCTGGCCCTCCTTCCCTCACACAACTGGTTCCTGTGAGGCCACAGTCCCTGCTCTTTTCTCTCCACTAGAGTGGATGATTTGATTAACTAAATTCCTACTGAATGATGATTTGGGACAGGAATTGAAGAAATCATATCTGGCAGAGATGTGAACTTCTTTGACGATGCCTCAGGATGTGTCAAGGCATAAAATAAGTAAGACAGGGGCTGGGATTGTGGCTCAGCGGCAGAGCGCTTGCCTCGCACGTGCGCGGCCCGGGTTCGATTCTCAGCACCACGTAACCATAAATGCATTGCATTGTGTACAACTAAAGTAAATAAATAAAATATAAAAAAAAATAAGTAAGACAGAGACTGCTCACCTCTGGCTCAATACCCTGGGCACAGAAAGAGACAGGACAGACAACAGGGCACATTCCTCCTTTTCCAAATGGACTCTTTCAGCCTGGTATTTTATTCAGTTGAATTCCAGCTACAATAACCAACTTGTCTTCTTTTGTAAAACTTTGACAGATTGGGACTTTTCCAGTTTTAGCACTGAAAGTCCAGTGAATGTTCTCAATCTCAGGAAAATCAGGACAGTTGGGCCTCACATTCAGGAATCTGAGCTATGCCTATGGTCGACAATTACTGGCACTGTGCTGCAATATAAGAAATAAAAGCTTTGCAGGGCACAGCGATCCGCACCTGAAATCCCAGAGACTTGGGGGGCTGAGGCAGGAAGATTGCAGGTTTGAAGTCAGCCTCAGCAATTAGCAAGGGCCTAAACAACTTAGCAAGTTGAGATGCTGTCTCAAAATAAAAAGGGCTGGGGATATAGCAAAGTAGTAAAGTGCCCCTGGGTTCAACCCTCAGTACTAGAAAAAAAAAAAAAAATGTACAAGCTTTGGAGCCAGGTTTTTCTAGTCCAAATCCTGGATATTTTTTCTACTTCTGGCTGTGTAATTTGTCTAACTTTCTTGAACCTCAGTTTCTTCATCTACAAAATACATCATTTTTCCCTCTGAATTTGTGCTGGACTTCATATCATTAAATGATAACATAATGTTTGTAATGTTGTAAGCCCTCAATAAATGTCGGTTCTTTCCTTCCTGATTTCTCCTGTGTCATTATCCCTTGGGGTACCACCATGTCTCTAAAAATCCCTGAAATAAGGGAAGCGGCCGTCTGGCAGCAGGGGGCACAGTTGCCACTATTCTGTTCTTTCTACCCGCTTCCCTGCACCCTGCTATTCTCACACCAAAGTAATCAAGCTTCAGTAAGCCTCCGATGAAAACTGGCCAAACTCTAAACCCACACTTGGTTTTAACTTATCTAAATGTGTCCCACATGCTTGCAATAATGTTAAGTGTGTATCTGGACCATTTTACGTCTTGTACACTTAATTTATAATCCCTCTCACTCCAGGGGGTTTATGAGGTGCCAGGAGGTCAAGTGTTTATTATTAGAATTATTCAACTCCAATCAACTAATTATTCTGATGAATTGTATACTTTTTCCCCTTTTTTCCTGACCAGATTAAAAACAATGATAGACACTCAACTGAGATTTATTTGTAAAACTCTGACAGATTGGGAATTACCAAGATCTTTAAACTGTCTCTTAAAACAAATATTTCTGACTTATTTGGCAAGTTAAAGAGGAAAAAGCATCAATCTCCAAACTGATTAAATTAAGTTAAGCCATGTTTAAAGAGAATGTTGTGGGAGGTAATAATTTCTATATGCTCGGAAGAAAACTGCTCAGAACATATCTTCACACCTTTCTTTGACTTAAGGAATTATTTGTGCAAAGCAACATTAGTGCCCCTAGTGATAGTAATTATTTACCTGCAGCAGGTTCTGGGGGAAAAAGAGGGTATTAATCAAATATTTTTAAGATTAAGTTTTCAGAGTTCTTTCCTATATTAAATGTTCCAGAGACTCCATTTATCAAGCACCATGAACATAATCAACCTGTGTCCTCTGGTTGGGCTCTTAGGCAATCTGATGGATTATGTATCACAGACATGCTGTAACCTTAGTATATAATGATGCCCTTCTTCCTTTTTGAGTTTACACAGTATTTTACTGGTAATTTATAATAAACAAGATTAATGTGAAAATATTCCTATAAAAATAACATCAATATATTTGAGGTTAAAAATGCAAGCTAGTTTTATTAGACTCTTCTAGTTGACATATTCTAATAGGTAAATATTTCTAATGCTAAGTCACAAGAGAGTGTTTTGATTTAGTTAGAAAGGCCCTAAGTGGGAGAGAACAGAGATTCATGCTAGGGAAGGTACTTGCCAACCTGAAGAAGGATTTATGGAAGTGATGTGCTCCCAGATCCATGGAGCTGCTGGAACTTGAAAACCCAGTGTTGGAGGTGGAAGGAGAACTGAGCAGATACATCTCCTGTTCAGTGCTGCCCAGTGGAAATAAAAATTGCAAGACATATATGTAAATTCAAATTTTCTGGTAGCCACTAAAACAGCAAGAAGTCACATGAAATATGTTACTTAATATATGCAAAATATTGTTTCAATATGTAAGTCATACAAAATTTTTGAGATATTTTGCATTCTTTTTTCATGCCATGTCTTTGAAATCTGGTATGTATTTTATACTTTCAGCACATCTTAATTTGGACAGGCCATACTTCAGTGCTCACAAAGGGTAAAAGTACAGTACTCAACAGCTTGGGTTTAATCTATGCTTGGAAAGCCTGACACCACCTGGGAAGATTGTGCATCTGAATTCAATCTAGTGACTGGCAGTGGCCTTAGGTGAAAGAGACTACTCTTCCTCCCCATCCCTTTTTCCCTGTCCCCTCCTCCCTCCCTGAGATCATGTAATGCATACTAATCATGTGCCAGATACCAGATACTATGCTGGGCATTCCAAATGCATTATCTCAATCCTGTAAGAATCTGAGATCTCACTTTTTAAAGTAAATGAAATAACTGATGGCAATATAGCATAATGGTTAACTTGGAGGTTATTCTTATGTGCTTCTGACATTCATGTCATTTCCTGTGTATCTTGGTTAGGACATTTCTTTATGCTAGGCTTCAACATTATTTGTCAGATGAACACAACAGAAGTATTTCGTTATAGATGTCCTGTGGTTTGAATGAGACCATGCCTGAAAAGCTGTAAACATTCATTAAATATTAATATCACCAAGTGGGACAAATGTGGAACACTTTGGGATTTGCAACACAGTATATAAATATTACTACAACCAAAGCTCAAAGAAGTTAAGTGACTTATCCAAGTTAATACAGCTAATGACTAGAGATCAGCTTCATGCCTCATTTGCCTGTCTTTAGTATTTCTTGACATCTGCTTTCCATTACAACATAGACTGAATTTGTGCTGATTCTGACGTAAAATGAAAAAAGACTCCTGAGATAGAAATTCCTGATATCTGCTTGTCATTCTCATTGAAGCAGAATTCAGAAAAAATAAATTTCTGGGCTTGGGACTAGCTTAGTAGTAGAGCATCTATCTGCTTAGCATGGTGAAGCCCTGGGTTCAATCCCTAGCACCACATACACAATTATGTGTTATTTATTTATTTATAAGTGGGAATTTACTATCTTAAGAAACTAGACAAGGAACACACACAGAAAAAAGAAAGACTGTATTGTTTTTTGCTCCTTTGCTCTTTCTGATTCTGGTTTTACTTGAGAACAATGCATGCCTGTTGAGTTAAGCCATATTAGCATTTTAGCAAAGGACAGAAATAGTAACGGTTATATTATTGCCCATTAGCAATGTACTTACAAGGACGTGTGCCTCTCATCTTTTCAGGAAAAAAGTTCTTGAAATTTATATAAATTCTTGAAAGTACTATAAAAAAATGCATACAATCAGTGTCTGTCTAAATACCTATAAAAATCTAGGCAGGTGTGGTGGCACACACCTGTAATCCCAGCAACTCTGGAGGCTGAGGCAGGAGGATCACAAGTTCAAAGCCAGCTGTGGCATCTAAGCTGGGCCCTGTCTCAAAATAAAAATTTTTAAAAGGGCTGGAGGTGTGGCTCAGTGGTAGAGCATCTCTGGGTTAAATCTTCAGTCACCCCCCCCCCCCACACACACACACACAACTATAGGAACTAGCCCAGGAGGTTGAGTTTAGTGGCAATGTTCCAATCAAAGAAAACAAGGAGATGCATGCCTGAATGACAAAGACCCTGTCAGCACCTTCCTGCCCTATGTCTCACTGTGCCTCCTTTCCCTCCCTACAAAGCCCTTTCATATACCTTCCTTCCCTAGATGGAGTTTTCAGGATGATAGGCCCTCCTTCTTCTCAGGGCTAGCCCTTGAATAAAACTGATTTCCTGCCGGGCGCGGTGGCGCACGCCTGTAATCCCAGCACTTTGGGAGGCTGAGGCAGGAGAATCGCGAGTTCAAAGCCAGCCTCAGCAATGGCGAGGCACTTAGCAACTCAGTGAGACCCTGTCTCTAAATAAAATACAAAAAAGGACTGGGGATGTGGCCCAGTGGTCGAGTGCCCCTGAGTTTAATCTCTGGTACCAAAAAAAAAAAAAAAAAAAAAAAAAAAACTGATTTCCTTCCCTCCAACTCTTATTTTCCAAGTATTGGCTTTTGAGCAGTGAGTAGCCCAGACCTGGGTCCTGTAACATCTCTCCAACTTTCACCCCACTAGAATTACTTTCCTGTCTGCATACTGTCTTTCTATATACTTTTGTGTGCCTCCTGCTTAGTACATAGTTTACACCTACTAATTATCAGCCATAGGTAGAGGAATGCAGCTAAGCAGGACATCCTCAGAAGTTTCCTCAGGTTGCTACCACTTTTGCCCCCTATTCCCCCAACTGTAATGAAGTGTATAATAAGAAAAACTTGTCTATTAATCACTACAGCCTTCTTGGGAGAGCACTCCTTTGTTTAAAAGAAATGTTTGGGTTTGCAAATATATGGTTAAGATTATTAAACTTTGATGATAGATTTCCTAGTTTTTGCTGCCATTTAATGGCTCTGAAATTTTGGAAAGTTCTTAATTTTCTGGGCCTTATGTTATTCATGTGTAAAATGGGGTGATAATGACAAATATATACCATGGATAGTTATTAGGATTACATGAATTAATATATGTGAAGGACTTATAAATTCTTGGCACATACAAACACATAGTCAGTGCCAGTTATTATTATTGTAATATATTAAACCATTAGGGGTGAGAGATGAGCTCAAAGAACCAAAGTTGATCCCCCAGTTTTCCTTGTTGTAAGAGTAGTGCCAATCATTATGGGCTTTTAGCTTTGCCAAGCGCTTACATGTGTTTGGGGAAAGTTGCTGAAGCCAAGCTGATTTCCTATGGTAATCAGGGAAGAAGAAACTTTGACAATGGCAGGATATTAAATGGAGGCAGAATTTATTTATACATTCCATATGTATTTACTAAATGTCTATTCTGTGCTAGACATAAAGAAAAACAAAGCAGCCATAGCTCTTACTAAAGAGGTTGACAAAAATAAAAATAGGAGAGAGGAACCAGAGAGGCTGGGTCCTGGGGTAGAGTGAACAGACCACTTTATCTCCTCCACGTGGCTTAGCTGGAAGAAACTGAAGATAGAGATGCTATGGTAAAATTTTAAGGCATTGGCTAAAGGATGTGTAAGCACCCCCCCGCACCACCACCTTCTCCAAGAAATCTTCAATAAAGTTTCCATTGCTCACTGGAGAGCCTAAAGAAGGGAAAAAGAGCAGCCATCTTGGTTATAGGTATGGGGTGGGGGGGCGGGGATGCTCCAGGCCAAAAAAAAAAAAAAAAAGCCTTTCCTCATTCTTGTATGCTACAGTAAGGAAACATTTTAGTGCATGCAGTATTTAATGGTTATAAATGATATCCCCATGCACTGAATAATGCAAGGCTCTTTAAAATGAATATGAATTAAACAGTACCAACAGCAATTTTATTAACCTAAGAGAAGAAGTGCATTAGGAGACTGGGAATCCTGAGAGAAAAAGGGGCCATATCTGCAGTCCAGACTCAGCTATGACCGCCCCCCCCAAGCAGCTCCTTTGTGATTAATTAGTCAAACTGATTCCTCACATTGGCAACATATTACTTTGTAACTACTGCCTTTAATGAGGCAGACTTTCTTAAACCTAAATTCCCTTAAACCTACTGTTCCCATCCTTTTTTGGGAGGGGGGGTTCCAGGGATTGCACTCAACCACTCCCAAGGTTTAGGTTGCTTAGCAACTCACTTTTGCTGGGAGGCCTTTGAAGGATCCTCCTGCCGGTCCACTACAGGGTGTACGGTGGGCACCAGGCTCCCATCCTTTGTTACTTGTTTCCCCATGTCACCATTTTATTTTGTTTTTTTTTTTTTTTTTTTTTTTTTTTTTTTTTGGGATTGGGGGGGTTCCCCAGCCCTTTTTTTGGATTGAACAGGGGAGTTGGGGGGCTGACTCTTTGAACCTCCTGAGCCTCCCAAATCGTCCAGCCCCTCACCATTTTTTTTTCGTATTTATTTTAGAGACAGGTCTCACTGAGATAAAAACTTGCTTAGCACTTTTACTCACTTTTTGCTGAGGCTGCCTTTGAGTCTTACTCAGGATCCTCTTGTCTGCCGTCAGCCTAGCCAACCCTCCAGGAGGATTACAGGTCTTCTATGCCACGGTGGGCTACCAGGATTCTCTGACCCCATGCCCCTGACTGAATTCGTTTGACTTCCAGTTATTTACCCACGGGTTATGTCACATACATTTTATGGCTTCCAGCTAAAAAATTAACGATTTATTTTGAAATGTCAGTGGCACTCGCACTGGGTCACATAGCCCTTTTTATTTATTTTATTAAAAGGAGCTAAGTGCCTCGCCATTGCTGAGGCTGGCTTTGAACTCGTGATCCTCCTGCCTCAGCCTCCCAAAAGTACAGTGCGCCACCGCGCCCCATCAACCAGCAAATATAATTTTAAAAAAACTAAAAAGTAGTCAGCCAAAAACTATCAAAAAATTTGCCTAAATTTCCAAAAGAGAAATAAATAATGCTCTGTTGAAATTTCCCTACACAAATTGAGACTTTAAGGGGAAAGAGAGAAACCAGTCATTTTCTTCTTCTTAGATTTGTTTACTATATGAACCCTGGGGTTTCTGCATCTCATAATGTGACTACTGATTGAAAAGATATATGGTTGTTTATTAATGTTCTTAGAAGCAGTTTGTATTTAACAAGGCTAAAAAATGTTAACTCAAATAGCTTGCTTTGAATAGGATTTTCTTTTAAATCATTAATGAGAAAATGAAGAGAGCTTGGGTGGTCAAGCATGAAATGCAAATGGGTAGTTTTTCTTTTTTAGGCCTTATTGTCTGATGTCACCTGATTTCAAATTTAAATTTGATAATGTAGAAAATGACCCTATGATCTGCAGTATTATGAAACAATGTAGCTTATGCCTGAGATTTTTAGACAACACTACTGAAACTGACTTTTAACTACTTTCTTCCCACCTCCACCCCCCTCCCAAGATGGGGCCTTGCTATGTCACCCAGGCTGGCAATTTCTGGGCTTAAGAAACCTCTGGCCTCAGCCTCCTGGGACTACAGGAGGCATACACAGTACCCAGCCTCTAAGTACCATTTTCATATGACAAGGTAAGTGAAAAAACTAGACATTTTGAATTGGATGGAGTCAGAAAAAGAGCTTGCCTGTCCTTTACGTAAGGGGCCATATTTTAAAATACAAAATTAACGTAGAAGGTGCTAGACTTCTTTAAATAGATGCAAAGCTACCAGTAAAATTCCTAATGGACCAAATAATCCAGGAAATATACTTTTGCCCTCTTATTAAGATGAGGAATATAAATATCTTTAAAGAGAAAAAGCCTTTAAGAACCTCTTTTCACCTTTCTGGTGTATAATGAGCCTCAGAATGCCAATTCTTTCCTATTCTCAGGCAGCTGGAGAGAAATGCAAAATAGAGCTGCAATCAGAGACACAGGAAAATCAAGGTGAACCCCAGGCTGGGGTACCTACCTTTTATCACCAGAAAGAAATTTCAAAGAAAGGGCAATGAAAAATGCGCATGTTTTAGCTAGGCACAAACCACAATTACCTTCTTAAATACGACTGGACCTACAATAATAATAAGCTTTCAGCTTAGGTATTTTACCACCTCCACTTTGAGCCAGGAAAAAAAAAAAAAAAAAAACCTCAGGATGCCCCAAATTTCCATCAAAAAGAATTTGAATAATTTAGTGTCCCTGGGTAAACAATGTTTGTGCCAGTTTTCTCCCCAAGATTTGTGTTGTTTTGTAGGATGACTAAATTCATGAGGGAAGCTACTGTCAGAATATCTTATTTTATTTCAAAACATTCTTCTTTTTTTGGGGGGAGGAGGTATACCAGGGATTGAACCCAGGGGCGCTTAAGCCCCATCTCCAGCCCCGGCCTTTTTTAAAATTTTGGGACAGGGTCTGACTAGGTTGCTTACAGTGTGGCTAAATTGCTGAGAGTGGCTTTGAACCTGCAGTCTTCCTGCCTCAGCCTCGCAAGCTACTGGGATTCCTCTGCAACCGTGTATCTCAAAACATTCTAAGTATGCTTTACTTTGGAAGGCATCAACAACAGCAATACACCATCTTTCAGAAATGCATTCTTATACCTACAACTCAAGGAATCAGAATTTCTGTTAGGGGGCACCCTTGAGCAACCATCACAATACACTGAACGCCTGAGAACATTCTGGAAGCCTCACTGTTAACTGGCTTCTCTTCAAGGGAAAGAAATGAAATAAAGCGGAAGCAGCTGCTTTGGGGAACAGAAACACAGCTTACCTCTTCCAGTGCTTTTCTACTTTAATGGGTTTACTGAGAGTTAGATGTAAATGGTTTAAATTTTTAAATTCTTCAGGAGTTTAAAATCTGTGGATTGTTGACTATCGCTCCGCCCTTCTCCCCCGCCCCCCAGAATACCTTCCATTTATCGGGTGGCGGGAATAGAAAGTTTGGAAAATTAAGTGCCTAAGACTTCGGATAACTCAGATGACATACATGCAATAGCATTCCATTTCGAATTTATTCAACCCAATCTCTTGCACCTAATTATCCAAGACACAGAAATTCTCCAAATTTTGCACCCAAAAAAGAGGGGGAAAATGCAAGCAGTTCCCGGGACATACTGAGAGCCGTTTTGTTACAAGTGTATCCAATGCCCCAGCACCAGAGACTTGTGGGGCGCCGCTTATCCCTGCTCCACTCGCTCTGCAGCTCCCAGAGGTGGCGGTTGTGTTATGAAGGCAGACCTTGCCAAGCTGGCGGACAAGATGCTACGCACCCCCAAATGCTCGAGGTGCCGGAACCATGGTTTCCTGGTGCCGGTCAAGGGCCATGCGGGCAAGTGCCGTTGGAAGCAGTGCACCTGCGAAAAGTGCTACCTGATCACCGAGCGCCAGAAGATCATGGCTGCGCAGAAGGTGCTCAAGAAGCAGGCCGCTGAAGAGGAGCAGGAGGCGGCCCTGAGCCCGAAGGGTCCCCAGCTGACCTCCGGGGCCGCGGCTGCAGCCCCGGGCTCTGGCCTCCGCCCGCTGCCTCCACTGGCAGCTTCGGGAGGCGCCGGGCCGGGCCCGGAAGGCCGCGCGGCCGCCTGCTTCCCCGAGAGGCCTCCGCGAGGCCCGAGCCCCGGCCCGAGCCCCCGCCCGAGCGCCTTCCAGCCCGTGCTGGGCGGCCGCGGCCATGGCCACGTGGGGCTGCCCAGCTGTGCAGCGCCCCAGCTCGGGGCCGAGGCCGCCGGCAGGGCGTGCCCGGGCTGCCCGGAGCTGCGTCGGCCGCTGAGGCCCGTGCCCAGCCCGCCGTTCGCCGACTTCGGTAAGATTCCCAGGCCCCGCGTGGCCTTGCCCCGCCGTGGTTCCTCTCGGGCCTGTGGTCTTCCTGCTCCTGAGCTGGCGGCCTAGGCCGGCGCCCAAGGAGGGGTTCAGGTGGGGAAGATGTTTTCCAGAGGTAACCCTGCTTTGAGAAACCTTTCTCTGAACAGGGATTCGGGTGGGATACCTTTGTATTAAAAGGAAAAAGAGACGGGAAGGAGTGGGTGATCTGGGGGACTTTTAACATTTAGCCGCAGTTTTTGCCTTTTCACTTTGCAAGGGGAAAATGGCGCCTAGTCGACTTAGCCGTGGCGTCTCTGTCCCCACTTGCTAGGAATGTTGGCCTACTGCGCTTGCGCACCTCTTCTCTACAGCCCAGAGGACTTTCACAAACGCAGCTCGCCTGGTGGCTCTTCCCGCCATTTTTCTCCGCCCGAGGCTCCTCCAGGATTTAAAACCCGGGGGTGGATTGGCTCGACTAGGATTGCGCTTGCGCACCTTCCTCCTTTCCATAGTCTAGAGGCTCTTCGCAGTGTTCTGTGCATCTGTTCCCGCCCTTTCCCTGGGTGTAGTCGGTGGCCATAAGACCACCATACTCTGCACAAGAGAACTTTTGATATACTAAGATGTTGCTTCTTTTTTTTTTTTCTGCCCTCACCTTGTGCATAATTTACATTTTTCCTTTGTGCTACTTTCAGTATATAGTATGATTTCAAGACAAAGTATAATTTCAAGACAAATTTTGAGGCTTTTAGAAAACGGCTCTTTTGGGGTGTAGACGTGGACTTTCTTAGTAATTGGCCTATGGCAGTGTAGAAAGGGCACGGGTCTGAATCAGGATGGGAAGCCAGTAACCTAGGACAAGTTCCTTTCTTGTGACAGTTTCTTCCCTCTGTATGCTAAGGAATTGTTCTGGGTGTTCTCTGGAGACCATTTCTGCTTTCTCGCACTTAGTCCCTCTGTTCTCTTCTTCAGTACTAGGGATTAAAGCAGGGGTGCTCTACCACTGAGCTACATCCCCAGTCCTTTTAACTTTTTTATTTTGAGACATGGTCTGGCTAAGTTACCTTAAATTCATGATTCTCCTGTCATAGCCTCCTGAATCACTGGGATTACAGGCTTGTGCCATCTGTAGCCCTTCCGGCAATTTCTAAGAAACCATAGTTTTCTTAGTTCTCCAAGGAACTAGCTACCTGATGGAGAAGATAGACCTGAAACAACAATCCTAGGGGAAGGTGACCTTTTAAAGGACATAGGATGCCTTTCTTGACTCTCTCTCAACAAACAAGAACTGAATACTTACAATGCACTCCCCGCCCCTAACACTAGTGATATGAAGAGGTGGGGAGAAGGGAGTCTCATTTCCTTCTCTTTAGGGATCCTGTCCTTGTGGGAGGAACAATTTTAATGAAGAGACAATATTGATCAAAGAATCACACAAATCAGTGTACAGAGCTCTAATCATTGGTGATTTAGCTGTGGCCTGAAGGAATAGCTGAATACATATGCTCCTCAACTTTTGATGGGGTCATGTCCTGATAGACCCATGGAAAACTGAAGATATTCTACACTGAAATGTATTTACTATGCATAACCTAGCTTAGCAAGGTAAACCACTGTTGAGTGTTGGTTGTTTCCCCTGGTGATCCCTTGGTTGACTGGGAGCTGTGACTCACTGCTGCTGTCCAGCATCTCAAAAGAGTATCTTACTGAATATCACTGGCTCAGGAAAAAATTCAAAACCAGATATATGGTTTATACTCAATGCATATCCCATTTGCACTATTGTAAAGCTGAAAAATGGTAAGTCAGGGAATGTCTGTACTAAGGACTTAAGGATGCAAAGTGAAGATCAGAGGAAAAGTCAAGGGAAGAGCATCTGCAAAAGCTTGAGATGGACAGAGGAGCAGTAGTTGAAGGATTAAAGAGCAGTGAGATCAAAGCATAAAGAATGTGAGCATTCTTTGTAGAGATATGGGTGTTTATTACACTGTTATCCTTGGACAGTAATGTGGTGCTCCTTTTCCTGGCTGTGTTTCTAAACTTCCTTTGTTGGTTGCCTCCTGCAGGGCGCCCTTTGAGCATCAACTCGGATTGTGTGGTAGGGGCTGAGTATCTGGAGAGAGAGCCTTCCAAGCTGTACCCTGGATGCTCCACCATGCACTCCTATCGCCCATTCCCACTGGGTTACCAGGATGCACCCCCGGCCCCGGGGATCCCCCCGCAGCGGGGCTTCCGGCATGTCTCCTGCAGCCATTACCATGGAGGTGGCTTGGTGAGTCCCAGCCCTGATTCCATTCCAGAGGCATCCTTACCCCAGCTGCTCTTGCTCCCTTTGTGGGTCCTCAGTTCCAGGAAGCTGGTTGTCATAAATGATGTGCCTCCCCTGGGAGGTCTACATCACTGGACCTGGGGCAGTGGCGTGTGCTTTTCAGAGTGAGGAAGATCAGGGTTGACCACTTGCCTTGACTCATGGTATGCAGACACTAGAAGGGCATTCATTCTGCTGAGCACCAGAGAAGAAATACCAGTTTCCTAAGGCTAAAAAGCTAATGGCAAAGCTAGTACCAGACATAGGTCCCCTGCCTACAGGTATAGCACATTCCAGACTGCAGAGGGCTTTCAGGAAGAGGTGGCATTTGAGGTAAGTCATGAAAAAAAAAAAAAAAAAAAAAAATACAGAACCCTCCCCCAAGCACCTGTTGCCTTAGGAAACACTTATATAAAGAATAAATGATGGGGCTGGGATTGTGGCTCAGCGGTAGAGCGCTCGCCTAGCACGTGCGTGGCCTGGGTTCGATCCTCAGCACCACGTAAAAATAAACGCATTGTGTACAACTAAAGCAAATAAATAAATGTTTAAAAAAATTTAAAAAAAAAGAATAAATGAAATTCAGTCCTTTTCTAAGATTAATGGTCAGTTACTAAATGGTATCTTCCTTAAGCTTGACATCTTGAATACGGGATGTCAGGTCACCCCTGTTAATGTGGAATAAGAGGCAGGAGCAACGACGTTTGTGGCATTGCTTACCAAATCCCTGCATACCAGAATAGTTAAAAACCCTCTCCACTGTGGCATCTGAGTGAGGGTCATTAGGCCTGCAGAACAGGGGAGGCTGGGTGACCAGCCCCTGACTTTGGCCCCATAAGGCTAGACCTGTGGACCAGGTTGGCACAAACACAAATCAAGTTCATTGCCTTTGCCTCCCAGCTCAGAGCTTACAGCCTAATAACCATGGACCATAGATATCTGCAAAGATGTTTTTTGAAGTGGAGGATGAGTGAGGATTTCTTCGTTTACTGTGGAAAGAAATGAAGAAGAAAGACAAAAACTTGGTATTTACATAGTGGAAGTCATTAGTCAGAGTGTGGGACATGGTCCCTCGGGTTCAGCTATGTGCAGCCAGGTCAGGCACATGGCGTGCTGGTCCTCACTCCTGCTCCAGTCCAGCAGCATCTCTTCTGTCTGTTTTAGATACTCTATGTTTTTACTTATAAATCATTTTCCATTGATTCAAGGGAAAAATACTTGAAAACCACTGGTCTTGATAATTTCCAGGGTGCCTGCTGACCCTATTGAACCTTCAAGGTTGGTGTTTTTACCTCTTTGTAGAGTCAGAAAAGGGTTCAGAAAAGTTAAGGTTTTGTCCAAGTTCACAGGACTGGTGAATGAGCGACTGTGACTCAGATGACGCAGCTGGTTGGTGATTCTCGCAGGACACTTGCCACAGTTGCCCTGACTGAGCCCAGGCGCTTTTTTGCTACCCATGTGTCTCCTGCAGAGGTGGGAGAAGGCCTGGGCCTTGACTCTCACACCAGTTGGCTGCTGAACCTGAGAGATGTGGGTGCTGCCTCTGGCCACCACACCACAGCCCAGAGAGAGCAGGGTATCCTCAGCCTCCACACAAAGAGGGGCTGCAGCCAAGCAGAGCTGCGCCGGCTGGTCACACAGAAGCCTGAAGCCTGGCGTCCAGGACAGAACTCTGATTGACAGGTCTGCCAGACGGCCTTTGTTAAGAGTGTGATCTCAGTCAGTTTATCTGGTTCAAGCTGCCACCATAGGCCCCAGGCAGGAGTTGTGATCCAGGAGGAGACTTGGCTGAGCAACTTGGAATTAAAGTACTAATAATCCCCCCTCCCGCCTTTCATATCTGGAGAAGGATCAAGCATTTATTTGGGAGGCTGTTTCAAACCCAAGAGCCTATGGATTACTTTTACTTATTGCTCTCTGCAACTGCTTGAGATTGCTCTCTGCAACTGCTTGAGACACTCCCCCAGGGACATTGTCCTCCCTGTCCCTGCCCACCTGCTGTTTCTGTGCTTCCTCTAGTTTCCTAGAGGACAGGATCTGAGTTGGACAGATCGAGGGTGCCACCCTACCTTGGCCTTTTTCCAGCTATACTCCCTGAGGAGGTTTCCTGACCTCTGAGCACCTCACTTAAGATCTTTGGTTGTCAAATGGTGGTGGGAGTACTTGTCCCATGAATAGGTTTAATAAGGTATGCCTAGCACAGGGTCTGGCACATAGTAGGTGCTTTACAGCAGGGACTTTCTTTTTCCTTGTGCCAAATGAAGTTAGGAAATTTTGGCTTAATATAAGGAGATTCTTTCTTTCTTTGGTACCAGGGGCACTTAACCACTGAATCATATCCCCAGCCCCCCCCCCCCTTTTTTTCTGAGACAGGGTCTTGCTAAGTTGCTGAGAGCTCACTAAATTACTGAGGCTGACCTCAAACTTGGATCCTCCTTCCTCAGCCTCCCAAGTCATCGGGATTACAGTCGTGCGCCACCGTGTCCAGCAATTTTAAGGAGATTGTTGCAACTACCCAGAGACTTAAATACACTCACATGTGGCCCTCCCATGTGAAGAGCCTTAGGTGGGGTTTCTCAAACTTGACTAAGAACAGTATCTTGTTGGACTCGGTCCATGAATTCGGTTCAGGATGTGCTGCTCTGAAGTCTGCATAGAGAAGAAAACAAGAACTGCCTTTAGAATGCATTGCAGTTTCTTACTACACCACTGTCATTTTGGGGAGCTGTGTACCACCTCTCCACATCCTCTCATTGAGCCTGGGTGCTGTAGGGTGGGTTCAGCAGGGTTGTTCAGTGCGGCTCCTTGCCTGAGGGTCCCCCAGCTTCCCTTGCCTCAGGAACAACTGGACTACACCCAGGTCGCTGAGAACCTTCCCTCAAAGTCCCCCCTGACACTTAGGCGGCAGCCATTATGTGTGTTAGGCACAAGGGGGTCTTCAGACCTTTCCACAGCACCATGGTCGTCTGAGTGGGCTGTGCTGTCACAGACTTGGGATATAGTTCTGCCTTTGCCACTGACCAGCTCTGTGGCCCTGGCCCTGTAGCATCCTCTCACTGAACCTGTTTTTTTCACTGGTATGGCCAGAAGGGTAACAGAACCTCCTAGGGGTGTGTAGGGATCTAAGTGTGATACCCCTGGCACATACAGAAGTGCTCAGTCAGTGCTGTGCTCAGCAGGTCTCCAGCCTTATGTGAGAGGTGTCTGCATTCCTTCTTGCCTTCAGTCATGAGGGAGGTGTTTGCTGAACACCCTGTTCCAAGTGCCCTGCGCTGAGTGTCTTGGATCACGAGGTGTATCTACCCGTGGGAACCCCTCCTGGCTAACCAGCTCCCTCTCTGCCTCTGCTGTGTGTGCCATGCAGGTGTCGGAACCAGTGGGAGACTTCCAGCCAAGCTACTACCTGCCCCCGCCGCCGCCACCACCTCAGCCACCGCAGCCGCAGTTCCTCCCACCGGGCTTCCTCTCTGCACTGCACTTCCTCCCACACCACCACCGCCACCACCACCACCAACCTTCTCACTCACTCTCCTTTCTGATACTGACAAGGAGAGCACTGGTAAGTGAGCACTAGTCTTCCTGCTTCTCAGAGAGCCAGGAAAACTAGAGGAGGAAGAGGAAACCATATGAAGTAGGTGTGGAAAGAAGTGACACGGGATACAGGATTTAAACTTTGCTGGGCCCCAAGATAAGCTCTTCCCCATACTCTTTCCCCAGTCTCCACAGCATGCATCTGAGGGAGGTGGGAATGGGATTCCCCAGGTGAAGAAACAGGTTCTTGGGGCAGAGTGGGATCAGAACTGGGCTTTTCTGGCTCCAAGTCCAGAGCTAATTCCTTACCTTATCAGCACCATGGGCAGGGTGCAGAGGATGCATGCCCATGATATGTTTAGCAAGCCCGAGGAGCTAGGCCTCTTGGCTGGGGTAGGACATGTGCAGGGACAGCAAAGACTGAACCTGAAGTGCAGCAGGAGCCACTATGGGGAGACCCAGACAAGAGCTCAGAGCCACAGCTCTGTGTAGGGAAACCTGGGTGCTTGGCCCTTCTTCTCACTGTAACATGGTCCCTGGGAGGATCCACTGATCATTTGGATTCAAAAATGCTTTGAGATTTCTTTTGAGAGCCCTTGGTTTTAGGGCTTTCTTCCTTTCAAATTTCCCTGAGCCTCCTGTAGTTTGAAAAGACTGGCAAACTCAAAGAGGTCTTAAAATGACTGTCAAAACCATCCTGTGAGCTGGGTGAGTCTGACACTGTTCTCTCCATGTCACTGAAGAGGAAACAGGCCTCCTCTGTGTGCGCAATGCCTAGATACATGAGTGGCCTGAAGTTTGCTGGCCAGTGTAGGTGGCCTGGGCCTGAGTCCTGGCTCTAACACTTACCAGCTGTCTGACCTTGGGCCAGTGTGTTTCTTCCTTGGTGCCTCAGTTTGTACATTTGTAAGAAGGACTAGTAATGGTCCCTACTTCACAAGGCTATTCTGGGGTTGGAGCCGAACCTGAAGCATTAATGACAGTGAGCTATTGCTTATTGTCTCTTCTGGTCTCCATGCTGCTATTGCAAGGTAGGTGTCTCATTTTACAGAAGGGATGGCTGAGCGTAGGAGCTGTGGAAGAACCTTGCTCAACCACCCAGCTTGTGAGGGGCAGAGTTGGAGTTGGAACTGGACTTTATCATGGCCAGGTTAACGTGCCAGTCTCCCCACCTAGCAAATTAAGGGCAGACTCTCTTCATAGGGCTGAGAACATTTAATTAATTCCTCCCTCTTTTCTAAATCTGGTTGCCTTTTTTGTCCTTTACAGATGACCAGGATACAGAGGTACCTCGTGAGCCCAGTCAGCCCTCATCTCAGGAGCAGTCTGACTAAGCCCCAGGCCACCCTCCAGACCAGCAGGGGGTGTCAGGGGTGTGCCAGCAATGATTTTCTTATCTGTTTTCAGTGTTGTTCAGGGAGGGAGGGTATCGATAGGTAAGGTGGCACCACTGTAAGGTGGCAGCTAATTTCCATTTTAAGACAGGAGGAAGGAGAGTGATTTTCTACGGTTCTCTTGATCCTAAGCTGTGGGGTTAACGGGGGGTGTGGGGGGTGTGGAGGAGGTTATTGACAGGGGAGGCTCAGGGCTCTGAGGAGTAGGGGCTGGAGAAGCTCATGTTTAGGAATGAATTTAACCGTCCTGGGTTGTGTTGTTTATAGTATCATCCCCAGAGGCGGCCTTTGATTTCCTCAGGCCCCACTCAGGACAGAAGGTACCATCTATTTCAGCCTTTTGTCACCTTTGCCTGGTCCCCAGGACTGGGGCAGTGCAGACATCAGGCATCCAGCCCATCCAGGTGGCTGATGTGAGCAGCCAGGGCCGGGCGTTGACAGCGGGTTCTGCAGCGCCCCACTTTGGCCTGGCTGTTGCCCCTGGCCCCTTCTCCAGGGGTCTTGCTTGTAAGCATCCTGACCACTGGGTAGCTTCACTTCCCCACCATAGAGTTTAGGCCTTTGTAGGCATCATTTCTGGTTTGAAAAAAAATCTGTTGAAGTTTTACTACTGGATGTTTTTTATAGTAGGCAGCTCGTGGCACTCATGCAGTTCTCAGAAGAGTGAAGCAGCCGAATTGTCTAGGGCATCGGCAGTTTCTTCTTTGGGGACAGTTGGCTGTTGAAATAAAATAAGCAGTGGAAATCCCTGTGGAAGGTTTTTTTCTCTCTCTAATCCTTGTGGGAGGCTGTGTTAGGCAGGAACCTGGGCAGGAGGTACAACTCCTGTTCATGGCCTGTCACTGGCTTTAGGCAAGTGCCTCTCTAGTCTACCTCTGCCTTTCTTGACCCTAGTGACCAGCGGGGAGAGAGGGCAGGCTGGTAGATTTCTCTACTTTATTATTACTATTATGATTTTAAGCAGGAAAGACCTTTTAAGGAAATCTGATATAAACACATCAAAAGTAAAGATTTCTTTTAGTTTCCCTTTTCCAGGATTTTTCATGGTCCCTACAAAGGAACATGTTCTTTAAAAACAGAACTCAATCCCATTTTGTTAAGCCTCTTCCCTCAGTTTCATTTGTTCCTTTATTTAGAAAACATCCTATGCTCAACGGAATTCAGGACCTGGCAGTCTCCAGCTCTTCCCATGAGAAATATGGCATCTAGTGGGACAGACAGACATTCTGAGGGCATCTATACAAAACAGTGAGGTAGAGGGGCCATGGTCAGAGAAAGCCTGGTGGAGTTGAGGTCTTGACCACATCTTAAAGGGCAAGAATGAGGTGAAGAGGAAGGAGATGGGTACTCGCGGCAGGGTGCAGGAGGAGGGAGCTGGAGCCAATCATTCCAGGGTGAGGGGCAGGGAAGGGCTGGCATGCAGGAGAGCAGGCTGATGTCCTTGATGTCATTTGTGGGCAAGGGCATCCAAGCATCATCCCAGGTCTTAAAGAGGGTTCTCAGAAGCAGTACTCTTAACTGTTCTGTCGATACCACTGTGATGGTAGGGTGCAGGGTGGGGTCCATTCTGTTGGAAGGCACTGGGCAGGTACCATCATGGAATTCTTCAGACAGTGCTTTACAGACCAAGTGCTTTCAGCTGGGCAAAGGCAGGCCTGTGGAAGCCCATACATGGGCACAGGCTTCGGCCTAGCCCGATGATGCAGTGATCCTGGACAGCCCAACTTGGGGGCTGAAGCTCTCTGCTTGCCCAGTGCTGGTCCTGCCCCTGGTCATGGTGTTACAGGACCCTTGGAGGGTGGGAGAAGACCTGCCTTTTGGTTCTATGTGGCCTCCCTCTACTAACTGAACCCCAGACCTGTCAGTAGCAAGGTGGCTATACTATACTCTGTGTGTGTGTGTGTGTGTATAAAATAGCAAGGGACTGTGTCAGTGACCCTACTTTTTAATTACACTAAGTTTTCTTAGACTCCACATTTTTCATCCAGGCTGCATTAATCAATAAAGCTGTTTTCCCATTTATGATCAGCACACACAGAAGTATGAGACAGTTATTGACCACATAGACTATACCATTCCAGACCAGTACAAGGAAATAGGTGTTTAGGAGGGGTTTGGAAAGGGGAAGCTTTGGCCTTCTGAGAATGCTGTCTGTTGTGGGAGCCCCCTCCCAAGGCTCCAGGAAGAAGAGGGCTTCTCTGTTCTTTTTTTGTTTCTTTTGTTGTTGTTGATAGATCTTTATTTATTTATATGTGGTCCTGAGAATCAAACCCAGTGCCTCACACATGACAGGCAAGTGTGCTACCGCTGAGCCACGGCCCCAGCCCCAGGGCTTCTCCGTTCTATAGGTCTGTGATCTGAGGAACCTCCAGAGATGGCTCAGTGTCTTTCCTGGATCCTTGGGTGCTCACTGGGGTGAAAAGACTGTGGGGTAGCAGCCTGCCCTACTGCTGGCCATGGCCGCCTGGTTTCAGGATAGAAGGCCTGCCTTCCCTCAGGTGCCCAGCTGCCTTATCTTGCTCTTGTGGGTTCACTACGGTTACCAGCTCATGCTTCTGGAATGTCTCACTCCACTAGCAGCAACAACACAAGCACTGGAAGACCAGATGTGTTCAGGTTGCTACCCTACTCACACGCCTCACACGCCTTCCGTGGCTCCCTGCTGATCTTAGAATAAGGATCAAACGTCCTCAAACATCCTAGCTGCCTGCTTTTCCAGGCTTCCCCTCACTGGCTGGCCTAGCCTAGGTCCTGCAGAGTAGTCAGCCAGGTTTAGGCAGAAAGGGTGGAAAGTAGAGGGGCCATCCTCCAGTGGCATACTGCTCATCCCAAACAGCTTTACCTCTAAGCCAGAACAATGTTTTGGAAGGCACTCCGCTCTGGTCCTGCGACTCTGGATGCACTAGCGGGGCGCCACCCAGACGTTTAGAGAGGGCGCAGCGTCCATTGGGGGTGTGGCCTGTTGCCTAGCGACCGCCCCACGTAGACTTGCTGCGGCTAATATCCCTAGCCCACAGCGCTGCAGGAAAGCTAGGTTCTTGAAGCGCTCTAAGGAGAATTGGAGATTCTCTGGGAAATAAAGATCAGGGGCCTCTAGGCTATGCTATGTAATTGCCGACTTCTCAGCAAATCGTCTGCACAGCTCTTGCTGTGAAATCGATGCCCTCCTTTGTCTTCTGACGCCACCCAGGACATAGCCTCTGATTTCTTTCCTTTCTGTGTTTTGCGCAAGCGGAGTGCTCTGCCTAGACTGCTTTCATCTTCTCCTGGTCATCTGTTATCCTCGCAGACTTATTCACACAACCCCTTCTCTGGGAAACCTGCCCTAAACCCCTCAGACTGGATAAAGAGGCTCTGTAAGGCTGGCCCAGCCCTCTGCCTCCCTCTATCACTAAATAGGTGTCCCTCTCCAAGACTGTGAGCTTCCTGGAGGCAGTAGCAAGGTCTCATTTGTCCTGGCATCCCTGGTTCCCAGTGTAGGGCTTGACGTTGGTCAGGCCAATAGTTAGAGTGCTTGTTAAGAATGAAAGAGTGAATTTCAGGGCATCTGTGGACTCTGGGATGCAGGGTTGAGTATTCTGCCTTTGGCCACCCACTGCGGCATCTTTTACAGTTTTGTTCTGTAAGCCAGGAACTTAAACAGGGATCAGAGGACCAATAGGCTGTCATTGATATGTCAAGCACTGTACTCCCCTCATTTAACCTCCATCACAACAGTTGTCATCCCTAGTTTGCACAGCTCTTGCTAGGAAAGTGAAACATAGAGGGGGGGTGATCTGCCTGAAATCACAGTTTGTGTCAGAGCTCTAGGCAGGAGTATGGCTGAGGGTGGGTAGAAGGCAACATTCATCCCTGGTGCCAGTAATAGTGTTTTTTGTTTGTTAAAAAAATTTTTTAGTCATAGATGGACACATACCTTTAGTTTATTTATCTTTATGTGGTGCTCAGGATCGGACCCAAGCACTCTGCCACTGAGCCACAATCCCAGCCCAGTAATAATGTTTTTAATGGCCATTTTGTTCTGAGTTTCCATCCTGAGATTTTTTTGAGCACAGAATGTATGAATGGATGCCCCCTAGTGTCTGGGTGCATTCTAGCATAGGGAGAGCAATATGAGGGCATTTGCCTCCATGAACCATGCCCACTTCGCTGACTGTAGCACACAGGACCTCCTGAGAGAATCCTGAAGTTGGCATCATGGAACATCAGCGTGGAAAGAGCCCTTGGGTCCCAGACATAACCTCCTACTGGGTCAGGCATCTACATCTCCTGTTGCCTGCCCTCCCACTATGACCTGGCATTCACCATGAGCCCCATTGCATGTGCTAAGATAGGCAGAACACTTGTTCTTGTATCCAGGGCAGAGCAAGGGGAGGGAGTATCTTCCAAGGCACTAACTCTTGGTTGTGGTCCCCTAAACTCCACTGAAAAGAAGCCCTTCTACCTGATGTTCTCAGTTTTTCTGGACATTACAAAATGTGCTCCTCTGGGCTTGGGGTAGGGGATGTGATCCTCTCTCTGAAGCCCTGGGGACTCTCCCAGCTTCCATTCCTAGGTACTGTGGTCTTGGTAGGCCTGGGCCTAGGCCGCTCTTTCAGACAGCTTCCGAGTGCCCCTTGGCCTCTTCTCCTTGGCTAAGGCCAAGGGTTTTTGGAGACTCTGCTGCTCCTCCTGGCCTCTTCCTAATTGTGTGCTCCTCTTGGGCATATGGTGTAATCCCTCTTCCTGGTAATATTGGCCCAGGTGTGTGCTGAGGATGCAGAAACTCACATCAAATACTTCCTCCCATGCCACATCTTGGTGCCTAGCAGAGGGTACCTCTGCCATTGGATGGGTGAAGATACCTTCCTCTTTGAGACCATGTCAAGAGACTAAGAATTGGGCTAGGCCTGTGGCTCAGTGGTAGAGCACTTACCTAGCATGTGTGAGGCACTGGGTTCAATTCTCAGTACCACACAAAAAATAAGCAAATAAAATAAAGGCATTGTGTCCATCTATAACTAATAAAAATATTTTTTTAAAAGAGGCTAAGAATTGCAATGCCCCCTCCCCCCGCACACACATACACCCCAGCTGTGGCTGTTTACTTCCCAGCACTCCCTATATGCCCGGTACTATGTTGAGCTCTTTCCACAAGTCCTGTAACTTTTCAGTTCACCTTCAAGGCAGGCACCCTAATACTTCATTTTACAGGTGGCAAAACAGGGCTACAGAGGTGAATTATTATACTTATTGTGTCTACAAGTGGCAGAGTTGTATTAAATTCTAGTTCCACCTGAGTCCAGAGCCAAGTTCCTAACCACACTGTGCTCTCCTGATCTCAGAGAGGGGGGATGGTGAGTCTTGGGTCCCCCACCCCCACCAGAACTTGGTGCTCAGCTGCAGTCCACTCAGTTTAGCTGGGTTTTTGTGGATGTAGACAAGCAGAATGCAAAGAATAATTAGCTCAAGTCTTAGATAAGGAATGAAATAATTTTTAAAAAATTTTCTGAACTCTTTAATTTCATTTTGAAAACGATGAACAAAAAAGTATGAACTTGAGTACTTTTTAAAAAATAGTTTTTAGTTGTCAATGAATCTTTTATTTAATTAATTAATTTATTTATTTATATGCAATGCTGAGGATTGAACACAGGGCCTCACGTATGCCAGGCAAACCCCCCACTGAGCTACAACCCTAGCCCAAACGTGAGTTCTTAATGAGTATTAATAGGTAAATTTTAAGTCTAGACCCTTTCTCATGGTTGGTGGGAAATTTTTCAATATTGATGCTTTTAATTCAAATGTAACCTAGGAAACACTTTTGATTATTACTAGGATTATTTATTTTCATTGTCATTTCTTTTTTAAAAAAATATTTATTTATTTGCTTTAGTTGTACACAATGCAATGCATTCATGTTTACGTGGTGCTGAGGATTGAACCCGGGCCGCGCACTGTGCGAGGCGGGCACTCTGCCGCTGAGCCACAACCCCAGCCCCTCATTGTCATTTCTTCATCTTTCTCCAGGCCATTTATTTGTTTTTTGTTTACAATTGATTAATTATATATAATGCATAAAATAGTAAACATTTCAAAAGTGTAAGCCTGAACAGGCTTCCTGCCCACCATCATTCCTGTCCCTCAGAGCCCTCCCTCCTTTCTTGTGTCACCTTCTTAAGATGATTTGTACATATATAAGCTTTCTCTTTTCATTAATTTTTTTTGAAATATTTATTTATTTTGCTTTAGTTGTACACAATGCCTTTATTCTTATGTGGTGCTGAGGATCAAACCCGGGCTGTGCACAGGCTAGGCGAGTGCTCTACTGCTGAGCCACAACCCCAGCCCTTTTCATTAAATTTTAATGTGGAGATAATTATAGATTCACATTCAGTTGTTAGAAATAATGCAGAGACTCTTATCTACCATTTACCCCATTGCCACCAATGGTAACATTATATAGAACTGTAGTACAATATCATGTTGATACAATCCACCCAATTTATTCAGGTTCAGTTTACATTTTGCATTAATTTAGTTATAGGTTGAGGTTCAGTTTCTGACTAACGAAAGTTCAAATTGCTGTAGCATCATGCATTCTTTCATTGATTTTCCCCCTGTACTGGGGACTGAACCCAGGGCTTCCTCCATGCTAGGCAAGTGCTCTACCACTGAGCTACATTACATCCCCAGCCCTTCTTTAATTTTTATTTTTATTTTGAGGCAGGGTCTCACAAAGTTACTAAGGCTGCCTCAAATTTGTCATCCTCCTGGGTAGCTGGATGGTCTCACCAAATGGTTTGTGTACCTTTGTCAAAAATCAGTTGAAGCAGGCACAGTGGCACACACCTGTAATCCCAGTGGCTGAGGAGGCTGTAATAAGGCCCTAAGCAACTTAGCAAGACCCTGTCTCAAAATTAAAAATGTGGCTTAGTGATTAAGCAGCCCCTGGGGTAAATCCCTGGTACCAAAAAAAAAAAAAAAAATTAATTGAGCATATTGCTGTCGGTCTGTTTCTGGATTCTCTATTCTGTTTAATGGATCTGTTTTTTAAACACACACACACACACACATGCACACACACAAACAGAAGTTAATGATTTACACTGTTCTATAGTTTACTCTGTCCAGGGTTTCTGAGCTTCTTTGTGTGTCATGGACCCCTTTATTAGTCTCATGAAGCCTATGACCCCTTCTAGAGTAGTACTTTTAGTGGAAAAAATACAACCCATAAGGTTACAGAGGAAATAAATTAAGTTTAATACACTTGTCAAAACAGAAATACATTTGTGATTTAGTAATACATGTATGTCTTGACTAACACAATAAGTAACAAAATCTAGCAGTGAATCTAATCACTATTAATAGTTTCAAAGTAGTACTGTCATTGATCTTTTGAGATACATGAAACAAACATAAAGTGAGATGAGAATATCTGTGATTTCTGTCAGTGACCAGGTCACAGCTCATTCTTCTGGGGCTTTTGGCCTGCCTTCATGATTGAAGGAAACATTGAATCATAGTTATAGGTTAGTGAAAATCAAGATGTTACTTTTTTTCTCCATTTCTGTATTAGAGCTTGGATCCACGTCTTCTTCATTCTCATTATCGCCAGTGTAGTAGAGCACTGATTCAATGCAACTTAATATAACGTGACCATACCCTACTAAGAGACAGGGGGTGTCTAATCTTTTGCTATTACTACTAACCGAATTTCTTAATAGGTCTCTCCTGCTGAGGTTTCCTTCTCCAGCAGGGCCACCACGCTGACCTTTCTGCATTCAATGACCCTTGGCTGGTGATCTGTAGCCAGCTGATCTACACACAGTGTCTTGGCAAGCAGACTTCAGTCCCACCTCCCCCTCCTGCTGAAGCTTTCCATGCTCTGGACGTTCTTCACCTCTCTTCCCCAAACCAGAACTGGGGATTCCACGCCAGCTCTGGTGAGCCAGCAACGGGGTAGGCAGGCTGCAGAGGGTTCCCCAAGCTGTGCGGCATCCTGTGAGCAGATGTAAAACCCCTCTGTGCCTTTGTGCTACATTTTATTAACAGCAGATTGCAAGATGCTAACATTTTATCATGTCAGCTCTTGCATTTGAGCAAGCACAGGCACCGGCCTGTGAGTAATTAGCTGCCGGGTGGTGTCTTTTCTTCATCTTTTTCTTTTTAAAATTGGAATCAGAAAATCTGTTTTATTTCCCTGTGTTTCTTTCTTTTCTTTCTCCTCCCTCCCTCTCTCTCTCTCTCTCTCTCCCCCTCTCTCCCTCCCTCCCTCCTTTCCTCCTTCTTCCCCTCCCTCCCTCTCTTCCTTCCCTCTCCTCTTTTCTTCTGTCTTCTTGGTGGTAGACAGTCCATGGGACACCCTGTTGTGGACTTGACTATTTTTCCACATTCATAGGCCATTAATTTCCAGCTATAGTCCAGTCACCTAGTGAACACCGAGTTACCTCCCAACATTGTCTATCACTTTCTGGAACAATCTCCCCCAAGGGAAACAAGATCATAACACCCTCGTTCAGATGGGTGAAACATACCTAGCTTGGAAGGCCTGACCATTTCTGTTGTTGGTCTTTAATTGACTCAGTGTTTTTCTACATCTGGCTCTTGCTACCCACATCCCCCAATTTGGAGTGAATTTTTTACTACCATGGCATATTCACATCAGTCATGGAGTGATGTCAGTCACCATCTGCAACATCAGACACAGCCTCTGTTCCATCCATAAAGTCAATAGCATTTATTGGGCCCCTACAATGTGTCAGGCCTTGTGCTGGGCTCTGAGGATAAGACAAATATTTCTCTCACACATCCTGGCATGAGCATCCTGATACCCTTCCCTGGCTCCCCACAGCTCTCAGGCTTCACAACTCCAGTCCAGCCAACCATTCCAGAGTCTTCTATGCTACTTTGTCCCTATTGCCCTAGCATTTACCCAGGCCTGACTCATGTAGCATCCTTGGCAAGTGCCCATACATGTACACACACACACACACACACACACACACACACACACATGCATCTTGGAGATGGGACCCAAGTCTAAACACAGAATTCATTCATGTTTCATATACCATTTATATACACAGGCTGAAGGTAATTTACATAATACATTTTGTATACCTATGTATTTTTGTCCCTTCTTGGTATTGGGGATTGAACCCAGAGGTTTTACTACTGAGCTGCATACAGTCCCAGCCTTTTTTAAAAAAATTGTTTTTTTGTTTTTTAAATCTTAAGATACGTCTCAATAAGTTCCTTGGGGGCCTCACTAAATTGCTGAGGTTAGCTTCGAACTTGTGATCTTCCTCAGCCTCAGTCTCTCAAGCCATTGTGATTACAGGTTTATCCCACCGCACCTGGCAGTTGCTGCTTTTTTTTTTTTTTTTTTTTGCACTGGGATTGAACCCAGGGGTGCTTAACCACTGAGCCACATCCCAAGCCCCTTTTTAATTTTATTTCTAAGAGTCTAAAGGCATTTCTAAGAGGCTAAAGCTGGTTTTGAACATGTGATCCTCCTGCTTCAGCCACCCAAGCTACTGGGATTATAGGCATTGTGACTGTGCCCAGCAGTATGCCTGGGTTTTAACTGTGACCCATTAAATGAAGTCAGGTGTGAAATTTTCCACTTATGTTTTATGTTTTCAATGTCAGCACTTAAAAGTTTCAGATTTTTGGACAGTTTGTATTTCAGATTAGGGATGCTCGACTGCAATAAAAAAGAAATTAACAACAACAACAAAAATGAAAACAATAAACAATTACCATAGTCCAGAGCACCAAGGAATCTGCTTTGCTCTCCTCCTGTTAGTGCCTTCAATTGCCAAATCCAGCTGGAAGCTGGAGGCAAAGGAGCCTGGGTGATGTAGTTCACAGCGCCCTGACTCAGCCTCTTATGATCAAGAGCAGGGTGGAGAAGGGCAAGGAATAGGCTAGGGAGGGGCAAACAGACAGTAAGTATCACAGGCCACCCTTTGCCCCTCAACTTCTGTTCTAGCTCTTCTCTGGCAGCAAGAAAAACTTTCATCTCCAAAACAGCAGGGAGCAAGGCTCAAAGCCCACCAGCCATAGTATCATCATGGAATCATGTCAGTCAGTCACACTCCCACCCAGAGCCCAGACCAGAACTCTAGCTAGATGGCAGGGGATGAGAGAAGAAACCAATCCATCTACACAGTGTGCAGATAGTGACTGTAGACACCACATCTGCAACCGATGGCGAGGCAGGTCAAGAATTATCCTTGCTTTTTATTAGCACCTCCTAGTTCCTCTCACACTCCCTGACCACCTTGGCTGGGGCAATGCTGTACCTGGTAGGTGACCCAGTCCTTCATCCCTGCTGGGCCTGATCCTGTGGTCGTCCTGTCTTTGCTGCCTGCTACAGTGTCCAGTGACTGTTAAGAGAATTTGAGAGCACCTCTCCCTGACTTCATGGATGCCCAACTTCCCAACAAACTTCTCCTTTCCAAATGGTAGTAGAGCCCAGTTGCCTTGGTGATCAAGATCACATTCACCCAGGATGTTATGGCAATTCCTTGCCTGTTAGTTCAGTTGTCCAAGGAGTTTAGAGTGGTCAGCAGGTAGCCACTCTACCACTCACAGCTTAATGGAACCATGGCTGTGCTTCCTGGTAGTGGCTTTGGAGAAATAGGACCTCCAAACCTGCTGAGCCTGAAGTTACTGCCTGAGTTTGAATGCCTCAAAAGCACACCTCAAGATGAATACTTGTGTTGTGTGTGTGTGTGTGTGTGTGTGTGTGTGTGTGTATGTATGTATACAGGACATTTATTGGGGAAATGCTGCCAGGGAAGACTAGTAAAGGAGAGGGAAAAGCAGGACAGGGGAGGGGGAGAAGCAACAGATGGATGCAAGTTGAAGCAGGTCCTGGTCTCAGCCTAAGCACATGGGAAAGCTCTGGAGTGTAAGTCATTCTTGAGGTTACTTGCACACGAGGCTGAAAAGCTAGGCTTTCAGTCTCCATTACCCTTCAGTCATTGGCTAAGGGCTGCCACAGAATGAAGTCCATTCCCAGGCACCTGTAACTATCTGAGCCTGTGTGCCATGCGGGCCAGGAGTCTAAGGGACAGTCTCTGAAAAGAACCTCAGATGTGGCTGTTGGAAGCAAAAGCACCCAAATCAGGAGAAGCCCAGAGATGAAAATAGGGTGTCTGGGTAGAACTCCAACATTATATGCTACTTCACAGAGATAGGAAACAAAACCCATAAGTGGGTTATTAAGGTGCAAGAATGAGTGGGCTGTGGTGTGAATATACTAAAAACCATGGAATCATACACTTTAAATAGGTAGATGCTATAACATGCAAGTCAAATGTCAACAAAGGTGTTATTTTTAAACAAAAGAGCAGGGGGCATTCCTGGTTGGAGACAGCACCATAAAATACCTATCACTTACTGGTTAAGGCACAGACCCTATCTTATAGGACAGGTCCCCTAACTCACAGAGTGCTATCTTCTAGCTGGTGCTATAATGGAACCTCAGCAGGCCATTCCAACATCCTGCCAGCTAGCTGCCAGATGCAGCCCACTGTCATATTTCTCTATTAGTTGAGTTGCCGGTTGATGTGGCACACAATGGACATGGCACTCTGCATGCCACAGATGGCAATACCAGCCGAAATCTCCAGAAGGGAAGATGACTCTGGATCAGATTCCACGAGGACTAATTGCTGCCCCCTCATGATGGAAAGCATCCAATGTGATCAATTGACCATCCTTGTGGTTTCCTGAAGGGTGGTGTCATCTGAGCGCCATTAGCAGCTTTGGCTGGGTTATTGGCACACTGTACCTCAGCAGCACAGTCAAATCAGCTGTGGTAAATGGAAGTCCCTGCTGTTAAGCCTATGAGAGGCCACTATCTCTGCCATTTTGGACTGAATGCTTTCCCCCAGAATTAATGTGCTGACTCTCTAACCTCTAGTGGCTGTACTTGGAGATGGGGCCAGGAGTACTTAAGGAAGTAATTAAAGGTAAATGAGGTCATAAGCCACCCCCCCCCCCCCCCCCCCCCGCCCCGGTCCAATAGGATTAGTGTCCTTGTAAGAAAAGACACTAGGGCTTGTTCTGTCCCCGCCTCCACACTCTCTGCATTCTTCCTATCCTCCCTCCCTCCCTTTCCCCTTGTGTACAAAGAATTCCTGTGAGCACCCAGTGAGATATTGGCCACCTAGAATCCAAGAGAAGAGGCCTCAAAATGCAACCTATCTTGGTCGGCATACTGACCTCAGATTTCCCAGCCTCCAGAATTACAAGTAACCATTTTCTGTTTATGACATCCAGCCTGTGGCATTTTATTATGGCCACCTAAGCAGAGTAAGACACCTGCTGTCATGGTCACTGAGTTCATGAGCCCACTGGACATGGACAGGACTAGCTGGGGAAAGGAATTCATTGACATCCACAAAAATGGGTCATCTTGTTCACCTACTTATCAAGAGCTTCCTCTGCAGTGGGACATGGGACATGAGGACCTTCCCACACTGTTCCTATTTTAACTGGTCTAGCCATATACCTACTACCTTGTCACCAGTGTTCCAATCACATTCTTTCCAAGTCCCTGAGTACCCATAACTCCCTGTCTATGAATCAGTGTCAATCCGCACCTCAGGCTCTCTCTCCTGAAGGGGGCAATCGGGGAGGTACCAGGCAGTCCTGCCCAGAGAAGGGTCTCCTTTCACCCCTCTTTCAGGGCAGCCCCTGAGGGAACTGTCATAGGGCCTGTAACCACTTTTGGCCAGTGCTGGCGTATTACACACACCCATTTGTGAACCAGACTTCTAGTGGTTCCTGTTAACTGATCAAAAGGAATTCCCCGAAAGAGATGACAAAGGCACAGGAACAGATGCCACATGACCGACTTGTGCCTCTGGACCTGCTCCAGCCTAGTCTCATGCATACCTTTCTGTGGAGTGCTGAATGCAGCATTCAATAGTCAGCGGCGTGCGGCGTGGAGCGCTGCATCCTGCCAGCTTCAGGATTTGGAGAAGCAGATAAAACCCAGCACGTTCACTTATTTGCTGCATAATGAATTACCACCAGCGTGGGGGCTTACAACAGCGCCTGTTTCTTATCTCATGGTTTCTGAAGGTCAGGAATTGGGTGATGGCCTGACTGGTGCTCTGCTGGGGTCTCGCCAGGTTGAAACCATCGTGCCAGCTCAGGCTCCATCTCAGCTGAAACGTGCAGTCCTCTTCCCACTCGATGGGGGGCAGAATACAGCTCCTTGCAGTTTGAGACTGAAGTACCCATTCCCTTGGCGGCTGCCAGTGGGAGTCATTTAGCTCCTAGAGGCTGCCCTGGGGTCCTGGCCATGAGCCCTTCTCAACACAGAGGCCACTTCATTTTTTAAAAAAAATATATTTATTTGTTTCAGTTGTACACAATGCGTTTATTTTTACGTGGTGCTGAGGATCGAACCCCAGCCACGCACGTGCTAGGCGAGCGCTCTACCGCTGAGCCACAACCCCAGCCCCATAGCAGCCACTTCTTCCAAGCCTGCAGGACTCTCTCTTCTGCTGTGACAGAGTCGTTAATAACTAATCACTGGGTGACTGGTCCATTTTATTTGGACTCAAGGGGAGGGGATCATACAGGCTACGTATGCTGGGGGCCAGATTCAGGACCATTTTAGAATTCTGCCATGTACCTGGTTATGATGTGCAGTTCTGACCTCATTCAGGGTCCTGGCAGGAAACAGATGGCATACTCAAATTAGGATAGGTGGAGGGGGCTTAATGAAGAAGCTGACAGAAAGTTTTGGCAGGGAGTAGGGAACCACAGGGAGGGTACAATACTTCAAGAGCTTGGCTGGCTTCCCTAAGCCAGGGAAGAAGCCAGGGTGGCTAATGGAACCTGGAACCTGCAGGGAGAGTCGTGAGGAGGTGGACGGATCCAGCAGTGACCTCCCCCTCCCATAAAGGGACAAACTGAAGGCAGGGGGCTGGGAGAAGGAAACCCCTCCCTCTAGCCGGGCACGGTGGTGCACTCCTGTAATCCCAGCACTTTGGGAAGGCTGAGGCAGGAGGATCACGAGTTCAAAGCCAGCCTCAGCAATGGCGAGGTACTTAGCAACTTAGACCCTGTCTCTAAATCAAATACAAAAAAAAAGGGGGGGGGGGGGGCCTGGGGATGTGGCCCAGTGGTCGAGTGCCCCTGAGTTCAATCCCCGGTACCACAAAAACAAAAAAACAAAAAACCTCCCTCTTTCCCACCTCCAGTCTCCTGCTGGGCGGCTCAATGCTGAACCCCACCAGAAGCCAGTGGCTAAAATTCTCTGGACATGGTCACAAGGCCCAGCCTGTGGGGGCAGAGCAGGGGAGAAAAAGGAAGGAAGACTGGGGGCGGGGTGGGTGGGCAACAGAAGTCACCCAGCCAGCTGCTCAGGTCACACAGTTACTTGGGTCCCTTGGCCAGGGGTTCTGACTGTACCAGGGCCCAGTGGCCCAATAGCTGCTAGCAACATACATGCTGGGTTCCAAGACCTCAGAGGTCTGTGCAGCAATTCTAGGGACCCATCTCAGCCCTAATCTTACCCTTATAGGGCACATCCATTGGATCTGCTGGGTCAGGAGACCTGTGGAGCAGGGTTGCTTGCTCTATAGCCTGGACCCAACGCACAGTCTCCTTCCTTGGTCACATCCAAAATCGGCAGCCTTACCCGCGCCCCAGGAAAGGGGTCAGAGCTGCACTCTGAGGTGTGCTGTACACAGCCTCCAAATCCCAAAGAGCCCCCCAACACTCTGATTCTTATTTAGTGGCGTTTTCCCAGAATCAATCCTCCAGAAAAGCGGGGCTGCTGACGTTCTGAATGACTTGATATGGTTCCATGTTCCACGGAGCGCTTGTGGCCTTATTTTGAAAAACAAAGTTCTGGCTGGGGGATGTGCCTCAACTCAGACAAGCTTGGTTGCCCTGGGCACTTCCGAGAGCCACCTGTCAGGTCAGTAGAGCGGAGTGGAGCGTGTAGTCTTCACAAAGGAAATGACTCCAGTCCCTTGCGTTGCCACCCCGAGGGGTGCGACCTGCCAACCGTGAGGGCCCTGGAGCGCGCTCTGTCTTGGAAAGCACGGGGGGCTGGTGCAGAGCCCAGGGCCCAGTGCCCTTGTTCTTCAGAGAGGGGAAACTGAGACCTGGGAGGTGAGTGGCTTCCCAAGGTGCAGGGCGGCCTGGAAGGCTGCTTCAGGAGAATGTGCCCAGCATGGCGCAACGGTGGGGGAACCACAGCCTTTCTGCTGCCTCGGCCCTAAAGGTTCCAGTGATGTCTGTGGGGAGAACCAACTTTGCAGCCAGGGGACATGAGTTCCCATCCTAGCCTCTCCATCAGCCAGCCGTGTGACCTTGGTCCAGTCCCTGCCCTCTCCAAGCCCCTCTCCCTCTCTGCTGGGTGGATTGACCAGCAGTGGCTTTCTGCAGATGCTGCCAAGCTCCAGCTTCTGCAGAATCGGGGAGGTAACATTCCTTCTGAGTGCTGGGGCCAGACCCAGGGAATGGGGTCAGCCTCTCCCTGTGGGGGCCCTCAGGGCAGTGAGAAGTGAGCCTGCTTGGGCATGGAGGGGCCTGGGTGGCTGCCGGCTGCTCTCCCGGCGCTCACCCCAGCAGGCCCAGTGACTCTCGCCACAGGAACATGTGTTTGCCACCACAAGCCTTGAATGTCTTGTAAAACTCACAATTTGTTCAAAAGAATAAACAGCATGAAAGGGGACGCACAGCCTCCATCCTGGGCTGGCCGGGGCACGGGGCGCTGCTTCCAGGCTGCTTTCCATTTAAGCCAGATTTGGAGCGTCTGTTTTCGTGGAGCTCTGGGCTGGGAAAGCCCTTCCCACACAGACAGGTGCTCGGCTGCGGCCTGGGATGGAGGGTGCAGGACCTCGCTTCCCACCTGTAGAGCAGGGATGACGAGATGGTCGAATGCAGCGCAGGATGGATGGGTGGGACGTGCTCAGAGCGCGCCTGGCGCAGCAGCGCTGGAAGGTCCGCTGTTACTGTTTTAGAAGCCAGATGCGAATGTAGCCTGGAATGACAGGGAAGGTTTCTGGGATAGAAATTGGGGACAGGCCGGGCGCGGTGGCGCACGCCTGTAATCCAGCACTTTGGGAGGCTGAGGCAGGAGAATTGAGAGTTCAAAGCCAGCCTCAGCAATGGCGAGGCACTTAGCAACTCAGTGAGACCCTGTCTCTAATAAAATACAAAAAAGGGCTGGGGATGCGACCCAGTGGTCGAGTGCCCCTGAGTTCAATCCCTGGTACCAAAAAAAAAAAAAAAAAAAAAAAAAAAAGAAATTGGGGACAGGGTGGACAGAGATGGGTCCTGGCAGAACAAAAGGCACCTGTAAAGACTCAGAGCTGGAAAAAGGTTTTCCTAATTGAGGGACTAAAAGAAATTCCTGGGCTGGGGTGTGGCTCAGTGGTAGAGTGCTTGGCTGGTACGTGCAAGGCCCCAGGTTGGATCCCCAGAGCTGGGGAAAGAAGAAAAAGAAAAGAAAGAAACTCCACAGAGCTGAGAGGGCAGAGGCCAGGTGACATAGGATCATGGGTTGTCCCTAGATGATGACCCAAACCAGCCTGGGCACCCAGGGAGTCTTCGCAAAGGAAATGACTCTAGGCATGGCATCGAAGACCCAGGAGGCACCAT
Organism: Tamias sibiricus; assembly: GCA_025594165.1. NCBI lineage: Eukaryota > Metazoa > Chordata > Mammalia > Rodentia > Sciuridae > Tamias > Tamias sibiricus. Next base: position 46,822,605 of record CM046658.1, read on the forward strand.
CACTGTGTGGAAGGGTGTCCCAGACAGAAGGAACAGCATATGCAAAGGCCTGGGGTGGAGAGTACAGGCTTGTGTGTGGACAGGTCTTCTCGGGCTTGGGCTGGACAGGCTTACCTCCCCATCCAGCCAGGAGGGCAAGAGCTCCTTGTCTCACAGACCCAGAAGACTCCACAAACTCCAGCATCGGGGACAGCCAGGAAGGAGATGAGTCTGCCATCTGTGTGGGCTCTGGCAACTCAGGTGCTGTGCAGGGCATGCCCAGGTTCCTTCTTAGGGGAGTTTCAGCTACTAGCCAGGTCAACACCCCGTCTCTGGCCTGAGCAGATGTTGGGCTGAGTCCAGAACAGGGAAGAAGGGCTGTGGGTGAGGTGTGTGAGAAGCGTCTCCATGAAGCCATGGGGCAGGGGGTCGATTCCTGGGGCTGAGCTGAGAAGGCATTCTGTACTGGGAGAGGGGTGCTGCCAGCGCAGGCTGCAGGGGGTGTCCTGAGTGACAGGAACTGACCAGGGCAGGGAAGGAAACCTGGGGACGGGGCAGCCAAGACAGAAAAGCGGGAGGGGAGTGGTTCCAGGGGGTGGGGGCCAAAGGGCAGGAAAGTGTCTGTTGGGTATAAGAACAGGAGGGTGGGCATGGCTGGGGAGGGAAGGAAGGCGCCACCACGCTTTTGAAAACAGCTGTGAAGTCGGGGGTCAGAAATTGGGAGTTGCTGGTGAGGAGGGGTCTGTAAGTCTGTATCAAGATGACCTGAGAACTTCAAGCCCCAATGAGAAGAGGCTGAGGACAGGGAACTGGGGGAGGGGTCCCATGGGCTAGCAGATGGTGGCTCTTGGGGAGCAGGAGGTGAGGCCAGCAGCTGAAGGGCATGAAGCCAGAGAGAAGAAGGTTCTGAGCTGTTGGCAGCTCCAGTCAGGTGGGCTCAGTCACCAGCACCTGGGTGGGGTCTGGCCAGGGGGGTCCTTGGTGTAGAATGGGTGCAGAATGTGAAGCCAGGGAGAGGGACTCCAGGTGACAGGGCTTGAGGCCACACTGAGACTAGGCATAAACTCTAGCTCTCCCTCAGTCTGCCTGGTGACCTCCCTGCTGTCCAGGTGGGGGTGTGGGAGGGAGGACAGTGGAGATGGTAAGGGCAGGGGGGACTGCTGGCTCCAGGCCCTGGGGCCTGGGCTGGGGGCGGATGTCAGGTGGGGATGAGAGTGTGGGAGAGCAGTTCCCCCAGCTCTGGAAGCCCCCTCTCACCAACCCGACAGCGAATGCTGATGCACCTTCCCAGCACCTCTCTGTTCACACCTGGGCAGGTGTCTGCACCTGCCTGGGTCTCTAGGCCTTCCTTTCCTCCCCTGTGTAGTGTGTGTGGAGAGGCCATCGGCCTGCTCTGAGGTTCCTTCTGCCCTAGTCTTCCCTGGCGACTTGGTTTGGTAGTGGTCAGGCGCTTATCCCAGGTTGCTCGCTGAATCCAAGGTGGACGGGTTCATCTTGGCCCCTTCTGCCAACCAGGACAGCCCCCTGCAGCCTGTCAGTTCCTAGGTCTCCTGTGGGCACTTCCAACATCGCAGCCGGCCAGGTCTGTGGGGGAAGCAAAGGAACGGCCACGAGGGGGGCGCCAGGACCCAAGCCTACCAGCTCGTCTGAGCGCATCCCTGGCTCAGCGGTCTCACTGTTCTTGAAAGCGGGTATTAGCGGTACTGAAAATCTGAAAGTTTGTCGTGGAGTAGGGCCTATCTTGCCCTAGGAGGAGAGAGGAGGCCTCACTCAAGCCCCAGCTTTGCCAAACACTAGGCAAGTCCAGCCGGTGATCTCTGGGCCTTTTCCTTCCTTCCTTGGGTAGGTATCGGAGGTGGGAGGCGGGCGGCTGCGAGAGGGCCCACCACTGCCTGTGCCTCCCCCCCACCCCGCAGGGGGTCGCGCTGGTCCCAGCCTCCCACTGCCTGCTCGAGGCCTCCCTCCTACTCTTGATTGCCAGGCAGCCCCCCACCCCCGCCCAGTGGAGCTCTGGAATTTGCTGAGAATATTTCTGCTCTAGCAAAACCTTCACCATCCCCTGGGCCGCTGTCAGGAGAGGAGCCCTGACTAGGTCGGCATGGAAACTGAATGCTTCCAAGTGAATCTTCCTGAAAATCCCCACAGCTCTCCTTGGGCCCAGGGCAGGCTCTGTCTCTTCCCTACTCATTGTGAGCACCCAGGCAGAACCCCCTGGGGACTAGGGTTAGGGGCTGCGACTATCTGAACCACCCCAGAGGGTGGGCCCAGGAGAACGCCCCCTGTTCAGAAGACCATAGAGGGAGCCAGAAATCTGTGTAGCAGTGCCCCAAGTGGCTCTGAGCTGGGGCGGTGGGGGCCAGCCCCCAAGAGCCACTGTGTTGGTGAAGGCAGCTATCAGGGTTTGAGGCTGGCCCTGCCTCCAGGACCCAAAGTCACATTCATCCCTTCTTTTATACAAAAAGTACCAACCAGCGGCTGCCTGTGTGGGGCCTCACGGTGCCAGGGCACTTCAAGAGTGTTCACAGCTGGTCCAGGCTTTGAAAGGCCTTGACTAGGGGGAGATGTTCACCTATAGCAGGTGTGCGATATGATGAGGGCAGTGACCTGGGAGGCTCTAAGGAACAGTGTTCCAGACAGAGGGAACAGTGTAGACGAAGGCATGAAACAAGAGGCAGGACTGAAAAGTGCAGGCCCTGGGGAAGAGGTGGTGCCATGGGACTTGGGCCAGGGCTCTCATATGGAAGCCTGAGGCCTCACAGAGGCCTTTGGACTTTGAACTGTGTGGCTCGCACACTGCTTCATGACTGCCCTTTTATAGGGAGGTCTCTCACCGGCCTGGGGACTCTCATGGCTGAGCCCATCCCAACAGCTGCCCTGGTGCCCCCAAAATACCACCTCCAAACACATTTTCCCCCTGAAGTGTAGGTTCTGAGGGAATAATGGACGGGGGTGGGGGACTGAGGCTGAAAAAGCAGGTTGGCAGGGGGACTCCTCTGAGGGGTGGTGCAGGGCGGCCGATCCGTTTCAGAGAGGAGGCTGGGCTGCCTTCTCCACCTCAGCATCCAAGGCTGCTTGGACGCCTGTGCAGAATAAGGTGGAATATTATGGAAGTTGTCTCCACCGCTTTCTGGCCTGGGAATTCACTCACGGTCAGTGAGAAGAACTTTCTCTGGTACCATATTTCTCCTTCTTTTTGAAAGATTTCAGATCAAATAAATACAAACTGTGAAATTAAAAACAAAATACAAATTGTGGTCGCTTGTTTCTTCTGAACTCCACTTGGCTTCACCAGCCATAAGGTGAAGAGTTCAACTTTTTAAACCGTCCTTTCAATGTCCAAAACTGGAGCAGATGCACCTCTGGAGTTTCAGCGTGGTGACATTTCAGTTTTCACCTTTGCTGGGGTCATCACTGTAGTCACTGGCACCAAGAGTGACAAGGCAGAAGAGGGCTGGTCCAGGAGGGCTGGGGCCCCAGCTCCTGTCCTGACTTGCCTGTGCTAGAGTCTGTGGCAGGTCCCTTAGATTTGCTCAGCCTCAGTGTCCTCACTGTCAGAAGGGGTAATTATACCTATGGGACATTAATTTTCATTTTTCTCAAAGTAATAGACAGTGTTTCAAAAATCAACAAGTACTATAAAAAACAAAAATCCCCAAATTATCTCACCCAGCCCCAAACCCAGTGTGACTTTCCAGGCAGCTACCTTCCCTAGAGCCATCTCTCCCAGACTCGCTTGCTCAGGTCTGTTAACCAGCCCCTCCTGGCTCCTCACCTAGACGGCTCCACCGGCAGTGAACCCGGCCTTTCTCCTCAGCTCCCGGGATCCATAGCTCATAATGTTCGCTAAATTGATTCTATGTTATCAGGACTGTAAACATTTACAGTACCAAGTACTATGAGTAGTTTCCTTTTCCATTTTCTGGATTAATAATGGCCTTGATTTCTTGTGTCGGGTTGTCTATGTTCCTAGTGTTAATTCTTCCCAATCCCATCTGATGGACACCTCCCGCTCACTGTCCTCTCTGTCCAGTGCATCTGAGGCCTTAGCTCCATCTGCCCCTGCTCTGCCCCTGCTCAGCCCTTGCTCAGCCCCCTGCTCCCTCAGCTTCTGCCCCCTGGCTCCTCCTTGCCCCTCTCCTGTGGGGAGACCTCTTTTGCCAGAATTCTAGGTTTGTGCCCTCAGTTTGCTAGAGCTTCGCCTCAGGTAACTTTTTGAAGAATGGTGCACAGAAAGTTGTTTTTTTTTTTCTTTTGCTAGTTCTTGCATGCCTGAAAATATCTCTATTCTGTACTTTGCCTTGATTAATAGTTCAGCAGGCCATAGAATTCTGGATCAAAAATTGGTTTCTGTGAGAATCGTGAAGGCTTTTGCTCTACTGTTCTGAGTGCCGCTCCGAGAAATTAGATGCTGTTCTGGTTCCACATCTTTGCATGGGGTTTTCTTTTCCCCTCCCTCCTCCTTTTTAAGGATTGCCCTTTAGGCTGGGCTTCAGGACTTTTTAAATGACCAGCTTGGTGCCAGTTTGGGGGTCTATTGTACTAGGCCCCCAGTGAGTCCGCTCAGCTTGAGAGATCCCTTTCCGTTTGGGAAATCTTATATTGCTTCTTTAAAAACTTTCTCTTTTCTCTCTTTCTGGAATGTGTATTAGTCTTTGTAGTTTCTGGAACTTCCTTAATTGATATTCAAACCTTCTCATTTATTTTCTTCCATTTTCTGTTTCTAGGTCTCTTTGCCTACTCTGAGCAAAGTCCTTGGGGTTCCCCGTCCAGCTTTTTCTCAGTTTTCATCTCAGCCCTCTCGTTTGTTTTGGTTTTGCTCTGCTGCCCGTGCGGGCTCTGTTTCCTCCAGGTTTTCCCTGTTGGTTCCTGGAGCTCCTCCACAGGTGACCTGGATCAGGAGTGAGACAAAAGCCCTGGGAAGCTCTTCCGGCTCGTGGGGTGAGGGTGCTTGTACTTTGCCAGGGTGGTCTACTGGCAAGCCAGGTCTCTTTGGCAGACTCAAAATGCCATTTCCGGAGGTCAGTTTCCCCAAGGAATCTCCAGCCTTCTGTCCTATGGGGGTCACAGCCCCTTGGTGTTCCTGGGTGGGGATCCCCCTGGATTTGCTCCTGCAGAGCTCCAACCCCCAGCTGCTGGTCTTCTGGGCGTGGAAGGTGAGTGACAGGGGAAGAGCTGTCCATGGGGGTGGGGGTCACCGGGGAGCCTGCCAACCCCACCATTGCCTTTCCCCCAACACCTCTCTTTTCCTTCCACCCCTCACCCCATCTCCTCAGTACCCGATACATGAGTCCCATGCACTTCTGGGGCTCTGTAGAGACCCTAATCTCCCCTGCAAGGACCCCTTGGCACACCTGAGCTGCTTCTGCCCCTCTTCCCTGGCTCCTCTCCTGTCCTCACAGTTCTCTCCATCTTGACACCATTGCTATGTCCAGGCTTCTCTGCTGTGTCAGTGACGCTCTACCGCTGTCGGGCAACATCTGCATCCATAGAACAGCTCATATTTACCCAGCACTTCCTCTATTCCCAGAGCCCCATGAAGCATATGACAACGTGTTGTCTCATGGGATTCCACTGCCACCCTAGAAGGGGAGTTACAGATGTGGAACGGACTCAGAGATATGGGCAACTTGCAAGGGCGCCCAGTGAGACCATCCAAACTCCACCTGGGCAGCACCAGCCCGCTGACCCCTCCAGCCCCTCATGTCCCCGCTCCCCCTCCCTGGACTGGAAGACCTTCTGTGTCCTGCTTGCCACCTCCCTTCCCCACCGTGGCACAGGCTGCTGCTCTAGAGAAGGAATGCAAGAGGTGTGTTGCGGGGAGCTTTTCTGTAAAAATTAAAATTATAGGTGCTTCCAGGGCAGTGGTGAGAGCACTCAGCTCACCTCCTACATCCCTGCACTCTAAAAGTGTCTCCGTGGGGTTTCTTCGGGCCTTCTCTATAGCTGAGACCCTTTCCTTTGATGGCCGGTTTGCAGAAAATTTGGCTTCCACCTGTGCTGGGAAGGCCAGGCCTTTCCTGGCCATTGTGTGAAAACACTCATTTTCCCTAATTACTGTCTCACCTGTTCATTTTCTGTCTCTGAGGTGTCCAAGCAGGGGACAGAAAAAAGCAGTGCCAGTGGGAAAAGTCATAGTCACTTGGTGCTACAGCCAAGGCAGTCATTTAATTAGACTTCATGGACTCTGTCAACACTCAGAAGTTCATAAGCAACAAATTCAGCACGCAGACTTTAAAAAGCAATAATGGCTTTATCAAGATATAATTTACATACCATACAAGTCACCCATTTAAAGTGTACCATTCAATGGTTTCAGTGTTCACAGAGTTGTGCAGCCTCCTCACAATCAATTTTAGAACATTGTCATCACCCCAAAAGGAACTCCACACCCATTAGCAGTTACTCCCTATGTCCCCTCAAGCTCCCATTCCTGGCACCACTAAGCTACTTCCTGTCTCTGTTGATTTGTCTGCTCTGACGTTTCATATAAACTTTGGAATCATACAGCATGTGGTCTTTGGGGCCTGGCTTTTTTCACTTAGCATAATGTTTTCAAGATTGACCTATGTGGTAGCTTGTGTTAGTACTTCATTTATTTTTATTGCTGAATAATATTCCAATGTGTGGATGTACCACATTTTAAAATCTGTTCATCAGCTGGTGAACGTTTGGGTTATTTCTACCTTGGGGCTATTACAAATAATGCCACTATGAACATTTGTGTATAAGAGTTTGTGTGAACATACATTTTAATATCTCTGGGATTTTTATCCCACTTAAGAGTATAATGGCCAGATCATATGGTAATTCTTTAATTAACTTTTTAAGAATCTTCCAGCTGTTTTTCACAGCAGTGCATGAGATTTCTGATTTCTCCACATCCTCAACTTCTGATTACCTGACTTTTGTTGATAACCATTCTAATGGGTGGCACTCTACTGGTATCACTGCTGGGGATTGGACTCAGGACCTTGAGCATGCTAGCTAAGCTCTCTACCACTCAGCTGCATCCCCAGACCTCCAGTGGAATTTTGATGTGCATTTCCCTGATGGGAAATGATGTTGAGTGACTTTTTATGTGCTGAATGGCCATTTGAAAATCTTCTATGGGGCAGTGTCAATTCAGATAATTTGCCCATGTTTAAGTTGCAATATCTTTTATTTTGACTTGTTAGAGTTCTTAACATATTCTAAGTAATATTCTAAGTTAAATTCCCTTATCAGATATAGAATTTGCAAATGTTTTCTCCCATTTTGTGGATCGCCCTTTCACTTTCTTTTTTTTTTTTTTTTTTGGTACCAGGGATTGAACTCAGGGGCACTTGACCACTGGGCCACATCCCCAGCCCTTTTTTGTATTTTATTAGAGACAGGGTCTCAATGAGTTGCTAAGAGCCTTGCCATTGCTGACGCTGGCTTTGAACTCATGATCCTCCTGCCTCAGCCTCCCAAGTGCTGGGATTACAGGCGTAAGCCACCGCGCCCAGCTCCTTTCACTTTCTTGATGGTGTTCTTTGAAGCACAAAAACTTTTAATTTTAGTGATGTCCAATTTATCTTTAGTGTTGTTGTTGGTGCTCTTGGTGTTATATTTCAGAAACCATTGCCTAATCTAAGGTCGTATTTACTCATATTTTTTCTGAGAGTTTTATAATGAGTTTTATAATTTGAACTCTTTAGTTTAGGTCTTTGGTCTATTTTGAACTAAGTCGTGTATATAGCATATATAGTGGGGGCTACCTTCATTCTTTTGCATGTGGATATCCACTTGTCCCAGTACTATATATAGAAAAGAATAGTCTTTTCCTGTCTTGGCACCCTTGTCAGAAGTCAATTGACCATAAATGTGAAGTTTTACTTTTGAAACTTCAATTTAATTCTATTGATATATCTATTCTTATGCCAGCACCACACCATGTCTATTACTATAACTTTATACTAAATTTTGAAATAATGAACTGTCAGTCTTTCAACTTTGTTTTTTCTTTTTCAAGATTGGGTTATGCTGGGTCCCTTGAATTTCTATCTGAATTTTATGAGCAGATTGGAAATTTCTGCAAAGACTGTAGCTGGGGTTTTGAGGGATTATGTTGAATCTGTAGATGAATTTGGGGAATATTTCTGTCTTAATAAGTCTTTGAACAGGGGATGTCTTTCCCATTACTTAGGTCTTCTTTTATTTCTTTTTTTAAAAATATTTATTTATTTACTTTAGTTGTACACAATGCAATGCATTTATGTTTACGTGGTGCTGAGGATCGAACCCAGGCAGCGCACTTGCGAGGCGAGCGCTCTGCTGCTAAACCACAACCCCAGCCCTTCTTTTCTTTCTTTCTTTTTTTTTTTTTTTTTTTTTTTTTGTGGTACCGGGGATTGAACTCAGGGGCACTTGACCACTGGGTCACATCCCCAGACCTTTTTAGTATTTTATTTAGAGACAGGGTCTCACTGAGTTGCTAAGTGCCTCGCCATTGCTGAGGCTGGCTTTGAACTCGCGATCCTCCTGCCTCAGCCTCCCAAAGTGCTGGGATTACAGGCGTGCGCCACCACGCCCGGCTCTTCTTTTATTTCTTACAGCAATGTTTTATGGCTTTCAGAGTACAAATTTTATACTTTTGTTAAATCTGTTATGTTTTATTTAATTCCATTTTAAATGAAGTTTTAAAGTTTTATCTTTGAATTATTCATTGCAAGTGTGTAGTAATACAATTAGTTTTTGTGTATTGATGTTGTATCTTGCAACTTGGCTGAACTTATTTACTTATTTATTTTAGCTTTAATAGGTTTGCGTATGGATTCCTTAGGACTTTCTATGTAAAGAACATGTTATCTGTAAATATAATCTTTTCCAATCTGGATGCCTTTTATTTAATTTTCTTGCCTAATCACTCTGGCTAGGATCTTCAGCACAATATTGCATAAAAGTGTCAAGAGTAAAGATTCTTCTTTTGTCCCTGATGTTAGGTGGGAGTATCCAGTCTTTTACTATGAGGTATGATGTTAGCTGTGGGACTTTGTAGGTAGTCTTTATCAGATTAAGAAAGTTCTCTGTTATTTTCAGATTTTTTTTTTAGTGTTCTTTTTAATCATGAAAGGATAGTTAGATTTTGCCAAATGCTTTTTCTGTTATCTATGGAGATGATTGTGTGGTTTTCTCTTTATTATATTGATATGATATATTAATTGATTTTTGGATGTTAAACCAACTCTGACTGGGCAAGGTGACACACTCCTGTAGATGCAGCTACACAGGAGGCTGAGGCAGGAAGATTGCTTGACCCAGGAATTTGAGGCCAACCTGGGCAACGTAGCAAGATACTATTTTAAAAACTAAAACAAAAGAAAAAAGAAAACCAACTCTGCATTCCTGGGATAAATACTATTTGGTTATGGCATATAATCCTTTTTATATGTTACTCGATTTGGTGTGCTAGTATTTTGTTGAATTTTTAGTTTATATTCATGATGGTTATTGGTCTGTAGTCTTTTGGTAATATCTGTCTGATTTAGGTGTCAGGGTAATATCAGTCTTATAGAATTAGCTGGAAAGTGTTCCATTCTCTTGTACTTTTGGGGAGAGTTTAGTTTTTTAAGAGGGTGTGTGTGTGTGTGTGTGTGTGTGTGTGTGTGTGTGTGTGTGTGTGTGTGTATGAGAGAGAGAGAGAGAGAGAGAGAGAGAGAGAGAGAGAATCTCATGAACAATGGTAAAATTTACCACTCAAGCTATTTGCACCTGACTTTTCTTTGTGGGAAGGATTTTTTGTTTGTTTGTTTTGTTTTGTTTTTATTACCAACTCAAAATTTTAATTGATATAGGTCTATTCAGATTTTCTGTTTCTTTTGGAGTCTGTTTCAATAGTTTGTTTCTTTCTAGAAACTTGCCCATTTTACATAAGTTATCTTTTGTAAAATAACTTGTTAGCATGCAACTGTTCATAGTATTTCTTTACAGTCCTTTTTATTTCCATAAGTTCAGTAATTGTCTTATTCTACTCCTAATTTTAGTAATTTGAGTCTTCTTTTTGTGTTTTGGCAATCACGATAAAGTTTGCCAATTTTGCTGATATTTTTAAGAGACTAACTTTTGGTTTTGTTGGCTTTCTCTATTGTTTTTCTACATTCTATTTCCTTAACTTTCCCTTTGATCATTTTATTTATGTATTTATTTATGTATTTATAGTTGGTCCATAATAATTATGTAGAATAGTGGGTTTAATTGTGGCATATTCATACATACACATTCCACTCAATTCTTATTTTCTTCTGTTTGCTTTTTATTTAGTTTGTCTTCTTGTTCCCATGTCTTAATGTAGAAAGCTAGGTTATTAATTTGAGATTTTCCTTCTTTTTTAATAGAGGCATTTACAGCTATAAATTTTCCTCTAAGCACTATTTTTAGGCAGCATCACACAATCTTGGTACATATCCCTATTTACTTAAGTTTTATTCATCTTAAAATATTTTCTAATTTCTCACATTTCTTGCCCAGGCTGGCCTCAAATTCCTGAGCCAATTGATTTCTAATTTCACTCATTGTAGTCAGAGGACATACTTTGTATAATTTAATTCTTTTCAGTGTATTGAGGTTTGGTTTATAGTCTATGCTGGAGAATGTTCTGTGTGCATTTCAGAATAATGTGCGTTCTTCTGTTGTTGAGTGTAGTATTTTATAGATGTTGGTTAGGTCTAATGGTGTATAATGTTATTCAAGTCCTCATTTCTTTGCTGATATCTGCCTAGTTGTTATATCCATTGTTAAACTACATCATCGAAGTATCCAACTATTATGGTTTGGATCTGCAGTGTCCCCCAAAGGCTCAGGAGAAAAAGGCTTGGTTCCCAGTGCAGCAGTGTTCAGAGGTGGGGCTCTTGTAAAGCGATTGGGTGGTGGGGGCTCTTACCACATGGGTGGATTGTTCTATTGACAAGCTCATAGCTGATGCCATTATTGGGCCTTGGTGGAAACTTTAGAAGGTGGTGCCTAGTTGAAGGAAGACCACTGGGGATGTGCCCTGGAAGGACATTTCTTGTTCCCGACGCCCCCCCCTTCTCTTTCCCCTCTGCCCCTCCTCACTGGCCATGAGGTAAGTGGCTTTCTCCCTCCAGGCCCTTCTGCCATGATGTTCTATCTCACCTCAGGCCCAAAACAATGGAGCCAGCTGGCCTTGGACTGAAAACTGAAACTGTGAGCCAAAATAAATCTTTCCTCTTTGAAACTGTTTTTCTCAGGCATTTTGTCACATCAATGAGGAGGTAACACACCATCTATTATTGCTGAAGTGTCCATTTCTCCCTTTAAATCCTCCAGTTTTTGCTTCATATATTTTGAGGCTGTGCTGTTAGAGGCATATATGTTTACAATTGTTATATCTCGTTGATGAATTGACCCTTTTGTCACTCTAAAATGTCCCTTATCTCTAAACAAAGCAAAACATATTTAAAGTCTATTGGGAATGGACTTTTTTAAAGCATCTTTATTAGAACAGCACTTCTTCCCACAGGCTCCTACTGAGTTCCAGGGAAGGAAAACAGGATTCACCTCTCAAGTTTTGTCTCATGGTCACTCTCCCATCTTCCCTCTCCTCCAAGTAACAGTCCCAAGCCTCAGGTTCCCCATAAAATGAGAGGTTTGGATTTATAGTTGTTATCATTTTCTTTAGCCCTTAAAGGAAACCTTAGTTCTAGCATCCTGTAACTAGTATGAATAGTGTTATTTATTAAGTGTCTACAGCAAATTTGAAAAATAGTATAAACCACTCTTCACCTTTGCGGGACATCCTTCTGGATTTTCTTTTGAGATACAACTTTATTTTTTAAAAAATTGTTTCCACACCACATTTGCGGCTGTATCTCACTGCATGACACATCCAGGACGCTGAGGGAAGGCTCTCTCCTGATAGGAGATGAAGGAGGCCGTCTCAGTGGCAGTGGGGGCTTCGTCCGTGGGAGTGTGAGAGCACAGGTCTTTGTCCACATGAGGTGGCAGAAGCTCTAAGGGGGAGGGTTATGTGCCAGTCTCCTCCCTGGTCTGTCCAGGGCTGGGACCACGCTGAATCATCTTGTTCTCCTGTGCCCCACTCAGAAAAGAGTTGGAGACAGTTTGATGAATCGATCAGCATGAGCTGAGGCCCAGGAGGGAAATGAGAAGCAGCTGCGTCTACAGTGCCTTTGGGCTGGGTCTTTTTGGGAAAAGGGATTTTGACAGAGGTGCCCTGGCTCGGGTTCTATGCTTAGTGAATAAATGCCACCTTCTCCCAGGCTTCTCCCTCCTTATCTGTAAAATGGGGATTGAGCCCACCTTCCCTCCCAGGTGGCCTGCATCAGACTCCGGGCCTTGGGACTTGGGAGTTGGGATTGTCTCCCAGGATGGGGACTCACAGCTGCGTGAGTCACCAGCCAACCTGTCAGCACCCATGCCTTGTGGCATACTGAGTACTTGGCCACATGGAAGACTTAGTTGTCTGGTCCTTGGGGAACTCCTGGTCATTAGGAGATGAGATGGCCCAAGGGAAAGGCCATGGAAAGACAGATCAGCTTAGAGGGCCTGGAGGAGTCCCAGGGCTCTGGCTGGGAGTCTGGAGACCTTGCACCCAGCCTCTGCTGCTGTCCACTGGCCGAGTGACCCAGGAAGCCTGCGACTCCTCTGTCTCTCCTTGCTCTGAGACTGTGGCCCTGTGAGCTCATCCAAAGGCCTTGCTTGCTGTCGAGGAGAAGTGTCAGGCATTCACTGTGCCCTGGTGCCAGTCACTGCAAAACCAAACCAACCAGGGAAGGCCAGCCTAGAGGAAGCAGGAGGCAGTGGTTCTAGGAGGAAGAGTGATTCCTGGAGACCAGGTCTGGCATTCTGAGCTAGGTTTCCAATCTCTTTAGGTTGTTTGAAGGGTGAACGGGTTAACCTATGTCAAGTGGTTAGCATGCAGAGGGACCCAAAAAACTCTTGTTGTGATGACCAAGTCCTAAAAGTCAGGGAGACTAAGAGAGGCTTTTGGCCGATGCAAGGGAGTGGGTGGCATGACTGCAGAGGATATCTTGACCTTGGAGTGATGGCTTTGCCTTCGAGCAGCCCAGTCCTGTCATCTGGCCGGTTACTGTTCTGTCTCTGTGTCTGGCAAGAGCAGAACTTGCCTCCTGATGTAGCCTACTTAGGGAGATGCTGAAAGTAATGCCTTGTGCCTGGGCAGGTGTCCAACAGTCGTCAAGAGGGTCCCATGGAGGAAACTCTATTCCAAGAGCACTTAAAGTACTGGGAGGGAAGACAGATTTGTACACTATGGGAAGGGTGGTCATGTTGAGGGCACTTGTGGTACTGAGTGCTGAGAGGTTTCCAGAAGCCCACCTTACCAGATAAGTGTGAGGATGATCCTCTGAGCAGCCTCAAACTCTAGAAAAAAGTAAGCTATGATGAATTAATCACCTGCAAATCCACAAAAGGAGGCTGCCTCCCCTCCCCACTCCATCCAGGGCTCTTCATGGTCACCAAGTGCCACCACACCTAGTTTCTCATGTCCCCTCAGTACAATCTGATCATGATTTTCCATTTGAAGACACTGAAGCCCAGAGACAGCATGCAACTTGTCTAAGTTTGTAAAGCCAGAATTTGAATCAAAGTCCCAGGCCTTGGGTAGACAGGTTGGGGCCTCTGCCCAAGACAGTGTGGGGTGATGTGAGCACTCTGCTGGGAGTCCTGACAGTGGATCCACCGTTGAATTGCACTGACTTGCAGGCATGTCAGATCACCTCCTTGACCTGTAACGTGGAGCGTGGTTAGAGCTGTGGGGAGAGCGTTCAGGGTGTTTATGTGGAAATACTAACAGTAGCATTTCTTGAACACCCCGAAGTAGGAGGCCTTCACTCTATAGCCACATTGACTCCACCCACCAAGGGAGGAGCCATTGTTCCGTCTTACAGAGCAGAACTCCAGACTCCGGAGCTGCCCAAGGCCCCAGTCCACACACGCCTGAGCGTGCTGGGGACTCTGGAATCTTGCTGTCAACACCTGGGGCCTCACTGTCATTTGAGAACCACAGCTTCCTGAGCCTCAGTTTCTCCACCAGTAAAAACAGAGCCGTGTGTGCATGCTCCATCCTGGGCCTCTCTGGGGCAAAGAACCACCTTGTAAACCAGGCTCCAGGGGGTTGGCTCCACAATGAGCCATGTCTTGCTTGGTGAGGGACAGTGTCCAGGCCCTGTGGAGCCTGTGTTCCTGGAAGTCTGCCCTACCTGGGACTTAAGTGACCTCACCCAGGGGCCGCCTCCACCTCGCACCCTTTGCTTCCTAGCAGGAGACCCCACCTACCTTCTGGGGCTCAGGCTCATCCCTGTCCCAGGTTGCTCACAGTCCAGTGGAGCAGGTGTGACTGACTGGGGACACCTCGGGAAAGGGGACGACTCCGGTGGAAATCCCAGGCACCCTGGGCACTGCACTTCACAGTCTCTTTATTCCCCAGGAGCCAGCACAGCTGAGAGTGTGGTTCCCACCCACACATGAGGCCGGAGTGTGAGGTGATTCCCACAAGCCAGTGCTAAGGCAGGGTGAAGAGGCCTTCCTCATGTGCTGCTCCTGAGGCTGCGGCCAGGCCAGCAGGGGAGACGGGTGCCCAGGCCTCACTGTCTCTCCTCCCGCACTTGATTTCCCTTCCTATACATAATGACATAAGGGCTAGCCTGACTCTGGGAGCCTCAGTTTCCCCATCTGTGAAGTGGGGGTGTGAAGAGATGTGGGCCCTGCTGTGGCCAGGTGCCTGAAGCCAGCGTGCTCCAGAGCGCAGCCCTGGGTCAGTGCTGCTCTTTCCCTGCTGGCTTTCCTGACTGGCAGGTCCTGGCTGGGAAACGTGAGGCAGCAGAGAGCAGGGCCCCTAGCAGGGCCACCTCTTCCTTCTGTCCCGGGTTGCCTGGCTCAGGTCTGTCAGCCCCAAACTGCTGAGAAAACACTGAGGTAGGAACCCAAGCCTCGGCCACCTGCTTTTCCTGCAGTCACACAATGAATCACTAGACATCCCTGTCCTATGTTCAGCTTGGGAACAGTGCTGGGGTGGACACCCACCGCGGCCTGGGATGGTGTGAGAGAGCTGTTGGCACAGAGTCCCAGCTGGCCCTCAAGCCCTTGACTGAGTGACAGGACTGCTTTGCAGTTTTCTGCCCACTCCCCCTTGCCCACTGCAGGGACAGAGAGCTCACTTTCACCCCATAGTAGTCCATTTTATGTTAGAGGCTCTGCCTTTCATGAATCCAAGAGTGGTCTACCCCCCTCAGCCCCAACCCACGTGGGAGTCTCCTGGCACAGTCTCTCCCTTTCTCGGGGGACCCTGCAGAACCTGTGCTTGGGATCAAAGAGCCGGGCCTCCTGTACCCCCAGGCATGGCCCGCACCCCCAGGAATGAGGTTAACAGACCTCTCCTTGCCCTGGCTCTTGTTCTGCATGTTCTCTTATTTGTCACTGACAAATTAACTTCCAAAGGCACTTATTAAACCCCAACTATGTGTCAGGCCTTATTTTGGACACCTGGGAGGCAGGGCCACCAACATGGTCCCTGCTATGACAAGAGATTCACCTAGGAAACATGAACCTGGGCTCCAGACTGTCCCTCAATAAAGCCTTAGCCTGGATGAGGCACACTGGGCTTCGGTACATGCCCAAGCTGCCAGGTATGCAAGAAAATCCCAGCCTGGTCACGCCAGACTGCTTAAATTTTTTTCTGGAAAACTTCAAGCACACACCAGAGTAAAGAGGGCCACCAGAGGAACCCCAGAAGCTCTCATGATGGGCTCATCCTCCTGTGTCGATATTTTTGATTCCAATGAAGCCCACTTTCATACCCCCATGCCCTTAACCCCTCCAAATCATGTTGAGCCCTTGACTGCCCTAAAAGTAGCCCCCCCCAAGACCCAAGTCTAGCACCATAGTGGCTGTCATGCAGGCCCAGGGCCCCTGGGAGTAAGTCAAGGCTTCAGCTCTGCAGCCGCGGGGCTGGCAAGTCCTTCCCAATTCGCTTCTATTTGTATTTTCCCCAGAGACCTGACCACTTAGAAACCTATAAATCCCTGGCAGGGCTGATGGCCCAGGCAAGTATATAAATCAGGACTTGTAAAAGCCTAATGGGCCCCTCTGGATGGGCGAGAGGGGTGCATTGCCAGAAATCCTCAGGCGGCTCCCCAGGTCCCCAAGTCCTGGTCTGTCCTGCAGACCAGCAGGGCAGGGTGGGCTGGGCGGAGATGTCACAGAACTCCAGCTCTGTCCGGACTGTATGGGCAAGTTATCTCTCTGAGCCTCCATTCTTTCCTCTGCAAAATGGGTCACAACACACACCTTGCCAAAGGGGTGACTCTCCACATTCTTTAGGAGCCAGAAAGCACTGGATGCATTAGTGTTTGGGGCTCACTGAAGGGATGGGGTGGTTAGAGTGTGGGTGGGGTCCAGGGGCCTGGGCTCTTCACTGCTGGTCACTGACCTCCTACCTGCTCTGTAACTCTGACCAAGCCAATCTGTGCCTGTGTCCTCACTTAGAGTGGGGGACGGAGCTCGCAGATATTTGCTGTGGCCCTACTGTGCACGAGGCTCTGTGGAGGCAGGTTGGTTGCCTTGCTTCTTTCTCTTGCTCATGGATAGATTTGACAAGGAAGTGTGACCAGGGGCTGTCCTAGGAGCCCGCAGTTGACAGTGAAAAGGACAAGGTGGGGCTGCCCTCCAGGGCCTGTGTACTAGAGGCTGCTTTACCAGC
The DNA here is from genome assembly GCA_025594165.1 of Tamias sibiricus. Taxonomy (NCBI): domain Eukaryota; kingdom Metazoa; phylum Chordata; class Mammalia; order Rodentia; family Sciuridae; genus Tamias; species Tamias sibiricus. The sequence continues at coordinate 46,839,301 of CM046658.1, forward strand.
TCAGTCCCTGTCCAGTGGAGCAGGCGTCCAAGGTACAATCCTGCCTGTCCCCCACCGACGACTCCTGCTTGGCTTCCTGTTCTCACACCCAGCTGGAGCTCGAGCTGCGGGTGTGGGGAGGGCCTGGGAGGTTTCTCAGAGGACTCTCTATTTTCCCATGTGTGACGCAGGGGAGGGCACTGTGGGCCTCGGTGGCCTTCTCAGCCTGGTGCTGTGAGAACATGGAAGGAGCACGGCGAGACCCTGGGGGGCAGGACCTGGTGTGGGGGATCCCTGTGCACAGCACAGAGGGCATCCTGGGCTGGCCACAGGGTCAAGGTCAAGGTCCTAATGCCCAGCACTCACCTGAGACCCCTGGCAGGTGGAGTCTGGGTTGAATGAAGGGCCTCACCCAGAGGCCTCTCCTACCAGAATTCTCCTTCTAAGCCCCTCCTCCCCAGTCACTAGGGCTCCGAGAGCTCCTCGGGCAGGCCACTGTGCTTCGCTGGGCCACAGATTACAGGGAGCGAGGAAAGAGAACATTGTCCTGACCTTGAGGCACCTGGCGGGGGAGGAGGATTTTCACGTACACAATTGCAGCTGGAGAAAGAGTGGAGGAGAAAAGAGAAACAGGAGGGGATGCTTGGGTAGGGTCAGGGAGGGACACAGGGCTGGGGCAGAGCAAGGGTGACACGGGAACTGGAGGATGGAGGGAACGAGAGCAGGAGGAGACGGGGCCCCGGAAGGAGGATGTGGAGGTGTGGGGGGGCAACCTCGGTCTGGACTGCAGGGTGGTGTGGTGGCCAGGCTGGAAGAGCAGCATGGTCAGCTGGCAGGCCGGGGCACTGTCCTTGTGCCCTGGGTCCTCTGAGCACACTCACTCACTGCACTGGAGAGCCCACCAGGCCCCAGCCTGGGGTCCGTTCCCCTGGGGCTCTTCAGGCTCAAAGAGAAACACCAACTCCCTCCATGTAAGCCTTCCCTGGCGCAGTGTAACAGTGACACTGGCACCCCCGCCAATTAGGTGAGCGACTGCCATGCCCCTCGTAGTGGTGGGCAGGGCTCCCGTGGCCTGAGGCTGCAGAGGCACAGGGTAGAGCTGGGAAGGGGCTGCGGCCCTGGCTTGTTCTAAGTGAGGGACAAAGAGCCCGGTGGGGAAGGAAGCACAGGTTCCAGGGACCCTGCCCTAGCGTCACCTCAATGCAGAGGATGCGCTACTTGTGTCAGGGTGAGTGTGCCAAGAGGCATGGGGACAGTCCCCAGCAGGGCGGGGGGAATCACACTGACACTCAGCCGCCAGGCTGGCGGCGACTGCATGAGCCCTACTGTGCGCAGGGCTCCAGCCTGCTCGTCCGTCCGCCTCCTCGCAGCTCTGTCTCTTTGTTTCCCTGCCTTTGTCTCCTTTCCTCCCTCTCTCCCCTCTGAAATTAAATGGGATCCAACTGCCAGCTCCCTGTGTGTTCCGCTCGGGGCTCAGCCCTTTCCATTATTAATAGAAATCTGTCCTCATTGTGCAGCTTAATTCTGCTTATCTGGAGTGGATTAAGTACTGACAATGACATGCAGCATTGATTCCTGAGCGTCCCTGTGAAGGAAATTTTGCCGCGGCCTAATTAGTTCCATAAAATCTGTGGGGGATGGGACGAGGGGTGGGGGTTCCTGGGTGGGAGTCAGAGCCCGATGTGCTTGTGAGGTTGGGTCAGCCCCCTCCCCGCTGGGGGCTTGGACTGGGCCCAGGCAGGGAAGCCAGGCTGAGAGGGAAGGTGGGAGCCAGGGCAGGAGCCCAAGGCCCAGCTCTGAGTCTCAGCTCTGCCACTGGCTGGCTGTGTCCATGGGTAGGTGACTCAACTCATTGTCCCTCAGTCCTTGTATCTGTGAAATGGGGGCAAGCACCAGTCACAGTCTGGCCAGAAACAGCTGGTGCTCAGACTGGGGTGCAAGGAGAGCTGAAGGAAGGGGCTGCCACCCAGGGGTGGCAGGGTGGCAAGGGAGACCTCAGTGCCTGGCCAGAGGGACAGGGAGCACCACCCAGCCTGGAGAGGGGGACCTTGGGAGAGGCCACTTCACTGGAGCCAAGACCTTTAGTGGGATATGGCTGCCAGGCACCCTGTCTCCCACCCCGGACTCCAGGGTGGTCCTGGGGAAGCAGCTCCCACAGGGACCCTGCACCCAGCACAGGGTGGAGCCAACAGCACAGAGGTCTGCTCAGTCTTCTTGGGAGAACTCACAGAGTCGGTGTGACTGAGCTGTCCCCAGATGAAGGAGGGGCGAGGCAGACAGCCCAGACTGGTCACTGCTTCACTGGGTGAACCTTAGCTTCCCTCTCTATGAACAGGTTGATGAGACCTTCCCATCCCCCTTTGCCTACTGGAGCCAGCTGTGTAGTACAAAAAGCAGGGTCCCCCGGCCAGGGTTTAGACCTGCCTGCCACTTCTCAGCTAGAGGGGCAAGAAGACCCTCCCCAGGCTGTTCCCAAGAGCAGCGGGGAGAGGGCCCAGCACACAGGCTGTGTGACCTTCCTTGCTTTGTTTCTCTTCAACGGTGCTGAGGCAAGAATTGTCCTCATCTTTTAACCGGGTGACCTTCAGGGTGACACAGTGAAATGCAGGACACTGTTCAGGTCACCTGCACGGGCCTGGACAGTAGGTTTGCTCTCTGCTGGACACTGGAGAGAGCCTGGCATGGCAGGGAGGCAGAGCCAGGCCAGCCGTGCAGCCCGAGGACCGGTCTCCTCTCTGGCCTTAGCCACTGAGGCTAGGCGTGGGGCTCCCCGGACAAAGGGTGCTTTCTGTGCCTCGCCGGTCTGCAGGGACATGCCCTTGTCCCTCACCTTCTGAGGCTGCTGGGCTCTCTCCCGGGGGGCTTTTCCTGCCCTCCACAAGGCCCTCTATTCACAGAGGCAGGCAGCAAAACAGCCTGCTGTCCCACCAGCTGAGGAGTGGCACTGCCGCAGGGGGCTGGGTGGGACAGAGCTGGGCTCCAGGTCTGCCTGCCTGTGGGACCTGGGCTGGTCACTGAACCCTCCTGGTCTGTTTGCTCACCTGTTTCTGGAAATAACCCTGCCTGGCAGTGTTGTCCTGGGATGATGTGGTAGAGGACAGGTGACACTGGCTCCCAGATCCACAGCTGCTGGGGCCCCAGGTGGTTTCTACCCAGCTCTGTGTTCCACGCTCCCTTCAGGTGCCCCTGGTCACGACCTCTAGGCTGAGTCACAGAGCAGAATCAGGCCCAAGTCTTGTTTCCAGTTTTTAATGTTTTTCTTGTAAAACCAAAAATATAAAACTGGCAAGGGATGGGAAATAAGTTCTGTACATTTTATATACACGAGGTCTGTGATTTCAAAACGGTAGGAGAGAGAAATGGGAAGACACAAGGGACTGTCACAGGGATGTGGCCCCTGGTGGGCACCTCTGAGCCCAGCAGCACCCCCACAGGTGGTGCTGGGTGGCTGCCGCAGCACCCAGCACCTGCGTGGGCACCCGGCTGCTCTGGCCTGGGCAGGAGGGTGGCAGCCCATGGCAGGCGGAAGCAGCAGCATCTGCGGAGTGGCGGGCGGGGCCTTCCTCAGGTGTCCGTGTAGATGGAAGGGATGTGACTCAGGCAGTGGTCGAAGGCCCCGTTAGGGAAGAAGCCGCAGTCCTCGGGGCCGCTGGGCACCACGTCTTCAGATGGCTGCAGTGGCAGCGCTGTGGGGCACGGGGCCTCGGCCAGGGCCTCATAGCCTGTGGGCGGGCAGGAGAGGTCAGAGCTGGAGGCTGTGCCCTGTCGCGTGTCCAGCTCCAGCCCCAGCCACCTGCTCAGCTTCCCTCCTTGCAGGTCTCCTTGTGGAGTCTGTCCAGACGGGGCAGCGGGTGGCTGGGGAGGGGCTGGGGGCGTCCAGTCTTGCTCTCCCAGGGAGCCCAGGCAGCTGGGGAGACAGGCCCATCCCCCAGTGCTGTGCCATGGGGCACAAGTCAGGAGGGAGGGACAGCTGGTGGTGGGAGGACCAGTGGCCTAACCCCAGGGGTGTCCCCTCCTGGCAGGGCGTGGCTCACCTCTACCCTTTCAGTTTCCTCCCTACCAGACTGAAGAAGCCCAAAAAAGGGAACCACAATTATTGGACTCTACGTGCTGATTAAACATCATCTCACTTAAAACTTCACAGCAACCCCATGAGGGGGGATTTGTTGTTCCATTCTGTAGCTGAGATGGGCTCAGAGCAGATAAGACATTTGTCTAAAGTCACCTGCTAGTCAGTACAGGGACTGGGATTCCAATCCAGGTCCATCTGGCTCCAGAGACACCTGGCTCTTCCACTGGATGTGCTGTCTTTGGGGGGTAGGGTGTTAGGGCTCAGAGACCCTTGACTTGGGAGGGACCTGGATGGGTCATCTTATGCAGTCCCTCCCTAAGGGCCCTGTCTCAGAGCTGCTGTCACAAATTTGTGTGGCCTACAAGTGAACCTCAGTCTTCCCATCTCTAAATGGGCTCAGGCGGAACTATTCTGAGGTCTTAAGGCCCCCCAGCTTGTTCAGACTGAATCCATTTTTGTCCTGACGGAGAGGTCGGGCAGCTGGCAGTTAAGGCACTGAGTGGGGCCTTGGACGGGTGCTGGGGAGGAGGGAGGCCCAAAGACCCTCCCCAGCTGGCTGCCCCTGCTCCCCTCAGAGCTGCTGACTTCAGGCCTGGATGCTGAATGGGGAGATCCTGGCCTAGCCAGACGGGGCAGGGAGGACAGGACGGTGAGAGCCAGTAGTGCTGGGCACAGTGCTGGTGCCTGGTCACACACCAATCCGTGTGCTCACAAACACGGGCAAACCATACACCACACAGGTCAGTGCATGGCGTGCATCCACCTACAGGTCTACCTAGGCTGTACTCAGACTCACAGGCACACGCATCCACACCAGCTCAAACATGCTCATGCACACACATGTGCACCCAAGCCTGTGCACATAGATGTGAGTCATGGGTGGGGAGCATGCATGCTGACTGGTGCATAACCATGGTCCCAGCACACCTTGAGTACACACATGCAGACAGGAGGGTGCGTGTCCCGGTGGCTCCTTAGGCCAACAACCACCCTTGCGAGCCCGACTTGCACGTGCACACCCATGCACACCCACACAAGCTCCACAACACCGGAAGACTAGACACGGGAGCAGCTGTGCAAACACGCACGGACGTGCCCACAGGTTGTGTGTGCTGTCTGTGGCTGTGGTGCTTGTTTCTAGGTCCTTGTCCCTCTACTCCTGGCTGCAGGCACTCGGGGACTGCCCAAGAGCCTCGGAGGCAGGCCCTCAGCTTCCCCTGTGTCGGAGCCTCCAGCTGGATCTGCACCTCGGGGGGTTCAGGGAGGCTCCACTCCACCTATCTGAGGCTCCCGCCCTGACCGGGCCTGGTCTTGCTGCTCTGGCCTGAGCCCACAGTGGGCCACGTGGAGCCCTCCCCTCTCACTGGCTCCTCCACACAAGCCAGGGAGGGGGAGATGGGGCCTCCACTCCTGGGTCCCAGGGTCCTGCGGGAGAGTCAGCAGCAGCCTGAGGAGAAGCACATGCCCAGGCTCTGTGTCTTTCAGGTTTCTGTGCCTGCTAAATGGGAATCAGTGTTTGTCTCATTCCCAGCTCTATTTGCAGGGTCCACAGCTGACCAGGCACACAGTAGGTACTCAATCAGTATCAAGCATCGGTTAGGCCATGAGTCTAGTTCTTCTCTGTGTCTTCAGAAACCCATCAGAGTCTAGACACATGCAAGCTGACGGTTTCTGGAAGGGACACTGACCTTTCCAGTCACGCAGTTACAAAGCCCAGTCCTGCGGGGCCTAGGCCTGACTCTACCTCCCCTGTGGGGAGGCTCTGGGACTCTACTTCCCCCTTCGTAAGTGGGGGTGACCTTGTTGCACAGGGCTGTCCCAAGGATGCAGGACAGTGTACCTAAAGCTCCAGCACGGGGCTGGGCCTTGGTGGGCGCTCAGGGGAGGAAGGCTCGCAAGCAGGGCTCACCTGAGGCAGGTAAAGGTGCACTGAGGCTGGGATAGCCATTGGGCCGCAGGGGGTTAAAACCATGGGCCTCCCCGGCCAGTCCGTCCCCACTGGCTGCAGGCTCTGTGGTCCGGTAGCAGTCACCATAAGGGAAGCAGTTTTGGATGGAGTGGAAACTGCCCTGGTAGCCTGTGGAGGGATGTGGCAGGGCGGCATTAACAAAGGGACAAGGCCCGGCAGGGAGGGCCTGCTGCACGGCCATGCTGTCCTCTCTGGGCATCATGGTGTGGGGCTGGGAAGGTGCCAGGAGCCCTGGGCGGTTCCCAGCTCTGCCCTGTGGGGTAGGGAGGGGGAGTGGGCTGTGCTGGGGTCATTTGTGGCTGGTGCTCTGGCGAGGGCATGTCAGCCCTGCCACACCCCAAGACAGCACCCAGGCAGCAGGCCTCGCCCACCCTCCAGCACTGTCCATGCCCTTCCCTTCCTGGGAAAGCCCTTCCCTGCTTGGGGATGGAGCAGTTTCCTCCAGGAAGTGCCCTGACTGGGCACTTTAGGTCACCTGTTTCCCAGCTCTGCCCAGCATGGACCTCAGTGCCTGGCCTGTCATTCCTGAAGTGCCTGTCACGTCCCACAGGACAGTGTGTCACTGCTCTTGGGTCCCCCAGGAGGTGGCAGTGGGTGGGGAGGGCCAGGCCAGGGCTTACCTTGTGGGCTGGGCAGGGGCGGGGGTGGAGGGCTCTGGAAGGGAGGGTAGGACGGCTTGCTGGGGAGCGTGGAGAAGGGCTGGCCACCCGGAGACTGGCTCTGGGAGGATGGTGGCAGCGGTGGCGGGCCGAGCCCCTTTAGAGGGCTGACCATGGGTGAGAGGAGGCCGGGCCCCAACCTGTGGAGCACAGAGAGGAGGGATGTCAGAGGCGGCTCGGGGGCAGAGGCCCGGAGGCCCGGCCACGGGAGGCCCGGCTCGCAGCCACGCACGGGGAGGGAGTGGGAGCCGTCTCCATTTCCTTGTTTGGGTTGGTCGGACCACCTGCATTAAGGTCGACTGCCAGCTCAGTGTCGCAGCTGCAGGTGACCTTGTTACCCTCACCCTCTCTGCTATGTGAGGTGTCACTGGGACAGATCTGCCCCCGAGGAAAGCAGCACTGTGACATGGAGACAGGCCGGGGATGGGGCTGCCTGTTGGCAGCTGTGCCGGGTCACCCTCGGCTCCCTCCAGCTGGGCATCCTGCTGTCCCTGACCCTCCACTGCACTGCCATCATGCGTGTCTGGGGCCCGTCGCTGAGGGCAGGGCAGGGGCAGGACGGCCGGCAGCATCCTCCATCCTCCAGCTACCCCGTGGTCTCCATCCCACCCGCGCACGTGTGGCCCGGCTCTGCCCTGGCAGTGCCCGTGGGGAGGCCCAGCTCTCTGAGCTCTGGGTCACTGCTGCCCGCACGGGGCCTCACATGCAAACGACTGATAGCAGCGGCGGACAGGTTTCTGGATGGCTCAGCTCTAAACCCGCGGTGACCAGCGCTGCCCGAGAGCGCGCCAGATCCCGGGGAAGCTCGGGCCTCCAGGTCTGTTTCCGGTCCCGGCCCTGCCACCTTCACAGTCAGTGAGATCGGACAAGACCCCTCTCTACGCGCAGCAGACGTGCGGGCAGGCTGCGCCACGCCACCTGAACTCCCAGGGAGAGGAGGTCACCTGGAGCCCTCTTCTGAGTCATGCCAACGATCCTCCGTCGGACGCTTTTGCTTCGGTTGGAACCTAGGGACCCGACGTGAACTCTGGCTGGCCTGGCAGACCGAGGGCTCATACCTCGCCTGGGACTGGGAGAAAAACCCACCCTATTTGGCGTCTTCTCTGAGCCAGGGTAAATACATTTGGTCATGAAGTCAGGCCCTCTTAGCATATTTTTGAGTGAATCAGATAATTCTGTCAAGCTATTTAAACGTCCCAGCAAACCGCTGGGGAGCCTTGAGTGGCCGTTCCCTGTTGACTTTGGCAGGAAAGGGAGGCTGAGACCCTTCCCCCTCTCCTCAGGGGATGAAAAAGAAACCCATTCAGCCTGAGCCTGCGGCTGGCGACGGGCACAGGGCCCTTCTCCCCACACTGAACTGAGCGCCCGGGCACCTGGCTGGGGGAGAGGCCTGGCCGTTCTGCAGGCAGATGGAGTCTGTCTTGTCACCACCCTGCCTCTGGCTACGGGTGGCGGGCACGTGAGAATGAGGCAGAGCAGAGGGCACTGGTCTGACCGGGCGGGAAAGGCCTCTGGTTTGTTTTCCCTTGGATGGAGATGTTTGGGGCTGGCTGGAGGGTGAGCAGGTGGCCTGAGCTGGCAGGGGGCAGGGGTTCCGGTCAAAGGAACCTATCCCAGGTGACATGTACAACATCAGGAACGTGCGGCTGACCCTCACCCTGTTCCTACAGGAGGGTATTCTAGAGGAAGACACTGAGGGTCAGGGAGGGCCCAGTCTTCTGGGTCCCCCTTTGCACTCCAATCAGGCTGCCTCTTCCTGGCTGTTTGTTCATGCCCCACCACAATCTCCCGCAGCTCCTGCAGCTCTGTGGGCTGCTCTGCCCTCTCTGGACTCAGCCCCTATGCACCCTCCTCTCTGCCCAGCCAGGTTTCCTGACTTCTGCTGTCCTATGCACTGTTGTCTTCTGATGTCCCTTCCCCAGCCCGGCTCAGGCTGCCCCACTGTGACCCAGCCCCTGCTGTGGGCAAGGCATGTTCTCCTCCCAAACCTGACCTTGTCACACCCTTCAGGACGGAGCCCCATCACGGGCCTTGTGGCCTGGCCCTGGTGACCTCTCCCTCACACTTGGCACCCCACATGTGGTGACATGCCTGCCTTTCCCTGCTCTCCCTCCGCTGCACCAACTCCGCCTTCCCCTTGGAGGCCTGGCTCAGCACCACCTCCTCCAGGCAGCCTTCCCTGACGCTGTCCCCAGCCCCAGCCCACTGGGTTCCCCTGGGGGATTCCTCCCTCGGTGCACCTGCCCTGTATGGCCAGTCTCAGCAGGCCTGTCCTTTTCCTGCTCCTCCTCCCACTCGTCACCATTGGTGGTCCCAGAGTGGGCCCAGGGCCCGCCCACGGGCACTCAATAACCGAACTCAGGAAGGGAGGAGTGAGCGGGGAGGAGGAGCCCAGTTAAGGGCAGTGGGCGTTGATGCCAGGCTGGTCCCAGCATGCACTGGCCAAGGGGAAGCCTGTGGTGTGGGGAGGAAGGTGCTGCCGGGGCCAGGCCTCGGGAGACACACTGGACCAAGTCACTGCCTCGGCCTCCCCATGCGCACGCCCGGCAGCTGCAGCAGCGTCGGGTCGGCAAGGAAACACAACGCCAGGCAATTAGTGGCCACGGCGACACCCACAGTGAGCGCAGGGAGAGCGGCCCCTCTGCAGGGACTGCAGCGGGTGCTGAGGCAGCCCCTGCAGGCCGGGCTGTGGTCACAGCTGCGTGGCCAGAGATGCCCAGGCCAGCATGTCTGCAGCGGGCAGGGGAATGTCTAGTCCACTCACCCAACACACGAGGAGCCACAGAGAAGCCCGGCCGAGGCTCCCAGGGAGGCCTGGGCATGGCAGAAGACAGGGTGGGGACACAAAATCTTCCCGGGGACCCCCGAAGCCAGGAGCCAAGGCCATCTGCCTCACAGGGTCGTGGGAGGCAGGGATGAATGGTGCCCAGGGAGCAGGGCACAGAGCACGGCATGCAGCGGGTGCTCCACAGACGCGGGCTACCCATCCCGCAGAGCCTAGGGAGCACGGACGCCTGTCGCCACGGACGTGCCCGCTCGTGTCCCCCGAGGAGAACTGGTGTGACGCAGTACGTACCCGTCCCTGGTACTCTCAGCTGTGGGCAGAGGGGACAGATGATGGTGGGAACTGGTGGTGACGTCCAATGGGTGGTGCCTGGAAGGGACATCATGTGGGGGGGGCAGGATGCCAGGATACACACCTGCAGGGAACCAAGCAAATGTCACCGGGCTTTGGCCACCCCGGAGATGGCTGTGGATGGCCCAGGCACCGCGCCTGCTCACAGGACGACGAGGAGGGAGATAAATGAGTAGGGTTGTATTAGAGGAAGTAGAGGTGCCGGACAAGGGAGGTGATGACCCCACTCTGTTTGGTTTAGGCCCTGGCCAAAAGGCTGTGTCCAGGGCTGGGGCCACCCTGATGGCCACAGAGGGCTGGCAAGGGACTATGAGCAGCACAGGGTGGTCAGACGCTGTGTGTGTGTGTGTGTGCGTGTGTGTGCTGGGGTGGGGGCTTGTATGGAGCAGGCCACCACAGACTTCTCTGGGGCATCTGGAGAAGCAGGGATTGCTCTGAATTTCCCCAGGAGCTGATGGGGACCTGGGACAAAAAGAACTTTGAGGGAAGCAGGAACCAGCTCTCAGGGCTTGGTGGTACTTTCTAATAGGCAGGCTGCTGCAGGGTAATGGAGAGCCTTTGGATAGAGTGAGCTAGCCATCCTCAGAGGCATGCCAGAAGAGCCTGGGTGTCCACTGTGAAAGGCTCTGAAGAGAGGATGATCACACCAGCTGGCCTGGGGGACCTCTGAGAGGAGCTGCCATGGATGGTTTGTTCAGGCTGTACACGGCCTAAGTGAGAAGTCAGCTGTGTTCCAGCCTCAGACTCTAACCCTAGAGAAGACCCTTATAGGGGGATCCCACCTTTTACCATCACTACCCCTTGTTGAGACAGGTGGGCTAACAAGTCAACTGGGGACGTTAGGTCAGTCAGATATTGGTCCAGAGGCCCAGTTGAGAGTTTGAGAACTATTGAGGCCAGCATTCCCTAACTGCCGTCACTGAGGAACCCTCCTCTGGGTTAGAAGCCTGAGGTGGGCACAGCAAGGACTGCCAAGTCTTTGATGCTCCCTGTTTTATCTGGGGGGGAAAACAATGAGGCCAATTTTGCCTCCTCTCTTCAATCTAGCTGTGTTTACTTGAATAGAAAGTGACATCATCTTCCCTGAAATCAATGCGTCAAGGTGATACTCTGGGAGGACTTGGTTGCCCCAGCAGCTGTGGTCTGGGTATCCACTCTACCTGGTCAGTGCCCCCTCTCATAGCCAGCTGTGACCCTTTGAATGTCACTCTGGTCATTGCGTGTCTAGACCCATTGTTTTTTATTGCCCCATAAAGACCAATCTGAGAAGGCATGAGGTTCCTTCAAGGATGGGGTACAGGTTACTTGTCAGTTATCTGAGGTTCTAAGGCTAGCACATCCCAGCCTGGACCTCCTGACCTGGGCCTGCAACTGTGGAGGCTGCTGCAGGGAACCTCAGGAGCTAGGCTGTGGCAGGGACTGCAAGGGGCAAGAAACAGACTGTAGTCAGGGGAGAGAATGCGCCCCCTAAGGGTCTGTGTTGGAACTGCTGGACAACACAGCAGTGGCCTGGAGACCTCGGTCTGCATCTCTGGCAGGCACCTGTGGCTGGGCTGCGCTGGGCGAGTCTCCTCTAGAGACACCACTCACTGCTCATGAACGCACGTGTGCCAAGTTCGCTCTCCACATATGTGGGACTAACCATCTCCACACTGTCGACAGGGGAGATAATAGGATCCCATTTTGAGATGAAGACCCTTAATCTTAACAAGATGCATGACTGGCCCAAAGCCACACGGTGGGCAGTTACTCAGGCCTGTCTCCTAGGCCATGTGGAGAGAAGTTTCGATTGAGGCTGGCCTAGGAAGTGGCAGTGGCTTTGTCTCAGGCAGGACGTCCAGCTAAAGGGCCACAGCTCTGGCCCAGGCTTGCCAGCTAGCTGTGACTCTGGGGTCTGGGTGTGTCCTGGGCAGCCTCCAGCTCTCAGCCCCAGGCCTCTCCACCTTGGGGACCTCCGCTCCCATGGGCAGTACTGCCCATCTGTCCATCCATCAGGTGCCCTCCTTGCTACGGCCACATCCCTGCCAGCTCGCACAGGAAGGCACCGAGCCTATCTCTGGAGGGAGCCTGGCACAGGGCTCTCCCTCGCCACTCCCCCAGCCCCTCCTTGCCTGCCATCTTGAACCAGTTTGGGGCCTGTCAGCTGGGAAGGCCTGGAGTCCCCATAGTCCTGCTCCCTGTCCCCAGTCATGTGACCTCATGCTTCTCACATCCTCCTTGCCCGGCATGGCACCGTGGGTCTGAAGACAGACCTGCCAGGTAAGCTCCTGGGGGTGTCCTTGCAGGAGCTTCCTATAATCAGCAAGAGCGAGAACCCAAGAACCCTCCCCCAAAACACTCCACGTCAGGCCGTAGAGCGGCACTGTCAATCATCAGGCAGGTGCGCCTAATCACTGGCCCTAACATCTGCTCCCAGCTGTGCCTCAGCCATCTGCTGTGTGGCCTGCAGAAGGACCTGGGAGGATGAATCTGGGAGTCTGGGGCCCCTGAGTTTGCCTGTTTCTTCCCCCTCCTCACTGTGATGGAAACAGTTGGAGGTCAGGGACTAGCACAGGGGCAGTATACAGTAGGTGCTCAGTATGGCACGGGAGCAGTGCTGGCACCAGGGCAGCACTAGACTTTCAGGTAAGAGCACAGCCTCAGGCGGAGGGCCTGGCTCAGCCCTGCCTCTGCCACTCCCCAGTGGGTAGGCTGTGGCCTTCCGAGTGGCGAGGGTTGTGGCTGACGCGACCAGGCCCAGGCCCTCTGCAGCTCTGCGTGTTCTTGCATGTGTTCTCAGTGGGTTTGGGAAGGAAACTGAGGCACAAAGCAGGGAGGAAAGTACCACTTCCTCGCTATCTCAGGCCAGAGCAGCAGGTCCAAGCAGGCTGGCATTGTCCTAAGGTCCTTCTCCCTGTGACACTGCATTTGGTGGACTTTGGTGCTCATCTGTGACATGGGTGACAGCTGGGGATCAAGTGAGATGGTGTTTGTAAAGGGACCAGCCCAAGCAGGTGCCCCAGAGATGGTTACTGCTGTCCCCAGCCCTCTCCCCAGGGACGACCCTGTGCTGCGTCTGGGAGAACAAACAGGCCTCGGATCTGGACCTGCCACTCTCTTCTGGATGACTCTGGTTAGTCCTTCTGGCCAGCCCGAATCCTCCCGAGGTAGGAATGCTGCAGCTGCAGGACCTGCGCCCTGGGACAGCCACTGGTGGTATTAGTGCCCTTTCCCGTGGAGTCTGGAATAGCCCAGGAATCCCCAACCAGGAGCTCCAAGCAGTCCCAACCGGCTGTTGGGTGCTGGCCCTTGAGTTCTCATCCCTGGACTGGTCCTGCCTGTGGTCCTTCAGCCCTGCCGTTTTGGAATTCTGACCCTGTGAACAGCAGCCATGGCAGAGGGGACCCTCCTCTAAGTGCCCCCCTGAAGAAAGGGTGAAAACCTGCTTCCCAAGGCTGTTTGGGGAAGGCTCTGACATATCTTAAGATCTGTTGCTACTTCAACATTGAGAGGAAGACTAAAATTAGAAAATTTTAAAAAATGTTTTAAATGGTTTAGAGTAATTCAAGAAATCCCAGAGGGTGGACACGGCTTTCTCTAATGCCGAGGTTTCTTTGGAGAGTCAGGGGCAGAGTGCAGGAACTATCAGCTGGAATCCAAAGGCCACGCTGCCCTCGGGTGGGCTGGATTCCCAAGCCACGAGGCCAGGAATTCCTGCCGTGGCCTGCAACCTGCCCCACAGCCGGCAGCTGCTGGAAGGACAGCCAGGCTGCCTTGGCTGAACCAGAGGCTTTGGGCGTCAGGCCCAATGGGCCTGCAGGGTTCAGGGCTCAGGAAGCCCCATTTCTGGGCCAGAGTTTAATGATGAGCTGGTGGTGGGTTTTGGCCTAGTTGCCCACCCTCTGGGATCCCTGGATTTCTCTTCTTCTTCTTCTTTTGCTTTTAAATATTTTTTAGTTGTAGATGAACACAATATCTTTATCTTATTTTTTAATGTGGTGCTAAGCATCAAACCCAGGGCCTCACACATGCTAGGCAAAGGCTCTACCACTGAGCCCCAGCCCCAGCCCTGGATTTCTCTTCTGAAGCCAGTACAAAATGGGATGTGTGTGTGTGTATGTATGTGTATATATTATTATATATATATTTTAGTACTGGGTGTTGAACCCAGGAGTACTTAACTCTGATATACATCCCCAGCCCTTTTTATATTTAGAGACAGGGTCTGGCTAAGGTGCTTAGGGCCTCACTGAGTTGCTGAGGCTGGCTTTGCAGTCTTGGTCCCCGCTGGGATTACAGGTGTGCACCTCCACACCTGGCTACAATGGGTGGTTCTTGAAGGTGGTTCCTCCCTGTGGGTGACCCAGCAGATGGGAAGTGAGGAAGAGCCTGGATCTCAGACCTAGGGCCACAGCCTCTCTTCACAATGTTTGGGGCAGGGCTACATAAACCCCCAGCCCAGCTCTGTGCATGTCCCCATGCTGGGGTGCTGGTGTGCCCCTGAGGAGCTCAGTCTGGTGGGTTGACAGATGGGAAACAGTGACACCCCAGAGTGCTCAGCACTGGAGCAGCAGGCAACCCAGAGGAAGGCTTCCTGGAGGAGTGGGCAGGAGGCAGGTCCTATGGGTAGAGCAGGAGCCCCCTTAGTAAAGAGAGGGGAGGGGAGGCTGGCAAAGGTGTGGATGGGTGTTTGGGAGTTAAAAGCAGAATGTTCAAGGAACTGGATCCAACGTGCCAAGGTTGGGACGAGAGGACTCCAGGAGCTCCCAGATCTGGTGAGGCCAGGCTGAGGAGGACAGGCCTCCCTATGGGCAGTGGGAGCCAGGGAAGGGAAAGGAGGGGCATCTGCTCAGTGAGATATGCTGGAGGAGAAGATGGGTTGAGGTCGAGAGCGAGAGGGCAGGCAGGCAATCAAGTCCAGAGGAGTGGGTGCCCTGCGAGGGGTCACGCCCTGTGGCCCACGGAGCATCGCTGCTCTGTGGAATGCTCAGCTCCCGGCCCCTCCCTCGGCCCTGCCCCGCCCCTGTACACTTACCTGGGAGCAGCTCCTGGCCCAAGGCTCGACCGCCCTTCCCGTCACTGGCAGCCAGCTGTGTGGACGTGTGCAGCTGCTGCAGGGCCAGACACTCACTCAGGACGGCGGCCTCCGCGTCAGGGCCTGCGTTCAGCTTGGGAGCAAGCAGAGGGAGGGGGCGTCAGCGGCAGACCGCCTGTCCACCGGCACCCCTTGCTTTAGGAGCAGGTTGCAGCCCCAGGGCGAGCCCCTTCTCCTCCCTGCACCTCAGTTTCCTCATCTGTGACACGAGATGATGGTGTGCATCGTGAGGATCACATTATTCCTGGTCCTTGAGCAGCAGATGCCAAGATGGGACTCGATACACCAGGATTTTACTAGGGCCAGTGCGTGTGTGTGACAGAAAGCGGGGATAGTCGGGGGGCTGGGAATGCCCACTGACCCAGGGCAGGAGCAGGAAGTCTTCTTGACTGGGAGTTGGAGGTCCTGCATCTCTCAGGAGGGGGCTGCTTGTGACCTGTGATCCCTGAGGGCTGCACGCAGTCTCTGGGAGCGGCCATGTGGTGTGGCCTCAGCACAAGGCGAGATGGACAGCCAGGAGCAGCCACCAGGCCTTCTGAGGTCAGGTGGAGGTGAGCAGCACACACACCGTGTGTGCAGTGAGGCAGTGGGAGGAGAGCACAGCAGGCCCGCAGCATCTGCCCGGTCACGCCTCTTCTCCATACAGGGGGCAGTGGAAATAGTCCAGTGCTCGGCACAGAAGAGCTGGGTTCAAATCCCACTGGACAACTCTCTGGGTCTCACCTACCCTGCTTGTGATCTGCAGCAACGACCACGCTCCACCCCCGCCTGCCAAGAGGAACGGGAGATGACGGGTAGGTGAAGGAGGCTTCGTGCAGTGAGTGTGCAGGGCTGGCCCAGTTCCAGCTGCCTGGGCCCCATGTGGTCACATGACAGCAGGCACAAGGGATGGGTACATGGACGAAGGGGCCTGGCTAAGAGCAAGCCTGGGCTGGGCTGCGCCCAGTAGTCCAAGCCAATCTCTGCCCAACAGCCCTTGGCTGTTCCCAAGGACAGTCTTTTCGGAACGTCTCCACCTCTCCAGAGGAGCCAGAGTGGGGATGGGGTGGTGTTCTTGGGACCCTGGGTGGTGAGTGGCAGCACGTGCACGGGTGGAACCCCGAGCTGAGCTGTCGGAGCCGGAGCCCGAGGCCTGTGGACTGACTTATCAGAACACTCCCTTGACCCAGGACAAAACTGTCCCAGAGCAGGGGACAGCCTTGACCCATGACCCTGGGGGGGGTGGGGGGCTGAGAGCGAGTCCCCAAGGATGTGTCCACCCTCCCAGGCCGAAGGTCGACACCAGCCTGAGGGAGGCACGCCAGGCCCGACGCACACGGGCTCCCAGCTCCCTGACCT
Organism: Tamias sibiricus; assembly: GCA_025594165.1. NCBI lineage: Eukaryota > Metazoa > Chordata > Mammalia > Rodentia > Sciuridae > Tamias > Tamias sibiricus. The sequence continues at coordinate 46,855,528 of CM046658.1, forward strand.
GGCAGCTGTCTTCCATGTAAATGAAGTTTTTTGGCAAAAGAGGCCAAGGCATGTTCCTGCAGACCGCAATGTCGATGGGATTAGGAACAGCAGGAGAGGAGAATTAAGGAAGAAAAGCATTTCTAATTCTCTCTGAAATGCAGCAGGGCTGCCAAGGAGTTGTCATAATACAAGGGTCGCTTTACCCAGAAAGATTCATCATCCCGTGGCTCCTAATGGATGCTTATTGTTGGGAAGTTTGCAGATCTGCGGCCCTAAGTCCCTAGGGACTCAGGGGGAGCCAAGCATGGAGCCTGGGAAAACCAGGGCAGGATTCCTGTCCTTGGGCACTGGTCCACTCGGGACAGGAGCCTTCCCGGCCTGGAGCCCCAGCCTGCTGGAGCCTGGGCCATTTCTTGTCCCTTCTACCTGAAAGTAGTGTTGAGCACCCAGGTTCTGCACAGATGAGTCTGGGATAGAACCCTGGCCCTGTCACTTCTGGGCCATGTGATTCTGGGTTGGTTTGTTAATTTCCTCTCAGCCTCAGTTTCCAACTCTCTAAAATGGGAATAAAAATAGTGTCCACTTCTAGGGCCACAGGCAGGGAGGACTAAATGAGATGCAGTTTGTGAGGCAGCAGGTACAGTGCCTGAGCCACGGAGGCGTCTGCGGTGAAGTTCAGCCCCTTCTCAGGCCACGTCTGTTCCTTCTCATTCTACCACTTCCAGTGGCTCCCCGCTGCCTGCAGGGTAGAGCCCCAGGTCCTGAGCCTGGCTATCCCTGCCGATCATGAAGCCCACTCATGCCCAGCCTCCCAACCCTGTCTGCCCCAGCTCTGTGTCCAGAAGGCCTTTGGCGTTTCAGTCGCAGCTGTATCTGTGGTTCCTGGACAGTGTTTGGAGCACGATGCAGGCTCCATATATTGAATTGAATATGTTAATAAGCTTTCCCCGCATCCTCCTGCGCTGGCCTCTGCAATTCTCTCCACTAACACTGAGTTATGGCAGCCCGGGAGGCTCTGCCACATCCCAGCCCCATCTTTCCCACCCTGGCCTGGCTCCCCCAGCAGCTCAAACCCCTGGTCCAAACGGAACCCACTGCCCACGTCCTTCTGTTTAAACCTGGTCCTAGGTTCTCTTTCTTTCTAGGTGATGAAGAGCATCACCACCCATGCCCAAGTCTGGTCCTGGGTGCCTACTGCTCCGCTGCCCAGCCCGGCCCCGCCTCTGCCACCCCTCACTCTGCCCCAGACCGACTTCCACCATTTCTCTTGCTCCCAGCAGTGGCTTCCTGGCCTTGGAATCCCCTCCAACCACACCCAGCTCATTTTACACACAGCCCCAGAGGTGGCTCTCAGGTGACGTGTCCCTTCTCTTCTCAAGAGCCTCAATGGCATCAACCGTGCTCTGTACAGAGCCCAATCTCCTGGCACAGCCTTGATCCTGCAGTGGGTACCCTGGCTCACCGTCCCTCTTCCTTATCACGCTGCCCAGCCTGGGGCAGACAAGAGCCCATGGACCCACACGTGCCACAGCCGTCGGGCTTGGTCCTTGCTCAACAGTGGCCACTCCGGGGAGCACTCTTCTCACCTGAACTCCCCACCCCCGCCCTCACTCCTGCCTTGGACAGGAAGAAGGACACCACACCAACTTCCCCTCCCAGCCTCGGTGCCCGTGCTCAGCCCCTGCTCTCCTTCAGCCCTCACTGGTGCCTTTCAAGCAAGCCCTTCACTGTCCTGCCCTCCCCGACAGCTGAGGAACAGGGAGCACAAAGGCCAAAGGACCTTCCCCAGGGCCACCCCGCTAGCAGCGGCGAGCATGCAGGTGGCTTCAGAGTCACACCCCTGACCGCTGCCCTCTGTGGCCTCATGCTCCCATGCAGACAGGCAGAGGCCCCCTGTCCAGGTCCCTGACTACCCTTACACCCTGCTGTCATCTGTGTCACCCTGCACTGAGTCATCCTGGGGACAGTGCCTTTTGTTTTGCACCCTCAGTGTCCAGCACAGGGACAGATGCTCACTGAGGAGCTGTAGGGAGAAGGTGACAGGGAGAAGGCTCGGGGCAGCCTGGGCGGCTTGGATGAGGACAGGGTGGGAGGCAGATGGACAGACAGACGGGGAATGGCACTCAGTGGTGAGCACAGCAGGCAGGTGGGTGCCTGGCCTGGTGCTGGCCTGGCAGTGGGACACAGTGTGTCTGTGGGGTGGGGCAGGCTCGGAGGCCATCTTACCTTCTTCCGCACCTGCTGTTCTTTGGCTGAGTGGGCCTTCACGTGCTTGCGGAGGGAGCTGGGGTCCGTGTAGCGCTTGGAGCAGCCGGGGATCTGACAGGCGTATGGCTTCTGTAACGTCAGAGGGGCAAGGAGTCAGTGAGTGTGACCTCAGAGGTCAGCAAGTGACTCTGAGGCCCAAGGTCCCTCTGGGTGACCTGCTGTGGGAGGAGGACGGGGTGTGGGGCAGGCTACAGGCCACAGGTGTGCAAAGGTGCCTGCTCCAGGGTGAAGGAAGGGCTCTGTCTCCATTCTCCCACCGTGTTGGGACCTGGAGGAGCTGCCTTCCCTTGGGGGGCCTCACTTTTCTCCTCTGCAAAATGGGGACAACTGAATTCTATGGGTTCTTCATGGGTGGGGGGCACTGGCTCTGACAAAGGCGCACCCTTTGTATCACGCAGCTGCAATGAAGCACTGAGCCGACAGGAGCTCCGCGAGAGGCTGCCCGCAGAGGAGAGGGCAGCGCAGGCCAACCTGGCAGCTGCCCACATCCGACAGGTGGGTTCCAACTGCACAAGCTACCTAGGTCCTCCCCACAACAGCTGCAGGTGGCCCCAGGATGCTGGCCTCAGAGAGCACACAGGAGCTGAGGCCAATCCCTGTGCGTGGGGAGTGGGCCAGTCCCCTCCCCACAGCCCACACTGCTCACCTGGAAGACAAGAGAGGACTCCTGCCCCAGGCTCCACCAAGTCCCCAGGCTTCCCATCCCCCTTCCTCACATAACTGGCCATGCCTGCTATAAACCCCGCAGTGGCTCCACGGTGCTTACAACACAGACTCTCACCTGGCACTGATGCCCCTTAGAGACCAGGGCGCCACTCAAGTCTTCACCCCTTCTCCTGTCCCCACCCCACCATGGGACCCCTCTCACCTCTCCTGCCAGCTCCTGCTACCCCTCTCTCTAAGCTGTCCTTGAACCCTGCTCCCTCCACAGGCCCAAGCTTTGGACAGCAGTGCTGTCCACCCTGGGCTGCTGGGTCTGTTCAGTGTCCCTCTTCTGCACCAGGACAGGGACCCATCTGATTCACCCAGATTCATCCCAAATCCCAGAAGACCAGGGCTGGGGACCCATGAGGTAGGTGACATCTCCCCAGGGGCTTCCACAAGACCCTGCCTGGGGATGCTGGCTGCTACTGGGGCTCGAAGTTCATGAGGCTTCCTGTTTTGAACGTCAAGAGGTCCTGATCCCTGGGAACCCCCTGACCTGGGATTGCAGGGACAGGAGCATGTCTTCTACCTCTCAGCCTAAGTCCCGGGGACCCCTGTGCCCCATCAGACATACCACATGTCCCCAATCCTCAAGGCAGCTCTGCCCCTGCCCCAGTGAGGGGAGGCAGGACAGGCGCCACAGCCCGGGGACCTCACGGGGAGGGGAAGCAGAAAGAGACGACCGTACCTTGGAGCTGCTGCAGAGGTTGCCAGGTTAAAGAATGGAGGAGAGCAAAAAGAGAGAGACAGCAGTGAGAAGCTTGCTGAGGCCGGCAGGAAGGCAGGGGCAGGAGAGGGGAGGCCTGCTTGGACTGCCCGCCGCCTCCACCGCGAGTCCCACATGCACGCACGCACAGCCCCTCTCGACCCTAACTCCATGAGCCCTGACCTCGACCCCAACACATACGGTCTCTCTCACAGGCCCTGACCCCATCCCAACACACAGTCTCTTTCTCTCTCCTCCTCTTGCCCCCTGGGTCCTGCCCTGCCCCCGAGCCCGGCCCAGGCCCTGTCCCTTGGGAATGCTGATACAGATCCACACTTTGTCGAGAAGCAAACAGAGCGCCACGTAACAGGCACACTTGCCTGGAAACAGGGCAGCAGGGCCCATCTCCATGTTTATTTTTCCAGGGCTTGACATGTACAGAACATTCCTCAGGCCCAGCTCCTCTCGGTGAGCTCTCAGGAAACCCTATGGCTGTCCCAAGCCAGCAGTCCCCACACAGGCTCCAAAGCCAGGGCCGCCTTATTGTTGGTTACAGCAAGGCCACCTCTTGGTGTGTGTGCAGATGGTCCACTGCAGCTCACCAAGCCCCTCTGGTCTGTGCTCTGTCCTGGACCGCTCTCTGGGTGCAGGCACTTTGCTATGCACTGGCCAACCATGGTCTCCTCTGAGTCCCACTTTGTGGAGGAAGAAATGGAGGCCCACGTGGCACACAGGACCTCATAGCCAGAGTGCACGTGACCAGGACACCTTCTGTCTGCAGTCATAAGTGGTCCAGTGAAGCGGGCAAAGGAGAGAGACCATCCCACCCCTGTTCTGGTGATGGGAAAACTGAGGTCTGGAGCAGGACAGCAGCTTATTCATATCGGCACAGGGACCTCTGGCGACCAGAACTCAAACCCACACTGGACGCCTTGGACATGGCAGAATGTGGTCCACATTGGGTGGGTTAGGAACAGGGCAGGAAAGGAAGGGCTCACAGACCGCCTGCAGGCCTCTCTCCACCTCTTCTAAAGAGGCAGGCATTTTGCCTTTGAGGAAACAAGCCCGGAGAGGTGAGGTAGCTTTCCTTAGACCTCTGGGACCAGGGGGAGGGCTGGCATTAGAACCCAGGCCTGGTTCTGTCCAATCTGGAGAAACTTTCCTGCCTATGGAGGGCACCCCATATTCTCCAATGCTAGGGGGAGCTAGGGACTGGCTGGGTTCCTTCTGAAAAGTAAGGCCCTGCCCTGTGTGGGCCTGGCCCACTGGGATGCTGAGGGTGGGTGCTGAGATAATAGCACCTGGGGAGGTGCCTGGGTATCTATGCAGGGAACTGAGTGCAAGTGGGGTGCTGGGCTTGGTGGCTGCACCTACCAGCCTTCCAGGGGCACCTCTCGGGGAGATGAAGGCCTGAGACAAGCCTGTGGGCTCCTGCCATGACCTGACCTAGCTCTTGGAGCTCTGCTCACAGGCCAAGTGGGGCCAGAAGCCTGTTGCTTTGGGGCTAGGTCCAAGAAATGGAAGGAGGGAGGAAGGAGCTACGTCAGGGTAGGTGACTCCCCAGGCCTGGGAGGTGGGGAGGGTCAGAGGCCTGGCACTGCTGGTGCTGCCTTAAGACCTCTGGGGGACATAACCAGGGATCCTAAGGCACAAATTGCACCCCTCAGGGCCTAGGCCAGGGTGCCAGGGCCCTAGGGATGAGAAGTGACCAAGGGGCAGGAGATTTGCTAGAATCATTTCTCACTTCAGGTCCCAGTGTAGCCTTTGACAGTGAAGACTGGAAGTTAGGGGGGGGGTTGTTCACTGCTCCCCCGTCCCCTCTGCTCATCTCTACCCCTCCAGAGTGCTGCCAGGTCAGCTTTTTCCAGCAAAGAGCACTGGACTTGGAGTCAGACTTCCCAGCTCTGCCCCTTGCCTGCTGTAGCAGGGAAGTGACTCAATCTCTTGCAGTCTCTGTTTCTTTGTTTACAAAGTGGGGATAATGGCACCTACACCTTCAGTTATCACAAGGATTGAACTGTGTGTGTGTTCACACACTGTGGAGGGGTGGGATATATAGACGTCCAGTCTAGGACATGACTTCCTGTCCCCTCTTCCCTTTCTGGGTCCATTTTCCCAGCTATGAAATAAAGATCTGGATGAGGGGCCTGTTGGTGTCCTTTCCACTCTGGCCTCCGCTGTTTCATGGCCACCAACTCAGCCCAGTGGCTTAGTCGCCCTCTTGGGCCTCTGTTTCCTTAACTGTGTATGGAACAGGCTAGGCTGGACAGCCACTCAGACCTCCCAGTCCCCACCACAGAGCCCCCTAAAATCTACAGGAGGAGCAGAGAAGCAGGCTGGGGCTCAGCTGTGGAGTTCGGCTGCAGAACCCAGTTTCCTGAGGTGTGTGTTGTTGGCTGGGGTCCTCCCAGAGCATGTGCCCCTCACCCAGGGCCACTAAGGCTGTCACAAGGCCTGGATCTGAGTCAGCTCTGCCACTGTCCAGCTGTGTGACCACATGAGCCTGCTTCCTTCCTCTGACAAATGGGCAAAGGACCCCTGACATCAGGGTCACCATGGGGACTGTCTTAGAACCCATGTGTCTGTTAAGTGCTGAGGTCTCTGGGGAGGACGAGGACCAACCTTGGGATACAGCTGTGGGTTATCCACTGTCTGGCACAAACAAGAGAGGTGGAAAGACCCAGGCCTCTGGAGGCCAGGTCACTGCGGCTGGAGCCTAGACCCTCACGCTGCCCCCTCAACTCCACCTGCAGTCCTCAAGGGTCAACAGGTGGCCCTGGAGAGCCTCTGCCCTCCCCAGGATGGGGTGGGAAGAGCAGAAAGTGGCTTGCTCTGGGTGTGGCAGATGGGCACACTAGGATGCTGGGGCCTGGGCTGGTACCCATGGGCCAAATCAGGGGATCTCAACTGGGGGACCCTGTTGAGTTTACCCTCCCCCCAAGGGACATCTGGCAATGTCTACAGATATTTTGTCACAATTGGGAGATGTTTAACATTATCCCTTTTCTCCTTTTCTCTGTCTAGATAGAAGAAAGGGATAATGTTAAACATCCCATAATGCACAGGACACCCCAGACCCCTGCCAGAGAATCACCCTGCTCCACCTGTCAACAGGGCCCAAGGACAAGGGCGGGGTCTCTGCCCAGGCTCTGGTTCTGCACTAGACAAGTGGGAGGCCTGTGTGCAGCCCCCCGCCCGCAGCCTCCCCCTCAGGCCTACCGTGTCGAGGTGGGTGCGCTGGTGCTTGGCGCGGTCGCTGGAGTTGCTGAACGCCTTCTGACAGCCTGGGTGCTGGCACAGGTACGGCTTCTCGCCCGTGTGGCTCCTCAGGTGGATCTTGAGGTTCTCCAGGCGCGAGAAGGCCTTGCTGCAGCCTTCAAACTGCAGGAGAGGCTGGTGAGGGGTGCTCTTAGCCCCAGGGGGCCCCACCCTGCCAAGAGCAGCACCCGTGCAAGTCTGCCCATCCTGCCCAAGCCTCCAGGATCTCTGGTTCAGCTCTGCAGAGGTGCTTAGGGCCCCTGCAGAAGGGCATCCTGACTTAGAAATGTGCCACTGGGGCTCTGGAAGGAAGTGCTTTCTGTTCTGGACTGAGAGGACCTCTCCCAGTGCCACAGGCTTTGACACAGCCCTTAGCAGGGACTCTGTGAGGACGAGAGTGGGCGCACATCTTAGCATAGAATGGAGGCCCAGGCCTCAACTTGAGGGCACTGTGCCAGGGAGGCTTGGGCAGTGGCCTGGACCCCCCTGCGCTGCATTTCCCTGTTTCCAAAGTTGAGGCTGTGTGGCCACCATCAGGGATGATGCTAGGAGGCCCCCAGGGGGTGGACACTGAGTGTCAAGCAGCCTGCCCATCTGGAGCACAGCCCTGATGCCAACTGATGTAAGACTAACAAGCACATTTGTACACTGCAGTGGCTTTGATTTATCATCCGGCTGTTTAGCTATCTTGTGCCCACCACATACCAGGCCCTGTGCTTGGCAGTGGGCATCAGTGGGCACAGCACAGTTGTGTCATGTTCCTGGATGGGGCACGTATATAGTGTGCAGAGGAGCCATATGGTGGAGGGCGAGGAAAGCAGCGTGGGGCCTCTGCCAGCCCAGACGCTCCTCCTGCAGCCCTGGTGCCTGTCCCTGCAGCCTCTGCCCGCTGCCTTCGCTTTTCAGGGTCCCCTAACATCTAACTGCCCCTGCCTCCTCCACACAGCTGCCCACCCTCCTGCCTCTCTCGGTATCCACTGACACGTTAGGATGCCGGGAGCAGGCCAGGAAATGCCAGTCTGTTCATGCAAGTCACTCTATAAGGAATGTCCTCTCTCATGGCCATCCCGCAAATACTCCCTCAACCTTCGAAGTCTAGCTCAAGTGCTGGCCAGTGCGGGCAGCAGACCCAACCCTTTGGTGTGACTGGCTGCCCCCTCCCGCTGTTCTCTGCTGCCTGGCCCTGTTCCAGCTGGGCTGATGCTCTGGCCATGAAGGTGGACGGGATGCAGCCAGCAGTGGCTGGCACTTGTTGCATCCAGGGGTGGTATGTGCAGTATGTGGCACCGATGTCCCCATCTCAGAGACCTCAGTAAGGTGACCTGCCCAAGGTCACAGGGCTGTGACAGGGCAAGGACAGGACACAGGCCAAAATCTGATGCCAGAGTCTAGGTGGCTCTGTTATGCCTGGTGTCTTCCCAGAGGCAGGTGGGCAGGGTGGTGTGTGTGTGTGTGGCCCTAGAGGAGGAAGGGGCCAGAGTCAGGCTCCCTCTGCCAAGCCACTGGCCTCATGCTCCAGGTCCAGGGTTGACCTGCCAACTGTGAGGACCTGATCCAGAGCAGGACCTACGTGACCCCAGCCCTCTGCACCAGGGGCCTGGGCTCCCAGCAGCAGGTGGCCTGCAGGTGGCCTGGGGTGAAGGGGGCAGCTGCTCTGTGAGGGCTGGAGTTCCCACAGGCCTGCTCTTCCACTCCCTTTCTCTGGGGCTTGTCTGCAGGGAGAAGAGGAGGATGACAGTTTCCAGAGTATGTGTCCACATTTGGAACCCTGGACCTCCCTCATCTCTGCACTGGGCACCCATTTTTTTCTTCCACCAACTTTAAAGGTATCATCTGTTGGCAAGTTTGAGGTGGTGCCAGGAAAGGACTGTGGGCAGCAGAAGTCAGACCCTGTGGTCTGCCTGGCTTATCTCCTTGGCCCTGGGGGTTCAGCAACCCCCAAACCAGAGCAGTTCTGAATACCCAGTAATTTGGGGCCTGTTCATTTAGGTAGACTGGCTCTAGCCTCCGCTGGGGAGCCAAGATGCTGAGAGAACCTCCTGCCCACACGGGAAACACAACCGTGGACAGGTTCGGGTATGTGTTCCAGGAAGCCACCCTTGGCTGCTGGTGACAGGTGTGGATGGAAGAAGAGACAGATGGCTGACAGCAATCATAGATGAAAGCCACCAAGGCCCAATGCAGGGAAGAGGCATCAGACAGAGCACAGGCTAAGACAGAACCACCTGGATAGACACAAGGACAAATGACCAGAGACAATGAGCCCTTGAAGGCCTGGCCACAACTGCAGGCCTCACTCTGTTGGGGCTAGCCCAGGGCAAGCCACTCACAGCTGGGTATAGAAGGGACCCCCCCCCCTTCCTGCTTCCAGGTATTATGCCTGTCCCATGCATTAGAACCAGAAGAAAATCCTGAGTGGGCATGATGGGCCACCAGTGGCCCCCCTGCTCCGGCCTTGTGCCAAGTTCATCCCAAAGTGAGGAGGAAGAGGCTGGGCTGGAGAGTGGGGCTTCCTCCCGGCAGCTAGCTCATCCCTCTGTTCCCCCCTGGCCTGTGCTGGGAGGGGGCCTAGACAGCAGAAGGCAATAACTCCTCTGAGCTGCGTGATTTTCTTGACTTCAGTAGAGTCCACCAGACTCTGGAGATCCGTATATCATCTTCCCACAGGGGTCTGCACATCCCTGTCTGGGCCGACCCTCCATCTCCGCACACTCATGTCCACCCCCTGCCTTTGCTCAGACTGGGCCCCTCCTGGGATGCCTTCCCTTCCAACTCCCTGACAACTGAATTCATACATTTTTCAAAAATACAGGATCCTCAGCTTGGTATTCGTGTCCTCCAACATGGCCCCAGCTGCCTCTCCCAACTACACGCACCCCCCGCCCACCCCGTGTTGGCCACAGAGTCGTGACTGCCGCTGAACCTGTCAGGAATCCCCATCCTGCAGGCCTCCGCTCCAGCTGCTCCCTAGGCCGGGAGGCCTTTCCTTCCTTCACGTACTGAGCAAGCTTGTGCCTGGTGCTTCCAAGGAGAAGCCTCCTACCTGCCCACCTCCCTCCCCCCACAACGCCCCTGAGCTGGTGGACAGAGGGATCATGGGGCAAAGGGGAGGTTAGAAATGTGACACCCTGGGGGTGAGAGCAGGGGCTGCTGGCACAGGGGTCCTGCTCATGCAGACACCTCCTCACCTGGTGTTTATCACGGTGCCCCGATGCACCTGTGTGAGGCAGCCCGCCTTGACGGTTCTGTCCCCCTGAGAGTCACAGAGCTGAGCTGTGGCCCTGAAAGAACAAGCAGCTGTCCAGGATGCCTGATGGGAGTAGCCCATGCCTCCAGGTGGACCCAGAGGTAGCAGCAGGTGGAGAGGGACAGCTGCCTTATCAGGACAGGTCTGGGAGGAGGCTGCTGCAAGGACCCCAGGAAAGCCCATCAGGACAGCGTCCACACCTGCCCGGGTCTGTGTGGCTGCCTGCCAAGGTCCCTATAGTCCACTCTATTCAGCAACTGCTGTGTGTCCAGGTCTGCTGGGCCTGGTGCAGTCACAGATGTGACGTCTTCTCTCCACAGCCCTCTGGGAAGTAAGACTGTGCCCACTGTCAGATGGGAGCTGGTCTCAGGGCAGTGGCACAGTGGTCAGAGATATGGACTTGGCTGCAGACTGCCCACGCTGCTGTCTTGTCTGATCCACTTACTGAGTGATCCCAGGCAAGTCACTTCAACACTGTGGAACTGGGTTTCCTCATCTGTACAACTGGGTGAGCTCTACCAACTGTGGAGGGTGGTTGTGGGGATTAAATGAAATAACGCACAGCAAGCGCTGACCTTGGCACCAAGATCCTGTCTTACATCACTTGAGGCCACAGAGCAGGCAGATAGTGAAGTGGTGGCCCGCTAGCCTTCTGTGGAGTTGTGTATACATGTGTGTGAGTCCTCCCGCTTCCCCACGTCCTGTTTCTGCACTCGCTCCCCTTCCTGCTATCTGGGCTGACCTCATCACACCCTAGCTTCCACGCCCTGGCCTCAGGATCACTGGAGAGCGGCAGGTTCTAGCCTGCGCTGAGGCAGGAGCAGGCCGAGGACTGGGATGCCTGATGAGGCTGCCAGCTCTGTTACTCAGGAGGGATCACAGGAAACAGACACAGGGGCCCTGGCTTTAAGATTCCAGACCAGACCCCTTTACCACCATGGGAGCCCTGAAAGGGCTTTACAAGTCTATTCCTAAACTGTGACACTAACCAGTCACCTCCCACCAAGACCCTCCTAGGTATCCTTGTGCCTTCTGATACCCAGTCAGTCCCCCTATCCTGGAACTGAAGTGTCCAGACTTGAAAAGCGACAGCCCCGTGACCTTGGCAAGTCAGTGCTCCTCTCTGGGCCTCAGTTTCTTTCTCTATAAAAAGAAGATAAGAGCTGATCTGAGGGTGATGCCATGTGCACATCTACCTGGCTCACGGGACTTGCCTGTGTCATCACAATTACTGTGGTAGTAGCTGTTCCTGCCATGCCCTCCGAGAGGATTCTGGCCCTGGTCAGCTCTGACCCCAGAAGTAAAGAACAGAGGGCCCTGGCCAATGCATTTGCTATTTGGTCTGGCCCTAAGACACTTCCCAAACCCAGCCATGGGAAGCCCTGTGGGTGCCAAGAACAGCCTCCAATTCTTCAGGGGTCAGAATGTCTTGAAGGGATCTTTCCCACTGTGTGGGGGCTGGGAGAGCAGCCCCCACTGTTGTGTTGTGGGATACAGATGCTTCCAGAATACAGGTCTTGGAGCAGGAATGAAGTCAGCAAGCACATCCCTAGATTTGGCCTTGATTTCCCCCAAGGGGGTGAAGGAGGGACCTAAGGCAATGCCACCCAACCCCTGGGCATCATGATGATTCTATGGGCTCTGTTCCCCAGGGGTGCCTAAAGGGCATGGCCCTCCTGACATCCCCCTCCTTCCAGAGTCCCTTTGGGCTCTACAGCAGTTTTCTCCCTAGACTGAAAACTGTCTCCTCTGCCCATGTCCAGATGACCAGATGACCAGCCTGGCAGAGTAGACATGGGCCCCTGCGATGGGGCGGGAGAGGGCTTGCCCCTGCTGTGCTGGGCCTCTGAGCCTGGGCCAAGCCACAGTCAGAACTGCCACCTCTCCTGAAGGAGCGACCCACGATCTGCAACCCTCGGCGGGAAAAGCCCCTGGCCCTGAAGCTTCACTCGTGTCTCCATCACTGCTATCGTGACTCCATCCATCCTTCTGCCCACTTGCTGCCTCACTCATCGCTCAGCTCTTGGCCCACGAGTGACGCCATCTTGCCTCCCACACTGCCCCGTGTGTGCTGGAGCTGGGACTTTGGGGCAACCAAACCCACCAAAGCCCCGTAACTTCACACAGCGGAAAGCACTCAGAGCCCTAGGAAGGGGCTGATCTGCTGTGTGTGTGTGGGGGGGGGTGGGTGGGCAGGATTTGGAGCAGCAGGGTACCAGGAAAGGCATTTCAGGCACAGGGCAAAGAATAAGCAGAGCAGGGAGACTGACTGGGGAGGTATGTGTTCTGGAAACATCTACGATCTGCTGAGCCAGAAAGAAGGGAGCAGGGAAGGAAAGGGGAGTGAAAACGGGAGTTTGGGGCCTCCCTACCTTCGCACGCATGGGTGGAGAGTCATCCTGGAGTAGGCAAGTTCTGGGATTTTTGATCCCAAAAGGCTTCACAGAACCCCCCTGCATGATCATTGATGTGGCCCAGCAAATGGCAGGACACGAGGCTCTTCACCCCACAGTACCCGAGGGCCACTTTGCTGGCTGGACCTCTCGCCTTCCACCTGGATGCCTGAGCCAGGAACCTGTCCCTTCTCCCCGTCTGCCCTGCCACCAGCCAGGTAGACCCACTTCTCCTCTTGTCCACCCACAGCCTGGATCCACACGCCAGTGCCACATACCTGGGGGGCCTGCACAGCTGCCACCCAGCCTCCTGGTCCCCCCTCTCCTACTTACTCCCGCTTGATGTCTAGAATAAAGACATGGCCCAGAGGGCTGTCCCTGTCCCTCTCTGTTCCAATCCTGCCTGGTTCCCCGAGGCCTTGGCATGTACTCCTGGCATTCTCAACAGCGTGATCTGGCCCCCGTGACACTTAGTGGTATCTTGAGTGTCAACTCCCATGCCCACACCACTGTTTCCCTATCAGAGCTATGCGGTGCCAATCTGGCCTTGGGAAGCTCAGTTCAGTCATCAGAGCCTGGGTGTTTCCTGTGTGAAAAGGGGCACAGCTGAGCACATGGGGGTGCTGAGAGCCAGCGTGCATGTGCCCCAGACGCCTGATGCCATCAACAGACACAGAGTTACATGGGCAGCTTTTGGTCAGGGTGAATTTGAGCACACTGGCTCAGCCAACCAAACACATCCCAGGTTTATCTAGGACAGAGGTGACTGCTATGTGAGAGGTACCCAGAGTGGGGACAGGGGTGGAGGGGTGGCTAACAGTCCTGACACATGGCAGGGCGGGTTAGGTGTCTCTTCTCTACCCTGTAATGCACAAACATTTCGAGATTCAAGACAGCATGCTCTGCTGCTGAAGTGACTTCCCAGCCCCACTCTGCAGGTGAAGAAACTGAAGCTCAAAAAGGTGATGCCCCTGGCCCCAGGTCACACAGTCAGTGACAGAGCTGGGCTCTGGCCTCAGGTCTGGCTGATGACTGTACGTGTCCCTAACTACTCTGGCCACTGCTCCGGGGTCCCCTACACAAAGCATCCAAGCCAGGCTATCTCACTCAGGAGCTCTTTCTGTGATTTTAAACTGGGGCCCTCCTGGGTTCTGACGCCAGGTGAAGCCAGGCGCAGTCCGGCCACGGAGCTGGCGCTGGGAAACACCCGTGATGCCACCACACAGAAAGGAAGGCCCGGGCGGCAGAGTGGAGAGAGCACCGCAGGCCACAGAGCGGAGCCTGGAAAGCCCTTTCCCACATGTGGGGCGTGTTAGGAAAGAAGATTAAAATAATGGGGGAAAATACCCCGGGAACCGTGAAGCCCCAGACCATCTGGAGTTTTATGGTAACAGGCAGGGGAAAATCAGAACCTAATTGAAAAAAGTCCACTGTGATCCATTACCACTGCATGCAGCTCACAGAGCGGAGGGCACAAGATGAAACAGGGGAGCCATCGTGGGAGCCAGGGAGGGAGTGGCATCTTCCCCTTCAGGCCAAGCCCAGGACCCTCCAAGGTCTGGCTAGGGCGGGGAGGCCTGTAGCCCAGGACCTGCTAGGCAGTGGTCAGGTGTTAGAACCCATGGGGCCAGCTCACCCGCTCAGCAAGCTGCCGTCTTTGAGCCTTGAGCTCACGTGTGATGGGGCAAAGGCCATGCTGGGAAGGCCTGCCTGGTGCCTGGCACATAGCTGGCACTGTCCTCTCCCTCCGACCTCTGGAGAAGGATAATGGGCAAGAGGTCACACAGGCAGAGGTTTGTGCTGCAGCTCCACCAACCAGGCCATGAGCCTGGGCAAGTCACCCCATTTCTGTCCTCATTTCTCTCCTCCCTAAAACGGGGCCACCACAAACAGCTGTTAAAAGTAAACAAAAGCATATGCCCAGAATAGGACCTGGCACATAGCTGGTGCCTGATGAATGTCAAGTTTCCTCCCTACGGCTGACACGGCCCAAAGAGAAGAGAAGGCCACTTTCTCATGCTCTAACAAGGAATCTGGACCCAGAGACTAAAGAAGAGATTTTGGGGAACAGGGCATGAGGTGGGGCAAAGGAGGAAATGCCTCCAGTTTTGGCATTTGCCAGTGACTTGCTTCTAAACAAACACATTTCTGGTTTAAGGGTAAAATATATTGGGTTACAGCAGTCTGGCAGGCCATTCAGGGATCAACTTCTTATTTTCGTACAAACTTTTAAGTTACTTTACAACAGTGATTTAGATGGGAGAAATGTGCGGTGCCAGATACTTCTCCAAGATGTCAAATAATTCTGTGTATGGCTAGTTTTAAAGGCCAGGCAGCCAGCAACTGAGGTCCAGTCCTCAGCCCCGCACCCTGGGAAGGGGACTCTGGCTGGCCCTGAGGTTACTGTCCTACGATCCTGCTTCTGTGGGGTCTCCTCAGAGCCATTTGCTGTCCTGTGGAGGGAGGCCAGGGCAAAAGGGAAGGGACAAACATGGAAGAGCTGGCAGATGGGGCTGCCAAGCACTGCCCAGGCTCTGTGCCCTGGAGAGAGAGGCCCTGGGGGTCTGGTCCAGCTTTGGTGAGCAAGTGCCATCTGCACAAATGAGCGAGCAGGCGGACACATGCCGGAGGGAGACCCTGTCCCCTGCAGTAGCTATCACTTTCGCTCCATGCCTGGGACTGGGCTGGGCTCTCCCTGAACACCATCTCCTGAGTCTCACTAGGTGGGGACAGTGACTCCTGTTATCAGAGGTGGAAACTGAGGCCCAGGCTCACCAAGGATGGAGCCTGTGCTCAGGAAAAGGCTGGGTGGACCTGTGCCTGAGGGCACAGGCATGTCCCAGGCGGCTGTCGTGCGAGGTCAGCATGGAAACCTCTTGCCTGTTCAGCTCCCTGGGCCTCCGTGACCACCCAGAAAGGCTGGCAGGCCAAGGGAGGGGTGGGCAACAGAGAGGCCAGGGAAAATGGAACAGAGGAGGGGGTCTCCCTCCCAGGCTGGGCAGGGGGCACCTTTCCTTGTAAGGAAGTTCCCATGGCTGGTGTGGTGGAGGTTGAAGCCCCCTGACCCTTCCTCATGGAGCACCCTGATGGCTCTGGGCTGTGTCCTTCTCCGGGAGAAACAGAAGGTAAGAAACCTCTGGCCAGCACTTGACCGAGTCCTGGAAAGGAGGCAGCCAGTAAGGACCCAGAGGGTCAGGATGGCCTTCCAGGACACATGGAGTCCCCCAAAGTAGGAGGTACAGGGAACAGAATCTGCTCTCCAACTGGAGCCCAAGAACACATGTGGGATCCTGGCTCTCCCGGGGCTGAGCGGTGGCTAGACATCACTGGGGATGAGGGGTTGGCCTGGCCACGGGCCAGGGCCCAGCAGAGAGCAGATCTCTCTCTCTCTCGCTCTTTCTCACACACACACACACACACACACACACACCCCAAGCCACCAACCACAAACGCTGACATTAACACCTCTCCTCTCAACCAAGCCACACGCCAAAGACACATGCCCACAGATTCACACACACACACACACACACACACACACACACACACGCATGCCAAGACCCGCTGGCTTACCCCCATAGACACACCACACACTCTGCACCAACGTCCTCCCCACCTTCCCTGCACAACTCATGTCCCAGAGACAGACAGGCCAGCACACATGTGCTTGCACAAACACCAGAAGACACCCAACCTCCGGACCCCACCACAGGCATAAGCACACTAACTCCCGAGGCCCCAGACGCACAGCTCCTTGCACAGCACAGCCCGTGTGGAAACCAGCCCATGCCTAGAATACGGATGGCCTCAGGGTGGTGTGTGTGCCCAGGGAGAAATGACCGGTACCCAAAGACAACATGCAGGAGACTTCCAAGAGGTCAGTGGATAAAGATGTGTCCTTACACCAACGACTTGACACCCACCAACACAGCAGACCCCTGGATGGTCACACTCCCACACACCTCTCTGAGACTGCAAGCAGCCCCCACCCAGGACATGGCGCCTAGGCTGAAGGGGACAGGGACCAGGCGTAGGAGCCTCCTGACCTCCCCATAGTGGCTAGACTGGACTGGCGTCAGGGAGAGCACACATGGCAGAGAGAACCCCAAGACAAGAAGGCCTTAGCCTCCCTGTGACCCGCTGGCCTCTCCAGCTCAGGCCGTCCATAACTTCCTGCCTCCAAGGACTCTGCCCACGGTGTCCCCTACCCACAATTCCCCTTGACTTGCTGTCCAGGCCTCCTGTTCCTTCTAGGCTTGGCTCAAACTCTGGCCCCTGCTGAGGCCTTCCCTGGGCCTTCTGCCTCACCTCATGCTGGTGCTCGGCCAGCACTGCCCGTCTCTCTCCGGCCACCCTGCAAGTGCGGCCCATGTTCATTTGGTGCCCTGTGGCTCTTGGGGTTGGTCCCTGAGGACAGGCACAGGCAGAACAGCCACACCACAGTTCCCCAAACCCACATGGCACTGTCCTGGTGAACCACAGAGCAGGGGCCTGAGTTCCCATCTACTGGGGTGACAGTGCTTCAGGCAGTACAATGACAATGTGTGACATCACCCGAGGGTGAGGCTGAGGAGTGCAGTGGCAGGAGGCAGAAGAGGGACCCCTGGACTCCCACAACAGACCCACCCGCGGCAGGGCAGGACGTCTGGTGCAGGCTCCATTCTTCTTCTAGCCCCACGAACCTCAGTGTTCTCACTGCTAAATGGGGTGATACTCCCAGTCTCAGGCACATTGTGGACATCAGGGTGTGGCCTTGGTCCTGGGCACAGGACAGGGCTCCCCTCCCAAGTCCCAAGAAGAAACAGCAAGGAGGAGTGGTCAGACCATCAGGGGCTGAAAACCTGAATGCAGCCTGCTGTGTGACCTTAGCCCAGTTACCTGCCCTTGCTGAGTTTTAACCTGAGTTGCCTGCCCACTAGGGCCTGCCTGGCCAGGAGCAGGCAGTGGAGGGAATGCACAGGTGGTGGCTGCACTCATGCCCAGCTTTGCACGACACACACATGCAGCTATCTGGGGAGGAAAGAGACCACAGAGTCCACCCATTGCTTGAAAGCCACCAGGAATCAGAGGTACGAAACGCAGTTTCTTATCCGAGATTTTGGGTGCAGGAAGCAACCTGCCCCCAGGGTACACCAGAGGCTCAGATCTCACCAGACATGTCCCAAGAGTCTCTGGACCCCACCTTGTTGGGGATCAGCTAGGGCCGGGGGAGGACAGCAGGGTCAGCATTCAGATCCAGGCCTGTGGGGGCAGAGGCCAGGGCTGGGAAGGCTCACTGGTGTGTGTGGCTTCTGAGGAGCCACAGGGACCTCGGGTGTCATGGGCAAGGGAGTCACAGAGAGGACTGCTCAGTGACAGGACAAACACACTGTCAGGAGAGGCGGTGAGCCACCTGTCCTGGATGCCCAGGACCAGAGCCAGGTGTCTGTGTTCATCAGGGCTGTCTGGAGAGTGTGACATCACCCCTTCCTTTCAGGGGACAGCCAACAGCTCTAAATGGGCTCAGATCTGCCACCTGGGGCTCACTGGAATAAAGAGGCCACCACCACCACACTCAGCCATCTACGACAGGTCAATGGCCCCAGATGGTCCTGTGCCAGCAACTTAGGCCACACCCTGCATGTGGCCCCACATCAGACCCTCGTGCCGCCCACTGAACCCAGTACCTGGACTCATGGAGGGTGCTTGGGAAATGTGGTGGGGAAACAGGAATCAGCCCCGAGTGCACATTCCAGCTAGTAAAAAAGGGGGAGTTACAACTAGGGACAAGTTACACGCATGAACCAGCTACATGAAAACCAACCCTGGAGGGAATGAAGCTGGGGACAGAGGAGAATGCTCCTGGTGGCCCAGTGCCCCGTCTGCGGAGCACCTCTCTTCCCTGGTCTCACCAGCATTGCAGCAACCGATGACTGGGCAGGATTGACTGGGCCTCTGCTGTTAAGATGGGAAGACGGAGGCCTGGGTCATACAGCCTGGGAAAGTCCCTTTCCCTGCTGGGCCTCAGTTTTCATCTGTCAAGTGGGTTTGTGTGGAATAGCTTGATGCCTCTACTCAACTGTCTGAAGGGGGAGATGACTTAGCAGAAAGCAGAGAGACAGGAGTGAGTCCTTTCTTGGCTGTTGGGTTTCAAAATCCCAGGCCTTGGGGCCAAATGGAAAGAACTCTGGAGACAGATGAGTCACATCAAGTTAGTATTTCAAACGATGTTCCTGCCATAAACCTAAGTGCGCCCAGCACAGGGCCTGGCACAGAGTGGGCCTCTGTGAATATCTGTTAGTGAATGAAAGAGCCAGGCAGCACACGCCCGAGCCCCGAGGGGAGTGTGGGACAGGGCGGGAGGTGGCTGGCTGCGAGACATCATGGTGAGAGAGAGCAAAGCTCCCTGTGCTCTCGGTCCCAAAGTGATGAGATGAGGGGTGCTGAACGGGAAGTCAGACACGTGGGAACGGCAGGGGTCCCTAGGAGTGGGGAGGTTCTGAACTCTGCCTTTTCACCCCGGGACCAAGCCAAGGGTAGTGTTAGCACCCCTCCCCATGTTTGTGGGACCTGCAGCAAGGCTTATCCCAGCCAGGGCCCAGGGCACCTGGGGCTCCCCTGCAGGCAGGCTCTGGATCGCTCACCAAAGTCCCACCCCAAAGCCATGGGGGAGACGGTGAGTCTGAGCAGGCCCCAAGGCAGCCTATCAGGTGGACAGGAGACAGATGGCCTCTGGGCAGAGATGGAGCAGGATGGCTCAGCAGGTGTCAGTGTGAGAAGTGACTCTGAGGACCTCTGGGTTCCGCATAAGCCCCCCACATCCCAGAACTTAGATGCAACTAAGAGAGAAGATGGACAGGCCCTGTGACGGCCTGAGAAGTCCTGCTGGCACGTGGGCTCACCAAAGGGAATCTGTGACACATTTAAAGTGATGTTTTTCTCTTTCATACTCCAGTTTATGGGCTTTTGGTGAAGTAAAATAGATGCCACTGACGATCCCCCTCAAGGGACGCAGCCACAGAGGTCAGCTGGTCTCCACAGGCACAGCAGGCCGTGCAGCCTCTCTGTGCCCCGCCTTATTTGCTCTTCAGGGTCCTCAGGATGGAGGGCTGCACAGGAACCCCCTTTCCTAGACGAGGAAACAGGCAGGTAAAGAGAACAGGTTTGGGGCACCCGGGGGGAAATGTGGCACCAGGAAGGACCCTGCCCCACACCAAAGTCCTTGCCCCTGCCTCACAGTGCTGAAGTCAAAGTAGAGAGGTCCATGGACTGAGGCAATGTTGGCCACAGAAAGAGACTAAAGAGAATGAGCTGAATGTTTTCCCACCGCCAGGAAATCCTATCAGTAGTAGCCACCACAGCGGGAGCATTGGTTTCTCTTGAACCCTACCTCTCCAGCTGTTCAGCACAACACAGGTTGGAGAGCTCTGGAAGGGTCTGGGGGAGACATCCCACCCCTCACCTGCACTGGGACATCTCAAGCCCCAGTAGGGGAGATGGCATTCTGCTGGCCAGGCAGGCCGCCTGACTCTCTCGGGAGCTCTCCGTGCTGAGACCCCAGGGGCGGCAGGAGGAGCTTTCCCGGGAGCCGGGCTTGGCCCAGATGCCTGGCTCAGCAGACCGTGCTACCCGGCTCAGAAAGATGCCTGGAACCCATTAGCATTATGTCAGAAATAATGTAAAATTAAAACATTTAGCTTTGGCTTGGAAAATTAAGCAGGACAAAAAGAAGGATGCCATTGTGCTGAGCCGCTCAGCTATGACTTGGGCACAAATAATTTACAGAAAATAAATTGCTGCTTTGCACTTGGGCCCAGGCAGGGCCTGGGGCTGCCAGCAGGGGTGCGGACTCAGAGAGGATCTGTAGCTCCATCTAGGGGGAAGCAAGTTGGGAGCCTGGGTGTCACCTGGGACACAGGGCCCAGGTGGGGCCTTGCAGCTGCTCACTTGCCAGGGCAGTGCCAGGTATAGGCCCCTCCTGCCACTCTTCTCATTGGCCTCCCTGACTCCATTTTGGCCTCTGCCCCTAAAATCCAATATCTACCCTATAGCCAGAGACTCCCAAATCCAAGTCTGCCCTTGTCTTGCTCAAAACCTATCAATGGCTCCCTACTGCCTTCAGAATACAACCCAAGCCCCCCAGGCTGGCATTTCCACCCCTCGCCATCTGGCCTCTGTGGGGCTTCCAGCCATGGTTGGCTCCCTGAGCTCCCTAGTCCCTCCTCAGGCTCCACTTACACTGACTACCTGGGCAACTAGAGCTTCCTGTCTCTGCTTTTGCATATGCAATTCTCTCAGCCTGCAATTCCCTTAAGGGTTTGGGCTCAGCTCCAATAGGGGCTCCTCTGCAGAGATTCCGGTCTTCTGGGTCCTGAAATGAACTCCTCCCTGGGTCCAGGGGTTCCCAAGACTCATCCAAAGGTAGGATTGGCTGGACCTCCACATCCCTTGTTTTATATGTGGGGACAGCAAGCAAGGCTTACTGGTCCCCCAGCTTGGGCAGAGTACAATCCCTACAGTCCTCAGGGTAGGCTCTTCCTACTCCCACATGCTCCTTCTGGGGGTCAGGGTGCCCTTAAGTCACCTGGGCCTGGACGATCCTGACTCCCTTCCAAGTCTGTGACTGGCACAAATCACCCCACATCTCTGGGCTCCAGGTGACTGTCCTATCATGAAGGCGGTAAGGATGGTGCAGTCTGGCGCCCCCCGCTGTACAGAGCCAGCAAGGACACTGCTGCAGCAAGGTCCACCACCAATTTGTCAGCCCCTGTGCAGATGGAGACAACAAGGTCCAAGGCTACTGGGGACAGGGAGTCTGACAAGACAGGGACACAGGCTCCTGGCTCCCAGGGAAGGCAGTCTTGACAGAGTCCACAAAGCCTGCTTGTCCAGTGGCCAGAGAAGATCACATTCACTCAATCACCCGCTAGCCATTCATTCATTTCCTTCCTTACCAACTGCACACAGCTAGGCACCCAAACCACCTCGCCGGTGCAAAAGAAAGTTACCAAACAGTAAGCAGGGTATGATTCCTGCTTAGTAAAGAGTGTAGTTTTCATTGCCTGCAAAATATACTCTAAGTGTTAAACAGTGGTTCCTTTTGAGTGTGGTAGTCAGGGATAGCCTTTCCTGTTTTCTCTACCTTCATTCTCTTCTTTCTACTCTCTCATCTGTGACACCTACTGCTTCATATTCTATACTATGCTGTTTTGTTTAAGTTTTAAAACAATGGACAGTGTCATACTTTAATGGGTGGGTACAGGTTGCGATTCTAAACTTCTTTCTTAGTTCTGCATGTGACCTTGGGTGAGCTGCCTTGGGCAAGTGTGTGACCCTGGACACACCCTGTCCTATGTGTTATGGACAAAGGGTCTCCATCTGAACATGCTTTCTGCATATACACATGGAGACAACACAATGACTTCCAGAGGGGATCAAAGCCCATGATGGTGACAGCTCTGTGGCTGCACCAGGGAACCCGAGGTCCACCCACTGAATGTGCAGGTCATGGATGCCTTCTTATGGGGGTGACATCACCAAGCTGTTTCACACATGGTCACCAGTGAAGACTGAGGCAGCTCAGGGACATAGAGAGGCAGGTTTAATTAAATCGTGGTGACAGCGAGGGAGGGCAAGGGCTACATTTCATTCCCCAGCAGCCATGAGCCACTAAGCCCCCTGGTTGGGGTGTGAGTTTGGGGTCAGGAAAACTGGGTTTCAAGTCTTTTCAGCCTTGGGCACATTACTTGTCCTTTCTGTTCCTGGGGCTATCTTGGGCAGCTGTATTTAAGGACCCAATGAGAGGAGGGTGAGTGGAGCCTGCCACCGCTGGGCACGGGACAGGCTCCCACCAGCAACGTCAACAGCCTAGGAGAGGCAGCGCATCTGTGCAACCTGGACCATTGTGCCTCTGCTCGACATCCCCAACCCAGACGCTCCTCTCCTGTCCCTCCAGCTGGCAAAGTCCTGCTCATCCTTCAGCTACAGCTCCTCTGCCACCTCTTTCAGGGAGCCTCCCTTGATTCCCCTGAGGTTCCCAGATGGGCTCTCTCCTGTCTCTCAGCCTTTGGACTCAGCACTGTGACCGTCAGGCTCTGAGCCTGTCTCACACAGCTGGGGGCGGGGGATTCAATCACAGCACTGTCCTAGTCCCAACTGGCCCCTCGGTCCAGGGCCCAGCAAAGGACTGGACACACAGCAGGTGCTCAGGGCAGGTCTGCTGAGCACAACTGTCTGCTCCATCAAGCCCAGCTGGGCTCGTCCCATGTCACCCCTGGGTGGGAGCAAGGCTCTTTACTTTTAAAATCACAGAAGTTGGAGTCCAAAGGGAAGCGCAAAGTCTGCCCATTTTACAGATGAGAAGGATGGGACTGGGGAAGAAGACACTGACTCAAGGTTGCCTGGTAAGTTGGAGGTGACCTGAGATGGACAGCCAGTTCTCCAGACCCCCAGCCCTGTGATCTCTGACCTTGGGCCCCAGAGTCATTCTCCTCATACCCAGAGAAAGGGCAGTGGCCAACAGCTCCTGGCTCGACATGGCCACAGGAGAAGCAGCAGTGGGTCCTCAGCAGCCCCTCCATCCCCTCCCCATCAGCACAGAACTAGCCCCACCCCTGGTCCCGGGCTCTACGCCACCTCCACCACGGGCTCCTGCCTTGGGCATATCGAACAGGTAGGTTACTTAACTCTGTGAGGTCCCAGCTCTCAGGCCCTGACCAAGGCACACCTGTACCCCAGAACTTCACCAACAGCCAAAGCTCTCCCGAGGACCGCACTGGCCTGCGCAGACCTGGAACCGTGAGCCCCTGCTTTCAAACACGCTTGTAAATGGCGACACAGTGGGTTTTCATCATTTTTGGAATAACCGTTCTAGAACACAAACTTGGTGAAATGGGCTCAGACTGGGTCTGACAAATTCTATTTCTCTGCCTCTCCCTTCGTGCTGAGCCAAGCCTGGCTATCACGGACCCCCAAAGCACAGTGGCCGTAATTTCTCATTACAAATCTGGTTCATAAAGTCCATTTCTACTTTAACCAAGCAGCCAGGAGCAGCCACGAGTTCTACAGGCCTCCCTGTGAGTGGCAGCAGGGAGGACTTTCGCTTACTTGTCTGTACCTTATTGTGCTTCCCAGGTCAGCTACAACAGCATGCAAAACTTTTACAAATATTTAGTTTTCAAAACTCAAAGCACTGCCGCCTCTTGCATCTCTCCGCTGCCTCCCTTGGCACGTCCCGTGCACAGAGGTGGCACCTGTAGACCATAATCTGGGACTGCTCCCACTTTGCCAACTCCACAGTCAAACAACCCTTACTCAAGGCCTCCCCAGGAGTCCCTGCAGACTGGGACCTGAACTCAAGTGGGTTTGGCTCCAGTGCCTTCCCCTTTCCTCTTCCATGTCCTCTTTGGGCCTCCATCTTCCCGTCTGTATAATAAAGGGGAAGGGGCCAAAGTCAGTCCCACAGGTCCCTTCTGGCTCTGGTGCGCCACACTGAGTGTGTGCTCAAGACACCTGAAGATGGGGTGGGGTTGTCCCGAGGGTCCTGCACACCAGCGTAGGACTCTGACCTCTCCAACACAAGACCCAGACTGGGGGACGGCTAGGGTCTGCATGCAGGACGTAGCAAGGGTCAACTGCCAGGCCTTCAGCGGGTCTCCACTGGCACTCTGATGTCCATCCTGGGGGTTCTCAGATAGGAGGGGACACGAGGCACACCTGGTATGTGGACACCTGCTGTGGCTGAATGCTTACCCCCATGGCCTCAGCTCAGGCCACGTTGTCCAGCTAGGCTGGGTGCAAACCTGCCTTTTGCTATGACCAGAGCCCTGGGCCGGCTCTGGGGACAGGTCATATAGGAGCTCAGAAGTGGCTGTGGTACTCTGGCACAGGAAGAGTTAAGACAGCCCCCACCCTGGGAAGGTGACCAGGAGGAAGGTCAAGGCTGGGACCCGTTCTCCTGCTGACTGGTACGCGGTGCATCTGTGTCCCTGTGGTTGTCCACGAGCCTTCGGCAAGAACTACTCGTTTTGTTTTGAACAGCTCCGTGGAGATGTAATTCACACACACGATCCACTCATTTCAACTCCAATTCAGTGGTTTTGAGTATATTCACAGCCTTGTGTTAACCATTACCACAATGAATTATAGGTCATTCTCATCCAAAAGAAACCCCATACCCATTAACAGTCGGTCACTTTCTATTCCTCCCTCCCCCTAATTTATGGAAACCACTAATATCCTTTCTATTCCTATTGATTTGCCTATTCATGACACTTCATGTAAGTTCAATCATACAATATGTGGTCTTCTGGCTTCTCTAACTTAGCATCCCATTTCAAGGCTCATCTATGGTAACATGTACCAGAACTTCAGTCCTTTTTATGGCTAAATAATATTTCTTTGGGCTTGGCACTGTGGCACATGCCTGTAATCCCAGTGGCTTGGGAGGCTGAGGCAGGAAGATCACAAGTTCAAAGCCAGCCTCAGCAACAGTGAGGCTCTAAGCAACTCAGTGAGACCCTGTCTCTAAATAAAATACAAAATTGGGCTGGGGAGTGCTGGTCAAGTGACCCTGAGTTCAATCCCTGGTACCCCTCCCCCCCAAAATTTCATTGAATGAGGCAGCACATTCTACCTATCCATCCAAGGACCTTCAGGTGGTTCCTCCTTTGTGGTTATTATGAGTAATGCTGCTACAAACAGTCATTGACAGGCATGTACAAGTTTTTGGGTGGACATTTATTCTCCTAGGCATACACCTAGGAGTGGAACTCACAGACCCACAAGGATGCTAAGTCTGTCTAATTGAGGAATGCCAGACATTTCCCAAAGCTATTGCACTGTATTGCATTCCCTCCACCCGTGTATGAGACTTCCAATTTTGTCACATCCTCTCCGACATGTGTTATCAACCATCCTTTGGATGACACTGGTTCTAATGGTGCAAAGCAGTATCTCACTTTAGTTCTGATTTCCATTTTCCTGATGGCTAGCGATGCTGATCATCTTTTCCTGTGCTTTGGCCATCTGTAGATCTTGGAGAAATGTCTACTGGAGTTCTTTGCCCATTTTTAAATTAGGCTACTTATTTTTTTTATTGAGTTGTAAGAGTTTTCAATATAGTCTGGGTACACGTCCCTCATCAGATGATTGCAAAAGTCAAGTTATTTTTGAGTTTAAACAACAGCTATCATTTATGGAGTACTTACCACGTGCAGGGCCCCATTTCAAGTCTTTATGTGTATCAAGGGTTTCAATCCCTGCAACAACTCCAGAGTAGGCACTGTTGTTATTATCATCATTCCCACGTTAAGATGAGCAGGTCAGAGAGCAGTACCTTGCTCAGGTCGCCCACCCAGTAAGTGGCAGCTTGAGGCATTAGGGACTGCTGACCCTGGAGCCAAGGGGCCAACTGGGGAACAGCGCCACCTGGGGCCGGCATGGGGCGCAGCAGCTAGAGACCCTGCCGGGCCATGACAGGCCTCAGGGCCTCCAGGTTGAGACCACATGATGAGGTTTCCTCTTTTCTTTGCCAACCTTGAGGGATCTGGATTCGATTTTATTCAGGAAGGAGTCCATTTCCTTACAGGCGTGCCTGCTCCAGTGGGGTGGAAAAGGAGTATTCTCCCACAGGGGATTCCACATTCTGGCTCAGGAACCACCCACTGCAAATCATGGACAAAGATGTTTCGGGATGATGAAGTCAGCACCACAGGAGCTCAGCCATTAACACATTAGCAAGTGAGCGTCCCTGGCCTCACTCAGCAGCAGGCCCCAGGCTGGAAGCGGGCGCCACAGAGGCCCAGGGGAGTCCTGCCTTGGGACTGTAACTATGCATGGAGGAACGTGGACTCACAGAGCCAGGTTCAAACTGCCCTCTGACTTCTCAGTTCTGGGCACCTACCCAAGGTTCAGGCTGGAGGTCAGACAAGTTTTATGCAAGAAGATAGCTAATGAACTATTCTGGTTATGAAATATGAATGGCAGAAGACCAGCCCAACAGTGGGAAAGCTGAGTAAATTGTTCCACAATCCACATGAGGGACTACAATACTGCTGTGAAAAATGACAATTATGGTGTGCCCTGCAATCGTGGGAATTCTGTAGGCTTAACGCTGCATTTAACAATGCTTGATGATTATTCTTACTCCTCTCAACAGCTCCACTGGAAACTTGAGTCAGAGGGAGGTGAAGCATTTCATCCAAGATGGCGGGAGGGGGGCCTGGCATTCAGACCCTTCTCATTCTAAAACCTGGACAATAACCTTAAAAAGTTACTCCTCACTGAGTACTTACTCTGCAGACACAGCGCTAAGTGCTGTCTCCTGTAAGGGCAGAAATGGGCCCGAAGGAAAGTATCTATCCACCATCTATCTACCCATCTATCTATCTGGTAGCTTGGAGTTATTTGTTCTTCTCCTGGTTTGTAAAAATTTCTAAAATATGATTATGTCACATTTATATAATTAAATTTAGAAGACTAGCCTCCCAGGGTTGTTGAGGAGCCTGGGGAAGCTTTAAGCCAGTGCCTCAGGAGCTGTGGCGGCTGTCTCACCCAGCACCCCAGGCCCAGGACAGAGGCCTCTCACAGAGGAGGGCCCGTTAGCCTCTGTGGAGCCGGGGGTCTCAGGATGCTCTCTCCCTCCTATGTCCTCATGGGCAAGGGTCTCCGCCCCGGCACCTCTCTGAGCTGCTACAATGACACCAGCAGCTCTACCACGGCATTTCAGAGCCCAGGAACCCAGCGACGCAGCGCCAATGGGGTGGACAAGTACAGGCCATTGGCAGTGCTCCCCTTGCCAGGGCCGCTCTGTGAGTGCTGCCACCCGGCCCTCCTGCCAGGCCCTGGCCCACCTCCTCCGCTCTCCAATCCCTCCTCCTTCCTGGACGTGCCTGCAACCCTGTGCCTCCAGGCCTCTGAACGGCCTTCGGCACCAGGCCGTCTTCCCCCGACAGGCCCTGCTCAGTGGCATTCCTCCGAGGAGCGCGCACCCCGGCACCACGTGTGTCCTCAGCTGGAGGAGGAAAGAGAGGGGACTACAAGTGGGAACCACAGCCTGGGCAGCCAGAGGACTTGCTCGGCCTCCCAGCTGGGGTGTGGCCCGACACCAACACCGGCACCCCCAGGCACACCAGTCATCCCACCCCACGCGGGCAAGCCACGCCAACGCACATCCCCGCACACGTACACCTCCACAAAACACCACCACACGCACAGGCGTGACTGTGCACGCACACCTAACAGTCACACGCTGCACGTGGAGCACACACCCGGTCATCCAACCACAAGCACGAGCCTGCGCCATGACCACGCACATCCCCCAAACTCATACTGAAACACACATTCCCACACATGCACACGCACACTCGTCCAAGCCAACCACACATGTTCCAGTGTGTCGGGGTGTGCCGGTTGTATGGGTGTGCTACAGGTACTGACGCGTAGGGGCATGTGTGACCATGCCATGCCAGTCTCCCCCACACGCTCCCTCAACCATGCCCTGTATACGTGTCCCTAACTGCATTATGCACCTGTTCCGTGCCAAAACCACACTCACCCGCTCACATTCTAGAAAATTCCCCAACCATACCCCCAACCACAACCCCAAACATATACTCTGCAACCACATACAACCACAAATGCCTGCCCACACTCAGACCCAATCACTGAACACACATACTGCCCCTCCTAATCACCCAAAGCTTCATACTGCCCCCCAGGGTCACAGCTCCCTGGAGTCGCCCCTGCAGGCTCCCCAAGCCTCACCACAAGCCCCGGGCTCCAACTTCAGTAGGTAAAGGGTGTCCCTATGGGTGGACAGGCAGGTTCCCATGAGCCTTCATGCAAGCTCTAGCCCCCACTGCTCTGCTCAGTGCAGCAGGGCCTGGGTGGCAGGGGGACGGGCAGCCCCCACCAGCCTTCCCCCAGGTCCCCTGCCCACATTCCTGCCTGCTCCGGGGGTTTATTCGTCCCTTGTTCACTGATGATCAAAATACATTTAAGCTGACCACAAAGATTGTTGTCTTTGTCTTTCTTTTTTTGTGAAAACCAACAGATGCATTTGGGGACCCTCTGGATTTCCTCTGGGGTGATTTACATGACCGCAGCCAGTTCCTGGAGGAGAAAAGCAAACATTCCCGTGGCTAGCAGAAACATTCCCCTCCACCCTCCATCCCGACTCCCCCTGCCCGCCACTGCCCAGGGCCTCCGCCCCTCTGGAGGGCCTCTCTGCTAGTTTTCCTACTTTTGTTTTTGTCATCAACCCTGGAAAAGGGAGTTGGGTGGGTTGACTGCCTACCTCAGTGACAGAAAAGGAGACTCTCATTACATGAGCCCTTTGAAACACTGAACCACCGGGGAGGAAGTTACAAGGGCCACTCCATTTTACACAGGGAGGAGCTTACAGCTCGTCCTAACTGGCTCAGGGGCTCACCTGGCAGCAGAGCTGACAGCCAGCCCAGGCTGTGGGACCACCAACCTTCTCAGCCTCTCTTCAAACCCACTCACCCACCCAGCAGCCCACAATGGCTCCCGTGGGAGGCGTAGGCCGACCCACCCCTGCGAGCCTTGACCCACACGGGTGTGCTTTGGACCTAGGGTGCAGCCCACAGCACAGCCTCTGGGCTGGAGGGGTTTATGGGGTGACCTCACCCACCCTTCCCTCAGGATAGGACTCCACTCTGCGGCCCTACCACTCACACAGCTGCTCAAATGTTGTCCCCGTCTGAAGCAGCCTCTCCTATCTGTCCATCCATCTGTCCACTCAACCAGCTATCCGTCTCCATGAAACACTTTTGTGAAGTGTCTACAAGATGCTGGCATTGTTCTAGTTGCTGGAGACACTGCAGAGAAACCACACAAATGGCCTCTGCCCATAGCAGCTCACCTGCTGGTGGGGTAACAGAAAGGACCGACAAGCGAGCAAGTAAATAAGATGACCAGGCCACGTGATTCTCTGCGTGGTGTGATGGGGAGCACGGTGGTGGGGAGGAGGGCCTTTTGACGTGGTCAAGCAAGGGCTTGCTGAAGAGGTGATGTTTGAGCTGAGATTTCAAGGGTAAAAAGGAGCTACCTGTTCTAAGCTCCAAGGAATGAGAGTTCCAAACAAAAGGAACAGCCCTTGCAAAGACCCTGAGGCACAAAAAGAGGTGGAGCCAGGGTGGCCTGTGTGGTGGGAGCAGTGTGGGAGAGGGCAGGCAGGTGAGCCCTGGTGTCCACAGAGTGGGCCTTACTGGCCACGGGGAGGGAGACAGCAACGTCAGCCTTGATACCCTCCTGAATGTCTCTAAACGGATAAGAGGACACTGAGCCTCCCAGGGCCCCTTCCAGGGCCACTTCCTGGTGCAGAGAAGGCCAACCTGCAGCTACAGGGCCTTGACCTCCACATTCTTCTGACAGCACCCCTTCTGTCACCGAGCCCTCGTGGCACTTTTCCATTGGTCATCCCGGCTGAGCATCCCTAAAACAGGAGGGAGGGCAGTCTGACAGCCTCTTCTTGACTGATGAGGAAACTGAGGAACAGAGAGGCAGAGCAACCATCTCAGGTCACGTGATGAGTTACTTACGAGGGGTGGGCTGGAACCCAAATCCTTCCTTCAGGTTGTCTAGAAGATTCCATCACCCCTCACCGCCCTACAGGTGATGTCTGGATAACAGACAGTGGCAGGCATTTGGGGTCAGGCAGACTGGCTGTTAATACATGTTAGCTTACAAAATCAGAACTGAACATTATGTTAAGTGACATAGACCAATTGCAGAAAGACAAAAGAAAAATTAGAGATGAGAGCTCAGAGAGCAAAATAACTTGCTTAAAGCCACACAGCAAATCTGAGGAGAAGCCAGGACTAGACACAAGTCTGATACCAGGGGACTAACAAAGTAGCTCATCAGGTTTGAGCCTGTGGGTAACAGGGACACCAAGGGTTGATGTGGGAATGGGGTTGGAGTCACATTAGGGACCCAGGGAGGCAGCACAGGCCCACCAACCTGACCTGGAGTGTGATGAGGCCCCGTCCGCCAGGTCTGAGAAATCAGGGATCTCTTCCTGAGGGGCACTGCCTCTGTGGGGCTTGGGAGGGCTGGGCCCTGACACACCCCTGATCCTGCAAAGGCTATTTCTGAGGGCCACCCCATCCTCCCAGGCTCTCATCAGGGCCTTTGAGGCATGAAGGAGACATTCTCTGGGGCGCAGCAGAGAAGGCCTCACACGCAGGGCAGGGCAGGTGGATACGGCGGAGGGCCTAGCTGCTTCTTGGGTGCTATCCATGGGGCAGATTTCTTCAGGCTCACAGACCCACAGAGCTGGCATGTTCCAGAAAGATCTACATGGACACTCAACTCTAAAGACTGGTCACCTCCCATCACCACTAAGGTGACTGGGTCCCTCCCCTCCCTGTGGGGCGAGCTGTTGGCTAAGAGGGCCTCGCAGGCCACTCTTATCCTGCAAATCCTCTAGGCAAGACCCTGATCCTGTTCCTGTCGAATGAGACACAGCGCTGTCAGGTTGTGCTTTGAAAAGGCCACTGGCCACAGTACGAAGGAGAGAGGGCGTGTGGGCATGTGGGTGTGTGGGGCGTGTAGGTATGTGGGTATCTGGGTGTATGGGCGTGTGGGCATGTGGGTGTGCAGGTGCAAGGCGCGGATGTGAGCCAGTGGCACAGGCCCAATCTCCCCCCATGGTCTGAGATCATGTTTCTGGGCTTCCAGAAAGTCCTAGGAACAATGATTTCTCTGTTGGATGGACAGCTGGCCCCCAACCCAGAAACCAGCACATGGGGAAACCACGCTCAGTCAAGATAAGAGGATTTCCTCCGGGGGTGGGGGGGGGGTCAGGAAGAATGCTGAGCCCAGACCTTGCTCATCCTCCACTGAATGCCAGTGTCACCTCCTTCCATGACAGCAGTCTGGCCCTAGTGAGGTGTGGGACACAGGAGCTGCGTGGGGCTGGCACCCACAGAGCCCTCACCTCCATAATCCCTGGGGCCATCCCACAGGCCAGGCCTGGCACTGCAAACACAGCTGTCCACTGGTCACCCTCGTTCCTTCCTGGATGGACGTCCTGGGCACCTGGCGCATCAGCTTGGCAAGCCCCTGGGATGCCTCCAGAGGTAGGTGTTCTTATCATGATCCCTGTCTTACAGCAGAAGAAACGAGGCATGGAGCGTGGCAAAACTAGCTCCTGTCCACTCAGGCTGAAGGTCAGAGCGACTGGGACTGGACTCTCATTCCATACTCTGCAGTGACAGGCAGCAGCAGGCTGGGTCCTCGGTACCTGTGACTGGCTAGATGTAGGGAAGAGTCTAGAAAGCCTCTCGGAGTTCAGGGGAATGGCGCAAAGGCTGAACCAGCCTTCTGGTCCCCTAGTGAGCCTTGAAACAGGGCAGACCACATGGCTACATGGTACTGCCGAGCAGCTACCATGAAATATCTTGTCACTCCAATTACATTTCTGAGTACCTCTTCTAACTCACTTCCTGTAAAATCAGACCGACTAGGTAAATATATATCTTTTTTTAAATGAAGCACGTTATCGTACCTAAATGGTTTTTATCAAGTTGTTTCCAGTCTCTTGAAAAGTTCTGATTTCTAAATAATCCCTTATCCATTCCATATGCCCCTGTGAAGTCATTGTTAGCAGAACAGCAGAAAACACATAAATAATCCTCCCTTCTTCATGAGCTTACGACTGGCTCCAGTTACTGTCAATCAAACATCATTAGGAGAGCCCCAAATCAAAGCGGGATGGAGCCTCTGATGAGACCGGGGACCAGGCTCTGGATGATGAGGGATGGAGCCCATCCAGGCCTGCAGCCGGCACTGCCTGTCAGGCTGGAAGGGCGCATTCATGCAGGACACCCTTGGTCTGTGCTTCTTAGAGTGGACCTGGGTACACAGAACCTGCCAGGCATGGACAGTACTTATCATGCTATCACCCAAGCCCAGCCCCAGCCAGGCCTGGGGCCACAGCACCCCACAGCCCAAAGGCTAAGACATCTGGAAGGTGGCAGGAGTCCTGGGCTTGTCTGTGTTGTCTTGGAAACCGAAACTAGGAGAGAGACAAACTGATGAGGTCTGCAATAGCAGAGGTAAGAACCGAACCAGAGCTAGAAGGGCCTAGAACATTTTGTACAACCTGGGCTTCTTAGAAACAGTACCACACAGTAAACTCTGTTTTGGACTTTGGGGACTGTACTTTCTCAGAGGTATCCACTCTCCTTAGAGCCCAACCTGGCTCACAGTGGACAGGCAGTGGGGTAGACCAAAGAGACAACCTCAGGCCCAGAGTGCAGGCCACAGGCCGCCTTGCCATCCATTTACCCTGAGATGTTGGCCTCTGAGTCGGAGGAGCTCTAGGTGTCGCAGTCACCTCTCCCCTCCCTCTTGACCACTCAGTCCTGGTGACTGTCCTTCTGCAAATCCCTCCCCTGCCCTGATCCTCTTCAGACTGGGATGATGGTCAGTGGGCTCCTTGGGGTCCAGCTGCTGGCCTGGACTTCCTGTCCATTCTGCCATCATAAGTGTGGCCCCCTTGGTCTCAAGGTCCAGCCTGACCCCTTTAATGTGAGGGCCTCGTCTGAGTCCTGAGAGACACTCCTTTTGTGCACTTTCCCACTACAAGCCCAGGCCAACCTGTCCCAGCTCCTGCAGCTGGCCATCCTGCCGTGCCCAGGAGAGCACTGATCTCTGACACAGCAGTGTGCTCGTCCATGTACTGTTATACTCACTCTTGCACACACATTCACAAGCTCACACACACATCTTCACATTTGCTCACGCCCTCACACACTCATACACAGATCCACACACTTAAATGCATACACACACACACACTTATCCACCCTTGCCCACAAAGGTCCCTCTTCTGGTAGGGCCTTGCTCCTCCTTTGGCTAATACCTCCTCATCCTTCAGGGTCCAACCTAGGTGCTTCCTCCTCCAGGAAGCCCTCCAGGCCTCCTAGACAGGACTAGAGGCCCCTCTAGATTCCCACAGCTTCAGCCCCAGCCACACACCATGTGTACAGCAACACCAAGAATTTCCAGCTGGGACTTGGCTACAGGCAGGGCCCACCTCCTTGTCACAGACACAGAAGAGAATCCAACCAGAGTTCAGGGAAGCTCACAG
Organism: Tamias sibiricus; assembly: GCA_025594165.1. Taxonomy (NCBI): domain Eukaryota; kingdom Metazoa; phylum Chordata; class Mammalia; order Rodentia; family Sciuridae; genus Tamias; species Tamias sibiricus. The sequence goes on from CM046658.1 coordinate 46,889,187, forward strand.
CTCATCAGCAAAGGCAGCTCTGCCCAGTCCTAGAGCATGTCTGCCTCACTCTGTCCTAGCACTGGGAAGGAGCCAGAGCATCCAGGTGCGCCCCTGCCAGGTGACGGGAGCCCTCCCAGCACCCAGCCCTGCACTCAGCCTCAGGGCTGAGCTCACCCCTGCTGGCCAGTTCTGACAGAGGAAACCGGGTCTGCACACCGAGGGTACACCTGCCTCCCTCTCACACCTATGTTGGCCTTTCCTGCGGTCCAGTACGGGCGGAAGCTGCAGGGCGAGGTCAGGGTGGGGCACGGGTCGGACCTGAGGCAGGATCTGAGCTTGTCTGGTTGGCCTAAGGGCACGTCAGCATAACTGGCTCCACCAGTCTTCCACAAACACTTACCGAGGGCTGTGTCCAGCACAGTTCTAGGCACAGGGTGGCGGTGTACATAGTAGGTGCTTTAAGAAAGCCCAGACAATGACCTGCTCAGTGGACTCCTCAGAAGCATTCCATGATGGTGGTTATGAGTCTATGGAATGTTCCTTTCAGTACCTCTACCATCCACTCCATTCCCAAGCACCTACTGTATCCAGATACAGTGATGGGCTCTCTACTGCCACCACCCGGTTTGTTTGGTTCCCACAAGGCACAGTGTTTACCACTCTTCCCAAGTCCCACTCTGTCCCAAGTCACAGATGAGGAAAGTAGGCTCAGAGAGGCTAGACTAGTTGCACAACATCACATAGCAAGTGGGGGGAACCAGGATGGAAACCAGACCCCTCTTTGTAGTAATCTCTTAGGGATGCTTTAATAAGCCCCAGGCCAGGGGGTCCTTGGGCCTTGCAGGTAAACTGAGCATAGGGCAGTGAAGACTATACTTGCATTTATAAGTGGTACATGACTTTACAAGCCTCCAGCTATAATTTCATCATAGCCCCAGACCTGGAAAGTCTGCATAATCCTGGAAGGTGCTGGGTTGCAGCTAAAAGACTGCTGTGATTGCTAATTGGATCCTCAGCCTACACTGTAAATCAGACAGAAGTGTGGGCACCTCGCTGCAAGCTTTTTCCAAACAGGCGCTGTATGTCTTTACATTATTGTTGGCCAACCAGGGCCTTAAATAATTTCTGTGTAACCAGGTCTATAAATCTGCCCTCGCTCTGTGACTGGAAACACTGCCGGCAAGGAGAGCATGCTCCCAAGGTAAACAGTTCGCTGGCAGCTGCCTCCTGGCTGGGCAGACTACAGAGCAATGAGCCTGGGCGGGTGGTGCACTTGGGAGTCTCAGGACATGCTGGGTTTGGCAGAGGCCAAAGGAGTCAGTGGGTCTAGCAGTCCCCCAAAGAGTGACATCCTAAGATGTAAGGCCAAGGGAGCCAGGCCTGTGGGTGCTCTGATTGGAAGGAACATGCCAGCCAACAGGTCCAGAAGAGGGGCGAGAAACCAGAGGGAACTCCCCCTCAGCAGGTACTAACTACAGCACACCTCTCCACACCTGGGGAGGTGGGCCTCACCACCCCCATTGTAAAGGCAGGAAAACTGAGGCTCACAGATACCATTTATCCACACAGCCAGCAAGTGGTAAAGCCAGTTTGAATCCAGGGAAAGAGAGGACCTGGGGGCAGGTGGGGTTACAAAGACCTTCTTAGCCCAACCAGAAATCTGTCCGCTGGAAAGGGCAACATGGTGGTGCCAGAGCATGAGGCAGGGAAGAGGGGACTTGCTGGAGATGAACAGAGGCCGGGCAGCCCCATCTGATGAAGATGCTACACATGGGGTTCCTGAGCCACGCAGTGGAGTCCGTCGCTTACTTCTTTAATCATTACCTGCCAAACAACAGCAGTGTGCACACCCTTGCCAGGTGACCAAGGCCAAGGAGAAAGGTCAGAGTCAGTGCCTGCCTTTATGGAGCTCAGAGGCAAACGGGAAACTGATGGGAACCTGGGGGCATCAGGGCAGGGCAAGTCTTCAAGTCTTCATAGAGACAGCAGGGGCCATACCTCATGGGGACTTGAGATGTACAGAAACACACTCCTGCACCCCCAGGTCACTCGTCTGCTCTTAAGAGACCAGCAGACTGGGATGCTTGCAGCCAGCACCCCAGACCATAAGCTGAGCTGGCTCAGGATCCCCCAGCAAGAACCTGCGAGGGCCACCACCCTCGCCTTCCCCTGAGTCTCAGCGGCATGCACACTGCACCACGCTGCCCCACTAGTGACAAGCAGGCACCCATGGAGACCCCAGAAGCCAGAGAGGCTCACTTCCTCCTCCTCCAATAACACTGGTGATGAAGATGAACCTTAACCACTAGAAACCTCTGTGTTCCCACTATAAAGTGGAGGTGGTGACAGACCCAGATCCGTTGGAGAATTAAATGCAATAATGCATGGAAAGCACTCAGCACCATAAAAGATCGACACATGATAGTTATTCTTAAAATAACACCCCCATGGTGCTTTGCCATATACTATTTTCTATGATTCTTACAACGATTTCCAGGCTATGTTATTGGGGCCCATTTTGTCGACGAGGGAGTCTGAGGTTTTGTTTCTGGGCCATTCTGCTGCAAAATGACCAGAATTTGCATGAAACACTGTTGTGCTGCTTGGGTGAGAGGTAACGAAAATCTCGGGCTGGGGTGAAATGAACTCAAAAGCTCATGAGCTCCAACTAGGCTGTGAGGAGTGGGCTCCTCTGAAGGCAGATGTGGGCATCAGGGCTGCAGGTGAGTGGGAGGGCTGGACCTTCACACTGTGCCTGGGGACCTGCAGGCTCTGGGGGAAAAATGGTGCCGAGTTCTCCCCAGCTTCTGGCAGGAGCAAATGCTACTACAGTTGACCCTCCATATTCATGAGTTCTGCTTCTATATGTTAAACTAACTGAGGAAAAAAAATGCATCTGACTGAGCATACACAGATTTCAATACCTTGGGGGGTCCTGGGACTATTCCCCCATGGATATAGAGGGACAAATTCAATCCCTTAGGGGGACAGCATGCTCAGCCCAGGTCTCCAACATGTTCAGAGACAAAGATCTCATACTGGAAGATTACTAAGCGCTGGAGAGGGTGAGCAGATGAGAGACTAAAAGAAAATAGGCACAAAGTTAGCTACCCCCAAAGATTTCAAATGTTACAACTAGGAGACTTAGCATGTAAATGAATATGGGTGAAATGTTTAAAGAAAGAAAGGGCAGGGGCTGGGATTGTGGCTCAGTGGTAGAGCGCTCGCCTAGCACGTGCGCGGCCCGGGTTCGATCCTCAGCACCACGTACAAATAAAAACGCATTGTGTACAACTAAAGCAAATAAATAAATATTAAAAAAAAAAAGAAAGAAAGAAAGGGCAATCGCAAGAAATGAGCAAGAGATTACAGAAAACCTTCAGCCAGATCTGAAAAGGACCAAATAGAATTTCTAGAAATTAAAAATGGAAAAGCTAAAATAATTCTTTAACTTAAATTTTTTTTTAATCTAAATTTTTGACTGAAATTAGTCAAAGAGCAGATTAGATAGACACAGCTGAACTGGAAGAAAGAACAGAAGAAATTTAATGTGTCCAGATCAGAGGGACAAGCAGCTAGAAAATAAGAGAGATGGAACCCAGAATAAGGAGGTCCAGGACACCTTCACTCAAAGCCTCTAACAGGAAGAACAGCACGTTGGCAGTGGTGGGAGGGGTAGGGGGTAGCAGGAGCCAAGGAGACGCTGGCTGAGAGTCTCCAGAGCTGCAAGGACAACAGTGATCAAAATCCACTCCTACTCACAGTGGTGAAAGCTCAGGCAACCAAAGTAGCAGCTCTTAAAGTCAATACAAAGAAAACAAAGGGGACCCAGAAGAACAACAATTGGACTGTTTACAACCAAAGAGAAGCCAGATGCAATGAAATAATTTTGGGGGGAGGCGGGGTGGTACTGGGAATTGAACCCAGGGGTGCTCTTCTGCTGAGCTACATCCCCAGTCCTTTTTATTTTGAGACTGGGTCTTGCTAAGTTGCTGAGGCTGGCCTCAAGCTTGTGATCCTCCTGCCTTAGCCTCCTGATTACAGGCAGGGAATACAGGTGAGTGCCACCACACCATACTGGACAAATGTTTTTGAAGTGATGAGATATAATAAATGTAACACAGGAATGAGTTTCCTGAAAACTATCTTTCCAGGTGAGGGTGGAAGATTTAAAGACTCAAGGAACTCCCAAAGGATGAACTCCAAAAAGTAGGAAAATTCTCCCAGAAAAGGTACAAAATGCATTAAGAACCAATGACACACAAACACATTTGTAAATCTGTAGGTAGAGCTCAACACATATTGTTTTATAAAATGATAACGCTCTTTAATATGTGGAACTGAAAAAAAGCCAGAATCAGAATATCATACAGGCATAGCAGGTAAGCTTGAAGCGATTACAGACAGCTCCTTAGGACTCTTGTGTTGCTGGGGACAGGGTTAAGACATTCACCTTCCACTCTCAGGTCAAGAATGCCTCATCAAAATTCAAAGGTGATCACCAAGGGAAAAGAATGAGAGTGCATAACTTTCCAAACCACTTGGGTGCGGGGGGCAGTAAATGAAAAACCATCACCACCACCACTACTTCTTAATCAATCAAAAAAGCAAAATAAAACAACCCAGAAAGAAATAAACACAAGAAAAGGAAGCAAAGAAAAAAAAAAACAGAAATAGAAAGCAAAATGTAAGAACCCAGAAGCATATCCAAATACATGAGTAACCCATAACTGAAAATAGACTGAACTCTACTTGAGATGTCAGAGTGAACTAAAGAAACAAAACATAACAAACCAAACCCCCATTCGCTAATTACAATAAACACAGTTAAAATATAAGACCATGCAAAAGTCAAAAGCTAAATAATAGAAAAAGATAAAACATGCAAATCCTACCCAAAACAAAGCTGGTATAACCATATTCATATTAGATGGAGTATAATTTAAACTAAAAATTACAAGGGATAGGCTTATTACCTAACAATAAAATTTTTACATTTTTTATTTTTTTTTCCTGTTTTTTAAAAAATAAAGTATGAACATTCTTCACAAGCACATACAGAATATTTACAAAAAATGCCATATGCTAGGTCTACAGGCTCATATCATATAATTTTCTCCAACTACAGCAAAATTAAATTAGACAAGGAAAAGGGGAAATGACCCAACATTTAGAAAATTAAAGACTCACTATGTCCATCAGAGCATCATAAAGGATGTTTATAATACTGATCAAAAACTGAATAATGCCAACACTTATATCTGAGATGTGGTAAGAGGAGCACTAAAAGGAAAATTCATTCTGCAATTGATAATATCAGAGAAAAATGAGAGGCTGAAAATTAATGTGCTAGGAGACCCATTTAAAAAATTAGAAAAGGGGCTGGGGTTGTAGTTTGGGGGTACAGAGCTTGCCTGGCACATGTGAGGTACTGGGTTCAATCATCTGCACCACACCAAAATAAATAAATAAAATAAAGGTATTGTGTCCATCTACAACTAAATATATTTTTAAAAATTAGAAGAGGGACAACAAAATAAACTAAAAATGTAGAAGGAAGGAGATAATAAAGATTAAAATCAGAAATTCATGTGGGTCAACAGAGAAAACCAACAAAGTCAGGAATCTGTTCTTGAAAAGGCTATAGGAGACAAACTTCCAGCAAAATGAATGAGGAAAAAAAGTCATAAGGCACAAAAAAGAGTAATATTAGGAATAAAAAGGGAAACAGTTACAGACCCAGAGAAGATTTTTAAAATAATAAAAGACTATAACTAATTTTTGGCAATAAATTTGAAAATATATAGGAAATGGACAAATTCCTGGGGGGGTAGGAGCTAACTTTAGAAGAAATAGAAAGCTTTAATAACTCCATGGAAATTAAAGTAATTAGAATGATAGTTTAAAATCTTCTCACAAGGATAACATCAGACAGTTTTACAGGCAACTTTTGCCAAATGTTCAAAGAACATATCATTCCAATCATACACAATTTCTTCAGTAAATAGAAAAAAGAACACCCCTCAATTTATTCTATAAGACCAACAAAACCCTGATATCAAAATCAAATAAGGAAAGTATGAGAAATGAGAACTATAAGCAAATATCACTCATGAAGGAAGACATAAAAATCTTGGAATTGAGTGATGTATAGAAAGATAATGCATAAACAAGTTGGTGAATCCCCAAAATGATTTGATATTTAACATGAAAGAAGTCCAAAAATTTTACCCACAACACTTATAAATTTTAGCAGTTAAACTACCTACCCCCTCTCTCTATATATATATATGTATGTAGTTAAAATACATATATATTGGGCTGGGGTTGTGGCTCAGAGGTAGAGAACTCACCTAGTATGCATGAGGCACAGGGTTTGATACTCAGCACCACATAAAAATAAAATAAAGATATTGTGTCCACCTATAACTTTAAAAAATTTTAAAAAAATATATATTTATCATATATGTGTATATATACCACATATATCAATGCATATATATAGATATCATGTACATATGATAGCCTCAATAAATATGGAAAGAGCATTTGATAAAATTAAAAGCTAATATTTTCTAAAATTCTTAGCAAATTAGGAATAAGAAGGAAGACAAAGATGTCTCCCCTACCACTACCTTTTAACATTGTACTGGAAATCCTAACTAATACAATAAGAAAAGAAAATACAGATTGGAAAGGAGGAAATAAGACTGTTCACAGATGACAGGAAGGTATACATAGAAAATGCAAAAGGATCAACAAACTACTGGAACAAACGAGCAATTATAAGTAATGTTGCAGGATATAAGGTCAACATACAAGTCAATCACTCTCCTATATACTAGAAGCAAACAAAAGGAAATTGAAATTAAAAACACAATATCATTTACATAAATGCTCCCTAAAAATGAAATACTAAGTCTAGCAAAATCCAGACAGTCCCGGACTTAAGATGGCTCAACTTGTGATTTCTCAACTTTACCATGGGATTATTAGAACATAACCCCATCATAAACTGAGGAGCATCTGTATGTAGAAGAGTTATGTGATGAAAACTACAAACTCTGATGAAAGAAACCAAAGAACCAAATAAGTGAAGAGATAGTCCATGTTCATGGATAGGAAGACTCTATTGTCAAGATGTCAGTTCTTCCCAACTAGATCTGTAGATTCGATGCAATACTAATCAAGATCCCAGCAAGTTAATCTGTAGATTTTTTGTTGTGGGACTAGGGATCAAACCAAACCAGGAACTTATACATGTTAGGCAAGCTCCCTACCTACCACTGAATTATACCCCCAGCCCTATTTTGTAGATATTAACTGATTCTAAAGTTTATGGGGGAAGGGGGATACCCAAAACAAAAAAAAAGAAAAAAGAAAAAAAAACCCAAAAAACAAAAAAACAGAAGAGCCAGCATAATATTGAAGGAGGACAGCAAGCTCAGAGAACTGGCACTACCAGACTTCAAGGCTTATTATAAAGCTACAGTAATCAAGACACTTTAGTACTAGCAAAAGAACAGATCAGTAGAACAGAACAGAGCCCAGAAATAGATCCACCCAAATATTATCTGCTGATCTTGACAAAGGAGCAAAGGCAATACAATGGAAAAAAGATAAATCTTTTCAACAAATGGTGCTGAAACAATGGGATATCTGCAGACTTCACATCTGCCACATAAGTTAACTCAAAACAGATCATAAAGCCAAATGATGTAAAACACAAAACTGTAAAAACTCCTAGAAGATAACATATGAGATAATCTTGGTGACTTTAGGTTTGTGATTACTTTTTAGATACATCAAAGACATGATCCATGGAAGAAATAATTCATATGCTGGAAAATTTAAAACTTCTTTGCAAAAGCCACAGTCGAGAGAATGAGAAAACAAGTCTCAGACTGAAAATATTTGCAAAAGATATATCTGATAAAGATCCTAGGGGCTGAGGTTGTGGCTCAGTGGTAGAGCTCTTGCCTGGCACATTGAGGCACTGGGTTCAATCCTCAGCACCACATAAAAATAAATAAATAAAATAAAGATATTGTGTCTATCTACAACTAAAAATATTTTTTTAAAAAAAGACCCAAGCAGGCCGGGCACGGTGGCGCACGCCTGTAATCCCAGCACTTTGGGAGGCTGAGACAGGAGGATCACGAGTTCAAAGCCAGCCTCAGCAATGGCGAGGCACTTAGCAACTCAATGAGACCCTGTCTCTAAATAAAATACAAAAAAGGGCTGGGGATGTAGCCCAGTGGTCGAGTGCCCCTGAGTTCAATCCCCAGTACCACAAAAAAAAAAAAAAAAAAAAAAAAGACCCAAGCAAAAACTTACAGTAAAACTACGGTAATTAGGAGATGTAGTGGTAGTTACAGAAATATAAAAACTGACTAATGGAATAGAAGCATGCAGAAATGAACTCATAAAGAAACCTGATGTGACAAGATGGCACTATAAATCACCCAAGAAGGAAAAAAGGATGGGCAATTAAACAAATGATATCCAGAACTACTGGATACCCAAGTGAAAAAAAAAAAATTAAACCGATCCCTGCCTCACACCACACACTCTTGTTCCAATGGATCAAAACTCAAATGTGTGAGTAAAATGTAAAAAGAAATCCTCCCATTATGACACAAGAGGATTTATTTATGGCATCAAGATGCAGAGTGATTTCTTGTAAAAGACACAAAAATACGAACAATTAAAAGATTGATAAATCCAACTCATTAAAAAGAAGATCTTCTATTCATGAAAAGTACCATCAAGAAAGTGAAAATGTAAGTCACAAACTGGCAGAAATAATACCAAGAATTCTTATAATTCAATAAGAAAAAGACAACCACTGATTTTAAAAAATATTGGGCAATGGATGTAAAGGTCTTTTCATAGAAGAGAAAACCTGAATGGCCTACAAACTAGGAAGAGCCATTCAACCTTATTAGTAATCACCTAAGTGAAAAGTAGGACCACAAGATGCCATTTCACATACACACAATGCTTTTGAGAATGTGGAACAAAGAACTTCTACATACAGTAAGTGGGACTGCAAACAGCTTGGCACTGTTACACTCCTTAACCAAGCAATTTCATTTCTAGACACACATTCTAGTGAAGCTGGCCCACAGATTCACAAAGAGACATGAACAAGAATGTTCACAGCGGCACAGTCTGTACTAGCAGAAAACTGAGACTCCCCAAGTATCTGTCCATCAACAAGAGGGTGATTAAAATTTGAATTATCCACACAATATTACACAGTAGTGAAAATAAGTGAACTAAAGCTATACACAATATAGACAAAATCTGTAAAACATAAATTCAAGAAAAACCTGCAGAGACCACATACAGTATACTATTTTTATAAAACTTTAAATGAAGCAAAACTAAACAATACATTGTTTAAGGATATGTGCGAGGGAACCATGTTAAGAAAAGCAGACAATGCTAAACAGAAAATGGAGAGAGGTTCCAGGAATTTACGGATGTTCATTTTGTCATGCTTTGTTACTTACACATATTTGCATGCATTCTTCTGAATCTATCAAATATGATATAATAAAAAAAAAAATTAACACGAGTCAGGGCTCCGAGGCTGAACAGTGCTACTTCACATCCTGGAGTCTCCTCTCCCTCGTGTGCAACCTTGGCAATTTTTTCCCTCCCCTAAGCTTTCATTTCTTCATCTGTAAAGTGGGGACAGTGATGCTTCCCTCCCCGGTGTTGGAGCCTAATCCTAACTTAGTGCACTATCTGGCAGGTACTAAGCACTGACTGCTATTTTTAATGCTATGTTAATAATGATTGGCACAGTCAGTGGCAGGGCAGGGAGCCAGGCCACCCCTTCCATTTGACCCAGTACTCCATCTATGACACCAGTTGCCTTTTTCACCTGTGGCCACCGTGAACTGCAGAAGGGTGACTCTTTCTGGCCTTGTCGGAGAAGCAGCTGCGCCAGGCGGCACCATGGCCAAGAGCTCCCACTCATTTAGGGAGGTTTACATTCCTGATGGATTAAAACCCTCAGCAGGCTCTACAGCCGCTGTGGACTCTGTGATGAACAGCCCGGCCTGGTGCTGAGCGCTCTCAGGAGATGGTGCCAGGGAGCAGGCAGGTGGCACAGGCACCTTCTGGACACATAAGCTCTGGGGACAGAAACAAGCCTCTTCTAGGCCCAGGTTAGCCCTCCTGCGTGGAGATGGGCAAGGAGGAGGAGCAGCAGCCAAGCTCCCCTGGCAGGGCTGCGGGCTCCAATCCCACAGTGTGTGGGGACCCAGGCCAGTTGCTTCTCCCCTTGGCCTCTCATTTGTGAAGTAGCACCTGGCTCAGCTGTGTTTCTGCGCTGACCACCGTGAAGGGCTCCATCACTCCAGCTCTTATTATCCCTTTGGGGAATCAGTCTCATGGGTTATCATCATTGACAGGGTCCCTGAAGGCTGGAATTCAACCTGAAATGGCCGAGTCCAGTGCGAGGACTGGTTGCAATAAAGGACTCCAGGGACGTTTGCTGACTCAGTTGCCAAGGGGCAGGCCAGCCTCCGCGCCACACCTGGGGGATGGGGCTCTCGCCCCTCCCTCCCCCTGGGGAAGGTCCTGCCTGTTAGAAAGTTCTTCCTAGTACAAAGCTGAAACAGCTTCCTCCCACTGGGCTTTGGGAGTAGGAGGACAGAGAGCAGCACCCTCCACCCCCGATGAGCATCTGCCCTCAGCACCCTAGCCCAGCTGCCCTTTCCAGTGGTGCTTCTCTGGCCACCCTGCCCTGAAGGAGCGGGGCCTTCTCCAGGCTGCAGAGCCCACGCCCAGACAAAGGCTGTGCAGACACACTTACCTGTCCGTACACATGGGCACAGTCACACACCAATGCACTCGTAGGAACACGCACACCGTCTTGGTCTATGGAGACCCATCCAACGTGGCCATGATACCAACGTGCAGGCCCCGCCACATGAGCCCACGTGCTGGTGCCCACACACAGTGATGAGTGCACAGATACAAACACACACGCAAACAGCCCTCAGATGCTCTGAGAAGCCAGGGCGCCAGGATCAGAGCCCCCCCGGGGGGGAGGGCTCCGTGCCTTCCCAGAAACTGACTTGGTTTACCCTGACCACGTCCTCTGGGAGACCACAGGTTCCCCAGGGTCACTCGGTAAGCATGGCATTGGAGGGGCTTACTTTCTGCTCCATTCTGGGCCTTGCAAACCACTGCTCAAATTGCAAGGCGATGACCAGGGCCGACTTGGCCTGTGTACACGGAGACCTCTGCTCCCATACCACCTGTCCCAGGCTTCTAGACAGCAGTGCTGTGATCTGGGGCGGGTGTCACCCACCCTGACGCCCTGGGCTTCTGACCTCCACTGCTGCTACACTGGCAGTGCCTTGCATGTCACTCTGAGAGGCCCTCCTTGGTCAAGCCAAGCCTCAGATTCCCCAGATGTCACCTGGCCTTTTGTCAGCTTCCCCTGCAACTGCCCACCAGGCCTGCCGTCCCCTCAGGTCCCCTCTGCTCTCTGTCCCCAGCCCTTCACACATCACCTGGCATATTCCCTGTACTCAATGACTGCTGATGAAGGAACACCTCCCCACTCCGGAAGACAGGCATTATTTCTGCTACTTGTAGCAAACTGTCCCTCATAGCCTCCCTGAGGTCACCTGTACGTGAATCCTCCTCTGAGGGCCTGCTTGTGGGACACCCATTTGAACAGCATTCTACAGATGAGGAAACAAAAGCTTCAGAAAGACAGAGTGACTTGCCCAAAGTCACACACCACAGTCTGTCCCATCTGACTGGGGTGGGTAGCAGGCGAGGCCCTCCGCGTGTGCTAGTCACCAAAATGGATAAAGGAGGCAGCCCCACTTGGTCCTATTTCCAAGCCATACGTGAAGTTCTAGCTGTGCCGTTAACACTGTGGGCCAGGCCTGGCTACACAGTCTGGACATAAATATGGTGAGAACCTGGGGAGGAGGGTCAGGCTTAGCTAGGGCCTGACCAGAGGGAGGACAGCTTCTCTGCCCCAAGCTGGGGCCCCTTCAAAAGGACAATCAGCACAATCGTTCCAGGGGCAGAGGCGGCAGCCGTCTGGGCCTGACATCTGGGCTGGGTCCTCACTGTCACCCTGGCCCCACACAGAGGATTCTGTGGCCAACTTGGAAAACTGCTTGCAAGTACCAGCCGTCCAGCAGCCTATATACATCTGGAAGAAGAGCGGTTATTACCCTGGGAAGAGGCAACCAAAGGCACTATGTTCTTGGAAAAGCCTCCAGAATGAAGTTAGTACCTGCTAGGTAACAAGAGCGGGACACAGGCTTTAGGGGGTGCCCTGGCGCAACTGGGAACATGTTGTCCCTCCCGAGGCCCGGGAAGCACATGCACCTCTACGTTCACAGACATGTCATTATCCTACTGCTCCCACCCACCCATGGGGCTCACAGCCCACCCATGGGGCTCACAGCCCGGGGCCAAGCCTGAGCTCCTTGGTCTGACCCACGAGGGCCTCCCATGTGGCCCCTGCGCATCCCTCCAGCTACTCCGTGTTCTGGGCCAATGGTCCTCACCTCCTGGCCTTCTCCTATGCCCTTCTCTCTCCTGGGCACCCTTCCCATCCTTTTACTCCTGGACAACTCCCATCTAGCCTCTCTCTGGAAGGCTCCCATGCCGGGTTACGGGCCCTCCTCTGGGCTCCTGTTCCTCTTCTTCCAGGGGATTCATCACGCGGCTGTGCAGCTCCAGTCATAAGCGAGTCTCCCTGTCTAGACTCTGAGCATCTCCAAGGCAGGATTCCTTGCTGTGTGGCCAGCACTCTGTGCAAGGACACAGAGCAGGTGTCTGGTAATGTGAGTGACCGAACACACAGCTGAGAAGCTGCTCGGAGCCGGGTGGCTGCAGGGCCACTGTGGAGGACTTTGCATCCCAGCCCGCGGGCCTGCTATCTTCTGAGGAACTCAGGACAAGCACACAGCCCAGAGGACATGCACGAGAGTTCCCAGGGGCTCAGCGGGAATGGACAGCCCGAACCACCCAGCCCCATGTGGGTGTGCCCACTGGGGGACAGCAAGCACCAGCACCCACAGCCCTCGCTGCACCCATGACTTCACAGCACGGCCCTGGGAAGGCTGGCTTGCCCTGCCGCCTTGCTTCAGAGGTTCACTGTCCCCACAGAAGCCCCTCCATTGCTCCTGGAGACACGCCCGGGCACCTCACACTCCATGCAGGGGAGGCCTGTTCCTGAGCCCCGGCTTCCTCCTGGTCCTGGGTGACTTCCCACACTGGCCCCCTCCCCCAATCTTCCTCCTCCACCCACCCCAGGCAGATTCGCACATCTTACTAGGAGGTCAGGCTGCAGCGAGGAGCTGAGCTCCAACACTAGCTGGTGCCCATGGTGAGTTTCTTCTCTGTGTCTCGGTTTCTCTATGACAGAGAGAGAGTGATGCCTATCTCAGTTTGAGGTGATCCAAACAGAATGCTCCAGAAATTCCTGGCACATGGCCATCTTGATCACTCTGACCAGTCACCTCTTCTTCCCACCATTTGCCCACTGACCTCCCTCGTCTCCCTGTCCACTAGGCCTCTGGCCTTGCCTCCTCCCCTGCCCTGCTCGGGCCCCCAAGGTCCTCAGCCACATGCCCAGCTATACCCCACTCTGAGCAGACCCGCAGCCCAGCTCTGCCTGCACGGACCGTCCATCTCACTGCCCAAACGTGGACATACACACGTGCACACGCACACACACACAGAGCCTGGCCCAACACAAGGCAGAGGGCTCCACCCTGTTCCCCACGCCCAAGCCACCTGAAGCCATTATGCAGTCATTTTCTCTTCAGTGTGCCCCTTGGCCACTTCAAAATTGCCTTGCTCAGGAGATCAGTAGAACAGAGGAAAAGGACCAGGGAGTAGAGGAGGGGCGGCAAGGGGAAGTGCTGGGAGGAGACTGATCAAATCATATTGCTGTGCTGTGTGCACGAGCAGATATGCAACGACAAATCCCAGCGATACGGACACCTGTGATACCAATACCAATACTCTCCTTCCGCCACATGCCAACAAGCTCAAGCCTCCCTCTCTTTACATGGAACCCTCCCGACTCCAAATGCTTTGCCCATGACTCCACTCCTCAACCTGTCCCACCCACCCCACTGCACTACCCTCCCTCGGCCACCAAAGTCTTCACCTCACTTTCCTGTCTTCTTCAGCCCCTGTCCCTAGTAAGTGCTCATGTCCCCTCTGGGTTCCCTCAAGGGTCCACTCCATCTCTCAGGCCAAGCTCCTCCAGCCCCCTTCAATTTAAACCCACCTCAAGGCTGACGACACCCTCTCCTGTCCTGTGAGCCCCCGACTTGCAAATCCCATGTCCCCTTGGGGACCTCTGGATGACAACTCCCTATTCAGCCTGCCTCAAATAGGTCGCTCTGCCGGGCGCCGTGGCGCACACCTGTAATCCCAGCACTTGGGAGGCTGAGGCAGGAGGATCGCAAGTTCAAAGCCAGCCTCAGCAATGGCGAGGCACTTCGCAACTCAGTGAGACCCTGTCTCTGATAAAATACAAAAAAAAGGGCTGGGGATGTGGCCCAGTAGTTGAGTACCCCTGAGTTCAATCCCTGGTACAAAAAAAAAAAAAAAAAAAAAAAAAAAAAAAGGTCGCTCCTTCCTTCCCTAGCTGCCAGGCTGACACCAGCATCCGGTCACTCAGTTACACAGGCCAGAGGCCAAGAACTGGCCTGGGCCCCTCCTCGGCCCCTGCATGCCACAGGCTCCCCACCTTCTTGCACTGTCCTTCCGGTTCCCTCTCAGACCCAGTCACTTCTGTAACTGACAAATGTGCCAGTTTGGCTGGCCTGTTCCCCCACAGTAAAGACTCGATCCCTCAGCGTGGGGAGTATGCCTGGCGGGGGTGCTTCCCGCGCCTCCCACGGGGAGAGGCCAACCCCCAGCAGCCTGCGGGGCCAGATAGGCCTGGTCCATGGGGCGCCCTGCCACAGCTGTGAGGGCCCTGGAGCGAGGCTGCGGGGGTGGGGGAAGTGAGGGTTCCTCCCTTGGGTCTGGGTGGCTGCGATCGATCGTGAAGAGGCAGGTGCAGGCCCCCTGCCTGCAGGCCTCTGGGGTCCTGGTTCCCGCCTATCTCAGTCTGGGTCTCTCCCCGTAGACACAGTCCATGGTCCCCAGGGCCTGCCCATACATTTCCAAGTGGGAAGCAGCACTCATCACTGCGGAATTGCTTTCTTTCCCTTGTAACTAGGAAACCCGGCAGGCAGCAGAGTCTCTCCTCCTCTGCCACCACGCAGGCCAGGCATCAGCATCTACCTCCCGCCTTGGCCAACGCCAAGCTCCTTCTGGAATGCCCTGGGCCCAGGCTGACCGGTCTTCTCCAGGTCCTGGGTATCGTATCAGTGTCGCCCTCTTTAAAATCCAAAGGATCCACTACGTTACACGCCCCTTTAGCAAGGGAAGGCACTGGCCCGACCAAGGCTAAGCCTGGAAGCTTGTAAGAGGCTGCTTGCCGCAGAGGCCCAAAGCCAGATCCCACCAGCTGGCTGGGGTCAAGTTACCTCCTCTGAGCCTAAATTTTCTCACTGTAAAGGGCTGAGAACCCAACACAGACTCTGAACCAAGGATTTTCACTGCCGCAATCTACTCACCCTCAGCTTTTCTCGAAGAATGTTACCAAAGTTATTTGTGAAAACAGGGCCTGTCTGTTTGGCAAGAATATCATCATGTTAATATTAAATTATCTCCTTTGTACAGCTTTCCTCCAGCCATCAGCTCATGTAACTCTCATGAAGGTCTCAGAAGCCCTGGTACTGTTGCTGCCTGAAGCGATGGCCGCTTGGAGCAACGAAGCCGCGGGAAGAAGTTCAGAGGCAAACTGGAGACAAACAGCTTTTTATTCTGATAACTTTTTTCTCTGGCTCTAACAACGACTAACACGCGCTGCACACACCACCAAAATGGCACTGACCCGATCAGCAATCTAGGCCAAGTCACTTGAGATCCCGGGCCAAGTCCTGTGAGACTCCGGAAGGCGACAATGCCCAAATCTCCATGGCTCATAGTCAACCGCAATTCAAGCCATCTCCCCAAACAGGGCTCCTACATGGTACCCAGGCAAAACCAGTCCCAACACATAAGCTGGCTGGTCTGCTTCCTTCTCCAAACAAAAGGAATTCTGCAATTCAACAAGTTGCCCTCTTTGCCTTGGTTATCAGGAAGCTCCAAGAAAATATAGGGTTCAATCATAATAACTAAACGAGCTTAGGGCTTCCATAGGATTTATATCCTTTTCTCTAATTTGTGTCAAGTTAACTGCATATAGACCTTTTATTGTAAAATACCCATGAATTTTTAACGGAAGACAAGAACTCATTCATAAGGAACAAAATCATCTAGAATAGAAGGAAACTAATTAGAACATCGCAGCAGGATTTTCTGGCATTGCCTCTACCTACTTCTTTCCACAGAGGATGAAACTAAAACCTAGAGAAGGGAAGGGATGAAGCAAGGCATGGTTTGTGCTGCTTCTGCCTCTGTAGGCCTTGCTGTCAGGGGGACATCCATCAGGCACAGGACTCAGGGTTCACACTGCTTTTAAGAACTCATGAAAATGCTGGGCTTTAAATTTGATTTAAAATTGAAAGAATAAAGAAAAAAAAATTGGGGGGCAGGCGAGTACCAGGTCCTTTACCACTGAGCCACACCCCCATCTCTCCGTCTTATTAAAAATTTATTTTGAGACAGGGTCTCGCTAAGTTACTCAGGACCTTGCTAAGTGGCTTAGCTGGCCTTGAACTTGTAATCCTCCTGCCTCAGCCTCCTGAGTTGCTGGGATTACAGGCATGCACCACCGCACCCAGCTTGAAGAGAATTTTCAGGTCAAAGAAATTGATGTACTATTTGATACTAACATTTGTTTGTATACCAATGGTGTCATAAAACATACTTTTTAAATTCTTCATGGAGGAAGAGACCTGAAGGCAAACGTGCCAAAAAATGGCATCATAAGGCCCTGTTCACTTTACCCATCTCCCTGATAAGAGCCTGGTCCCACCTGACTGGCCACCTGGGCCCCAGGCCTACTCCCACTTTCCCTAACAGGATCTTGAACATGCGGGGCGGGGGGGAGCGGAGGCCTGCCAGGTGAATCTAATTTAGGCCCTGAGTAACCACTTCAGACAGCTCTTGAAAGGCTGAACCCACCGCCACCGCTGCGGCTGCGGGTGGGGGATCCCCTGGCTGATTTCACCAATCGGTTGTCAGGACAAACCTTCCTGGGTTCACAATGTGGAGATAATTAAAGGACTGGCGCTTTCGAGGCACGAGCCGCCAGCTTCCCTGCAGAGGTGTTGACTGCAGGCGGCAGACACTCTGCTCTAAGGACTGGAGCCAGGAGCGGCCCTCAGCCCGTGGGACCACACCTCGTCTTCCCCCAGCACCAGAGCTGGGCTTATGGGGGGACAGCAGAGGGAGCAGAGCTGGCCCCAGAAATGCCACCACACCAAGCACAAGCAGCAACAGAACTCAGGGGGGCGGGGAACAGCCTGCATGGGGTTCACCACCGTCCTGCTGTGCGACCCACCCTGCACCTGGCCTCCCCAGCCCCAGCGTCCTCATCCACCAGGGAGATAAGCAGTGGTTCCCAAAGACGATATGGGGTGAAGGGCAGGTGAAGGACCCCCAGGACATGGGGCAGGGTTATCATTTCCACCGAACAGACAGGTAAACTGAGCCCAGAACAAGGCCACAGTTGGCCAGCCCAGGTCATGACAGCCAGGGGATCAGGCCAGGGGCAGAGCCTGGAGGGCGGGGCCCAGGTCTTCCTGGGGAGTTATGGCTGCTGCTGGCTTACCTGGATTCCAGTCCCCTTCAACTCTCACCAGCCACGTGCCTCCCTGCATTGTCTTCTGCCCCAGCAAACGTAGCCCTCTCTATCCTATCCTCCCACAAGCATGTGGGTGATGTAGGAGATGGGGAAGTGAGGTGGGAGGCCACCCGGGGCTCGTGGTGCTGATTCTTGATTCAGGGAAAGCTCCCTGGAACAGGTTAAAGGGAGGGCTCGACTCCAGATCCATGAACAGCCCAAATTAGATGTGATTGCTTTTGAGGAACTGCAAGAATGAATTAAGATGCCTCTCAAGGTGCTCAGGAGTGAGCTCACTGAAAAGGGGAGTGGGCAATCAGCTCACACTCAATTACAGAAAATCACCACAGAGAGAACCCTGGAGCTGTGGGAGGCCAGAGTGTGCACTCCCAGCTCTGGGTCTCTGCAAGCCTCGGTTTCCTCATCCATAAAATGGGACAGTAACGCCAACATCAAAAGGCTCGCTGAGAAAGCACAGACAGAGGCTTAATCTGGTATCTGCGAAAGAGCACACTGCCAACAAAGGCCTCCCGCCTGTCTTCCCAACACTTTAAAGTAGCCGCTTTTGGTTAGCGACACTGTTTCCCACACTGCATTCTTGCCTGTATCAGCCCTTTTGTTGCCAATTAACGTAAAATTGACTCCTGCCCCATCTCTGTGCCTGCGGTCATAAAACAGGATCTGTGGAGACGAATTAACGATAAACAGCAGCCACAGCAGGAACTAATGAATGAGCTTGGAGGACCTGTGGAGGACCTGATGGTAAATTTCCACCCAACTGGTAGAAACGGTGTGGGAAGCTGGTGAGATCCTCGCCCAGCCTCCCTTTCCAAGTTTGTAAAGATTTCTACGCTCCTGTCCAGGTCTGTCATTCCACGAACTTGGGGACCGGGACAGAGCACCAGATAGTACAGATGGGAGAAGGGAGGAAAATAAGGGCCAGGGGTGGGTGGGAAAGGCTAAGCACCTACTGTATACCAGATGCTGAGCTTCCTGAGAAGCCTACCCCAGCCAGCCTAATCAGAAATGCCTCTGGGCAGCACCGAGCAGTCCCCAAGATGACCCCGTGTTGCAAACACTTAATTTTACAGGACCAGCCCTCGACTCTCCGTACCCCCCATCCCTTCTGCCCCTGAGCCACTCTTCCTTTTACATTCGGTGACTTCACTTAGCAAATGTCTGTGGATTACATACGGCGGTTGTCAGGAACTGGTCACAATGCCAGACATGGGCGGGTGTGGAACAAGACCCCGAAAGATCTAGACTTTGTGGCACTACAGCTGCGTGGGTGGTACACAGACAACACATAGCATGACATCAGGCAGAATAAGGGACAGAGAGTGGCCAGAGGTGCTGCTTTCTAAAGGTGGTCAGGGACGTTCTAGAGGAGGTGACATTGCAGCAGAGGGGCCTCTGAGGGTCAGAGGTTGACCAGAACAACAGCATTTGGACAAAGGGACAGCTGTGCCTGGAACCCGAGGTGGGAACAGACTTAGCACACTTGAGGAACAGCCAGGAGGCCACCATGGTCACAGGAGAGCACGAGGGAGGAGTATGGAAGGAACTGGGGTCAGAGGGCTCAGGAGGACCCTCCTGCTGCCTCCTTATCTCCCACTCCTCCTCCTCCTGCCCCGGGCCCATGTGAGGAAGGTGGAAATAGAACTATGGATGTCTGAATGTCTGCGTTCAAAGGATCTTGGGGATGCTGGAGTCCAAGCCTTCCATTTGCTAGATGAGAAGAGTGACCCAAAGGGCAGGGTGATTTGCATGGAGCCACAGGCCATTCGTGTGCAGAGGCAGGGAAGGAGCT
Source organism: Tamias sibiricus (assembly GCA_025594165.1). Lineage (NCBI taxonomy): Eukaryota > Metazoa > Chordata > Mammalia > Rodentia > Sciuridae > Tamias > Tamias sibiricus. The sequence goes on from CM046658.1 coordinate 46,908,830, forward strand.
GAGCTCTGGCCCCTGCCCTGCTGTCTCCCACTAGACTGAGTCAGGAGCACGAGACCAGGAGGGCCAAGAACTTCATCTAATCAAAGCCCTCAGCATGCATAGACGCACAGGCCCTGAGGCTCTGTGTTAATGAAGAAAAGAAGGGGTGGGAGCCCTAGGAGGAGCGAAGAGCCCATTGCTGTGACCTCATGTGGGTCTCTGTAGAAGCCAGGCTTCCTGTGGGCCTGACACGCACAGCAATCAGTCACTGCATGTTCTCGCTGTTCCAGCGCCTCAGGAGGTGTGAGGTTTGAAACCAACGGCTGGTTAGTCTCCCGGAGCTTGCGGGCAGCGCTTCCTCAACCAGACTCTGCCAGGAGGGAAGGTGATTCTGACACGTGCCCTGCACACAGCACCAGCCCTCTCCTGCTGTGTGACCTCCAGCAGGTCACCTCCTGCCCTGGGCCTCAGGGCCTATCCGTCAAAGGGTGCAGCAGGGATTGGGAGGAGCATCCGATGAGATGCTGAAGCCTAGGAGAGATCAGGTAGGCGCTCACCGTGGGACCTAGGAAACCTGCCCACAGGGCAAGACACCAGCTGGAGTGAGGATGTGGGCTGCGATTCTTTGGCTCTGAGAAATTCCATGAGCCAGGTCCTTTCTATGGGCCTCAGTTTCCATATCTGCAAGGAACAAAATTGCAATCCCAGGCAGCCTGACTGGTGGCCTGGGTGAGCCACCGTCCCTTGTCCAGGGCCTGGCGGAGGAGCAACGGGAACAGTCAGGGGAGTGGGGTCTTAAAGGAAGTATCTGGGGGCACAGAAGACTCCTTTTCCTGCTTGGAGCCAACCCTGAGTTCCAGTTACTAAATATGAATATGAACTCATTGGCAATGAAGCCTGGCCAGAAATAATCCCATAAGCAAGTCCCAAAACTTTGGGGTTCAGCAGACCCGGAGGCATAGAGTTTTGAGGATAAATAGGGATCTGGGAGGCTACTGTAAGCAGTGGGAGGATCATGGGGTCAGAGGTAGAGTCCCAGATGTGACACCTAGCCAGGCAGCTTCCACTCTGTGGATTCCAGTGACCCCATCGTGAAACTGGGATCCTGTCACTGGGATCCTGTCACTGCCCTGAACATTCCCAAAGCACAGGAACTATCCATCAAACGCTACATCCCGGGCTGGGGTTGTGGCTCAGTGGTAGGATGCTAGCACGTGTGCGGCCCTGGGTTTGATTCTCAGCCCCACATATAAATAAATAATATTACACACACACACACACACACACACACACACACACACACACACACACACACGTCTATTGATAACTTAAAAAAAAAAAAAAAAAAAAAAAAAACCCAAATACAAAAATGCTGCATCCAGGGGGCCCTGCCTGGGGAAGGTGCAAATGTGACCATCTGCTTAAAAGCCCTGTGCTTTTGGGATCTGCTATAACTGCACTGCTCAGTAGGCCAGGCTTGCTCCAGGCCCAGCAGAGACCTCTTGGTCTCACCCCCAAAATACCAGCCCTGCAGAGACCTGCGGTCCCACTGTCCCCTCCCAGGAAACACATGGCCCAGCTCCACGGTGCCTCCTGCTCCCGCAGGCTGATGTCCCAACACAGCGAGCCACCCAGGGAGGCAGGGGCTGGTTACTCAGAAGGGGCGAGGGCAGGCTGACTTCCCAGGTACTCGCAAGACCACAGTCTTAGTGACAGCCTCGTTTTATCATTACCCACGTCAGCAGAATGCACGGCGAGGAGGCGGAGCTGCGCGAGTCTGTGCCCTAATCACTTGCAGACCTCAGAGGCCCCGTCCTGGCAGAGGAGGAAGATTTATTGTGGGGACGGATGGAAAACAAAGAACAGTTGTGCAAACTTTACGGAGCCGCATTATGGGAAATGCCCTCCCACTTCCCTCTGGTAAATGTGCTAGAAGTTGTCTCCCAAGGGGAACTCAGCTCCACGGCCAGCTCGTGCGCAGACCCTGGGCCTGGCCTGGCCGGACAGCCACACCCTCCGTCCAGGGGCACGGCCTGACCCTGGCTGCTCTGGTGGAGCTGGGGAGAAGGCTCCAGACGCGGACTGGTGCCCTCCCGCAGCCCCGGGGCCTTGGTGTCCTCACCTGCACCTGTCACCCTCCCTTGTGCCTGCCACACCAAAACTCTCAGTCTAACTGTGATCATGTCACTCTGCGCCAAGAACCCTTCTGGGATTCTCTCTACTGCCTGCAGGATGAAGTGCAGGGTCCTCATACTCAACTTCGAGGCCCTTTGAGGCTTAATTCTAATCACCGTTCCGGTCTCTAGCCCCCATGCATGCGTGTGTCACTCCAGGCCCAAGAAGGCACCCGTGCCCAGCTTTCGCACCTGCCATTGCTCTTCCTTGGACTGAGTTTCCTCACAGTCTGCACCTGGAAAGCTCCTACCCACGTGTCAAAGCCCAGCTCTCAGGACATCCCGAGGGGAGCCTTTTCCTGCCTCTTCATCTCAGAGGCACTGAATTCCCTCGCTGCCAGATCATTCTGCTTTCCTCACTGTGCCCCTCGCTTCTAGCATCAACCCTGGCACAGCGCAGGCGTGGAGAAAGCCATGCTGAAAGGCTGGCAGAGGGGAGGGGGACCAGAGATGAGCCCAGGGCTCTCTCCAGAGGGAGGACTCCACAGACTCTCTCCTCGTCTCCTGAGCATCCTGGTCTTGGTGTGTTCAAGGCGATGGAGACCGTGGACAGCATCTGGCCCATCACCCCTTTAACAGATGTGGATGGATGCCGAGGCCCATCGCTGCAGCCTCCCAGAGAGGCGCAGAGCCCTGACGCTGGCTCACCCCTCTGCCAGCCTGCGAGACACAGCCTATTAGTGCTCCATCGCGAAGTCCGCCGTTCCCAGGATGCCCCCCTCTGAAAACACCGTCTGGACACTTTCTCGGAGTCACTGTTGATTTTATCTGACTTTCTCATTCCAATGAGAGAATCATTTCAATTCCATTTACATTAAATTCAAAAGCTGTTTTTCTTACATTATTTTAAATTCAATTCAGAGGGTTGTGTTTTTTCATCCTTAATTTTTTTCATATTCCATCAAGCAGCACTGAGCTCACAGAACTTGGCTGGTATTCCCGTTCCCTCAAGTTCAGCACTCCCAGGAATTCTCTCTGTGAGAGGCTGGGTTTGATGACTTACTTAAAAAAAAAAAAAAAAAATGTGCCAGGGCTCCTGTCTTTAAGTACCCCGTATGTTCCAGGCAAGGGGCCAGAGCTCCCACACACGTGATCTCAATTCTCACCACATGGTCCCCTTTCCCTGGGCAGGAAACTGAGGCTCAGAGAGGCCACGTGGGTCACTACTGCACAGTCTCACAGCAGGGTGGAGATCAGAACCCAATGGTTGTCCTATCTACCCAGCCACCGCCTAGCCTGGCTTGCTGACTCCCGTCCTGGCTCAGAATTTCATATGATGGGTAGGGGGACAGGCGTGCAGCCAGGGAATCAGGGGCAGGGGCGAATGGTAGGAGGGAGGAGGTGCAGGAGAGCTGCAGGCAGAGGCCCAACAGGCAGGGTCCACTCTTGCGGGAGCACCCAGGTGGAGGGACACCTGCACAGATGACCCCCTGTACTCAGAGCTCTGGCTACAAGAGGAGCACTCAGCTGGGAGTCTGCAGCTTGGCCTGAGCCCTGCACTGCCGACTGGGAAGGTGGCGGTTTGGGAAGCACAGCCCCCAGCCTCTCCCGGGGTAAGCATCACAACTCCCGTTTTTCAGACACAAACAGGCAGTTGGGAGTGGAGTGCCTTGCCCCGGCTGCACAGTGGGTGAGCAGCTGAGCTGGGTGGGTGTCCCACTCCATCTAGCTCCAGCTCCTCCCCCTCCACCAGCAAGTTATTTCTACCCGGAGCCTCAGCCTCCCCTCTGCACAGTGGCTAGAGAGGAACTTGGGGCTCCCACCTGACAAGGGCGAGAACAGGAAGAACACTGGCCTTTAGGAAGCTGCTCCACATCAGCCGCCTGCGCTTAACTTTTAAAAACTAGGGGAGGAGGGAAGCACCTTGGTAGCCTGGGTCCGTGGCACTGGCACTCGGGTTTAAGAGGAAAGGGTACCAGCATCGTGAGCCCTTCTAGAACAGTCCACTGCAACCCGAGTGTTAGACATAGCTCCATTTCGCAGCTGGGGAAACTGAGGCCTGAAGAGACAGTGACCCATCCAAGCTCACCCAGCCGGTCCAGGAAGGGCTGGGACTTATAACAACTTTTTCTGTTCCTCGGGGAAGTTCATGACGGAACACACTGCCCATTTCGACTCTCTTTCCCTCTTCTGCTAACGTGCAGCGTCCAGCACAGTGAGAGACATTTGTTGGACGCCATCTGGCCCTCACTGGAGCCCTACAATGGAACTGTAACTCCGCTTCCCAGGCGAGAGGACAGGACCGTGAAGTCAGGCCACACAAGCTGAGCGCACGGCCAGGTTTCAGATGCAGGCTTTCTTGCAGAAAGGCTTCAAGCCCCAGATGAACCTTACAACCTTCCAGGTCCCATGGGTGTCATGACTTCACAGGACAGGGCTCTGGAGGACAGTGTCCAGGCCACAGCACACCACCTTGGAGCAGAGAGGCTAGATGGCCATGGGTGGGAGCCCACCCTAACCCCACCCCTCGTCTTGGGGAGTGGGCTCAGCTCCTACCTTCAAGGCCAGGGCTGGAGGGCCTGTGATGCCCGAGACACTCGGCCACACCAGGAAGCCCTCGAACAAGGGGCAACACATGCTGGGAGAGAAGGAGGCTCAGAGCTGGGGGCGGGGAGCTCTGCACTGGGCCCTGAAGGATGATAGGAGTTGCAAGCTGGGAAAGGCACTCCAGAGAGAGGACTCGGAATGAGCCAAGGCCCAAAGGACTTAAGGAACCCAGGGAGCGCAAACTGTCTGAGTTTAAGAGAAGAAGCCTTGGGTGGGGAGAAATTGGGCAGGATCCTAGGCCTGCTGCTAGCTCACTGGTGACTCTGGGCCACCACACCCCTCTCTGGGCCTTGGTTTCCCCTCTACTCAGGAGAACTGACAGGATGCCAGGAGGGATCGTTTGTGTGGGTGCTTCTGGATGCCAACTTGCAGGCTGCCTTTGCCCAAAGCCGTTTCCCTACCCAGTTCCTCCTCCACCCTCAATGAGGTGCAGTTCAGGCCCGTTTCCAAAGAGGGTGGACTTGGCGACCTGAGCTGGCTGGACCATCCTGGCTTCTCCAGACTCGTTTACAGCAGGATTCTCCAGGGCAGTGGCTTTAAAACATGTTCCATTTTGCAGTTTTTCAAATTTGACCACAAATTCTAGCCTCCAGCAAGGGAGCCTGTTTCAGGTGACTGATTTTGGAAGAGGTAAAATATCTCACTCTTCAACCCACAAGGTGTCCTCCCCTCTAAGACAGCTAAAATCCCATCAAGCCATGGTGGACAGGGTCCAGGATGATGGGACACTGACTTCTTGGACAAAACGGTTCCATGCAAATGCCCATCAGTTTCCCCACTGACCAAGGCCTGGAGGCCAGACCGGGTTTGATCCAGGGGCCCACCCAGGCACACACAGGGGTACCTAGTGACAGCTTGCTGAATGAATTTCAGGTCTGAGTGTTCTGTCAATACTGCAAACAGACCAATGATTCTCTGCCTGGAAGGTGGCATGGAGCTGAGCTGGGACACTGTCTGGAGTCTGTCTTCAAATGTGACCCCACATTTGAACTTGGGCCTGAATTAGATTTCCCCTTTTCCATCTGTAAAATGGGGATAGGAATCCCAGGCTCCTGGACTGTTCTAAGGGCTGACTGTGCTGGAGGCCCCACACAAGCTGAAAAGCACCCAAGTGTTTTAATAATATTCCTGTCCCCCTTGACCGACTTGGACGAGGTCGTGCAGCCAGGCCTCCTATCCGCAGCTCCTGGCTCCCCTACTTCCCTCCACCATCCAGCAAAAATATCGCAGGACTCAAGGGCAGCCTCTTCCCATGAAGTCAGAAGTCTCAAGTCCCATCATCTTCACTTCTGCACCTTCTGCTCCCAGCACGAGGCCTGGCACATGGAGAGCCTACCCTTGGTGACGAGGGGAGGAATCTTCCCTGGTCCGTGGGTCACTGTCCCACAGCCTAAACCTTCCCCAACTTTTGGTTATCTGTTTTCCCACTGATGCTCATTTGCTGTGCAATCCTGGGCTCCTGACCACCTTCTCTGGGTCTGTCTTCTGTATCCTTTGTCTGGACATGATAGGGTCGACCTGTCCACTCAGACATTTCAGGCTCCCAGGGAAGCCTGAGCATGAGGCACAGAGGTTGAGAGGAGTTGGGGTGTTGGCCTTGAGACACGCCCATCCCATGGGGCTGGTCTCAGGACTCGGGGAGCAGGAGCAGGTGCCCAGGGGCTCCACCCACTGGGATTTGAAAAACACAGAGGTGACTGCTCTGCTGAAGGAAAGGGCTGAGAAAGGCGACGGGTGGCAAATAGCCAGGTGGCCCATGGAATGGTGCAGGCGGCCGAGCTGGAGAACACAGAGCAAGCCCTTTGGTCATGAACATCAGAAAAACAGTTTCTCCTGTAAAACGGACCCACAGATTCACAGCTGGACCTACTGAGACCCAGGATGCATTAATCCTCTTCTCCTCTGGACACCCCAGGCAGTATCTATTCTGGACTCCAGTCAAGCCTCTTTGGACTCTCAGCTCACAGCTCCACCGGGCAGGTCAGCAGATCTGGCTGGTATCAATTCCCACCCCGGGGGCAGACTGTGATCTTGGGATTTAGCCTTTCTGGGCCTTGGAGGTTTGTCTGTTTGTTGTTTTTATTTTGGTCCTAGGGATTGAACCCAGGGATATTTAACCACTGAGCCACATCCCCAGCCTTTTCTATTTTTTATCTCGAGACGGGGTCTGGCTAAGTTGCTTAGGGCCTCACTAAATTGCTGAGGCTGGCCTTGAACTTGCAATCCTCCTGCCTCAGCCTCCCAAGCTACTTGGGTTTATGGGGTGAGCCACCACACCCAACTTGAGCAGTTTTATCCTGGAGGTAGAATGGGGAATGGCTAGCATGGAGCCTGGATAAAACAATCTTTGACTCTCAGTAACAATTCCCTCGACTTCCCTCACCCCAAGCACCCAAGGGGGAAACTGGGGTGGGGTAGGACAGCCCAAGCAAGGTGAAAAGGGGAGCCAGAAGCCCTGGGTCTATGAGGAAGGGAGTTGGTGTAGACCAGGCCAGATGATGGGCAACCCCCCCCCCACCAAGAGGTCCAGCCAGGCAACCTCTGTTCTCAGTTTTTTGACTTAAAATTTAACTAATCAATAATGTTCACCTTTTGACCGGGAGTATTTCTTGGCACCAGGTTCAAAGACATCTGAGACAGACAGGCAAATGGTGGAGAGGGACTTAAGAGGTGGAGACCAGAGGCGAGGCAGCTTCAGCGATGGAGGAGGCTGGGCAGGGTGGAGTCCAGCCCTGAGGCTGCAGCTGCTCATCCAGACAGAAGGACACACACACTAGAGCCTCCTCCCAGTGCCACTGGCTCTGCTGCCCCATGCCAGTGCCGGGCACCCTGTTCAGACACTGTCGGGTGCAGAGCAGTCACCTGTAAATGGCTGAATGGACAAGATGCAAAGGATCAGGGCTGCCTAGGAGTTGTCGGCGGCGCGGCGGGCGGCTGGCTAGCTGCCCTTGCAGGAGCACAGACTGCCACGCCTGCCTCAGCACTGCAGACGCTGCTGGACTCACTGACCTCGGGTCCAAGCTCTGCCACTGATGGCTGGTTCAAGCCTCAGTTTCTTTATCAGAAAAAAAAAAAATCTCTAAACAACCCTGCTCTCGTTCCTGGGGTTACTGTACCACTCTCCTGAGATGACCAATAGGAAAGAGTGTGATGGGATGTTGCCGCCTGAAGCGATGGCCGCTTGGAGCAACGAAGCCACGGGAAGAAGTTCAGAGGCGAACTGGAAACAAACAGCTTTTTATTCTGATAACTTTCTCTCTGGCTCTAACAACGACTAACACGCACCACACACACCACCAAAAAATGGCGCAGACCCGATCAGCAATCTCGGCTCAAGTCACTCAAGATCCGGGGCCAAGTCCCGTGAGACTACGGAAGGCGGCAATGCCCAAATCTCCATGGCCCATAGTCAACCGAAATTTAAGCCATCTCCCCAAACAGGGCTCCTACAATGGGAGAAGAAGAGGATTACCCAGTACTTTCCCTGCATCATCTCTTTTAATCCTGATAACAACAGCACTAAAAGGAAAGTACCCTTGTTGCTCCATTTTACAGTCGAGTATCCTCTAGTTCAGAGAGGGTAGATCACCTGCCTGAGGTCACCCAGCTGGCAATTTGCAGAGCCAGGCTGGGACCCAGGTGTATAGAACTGCAGACCTGGGTTTTGCACCTCTGCCTACACCTTCCCTATGTAGGGTCACAGCTCCGGATAAATTCTGTACCAACGTAAGGGATCCTTCTTCTTGTTCTTTATAAAACCCAGGACAGGAAAAGGACGGCTCTGAGCAGCTGTCCTTTCTCACTCTGCCTCTTTCTCCTGCTGTGCAGAGAAGCAGGCTCCGCTAGCTACTCCTTTCTGCAGGCTCAGACAATCAAAATTTCGGCTGTCTGGGAGAAGCAACCTAAGAAAGCACGAGACTAATCTACTTGGAGGTGGCGCGTCAGTGTTTGGGTTGGACGTAACCTTGTTATCGCGAGGCAGAAGCAGCCCCAGATTTCATAAGGCTAGGACATCTCAAGCAACGCAAGAAACATAACAGGATATTGCAAAGAGATCAGGGAGCTTCCTGTGGACTGCGCAGAGGACAGGCAGGGGCACAGACGGCACCATTTCCCCCAGGGCCAGCGAGTCCCCAGTCCGGACCTGGCTGAAGGACTGAGGTGCCCGGGGAGAGCGCTTGGCTCCTGCCAGCACCCTGAGGCCTGCCTGGTACCGAGCAGAGACTCCGCAGTCTAAATTCAAAGCAGCTGCAAGGCTCGGGTGTTACGGCTGAGTGAGGAGAGGGGAGCTTACCTCACGAAAGAACAGTGGAAACGGCTGCTGGAGAGATAATAAAAGGATTAACTGCTATTTTAGTGGCCATTTACTCTTCAATCAAAATGTCTCATCTATTTCCTGTTCTCCAGAGGCTCCAGGTCCAAAATTCCTTTGTCTATTACAGCGCATGGTAGCCGAGGCCTGTCATGAGAAATTAATAATTTCACAGGGAAGGGAGATTGCACTTATCTGGGTGCGGGCTGGGGCCCGTCCCATCCCTGGGTCACCTACTGTGCCAGCATCACGGGGCGGGGTGGGGGGTGAGCATTCCCACCCCATGGTGGGCAGGAGGGACTCCTGGAGGCTCTGAGAGGCCTCCAAAGCTGTGGGAGGAGATTGCTGCTGCCGGCTGCAGATGGTGGCACCAGGAGGGCCAGCCCTAAGGCTCCAGAAAATCATTAGCTTAACAGAAAATTTATGGACAAGAGCATGGCGTTTTAGAAAGACGTGGGTTCAAATCCCACTCCGATGGTAACTAGCAGCATAACTTTAGGCTTTATTTTTATTATTACTACTACTACGATGACGATTCTTTTTTTTTTTTTTTTTTTTTTTTTGTCGTTGCTATTATTATTGTCTTTAGCTGTGTGACCTCGGACTAATTGAGCAATCTCTCTGATCCTCCGTTTCCTCATCTGCAGATGGGGGTTAGCGATATCTTCCCTCAGGGCTGTGCTTCTACCGCTTAGAACAGCACCTGCACAGGCTCAGCACTCAGCAACCACACGCAAGTGTAACCATCACTGTGCTCCTAACCCCGAAGGGCAAGACAAAGTGCTCACCTAGGAGCAAGATGGAGGCTGGCTGGACTATGTTTCTTCACTTGTAAAAAACCCTGAGTGTGACAGCACCTTGTAGAGACTAAACACAGTCGCCAGGGAGCCTGGACACCACCGCCTCCAGGAAGCCTGCTAGGCCTCCCCTCCCTGGACCTATGCAAACTCCATCCCAGGACCACTGGTGCTGGTCCCTGACGGCTCAGGGACCCATCCCTGAGTGTGAGGTCCCCCAGGGCAAGGACTGTGACACTCCAGGTCTGGGTCCCTGGGGCCAGGCAGGAGCCAGTGTCCTGTGGAGTCTGGAATCAGGTGAACTTCCGCAGGCCTAGGAGAGCAATCCTGAGAACACACTGACTGCCCAGCCTCCCTCCCTGAGCCTCCACTTCCCAAGCTGGAAAATGGGCAGGGAAAGCCTAGATCACCTTGAGGTCCCTGAAGTCCAACACGGGGACTCCTGGATGTTGTGACCCCACACGGGAGGCCCCACTGCGAGAAGGCTGCTGACTACATCATGTCGGGTTCATGGGACCAGGTAGCCTCCACCATGGCCCTCACAGACACCAGTGGGCTCACCCACATGATGGAGAACTACAGCTGTCCCTCCAGGGTCTCAGGGAGAGAAAGGCCAATCCACCTCCCAGCAGCCCTGGCCTGAGGGCAGGGGCACATCTTCCAGCAAGCCACATGTCCCAAGACCCCAAATGAACTGGGCATCCCCAGCCTGGCCAGCCACCAGCCCAAAGGCAGGTGACAAGTCAAATCCATGGCCTGCTCGGCCCACCCTCCCCACCTCCTCTCCACACACAGGCTCCCTCCTCGTCTTGTCCTCGGCACGGACGGCTCACTGCTGCTCACCTGTCTGTGAAATCAACTCCTCTCATCTTCAAGGCCTGGAGAGCTCAGCCAGTGTGTGCCTGGCTCACGGCTCTGCAGGAAGACATGCCTGAGGCGGGGTGAGCGCTGGCCCCGGGAGGATGAGTTGACACTGCGGTTGCCAGAGCTTCCTGCCTCCTGCCTGGCCTCCCTGGGGGCTGAGCAGGGACACTGCTCCTTCTCGGACCTACGCTCCGCTCCATGAGGTGGGGCCAGAGACAGTGACAGTGCACAGGCCTGGGAGAAATCAACCTTGGCTACAACACTGACCCCTGCAGACCAGACCTGCTGCTGCCCAGACTGAGCTGTGGCCCCAGTGGCCCAAGCTTCTGGTCCTGTGGAGCACTCCCTAGGCCCAGCCTTCTACTCCCAGGCAGCAGCTTCTCCTGGAGAGCAGGCTGGGCCTTGGAGACAGGCAGAGGGTATCAGGGACTAAGGTTATGCTCCCAGCCTCTGATGACAGGTTTCCACCACAGCGAGAGCACAACACAGAAATGACCAGTCAGAAAAGCCAGAGTCCAGGCTGCCTGCAGCCAGTGTGTATGTGTGCATGACTGTGTGTGCACACACACGCGTGTGTCTCTCCTTCTCTCCCCAGAAACCTCAGTCTCAACCCCAGCAGGAACACTGCTGGTGCTCTGCAAGGCCTTCCCTGCTGACCCTTGACCTTAAGCCAAAGCCTCTCAGGGGCCCAGAGATCTCAGGCCAGATGCTCCCTGAGGGCAGCCAAGCTGTAGGCAGCTCAGGGAGAGGCCCAGGAGCCTTTCTGGGAAGGACTCTAGGTGAAGGTCCAGTGCTGAAGGAGCGCCACTCCCTGCCTGTCAAGGCCTCCGCCAGGCAGAACACGGAGCACGTGCACGGGAGAGAGGCTGGCCAGGCCTGCCTGACCTCCGAGGCCATGCAGCACGCTAAGGCACATCTACTGCATGTCTGATCCTCAGAGTGGGTGCAGGGCACCTGGTGAGGACAGAGTGGCACTGCCAAGGTTCCCTGTGACAGTGGCACTGACCATCATTTTTTGGTACCAGGGATTGAACCCAGTGGTACTAACCACTGAGCCACATCCCCAGCCCTTTTCTTTATATTTTTTATTTAGAAGCAGAATCTCCCTGAGTTGCATAGGGCCTTGCTAAGTTGTTGAAGCTGGCTTTGAACTCATGATCCTCCTGCCTCAGCTTCCTGAGCCCCTGGGATTACAGGCTTGTGCCCCCACACCAGGCGGCACTGACCATTTTGACAGGGGCCACACCCACAGCACTGTACCTAGCTCCCAGAGAGCCTTTCCAGGGGCAGTAAAACAGGTGCTGCTCTGCAGGGCTGGGGCGAGGCCCGGCAGCCTGCGGGACTCACCATGCACTTGTTGGGCTTCTCGCCCGAGTGCACCCTCATATGGATGAGCAGCTTGTAGCGGGCGTTGAAGGGCTTGTAGCGGCGCACGCAGCCAGCCCAGAAGCAGGTGAAGTCTTCACCCTTGCGCTGGTCGATGTGGCTCTTCTCGATGTGCCGCACCAGCTCCTCCTGCTGCTCGTAGGCTGCACAGCAGTCCACCCAGCGGCACGCCTGCCGACCGGCCACCATCCTACTGGCCAGGCCCAGCCCCAGGCCTGCAAGGCCTGGGCCAGCTGGCAACTGAGGCAAAGGGTAGGGAGGCGGCAGGTCCTGCTGGTGAGGCCCGAAGAGCTCTGAGAACTCGTCCGCAGGCTCCTGCTTCAGAAAGCCTGTCTTCCGGCAGGCTTCAAGTTGCAAGCTGCCCTCGTGGCTCTCAGTGGACACAGGGCCAGGCCGGGCCCGCTTGGGAGGGCCCCCCAGGTCTCCTGACAGAGGGGGGCTCCGGAGTCCATTTACACAGGTGACTAGAGCTGTCTGGGAGGAGCGGATGATGGGGGTGACATCAGAGGAGGTGCAGGGCGAGGAGCAGGCTGAGGAGGTGGGGGGCAGGCCCAAGAGGCAGCAGCGCTTCAAGCTGCCCTCAGGAAGGTGGGCCTCGGGCTGCGGGCCCAGGCCAGAGCTGGGCTCACTGCCCAGAAGGTAGCAGGAAGGTGCAGGGTTGGCGAGGCCTCGGCTGGGGAGGTCCAGATCCGTGTGCAGGCCGGTGGCTGGCGGGGCCCGGCAGTGAGTCAACAGGGGTGTGCAGGCTTCGGCCATGGCCTGGTAATCGGGCAGGGATTCCTGCTTGATGTGTTGTGTGGCTGGGAGGCCGCCATTCACATACGTGGCCTGGGGCCTGGGCGACCTGGAAGACAGTGGTCAGGGAGGTCATAAGCGGGTGGGCACTGCCCAGGGGGAGGCCTCGCAGGGGCTGCCAGAGAAGCTGAGGGCTGGAAGCAGAGGACGGGGAAGACCAGAGATGGGTGGTCTGGGAGCAGGGAAGAGTGTGGAGGGAAGAGGGCTGGGGCTGAGTCAAGAGGCAGGAGGCTGGAACAGGTGAAGAGGAGGTGTCGGAAGGACCATCCTTTTACCAAAGCCAGCCCCTGCTCCAGACCTCCTACCAGGCTGCCCTGAGGTCTTCGCTGCACTGGGGTCAGAGGAAGGTCTGACCCCAGTGAGTTCTGTGGGAAGGTGGCCGAGCCTGGCATTTTGAGGAACAGCCAGGTCCAGTGGGTTTTAAATTCCACTTACATGCCCCTTAAATCTTTTTTAATCTAAGTTTTTTGGAAGTGAAAAAGCTTCTATAAATGTCTGAAGTTTTGCCCCAAGCAGCCTGTCTTCCCCACTGTTGGCGTCAGTGAACGGGCATCTGAGGCACAGCCACGGTACAGGGGCACCTTAACACTAACGGAGGAAAAGCTCCCCAGGGGAATGGCCCGGACTGCAGGCCCAGACTCCAGGACTGCATGAAATTGCCATTCTGGGGAGAAGCCAGGGGCAGGCCAGGCAGGGCAGCACACAGAGGCAGGAGGCCTGGGCCTGAGGCCAGACTCAGCCCTGTCCCAGCTGTGCCAGCTCAGGCAAGTTCTGGGCCTCTCTCCTCACCAGCGACATCGGGGTGATCGTCCCATGACAGTGAGGATGGTGCAGATGCCAGGACTGGGGTTTGCCATGGTGGCTGTCTTCAACATGCGACACAGTCCTCTAGAGAAGGCCTCTCGCAAATGCAGGCAGTCCTCCTGCCCACTTCACGGTAGGCCCGATTCAGGAAGACCAAGGGATCCTTGCACTGTAGGGCCTACCATCCTGGGTGGGGGACCAGGTAAGATATAGGTAGAGACACCAGGGCCTGCCTGTCACCAGAGGACTCCACAAAGGAAAGAGGTCAGGAAGGGAAAGCCCTTCTATCAGAACAAAAGACCCAGCTTTGCGCCCAGAATCTGACTAGGATGCCACCAGAGATCCACCCCCCCCCCCGCCCCGCTTTTCTCTGCATCTGAGTCTCAGTTTCTCACCTGTGAAACAAGGACTGAGCCTCTATGTAGAACTCAGAGGGTGGCTGCCGGAGCAAGTGGCAGCCCTGGGGGAAGGGGTGGCATGGTGCATGATGCCATGGTTACTGCTGCTACAGCACTGCTGTGGGGCAGAGCTGGTCCCTCTGTCCCGGAGACGGTTTTGCAGCCCCAGCCCCTCCCTGTCTGGCCCTCAGTTCCAGCCACAAGTGCAGGGTAGAGGAGGATCCAGAGCTAGAGACCCGGCATGGGCTCTAGCTCCATCCCTGCAGGGTTGGAGGAGTCAAGAGGGCCCAAGGCTTGCCCACCATCGCACAGGCGCAACCCCGTGCCACACCTGGACCAGGAGCCCAGCTCTCTTTTCCTGTGTACAACTGACCTGACACTCTCCTCGAGTGTAGGTGTGGCAGAAGGGCTTTCTGTTTGTTCCTCAGCTACAATGAGCAGCCCTCCACCTCCCTCACCAGCAAATTCTTCCCACCCAAGGACTCTGCTGCCAGTCTGTGCCCAGGAGAACCAGGAGCAGATGCACACACCCGCCCCCCAGTGCTAGCAGAAAGCTCCGTGTATTTAAGATCTAACAGTGAGGACCTTGTGGAGTTTAAAAATACAAAAGCACAGATGCTGCTTACGGGGTTGCAATACTGGGCCTGGCACAGGTAGGCTGGGCAGAGAAGGGCAGGAAAGCCTCTGTTTAGAGCATCCTTTTGGAAACAGTTCTCAGGTTAATCATTAACAGCAGTAAAGAGGAGCAGCTGTCGCATTCTGGGACTGAGCTACTGGAATGACGGACGCACAACTGACTGGCATCAGGAGGGGAGGGGGATGGCTCAGGCCCTGAGGTCTCATGGCTCCTAACTGCAGCTGAGGCAGTGCCTCACTTGCCCTCCCTGCTCCTGGGAGGCCTGGCAGGCGGTGCTGGCACTCTGCTGCTGAGCCCCGTGCACGCTGGGGAATTCCCACAACCTCTCTAGAAATCATGAGCATGGGGCTCTGGACAGCAGGAACCGCAGCTGAGAGCTGAAGGCGTCTGGCAGCTTCCCAAGGGCCATCTCGTGTGAACTGAACAATTCAGGGTGGAGCAGTGAGCATCTCCAGACTGCAGGTACAAATGCTTCAAGGGAGACACTACATCTGTTTTGCAGCGAGGAAGCGGAAGCACCCGCTGGAGCCCGGGGAGCAAGCAATGATAGGGCAGGGCTGGCCCCCGGGTGGGTTTGAATCCAGAGCCTAAGCTTCTCGCGACGCTGCTGCCAGGGCGTCAGTGTCACAGCGGTCACACGATTTAAGGTGAAGACCACTTCATTTCCTTACAGCTTTGACATTCTAAGTATCAAGGACACAAATGTGCTTTTGACCACCATCCTGGACCCTGGAGCTGCTCAAGTTGGGGTAATCAGTCTTGTTCAGCAGACCCTTCGGGGAGAAGGGGGAGCTTGGCCTCCTGAGGTCCATGCCTCGGTGGGTTCAGGGCTGCAGCCTGGGCAGAGGGTCAGCAATTGCACTCAACAGGTTCTTCACTCATTGACGGGATGACACTGAAACCAGGTCCCTGTTTTTAGATTGTCCTCATTAAGTTTTAATAGGGACACGGTGGCCCAGTCCCCAGAGGACACTGAAACTCTGCTGAGAGATGGTCAGAGTTCTGGCAGAGAGAGAGAGCAAGGCTCTAGGCGTGGTGGCGCACACCTGTAACCCCAGAGGCTCAGGAGGCTGAGGCAGGAGGATCACAAGTTCAAAGTCAGCCTCAGCAACTTAGCGAGGCCCTAAGGAACTCAGTGAGACCCTGCCTCAAAATAAAAATAAAAATAAATTTTAAAAAAAGGCCAAGGATGTGGCTTAGTGGATAAATGTCCCTGAGTTCAATCCCCAGTACTTAATAAAAAAAAATTAAAAAAAAAAAAGACCAAGGTCGGGGATAGGACTTGGGGGCGGGGGGGCACTGCCAAGAGGCTGGTGTGGCTGCTGAGGGGGCTGCAGGGTAGGCAGCCAGGGCCAGATCACGAGGTCTCCTGACACTGGTGGGAGATGGCTCACTCAGTATTTCTAACCTTGTTCTAAGGAAAGGAAGCTCAGCTTCTTGCCTGAGGTCACCCAGCCAGCCAGTGAGGGACAGTTAGGACTCTGCACTTCTGCATCATTCTAACCATGGCCATGGGGGTGGCCACTTTATGCACAGGGATGACAACATCAGGATATCATGGAGGTTCCTTAAGCCTCTTCATCACTGGCTAGATGTCGCTGGACTATGTACGTAGCCCCCCAGGCCTCGGTTTCCCCACCCCGTGACAATGATGGGCTGAGGGAGTCAGTCCTTACACAGCACTCGCCGGAGCGTGTGGCCCACAGTAAGCACCTGTGACTGTTGCTTATTTGCAATGGGACGTGGGTCCTGGGACCGAGGGGCTTCAGTGGGAGAACATGCACACACGGCCTCTGGCTGAGAGGGAGCCATTTGGCTAGTATCAGGGAGTTTGGCTGGAGGCAAGAAGGCTGGCAAGCAAGTGGCTACAGCAGGGGCCCAGGGGGCAGACCAAGGGGCCTGAGACCAGGAGGCCACCCAAGTACACGGTACAGGCAGTGGTGGGTAAGGAACAGGATTTGGGGTATGCACTAGGCTGGGCCCTCTTTTCTGTTAAAAAAAGGAGGGGGTCTTCTAAAAGTGTCAGCTCGCCGGGCTCGGTGGCGCACACCTGTAATCCCAGCACTTGGGAGGCTGAGGCAGGAGGATCGCGAGTTCAAAGCCAGCCTCAGCAATGGCGAGGCACTTATCAACTCAGTGAGACCCTGTCTCTAATAAAATACAAAAAAGGGCTGGGGATTGGCCCAGTGGTTGAGTGCCCCTGAGTTCAATCCCGGTAACATACATACATACATACATACATACATACATACATACCTACATACATACATAAATGTGTCAGCTCAAATTCCACCACTTTGGTACCAGGGCACAGTGTCTTTGCCAGTGTTGGACACCAGGTACAGACTCTCCTTGCCCTATGTTGTCAAGATAACATTCAAGGGGCTGGGGTTGTGGCTCAGCAGTAGAGCGCTCGCCTAGCACGTGCGCGGCCCGGGTTCGATCCTCAGCACCACATAAAAATAAACGCATTGTGTACAACTAAAAGCAAATAAATAAATATTTTTTAAAAAGATAACATTCAAAATGACAAATGATATTTTTGATTGTCTCAAACAAACAAAAACCCCCTTCCTTAGCTCTCTCTAGGTTCACACAGCTTCCATCTGACATAGAATGAATTTCCCTGGGCACTGCTAGGAAGCCTCATGAATAATCAGGCAGATAAATGCACTTGACTCTTGCTAAACCATGCACGGCTTAAAGCCTGAATGATGTGTGTTGCATGTTGGGAACTGAACTGTGCCCACCCTCATCCATATGTCAGAGTCCAACCCCCCAGTGTGGCAGTGTTTGGAGAAAGGGCCTTTGAGGAAGTAATTAAGGCTAAGTGAGGTTGATGTCCTTATAAGAAGAGATTAGGCTGCAGTGGTGCAGCCTGTAATCCCAGCAACTCGGGAGGCTGAGACAGGAGGATCTCAAGGTTAAACCAGCCTCAGCATAGGCCAGGTACTAAGCAACTCAGTGAGACCCTGTCTCTAAATAAAATACAAAATAGGGCTGGGGATGTGGCTCAGTGGTTGAGTCCCCTGAATACAATCCCTGGTACCACCCACCTAAGAGGAGATTAGGACACAGATCAAGGGATGACCTCGTAGGACACACTGAGAAAGCAGCCGTGTCTGCAAGGCCAGGAGTAAGGTCTCAGGAGAAACCAAACCTGCTGCACCTTGACTTTGGGTTTCCAGCAAAGCAGGAGGGTCTGGACCAGGCATCTTTGTGCCATGAGGCCCTGACCAGTCCATGGCCCTCCTGAGCCTCAGTTTCCCTGTATGTCCCACAGGTCAGGCAGACTAGGTGAGGACCTGAGGCCCTGGATCCTTGGACCTCAGGGACTGTCCACAGGAAATGGGGGGGGGGGGTGGGCACGTACCTGTTAGGGTGGGGAAAATGCAGCAGCCTCTCGCAGGCTGGGGGGTGGCCCCGGGGTGGCGGGCTTCCGGCAGGGAGAAACAGGCCCTGGTGGCAGGTGGGGCTGGGGCCCTCAGCAAGATCCAGATCCAGCAGACCCTTCTCCGAGCCGGGGGTGCAGTGACCATAGCTCCCATTCACTAGGCAGAAACCATAGGGAGAGAGACAAGTGAGTGGGGACAGCCTGTAGGAGGGCACGGGGAGAGGGCGGACATCGGGTACGGCTGGGCCGGAGCACTGGAGCCACCTGAGAGACCACGCTTCCTCATCGAAATCCCATACCCAACCAGCAGGGTCAGTACTAAAATCCCCAGATCTCCAATACAGATGCCAAGGCTTCAGTGCTTAGCGGACCATTGTGCAAACACTGGGCACTGAATGTGTACCAGACACTATTCTAGCAGCAGGAAACTGGTGAGCAGAACCAACCCCTGGTGTCTTAAGAGTTCACAGTCTGTGGTCCCTGCTGCTTGCACCTCAATGGTTGCTGTACCTGTGCCAGCATGGGTGGCCCAGAGGTCCAAGGAGGAGATGTGGTCCAACAGCATCTACTGTCCCTGGTACCAAACCCCCACCTGTGCTGCTTCCCAAATCACATTTCACAGCAAAGAGATGGTATGTGATCATTTCCCTCTGCTCCCTCACCCCCATTCCCTGGCAGCCTCTCGGATGCCCTCCTTGCCTGACTACAGGTCTCTGGGAAGCCTAATTGAGGCAGTAGATGTGATAGGCCTTGAAAAGCTACATAAAGTAATACAGACGTCAGGCACAGTTGCTCTGAGCTCCTTCCCCTCTCTGGGCCTCTTTCTCATCTATAGGTGAGGATGATTAACCTGGAACATCTTGGGCTTTCTGCTCCATCACTTCTCGGGGTGATGCAGAGGAGGTAAGGACATAGACTTGGTGACCTGTGGACCACAGTGTGACCCCACCTCTGCCTGAAGCCCACGATGCCACTCGGCAAATCCCTGCATGTGGCTGACCCTCTGCTCCCCTGGGCAACAAGGGACAGTCACACCAGTTCTCCAGGGATGCTGTGAGGTTTTGAAAGCAGAAGCGCAAAGGCCCTGGCACGATGCTGGCACCTACAGGTGTGTCTGGAATGGAAAGCATTCTTGAAGTTAAACTGCACTTCAAAACCTATAAGGTGCCCTACAGATACAATAAGATTTTATCAAGGGGCCCAAGGGTTGTCCAGGCACTGTCACCCCCAAGCACTGAGCGAGATAAAGCATCACGGTGAGGAAAAAAGCGAATACCAGAACATGGCCAACCGCTTAAGCTAAAGACAAGGACAGCAGCACCAAAAGCAACACCCGGGTCCCACTGCCCTCTGAGGGAGGTATGCATGTCAGTGTCCCCATGGGACAGAGAAACAAGCTCAGGGAGGGACATTCTCACCCAAGCACGTGCAGCTAGAGAGCCTCTGAGCTGGGTTTCTGGCGAGGGTCTGTCAGACCCAAGCCCCACATCTTAGTTGCTTTGTAATAAGTGGCCTTTTAGAGAGCCCACCCCCAGGAGCCCACCTCCCCCAGCCCCAATTCTTGCCCACCAGAGACAGGCCTTTCTGCTCGCCATCACTGCTGTGCTGGGCCAGGCGGTCCCAACTGGCCCACGCGTGTGGCTCTGGACAGGCCCCAGGTGGTCACCTGCCCAGTGCATTAGCGTGCAGAGGAGAACGCACTGCTCTCAGGTCCTGGGCAGTGGAGGGGCTCAGGCAGCCTGCTGGGGGGCTCAGATGAGCATCTGTTCCACGCCGCCTTCCCGTCCTGCTGTGGGGAACGCTTGCTCCGCTGGCCTCGGCGGCTGCTCAGCCAGCCCCTCACAGGCCTATTTTTTAATAACTTGGTTGTTTTTTAATTAAAAAGAAATCCCTGGTAACAAATGTGAATGGCCGGAGTTAATGAGAGCAGGCTGCAGCTCGTTTAACTCCGTCTCTGCTTGGCCGTCCTCGCCTTTTCCAAATCGTTTCTGCATGTGATTTTATTGTCCCATTGAGGCAAGCCTTGGGACGGGGCCTCAGAAAACTGTGGATAATTTTATGACCATTAATAGCATTTGGAGCAGAGCGCGCTTAATCATCACTCGGGGCTGCTCCGCCAGGGTCTTCCTCCCAGAGTCCTGGGGGCGGGTGCATTTTGAACTTCCTCAAGACATGCTGAGCCCTTTGGGGGCCCCTGGGGCCTCCCTCACGTAGGAGCTGTGTGCAGCAAAGGAAGACTTTGGACCCTGGGAGGAGCAATGGGAGCCCTGAGTTTTTGAAGCCCTTACTCAGCCAGTGTCCACCCCAGGGGAGGCCCTGTACAGCCATTTTCCAGATGAGAAAAAGCCAAGGTTGGGAGAGATTTGCTGCCTCGGTCCAGGCTCAGAGGTCTCCAAGAGGCAGGGCCACAATCTAAACCCGGATGTCTTAGATTTCAAGGTCCAGCTCTGTCCTGTTGTCTCTCAGTCAACTGATGAGTAACTACAGACCCCCAAACAAGTATCCCCAACTGGGACTCCAATGAAGATCAGAGAGGTTAAGCCGTTTGCTAAGTACATACAGGGAGTTACAGGCTGAGTTGAGGTCAAATCCATCAACTCTGTGGGAAGAAATGGTTGTTATCAGCTGCTTCCCACCTGGAGACAGTGAGAGGTTTTCCTACAATAAACAAACAGGCCGGATTAGGGAGAGACCCTCTCGGGTCACAGTTTGGTACTGGTTGGTGCTCCAAGCCCATTCCAGTCCTTTTCTCCTGTACGGCCACAGAGCCCTGGAGGGAGGCTTTGACATCCCAACCTCGCAGAGGGACACGGAACACCAGAGCTGGCAAGTGGCCACCAAGCTCAGCAGCAGCTGCAGATCTCCTCAGGGCCCACAGCAAGGTCTCCCAAAGCCCACACCAGACTCTGCCCCAGGCTTCCTGCTTGCTTGGAGGCTTCAAGGTTAAACCAGGGGGCTGATGTGCATCCCAGAGATGCCGCCACCACCACAAAGATGGGGTGCTGCCCAGCACAGGGCGTCTGTAAGGAAAGACATGGGTGCCATCTCCTGCGGACGGAGTCTGGCCTCTCTATTCCAAGGGCATGGCAAGGCCCCGATGGGGAGGCCCCCTCCTGTCCCTGTCTCCAGGGAGTGAGAGGCCCACACGGAGTGCCCTGCTGCCCTGAGGAGCAAGTGGGGGTGCCCTGGGAAGGGGCCAGCACCCTCTGTGCTGAGAGGCACCCTCTGTGCAGAGCCTCATCTCCCTCTGTGCCACAGGGGGCCAAGAGTGGACTTTGGAGGTGGCTTTACCTATGCAAATGAAACTCCTCTTCACTGGAGAGTGATGGGTCCTGGATTCATTTTTACTAGTCGGTGAGAAACCTTAGAATGTCAGAGCTGGAAGTGACTGAACACCTATTTCATTAATAAACTAAGTGAGGCTCTGAGAGGGCAAGAACCTTCCCTGGTCACACAGCAAATCCAAAGTGGAGCCGGACTGGCACTTCTGAAATTAGCTAAGAATTTAATCTATTTCCTCATCAAACCTCATGTAGGAGCCCTGTTTGGGGAGATGGCTTGAATTGCGGTTGACTATGAGCCGTGGAGATTTGGGCATTGTCACCTTCCGTAGTCTCACGGGACTTGTCCCGAGATCTCGAGTGACTTGGCCGAAATTGCTGATCGGGTCAGCGCCATTTTGGTGGTGTGTGTGGCGTGTGTTAGTCGTTGTTAGAACCAGAAAGAAAAGTTATCAAAATAAAAAGCTGTTTGTCTCCAGTTTGCCTCTAAACTTCTTCCTGCGGCTCCGTTACTCCAAGCGCTTCAGGCGACAACAACCTCAGTCTTCTTATCTGTAAAATGGTGCTGACACCTACCTTACAAGGTTATGGGAACAGGCAAGATTATAACTACAATACCCTTGGCATGGTGCCTAGCTTACAGGAAGCACCCAGAAAGGAATGAGGATGATGCTTATTTCTTCTCCAGCTTGGGGTAGGGAGGCAGGGCCCTGTTTGAGAAGCATTTTATCCCAAAAAGGTCAGACTTGGATGACCCTGAGGATAGACTCAGGAGGACCAGCCTCCTAGACTTGAGGTTCACCAAATACAGGGCTGGGCAGCCTGGATGAGGTCACAGCCAGCAAATCTGAAGCAAATGGCTCCAGTTACACGCCAGAGAGCTTCACAAATTATCATAATGAGTTGGCTGTAAAGTGGCACCACATATAAGGTGACTCCCCACAAGAATTTTAATTTATGCTAAAACCTGCCAAGTCTGCGTGAGAGTGGACAAGGACGCATTCAGCAACTCAGGCCCAGACACGCCACCCTGCAGCCTCAGCAGCACCCGAAGCAGGGTCGGGGAAGGCCTAGGTGGTGCTGCCTTCTCCTTCACTGACTAGAGGACTTTTAGTGCCTGCCCAGTAGCAGGCTGGGGAGAGGCATTGCCCTTTACAGTTTATAGTAAAGGTTCCCAGCCATCACCCCAGAGCTTCATTGCAACCCTTAGGAGTTGGCTAGGCAGGCTCAGAGGGGGCAAGTGACTTGCCCAAGCCCACACAGCAAGTCAGTGAACTTTACCAGGCAAGACAAGAAACAATTTAGGCTGTGGGGGCCATTCAGTCCCTGCTACAATTACTCCACTCTGCTGTTGTACCATAAAAAGTAGTCATGAGAAATATGTAAATGAGTGAGTGGGGCTGTGTTCCAATAAAACTTTATTTAGAAAAATAGATCTCTGGCTCTTGGGCTAATTACCTGCCAATCCCTGAACTTATGCAGCAGTTAGATAGGGATTCAGAATTCGAAATGATCACACTTTCCTGAATCTGTAAAATGGGGAGAATTTTACAGAGTGGGGTTAAATGACATGATAATCAAATACTGCTCACAGGGCCAGCTCTGCTGGGCATTTAATAAATGCAGGTACCTTCAGGACCTCTGGGTACCCCACAGCCTGGGGTCCTTTCACCTGCGTGTCACCTTCCACTCCCATGATGCTTTGCAACTCCACATCCCTGCCATACATTCAGGGGCCTGACCCTGTCACACCCTGTGGGCCCTCAGAGCCCAGCTTCTCCTGGCATATTCGCTGGGCTCTCACCTCCCTGACTGCACGGCACAGTTCCCAGAGGTCCCCATGCAGAGCTGCCACTCAGGGTGTACCTGTGCACCTGCACAGGCTTGGCACTTCACATGTATTCTGTCACTCCAGAGTTGGATTGGGACACTCGGTACTGCCATACCAGTGCTTTTCAGTGCAGTTAAACCTCGCCTCCCTGCAAGTCTGTGAGAGCCTTCAGGACAAGGACCTTGAGGCCCCAGGATATCAGTGTATCCTGAAACATGGCTTTGCCCTACTTATTTCACACATGGAAGAGAAATGAGGGGCTCAAGTTGTGGAAGAGGCTCGTCCAACTCTTACACAGCAGGCAGGGTCACTAGGCCCTGGGCCCCACTGGGGACATGCCCGCCACACTTTGTCTAGTATAAGATAACAGTATTTATGTGGGTTTGTCTCTGTGTCCTCTATTCTGTACCATTGGTCTTCAAGTCTATTTTGGTGCCAATAGCATGCCATTTTTGTTACTATTGCTCTGTAGTATAGTTTAAGGTCTGGTATAGACACAGGGAGGGTGGCTGGCTGGGTGGACTGTCCACATTCACTTTCGTGCCTACTCCACGCCAGATGCTGCCATTAGGGGAACTGGACAAGCTCTGGTCACACACTCACACCCCTAGGCTGAAGCCCCAGTCTGCCATTCACTTTCTGGGTTTGACTCTAGAATGACTCACCTCACCTTTCTGCACCTCCATTTCTTCATCTGTAAAATGGAGCTGCAGAGGTGAGCTGTTAGGATTAAGTGAGATAATACATGTGGACTCCCTGGAATGATGCCTGTTGCATTTGATTCCTTGAGAAAGGTCCCTCTGACTTGGGTGTCTTGACAGGAAGGGAGACAAGGTCACAGCCTCCCTGGGGCAGGCCTGCTTTCCTGGGCTGTGTGCACCAGCAGCCATGAAAGGGCAGCCCCAGGCCAACCAGGTCTCACCAGCAGCCCTTCCCCAGAAGTCTGAGCACAGACTCTGCAGGCAGTGCACAGTAGGGCTGCAGTCCCCTCTGAGCCTCAGCTTCCCTCTGAGCAGTACAAGCATTGGGACTGGTCTTCCCACAGGTCCGGCTCTGACAAGCGGGGCACAGAGATTGACAGAGCATCTGTCATATGCTGCCCACCTCCCAGGCCCAGAGAGGGCCAGCGGCTCACCTCAGGACAACCCACAAAGGCAGAGTCCGAGCTGCATTTAGCCCCCACAGCCCTGTCTGCTCAACAGACGCTTTGTGGTACCCTCTTTTCCCTGTTCAGGGGAACCAGGAAAGGGAACAGCAGGCTTTTTCTCCAGCCACCTCAGCCCAGCAGGGCAGGGCAGCCAAGGCCCACTTACTTGCTGGAGCCACTTTGGAGTGTTCACAGCCATCAGGGGGCCTGTAACCTGGTCAGGGCCTCCAGAGCGGCAGCTCCTGATGGTCCAGGCCTCACGCCGGGCTTATGGCCGCCCACCATCTCTTATCCCAGACCACAAGAATCCCATAAATTCCCCTTTAAAGCTAAGCTAGATTTACAGGGACTTGGGCCAATAAAACCTGAGCAGACTCACCTCAGGACAGCCCTGGAAGAAACCAAGCGAGCCGTCAATTCCATCTTAACCCAGGGCCAGGAAGTGCACAGCCAGGGCTGGTCACACGTGTTGGTGCAGATACGTGTTTAGACAAATAGGTAGAAGGGTCAACTCTGATACGAGTTGATTTGCTACAGTCAGATGCACAAAGCCCTTTCTAACAAATCATTTTAATGACTATATTAAGTCTTCTATTGTTGTACATATTTTATTTATCCTTCAACATGGGCTTAAGATTGTTTAGAAAAGTGAAAACCTAGAAACGCATTACAAACGTCTTCATGGACGTGTCTTACCGTTCATCCATACTGATAGCCTTGAGATAATCTCTAGACACAGGGTTGCTGTCAAAGGATATGCAAAATTTTAAGAATTTTCCTACCTACCATCCAAACTGCGTGCACGCCAAAGAGACAGTGTCGCCTTATTCTGCATATCCTGCATGTCCCTGCTCCTTCTCTCTGGATTGAACCCAGGGGTATTTTACCACTGAGCTACTTCTCCTGCCCTTTTCAATTTTTAATTTTGAGACAGGGCCTCACTAAGTTGCCCACGCCGGCCTTGAACTTGCGATGCTCCTGCCTTAGCCTCTGGAGTCTCTGGGATTACAGGTGTGCACCAGCCTGGCTGCTGATATAATTAGAAAAGAATTTTATAATAGAAAAGAATAGGAGATAGACCATATATCCAATAATAGAATGATTAAGTAAGCTAGAGCTAAGTAACAAATTGAACAGACATTAAACATGATACCGTAAAACCCCATCATGCTCTAAGTATGGTCCCCAAACTTAACTCACTTAAAAATATAGAGATGTGTTCTTATGCAGTAAATTAAAACTGGTATTTTTGCTGGGTTTTTCCAGTTCATGTGTGGGGAAGTGTTTTTATTTATTAGAACAGCCCACTATCACCAAGTCCACACCACGCGGGAACTCAGAAGGTCTCCAGGGGTCAGGAGACAGGCACTTCTGAAACCCATCTGTTCCCCAGGCCCACCCTCCACAGAAATGAGGAGCTCCAGCCCACCCTGGAAGAACTGGGCAGAGGACGGAGCAACTGTCCAGGGCCAGCCATGTGTTACAGGAACTGGCCTCATTACAAGGCATCTCATCATGAATTTTACTGGATTTACTAAAGATCTTCATTATAAGAGAAAATATCTGTAGGAATGATATTAAATGAAGAGAGTGAGCAAGGGTGAGAGGAAGGCAAGGAGGCCTCAAGGAAGCTGAGACAGATCTGCAGGACCTTGGGGAAGCAGAGGGAGGATGCTGGGGTTCATGCTGCTGCAGCAGGAAGCTGCTGGACAGTGAGAGCAGGGAGCCCTGGAATCCTGAGTTTAGGGTTGAAAAAAGACTTTGGAAGGAACAGCAGCTGCAAAGAGGCTGGTGGCTTTAAGATGAGGAGTGTTTCTTAAACTATCTCCACTGCTCTTTGGGGATGAGGGACCCGTCCTGTCTCCCGATGGCAGCGGTGGCAGCAAGACCCAAGGCACTGTCGGTCTCAGAACTGTTGTCACACACACAAGCGAGTTTTGTGGCACATATATTTTAAAATAAAAATTTAAAATTCTACTTACATATATCAAAATATTTCTTTTAAAAAAATTTTTTTTAAGATGGACACAATATCTTTATTTTATTTATTTGTATGTAGTGCTGAGGATCGAACCCAGTTCCTCACATGTGCGAGGCAAGTGCTCCACTGCTGAGCTATAACTCCAGCTCCTTATTTATTTATTTTTACGTGGTACTGAGGATCTAACCCAGCACCTTGCACGTGCTAGGCGAGCGCTCTACCACGGAGCCACAACCCCAGCCCCTCAAAATATTTCTTGCTGTTTTAAAAGTGAACAAATAATTCTTGAGACTAAATCAAAGACAGAGTGAGACACTGGCCCCTAACTATCCTGGCAGTGAGCACCTTCCAGGCGTCTGGTCTGGGTGCAGGCGCCCATTCCTCCCAGCCCACCACAAGCAATTCCAGGGCAGGGACAGAGTGGGGCACTTCCAGAGGCCATGCCAGGGGCCCCCTGTCCTCTCCCCCTCAAGGGCTGATCCAGGGGAACAGCCTTAGAGGAGACAGGAGCATTCAGCTGGCAGAGGGATGCACTGCCCAGGGCCTCCCAGGACTCAGGGCTGCAGGAGCCGGTGACCTCTCCCTCCTCTGCACCCCACAGCCTCCAGCTTCCTCCCTGAGAGAGGCTGTGCAGATGCCAACGGAGGAGATGGTTAGTGTCTCTCCACGGGCAGCAGAGACTCCAGGTTGGGCAGGGGCAAAGTAAGGGCCCAAGGAAAGAAGAAAATCTTTTCCTGGCAGAAAAAAATATTGCATGTACTTGGCATGTGTCAGTATCTCTCTGGGGTGGGGGAGGGGTGGTCTAGCCAATGAGCCCAACGTCCCTTAAAGTCCTCAGATTCTATGTCTTATCATACCAAGTGATTCCGATTCCAAATTTAAGGGTTGGCATTTCTATGCATCTGGGATTCCAAAACTATTTCTCCTTCTTAGATGATGCCATTTTATGAAACTAAGTGTTTCGATTTCTATGCTTCTGAGATTCAGTGACGGCATGGATCAGGCATGAGGACGTTCTCTGATCCCGAGGTTGTAAAATTCCATGCGACTCGGATCCAATGGCTGCCATGTCCTAGTCGGCCCTGGCGCCCCCATCATCAGCCCCTGCCTGGCCCCAGTCACCAGGAGGACAGGGGTGTTCAACCAAAGCTGTTGATTTTTATCCAAGTTCAGGAAGGTATTGGGATGACAAGAAATCTAGAGGAAATGGCTGTTGAAATCTATAAAAATTTCTTGAAGACAAACATATTCTACCTGTGTTTTTTCAACAAGAACAGGACCATAAATGTTAATGTCAGATATATATTTATGATTTCATGTCCGGCCTTTTTTTTTTTTAATCCTCTCCCCTAAACCAAGTTAATAAGTTAACTTCTATGCCCATGTTGGCTTTTTCCCCAAATGATGAAATGTTCCTTCAAACCAATGGAAAATATATGAAGCCCAAAGGTAAGTATCCAGCAACAGGATGGTGGTGGGGGGACTGCCCAGTCCAGACCACCTGGGATGGTGGCCTTGGGGTGGCATCTAAACCCCCTCTCTCCGTCTCTGTGGGAGGGACCCAAGAATTCTAGTCCCTGGCAGGAGTCTTCAACTTTACCATGCGGGAGAGTGATATGCATTCTGTGTAAACCAGGCTTGGATTCTGAATTCTGATCTTTTCCCTGGCCAGCAGTGTGCCCTAAGACAGCCCTGCTTCTGGGCAGTGGCGGGTCCCAGCGCCCTCCCTCAGCAGAGGAGATAACCAAGGCTCCGTGGGGCAGTGCTCCTAAGCTCCACATTCGCTAGGGGACCAATAGTAAATGCATCTTCCACTTAAGATACTCTCAACTTTTGGAGGGCTTTGTCCCCATGGCCTCATGGGTGATAGGTGGAGCACTGCAGGCACCCCGTCCTGCAGGAAGCCTCTGCACTGGCAGGAAAGGGCACCATGCAGAGAAGCAGCTCAGAGCAGGCAGTGGGAAGGGTTCCCTGTCCCGCCGAGACACAGAATTTCTACACCCCATGGAAAAGGTGATTTGTTCCACAGAGAGGCCAGAAAGGCTGGCGACGCCACAGCTCTGGCTTATGAAAATTCCCACCCCATATCTGACTCCCAGGGCCCCTCCTCTGGGAAGCTGTCCCCGATCAGCCCTCCACCGCGTCCCTCCTCCAGGGTCTTGTCAGCACCCTCAGACTGCACTGCAGCAAGGTGCTCCCCAGGGGCACACTGGAAACCACAGGGAGACTCTGGTGGTCACATGACCGGGAACCCCTGACATTTAGTGGGGAGGGGCCAAAACTCACTGCTGCTAAGGGTGGATCAATCCTACACTAACTTTTTAATATCTTGCCAGATATTCAAAATATCTGTAAACAAGCATCCTGGTCATCTAAACCTAGAACATAGGTCCATTTTACACTTAAACACAAAGTACTTTTTTCATGCTCTTGACATACACAAAATTTTCCAGGCATGGAAGAACTACCATGTAAATTAGGAAAAGACTGTACTGTGTTTTGTTTGGACGCTGACCAAGGGTTGCTCACCATTTCAGAGTACCACGTCACCCTGGGCCTCTCTGCCCGTGACACTCGTGCACCCCTCAGGCTGGGGGAGGCCTGCACAGGTGCGAATACCTGACAACTTCACCCACCTTCTGGCACGTTCATGCTGAGCCTGGACATGTGGAATCACACGTGGCTTAGGAGTGAGCTTCCTTTCATTTCTCCCTTATGTGACAATTAGAACATTATGTGGAATTTTTCTGAGTGGTGGCGCAGAGGTGGGCTACCTCACGGATGAATTTCACGACGGGAGTGTAAAGGAAGCAGTACAAAGAGGGCCCTGATAGATACAGGAAGTGCTGCAGGGGACCCCTGGCCCCGATCAGCTCCTGGTTCTCCAGAGGAGGAAAGCCAGGTGCCCCCCGCAGCAGAGCAAGGTGGCAGGGTCGGGGTCAGCCCAGGTGTGTGCGCCTCTACCTCACGGGCACCCTCCAAGGGCAGGACTGGGTCTTGATTTCTTGGAATCTCAGGGTCTGTTTTTAGATTCAGTGACAGGGTCTTGAACTCAGAGGGGCCCACAGGAAGGCGGGCACACAGTCCCCATGCAGGCTACCCGGTGGAGTGACTTGGCAGTCCAGGCCCTGTGCTGGGAACATGAGGTGGAGGTGGAGGGGTGTCAGGCTGACTCCAGGAACCACAGAGGAGGGGGCCTCAGCAGGTGGTGTGGCAGGTACAGTCTCTGGACTGATGAGACCAAGCTCATGTCCACACTCTGACCCCCACCAAACTTCCCCTTCTGCTGCCTGTCTCAGCCCCCATCCCCGCCCTCAGCCCCCACTCCCTCCCCTCCTCCCATCCTTACCAACTCGGCCTCACTTCAAACCACCATCCTCTACCTGGACAAGCTCGTCCTCTCCCCAACCACAGCCAGGGTCACCTGGCAAAAATCTGGCCGTGTTTCCCCTGCTCCTAACCCTCTGTGGCTCCCACTGCCCACCAGATAACCTGGTGACCAAGAAGACTCTGGCCTTCTGGTGGCTCCCAATGCTCCATCCGTTGACGCCAGCACACTGCCCAGGCATCCCCCATGCCCGACTGTTCCCATCTGCCCAGACCTGCCCTGTTCTTTCTCCCAGCTTGCCCTCTGTTGTTCCTACACCCAGTGTGCCCCGCCACTGCCCCTGTGCCACACAGCCCTGTGTGCACTCCCTCTCTGTGCTCTGTTTGCACTGTGTAGCAGTGGCTCGCGTAGACATGCATCGAATGCCAGCTTGGAAAACAAATGAGAAAAAGAACACATGCAGAAATGAATATATCAGGTGAGAGGTGGGCCAGGCCTCGGGTAAGGCCTGAGCCTCTGCACCGGGAAAAACCAATCTAGCAGACAAAAGGCAAGAAGCCCTTCCCCATGCGCAGGCCCCTGGGTGGGCCAGCAGCTGCAGACCAGCTCCAGCCATTATGGCTTGATCAACTGAAACCCACGAGGTCCCTCAAGAGACCGGGTGTGGAGACAAAATGAACACTGCCAGAGATGCGTCTGAGGAAATGCACCCAGCACCTAGCAGTGTTTCCTTTCCAAACGGCAGCAGGCCTCTGTGAGGGTGGGAGACTGGCCCAGCTGGCACCTCTGCAGCCATGCAGGAACACCCTGCCCTGACTTCTGAGGCTGCAGTGGGGTTCTGGGGAACACAGCTGATGAGGGGAGGCCCATTCGTGGACACTGCTGCTCTGAAGCCACATTTCACCTCCATAGGAAACAGCCACTTTGTCAGGCAAGGTGAACTCTTGTGTTTTGGTCCAACAGTCCCATGTTCAGTTTCCACCTTCTTTCCCACACTTAAGATGAAGAGTCCAGGAAAAGGTGGATGCAGTAGCACACATTTATAATCCCGGCCACTCAGGAGGCTGAGCGGGAGGCTCACAAGTTTGAGGCCAGCCTCAGGAACTTAGTGAGACCGTTGGCAACTCAGCCTGTCTCATAATAAATAAAGGGCTGACGGTGTAGCTCAGTGGTAAAGTGCCAGTGGGTTTAATCCCCAGTACCAAAAAGGGAAAGGAAAAAAAAAAAAAAAGTCCAGTGAAGGGACCTCTGGCAAGAAGCAGAGCCTTGTGCTCTAGGCATTCGCTGCCTATTAACTCTGAGCCTCGGTTTCCTTTACTATAAAACAAAGGAAGTAAATCATAGGTGCCTCTAAATGTTCACATTCTCATCTAATCCCAGCAAGCATCATGAATCCCCTGTCAGAAGGCTTCTTGAACCAGAGGAGGGGCTGGCCTCGACTCCTCCCTGCTCCAGGTCCTGACACTGGGGACTCCTCCAACTGACAGGCCCATCTGCTCTGGCCTAGGGCCATGTTCTCCAGAACCCAAGGGTTTCTCTGGACTAGGCCATGTGCCTGCCCTCTGAGCTCTTCCTGTGAGCCAGGCTCAGAGCTGGGCACCGGGACACAGAGACGAGTCTGACCCTGCTGCTGTCTCAGGGTCCCCAGTCTGGTGAGCCACGTGGACAGCAAACGACGCTGAGATGCATCTATGCGAGGACTGAAATTCCCTTGAGGATGAGGATACAAACCTGCCTTCCCTGGCCCTTCCTCCCATCAGTGCTGCTGTGAAGCCCCCTCTTCCCACCACTCTCTCCCCACAAGGCCGGCTACTCCCACATACGGCAGGACCCCTCCTCTGCACCCCTTACCATATGGATGGGGTGTTGTGTCCACGCCTGGGGGGCCAGAGCACTGTGCCAAACGCCGCATAAACTAAGCCTCTCAACGATCTTTCCAGATAGATCAATTAGTTCATTTTACAGGTAAGGAAACCAAGGCCCAGGAAGGTAAACTCACTTCTCTGGAATAACACACCTAGAGAGAGGCAGAACTAGGCTTTCATCCCAGGGCTGGTGATTCCAGACTGGAGTCCTCAACCAGGGCAGCTCCCAGCAGTCACCCCAGCCCCAGCCCGCCAGGCTGCCCAGGGCCTGAGGGGCCATTCCTAGGGGCACTGCACACACTCCCTCAGCTGCCCACTGTAAGATGGCAGGGCTGACAGGGCCCTGAGAGATAATCTAATCTCTGCCTCTCATGTAAAAGGGAGGCCAAGGCCCTGTGAGAGTAGGGGGACTGTCCCAGGTCACACTGAGGCTGGTGGCCAAGGCAGGACCAGAATCAGTTCTCCAGAATTCCAGACAAGGTGCCTCCCTGCTGCCTCCCGCAGGCGGCCAGAAAGGGCAACGCTCTCGGCTTGACAGCCTGGAAGAACTGGGGCCCCTACAGGGACAAATGCCTTTGTGATGCTATCTTGAGATTCTCGCATCAGCTCTGCAGACAGAGGCCACATCAGCCTCACTGAAGAGACGAGGAACCTGAGTCTGGGAGGTGATGAGGGTCATCCCAGGCTGCGAGCCAGGTCTGTCTGGGGCAGAGCTCT
The DNA here is from genome assembly GCA_025594165.1 of Tamias sibiricus. NCBI lineage: Eukaryota > Metazoa > Chordata > Mammalia > Rodentia > Sciuridae > Tamias > Tamias sibiricus. The sequence goes on from CM046658.1 coordinate 46,941,067, forward strand.
GCTAGGCTGCCGGCCTGCCCTCCAGGACGGGGCCCCTCACACTCATACCAAGGACCTCCTCAGTCTTCGCTGAAGCCTGTGGCTGGGGCCAGCTCGGAGACCCAGCATCTTGTCTTCAGAAACCCTGATGCTGCAGGGCTCCACCTTCATAACGCATCTGGTCAGAGAAGAGGGAAAACAGAAAATGGAAAGTGGGCCACCCGGGCTCAGGGTGCGATTCCCCCGAAGCTGGCCTCTTTCTCCTCACCCTCCTGCTGCCATTCAGGCCGGCCGAGCTGTGGCAGTTGGCTGCCAAGCGTGGGGACCCCGACGGCCGCCCGGCCGTGAATGAGCGCAGTGTTTGGGACCAGTCAACAAGATGGATGTTGTTTCGTTTCGGTTCCATGCACCGTAAACATTCTGCAGAGACACTGCTCCAGGTGGCTTACTGGCCCTCACTCGGCAGCTGGGCCAGCCTGCAAAGGCCCATTAACATGGACATAAACAAGGAGGGCTGGGGAATGGAAGGTGGGGGCTACGGCCCTGTCCCACTTTCAGAGACAAGAACACAACTGGAGCAGAAATCCGGAGCCAGCCTGGAGGTGGGGGCAGCCACCGGAGACTGACAGGGTCCAGCCTGGTTTCTGTCCCAGCTCTGATGCTGAGCCGACGGCTGAGTCTCACACCTCACCCAGGCCTCGGTTTCCTCCTCTGGAGAGACAGGAATGGTTTCCATGCTAGGCTGCAGTGAGGTCCAAATAAATTATTTAAGAATGAGCTGACAGGCCGGGCACGGTGGCGCACGCCTGTAATCCCAGCACTTTGGGAGGCTGAGGCAGAAGGATCGCGAGTTCAAAGCCAGCCTCAGCAATGGCGAGGCACTTAGCAACTCAGTGAGACCCTGTCTCTAATAAAATACAAAAAAGGGCTGGAGATGTGGCATAGTGGTCGAGTGCCCCTGAGTTCAATCCCCGGTACCACAAAAAAAAAAAAAAAAAAAAAAAAAAAGGATGAGCTGACAGGACCAGCAGCTGTTTGAGGACAAGGACTAGATCTGATCCATTTTGGCGAAGAACATGGGCTTTAGAGACAGACAACCTGGGCTGGAATCTGAACACTGCCACTCGCCTGCTGCGTGGTCATGGCCAGGTAACCTAACTTCTCTGAGCCCTTACCTGTAAAATGCAGAGCGTACTTGTTGTACAAACTTACTGAGAGGATTGAAGGAGACAATGCTGCCAAAAGGCACTTAGCTTGGGGCCTGGCATGCAAGCAACAGAGAGTTGTCACTATTTTGGATCCCCAGAGGCTCATCTAGCCAACTGGGAGCAGGCTCTCAGGAGGACACAGGTTGGCCAAGGCTGGGGATGGCCAGGTCTTCCAGGATCTCCGTCCTGGTCTAAGACCATCTTTGGATCCCTGTCCAAGCACTCAGCCTGCCTGGCGCCCCTGTGGGCCTCACAGCCGGGTCCCAGACATCAAGCCCCAGGCCCGTGTGGGGGGCAGTTCAACTTGATGAACACTGATTCTCCAAGAGCGAGTTGGCCAAAAACCAATGTGTCAAATGACCAATTCATCAAAAGCCAATTAGCCACAAATTACGTTGCCAAATGGCCACAGTCCCAAAATTTCCAAATAAACAGTTACCCAAAACTTGTTTATTTTAACCATTTATAAAAGATGACAATAATTTATGTTAGAGGAGATGCTTTTAGTTTTAGTTAATAAGTTCTCATTTTGGGTTCAGAGCATGTTAAAAAAATATTAAATTGGTCAAAAATCTGGGATCATGGGTTGGTTTGGTCTTCTTATTTAGTATTCACTCTTCAGTTTATTTCGTTAGATTCAGTAACCAAATATCGATGTTTCACATAGGAAAATTCAAAGGTTCACCATGCACTAGGTTGAATGGTGGCCCTTAAAAAGATATGCCCATGTCAAGTCTCTGAAACATGTGAATGTAATCTTATTAGAAAATATTATCTTTGAAGATATAATAAGGTTAAGGATTTTAAGATGAAATCATCCTGGACTGTCCTGTTGGGCCCTAAATCCAATGAGAAGCATCCTTAGAAGAGACAAACAGGCAGAAAAGTGACCAAGAGGCAGTAAGGTCCTGCTCATAACCTTGGTTTCGACTCCTGACCCCCAAACTGTGAGAGAATAAATATCTGTTGTTTAAAATTTTTCCATCATTTTTAATTACCAGGTTGGTTTGTTACAGCAGCCTCAGTAAACTAATACACACTTCTTCTCAAAACCATTTTCTGTCTTGCCAATTCTTATCCCTTTTAAAAGGATGCTTTTGCTAATTTCTCAAAAAAACTTATTAACCTTGGCTTGTTTATTTCTAGCAATTAGCACGCAACTGTGATATGGATATGCACGCTGCTTCTTAGCTTATTACTTTATCCAGCTTCTAAAGGACTATTTATGACTTACAACCAACTTTTAAAATTCTTTCTTTAGAATTTCATATTAATGGCTAGTGAGTATTAATCTTACATCTGCTCTTAAAAATATAAACAAGGCCCGGCACAGTGGCGCACTCCTGTAATCCCAGCACTTGGGAGGCTGAGGCAGGAGGATCGCGAGTTCAAAGCCAGCCTCAGCAATGGCGAGGCACTTAGCAACTCAGTGAGACCCTGTCTCTAATAAAATACAAAAAAAGGGCTGGGGATGTGGCCCAGTGGTTGAGTGCCCCTGAGTTCAATCCCCAGTACAATATATATATATACACACATATATATATATATATATATACACACACACACACACACACACATACACACACATACATATATATATATATGAACAAATCATATTGAGCCATATATAAAAATGAGAATACACCATCTGGTTAGTTCAGAGTGTAAGAGGTTCTAAATCAATACACACAATTCACTGAATCAGAAGAATAAAGGAGAACAGCCATGTGATCGGCTAAGCAGATGCAGAGGAAACACAGCCATTCCTGATGAAAATCTCAGCAAACTAGAAATAGAAAAGGATTTCCTCAATATAATGAAGTGTATCAACAATGACTACAACTAACATCATGTTTAACAGTGAAAGAGGAAATGCTTTTCCCTGATGCTGGGAATGAAGCAAGAACTCCACTCTCTACTCTTATTCAACACTGGGGTCCTGGCTAGTGAAGTGAGCAAGAAAAGAAAAAGGCACAAAGGTAAGGTGAGTGTTATGATTTAGAGGTGAGGTGTCCCCCAAAAGCTCATGTGTGAGACAATGCAAGAAAGTTTCGGGGAGAAATGACTGGGCTATGAGAGTCCTAACCTAATCAGTGCAAGAATCTGCTGATAGGGATTACTGGGTGATAACTGTAGGCAGGTAGGTGTGACTGGAGGAAGTGGGTCATTAGGGGGCATGCCTTTGGGGTTTGTATCTTGATCATGGTAAGGAAAGTCTCTCCCCCCACCCTCTTTCCCAACCTTCCAAGTGCCACGTTCCCAGCTGCTTTCTTCCACCACACAATTCCGCCATGATGATCTACCTCATCTCTAGTCCTAAGGAATGGAGCCGGTTGTTTATGGACTGAGACCTCTGAAATTGTGAGCCCCCAAATAAACTTTTCTTCCTCTAATTATTCTTGTCAGGTCTTTTTGGTCACAGAATTTAGAATTTCATATTAAATTTAGAATTTGGCAAAAAAGCTGACTAAAACAGTGGGAAAGAAGAAGCATAATGCCTGAACCTTGGACAACATGAAAAAGCCCTAGTGAACCTCCCACAACAAATAAAAATAAATAAGAAGAATAAATTAGCTTAGTAATGTCACAGAATACAAAGTTAACTTGTAAAAATTAATTGTAATTCTATATGCGATAGGAAATAATGGGAAAATCAAATTTAAAAGCAATACCACATACAACAGCATCAAAAAAACATAAAAATGCTTAGGCGCAAAATTAACAAACATTGTGTAAAACTTTTACACTGTAAAAATATTAACGGCTACTGAGAGACAATGAAGACCTAAGACTTAAATAAGTGGAGAGAGATAAGATTCAAAGTTGTTAAAATGTCAAATATCCACATTGGCCTATAAATATAATGCCATCTCATCAAAATCCTGGCAAATTTTTGGTAAAACCCGAAAGGCTGACATATACATCTATGCTTCTCTTTGGATTTAGGGTCCAACAGGATAGTCCAGGATAATCTCATCATATGTATATGACCTAAAATAGCCAAAACAATATTGAAGATTAAGAACAAATTTGAGGACTCACACTATGTATAAAGCTACAGTAATCAGGACAGTGTGGTGTTGGCATAAGAATCAACATACAAATGAATGGGGGAAAATGGAAAGTCTGAAATATCTATAAGTAACATCCACACTTACATATGACTTTGCATAAAGTATCAAGGTGAACCAATGAAGGAAAGAAGTCTTTTTTTGTGTGTTTTTAAGTATTTATTTATTTGCTTTAGTTGTACACAATGCAACACATTTTATGTTTATGTGGTGCTGAGGATCGAACCTGGGCCACGCACGTGCTAGGCAAGCGCTCTACCGCTGAGCCACAACCCCAGCCCGGAAAGAAGTCTTTTTCAAGACACAGTGCTAGAGAAACTAAATAACTGTATGTGAAAAATGAACTTGACCCCTACCTCACACCATGCACAAAACTTAATTCACAATGCATCACTAATCTTAAAGCTAAAACCATAAAACTAGAAGGATGCACACCTGGGACAGGCAAAGTTTTAAAAACAAGAAGCATTTAAAAAGTCAATAAGTTGAACCTGAATCAAAATTAAAAGCCTTTGTTCTCTGAAAACCACCATTTAGAAAATGGAAAGCCATGATGGAGAATGGGAGAAATATTCTATCTACCTACCTACTATCTATCTATATATGTGTGTATACTTGTATCCAGAATATATAATGAACTCTTATAATTGAATAATTAAAAGATAAACATCCATTAGGTGTGGTGGTACACATCTGTAATCTCTGCTACTTGGGAGGCTGAGGCAGGGAAATTGCAAGGTCAAGGCCAGTCTGGGCAACTTAGCAAGGCCCTAGGCAAATTAGCGAGACCCTGTCTCAAAATTTAAAAATAAAAAATAAAAAGGGATAGGGATATAGCTCAGTGGTAGAGCATCCCTGGGTTCAATCCCCAGTATCAGGGGGGAAGATAACCCAATCAAAATGTGGACAAAAGACTTGAGCAGACACTTCTCAAAATAAGACACTACACACATGCCAATACGCACATAAAAGGTGTAGAGATGCTTTGCATCTTCAGTCATCAGGGAAATTAGAATAAAGTCCAGGGCGATGGCAATGCCAGTCTGCTTGGCTGTCCATCATGGGACGCCCACTGAAGGGATGATGCCTACTCTGTTGTGAAGGGCTTTATTCTTGATGGTCAGTTCCAAAGAGAAAAGAAACCACAAGTCTAGCTGCTGGCAGCTCCAGGCCTGGTTGGCAGACCTTGGCTTCATTGACCACTGCTTTTTCTTGCTCTGAGCAGGAGGGAGTCAGAAAGTAACTCCTCAAGGAGAGGATTCTTGAGCTAACTCCTGAAAGATGATTTGCCAGAAGACACGTCAGAAAAAGTGCAGCAAAAGTGCAAGGCCAGCCTCCAGACAGAGACAAGCAATCGTGGAACGCACTGAGGGCTCTGGGTACTTCAGCCCTGGGATGGGGAAGTCCGTGAAGTAAGAGGAGCAGGGCTGTGTGGGTGGGGCCTGGAGGCCACATCAGTAACCTTGGACTTCAGCCTCTGTCATGATGGAGTCAGATTCCATCACCTGGCCTGGACTGGACCAAATCCCAATAAGCAAACAATACCCACCCATTCATACTTCATTTATTCAAGCATTCATTCAACAGAGACTGCTCTCTGCTGTTGACATTTTTGTCTCCCCATCCTAGATGGCATCTCCTGTCCCCAGCCCTGGGATATGCGGCCATCAGGGAGTGAGCTCCTGTTGTGTGCCAGGAACTAGGCCTGATGCTCATACAAGCTAAATTTTTTAGCTGTTTCTCCATTTTGCAGATGAGGAAAAGAGAGGCTCAGGGAAGAAATGGAGTCAAATCCAGGCCTGTCAGATTCCCAGACTCCTGTTCGGCTGGATCTATCCATCTGTGCTGAAGCAGTGCCGTGTGCAGGCTGGGGGCACGCGGTGGCCACAGGGCCACAGGGGAGTTCACATCAGCCTGCAGGGACGGCTTCTCCCACCAGAGGTGGAATTGCTTTCCCCAACGGGGGTCCAGTCCAGTGACCTCGGAGTAGCAGCCACTCGGTCTCACTGACCGGCTTCTCCAGCAGCTCTTGACAATGTCTGCACTATCCCCTTGCCTCCTGGCAAACCTCGGGACACAGAGTCGGGGCTGCTCTGGGAATGGCAATGGAGAGGGCAGGGCTGGGCACCAAGGTTCCAACCTCCTCCGCTCCAAGCCTGCACCTCTTTGGTGTGCCCAGACCCTGGCCAAATACTGAATTCCCATTACTGCAAGCTAGCGGGCCATTAATCCAGTTAGAGGCAAGTCAAATAAACAAACAACAGACAACCATCACTTCCCCAGGGCTGCCTTCCCCTGCCCTGCCCCGGAGCTCCTGCCAAGTCTCCTCAACAGCCGCAGCCTGGGCTCTGCACACTGCCCCCTCGCCCCCGCTCTGCTGCAAAGCCCCTCCTGTGGCCCTTGGGCCCCAGGACTGATGCACCCCAGCCTCTGTCCAGGGGCCTCTGAGCTGGCTTGGGGAGGCCTTCCCTGATCACCCCGGGGAATCTCACAACCACACCGTCCCATCCTACCATCCAATAGCACTCAACGTTATTTAAAAGCATCTTGTTTCTTTGTTGGTATTTTTGTTTTCTGCTCTCTAAGGACAGGGACTTGCTCAATTTTGATCACTACCCAGTTCCAAGAACACTGCCTGGCTCATAACAGCGATTCAACAAGTATCTGTCACATGCACAAATTCTGGGAGGCCCACCGTAAGTGATGCCGGCCGTGTATCCTCCCTGAACAGCTTTGCTCCCCCTCAGAGGCACACCCCCTCATCATCTCTCTCCCTTGAGCCCAATGGCAGGACAGCGGCTGATACCCGGCATCCTCACCTAGCCACGCCCAGCCACTCTGAGACCTAATACATCTTCACTAAATAGTACATGGATGCAGTTCAGCTCTCAGCCTGCGCTAACTGTGTAAACGGTTTTGTGAACTGTAGAGTGCTGTGGACGCACACACGCATTCTGGGGGCCTGCTGGCCAGAGGCCCTTACCACCTGCCTGCTAAAATGAATCCTGACCAGTGTCTGCCTCTGCCCTAATCCCGGGTCCCACAGCCGGAGCTGCACACTGGGACTATGCAACCCCCACCCGAGTTAGCAGGAATCTGGAACAACTGGTTACCTGAGTGGCCTGGGAGGCTGAGGTTAAGAAAACCAAAGAGTGGAGCCCTCGGCAGCCCGGAGAGGGGGAGGAGAAGGCCTGCCGCACATGTGAGCAGCAGATGGCCAGCCCGGCCATGGGGAGGTTTCCATTTCAGTGACAATTCATTTTCAGTAATTATCCCTCTCTCCTTTAAAGTCACCTAAGGCAGCCCTTTTGGGCACAGCAGACCTCTTCCCTGGGCGAACTTTCAAGTTATTTGCACTTGTGGAGATGCGTAGAATTCAAAGCAGATGTGCCAAATTGAGCCTCCTGCTTGCTGCTCCATCTCCAGTTTTTCTCCCCCCACCGGCCCACTATAAATGTTTTTAAAATGGGACCCCAGTACTAGACATGTCAAACAGCTGAATTCAAGGTAGAGGGGGCTGCCAGCGGGGAAGACAGATGAAATTTAAAATCCCTTTCGACAGATTAACTAGAGACACTTTGAAGCCATAAATCATGCAGACAGTCTAGAAGAAGCTAATAATGGATTTGGGTTTTGTTCGTATTTATTATCTCGAAGAGATAGCAGAATACAGGGCCAATACGCCTGGCTGTGGTAAATCCACTGGGGGCTTCCTGAAGCTGAGTGTCCACCAGGGAAGAGGTAGAGCAGGGAGGGAGGGAGAACACAGGAAAGAGCCCCAACTAGGTACCTGCTACGAGCTGGGCACCCCTTGTTTTGTGTATGCCACACCAAATGGGTGAAGAAGACAACATCATGCCCATTTGACTCCAAGATGCTCCAAGGTGACTCGTTCCTGGCCAGAATCCCATCTCCTGACTCCAAAGCCCTAGCTTTTCCCACCCAACAGGGTACAAAAAAAAAAAAAAAAAAAAAAAAAAGAGGACCCAGTCTGAGGACACAGGAGACCTGGGAAATAGACAGCAAGGGCATGAGAGCCCCAGGGCCCTGCAGGGCCAGTCCAAGTGACCTATACACTGTCCACCTCCCTCCAGGCCTTTAGCTAGGCTGGACCCCCTTTTGTGATCATTTCTCAAGTTATGCTCCTACAAACACCTGGCCTGGGTCTCTGCTATCAAGAGCATGCCCTCAAGGACAGCATGGTGCTTGCTGTATTGATCCCCAGACAGCCTACCTGAAGTAAGTGCGACTTTCTCCATCCCTGTGTTCTCCGTGGCCACACAGGAGGTGCCCAATGCTGTGACTTGATGGATTTCTCCAGTGCCCTGGCAACCTGAACACCAGCATCCCATCTAACGAGGGCAGGTGGGTGCCAGGGAGAGAGTGGGTATTCACCGAGCACCCCACTGACTCCTTCCACATACACTTTTGAGCTCCCACTCTGCACCAGCACCATGGACAGAATCGTGGGACACCCACACCTGAGTGCCAGGCACCTGTATGCTATCAGCCCTGGGTTTATATCTGCTCATTGTCTCTCTGCCCCTTGAACACAAGCCCCATGAGGGTGCCGTCCCTCTCTGGACTCCATATTTGCTAAATCAGTGTATTGTGCAGAGCCTGGAGAGCCTTCTGGATCATTCCTGCACACACATGAGCCCTGAGAAAGCCACCTAGACAACTCAACATGTGCACTTTGGGTTTTCCTCTCTGAGAGATACCTGTGGCTGGCTGTACCCCTTCATTTGTGGTGAACCTGGGGGGAAACAGTCAAAGAATGAAAATAATGTCATAATCCCATCTCCCAGACTGCTTAGATTTTGATATATTTTTCCACTGTAATTATGTGTTTGGTTCTATCTGTGTATTTGTGCATGCACGCATGCGCGTGCACACGCAAATAAGTAACATCTTACTACAGACTGACATTTGTTTAGTATTTGTTATTAAAAAAATACCCAATCGTGAGCATTTTGTCACTAAGAATTCTCAAAGCCCTTTTGAACAGCTATATAGTACTCAGTCATGGGACTGTACCATCATTTATTCAGCTGTTCCCTGTTGTTAGGCACTAGGTTGTTTCCACTTTTTTGCTCTTATAAATAACACTGCGATGAGCAATAAATTACTGCCTGCAGCTCCAAAAGCTTCCTCTGGATAATTTCCAAGAAAAGGAATTACAGGGCAAAAAGGGCTGCATATTTTCCAGGCTCACAGAACACTCTGTCAAGCTGCCCTCCGGAATGAGTGTCCCAATCTCCTCTCTGCCAGTGACCACGAGAGGTCCCGCTGTCCTGCAGAGAGCAGCCGTGAGCGTCAGGACTTCCTTTATCTGTGCTGATTTGTGAACCTGAAATGATACTTCATTCGTACTTGGATTTTATTGCCAGTGAGGGCAAATATTTGAAAATACCGCCTGGATCTCTGTATTTCTTCTTCTGCCATCTGCCTGTTACTGTCCTTTATACATTTCTCTTATCATTTTGTGGATCACTGTATTTTAAGTGTATCAGCTTTTCTCTTTGTAGCAAATGTACTTGCCATTTTTAAACTACCTCTTGTTGTTGATCAATTTTTACATATAAAAATGCTTTAAAATTTCCAAGTACTCCAACAGTGTTTAGGTTCAGTCACTCCGGTGGCCTTTCTGTAAACCTTGTCCTTTTCCAACTAGACATCGGATAAATATTTCCCTATGATATCTTTTAAATTTGTGTCTTCATTTTTCACACTTAACTCCTTAATCCATCTGGAATATATTTTGTAAGATAATGTAGCTGAGGATTTAGCTGCTTCCCCCCCCCCTCAAATAGTTAACCAATTGTCCCCATCTGTGTTATATTTTTCAAGATCCTATGGCAGGGTTTCTACCATCTCCCTGGGCAACACCATGGAGCAGCAGTGATCTAAAGTGTCACGTGTGAACTTAAACCTCATACTTCACGATGCATTGTTCATTCATCATTCATTCACCACGTCTTTGCTGAGCACCTGCTATGTGCCAGCAGTGAATAAAATAGATAACAATTTCTGCTCTCATGGGGTTCACCTTCTAACGGGAAGTATAAAATAAGTAAATTATGCAAAATGTGAGTGAGAAGGAGAAAAGTAAAACAGGAAGGAGAGTAGGAAATATTTGAAGGAAGGATGCATTTTTTACATACAGTGTCCAGAGGAGGCTTCACTGAGAAGTGTCATGTGGATATCAGGGTGTAGCGGGAGGATATTCCAGGCAGAAGTAATAGTAATGCTAAGGCCCTGAGGCAGAAGTGGACCTAACTAATATTCTAGGAGCTAGTGTGCTAGTGAGCTCGGAGCTAGTGTGGCTGGATTGGGTAAGCCAGAGGGCACAAAGGAGGAGATGAAACCAAAAGAGCAAGAGGTGTGTGTTGGGGGCGGATCACAGCTCCTTGTTCTGGGGGCTGCCTCGTGCATCTCCACCTAGTAAGCAGCTTGTCCAATAGCGCACATGCGCCTGTAAGCTGCCTGTCATGGCCAGCCACAGCGCCGCGGGAGGAAAACTCGGAGGCAGAGTAAAGCTATTACTACTTTTACTTCTACTTTCTTAGAGAGAGCTTAGAGAGAGAAAGAAAGATTTTTCTTCTTAGCTTAGAGAGAAAGAAAGAAAGATAGAGCTTAGCTTAGAGAAAGATTATTTTTTAGAGCTTCTTTCTTCTTTCTTTTTTCTTCCTCGGGAGCCTCGGCCTAACTCTGACCAGCAATTACTTCTTCTATCTGGTTTCTCTTCTACGTTCTGACTACGTTCTGGCCGCTCTGATTCTTTTCTTCTTCTCCGACCCGAACTCTTCTTCTGACCGACCGAGCGACTGCACGACTGACTGAATGAATTCGTTCTCCTTTCTCCGACCGCTTTCACCCGGTTATATACCTTTAGCTTTACTCTGCCTCCGAGTTTTCCTCCCGGGTTTTGGTACCAGGCGATTACATGGGCCCTCCCCAGCATGACCATCAAAAACAGCTCCAGACGTTGACAAATGTCTCCTGGAGGCCACACTGCACCGGCTGAGAACCACAGCCTTCACAGCATCACTCTGACTGCCGTGCCAATGAGGGCAAGGGCAGAGGCCAGCCACGAGGCAATGATGAAGCCAGGCACAGTGGCACATGCCCGTAGTCCCAGAACTCAGCAGGCTGAGGCAGGAGGATCACAAGAGCCTGGGAGTTGAGGGCAACAGAGCAAAACCCCATCTCAAAAAAAAAAAAAAGGCACTAAAATCCACCAGGGACCCATGATGGTGGCAGCTTCAGCAGCCAGGATGATAGGGTGACAAGCAGCTGGATTCTGGATGTACCTTGCTAACAAATCAGAAGGAGTTGGGGAGAGAGACACATCAAGGGTGACACCATGATTCTTATCCCGAAGCTCCCTGCCGTCTAGTGAGGGGGGAAGACAGGAGAAGGAACAGGCTTAGGAGACCTGTGGGGCTCAGTCTTGGCCATGTAAGTTTAAAACTCTTTTGGATTTGCAAATGGAGATGCTGAATAGAATCTGGGCTTACAGGGGTTTAGAGGCCAGATCAGGGCTGAAGACAACTTTGGATCCACAGCAAAGAGATGGCATTTGAAGTGCCCTGATACAGGATGAGACCACTAGGGAGACAGCATGACAGAAAGAGTGGTCGGAGGCTGCAGCCCTGGGCATCGTCAGCGTTTATTTGTTTATTTTGGGGTTTTTTTTTGTTTTTGTTTTTGTTTTTTTGTGGTACCGGGGATTGAACTCAGGGGCACTCGACCACTGGGCCACATCCCCAGGCCTTTTTTGTATTTTATTTAGAGACAGGGTCTCACTGAGTTGTTAAATGCCTTAGCCATTGTTGAGGCTAGCGTGGAACTCATGATCCTCCTGCCTCAGCCTCCCAAGTGCTGGGATTACAGGTGTGAGCCACTGCGCCCGGCTACTGTCAGCGTTTAGAGGTCTGTGAGCCAAAGCAGGGGAGGAAGGGGACAGAGGGGAAGGCAGGTCAGGCAGGAGAAGCATCCTAAGGCTGCAAAAGGAAGCATCTCCAGGACTGGAGAAAGATGGACTGTGTCCATGGCTGCTGATAGTACAGAGGACCCAGAGCTGTCCCCTGTGAGGGCAGCAGGAGGGCCTGACTGGAGTTCATTCATGATGGAGGGTGACACTCCAGCATGGGACATGCATTACTCCTTTTGTATGGCAATAATAGACTCCTGGCTCCTCTTGTGCCCCGTGGCATCCTCTGACTCCATCTCTCATTCCAGCCTCTGCTGCAGCAGCCAGTTGCAGGCAGCCTCCGGGGGCTCCAGCTTTGGGCTGGGACAGCTGAACAAGGCCACTTACAAGCAGCACCTGCAAGGCACATGCACAGTTCCATCTCAAAGGGGCTGGAGGTTAATGCTTCCGGAGCCACAATTGACTGGCTGATTGACTGATGGACTGATTGACCCATACGCATGGGAGCCAATGGGTAAATGCTTGACAAGACTCCAGATGCACTGCAAAGGCCCCTGGGAAGGAGCAGCCCTGGCTCTCCCTGCTGCCTACCTCTCATTTCTGCTCCCTGGCACCACTTTCCAAGGAACCAACTATCCCAGAGCAAGAAAGCCCTTGCTCTGCAGGAAGCCTGGCCTAGAGAAACGGGAAGGAAAGACATCGGGGAGGGAGCTGGAGGTGCAGGCAGAGTCCAGGGACTCTGGTCTTGGTTTTGTAAAAAGATGTTAGAAATAACAGCAGGTTTGTATACTGATAGGAACGATTGGTAGAGAGGCAAAAATTAAGGCAGTAGAGGGGAGAACCGTTGGAACACTGGTGCCTGAAGCAAGTGACAGATGGGTCCTCCACCATAATTATAAAACTGACCCCAGGACTGGGCCATGTAGCAAGTCTCAACTAATTTCAAAAGATGGAGATGAACAGAAGTTGTTCTCTGAACAAGCTAATTGAATATCTTATATATGTAGAAAATAAGAAACGAACTCTGTAAATAATGGGTCAAAATTATAATGGAGATTAGAAAATGTTTTGCACTGACTGATAATGAAAGTTCTACTTATCAAAACTTGTGGGATGCTGCTAAAGCAGTACTAGAGTATAGTTGTTAATGTCTTCAATGTGTTTGTCAGAAAAGAATGTTGAAACTTAATGAGTTAAATATCCACTCCAAGATGTTAAAAAAAATATTAAAATGAAATAGAAATTATAAAGATACAGGAAGAAATAAGTGATATAAAAATAAATACACACACAAAAGAGGATCAGTAAATTAATCTAAAGCTGGTTCTTTGAAAAGACTAATAAAATTGACAAAGAACTAACAAGGGAGGTCACAATAAAGAAGAAGGAGGGACAATTAGTGTCCAGAATGAAAAATGAGACACCACTTGACGCTATAGACAATAAAAAGATATTTAGAGAATATTATGGTTTTCTTTATGTAAATTGTGAACTGCTGTCAGAATGGACAGATTCCTAGGAAAATATAACTTGACAAAACTGATTAAAGAAGAAATAGAAAACCTGAATAATCCTATCAGCACTGACACATTAATGGATTTAAATGTTCCCCACAGAGAAAACTCCAGGTGTAAATGGCTTTACCAGTGATTTCTACCCAATATTGAAGGAAGAAATAATTTTCTTACATTGCATTCCAGAGATGAGAAAAAGAGGGAATACTCCCCACCATTCATTGCATAAGGCTAGGAAAACCCTGGTATGAAACCTCAAAAGGGAAAGCATAAAGAAGGAAAATTACAAGTTAATTTCGTGAACACAGATGCAAAAATTTTCAGTGAAATATTAACAAATGGAATCCAGCAATATGTAATTGGGAAAAATACATTATGGCCAGGTTGGATATATCCAAAAAAACTCAAAGTTGGTTTAACATTAGAAAATCACTTCATGCTGTTCACCACATTAGTTAAAAAAAACAAAACAAAACAAAACAATCATCTCAACTACAGCAAAAGCATTTCTGAATTCAACATCCATTCCTGATTTTAAAAGAGAATTGTTGCCCAACCTGGAAAATAAAGGAATTTCTTTAATGGGACAAAGAATATTTATACAAAGTCAACAACAAACACCACAGCTGGTGGTAAAATATTGAAAGCTTTCCCTTGGATACTGGGAGCAAGACAAAGAGGCCAGCTATGGTCATTCCTATTTGACATTACCGTGCGTGGAAAGGAAAACAATAATCAAAAGATCAAGAATATATGAATAGGGGCTGGGGTTGTGGCTTAGCGGGTAGAGCACTTGCCTACCACGTGCAAGGCCCTGGGTTCAATCCTCAGCACCACATAGAAATAAATAAATAAAACAAGGTATTGTTCAACTACAACTAAAAAATAAATATGTAAAAAAAAGAATGTATGAATACAGCTGTGCTACAGTTTGAGTGTGTCTCCCAAAGTTCACATTAACACCTTCATCCCTCAATGTGACAGAGTTGGGAGGTGGGGCCAGGGGGAGGTGCTTGGGTCATGGGAGCAGAGTCCTCTCAGATGAATTAATGTAGTTCTTGAGAGAATGGGTTAGCTGTGTGGGGACTCAGTCCCCTTTTCGCTATTCTGCACATGCCCACTCGCCCTTCCACTTTCTGCCACAAGATGAAGAGCACAAGTACCTCACCAGGTTTGGGTGACCAATCTTGGACTTCCCAGCCTCAGGAACTATCAGCCAGAATAAACATTTTTCCTTCATAAATTACCCAATCTCAGGTGTTCTGTAATAGCAGCAGAAAACAAACCAAGACAAACAGAGATTCACTCCAGGTTTCTGATCCCAGCTCACTCAAGCACTCCCATCTCATCCCCAAATTTTACCTGTATCCAACCTCCAACCTGCTCCCTCACTCAGCCACTTGGCAAACACCTGCTGGGCTTCCTGTGAACCCACTCACGCTCCTGGCATTTTTCTGCTTCTTGCTGCTCTCCTTTTGGGGTGAGTTTGACTCCCCCTTTTAACAGGCTGCCTTCCTGGTACAGCGACCACTGCTGTACTGCTCTGTGAGCTGCACTGTCCCCACCTCAGCTCCTTCAGGTCCTGTGGGCAGGACGAGGTCTAATTCACCTCTGGTGCCTGCCCCTCGGCTCCAGGGAGCACCTGCTGAATGACGAATGGTGGATGGAACGTGAGCACGGCATGGAATGTTAGGTCCTAGGCAGGTCTGACAATCTCACCAATAAGTACCAGCTTCTCTACACTGATGTGCAAGAAAGCTGCTTCTCTCTACTGGCCATTGCTAGTGGATACTGAGACCCAGGACACAGGACCACAGTGACCCCACTGACGGGGGGAATATTACTACCTCCTCAAGAGCACCCTGCAGCTACCAACAGCTGAGTGCTCCCTGTGTGATGGACAGACAAGGGATAAAGAAGCGGGAAGAGAAGGATGTTCCTGAAGCAGAACACCCATGTGCAGAGGCAGGGGCATCAAAGAAGCTGGCCTTTGGGGAACTGGAGGTCCCAATGCCAGGGACTGACAGAACTGCACGGGGATGCCCCTCTGGGCGAGCCTCCACCTGGACAATAAATAACTGGGGGAGGGAGAGAGCCAGGTCCAAGCTGGGTTTAGAGAAATGATGCTGCTCAGGTTGAAGATGGATCCCCACGTGGTGGTGACTGCCATGCAGAAGGAGCCCTGGCCATATAACGTTGAGGCACAGGGGCTCCCAACCTGGGAGGAAGCGTATGTGGGAGTGGAAGCACAGAAGGCATCTCTGGAGTAAAGGAGGGCTCCCTTCTCTTTTCATTTTGACAGATACTAACCACAAGCCTGCCTGGTCAGCGCTGGAATCAAAACTCTGAGAGCAATGGTGCAGGCCAGCTCCACTACCATCACAGCCATTACGGGTTGAGCACCTGTGACCCTAAAATCCAAACTCTGAGATCCTCTGAGACCCAAAACTTTCTTCCTTCATAAATTGTGCTTGGTTAATTTGCAATATCTTGATTGGATTTTTTTATTGGTGCATTATATTTACCCGTAATAGTGGAAGTCTTTGTTACATATTCATACGTGCACACAACACAATTTGGTCCATTTCACTTCCCAGTACCTCTCCTGTCCTTCCCTCCTCCTTCTCCCCAGTCCCTTTACTCTACTGATCTCCCTACTATTTTCATGAGACACCCCCCCCCACTATTCTTTCTTTTTTTTTTCTTTCTAACTTTCATATATGAGATAAAACATAGGACCCTTGACCTTTTGAATTTGGCTTATTTCACTTAACAGAATGTTCTTGAGTTCCATCCATTTTCCTGCAAATGACATAATTTCATTCTTCTTTGTGGCTGAATAAAATTCCATTGTGTGTATATACCACATTTTCTTTATCCATTCATTCACTGTCAGACACCTAGGCTGGTTCCATTGTTTGGCCATTACAGATTGTGCTACTATAAACATGGGTATGTATGTATCACTATTATATACTTTTATTCTTTTTTTGGTTATTTTTAGTTTTAGTTGAACACAATATCTTTATTTATTTATTTTTATGTGGTGTTGAGGATCGAACCCAGGGCCCCACACGTACTAGGTGAGCACTCTACCGCTGAGCCACAACCCCAGCCCTGACTTTTATTCTTCAGGATAAATACTGAGGAGTTAGAGCTGGGTCATAGGGTAGTTCCATGCCTAGTCTTCTGAGGAACCTCCATACTGATTTCCACAGTTGAAATCCAAAAAAATTTGAGCACTAACATGATGCTTGAAAAGTTCTGAATTTCAGAATATTTTGGATTTCAAAATTAGGGATGAGCAAGTGGTAAAGTCTGTGCCAATATTTCAAAATCTGAGAAACCCGGGATCTAAACATTTCTGGCACCAAGCATTTCAGATGAAGGATACTCAACCTATGCAATGGGTGTCAGCTGCAAGAAGGAAAGGCCGAGCAAAGCGGTATCAGCCCGAAGGGACAGGCTTCCTCCAGATGGGCCAGGCCCTCGGCTGACAGATGAGGGTGAGACCTGCACAGGGTGGACCAGGGGCCACTGCAGAGCCAGAGTCCAGAAGTGGCTGACTGGACCTGAGCCCAGCATGTCCTCCCTCCTTCCTCATGCCACTTCCTGACCCCAGCAGGGCCACCAAGGTTCCATGGAGCAGTGGCAAGGACCCTGGGACTCGGGGAGTGGGGAGTCCCACGTCCATGTCACAACTACACACCACTGTGGGGTCCTGGCCAGGTCACTTCACTGCCCAAAGGCCTCTTTCCAACCCTAAAATCCTGTAGTCCCAAAGGCCAAAGGAGGGACACACAGAAGCAGCCTGGAGACCTGAAGCTGGGGGTGAGCTGGAGGAGTGTGAGGGAGGCCACAGAAAGAGGTCAAAACAGAAAAGCAAGCAGCAGGACTCTGGGAAGAGCTCGACTCCAGAGGCTCTCAGGCTGGCCACGGCTTCTCTGGGGCTGGGTGCCTCATCCACCCTTGAGGGCAGGGAGTGGAGGCAGAAGTGGCGAGGGGGGCCAGATGACCCCCAAGGTCCTGCAGTTTTACAGTTATTGAGCAAAGGCCAAAACTGGAGGGTTGAAACCAGGATCTGCCACTGGTGACTGTGACTTGGGGCGAGTCCTTAGTCGCTCTGAGCCTTGATTTCCTTATGTGTAAAATGGTGGTAACACCACCAACCCCCAAAGGGTTACTCTAGAGATGAGGACAGAGTATCCTGAAGACACTGGTGGCACTCCCCAGTTTACATATAGGGAGCCCTGGGAAGGCAGGGGAGGTTGTGTCCAGAGGGGCCACTTAGCAGCGGGCCCAGCAGGACTGCAGATGCCCCTCCTGGCTGTGCCGAGCCCGACACCACCATGCCAGGCCGCCAGGGACATCTCTCTGGCCTACAGGTGGGCTACCATCATGGAAGGCATTTTCCTTGGTCCCCAAGAGCTGGCCTCCCTCTTCCACTGGCCCTCACAGTGGCAGCAGCTGCCTGGGAGGCTGGACCCAGCACTCTCTGAGGCCTGTCCATCTCCTCCGACTGGCAGCAGGCACCCCATAAATCAATCAGTACATTCTAAGCAGGTGCCCACAAGCTGTTTTTATTGGAACCCAGGCCTTTTCCTGTGGCTGCAGTGAGACCAGACAGTCAGGTGACTCACAATGTGACAGAGGCCTAGGGCTGGATCCACCAGAGGGTGACGATAATATTTTCTTTCCTGTCTTACCTTGGAGACTGGGAAGAAATCCCCACCCTCTCTCCTGGCTGAAGGCAAACTCACATGTATTCAGTGAATATAGAGCCTGGGGCTAGCAGGGATGGTAGCAAGGACCCCCAAGTACAGACACCTTCTCCCCAGGCCCCACTGTCCACCCCACCACTCCACACAGGAAGCAGGAGAATGCAGATGTGGTTAAAAGCTGTGGCTTTGCTGCCTTTGGGCCTGGGTTCAAATCCCAAGACTGACACTGCAGCATCTCTACTTCTGCAAAACAGGGTGACACACATAACAAACAATAACGTGGTGAAATTTAAATTAAAATAATAATCAGGAGGTGGTTGCGTAGGACCTAGAACAGTTTAATTATTTGGTAAACTGAAGAAGCCTTAATCAGGGAGATGGCTATTGCGGTTACCTGGGAGCCATAAAAGATGTTCTAGTTTCCACCCGATAATAATCATACATCAAGTATGCACATGACGCACCCGCAAAGCTAAAGGTATATAACCGGGTGAAAGCGGTCAGAAGAGGGATTCATTCAGTCAGTCGTTCAGTCGCTCAGTCGGTCGGAAGAAGAGTTCGGGTCAGAGAAGAAGAAAAGAGTCAGAGCGGCCAGAACGTAGTCAGAAGAAGAAATAAGAGTCAGAGAGAAAAGAGTTCGGTCAGAAGAAGCTAGAGAAAGAAATGAGAAGCTAGAGAAAGAAATGAGAAAAGAGTTTAGTACTAAAAGAAAGCCAAAGAGACTTTAGTTTAGAAGCCAAAGAGAGCTAGAGAGAAAAAAGAGAAAGACAAAGAGAAAAAGAAGATATAAGGCAAAAGAGAAAACAGAGACTAAGAATAAAAGATTCCTGCCACCAAATCTCCTCCCGCGGCATTGTGGCTGTACGTCAGGCAGCTACAGTAAACTGTCACTATTATGAGTGTTCAAAGATGGGACACAGCTAGTACAGGGGGCCAGAGCAGGGGAGAGCGGTGACAGAGCCGAGTCCCATGCCAACACCAGGCCTCAGGCACACAAACACCAACTTGCCCTTGGAAGACTCCACAGAGCCCCTTCGTGAAGATGGCCCAGTGAGAAGGAAAATACCTGCATGAGCAGCTGGGACAGGTTAGTGTCACAACCCCTTTCCTCTGTAACTGAATGAAACGGCTGGGAGCCGCCGGGTTAAAGGCAGGCCAGAGCCCACGCCTCTTCTGGCTAGAGTCCTGCCCTGCCCCTCCCCGGGTTTGTTTTTCATTGGACACCTAGGGTTTGGATGGCAGAATTTCTCCACTCTGGCATGGAACCCGGATGTGACCAGGCCTATCCGTGAGCCTTTGGAACCCAACAGCCACACAGCCATTCGCCTGGGACTTGCTAGGTAGGCACCATTCTGAGCACTGACTTGGATGTCTCTCCTCAGTGCAGCCCCTTGAGAGGGAGCCTTGTCACCGGGCCACGACATGGAGGACAGTAAGGTAATGTGCCCAAAGTCGTCAACGCAGTAGAGCTGGGATGGAAACCCAGGCCACTCTGCTGCCTCTCCCCCATCTCACCCCCCCCCCCACACACACACACGTGTGCGCGCTAGTGCCCGTGCTGAGGCAGCTCCCGGAGGCTGTGACGCATGGCAGGACTGTGACAAGAGAAGAGCTTCAAGAAAATCAGAGCCGAGAGGGCGCAGAGGAGCCCAGCCAGGCAAAAACAGCAAAAGTCCACACGACCCCCTCCTGGGAGCGGGTCCCCAGATATCCTGAGCTCCCACTGGCAGGGTCCAAGGTGGCAGCTCCTCTTGGGAATGACAGAGTACACAGCCCAGGTTCTGCACCCACGGGGACACTCCTCCCCGGTAAAGTCCCTTGTCCCTCTGAGCCTGTCTCCTCGTCTGTAAAATGGGGTAACAACACCTGCCTCACAGGGTTGTCCAGATGACACAGCACCCTGCCCTTAGGAGCTAATGGGACAGGGCAGTCATGGAGAATCATGGTGAGGTACGAGGTGCACAGGACCCAGCCCCACCGCTCCCTAAACCGCTTTCACAGTACAGCAGCAGCCACCCTCTTTGCTGCCTCTGGGCCCCTGCTCTCTGAACCTCTGCCTGGGGTGCCCTTCCTCACCCTGTTCCTTGGCAAACTCCTACTCATCCACAAGATGCACTCCAACAGCCCCTCCTCCAGGAAGCCTGTGCTGGCCACCACAGGCCAGGGGGTGCCCCTCCAGGTGCTCCCTGCTCACCCAGGGTTGACGCAGCTGTCCCACACTCCCCTGCTGGACTCTGGGCTGCTCTAGGACTGATGCTGGGTCAGGTCACTTTGGGACCCTCAGCATAGAATCTAGTCCAGAGCAGATGTCTGTGGCATGAATGAGTCAGTATTTCAGCAATAGATGATGCAGGTATGGGTGACCAGACATCTTGCCACCACCTCCTTTACCCCTCCTTCCAGGGCACCTTTTCTGGGCTGGAATGGAAATGACCCCAGGGACCCAGTATGCACTATAAATCTCAGGTACAAGTGTCCCCTTGGGTTCCTCACCAACCACTACAAGAAAAGGCAAGGCTCGGGAATGCAATGGAGTGCTAGGGCCTGTGACATCCACACGGCCACCTGCTCAGTCACCATAGTGTGGCCAGGCCAGGCTGCCAAAGCTGACTCTGCAAAGAGATAAAAGCCCAGGAAACCAGAGCATGCGAGGGAGGCAAGGGAAAAGGAAAAAAAGAATTAAAAAAGGGTTCTTTTGGTATTTGTTTTCAAAGCCACTGACGAAAACCAGATTTGAAGTTTGGGGTAAAAAGGGATTTGGGCCTTTCAAATTCCACTCTCCACTAATTGACTACAGTTTCCTTTGAAAGAGCCCCCAGCTCTTCTGAACAATCAGCAGCCCAGCTGGGACTCCACGACAGCAGCATCCAGGCCTCCTGGCTCCAGAGGGTCGCCCTGGCTGAGTGAGCTCTGCATGACAGGCCTCTGGACAGATGGATGGACAGGCAGGGCACTGGAACCCTCAAAAAGGCAAAATTGGAAGCAGATCCTGTGCCAAGGGCTTCCCACAGAACGGGCTAGGTCAGGAGTCACACCCACTTCTGTCGACCCCAGGGCCTGCACCCTGCCTGTGGCTGCCTGCCTCTCGGGTGCTGTGGTTTATATGAGGCAGTAGGGAGCCACAGCAGATCTAAGCACAAGGCTCCTGGGAGTAGGTTTTCTGAGAGGAGACGCAAACTGCCTGGTCCATCATCCCTGAGGCTCTGAGAGTGAATTTTTTATGGAGCTCCGTCCATGTGGCCAGGAACTGCCTGCCTGCCCTGTTTCTCTCCTCCCAACAAGTCAGACCTGCCTCCCAACTCAGGCCCTGTGAATCCCATCAATCCTTCATGAACTTGGCTGCAGAGCATCCTGTCAACAGCTTCTCTATGAGGTGACCCTGAAACAAAGATCTCTGCTCCCTCTTTGTACACAGACAAATCTAAACCTGAAGGCCCATGAATCCAGCCACCAAGCCCTGGAGAAAGACACAAGGCCACCTGCAGCAGCACAGGCAGTCAGCCCACCTCCACTGAGGCCCTCCTACCTGACTCTCACACACAGCCCCACAGGGGCAACGGGACGTGCCCAAAGCCACCTGTGCATCTTGAAGTCAATGGTCTTAACCTGACCCTGACTGTGAGCCTGCACCCTTGCCCTGGCCCCACCCATCCACCTGCACAAGGACCATCATTCACTCTCCCAGAGCTGTGACCCCCAAAACAGCAAAACCAGCATGTCCTGGGTAATGGCGCTGTCCTTTCATAGATGAGAGGTGTTGCTGTCCCCCAGTGCAGGTGGCTCATACGGTGCACATGCAGGTCCCTCTGCCTGGGGAGACCGTCCCTTTGGAGGATCATGCGCATGCCCTCCCGGCCGCCCTCTTCTCCTGTGCCAGCCTCTACCCCGCCTGGCACTGGATCCCTGGCTGCAAGCTCCTCCAGCAAAGGCGCGGCTCCCCCACCCCCAGTGACATCCCAGTGCCTGCCGTATCTGGAGAGGAAGCAGAGAGAAGGGGTCAAGAAACCTGAGCCCTCTGGAAAAGCTCTGGGTGCAAGTTCTGACCCCTCCACTTGCCAAATGTGTGACCTCAGGCCTCAGTTCCACTCTCTGGACTTGGGCTCCTCACTGGAGAAAACACACTGGTCTGGTCTGTGGGTGTGGGGCTGCCTCTACAGACTGAGGCTGGAGGGCACTTTGTGACCTATGGAGGAGGAAGGATAGGTGGAGATAATGGTGGAGATTCTCCATTCCACCTTGGGGTAGAGCGAGGGTGGACCTCTAACACAGCTCCACCCTCCTCGAGCTTCCCAGGGACAGTCAGGGTGTCCATGTGTGCTGGATAAAGTAAGGGAGTGAATGACCACGGAGTGCGCTGTGCGGGGACCTGCAGTCAGCACCTCATTTAGGCCCCCGGCCCTGAGGAGGGCAGTGGGCATCACCTCCACTGCTCATCGGAGTGACTGGTGCCCCAGGAGGGCCTGGCCCAGGTCAGCACCGGGGGCAGTCCCATCCCAGGATCTGTGTCCTGGGCAGACCCCAAAGCCGTCCTTGCTTCTGGTCCCCATTACGAGGACCAGCACATCTCAATCAATCAGGCTAATGGAGTCTGACGAGCGGGACGCTGTCATTACAAACAGCAGCAGCTCGGCGAGGAGGCCTCCTTGCTGTGAGGAAGGCCAGCAGCAGAGAGATGGCCATGAGCACTGCTGGTGTGAGGAGGGTCCTCGTCCACTTCACCAGCACCACTGCTGGCGAGGTTGGGGTGGAGCACAGCAGGTTAGTCTGCCACCTGGCCCTCACCTTGTCACACCCGCTGCTCATCAGTATCCACCCGCCTCCAGTCCACACGCCCGAACTCTGCAAAGGTGGTTCTGCTACAGGTGCCCATGAATTCTGGTCATCCTGTATCACCCAACCCAAATGCCACCTCCTCCAGGAAGCCTTCTGAGTAAAGCACTCCCTCGTCTGTGCTTTGGGGCTTGTCTGTCCAGTCTCACGTGAGCTAAAGGCCATCCTCTCTCGTGGCTCTGTATACACCATTCCCTCGGCCAGGAACACCTTCTCCCTACAGCTGGGACCACGTACTCACCTTTCTTGTCTCAGATTCAATGTCCATGCCCCTAGGAAGCCCTCCCTGATTGCCCACAGGCTGCCTGGCACCCTACTCCCTGCTCTTGCCCTCTGCACATCACTGTTTGTTTACATTTTCTGTGACCCATCCTAACCTGGCAGCTCTCTGTTCCCAGTGCCCAGCACAGGTCTGGCACCCACTAGGTGCTCCTAGGTGTGAAGCAATGTGTCCTATCATTATCAAATAGCCAACGGGCCAGGAAAATTCGACACTACAGACTGGCCTGAGTCCTCGGTATCCCATCTTCTTGGATCCTAGTACCCGAGGCTCCAAACCAAGGGGCTCTGTCGTGACCCAAGAGCAGAGGGTTTCATATGGAAGGAATCAAGAGGCCGAGGCATCAAGTATCAGTTAGAACAGACACTTTATTATCCCAGCCATAAACCAGATTTACACTCAGGTTTCTTCTTTCCAGAAGCTCTGTAAAGTTTTAACTTTGCCCCAGCAAGCCTTGGGAATAGACCTTCAGAGCAGCAGGAAATGGCCCATTATTACTGGAGGGGAGGGGGTCCCAACTGCTCTTGTCCTCCAGGTAACCCTGCGTGGAGTCACCTGAGCTCGGCCTGCAGTAGAGGGCTCGGGCCGGGACCTGGGGAGCAGGGCCCAGACTCCACAATGCACAGGCCATGTGGCCTTGATGAGCTACTCCCCATCTGGGACTCCATCTCCCATGACCACAGGGAAGGGGGGAATGAGGGAGACCCAAGCACACAGTGTAACACAGCGGCTGTGAGTTCAAATCCACTAGCCTAGTGACTAGTCAGTAACGTTACTGACACTCCCTCTGCTCACTCTCCACACTGCTAGCACGAGGACATGGTGTAGGATGACCTACCTCCAGGACAGCTAGGAGCCTGCAGGGGACTGGCCAAGAAGGGGCGGCATAGCAAGTCCCCTCCGCACTGCTCCGTCATCCCACTTCCCTCAGACGAGACGAGCCAGCAGGTGTGTGATGTCCCCACGTCACAGATGAAGAAGATGAGGCTTGGGGAGGGGCTTCCCATTCCTGCAGCCCAGTGAGCCAGGAGCCTAGCCAGGAGCCCAGTGCCAAGCCCAGTGTCCTCTGCCTGGCAGAGAACGTCCTAAGCCAACTTGTTTTAAAGAAGGGGCACAAAGCTTGAGAGGAGGCCAGGATCCATCGCAGGGCCGACTCGCACAGACTGGAGGACAGCTCCACCAGATGCCATCCCAGGTCAGCTGCCGTCTCTCTCTGTCCCACCCCACCTCATCACCAGCACCCACAGTGGCCACACTGCCTGGACAGCTCTCCCTCACTCCACCCAGGCCCCTGCTCAGTTGCCACAGCCCCGGGGAGCCCCTTGACCACCAGCTGACCCCACACCCATGCCTGTCCATCTCCAGCTTCCCACCCGCTTTGTGCTTTTACATTTTCAGACACAACGCTGATGACATTTCCTCACTCAGCAAATTACTGAGCACCTACTGTGCACCAGAAGCTGTCGTAGATGTTTGGAGATGACGCGGGACAAAACAGACACAAATCCCTGCCCTCCTGGAACGTGCGTGCGTAGCAGGAGGGGAGACAAATCACAAATAATAAGGAAGATCCATAAGTAAAATACATAATGCATTAAAATGTGAAAAGTTCTTTGAAAAAGTGAAGCAGGGTCAGGGGACCAGGGGTGCTGCAGTGGGCAGAGGTGGCACTGTAAACAAGGTGTTGACTGCGGGCACCTGAGAGCAGGGGTAGGTGCTGCTGTAGATGTCCTGCGGGAGGGAATTCCAGGCAGGGGAAGGAACAGCAGCATGAGGGCCCAGAAGGAGCAGGGAGAACAGAGAGGGAGATGCCGGGCCCAGGATGCGGGATCACACCCAAGGCCGCAGTGAGGAGGCAGGCTTCCCATCTGAGTGAAATGGGTGCCGTCACACAGCAGTGAGTATCGATGGCAGAGGAGTGACAGATATGACTCACAATATAAAAGGATCACTTGGGGCCCTGTGGTGACAGCAGACTGTCTTGCTTATTTGTTGGTTTATGGCTTGTTACTTCCACAAAAACATAAGATCCAGGAGGGCAGCCCTTGGTCTGAGTTCATCACCAGTGCCTAGATCAGGGCTTGGCACGTACAGGCGCTCAGCAAATGTCAATGAAATGATTGACTAAACAAACGAGGCCACTCTAGCCACATGAGCCTCTTGGCTGCTCCTCGCAAAGATCTCAGGGCCTTTGCACTTACTGTGTGCACTCTGCCTGCAGTGCTCTTCCCCTGATATCTTCAAGAGTTCCTCCCATCCTTCAGCTCTTTAACATCACGTGGCCCTTGAGGCCTTTCCTGATGTTCTATTTAAAATGCCAAGAGCCCCCCCCTCCAACACTTCTGTCTCCCCTCCCTGCTCATTTTCCATATTGCACTTGTGACCAGGGGACATGCTCTATATTTCCTATCTTGCTATCTGTCTTTGTCCACTAGAAAATAGGCTCCTAGAAGACGGGGATTTGGGCCTGTTTTACTTGCTGATAAATCCCCAGTGTCTAGGACAGCTGCTGACACACAGCAGGAGTCCAGCAAACACTTGCTGAACAGGTGAGTGACTTCTGCCTGTCCACCGTCCAGCTCAGTGAGCAAAACAGCAGGCCAGGGTGCCAGGGGTAGGGCAAGGGGACAGACAGTCCTGGAGGCACTGGCCAGAGCAGGAAGGAGGATCACGCCATCCGTGCTGAGTAGTTTCATGTTACTCACAACCACCACCAAAAGTAGCTACTGTCACCTCCATTGTACTCAGGTGGGAAAATCAAGGTCCAGAGAACTGAGCCACCTTCCCAGGGAGGTGGCTGACCTGGGATTCGAACTTGTGTCTATTTGAGTCCTTCCAGTTCTTTTTCAGTCAGAGGTTTAATGACCTGCCATGGCATGCCTGACCCTGTGCTCGGTCCTGCGGAAGACTGGGGGATGAGGCCATGGAACAATCAGGAACACCAGGTGCAAAGGCCTGGAGAGGAGAGGTTCCAAAATGAGGCTAACTGGGGTGGGAGTCAGACCATGCAAGGCCTTCCTTGTGAGTCCCTTTGGGAAGCTGGGACCACAGGGAAATGCAACCAAGACCATAGTGAGGGGGCATCTATACCCATTTAAGAGGCCAAAATTAATGAGAAGTACAAGTATATGCACATCGCCAGACACGTACAGTTGTATTCATAGCAAAGTTACCCATAACAATAAAAAAACCTGGGAACAAGCCAAATGTTTACTAGCTGTGGAAAAGATAAATCATAATCTTATATATCAATAAAAATGAATAAACCAGAGGTCCACAGCAACATGAACAGATTTCAGAAATACAGTGTTGAGTGAAAGAAGCCAGACAAAGCATGTACTGCAGGATCCTAGTTAACTACAGTTCAAAAACAAGCAGAACAAATCCACGGTGCTAGAAGCCAGGCCTGTGCTTACTCTGGAGAAGGAGGCCGGGAATAGAGACTGGGAGGCAGCATGAGTGGGGCTTGCTGGGATGACAGCAATGTTCTTGACCTAAGTATTGGTTTCACAGCGACAGTCACATTGTGATAGTCATCAAACCATACACTTGTGATTTGTGTGCTTTTATAAATACAAAATCTACTTTAAGCCAGGCATGGTGGCACACACCTGTAATCCCATCGGCTCGGGAGGCTGAGGCAGGAGCATCTCAAGTTCAAAGCCAACCTCAGTCCAGCAAGGTGCTTTCTCTAAATAAAATACAAAAATGGGCTGTGGATGTGGCGTAGTGGTTAAGTACCCCTGGGTTCAATCCCTGGCACCAAAAAAGATTTACTTCAATAAAAAGTGTGATCAAAGTAGAACAGTGGGAACAAAATTCAGTAAGGTTACTCCCTGCAGACTGGAGGCAGGAGGACGAGATAGGAGAGAGACCACCTCCACCATGGCTTGGGTAGTTAATTACACTGAGACAGAGGGTGGGGATATGGAGAGAAAGGAACAGAGACAGAGACAGGTAGGTAGGCAGGCACATTAATGGACCAAAGACAGTGACAAAGACAAGTGACATGAACCAATACATGTGCTCAATCCAACTCTATGCATTTAAGATTAAAACCTTAAATACCTAAAAAAGGATCACATTCCAGGAAGAGATCAACGGACCCACACTTGATGGGATCATGAGACGACTGAGTGGTGTCATGCTCTGTCAAAGCTTGAATAAAATAAATATGATTTTCCTGTTTTTTTTCTTCTTCTTCAGCATCTGTAACAAAGTGGATCTCTGATAAATAAGAACTGGATAAAAGGCTGGGATTGTGGCTCAGCGGTAGAGCGTTCGCCCAGCACGTGTGCAGCCCGGGTTCGATCCTCAGCACCACGTAAAGATAAAGGCATTGTGTACAACTAAGGCAAATAAATAAATATTAAAAAAAAGAACTGGATAAAGAGATGAACAGATGAAGCAGGACATGTCCCCGGTGTTAGAGTTCCACCCGTCCATACACCACATCCTCCTCAAGGCTTACGTTCACTTTGGGCTAGCACTGACCTGATTAGCATGGCCCCCACTCAACCCCCTCACCACCCTCGCCCAGGCACTGAGCACTGGCCCAGGAGCCCCGGATGTTGAGCCCAATGAGTTAACAATTTCCTACTAGCCCTATGGCATTTCTAAAATGTTACTCCCCTTTTTCCCCCCCATAGCTTGAAAGATCCAGAGTCTAAGCCATTTAACAGTCCAGTTCTGGGCTGGATCTGTCACCACGACAGTAAAAACTAAAAATTTTTAAAACAAATCTAAGTGCATTGTGTGCTTATAATAAATAGCTTGCACAAAATTATTTCATTCCACATCTGGGCAGAGGGATGCCTTTAATGTGCAGATTGTTTGTGGAGAGCCCATAACTGAGGTTGTTACTGGGCAGAATGTGGAAGTCGTTTTCTACTATTAAATAAGGAAAACAAGGTTCTCATTTTAAAATTAATTCAATGAAAACTATTAAGCAGTTGGCCGTGAAGGCCTTGGCATTTTTTTCCTCAAACTGATACTAATAAGGGCTCCCACTCTCAGCCCTGCCTAAACAAAAACACAAAATTAACCACATGATTCCCAAGAACATGTTTGCAGTGTTGTTCTGAAACTCACAGCCAGGAGGACCAAGCAGATCCAAGGAGACTTGAGCCCCGAGTCCTTGTGATACTGTTTTCAGGTGGGTCTGGGTAGCGGGGCAAGGCCTTGGGGGCTGGGGAGCTGGTGAATGGGGTACTGCCCCCCTCTCTGCCCAACCATCAGCAACAGGCAGGAAGCAGCAGGCCCTGGGCTCCCCCAGAGTAGAGGGGTGAGAGGGACTTGGGGTGAATGAGAAGTGGCAAGTCCCCCAGGCCTCTCCAGAGACATGTCATCAGCACATGTGACAGTGCCCAGGAGGGCGGCCAGTGGAGGCTTGGACCCAGGTGGTCTCGGCGTCTTCATCTGTGAGGTGGAGTTCTCCCGTGGACCCCGTGTCCCTGCACATGATGAACCTGGCGCGCACGCTCGGCACACAGCAGGTGGGCAAACGCTGAGCCCATCTGCTTCTGTGCCAGCTCCCAGCTGAGATGCCAGGTGAGAGCTGGGCACTGCTCCTGTTAGAAAACCACCCCTGTCTCTCCAACGTCTCTCTCTCCAGCACGTATTCACGCTGTGCCTACCGCGGGCAGGCCTCCACAGACAACTGAGATGAGCACAGGCTCGGGGCTGGACTGGAGGTAAGTGCGGGAGCTGAGCGTCACCAAGGCCGGCCACGCAGGAGGGAAAGGAAAGGTGTTGGGGACACGGCACCTGCACGAATGGGAGCTTAGCAAAGGCTGGACTGAAAGAGGGGCCCGCAGGCTGATATATGGTTAGGGACAGTGAATGCATGAAGAGTCTAACTTCAGGGTTCCCGTTCCTCCTGCTCTCAGAGGCAGTGTGTGGGGTCCTGTCCCCAGCACTTTCCTCGTGAGCCCCAGCAGAAGTGCCTGTAAATAAGCTTGCATCGTGGCCTGGAGACCCTTCCCTGGTCTCTATCCTCCACACTCATTTCTTTCCGCTTGGACGTCTCCATTCCCGCTTTTGGTGTCTTCCTGCAGCACTCCGACCTCCTCTGTCTGGTTCCATTTTTCTCCACGAGTGGGTATCTCTCTCGATCCCTCCTGTGGGCCTCCACCTCGTCTCCTTTCTTCCCCTCTCTCCTTCCTCTCATCCCACCGCCTGTCTGTCTTCCCAGTTCCCATGTGAACGCCCACTTCCCGCTGGCACAGGTGCGCCTGCAGGTGTTTTATCCAGGGAGACACCGCTTGTACCCAGTGAGAGGATCAGGGTGAGACAGACATCCCTGATGAAAGGGGGCGTGGCCGGAAGCCAGCTGTGACCCAGGTCCCGCTGGTGGAAGAAGACTGGCTTTCTGCTGAGCTCCTCCCTCCCTGCGCATTTCATCCCTCCCCATCCCGGCTCTGCCCTGGCCTAGCCCTCCTGGCTGCCAGCAGTAGGCAAGGAGAAAGGAGAGTTCCCATGGGAGAGGTCTTCCCCTGGACCAGGCCCTCGGGGACAGGGTGCCATGGGACCACAGGGTTTTGTTTTCATTAAGGGGTTCTCAAAGACTTACCAACCCTGCCATGGGGCAGACACAGGAGGCACCAAATTCTACCTGGCTTGGGACTGACACCAAGACAGCTGGGCACAAGAGCAGTGCACAGGTGAGCATGGCAGGACACAGCTTCCAAGGTCTCGACACCCCCCTCCATCCACTCAGTCAGCAGACACTGACTGAGCTCTTCTCTGCACTAGGCACAGTCCTAGGAATGGGGACAAAGCAATGAGCAAAGTGGGCCAAGTCCCCACCCATGTGGAAGAGACAAGCAGGGAGCAACCTCTGAGGTTGGAGCCCAGAGGAGAGTAGAACGAGCGAGCAGGTCTGGGCCAGGAGGCCCCAGCTCCATCCTGAACACATTAAATCCAGGCTGCCACCTGCACATCTGTGTGCAGACCCTGGGAAGGCAGGTAGGCAAGTCAGAGCTTCAGGCAAGGTCGGGCGGGGCACAGACCTGGCCGCCATCAACATGTGGGTATCCCTCCAAACCCCAGCACTGCAATGAGGTGGAGCCAAGAGGGGGGTCTGGAAAGGAGCAGAGGGGTATCCGAAGCACACAGCCATGGAGCTATGTCCACCAGGACAGCAGTGAGCAGAGGCAAAGGCACCAAGGGTCAGAAAGGCAGAGATGATCATGGCCCTGGCCACACGGCAGTCACTAGTGGCCCTCCCAGGAGCAGAGAGTGGGCTCAGAGGAGGGTGGGACGAGAACCGCGACAAAAAGACCACCGACTCTTTCAAGGAGTTCTGCCCAAAAGGAAGGACAGGACAGTGGCAGTCTCTGAGCAGGCTGTTTTTCTAACTTTGTAGAAGTAACACCTTGCTTATGTGGGGACAGAAATGACTCCTCAGAAGGGAACTGCCCTGTTCTGAGCAGGTGAGGCATCCTCGTGCACAGCGCCAGCAAGATGCTCAGCCCCTCAGGCTGGAGGGCAGGAGGATCCGTCCGCATTCTTCAGATGAGAAGCCTGGGGCTGGGACAGCTCACCTGCAGGTCCAGAGCAGTCGCCCAGGAGTTTCCTTCCTCACCAGTCACCCTGCTTCAACTTCCTGTGTGCCCCAAGCAGGTGGGCCAGAGTCTGCAGTATAACCAGGTCCTGTGAAGTTCCTTGTGCGTGCTACAGTGTGACAGTCACTGCTCCAGACAGCTGTCCCCAAATGTTTCCCCTTGCATATGCCTACCACGAGAAAATGTCTTCCTTTATGAATTTAACCATTCTCATTTATACTATCAAACGCACTCCCGCAGGTGTGCCCAAGTAAACTCTCTGCCTCAGTTTCCTACTATACAATGGGGATAAGAAGAGCATCTGTCTCAAAGGCTGCTGGGAAAGCCAAATAAGTTAAAGATGTGCAGCGCTCAGAACTGCACCCGACACATGGGCTCATCATCCTTACCATACCAACCATGAGATGCTTCATAAATATAAATCACAGTCCTTCCCACCCCAGAGATGGTGGACACCCTACCCTAGCAAGTGCTGGTCCACACAGGACAAGGGCCACATCTTTCTTATTCACCCTTTCCTTTCCCATGCCTTAGCAGAGGGCCTGACACAGGGCAGGTCGGCAATAAACTGCTGCAGGAATAAAGACCTGCCACCAGGTAAAAGGTCCAGCCACGTGCCATGCACCTTTCAATCCTAACAAGTGAGGCAGGGATCAATAATCCATGTTACAATGAGAGACACGGAAGCTCTGAGGAGGTTAGCGATTTGTCTGAGATCACACAGCAAGGTACAGCAGAGCTGTGGGGCCCTGACCCAGGTCACTCCATGTCTTACCCAGGGCTGGCAGCCCCTCCCTATCACCAAGGATTCACACCAGAACAGACTGCTGAGACCTGGCCACTTGGGGGCTCAGCCTGATTGTCCTCCTGCCCCTTCATAACACACACACCCCTCATAATGGGCCCTGGACAGGCAGGAAGGACTGTAGGGAAGAGATGTGGCCCTGGAGCCCCGCCCTGTCCCTGTAGGGGAGCCACGCATCTTAAGAGCCCAAAGCACCTTCTCCTCACCCCATTCCCCACTCCCAGCCACACTGCAGATCGGCCAGAGAGGCTGCATGAACGGGTTTCTGAAATGTCACC
Organism: Tamias sibiricus; assembly: GCA_025594165.1. Lineage (NCBI taxonomy): Eukaryota > Metazoa > Chordata > Mammalia > Rodentia > Sciuridae > Tamias > Tamias sibiricus. Next base: position 46,973,254 of record CM046658.1, read on the forward strand.
AAGAACAAAGCTCCCTTTTCTGCCAGCCTCTAGTATTTACAAGCAAGCACAAATCTGTGAGAAAATTCAATTGAACGCAGATGGCAGGAAATTCCTCTAAAATGACAGTGGCCAAATTCAAACCACAAGACATGAAAATAACCCGACATACTAGACATGAAGAACATATCTTATAGACTTCTCCTCGTGCGATTTGCAATCTGTGATGGATTACCAGGAAGACAGACTGCAGATTTATTGGACTTCTGTAGAACACGGATTCCATTTGCAACAATTAAACCTTCCGTGGTGGAGAACGGGGTCGGAGGGGGCTCGCGGGAGATGGCAAAGCTAAGACACGTGGTGAGAGGCCGATAAGGGCGGGTGTGAGTGCTTGCAGAGCCGTCAGGTATGGGCTGGCTGCAGGGGGTTGGGTGTGTCGCTCAGTCTATCAACCACGTGCCATTGGGCTGAGCAGCAAGAGTTAGGGGAGAGGGCACAGGGGCAGGCTTTGCAACGCACAAGTACATGCAAATCTGCTGGTCCCCTGTGTCTATGTGACTAGACCAGAGCTGCGGATGGATCCTGATAATGGCAGTGGTCTGAGAGGTCCTCAGGGGAAAGAGGATGACAGAATCAGTGGGCTGATGGACAGCAATGCTGCCACTTCCCTCGCCTTTGACAAAGTAGACATCACTAATAGGTCACACTGTCCCTCTCTTGCTAAGTTCAGAATCCTCCAGATAATTCTGTAGCAAGCGGCCCAAGCTGGATTCAGAGCACAAACCGGTGTGCACCCTGGGCTGAGGTGTATGTGAGGGCTGCAGTGCCAGCTGGTGCTCAGGCCTTCAACAGGTGTGCTCACACTTTTTTGTGTCCTCCTGTGCTGAGGATGGAACCCAGGGCCTCACGCACCTAGGCAAGTGCTCTACTGCTGAGCTACAGCCCCAGCCCGGTGCTTGAACTCTTAATGACCTTGATGTATGCAAATAAGACAGAAACCCACGTGTGTGTAACAGGCCAGTAGCTGAGGTGTGTGCTGCCAGGGCAGAGGTTGAAAACCTGCACCCCAGAACTAAGCCTCCTTACCAAGAGACTGACAACCAGGCCCCATACAGTTCCACCTCCCAGTCCTTAAATGGTTAAATGGGGGGTGGGGGCAGCATCAAGGATAGAAACATATTTGACACTGCTCTCATTAAGAGATGGGTCCAGGGGCTGGGGTTGTGGCTCAGTGGTAGAACGCTTGACTAGCATGTGTGAGGCACTGGGTTCAATTCTCAGCACCATATATAAATAAATAAAGGTCAATCAACAACTAATAAAATATTGAGAAAATAAAAAAAAAAGAGAGAGAGAGAGAGAGGTGGGTCTGTGCTAGTAATAGTGGCACATCCCGGTAATCCCAGAGACTTGGGGAGGCTGAAGCAGGAGGATCACTAGTTCAAGGCCGGTCTCAGCAACTCAGCAAGTCCCTGTCTCACAATAAACCAAAAAAAGGGGTGGGGATACAGCTCAGTGGTAGAGCACCCCTGGGTTCAGTCTGGACTCAAATCTGGACTGGCTTATGACTGCTTTGACAAATGGTGTGTGACGTGGAGGTGACGCCGTGCCTGCCCACGGGCCTGACCTGATGAGAACTGGTGGCCTCCCTTTTGATACCCTGGAACCCCAGACACCAGAAAAGTCTGACCACCCAGCTAGAGACACTCCATGGGGATGACATAGGGTGGAGAAGGGCCCCTGGGGCCGCCTTCCAGCCACCCCCACCCACATGCCAACCAAGGACCACTCAATCTGTCTTGGACCCCACAACCAGACCAGCTGCCAGCTGAATACCACCACAGTGACCCCAGCTGATGTTGTGTGGAGAGCAAGGATTGCCTGGAAAAGCCTGGCCCAGGATTCCTGACCCATTAGATGGGCGACATGACAAAATTTAGCGTGATTTAAGCCCCCTGTTGGGAGTAGCCTGCAATGCAGCTCATCCATCCCTGCCTCTGCCCCACTCTTCCTGTCCCCTCCTTTCCAGCCTCATGCCCCCAGCCTGGAGGAGCACCCTGGCCTGGGTTCCCAGATCGCTGACTTGTCCCCTCCTAGCCCACTCTCCCTGGCCTCCAGTGACCTGGCTAAGCTGAGCTCTGGTCACTGACAGACCCCCCCACACCAGTGCTCAACACCCTGGGTGACCCTGACCACCTCCCACTCCCCCATGCACCCCGTGCTCCCTGCTCCCCACACAGAGCCACAGCCTGTCACACGTGCTGTCCCTCCTGGGAATGCCCTGCTCCTTCCTGTTCATCTTTCAGTTGTCCAGCTCAAATCCAGGGCATTGGCTGGCTCAGACTCTGCACCTCCATCCTGGCCCCGTGACCCCCACAGCTTCCCCTCCCGTGGATGGGGATCGTGACAGGCTGGACATGATTCACGATGGACAGTGAGTAGTGTTTACTGATGCCCAGAGACACTGGTCTGTGGATGCTGGGGACAACCCTGGAGAAGGCCCTGGGAAGGGGAAGGCTCAGGAAAGGCAAGAAAACATTTCCAAAGCATGGCCCAGGCCCAGGCCCTCTGCAGCGAGCCCAGGAGGAGGGTAAGCAGGGCACGGGGGCATGGGGACAGATCAATTCTTAGCATTCAGCTTGCAGAACGCTGCCAGTGCTGGAAAGACCTGGTCAGAGGTGTGACTGTCCAGCACAAGGGGTCAGCAACCTCTTAGAATAGAGAATGTCAAGGCTGTGGGGTCCTTTAATCGTCTTCACTGTGAGCAAGGGGAAACTGAGCCCAGAAATGCCAAAGGAAATGCTCAAGGTCACACAGCAGGTGACAAGAGCCACACTTGCACCCAGGTGTCTCTACTCCAGTGGTGTCAGAACACCACTCCACACAGCCCTCCTGGGCTGAGCAGAGCCAAGGGCATTCATGAGGGGCTATAGGCACATCCCACCTGCCACCAACACCTAGGCCTTAGTCCCCTGCAGCATTGCAAAGGGCCTAAGAGCCAGGACCCAGATTCACCAACTGTGCACCCCTGACAAAAGCAGTCAGCTCTTTTTAAGTCTCAGTTTCTTCTTCTGCAAAATGGAAATAATAGTTCCCAGCTCAAAGGGCTTATGTGAGGATTAAAGAAATGAAGATAGCAAGCACCAAGAACCAGCCCTTTATGTCATAAGGTTTCAACAGAAGTCAGTTGAGACTTTTGGGATTTTTTTAGCTGTCTGAGGTGCCTGGAACAGAAAGGACCCAGCTCTCCTTCCTTCTGGCTGGGTGGCCTTGGGAAAGCCTCTTTCCCTCTCTGAGCCCCTTTGCCTCATCTCAAGGAGTGTTTTGGCGAAGTGATAGCAAAGGTCCCGGCCAGCTCAGGAGCTCTTCACGTCTTCATTAGGCTTTCCCAGACCTTCTCAGAGCTGGGGAGCCATCTTGTCAGCATATGAGGAGCCGCACCCCTTTCCCAGACCCCTCAAGTCAGGGAACATCCGAAAGGCATTAGGGCCTCCCTTGGGGAGGCCAGGGATCCACTGCCTCTTTTCTGTCCCCCAGGCCTTGGCAAGGTCTTCCTGGCTCACGTCACCCCTTCTCCACACTCTCCCACCCAGCCACCGCCCTGCTGAGCAAGGAAGAGGCTGGATCGCCTAGGTAGCATAGGGCACATTCTTTCATTTAGCACCTACTGCATACCAGGCAGAGCACCAGGCCTTTCAGATACCCAATCTTCTCTGTCACGGCTGCTCAGAGGTGAGGACTGCATACCCCATGTATACCCAGAAGCCAGCTCAGACAGGGGGTATGATGGACTGGCCCCTGGTCACACATGTCAGACAATGGACTGGCGCTCAAAGTCCACACTCCACCCTCAAATGCCTTCAGAGACGCTGAGATGAGAAAGGAGAAACTTGGACCACAGTGCCCTGACCCCAGCTGCTAGCCTAAGGGGCAGAAAGGGCAGACTGGGACTGGCCTGAGGTGGGACAGGTAGAAGGGTGACCCGAGGACCAGCACACAGACTCAGACTCCTGAGCTGGGGCCCGGCCCAGAACACCTCCCTCTCATCCTGTCATCTGGCTGGACAGGGGAAACTGGGACTATGGCCCCCAGGGCTCAGTGGGAATGAGAGAGTCCAAGGTGAGCAGTGGATCACTGCAAATCAAAGCACAGTCCCTCCCCGACACCCCCAAGCCCACTGCGCCCGCTAGCCAGGATAGGCACAGCCACAGTGGCTTGGCTGCGGCAGACGCACCGTGCAGGTGGGACGTGCGCGGGCAGACCTGCGTCAGTCACTCACCACCAGTCCACTGAGTGGCCTGGGGCAGTGTCCCCCAACAGAGTCATAGGAGTGGACAAGATGCATCTAAGCAGCACCTGGCTCAAGGGACACAAGCAGGAGACGGTGCAAAGTGAGAAATGCCAACACATCTTAGGAATGAGGGACGTGAGTGGGATGCCCCTGCGTGCTCTGGGAAGAAAGGTAAGCAAGTGGCTGGCAACAGAGGTACCCAAAGACTCCAGGAGGCCAGAAAAAGCCCCTCACCCTGGGGCAGCCTGGGAGGCTTCTTGGAGGAGGGACTATGTGAGCTGGAGGGGAGGCTGGGGTGGGGAGACTGAGGTGGCAGCACATGCAGATAGAGGGGCAGAGTTTGGGCTTCATCTGGAACAAAATGCTCAGAAAAAAACTAATGGTCTTTATTGACTTTCATTAACAACAAAACCCAACACTGAAAATGCTCCATGTACCTGGTCTCCTAGGCTTCCAGACACAGAGCCACACTGCTGGAACTACCTTCAAGGGGGCATTCTGGGAAGGACATGAGTTACTGAGGGACCAGAAAGCCTCTGGTTCAAGGAGGCCTAGGGAAGGTGCGGCCTGCTGGGGTCAGGCAGAACCCAGGCTCCAGACACACCCAGGGCCCCTCTCTGCCCCACACTCCAGGGCAGCCCCAGGGGTGTGCTGTAATGTGGAGTAAGAGAGCAGGAACCAAGGAACAGACGTGGCACTAAGGACAGGCTAAGGTGGGGCCAGCAGCTGGGTACCACAGGGCCACATAAGAGCCCCGTGAAGGGTCAGGCAGCCTCATATCTGACGCCTCAGCTGGCCTGAGTGTCTCCAGGCAAAGTGCTAGGGCCAGTGTGGGGAGCAGTGGGGGCCACTAATGTGGGGACAGACCTCTGCTCCACACAGGCAAAGAGCTTCCTGTCCCTAGAGGTATGGAAGTGAGGCTGCCCTATAAGGAGGGCTTCACTAAAAAGGAGGACCCCGCAGTCCCAGCCTCACAAGTCCCAGCCTCAAGCAAGCCACAGAATTCCCAGGGCCTCAATTTTCATTTGTCAAGTGGGATCTTCTTCCCTGGTTGATGGGCCGTGTGAGGAAACACAGTGCGGGCCAGATAAGAGCAAGGGCGTGAGGGCACTTTGCAAAGTACAAAGCACTATAAAAATGTGCAGCAGCATTATTATTTGAAACAGACTTTCAGAAGAGTGGGCCCCCAAGGACCCAAAAGAAATGCATCCTTCGCCTGCTATTGGAACCATGTGTTCCCAATGAGGTAATGGACGGGAACACACTTGGTAAACGCAAACGCAGCACGAATGGTAGTTGTTATCGTCGCCATTATCATGATGATGACGGCGGTGATGATGATCACTGCTGTTCTCCTGTCTCCTGCCACAGGGACCCAAAACCACTCAAAATTATCAATGGGTGGATCCGAGGGCAGGCCTGTCCTGTGTACAGCCATCTACCTCCTGATTTGGAGGTGGCTGGGAGGCAGTTTCTAACGGGCCTGGCCAACCCCAGGAAGCCCTCCCTGTCCCTATCAGATGCCCCAGTGGTACCCCAGTCAGCCAGGCTGAGCTGATTCTCCCACTCCAACCCCAAATCTCTCCCCTTTCCCAGCTGCAGATACTCAGAGCAATGTCCCAGCACCTCCCTCGGCCTACTCCCCCACCAGGGCAATCATCCTAACAGTGACAGCTAATGTCTACAGAGCCCCAATACAGGCTAAGACTATTCTCAGCTCTCTCCCCTAGCCCTATGAAGCAAACACTGTAACAGCCCCATTTTACAGATGAGGAAACTGAGGCACAGAAAGGGTAAGTAACATGCCTACCATCATACCTGGTAAACACTGGAGCCAGGCCATCCAAAGCCAACCAACAGCCTCTGCCACCTCCCAAATGCTTCTTGCCTCTCTCCACTCTGCTCCGTGACCAGTGCCACCAGCCCAGCCCAGGCCACGGTACCTAGTCCATGACCACCAACCCCATTTGTTCCCGTGGCCTGTCTCCACAGCCAGGTGAGTAACTCAAGGCCTTGGGCCTGTCTTGTTCTTTCCTAGGTTTCTAAATCCTGACAAGGGGTATCAGTGAGCACTGATCACGCTGAACCAAACCCAACCCCCTGATGGGGCTGGGACACTGCTGGGGGAGGAAGGTCCACAGGCAGCAAGTGGAGGGCTCCAGTGCCAGGCCCAGGACCCACGTTCTCCCTGTGCTCTCCCATTTCATCCACAAACTTCAGGGGCAACTGTGCCTCTCAACAGATGGGGGCTCCTTCAGCTGCACCAGCTAGGGCTTTCTTCTCCAGATCCCAGGGGTGAGCAAGGAGCATGCTGTAAAACAGGAGAGTCACCTTTGCGGTTCTAAGCTCGGGGGCGGAGCCATCTTTCCCAGCAAGGTGCTGGGGCCTGCGGGGGTGGGGGAGGGTGTGGCACCAGTGAATGGTTTACCCGATTCGCACAGAGCTGGAGCCCTGGAAGCACTGCTGCCCCAGCTCCATGGGAGTTCTAAGGCTGAGCTGTGGTTCCCTCCCGGCCAGGGGACCCACTCTTAGCACTATCACACTGGCACCCCTGCATTTCAGAGAGGACGCATTCCAACCACTGCACGTGCCTTCAGCATTTTTCTGCTGTCCTTGGGTAAAACTCCAAGTTCTCACCTGGCCCCCCTGAGCTCTATGGCCTCCTCTGTTCTGCTGCCACCTCTTCCCTAGGCAAGGACACTGGCTCACCTCGCCTTCTCCACAGGATCTCTGGGAGGAATCTGTTCCTCCAGTAACTCGAGCTACACCGGGTTTCTCAACCAGAACTACGGGTGCCTGGGCCAGACACCTTCCCGTTGCTGCGTTTCTCCTGTACACGACAGGACGTTCAGCAGCACGGATACGGAAAGACAGGGTGAGGTGTGGGTTCCCCCTGCACCCCTCACTTCTCTGAAAGGCAGTTTCTTTCGCAAGGTGCTTCATACCCATGGTTTTCTTGGCACTCCTAATACCCAGTGAGGTGCCTGCATGAGAGATGAGGAGAGTAAGGCACAGATCAGGAAATGAACTGCCCAAGGTCAGGTACCTGGTCAGGGGAAGCCCTTCACCTGGACATTCTCCCAGATGGTCTTCAGCTGAAACTAGCCCTTCCTTGCTCAGTGTTCTGGAGCCCTTTCTGGGCCTCCCCTCATAAGCTTATCAATAGCCCTCAGCTCAACATATCCTCTGGGCCTGGCCCTGACCCAGAGGAGCTCCTAGGTGAGAGGCAGGGACACAGAAACGTGCACTCTGTGGGTGCTGAGGACCCACAGCAAGGGGCGGCGTAGGAACAGAGTTCCACAGTGTCCCTGTGGACACATGAGCCCCTCTGTAGAGCCAGCAGGAGCTCAGTGAGGGATAGATGAGAGGAGGAAAGAGGAAAGGAGGCAGGGAGGCAGGGAGGGAGGCTGAGTGATGACCTGCTCCTGACCCCACCACTTACCTGGGCTGGGGCATTTACAAACATCTACTGGGCATCTGCTCTGTGCCAGGCAGTGTGCCAGCTGCTGGGGGGACCATGGAGAGAAAGCTGGACTCATCCCAGCCGCTGTGGGCCTTACAGGCTGGCAGGATGTTGGGTCCCAGCCCTTCTCATGGTCACAGACTAAGAGCAACCTGAAAGCAGGGCTGGGTCTCATCTGGCTCCTGGCTGTGTCCCCCTCATCCAGAACCCAACACAAGCCTGCTGAACTGAACCAAATCCTGCATCCGAGGACCGGGGGAGGAGGCTGCTTGCTCCGGAGATGATTTGCTGACCAGGGCAGTGCACGGCCCAGCCAGGCCAGCCAGCGTTGTTTTGTCAGACTAGCAGCAGACACTTGAAGTTGTGCAGATTGTGACAACACATGGAGATTACAGGTCTGGCTTTTTATCTGCTTTTATCTAAATGACCCAAACAAAAGCAGTTCAGCAGCCACGGTCCAGGCAGGAATCCTATTTCTGAACTGGGCCACTCTCTGAATTCAATATTAAACGAGCTCTGGCCAAAGAATGGCTCAGCTGGCGGGAACCTGAGTGCTGTCCCAGCAAGGGGAGGTAGCTTCCCACAGTCACACAGCACCTGGCCAAACAGAGTGACTCAGGCTGCAGGAGGTTTTCAGATGGGACAACAAGCTTTTGGACTATCAACTCCTCCAAAATGAGTCTCATCCCACAAACCCCATTCAGACGCCTCCCTTTTCTAAGCCTGTAGCAGCAGCGTTTTTTTTCTTTTTTTATGGACACAATACCTTTATTTATTATGTGTTATTATATCTATTATCTGAGGGTTGAACCCAGTGCCTCACTCACGGTAGGCAAGTGCTCTACCACTGAGCTACAACCCCATCCCAGCCTGTAGCTTCTTAAATACATCATCTTAGATGGCCACACTGTCTGAACAAGACCATTTCTGACTCAAAGCCAGGGATGGGTCTCACTCTTTGCTTTCTGCTCCAGATCCAGGTACACAGCAGGTGCTTAATAAAAATGCATGGGTTGCACATTTTCAGCAGTTTTCTAAAAGGAAGACATTTTCCATCCAACCCTAAGACACCAGCCAGATGAAATCCAAAGGGGTAAGTTCCAAGTCCCATGGTGAAGGTCCAACTGCTCCAAGCTGGTCTCTGAGCGCCCTAGCAGAGCCCTGCTTCCATGTAGACTCCCAGAGGAACACTAACCAGATTCAGCTTTGTCATTTGTCCACACACAGGGCCTTGTTCTTGACTCTGCTGCACCAACGCATCACCTCGCCTGTAGGAGGCGCTGTCTGGCTCTTTGTTAAATGAAGAAGGTTCATCACATTTTTTATTCCTAACAGTGCATGAAAAGCAGGAAACAGCCTGAATGTCCAGTGGTGGAGAAAGGATTGTGTGTGTCAGGGAGGATCCACCTAATAAAATACTGTGGCCATTACTGTGAAGGCTCATGTAGTTCATGAAGCAGACTATAAAAGTATCATCCATGAATGATTCAAACTATCTAAAAATCATGTATGTGGGGCTGGGGTTGTGGCTTAGCGGTAGAGCGCTCGCCTAGCACGTGCGCAGCCCAGGTTTGATCCTTAGCACCACGTAAAAGTAAAGGCATTGTGTACAACTAAAACAAATATTTTTTAAAAAATCATATATGTGGACAGAGGTCAGAAAGGAGCCATGAGCAGGAGAAGCTGATAATATTTTTGCAGCGGTGGATTTGCGAAAGAATGCATCTCATTTTGCATTAGTTATTGCTATAATGCTGTCAGTGGAGAAGTTCTTAAAAACAGTTCAGGAAGAAGGGTGGAACCTGTCTGCAGAGCAGCATATATTTTTATTTATTTACTTAACTTTTGTGTGATTCTGGGGATCAAACCCAGGGCCTCACACATATCAGACAGGTGATTTACCACTAAGCTACATCCCCAGCCCTATTTTTTTTCAATTTTTATTGGTGCATTATAATTATGCATAACAATGGATTCACTGTGATATATTTGTACCTGCACATGTAGCAGATATTTTCAAAGAACAGAGGGTTTGGGGTTTTTATTTAATTTTTCCATATTTTTTAACTGGCACATTATAGAACATAATGGTGGGATATAACTTGGCCAATATCATTTGGACAGAAGGTTTTGAAGGACAGAGTGGCTACTATACATGGCATCCACAGGGAGATGAGATGTCAAGTTGCATTTACTGGAAGAAAATGTTCAGGTACAAGAACTATCCTGTGGGGTCCCGCTAGGCCAGCTGAGCCAGGCTTGGCTCCTGGCACCGCATTCTCAAAGGGGCCTAGGTACCCCACATTCTGACAAGGGTGCCCAAGACTGGTAGCCTGGCTGATGGCTCCTGGACAGGAAAGGCTCACTGGCTCCAGTGCCTCAGGCTTCAGAGTGGAACCAGGACCAAGGAGGAAGCTTCAAGGGGACAGATCTCACTTGAGGTAAGAAGTGTCTTTGAAAGCAGTGAGCTTGCTATCACTGGAGGTATTCAGGGGCAGGCCAGAGACCTTCCATGGAGAATATTTTAGGGAAAAGGGCAGATGAATTTCATATATATGCCATTTATATGAAATTGAAACATATGAAAGTACATTTATTAAGTACCTATATAAATTATAATGCACTTATTTCATTGAATCTTCACAGATTTTTACAGATGAGCTTAGGAAGGTGAAATGCTGGCCTACGTCTGCCAAGCCAGCTGAGGCATAGCGGAGTCTTAAACCCAGATCTGCTCAACCCCAAAGCTCCTTCCCCTCATTCCCAACTTTAACTTTTTCAATCTCTCAACCATTAGTAAGAAGAGTTTCAATCTCATTCAGACTTCCTCTGACTGTAGGATGAGGAAATTTTCAACTTTCTGTTTGTAAGCTGTGGCCTGGGCCCTGGCCGAGCTGCTAGTAGCCTTCCACAGGGTAGAGGGACCAGGACCAGTGAAGTCAAGCCCTGCCCTCAGGCAACCCAAGCCCACCCTGCCAGTCACTCCCTCTGTTCCAGGTGCTAAAATGGGACAGAAGCCCAGGGCCCTTGTTGTGGCTGACTCAGGACTTAGAAAGCAGCTTGGGGTGGTGGGCAAAACAGCAAACAAGGAGTCAAGAGGAGGTCTGGCCGCCATCGCTGTGGGTGGGTCATCCACCTCCCTGCCTGCCACTCTTGGTACAAATGGAACTACTCTGTCCATCTGGCCCAACTCAGAGCTATACACGACTCTGCCTGCAATACCTTTCACCTTCCTGCCTGTGAACTCCTACACGTCAATACTCAGCTCTGACGTCACCTACTCTATGAAGCCCTCCTTGATCACTTCCTTCCCCCCAGCCCAGAGGTGTTACTCTGGGCTTCTGCAGAGCACCCCCTATCCACGGATTATTTGTTTAACTATGGGCCCTGGGGCAGATGCCATGTGTGTCCAGCTGCAGGATGGTAAGCTGGACGGACAGCAAGGCCTCTCTGCCCAGCCGGTCTTGCATTTGTAGATCCCTGTGAAGTCGGCCTGCAGCCTCGGATGGGGTCTGACGGGCCCTTAGGGGTTTTCCACCTGCTCCTCTCCTCCACCTCCCCACACAAACTTCTCAACCTTTTCTCTCCTTTCTGTGTGTGCCCCAGAGTGCCCATCTCAGGGCTGGGTACAGAAGAGGACCATGACTGCCCAAATCTGGCTGCCCAGGGCAGAGAGCGCCACCCTCCTCTCTGTTGGGACAGGCCATGGGGCTCCTGGCCACTCCTCATCCCACCCCCAGGCTGTGCATGGGGCTCTCCCTCTGGCCCAGCCAGGTCCAGGCCAGCCAGGCCACTGTGGTGTCACGTGCACCATTCCCTGAGCTGGCAGGCACTCCGTGTTCCGCACCATCTCCAGCCTATAAAGGCCAGGGTGGCGCCAGTGTTCACGGAAGCCTCATTCCAGTCTGGGTCCCTACCGACCTCCCATCGTCCTGGACCACACTCAGTTTGGGATTCTATTGCTATATGTCTTTAACTTCCTATCCACGCCCACCCCATAGCGTTTTGTTGTCAGCGGGACACTGGAGCGGTTTCTGTGATGAGATGACTCTAAAAGGCTGGATTAGTATTGGGGCCACTTGCCCAGAGAAAACTGCCCCAGCAGAGGAAAAACAAAATAAATCACTTTGAAGTGAGCCAAAAGGGCTCTATAAAGAGGTGGCACAGTGCAGGAGAGACCTGGCTTCAGGCCTGACTCATCAATCATGTGGTCTTGGGCAAGTCACCTGCTCCAGGAAGCCTTCCTTGATGCCCACCCCCACAGTCCCTATCTATAGGCACCCACTACTCCTTGAGCTGTCCAAGCCTCCCTTACCACACTGGGATGTCCTTCTAGTCAGGGATAGATTTGTTCTTAAGTCATCCAGGTCCTGGGATCAAGTAGCACCAAGGAGCATTTGTTGGATAGAGAGATATTTTAAAAAGAAGGCAAAGTTCCAACTACGTGAACCTATTTTTCTCCAGAGCAGGAATTAAGCCATTCTACTATACACGCCCCTAGAGCCAAGCTCAATGCCTTGGTATGGAAATGCCAACATCTAAATGACAGCAAGAATGAACGGGAGGCTGTGGCGGAGGCTCAGCTGAGACGTCTCCTCCACCATGGCCAGCACCTGTGTGAGGGTGGTCTGCAGCCCAGTGGCATCAGCTTCACCAGGGAACCCTCAGGCTTCGCTCCAACCCTAGACAGACTCTCTGGGGACAGGGCCCAGGAACCTGGATCTTGTGAGGGATCTGGGGATTGTTTAGGGACAGGAATCTGGAGAGCACTGGTTTCTGCTGTGGCTCTAAGTGACTTCCGTCCTCTGTGCCTGAGTTCTTGTTGCCGTCCACTGGATGCTGAGCCAGGAGCCCTGCGGCCCACACTGGGAGGAACACAGCAGCAGACATAGCCCAGGTCCAAAGCAAAGACACAGCACCCCCGAGAGGTACGCAAGAAGGCGTGGCCAGCTTCATGGCAGAGTCAGAGAAACCCCCAGACTTACACAGAGGTTGAGCCATGCTGTTCCCAGAAGGAAAGAGAGGCCCACAGCCCCCGTGCAGCTGGCAGGGGTCTGTGAGCTCCCCTCTACAGAAGAGGAAACCGAGGCCCAGAGCAGGCCAAGATGAGCCTGAGGTCATCCTGGCAGTGAGGGGTGAGCCAGGCCTGGGACACCGGCTTCTAGGGAGACTTCAAGAAGATCTGGAGCAGAAGGCTCCCATGGGACCCCTCCCTTGCCATGACACAGGGGCCATGGGGACAGGGTGCCTGCACACAATGCTGGATAGGAGCCTCGCCTTGGCGGAAGGTCAGGCTGAGCACGGCATCTCACCTGGCAACAGCTGGTTCTCTGGGGCCACCGGCGGTTGTCAGCCTAGGACTAAATATGGAGTCTGCACAACTCCAGCAACCTGGAACTCCCCAAAGCAGCCTTCTTCCCTAACCCTGACTCGAGGACAATGACTAGGAAATCAGTTCCTTGAGATTTTATTCCACTTTGAGAGATGAGGTTCAGAGAGGTTTGGTGACCTGTCTGTGGCCACAGAGCTCAAGCAGGATGCTCTGACATGGAAGTCTGTTGCCCTGTCCATGCCCTGCTGCTCCCCCACAGTCAGAAGGTCAGGTTCATACCCAAGGGCCCAACTCTGGGCAAGCCACAGCCCTACTGTGAGTGAAGCAGACCCAGACTCCCCAAAGCCAGCGGGGACCATATCATCCATCTGGGGAAATTTAAGTGGAAGGTGAACACAAGAAGCTGATGAACAGGTGGTGTCACTGTTGGATCATCTCCGACAACTGGCCTCAAGCACAGACACTTAAAGGGACTTTCTCCTCGTGAGTCTGCAGGCAAGGGGACTGCTTCCCTCATTTTAGAGGGATTTAAAGAAGCACAGAGCAGCAAAGTCTGGACTTGAACTTGGGGCTTCTGGCTCCTGGGCTGGGCTGCTTCAATCAGGGCTATGCTGTCCAGCTACCTCTTTCACCAAAACCTCCCTCCCAAGCACCCCACAAACGCACCCCACCCCACACTACCTCCCCTCTCTACCTGGCCCCAAGAGTGGAGCCCCAAGCCAGCAGCCACCAGGACCTTATCCAAGAGTTCCCAGGCAAAAGCAGGAGGAGGGGGAAAATTCCCAGTTCAGATTTAAAATTTCTTGAACAGAACCTTCTTTTATATTAAGGAGGAAATCACAGACTTGATTCAGGGACAAAAAATTAATCCTTGGGTTCGGTTTGGGATTCAGCAAATTAGCACCATTTGCTCTGGTTTGGGGTTTGAGGTTTTGGTCAAGTCTAGGGGAAGCAACAAATTGGGGACACCCCACTCCACAGGCCCCAGAGGTGTCAGCCCCAATGACTCCATTTGAGGCACAAGGGGTAAGGAAAGACCTCAAGGAGGCCCAGGCAGAAGTCCCAGTTCTCCTCCTGGCTCTGACAGCAATGGGCCCAGCCTAGACAGAGAAGCATCCTTCCTTCCCAGCTCGGTCTCCTCCGCCCTTCCTCCATGGGGGTGAGTGCTGGGCTGTCCCCACCAGCTGCTTTGCCCCTGCCCCATGTCCCGGTACAGCAACCCAATTTGGAACCTCCACAACTAAGAGGTCTAACCACCATCAGCCCTGCCCTGGTCTTCCATTCCAGTGACCCATTTGCTGGGTGCCTCCTGAGGGCAGGTCCTTAGTGTCCAGCACAGGCCTGGGCACCAAAGGAACTCAGTTAGAAATCACCCAGGGCTGGCACAGATACACTCCTTAAGGAAAATCAGGCTGAATCAAGGCAGGGCGCACAGCCCTTCCCAGGCCAATGGCTGATCTCCAGGTTTGTCCTGGAGCCAAAAGCACAATCCCTCCTGACCTCTAGCACCCTCTAGGGCCCACCAGGGCTGTATCCCTCTCCTGCCTCATTTTGGGGCTGGGAGCTTTAAAAACCCCTTTAAGTCATTACAGTTGCTCTCTTGCATTGTCTTGCGCCAGAAGGACATGGAATTTGGACAAACATGCCTTCAAATTCCACTCTCTGGCTTTTCTGAGCTTTATCTGCAAAATGGGAATGTTAATAATACCTATTTTGCAGGACCTCAAGGAATAAATGATGTAATATAAAGAAAGCACCTACCGGGCTGGGATTGTGGCTCAGTGGTAGAGCGCTCGCCTAGCACGTGGGCGACCCGGGTTCGATCCTCAGCACCACGTACAAATAAAATGTATTTAATAAAACGCATTGTGTAACTAAAGCAAATAATTAAAAAAAATCTTATTAAAAAAAAAAAAAAAAGAAAGCACCTACCAAAGCAATGGGCGAGGGATACAAGACCCAAGTTCCCCTTCTCCCTGCTCCTGGGGTGTTTCCCTTTGAGAATAGCACCTACAGCCTTCTTTTATACTGGGGATTGAACCCAGGGGTGCTTAACCACTGAGACACATCTCCAGCCCTTTTTATATTTATATATTTATATTTGTCTCTTTTATAGAGACAGGGTCTCACTAAGTTGCTGAGGTTGGCCTTGAACTCAAGATCCTCCTGTCTCAGGCTCCCAAGTTGCTGGGATTACAGGTGTGTGCCACTGCACCCAGCCCTCCTGTCGTCTAAGGCTCTATAACAAGAGCAATGAGGGGTGTACAGGCTCCATGCAGAGGCGGAAGTTCCCATCCGGAGTGTGGGTTTGCAACAGGTGACAACAGGACAGTTAAGGACTGACACGACCAACAAGCAACACTGGGGGAACTAGATAGGCTTCTGGGAAAGCTGAGAGGCGAGCCCTGTCTTAGAGGAGAGAAAATGGAGGCCAAAAGGAGCCAGTGGCCAGCCAGCATCTCACAGGCAGTGGTGACAGATCTGAGGTTGGAATGCGCATCCTCCTGGCTCTTGGGCCCACTGTGGAGAAACACCCTGCAAATGCCAGCCTTGCCTCACCCACACCTAAGCCCGTTCCCAAAAGTTCTGCTCCCTGGCCTGGACATCCGCACACGACGAATGGCCAGAGGAAAAACAGCCCAGTTTAGAAGGCAATAAAAATGTGTTTTTTCTTGCTAAACAAATTAGTTTACATCTGGTGATGTGCAAATAAATAGAGGGGCCCAGACCAGACGTCTCCCAGGGCCTGGGCCCCACTCCGATTGGATCCAGCCCCGGGCACCCGCAGGCAGCACCCTCACGTCTCGCTCTCACGCCATCCTCCACGCCCCTCCTCTCCTCTCCTCTCCTCTCTGGCTTCTCTGTTGACACCTCAAGAACAGCCCATGGGCAGGGGGTAAGGGGTCTTCCAGTCCTCCTCCCTCTCAGGGGAAATGGTGGATCTCTGGCATGTGCCTGCCTCCGCCAGTCTCCATCTCCTTGTGTGTGAAACGGGAATAATGGTGCCCAGCTGCCCCATCCATGGAGACAATAAATACCTGAAGTTCCTGTTTCAGTGCCTGATGCTTGGAAAATAGGCCAAGAGATGTAGGATTCCTCCCATGTTCCCTGGTGCTGGGCTCCCGGCAGACGTGCTGGAGCAGACGGGCTGGCGAGCCAGCCTTGCCCAGGCTCCTGAGGCAGGGAGCACCCCCAGCCCCTCCCTGGAGGTGCCCTGCCACCCCTGCTGGAGAACCACCAAGTCTTCAAGAGTGAGGCACTCCGTTCTAACGACTCTGTGAGGCGCATCCTCAAAATGGGCAACAGCCGTCCATCCCACCACACTGATGAAGAAACCAGGCCCAGAAAGGTTAGCTCACTCGCCTGGCATCGGGCAGCAGCCACCTCTTCCAGCCCTTAGCCCCAGTATTTTCTAATTCCCACTAACGAGGAAGGGCTGGTGGAGGCTGCAGGGATTCAGGGGAGGCCCAGAACCATGGGCTCACAGCCTGTCCAAGCGCCCACGCCAGGGCGGCCTAGTTCTCTTGGAACTTAGAAGCTCTGACTTCAGGGCCACTGAGTTAAATGGAACATCACTGGATTGGGGTGGGGCTTGCACCTGGTCCTGTCAGTCAGGACAAACTGGGTCAGCTGGGAGCAGAGCAAGAGGGAAGGGCCAGCCTGGAAGGACAGCAGGGAGGGACCTCTCTGGACCTCAGTCTCCTTAACTGTAAAAGGAAAACAATGGACAAGGTGGTCCCTAGGGGCCCTTCCTGGCTTCCTCAGACCCAACTTTCTGAGCCATGTCTGCTGTCACATGGGATGTGCCTGGGGCCCTTGTTCCCTGCGGACAAATCTAAAGAAGCCCCAGCCGTTCCACCCCTTTCCAGCCTGGGAAGTCACCCTCACTCCGTGTTCTCTTCCCACCAGGCCAGGTCCTCCTGTCTGCAGCCCCCAGGCTCTTGGGCTCTTAGACTCTGCTGGGGGAGCGGCTTCACATCTGCCTTTATCTGCCTTGCCAGCTCCAGGCCAGGCTGGGGCCTCAGGTTGGAAGGGGAAGGGGTTCAGGAGAAGGGGGAGGGAGCCGGCAGCCACAAGTGTCCCAAGCAGCT
Organism: Tamias sibiricus; assembly: GCA_025594165.1. Classification (NCBI taxonomy): domain Eukaryota; kingdom Metazoa; phylum Chordata; class Mammalia; order Rodentia; family Sciuridae; genus Tamias; species Tamias sibiricus. The sequence continues at coordinate 46,990,413 of CM046658.1, forward strand.
GGATGACTGTGGGAGCTGGGCCTGCAATTAAAATAAACCCCCAAACAGCCTTAAAATAACTACAAGGCATTTCAAGAAGATTGTATTGTTGAATTTACTGTTTGTTTACTGAGACTATCTGCGTTGGGTTTCAGATGAAAGGAGGAGGGAGCCCAGATGTGAGGCTGAACGTCTGACCTGCAGCATCTGCTGCTCTGCAGGGCCCCAGCACGCTGGGGGTGATGGAGCCCAGAACAGGGCAGTGAAGACCCCGAGGCCCAGACCCCAGCCCCAAACCACAGCTCTCCTGTTGGGGCCCCACAAAGCCACTTCCCCCACCTACAGAGAGCCCAGGGGAGGTGAGGAGTTCCAGAAAGAAGTCTGGCCCAGAGATGAGAGAGTTCAAATCCAGATGTGCATCCTGGTCCAGCCCCTGCGCTGCTCTGAGCCTGTGGCCTCAGGACAGCAGACACGCCTCCTGCTCTGCGTAAGGAGGAGGTCCAGAATGCCCCTGTCCAGTGCTGGGTAGGGACTCCTTGGGGGCAATGCCTGTCCTGCTTCTCGCCCTCCCTCTCCAGTTCACCATCTTTTATTATGAAGACACTCAGCACTGCTGACCACCTGCCCCCACCCTTCCTGAAGTATAGCCCCACCTGGGGAGGGGTCCCCCACATTCTTATGACACCCAGGTGGTCTCATATCATAGCAGGCATGGAAATTACTTGTTTCCTCACCTACCTACACCTGCCCAGGTCAGGTCTGTGAACTCAAGGCCAGGCACCAGGTTGGTCTCTTCAGGTCCCCAATGCCAGTCCACAGCTGGAGAGAGAGAGACAGCTTACCAAACAGAGGGAGAAGGCAGGCAGGGAGGGAGACCTCCACCCACTCCACTCTTGGGAAAGGTCTGGCAGGTTGCCCATCATGTCTCTGCTACCACTAGCGTCAAAACCTTTTCATATAAATAGAACATCTGTCCTTCATGTCCTCCTAAGAAAAGGTGAGGAGAGAGATTTCCATCACACCAGTTTCATAGGTGGGAATATAGAACCCCAAAAGACTAAGAAAAATTAGTTCCCTGTCCACAGAGCCATGCCCCTCAGCAGGAAGTGGACACTACCCACTTCATGAGCATGGGGCCCGCCACCTATTGGCACCTGTACCTGATTAGGATGCTGGGACAAACAGAGACAACCACAGATCTCTGCTACTGACAGTTCTGTCATCCTGGGCAAGATACTTAGCTTCTCTGAGCCTATTCCTTCTCTTGCAAAACAGAGGTGATAAAACTGCCTTACCTTGAGATTAGTAAACATAACCAAAGAAAGGCAAGTGTTCTGTGAGCTGCAAACAGCATGGAAGGGTAGGATGATCATCCTGTTCCCACCAGAGAAGGTTTTAGAATTCACATGGTCAGAAGACAAATCCTTGTTTGGTGGGTTGGTCCAGGCGTGTGTGTTGTGATACTCCTGATGCATGTGGAATGAATAAGTAGATGAACAAATGCCAGTCCAAAGCCAAAGCCATTCAGGCCATCTACAGGCCTTTAAAGACTAATTCTAATAACTCAGTAGCAGGAATAAAATATCAGATCCAATGCCACTGCTGCCTAAGTGGGCAGGGTGAGACATGCCTGAAGACTTGGGCAAGAGTTTCTTCCTGACGGCACCTGAGGTGAACCTCTCCAAAAGGTGGCACACACATCCGCCACCTCCGACACATGCACCATGCAGCAGACACTGGCCAGGTAAACTCCACCCTGGATGCAGATTCGACAATGTTTTCCAGGCCTTGGGCCCAAATGCTGACAGTGAGTGCCAGGCTCAGAGGGAGGTGTGCCAGCCCTCATCCCAACCTCGGGTCCACACGAGTTTCTAAGTTACTGAAACTGAATGACAGATGATGACTCCAGCACCCTCTGCTTCCCTGGCACCTCCACTTGCACCAGGAGGGCAGGGCTGCGTGAAGATGTGGGCCCGTCTGCGAGCAGCTGGAGTGGGTTCCTGGCACGTGGCATGTCCTTCCCCAGCGCTGCCCAACAGAACCAGGAATGAGCCCGAAGCAGGCAAAGACCAGGCCAGCACGGCTGGCTCCTTGAGGCAGTCTTGGGGTCTTGTCACCCCCTCACTGGCCTGCTGCTCCAGGGACCATGCCCAGGGGATGGAATATGCTGGACAGAGCCAGGAGAGGGGCCCAGGCCCATGACAGAGACTTGAGAGTATTCATGTAAAACTACGAGCAGGAGGAGAGAAGCAGACGCTGCCAGCAGCAAGCTGTGCCTGGCCACAGGGAGCCAGGAAAGAACCTCCACACTCTCTGTACTGACAAGAGCAGGGGAGGGACTTCCTGAAGCCTCCATGGCTCCAAGATGGTAGTTTCTTTTCGATTACTATGGAGGGGCAGGTAGAAAGGGGCTGAGCCCCTCCAGGGCCCACAATTCCACAAACACCTATGAATCACTGACTGCTCCAGATGCCTGGGGCACACAGAGGACGTGTCCCCCAGGTGCTTATACCTCATCCCCTCCAAAACGGGCTCAGAGACTAAGACGTGCTCAAGGTCACATGCTGGGCAGGTAAAGGAGCTGGGACCCAAACCCCTTTTCTGATCTCCCATCAGCTCCTTCCTAGAGCTGACGCTCCCCGTCAGCCAGGTTTCTTAACTCCTGAGCTTTCTCTGCCCACTTACCCCCCTCCTCCGGCCCCACACTCGTGTGCTGAGTTTATGCTACACTAATTTAAACCACTTTGTAGGCTACTTTGCAAGTGTTCTTAATCTTTCAACTAATTCATCGGCTCTTGGAGAATAAAGGAAATCTGCGATCACCGTGCTGCATGCAATAAGTTCTTGGCACGGGTGGCGGGGCCCATTCCAGCACTGCGCAGATGCTTCCTGCTGTAAAGGTGAGGAGCGCCCTCCCTCTGCAGTCCACCCGGCAGCCATGCATTCACCCCGCCAGCCACTCACCACTCACGGGTGGAGCAAGTCCCTGGCAGCAGGCCCTGAGCCAGGCACAAGATGGAAGGTGAATGAGGCAACCCTGGACCTGCAAGGAGCTCACAGTCTGGTGGGGCAATGACCCTCTGCCATTCACTGCCTCTCGAATGTGACTAAGAGAGAAACTTGCCAGATCAAGGGTTTTCTCTGGGGGATGCCTTACCACATGAAGCCACAAAGGGCTTGACACATCCGCCACAAGGGGGCGTAGGAGATGACCAAGGCCCTGGAGATGATCCTAAGTGCCAGTGCTACAAGCTGGTGACCACACACAGGGTGGTTGGCATCAATTATAGAATACCTCATGCCCTTATCTGAATTGATTCTTCATGAGCACTAACGGCAGAGCAGGGACGGGCAAGGAAGGAAAGGACCAGGAGAGCTTCTTTTCCTTCCATTGGTCTAGAAGGGCTTGTCTGTTACAGAAACAGTGCCCCTGAGCCTGTCAAACCACACCAGAGCAGGGAGGTGCTACAGTTCTACCAAGTGTCTCCCAAGAGCTCCTGTGTTGATGCAGGAATGCGAGGGTGTGAAGTGGCTAGATCAGGAGAGGACTGAAGGGGTGGCCACTGTGGCAGGTGGGGTGTGGCTGGAGGAGGTGGGTCACTGGTGCCCTGGAAGGGTTCATCTTCCCTGCTGCCCTCCCTGCCCCCTGCTTCGCAGCTGCCCTGAGCTGACAGCCTCCCTCCCCTGCACCTTCCACCCATGGTGCTCTGCCTGTTCTGCCTCACCCAGGGCCCAGAACAATGGAGCCAGCCAGCCATGGACCCAACCTCTGAAACCATGAGCCCAAGCAAACTTATCCCCTACTAAGTGGTTCTTGTCAGGTATTTCAGTCACAGCAACAAAAAGCTGACTAACACAGGAGGAAAGAAAGATCCGTGGGACAATCCTGCCATTTTACAGATGAGAAGACTGAAGCCCAGAAGAGAGAAAGGGCTGCCCCTAACATGATGATGAGCCTAACACATGTCCCCGCCTGAGCTTAGCACCAGTGGTCAGAGTAACCAGAGGATCCCACAAATAAAAAAATAAGCTGTCGGTGCATTCAGGGTTGTGTGCAGGGAGCTGTGAGAGTGGCCAGGGAGGTTTCCCTGCAGAAGTGGCATGAACTGAGGGGCTGGGGTTGTGGCTCAGAGGTAGAGCGCTCACCTAGCAGGCATGAGGCACTGGGTTCGATCCTCAGCACCACATAAAAATAAAGATACTTTGTCCACCTATAACTGAAAAATAAATATTAAAAAAAAAGAAGTGTCATGAACTGAGACATGCAGAACGTGTCTATGCTGTGAGCAAGGCGGCAGGGGTGGGCGAGAGCATTCCAGGTCCAGCACAAAGGCACCATGGCAGACGGAGACACGGTGCTTTAGAAGATGGGGAGCCCAGTCCTGGCACATGCAGTCCGGGGCCCCACTTCTGGGGAACGCTCTCCTCCTTCTGCACTGTCATACGCACCACTAACCCTCCTGGGCATCTGCCCGTGGCTGGGCACTCATGGGAGCACTCACACTCCTTAGCTCGCTCCCTCGGGACCACCCTCCCCTGGTGGGCATGAGTACAGACCCAGGGCCCAAGCCCCTCACCAAAGGCTCCTCAGCTAGTCACTGCACACAGTGACCAAGGGCAGAGATGGGCACCTAAGGATCTTGGGATCAAGCCTCAGCCCTGCTGCTTATTTCCTGCATGACCCTGGGCAAGTTACCCTACCTCTGTGTAGCCTCATCTTGGAAGTGGGATAACAGGGTGCCACCTACTACAGGGTCCTGCAAGTCAAACGAGCTCATCCACCTGAGTCTGTCAGCACTGAGTCTGGCACAGTAAGCACTGAAGACGGTGGCAAGTGCCCTCCCTCCCTCCTCTGTGTTTCTAGCCCTGGCAGAAGGCCCGGCACAGGACTGGAGTGTGGAATGAAGGAGCGGCCCAGGGGCCCAGCGAGTGTGGGTCCCAGGAAGGAGCAGCATGGTCCTGACGTGAGAGCCCTGGGGGGCACAGAGCACCTGTGATGGACGCTGGGCTGGTCACTTGCTGAGGGTGTTGCAGGAAGGATCTGGGCACAGAGAGGCCCTGGACTGGAAGGGCAGGGGCTTTGTACCAGGCCTGACCCGTGAGCCTGCTGGAGCACGGACAATTTTATGAAGCTCAGTTTCTTAATCAACCTTATTCTGCTAGGGCTTAGAGCTGAATCCTCTTCCCAAATTGGACATTTATGGGCCTCGAGGAGAGACGGAAGAGCAGGATGGATGAAGTGTCCACATTCCAGCTGGGAGGTTAAGGGCTTTTGTGTTCCTTCCTGCTCAACTCCAGACGTTCCCAGCCAGGCGGGGTGCATCCACGTCTCCCTCAGCCACCTTGGGAGTGCTCGGGTCACCTCCTTTCTAAGCACTCTTGGGTTTTCTTACTATTGCACACACGGGCCCTGATGAGCCTATGCAGGGAGTGTCTGCAAATGACACGATCTTCTTAAAACTTCATCCCCCACAGTGTTCTGTGAGTACAAGACTAAAGCAGGGAAGGGGGGCTGGGTGAAGGATCAAGCAAGGTGCCCGGACCTGTGGGTCCAGGGGAGGACTGGTACATCTGAAGTGAGAGCCCTGGGGAGGTGGCAAGCACCTGTCAACAGAGCATTCCTGGGGTCAGTGACCCTCCTGCTGGACCCCTGCTGTCCAGCTCTTCCTGTGCTGTCCAGAGGAAGCCAGGCTGTCCAAACCTCAGAGCACACCAGGGCTGTCACGCAGAGGTATGTTTGTTTGTGGAATGTGTAAACCAAGAGCTCAGCCTGGTTGCAGGGTAGCCCAACTCTAGAAAAGTTCAGAGGCCTCTGAAAGTCTCCCTGTTCTCTTGGACACCTGGGCCAATGACACTTCTCCATGAAAAGAACCAGTCTGGGGCCCCTGGGACCCACATGGTGACCACTGCAGGTAAGCCTCACTGTACCCTGCAAAGTGAGCCAATCTGTAGAAGTCAAATCCTCCAGGATAGCTGGCTGTTCAAAGGGACTCCTCCTCTCATAGAAGAGAAAACCAAGGGCCCTTCAGTGCCCTTCATCCTGGTTTCTGTGACTGCCCCCAACCCAAGAACTTCCAGTGGCTCCCTAGTACCCACAGGGTCAAGTCCAGGCTCTATGGCCTGGCATTCACTCCCTTCTTCCTTTCCAGGAAGCTCCTTCATGCAGCTACCATACCCACCTGTCCTCCTCTGAGCAGCCTTTCAGCACAAGTCCTGGGGCTTCTCCCAGCTGGGTGGCTCAGGGACCTGGCTCTGCCCAGATCTGTGAACACAGCTGGCTCTGTGCTCTGTGCCTGACCTGAGCTGGACACAGAGGACATGCAGAGGCATGCTGCCACTGAGGGACTCACAGTCAGGAGGGGGAAATCCCAGAGGAATGGGAGTGTGGGGACCCACCTGAGCTGGGCTGGAGGTGAGACGAGAAGGCCTCCTGGAGGAGGTGTGTGCAGAGTTCTGGGAGGGAAACAGAAGACAGGGGAAGGCGCAGCATGCAGCAGAAAGAGCATCAGCAAGCAGCCGTGTGACGGTGGAGGAGGGCGAGGCGCAGCCCTGCCCGGCCCTGCCAGGGGGGCACAGTGCATGGCAGTCTCTATCCACAGGCTGCAAAGAGGCAAGAGGGGGACCAGATAGAGCCTTCTGACCCTAATGCTGCCACACAGACACCCCTGCACCCCCAATCCCATCGTGGCCTGCGGACATACCATTCCTTGTGGCCACCCCGCCACGGAGGACTGTGTCCCCAGAGCGCCGTGGTGTCTGCAGTGCCGTGCGCGATCTGTTATTATCCCCCGTCAGCGCTGCCGGCCTGTGTACATTCCTCGGTAATGAGTCTGACCCTCCTCGGCAATGTTTAATCAGAGCCTAATCGACCCTGGCTTTGATCTGCTGCATTTTCTGCAAAAACTCCGGTACCTGATTTTTACAATCTGATTAGCAGGCTGGCTATCCGCAGCCAAAATTACCCTGAGCTGCAGAGATCCCCGCTGAGCTCTTTGTGTGTTTTCCCCTCTTCCAACAAGTTATTTCCTGAGACAACTGTCACTGCCCTCCTTGCCTCCCTCACCCTCACCCTCTATATCCAGCCAGTGGCCAAGTCCCCAGGGGCCTTGACCTTGGCCAGACCTCCTGCCCCCATCTGGCTCTACAACCCCTCCTCCCTACTGCTGCCAGGTCTCCTGGGAACCTGTGCTATCCCAGCCATCTGGCTAGGGGAACTACTCCCTGCTGATCCTCCTGTGGACCTGTGAGGTTGTCAGCAACATTGTCATGCACAGGTTCTGTGGGAAACCTCCTTCTACTCCACCCACCCTGCACCCTGCATCTGGCCACACCTTCCCCCACTGCTGGCTCACACCAGGCTGCTGGCCGGCACTCCGCTCCTGCAGCCATCTCCACCACTGTGGCAGCTGCCCGCCTGTGGCCACTGCTTCTTTCCTCTCCCACCAATCTGCAGGCCTCTTTAGGTGGGGGCTCTCCTACCCTTTCCCCAGGGACAAGAAATGCTTGCCATGAAGCCAGGAGGGAGGGAGGGAGTTAGAATCCCTTGCACCCATTCTGGAAGCCAGGTCAGATGGCACCCTTTATATCTTTTGGCTCCACAGAGCATGCCACCCCCGCCCCCACTCACACACACACACACACACACACACACACACACACACACCAGCGTGGCCCCATTCCACCTTCCATCATCTCCTGTGCCTTTCTGATGGGGGACACTGCTTTGTCCTCATTCATAGTACTATCTTTTTCCTCCAATGGGGAAAGAAGAACAGGTGGAAAACATAGCAAGGCTCCTCCTGAGCGCAGGAAAAGGGTCCTTGCTTGGTCTGTGACAGACCCTGAGCTGGGTGCTGGAGACACAGGTGAGTAGAACCTGCTCCTTCTCCTTGGAGGCTCACACCCGCTGGGGAGCCCCTGAGGGGAGCAAACAAACTAGAACAGGGAGGCTGGGCTGGCCAAACCCAGCATTTCCACCCTGGAGGTGAGGGAAGGTCTTCCCAGGATGGAGGTAGATGAGAGAAAGGTAAGGTGGGAGCTTAGAAAGGCCACAATCACGGGACCAGAGCCAGGCAGGAGAGCCAGACTTGGAGAGGGGCCCATTGGCCTCTTCTGCAGAGGAGGGGAGAGGCTCCTAGCCCAGGAGTCATTCATACCCTGTGGGTGCCCTCACTCTCTGGGGGTAGGCAGAGGGGAGCAGCAGGAAGGAGGGAAGAAGCCAGGTCTCCTGACGGCTTCTGGTGGGGCTCTTAGTTATTTACTCCCAGTTATTCTAGGGAGACTGAGGTAACACCTGGTCCAACCACCCAACTCCACTCTCTCCAGAATCTGAAGCCCTAACGCCCCATCAGGGCTTGTATAATCTATCCACACAGCTCCTCCAGGGGGCGCTAGCACACCCCTGCACCCCTGGGCCCTGAGAGGCCAAGGAACCCCTAAAGGGCACCCAGATGACCAATGCCTGTGTGCTCTTCTTCTAGCCCAGACGTGTACAACAGACAAGGGACCACCTGCTAAGAGGCAATGGGCAGGGCAGAGGACCCCGCCCTTGCACCCAGCCCAGGACCTCGCTGCCCAGGGAAGGATGCGTGGCAGGGGCTCTGGCCAAGGAGCTCCAGGGACCTGGGGCTGTCGGCCTCAGCCCTGTTTCCAGGTTACGACAATAACTGCTGCCTTTTGTGGAGGCTCCAGGTACGGGCTTCGCAGACAGGCGCTGGCCTCCCTGTACCTCACCCTCACTGGGGGGCAGTGGGAGCCACCACTTCAGAGTGGAGCAAACAGTCACAGAGGCAAACTATGCTTCCATGACCACAGCTCAATCTCAGTGCTGGAAGCCGGCAGCCTCCAGCCCCGCTGAGCCGTCAGGATCGCCATGAGGCTGAGGCACTGGGGCTGCCCAGCCGGAAGCCAGACTGGCCAGACCCCAGCAGGACTGCTGGCTGCAGCCCTGTGGGTGGCAGCCCCCAGGCTCCATCCCAGATTCAGGCAAGCACCTCATCAGATTCTCATTAGGTTCTATTTTCTCTGCAAACACCCGGCGGGCCGCCGCTCCCTCCTGTGCCCAGGAATGCCAACAGGGGCTCAGGGGATAAGTCCGTCTGAGTCTAGACTTTTGACTAGTCCCTACCAAATGTGCTCTGAGCACTTGACAAAGGAAGGCTGGAGAAGGGGGACAGGGGAAGGTGGGAGGTTGGGGGCTCTCCTTCCTCCCCCAGGCAACCGTGTAGGTTCCCACAAAAGCAGCGGCCGGTCACAGGTGGGATCCTTGTGCCTCTGCGCTACCTTTCCCATCCCCCCATCCCCCCACGCCATCGCTACCTGCTGAGCCTCCCATTCTTTTTTTTTTCCAGTTGAGCCTCCCATTCTTTTTTTTTTCCAGTTGAGCCTCCCATTCTTGATGCCCTGGTGGCGCCCCCTCCCCAAGTCTCCCCTGGTGCCTCCCCAGCATGTTGCTGCTCCTGGTCTCACACTTACAGGCTGGTGACCATGTCATGTTTTTCCCATTGGACCATAAGCTCCTGAGGGCAGGCCCACAGTGCCAGCAAGTGTCCTGTACAACAGCAGGGCTCAAGGAAAACCTGCCAGGTGAGTAAAGACTGTTTCCAATTTTTTTTTTTTTTTAATATTGCGTGCTCAGTCTTGCTCAAGGGGACAGAATTCATTTGTGGAGCACATTGAGGACTCTAGGGGAAACTGCTGATAGAGTCCTCAAGGCCTGGGAGTTGGGTAGACCCCACACCAGGCATCTGTGGACCCATACACCAGTCATGGTGATTTTAGAAAAGGTGCCACCTTTGTTTCAAGAGTACTTTGTGGGTGACTGAGTGCTCTCAGGCTGTTTCCTTAGATACCACCCCCATGGGCTGGGCTGCTCCCCAGTCCTTCCAAGACAGCAGAACCAGGGCATTAGAGCCCAGCAGTGAGCCCTGAGCGGGGAGAGCTGTGGTATAGGGAGGGCCCAGGCACAGGTAAGGGAAGGGAGAAGAGGGGGACAGCAGCAGAGGACCCCAAGTGAAGAGAGGGAAAGATGCTCCGGAATAGCTGTAGAAGTAACACCTGAGCCAAGCTTTAAAAGGCTCGCGGGAAGGGCTCCAGCACAAACCAAAAGGAAGGCGAGGGGCCCCAGCCCCACACAGGCAGGCGCACGGTGACCAGAGCAAAGAGCTTGTGGCCGCAGCAAGGTGGCAAGGCAGAGGCGGCAGAGGGCACGCAGGGGCCATCCAGGAAGTCAGAACCCTCCCCAGCAGGCCAGGAAGCACAGACAGGGGCAGGGCGGGGAGCAGGGAACCCCAGGGTGGGGAGGGGAGGGAGCAGGGGTGCCTCTCAGGGTTGCTGCCTGCTTACAGAGCAGCCTGGGGGTCCTGCTAGAGGCTTTCAGGTGACACCTCCCTTCTCCAAAGAAGGCAGTTCCATGACATGGGGCGTGGTTCCCTACCACTTCCAGAGCCCCTAGAAGGGCACCTCGTCATTGGTGTCACAGGCCCTGCTGTGCCACAGGGTGGGCTGCCATACTCACAGCACGCCCTTTGCCTCCCTGCTGAGAAAAATCCCAGGGAATGTGAGGGCTGGCACATGCCCTTGGGACACAGGCTGGCAGGGCCCCTAGAGCAAAGGAACTTGGGCTCCAGCACCTTCCAAAAGGGCCTCTTCCCTGAAGCAACGCTCATTCCTGAAGAGCAGCCAGGACTTAGGGACTGCCAAACAGGTGTCCAAGACTGCTCTCAGGCAGTCCCTGTGAGACCCTGACCTCATCCTAACAGGGCACAGAGTTGTTTCTATAAGTGACTGGTGACTCCAGAGAGGCACACGTGACCTGTGCTTAGAGGCAGCAGACACCGAAGGCTTCTCGGAGGAGGTGCTCTTTAGCTGGGCCTGGGAAATGGGGAGAGTGTGGACAGGACATGGAGGGTGTGAAAGAAGGGCATTCCAGGAGAAGACAGGGATGAGGAGTCTAGGGGAGCACCCAGGGAGTTGGCAAGGAGTTCAGCTGGAACCCCCCCACCCTGGAACTAGGAGAGAAATGGGGACACCACTCACCTGGGGAAGGAGGGCCGCTGCTGGGAGCACTGCCACTCCTGGGTTGTCCTTACAACTCTGCCCAAAGGCAAAGGCAAAGGCCACAGGGTGGCTCCCTGCCCAGCTCTGCCCAACCTGAACCCTCCTGAGCCAAAAGCCTCGTGGCACCAAATGGTGACCACAGAATGAGGAGGCCAGCAAGGTCTGCTCTGTGCACTGAAGGACACCTCTGGGGGCTTGAGCCGGTCTCATCTGAGACACGACACGGTCACCTCCTAGATCCAAACCTCGGATGGCCTCTGCCTGAGCTGACCACCCAATCCCCGGATGGAGGGAGGACACGTTCACACAGTAAGCACCTCCCAGCCTCAACTTCCTCCATCCTGAACTGGACGTGACAGACCAAGTGAGGGACGCAGCGGCTCCCGTTGTCTAGGGCTGTTCAGGGTGCCGCGGGCAGCTCCCTCTCCTTTAGTCACCCAGGGAGGCAGGAAGGCAGGGACGACCGGTCCCTCTGTATGGTTAAGGAAAAGGGAGTCCGAAGGCACGTTTAAGCTGGCCTTCACAGAGGTGGGTGCAGGGGGCATCTTGGTGGAGGGACTGGCATTGGTAGAACAGATGCTGCTGATGGTGCGTGGACTGTCTGAGGGCGGGGCTGGAGCCAGAATAATGAAAACCAGGTGCCACATTAACCGCTTTGTGTATATTTAGACATTTAATCCTCATGACAACCCCTTGATGTGGGCACAATCCCCCCCCTTTTTATAGTGGGGCCACTGAAACACGAAGACTAAGTAACTTTCCTGCAGCTGCCCAGCTGGCAGGTGAACGCACGGGATGAGGCAAACTGGGGCTCCAGGGTCCCCTTTTGTCAACCACCAGGTCACTCCACCTCTGAGCAAGGAAGGGAGCCTGTGCAGCCTGGCCCTTAAGAAATACTGGAGGAGCAAACAGTGGGCGGCGGGCACTCGGGCCTCTCCCCCACCTGGAATACCAGCCCTGGCCGGCAGCCCTCGCTACAGGCTGGGACCACGCAGCCCCAGGCCCACTCCTCCCCGCCAGGCCCTGCTCCAGCAGGAAAACCTGTGCGGCTGTTAGGAAGGTCAGCGTAAGACCCTCGGGCAGCCACTGGTCCTGCTCAGACCAGGCCCCTTTCACAGTCCGCCCTGTTCTCTGTCCCCTCTGTCCACACCACCGGCAGGCCTGGCTGGCCCTGTCTTTGTCTCTCGCACCACAGACCCTGCTTCTGCCCACTCTGACTCCCACCTGCAGTCTCCACCAGCTGGTGGACCCCCACCCACCCTCGATTTTAACACTACTTGCAACCTGCTTCTGACCAAAGTCCTCCAAAATCTCCCACACAAGCCAAGGTCCCCATCTCTACCCAGGCCAGGGCTGCCCCTCCCTCTGTGTATCTACCAGCTGCACCTACGGGGGTACCCAGAGCCCAGCCTCACCACCTGCTACCCACAGTTCCTGTTCTGACCCGACCCAGCCGGTCTCATCATCTCCTCTACCACCATCACAAGAGCCATAAGGGACCTAAATCAGTGTTCCTCAGAGTCTGGTCCTTTGCCCACTGCCCACAGAATCTGGGGTTCGCCCTGGACTCTGAGTGTCACTGGGGACACAAAGGCTGAGAAGCCCCTGGGCCCAGGATCCCAAAGGCACACACATCAGGAACAGGCGGGCCCCCTGCTCCTCCACCACCCCCTCGAAAGAACCCCGCCTCCCCACCCCACACCCCTTCCCCCTGCCCCCAGATTCCAGGCCTTTGCCATGGGCCACTCCCTGCAGCTACTCACTCAGCCAGCATCAAGTCACACACTGGCTGGGCTCTGGATCTGCTAGAAAGGGTCCTTTATTTCTGCACGGCTCCACCTTATCGAACTTGCAATTTCTCTAAATGGCCTTTCTATCCCTTTCATGGTCACTCCCAACCTCCCTTCTCCCCGCAGCCTCAATCCAGAGCCACACCCACCACCAGCCCCACCCACAAAGCTGCACCTCTGAAGGCACTGGGATGGTTTATGTTAGGATTATTCTAGTCGCACCACAGCACAGCTCCCAAGGCCCCCCCAAGGCGTAGGGGTGGTCAAGTGGGGCATTGCCACACCCACAGTTTAACCTGGGACATGGTGGTCTGTTGAATACCTAACACGCAACACTGCTGCTTGCTTTTTGGGGGGGAGGGTACTGGGGACTGAACCTGGGGCCCTTTACCACTGAACCACATCTCTAGCCCTTCTTATTTTGTATTTTGAAACAGGGTCTTGCTAAGTTGCTTAGGGCCTCACTAAATTGCTGAGGCTGGCCTTGAACTTGCGATCCTCCTGCCTCAGCCTCCCGAGTTGCTGGGATTACAGGTATGTGCCACCACACCCAGCCTTAAGCCAGCTTTCTCTCCCTTCCTCTACAACCTCTCTTTCCCCTAATTAAAGAGGAAATGATTTGAAAAGCTGTTTTTTAAATATCATAAAACAATAAATCCCTCTTTGAGCTAACACACACCACATAATGAGACGTAAGCCCACTCAGTGTTGGATTAATCATCCTGGAGCCCAGCTCCCTGTCATACCCTTGCCCAAAAACCTTCATGACTCCATACTGCCTGAGGGAAAGAAGTATCAACACAGCCATAAAAACAGCAAGTGGGATCCAACATCCTTTGGATGTGTGTGGAAATAACATAGTAACAATAAGAAAATTTTAACAAAAATAATAAAATACCTAACAGTTATTGAGCACTCGCGGTGTGATTTACACCTATTAACACGTTACCCTCACCAGGTGCATTAGCCCTCACAGCGACCTGCCAGGTGGGTGCTACCATCGTCTGATTTAGCTTTCAGGGTAGTGTTGAGGAGCAGAGCCAAGAAGGAGAGTTGGGGGAACCCAGCACGCCCTAGCCTGGGCCTGCCAGCTGTGCTAGAACCACACACTTGCCTGAGGCCCCTGCAGGACTGGTTCTCTGGACAAGCACCGTCTGCTGAGGACACTCCACAGCTCCTCCTGGAACGGGCCCGCTGCTCGCCTGCCACGACTGGAGATGTGCCATCTTCATGGCCGGGACGGCCTGTCCGTCAGCTGGGCCCTGGGTGACTCCAGGACCTCCCCTTCCTCAGGAAGCAGCTTATGGCCGGGCTCTGTCCCTCAACATCCACCTCCCCCCTTTTGAGAGAAGACATGTCCCTTATGGGCACAGCTCTTCACAGTGAGCACAGTGCTTCATCTGGACTTCACAGCCACCCAGGGAGACACACGGCGTCAAGTACAGCTCCACATTGCAGAGGGAATCCAGGGTGGCACTCTGTATGGTGCCCAGTATGTCCCGGGCACTGCTGAATAACTTTATCCTCCCAACGGTGCCCTCTGAGACTACCACTGTCCCTTTTTCAGGAGAGGACACTGAGGTAGAGAAGCACAGTGACTTGCCACAGTCCCTTGTGGAACCAGGCAGAATTTGAGCCCAGTCCCTAAGGCATTCAGTCTCTGGGGGCCTCCGGCACAGCCAGCGCAGCCTCCAAAGGCAGCTGGTGGTGCCCATCTTCCCCGCCACCGCCAAGCAGGCAGCGCCCGTGGACACCCAGACGTTGGGGCTAGACGCCAGCCACTTGGGATGGTTTTCAGCAGCCTGTGGGGCCAGAGGCCAGAACAGCTAAGTCTGGTCTGGCGTGTTCCCCCAGCACCCCCCACCCCACCCTGGTCCCACAGCACCCCAGCCAGAGCCACCCCCAAGCCAGCCTCTCACCCCCACCCCACAGATCCAAATTTCCATTTCCTCAGCAGCATGAGCTCAGTGGGGAGGAAGGCCATCTGATTACAGCAGTCCTGGCCACGGGGTCGCCAAGGGCGTGGGCGCCATAAAGCAGGCGCCATCTGCAGCGTGTGTTGGCAGGGGAGGAGAACGGCGCATCACTCTGGGCAGCTTCCTGAGCCTCCGTTTCCTCACCTGGAAAACACACCTGTGTCTGCTGCCTTACCCAACTCTCCAGGCACTGTGCACACACAGCCACGTGGACCTGAAGACACTCTGGGAAACAGAATACCTGACTCAAACTCAAGGAGGCTCCTTACCACCCAACTGAACCAGCTTTACCTGGGCAATGTCCCAGCCAGGCCTGGTGCTGGGCACCTGGACCTCACAAGGGAATGAACTTGATCCAGCCCCCCGCGAGCTACTGCCAGGTGGGAGGAACAGCAAACAGGCAATCACCATGTAGGCAGTCGGTGCTGTGTGCAGGGACGTTCCAGGGGCTGGGGACCCCAAGAAGGGGCTCTGACCTGCCTGGGGGTCAGGGCAGGTCTTCTGGTGGCCTTGAAATGAGCAACAGGAATTAGCCAAATGGAGGGTGTGAGTCAGAGAAGGTGTGGGTAAATGTAAGTGTGGCTCAGGAGCTGGGCAGGCAGGGAGAGGTGACCAAAGCAAAGCACTCTGCACACAGTAGGTGCTCAGAACTGAGACATTCCAGGTGTAGAACTCCAAACCCCCTCTTGGCAAAACGGCTGACCCTGGCCTGAACGCCTTTGCCTTCTCCTCCCTGTGTGCTGAGGCCCTGTGCGCCTGCTCCTGCCAGCCAGCTCAGGGGCACCACTGCCCTAATCATCTGGGCACCAGGTGGGACGAGCCCCTTAGCCAAGCTAAGGGGATACTGGTGAGGCAACAGCGGGACCCAGGAAGAAAGTCCAGGCCAGGCAGATGCTGCAGAGACCCAGGCTCTGCCTCTTACAGGCTGTGTGGCCTTGGGCAAGTCACTTGAGGGCTCAGGCCTGGACTCTTGAGTCTAGGACTTTTGCAGACAAGATCACTCAGGGACCAGCAGAGTCCTGCACCCACCATGGAGCCTTCAACAGCTAAATCCTCACCAGCACAGTAAGTTGAGGCTATCTTGAAAATCCAGGCCACAGGGCCAGTCATTAAGCACAAAATGTTGTGGAGGACAGAAGTACTGATGGAGAAGGGAGGCCCCAGGCACGGGCAGGGCATGGGAGAAGGCCTCCACTCTGCAGGAAGGCTACTCTGGGGAAATGCCACTCACAACCTCCCCAACCAAGGGGCCAGGATTCCTAGTAAATTAGGGAAGGTGAGTCCATGAAAAGGTCACAACCCACAGTAGGCCTGCATCTGCCTACAAGCCCTCTCTGTGTGACAGACCCTGTAGGCCAGCCGGCCACTATGGCAGAGCCAGGAGAGCCCTGGGACACCCTGCTCTCAGGCTGTGTGACCTCAGGGTGGACGTAACCTCTGAGCTTCCCACTCCCACCTGTAAAAGGGCATGAGAGGCCTCCCAGGCTGTGGAGAGGTCCAGGGACGGGACACTCGAAGAACAGACCATTAGTGAAGAGTGGAGGAACAGGCACAGGAGAGGAGGCCAAGGACAGCCACCGCAGGGGGGGCCCTGTAGCTGCCTGACGTATAGCCACAATACCGTGGGAGGAGATTCGGTGGTAGCAATCTATTTCTTAGTCTCTGTCTTTCTCTTTATCTCTTCTTCTTTTCTTAGCTAAACTCTTTTCCTTATTCCTTATACTAAACTCTTTTCTCATTTCTTTCCTAGTCTCTGTCTCATTTCTTTCTCTTTATTTCTTTCTCTAGCTTCTTCTGACCGAACTCTTAACCGCTCTCTTATTTCTTCTTCTGACTATGTTCTGGCCGCTCTGACTCTTTTCTTCTTCTCCGACCCGAACTCTTCTTCCGACTGACCGACTGACTGAATGCCACTTCTGACCGCTTTCACCCGGTTATATACCTTTAGCTTTGCGGGTGCGTCACGTGCATACTTAATGTATGATTATTATCAGGTGGAACTTATGGCTTCCAGCTAACCGCAATAGCCATCTCCCTGATTGGGGCTCATTCAGGGCCCCAGAAGGCGGCTGGCCAGTGACTACACTGGACCAACACAGCTTTCTCCACCAATCCCCTAAGAATGCCACCTGGGCACAGCATGCCTAGCCCAACACCCAGGACAGGGTGAGACACCACCCTGGTCACTCTACAATGTGGCCTTTACGGGACCATCTTCATCTGTCCAGTGGGGAGCTCCCTGGAGGCATGTGTATGTGGTGCCACCACACAGCCAGGGACAGAGCAAGATTTCAGCAGTGAAGGCCCACTCCAGCAGGGCCACTGGACCGGCCAGCGCCTCCTCCCTCACTGGGAGGCCTGGGCCCTTGTCACGAAGGCAGGAGGGATTGGGCTGGCCCTCTGAGCAGTTCTGATAGATATGAACTTATAACCTAGAACAGAAACAAAGGCCTAGAGAAGTGGCTTTTATTGAGCACCTACTGAATACCAGAGTACTCAGCTTACACACAGTCTCATTTAGCTGTAGCAACTGTTCCTAGAAAAGAACACTCTCCAACTTACAAAACAGATTGAGCAACGCAGCCAGTTCACTCAGGGCAGGATAGGGGCTGCCTGATCGGGGGCCTTTCCTGGGACCAATGGGAGCAGGACCCACAGTCAGGAGGCTGCACACCAAATGCAGATGCCTGAAACGCAAGAATTCCCGGGGCCTCACATCCCAGCAGTAAGCCCTGGTTTACAAGGTGGGACAATTCTGAGGGTTTTCCACCCTCAGGAGCTGGCAAGGCTATTGCTGTGCTCAGCACAGGCTGGAGTTTAATAAAACTAAAAGCAGCTAATGGTTAACAATCAAAAATAATATTTTTCCTTCAAGCAATTAAATTGTAATATAGAGCTCACTAATTCCTTCCTGTTCTTTCCCTTGGGATCTCAGATCAAGCACCAGGAGAAATAAATTATGCATCGCTATTCCCCACTTGAAACCCAAGTTTTAAAGAATTCACAGGAGAAATATTGCCTCCTGCATTACGGCAGAAACCTCTGAGGATTTTTACAATAGCTTCACATAACAAGTTACCTTTCTGCAAATGCAGGACCTTTACACACCCCCATCTTGAGACTGATAAATTCATTTCTTGCTCTTTCTCCAAAAGAACTGGCATGTGAAGACTGATCTTACCAAAGCAGTCACTCTCCATGGCCCTGGGTCTGCAGGGAAATGAGAAAAACTTTCCCGTGCCCCACCCCCACCTGGTTGGCACTGAGGGTCTCCAGCCTTATCCCTCTCTCCCCTCCGCGTGCCCCTAGGCCACCAGGCAGCATTCCACTGTCCCTTGATTGCACGTGTGCCTGCCCCCTCTGTCTTGGCCCATGCTGGTCACACCACCTGGCATTCCCTTCCTACTGACACCAAGCCCCACCCACCCCCATTAATCCTTGTCCCTCTTCAGGAACTGGAACTTCTGCAGCACTCTGCCTCTTTGGCCTTGAGAGACAGAGTCTCCAGGCAGCCACAAAAGATCAGGCACAGAACACCCCGGACGTGTGGCCCGTCCCCATCTCTGCTCTGGACGCCCCCCCTCCCCTCACCAAGCACGGGAGGTGTGTCTGTACTCGCTGGGTGAGTTAATAAGTGAATCAGTGACCACCGAGGCCTGCTTCTCTCAAGCCAGGGAAGGCGACCGGAAAGAGGCAGGACATGGACCTTTGGACATTACCCAGTAGTGAGGAGGACAGGCACACAGCATAAACCCCAACAACAGCGTAATGGTGCACTCTCTAAGCAAAGTGGAAGAAAGACAGCGATGCCAGGCTGAGCAGGTCACCCTGCCTAGACTCCTTCAGGGGCGCCCCTGCCTGCCGGGCACAGCGGGGAGTCCCTGGCTGGGCAGTGGAGGCTCTTCACAAGCCTCTCCCACATTTGCCGGTTTCACCTCCCACTCCCGTGCCCTTGCATGTGCAGGTGCCCCCACCTGCCCAAGGCCCCTCTTCATACCTCACTGCCCTAACCCCCACCCTCCACTAGGGGGCTGCCGCCTGTTCCTGAGCCTCCAGCCCAGGCTGTGTGTTCCTGGGTCAGGGTCAGGATCAGATCCACCCCAGCAAGGGCGTGGCCCCACTCAGGGCTCAGAAGTGTCCACGGAGCTGCACTAAACGGCAGGACAGCGCAGAGGAGACGCGGCTCTGCTGGCAGGAGCTGGCCACCTCCACGCTTCTCCGCGGTCCAGCTGAGGTGCATTTTCCACTCACTCTGTGCCAGACACCACTCTAAACACGGGCGCATGTACCACTTCACTCCATCCTAACAACAGCGAGGCCCCGCCTACTACAATGATGATTTCACAACACCCCTTGGTAAAATGAAGGGGCCCGCGGGGAGGGGCAGGCCAAACCTCTCAGGTCCTTCTACATCCGTTCTGTGACGTCTGCCCTCCTCTGCCCCAGAGAAGCCTTCTGTCTGCCCAGGCCAGCATTCCGAGGACTCCCTGCCACACCCACCCCTTTCGCCCCAGACCAGACAGCAAACAAACAGGACACCAGGAGAAAGCAAACCAGAAAACCCCGTGAGCCCTCCCAGGGACACGCCCTCCCCATGCTCTGAGGCTTGCGGATGTCTGAGCTGGGGACGACCTCAGCCCGGGGCTCTGTAGGTAAACAGGACGCAAGGATCCCCAGAACACGCTCCAGAGGATGACGCAGCAGGAGTTCCAGGCGGGGATTTTCCATCCGGAAGACTTCCGGATCCCTAATGTCAGGGGCAGGAGCAGGAGCCACTGAGGCTCCATGCAGTGTCCTCACTCTCCCCAAAGGGCAGCTTTGGCTGCAGCCTGTGAAGTCTGTCTGTAACCCTAGGTTCTCAGGGCGAGGCTGGCCACCACCACCGGCCACAGGTAATGAGCGGCTGGCAGGTGGTGCCCCACTCCTCCCAAGCACACAGCACCACTCGTGGGCACTCCACTGCCCGGCTCAGACAGACAACGTGGGTAAGCTCAGAGCCCCTGCCCTTGGGGTCAAGGCCAGGACCTCTGTCCAGCCACACTGCCCAGAGCAAGTAGACACAGGATGCTGCTGAAACAGTCACTTCCGCTTCTTCCATGGGGAGGGCATTCCAGTGGGGGGAGCTCTTCCAGCCTGCTGCCCCCCTGGAACTGCTGGCCATTCACCCTACAGCACCTTCTGCCAAGTCTCCCAGCATTCCCATCCCGTAAAAACCCAGCCCCCTCCACAGACATGCCACTGCGCAGTTTATGAGCCCCTCGACCTAGATTATCTCATCTGGCCCCAGCCACGGCCCTGAGTGGGCAGCACCTCAACCCCATTTTCCAGAGGAGGAAATGGGCTCAGAGAGTGAATGACTTGCCCAAGGCCCTGCTGCCAGTCACCACCACCAAAACACAGAAGGAGCCACCTGCTCATCACAGGTGTGCCCTCCCACATGCCAAGCACGATGCTGCATGTGCCCACTCCTGAGTGCCATGCCTTGGTAGTGCAGGCTGTGGTCACAGATGAGGGAGGGGTGGCCTGAACACAGACATTGCTTTCTCATGGTTCTGGCAGCTGATAACTCTAAGGTAAAGATGCCAGCACGTGCTGGGGTTGTGGCTCAGCGGTAGAGCGCTCGCCTAGCACGTGCGCGACCCGGGTTCGAGCCTCAGCACCATGTAAAAATAAATGTGTTGTGTACAACTAAAGCAAATAAATGTTTTTTTTTAAAAAAAAGATGTCAGCATGTGGTTTTCTGGTAGAGGCCCTTTCATGGTGTGTAGAAGGCCACCTTCTTGCTGTGAACTTACTTGGTGGGGAGAGGGCCTCTTCTGACAAATGCACTAATCCCTCTGTGGGGGCCCCACCCTCATGACCTCATCTACACCTACATACCTCCAGAAGGCCCCGTCTCCAAATGCCACCATACTGGGGGTTAGAGCTTCATCTGGGAGAGGGGCAAATTCAGCCTATAGCATGCCTTTTACAGGCCACATCTACTAAAGAACACACTGACGCAAAAGATCCCTCAGCCAGAAGGAAAAAACTGAAATTCAAATCCAGGCCTCTCGGTCACAAAGCTGGGGCTCTGAGTTAGGCTGCCTCTATCAGGGAAGGGCAGGGCTCAGAGGTGTGCTCTGCCAGGCCTCAGCCCCACCACTGTCCCACAGTACCCCAAACATTCCAGAACACTGGCAGCACACATGGCACTCAGCCTGAGAGCCCCCTGCCCCTCAGAGCACTCAGATGTTCTGACTCCTGATTCTCCCCAGCCTGCCCCCCATGCCTCATGGGGGTCCTAGCCACAGGGCCTACTCCCTCATTCCATCCATCTTCAGAAAGGAAAACTCCACGCTTCCTCCTGAGATACCCCCTGTGAAGTGGTTACTCCTTGGCCCACCCAGGCTGTCAAGAAGGGGCAGGATGCAGAGCAGCAAGAGAAGGCTAGGCCCACACCTCGTGCTGCCTGGACCAGAGTGTCGAGTGTGTCCCAGAGGGGTGGAGGGGGACTGATCAGACCGGAGTGGGGCTTGCTGCTCTTGTTTTTTTAACTGAGATATAATTCACATAGCTCACGATATGTGAAGTGTACTATTTAAGTGGCTTTACATATTCACCAAGTAGTGCACCCACCACCATCATCTAATTCTAGAACATTCTCACCATGCAAAAGATCCCCACACCATGGGGAGCCTCCACACCTATATTCCCTCCTCCCAACCCCTGGCAACCACATATCCACTTCCCATGTCTACACATTGGCCTCTTCAGGGCATTTCCTACAAATGGAACCATACACTAGGTGACCGTTGGGGCCTGGCTCCTTTCACCAAGCACACAGATTTCAAAGTGCATTCATCTTGTGGTGTGTATCAGGACTCCGTTCTTCTCATGGCTAAATAATATTCCATGGTGTGGATATACCAGATGTTATTTATCCACCCATCAGCTGATAGACATTTTGGGTCCTTTCCATTTCTGGCTGTGGTGAACAATGCTGCCACTGACATTGAGAACAAGTTTTGTTGCATTCTCCTGGGGACGGACCTAGGAGTAGAGCTGCTGGTCCAATATTCAACCTTTTGAGAACCTGCACTATTTTACACTCTCCAGTAGTATGCAAAGAGTCCAGTTTGTGCATACCCTCACCAACGCTTGTCATTGTCTGTTGGCTATAATAGCCACTTGGGTGTGACGTGGTTTCTCCCATAGGATTGGTGGGATTTGGGACAGTCATATATCCCCTCAAAGAGAAGCTTTGGGATTCAGAAACTCCCAGAGTCTGCTCTGCCTGGGCTCCCTCCTGTCTGACACCCTCCTCTCCTGTCTTGCTCACTGAGAGCACTTGTGAATCTGTCCTAAGCCCTATTATTGTCCCCATTTTACAGATGCAGAAATTGAGGCAAAGAAAGAAGTGACTGCTCAAGCTGGTGGGGGCAGAAACAGGGTTCAACCTCAAGCTAGAGTCTGGCTCCAGATACCTGGCTCTTCACACCAGGACCTTGTGCTTCCTAAAGACATGTGCTTCCTAAAGTCAAAAAAGACATGGCTGGGAAGACACTGTTATGCTAGCTGTCACCACCATCAGAGAGCCCAGCTTCCTCCACAGTCAGCCCAGCCCCAGCCTGGATGCCAGGCACACAGTCAGCATTTAATAAGCACTTATGGAAGGCATGCGGACTTCCCATGTTCCTGCCTCCCTGCATTTGCCCAGGTGGGTGACTTCTACATGCTTCAACATAAGCCAAGGGCAAAGTAGGGGACAAAGAGCTGCAGCAGAGCTTGCTGGCTGGGGGTAGGAATGGAGGGACCAAGGGCTGCCCCTGAGCTACCTGGCCATAAGCCAGAGCTTTCTTCTCACCATCCTGGCCCAGGCACAGGACGCCCCCCCGCCGAGAAGCCCACGGAGCAAGGCATGAGGTTAGGGGCTGCTCTCCAGAGCAAGGCCTGCTGCTCTTTGGCACTGTGCCCTGAGAGTCAACCAGCCCGATTAATGAGGAACAACTGTCGGGAGGGCCATCCACCTTGGGCCCAGCCACTGAAAACTCCAGCTCCACCCTCTGAGTAGCCACAAAAGTCCAAGCAGAGAGCCAGCCCTACACAGTCTACTAACACCCGCCCACGGGCTTGGGATCCTGTCCTGAGATGCCACAGGGTAAGTGGCACTGGAGGTCACAGCAGTTTGCCCCTTGGCAGGGCGGAGGTGGAGCAGGGGGTGCTCCTGCTGTTCAACAGACCTTCTCTGGTTTCAAATTTGTCCAGACCCAGACTCCAGCTCAGGACCTCCCCAGCATGGGTCAGTGACTCCACCTCTTTGAACCTCTGCCATGTTTGATGTAAAAAGTAACATCTCTTCCTACAGGGTCGCTGCGGGTGCTGACATGTGCTGCCCATGTGGCCTGTGGTGCACACTGCCCTAGCACCCTCCAGGTACTAGTCACTCAATCTCCTCTTCCACCTGAAGTAGGGACTACTTGTATTCCCATTTTACAGATGAGGATGCAGAAGATGAGAGGTCTAAAGGGGGACCTGTGCGCAGCACTTGGCACAGCCCCAGCACGGGAGCTGCTGGAAAGCATGAGTCCTCCCTCTCAAGTTGATTGGGGCAAGGCTAAGACCCTGAGAGTAACATGACAGCTCTTGTCCCAAAGAGTCCATGAAGCAAACTGGTCTCCACACAGCCCTGGACACAAACCTCCCAACCCAAGAAAACCAGTACCCGGGGAAGATGCTCTGCATCCAGCCTGCCCAGTCGGGGAAGGCTTTCCAGCCCCCAGCGGTAAAGCAGGGTGGGCCCACACCACTGCCTCTGACCCTCCGTGGCCTCAGACTCTGTGACCAGGGCCAGTGAGACGCAGGGCAGGACAGAGCACTCCTGATCCCTCCCCAACCCAAACCGCACACAGTTAAGCCTCTTAGATTTTCCGATTTTAATCAAGTCTCGCCCCGAGCAGCATTCTTCAATAAGGGGGGATTTGTTTAGCTTTTTCTGAGAATCAGCATTACCTACTAAAGAAACAAACCCTGCTCCCTCCGCACGCTGCTTGTGCATTTAACACAGTACGTGGCCTTTAAAAATTCTTCTCTCCCTACGTGGAAGAGCAGATGACTCACTGCAGAACCCACGCTCCCCCAGGACCCCGCGCTCACAACGGCACCTTGTACAATAGCACTTTTAACTGGTTCCTGCCCGCTCACCGTCAGCACTACTTTAAACCCTTTACAACAAATTGGTGGCAGGAATAAAGCAGATTTTATTGATCCCCTCGTACAAATGGAGAAAGGAAAGCACAGAGAGGGAAAATAACTGGACCCAGGACACAGAGTCAGCAGCAAGACCAGTCACTCCCTCACTCAAAAACGAGCCAGGGGGCTGGGATTGTGGCTCAGCGGTAGAGCGCTCGCCTCGCACGTGCGTGGCCCGGGTTCGATCCTCAGCAGCACCACGTAAACATAAAATGCATTGTGTACAACTAAAGCAAATAAATAAATAAATATTAAAAAAAAAAAAAAGAGCCAGTCCGAGCTCCTGCTTCAGTGGACTTGCCATCGTGCACCACAGAGCCACACCCCTGCACCTGGGTGCAGCAATGGGCTGGATGAAGTGGCATGTGGGGAGCTCCTTTTAGGACAGAGGGAGACTGAGGAGCCTCCTGCCTTATAAGCCATTCCATCTGCAGGAGTGGGGGTCTCTGCAGTGGTGCAGACCTCAGCTCAGCCCCTGGCTCTGTGGGACCTGGCAGCCCTGAACCTTGAATAAGTCACCCCGGCTCTGAGAAAAAACACCCACCATAAAGAAGCGCCCTGTGTGGAGGAGGCCAGCGGGCTCCAGGACCTTCTGTGGGAAAGCAAGATCACAGTCACGGTTGACCGCTACTTCCATATCTGTCTTCTCCAGTGCTTTTGCACTTGCCAGCTTATGGGAGGCAGAAAAGGGCTTCTCCTTCCCATTCTGCAGATGGGGAGACCAGGGGAGGCCAGGGCAGGGGAAAGGACCAGGGGAGCCTCTTGACCAGGCACTGGGCCCACGAGGGAGCTTTTCACCTCACAGGGCTTTTCCTAGACCTCGTGCTGCCTCCTGGACATCTAGCAGACTCTAACTCAGCGTTGGCCCCACTCCAGAACCTTCATTTCTACAGCCGCATCTGACCGCTATTTATCACGGGAGGACACAAAGGCCCAGGGCAAGAAAGCCGCCTGCCCCAGGTACCCAGTTGGCAAGAGGCAAAGCTGAGGGGTGAACCCAAGCAGACTGACTCCAAAGCCAGCTGCCCACCAACCCGCAGCGGCCCCCTTGCCCTGCATCTCCACAGAAATCAGTTGTGCGATCTCCAGGGAAACGGCAGGTGACGACGGATGAGGCCCTTACACAAAGTGTCAGTATTTCCAAAAGCAAACTTTTCCACTGGGAGGGGAGGGGGAGGCCTCACCGCCTCTCTCTTCCCTGTCAGCCTCTGTCCCACAAGGCGGCTAATTGGCTAGGGCACCTCCTAAAGAAAAACTTGAAATATGAGAAACGTCTAATCCTGCTCTCGTGGGTTGTCAGGTCACCTGCTGCCGGAGGTCCAGGAGCGAAAACAAGGTGAGTCTCCAGGCTGTGCCCAGCCCCATGGGTTGGCTGCACCCCCAGACTCCTTCCAAGGCAACAGGAGGCAAAAGTAGGAAGGCAGGAGCAAGGAGCACAGGGGAGGGAGGGGCAGGGGACCTTCGTCCCAAGCTGTTTCCACTTTTTAGATTTACCCAAATCCTTTAATTGACTTCCATGGAGAGACTCCCGATTAGACTAATCCTGCCTACTGAGCTCGCCACCGCTGCTCTCCTCTCGGGAGTCCGAGGCAGGCCAAGGGAATGCCCCACGTCCTGGTGCACCCAGCCAGGCCACCTCACTGGCCATGGGCTATGCTGCACCACCCCACTGGAACAGCCTGGGCAGCAGCACCAGGAGAGGCCCTGGGACCTGGAGACCTGGATTCTGGCTTCAGCTGCCTACTGGCAATGACCTTGGAGATGGCCACATTGGCTAATGCACAGTGAATGAAGCACACCCAAGGGACAGTATTGTTGTCCCCATTTTACAGGTGAAGGAACCAAGGCCTGCAAAGTAATTTGTCCGGAGTCACAGACAATGGAAGGCAGGGCAGCCTGTGACTACCGTCACATTCTTGACCCCTGCCACTCCAACTCCCCTCCAGGCTGGTAACAGCCTCAGAGCTGTTGGGCCATCCAGCTGGACTCTGTGGGGAAAGCACTTAGGTGCCAGAGCCGGGCACACAGTAGGTATTCAAGAAAGAGCATCCTTTCCCCTCCCTCTTCTCTAGATGATAAAAGTAAGAGAGGCTCTTCAGGTCCATTTTCACAGACCCCTCTGCAGCCCATGTCCCTGGCTGGGTAGTGACAAACAGTCACATCCAGGCAAAGGGACCTCCTGCCACCTTCAGCACTTTCTGCTGCCAGCTGAGGAGAGACTGCACCTTCAAGTCCCCGCCAGGGGCTGCCTCCTTCTCTGAACTTGGCTTTCAAAGGGGCTTTCATTTATCGGGCTTTAATGTCTCACATGATTTAATCGGAAACACGTGCCTTGTAAATATCGTCTGTCATGTTCCATCAGGTTCACAGGGAAAAGTACAAGTCAATAAACAAAGGTTGTAGCATAAATCTACCTTGAACACATAAGACCTCAAGCAAGAAAATCAAAACACGTGTGGCCTCTGACCTACGGAGTTTCACGAGCGGGAACTCGGGGTATAGTCAGGAACATTTCTAGATGTACATAATTAATAGGGAGGCTGGGAGTAGTCTGTTTGCATAGTCCAAGTGCACACAGAACCCTTCAACAAAGGCTCTCCCGGCAGCACCTGTTAAATCACAAAGCGTTCCTGGCTGGGCCACAACCTGGCTATTGCCACTGTGGAAAGATGAGAGCCCCAGAAGCCCCAGAAGAAGGGACGTTTCCCCCATTTTTCTCAAATAGGGGAGCGCGGGGGGAGTGCAGGAAAGAATGGTATGATAAAGACCTTCCTGCTTCCCTTCCAATTCCCTTCTCCCTGGCACCCTCCCAGGCTGCTGTGAGAGTCCTGAGTCAGATACAGATGAGGACGAGGTCTGAGGAGGCAGAGCCTAGGATTTGAGTACCAGCTCTGCCACTTAGGGGCATGCAGCTGTGTCAGCGTCCTGGCTGATCCCTGTCTACTAGGAAGCCATTAGTAACAACTTCCTGTTGCAATGTTCTTGCTATTAAAGACACTGAAGCCATTTACTCCCCAAACAGAAATGAAATGTGGGTACTAGACAAAGCACTTCATCTAGGTCCTGGACCCACATACCCTAGCATGTGCCCTACTCCAGTTTGGTGCTTTTAGACACACAAATCATCCACCCACCAGTGGAGCTCTGCCCAGAACTTCGAAGGGAAAGCAAAGGCCAGAGGCAACCTGACCAAAGAGGCTCGGTTTCCTCATCTGCCCAAAGTGGGTAGCACCCCCCCACCCATCAGGACTGTGTTGCAAAGATTATTGCTTAAAATGGTGTATTCGAGAATGCCACCATGAAACATCATATAAATATGTCTCCCCTTTTAATTAAACTCATAGACCTCAGAGTCATGGTCCAGAAGATCTCACAACTCTTCTATTCCAGCTCCTTCGTTTTGTGGTTCTGGGACTAGGATTCGGAGTAGGAAAGGAAC
Source organism: Tamias sibiricus (assembly GCA_025594165.1). Lineage (NCBI taxonomy): Eukaryota > Metazoa > Chordata > Mammalia > Rodentia > Sciuridae > Tamias > Tamias sibiricus. Next base: position 47,017,886 of record CM046658.1, read on the forward strand.
TGGTGTCACCCAGCAAGTTGACAGCAAGGCCAACACTCAATGCCCAGGCACTGGAATGCTGCTAAGGGACAGAAGGCACTTTGCATGTTTCAGCAGGTCCAACTTTCTTCCTGGCCCATCCCTCCTAAGTGAACTCTGGCTGCCCTTCCCCAGGAAGTCCTCCTTGGCTGTCCCTCTGACCACCTGTAGTCCCTGCTGTTAAAGCTCACTCCAGAGCCTGGGTGTGTTGCCTCTGCACATACCTGACTCACCTCCAACTGGACTGGAAGCTCCCTGAGGGAGCCTGGCCCACACCAGTGCACAGACACTCCCCATGTCATTGTCCACTTGTGCACCATGTGTCTCCCCACTAGAAGGTCAACTCCATGAGGCTGAGGGCTGTCTGGCTTGTTCGCCATCATATCCCTCATCTAGAAAGGTGTCAGGTACACAGCAGGCATTTAATAACTGCTGAGTAAATGAATTCACTGAGTAAATGAGAGCAGGAGCCTCACCTTGTGCTTCTGTATTACAGAATGTCAGAGCAGGAAGGAACTTTAAAATCAAGTCCAAGTAACAACTGGCCCAGGTGGTCCACAGGTGAATATTCTAGAACCCAACACCTTGCCACAAACGTTAGGAGTGGTGTCCGTGGTGTGAAGGTGAATGAGCTGGAGGGGAGCTGGGTGGCTGGGTAGCTGGATGGGGAGAAGTTGCGTGGGTGGTTCCCGGCAGGTAGATGGCATCAGGGCTGGTGATACAGATGGCAGGGTGGGCTGGACAGCTGGGCACCTCAGTGGACGGGTGAATGGGTAAACGAACAAGTGCATGGTGAGATGGAAAGACTCTTAGATGTACTCTATGATCTGATTCATCCTGAAAGGTAGGTCAAGGTGCTGGTGGTCCCCCAAGACAGAAAGCCTCACTACCTCCATGAAACCCCAAGAGGAGCTTCCGGTTCGTCTCTGTGCACCCTAAGGCAGAGCAAGAGCAACATATTCAACCGGACTGACGAACGTTTGCTGATGAGTGACTGGGAGAGTGGGTGAAAACACAGGTGGGCAGCTGGGCGCTGTGGTGGACGTCTGTGATCCCAGCACTTGGGAGGCTGAGGCAGGAGGATCGCGAGTTCAAAGCCAGCCTCAGCAATGGCGAGGCACTTGGCGACTCAGTGAGACCCTGTCTCTAATAAAATACAAAAAAAAAGGGCTGGGGGTGTGGCCCAGTGGTCGAGTGCCTCTGAGTTCAATCCCCAGTACCAAAAAAAAAGAAAGAAAATACAGGTGGGCATCTACACAAACGGGTGCATAGACGGGAGCAGGGCTGGATGGGTGAAAAGACAATGAACAGCTGGATGAGTGGCAGCCTCACTGATGGGGGACTGGGGGCAGACACAGGCTATATGGGAGGAGCCACAGATGGCCCGTCCGTCCCTGGGCAGAAGAATGGGTGGGGGAGGTGAGCACAAGAGACCTACATCATGGCTCCCCGGGGATGGCCCGCCACCGAACACACTGCAAGCCCTGCTGGGATGCCCCACTCAGCTCCAAGGAGGGGCTCCCTCTTCCTGAACCTCCAAAGAGTCCTGGGTGCTGGCCTGTGTCCCCCGGGCTCCCTCTGAGCCAGCCTCTCTGTCTCCAGGGTGGGGAGGGGTCGCCCCCATTGGCTATAAATGAAGCAGCCCCACAGCCTTTCAGGAGAGGCTGCAGCACCAGAAACAGTGCGTGGGACACCGCAGCTCTGGACAGACGTCGCTCGTCCCGTGAAGGGCTTCATCTCTTCTGCCTTCACAGCCTGCGAGGCAGGTGGTCTTAGGCACAAGAAGAGCCAGGCTGAAGGAGAGGAAGGGACTCGCCCACAGGCACACAGTGAAGGCAAACAAGGCCCTCTATTATAAACCCCCCAAGGCGCGCTCTCTCCCTGGGGAACAAGAGCACCTAGGCACAGGAACGATGACAGCCTCCAAAACGCTCTTCCCTGTAAGCAAGCGCCTGGAACGGTCCGTCCTGCCCGCTGTCTCCCCGGGCTCCAGAACCCGGAGGAGCTCCCTGACCCATGCCGCGGCTCCCCCAGCCGGGTGGCTGCAAAGCTCCGACACAGTGCCTGTCACGCTCGTGCAAACATGGTGCCTCCCACAGACCCCCAGCACATGTGGGGAGCCAGTGCCAGGCACCCTCCCACGCATGCGAATGTTCCTAAACAGAGTAATTAGAGTGCTGTTTAGGTAACTTTTACACAGGCCTCCAAATCAGAATCACATGTGGGGTGGAGCCTGCCAGGGCGGCCACGCTGGAGGGGCTGGTCAGTCCCCTCCCCAACACAACTGCCACCCCTCTGCCTCCCTTACGCTAAGTTTCTCTGAGCACACCCGCCCCAGCCCCCACCCTAGGGTTCAAACTACCCACACAGGCCAAAAGGAAAACCCTTGTGGTTCCAGGGCCAAGACACCCACTAGCACCACTGTCATCACAGCATGACACACACAGTCAGACTCGGAGTGGACCCTCTGCTGAACTGCCGTGCAAACCCAACAGGTGGGGAACGAGGAGGAAAGAACTTGGTCATCCAAGTCCACACAGAGAGCTTAGCAGTCCCCGTCCCAGTGTGATCCTCCCAGACCTGGCCTGGCCATGTCCTTCCCTGCTTACAAACCTCTGGAGGTGTCTGCTGCCTCCCGGTGAGAGGTCCTGTAGGCCGCCTCTCCTCCAGGTAGGTAGAGCAATGTCAGTCCCTGGAGTTGGCCAGACAAAGTTCAGGGCCAGCTCTGGCTCTCCCTCGTCCTTAGATGAGTGCCTCTGCCTCTCGGGGCCTCAGTTTCCTGCCTGTTACGTGGAGGTCACCAGTGGGAAATGAGCCACCTCATTAGTCCCCGGGGATCACTTGGTTCGGTGTCTAGCATGTAGTATGGTTTGGGTTTTGCCGCTGTTTTTCCTGTGGGGTGCTGCGGGTGGAACCCAGCACGCGCTGGATAAGCTGCTCTGCCACTGAGCTATATCCCACCCCTCATGTGCTTTTGTTCAGTCCAGTCTCTTCTCAGATTTGCTGTGTGGCCCTAAGCAAGTCACCTGGGGTCTCTGAGCTTCCATTCATCTAACAGAAAGGCAGGACCTAGGGATCACTAAAAGCCTTCGATGAGGGTCTGAGTCCAGAAATAGCTCTGTTTGTGTCCTCAGAGGGTCATTCAGGACCCAGCACAATGTGAGTCCAATTTTCCTTTGCAGCCTGGCTCCAGCCACCTCCAGGCCATCTCTGCTCTGACAACACCCCCCGCCCCAGTGTCCAACACAGCAGCTCACAACCCCACCAGGCCTTCGCACAGGCTTTGCCTACAGCCGTGGTTCTCAGGCTCTGCTGTGCACATCAGTCAGCCGGGGTCTGTTAAAAGGCAGGTCCTCGGGGTCTGGGTGCAGCTGCATTTCCAACGCTGACGTGGAAAAGAGAAGGAAAGAAAAGAGACAGAAAAGACTTCTTAAAGAGTGGAGAGGAGGCGCTGGGGTTGTAGCTCAGCAGTAGAGCACTTGCCTAGCACGCGCAAGGCACTGGGTTCAATCCTCAGCACCACACATAAATAAATAAATAAATAAATAAAGGTATTGTGTCCAACTACAACTAAAAAAAAAGAGTGGGCAGGAGGATAGGGCCAAAGCCTATAGCTAGTGGGTTCTAAAGACGTTAGTTCATCCAGAGAGTATACCGCAGCCTTCCTCAGGAGGACACCCTGGTCCTGAGGTGCCTGCCACCTGCACCCCAGGCTTGGGGCATGTGGCTAGCCAAGGAATTCCTGAGGCCTTTTCCTCATTTCCTTCCACCCTCCCCACCTCCCCTCCCTCCTGAATGACTAAGCAAAGAAAGATAAACTAGAAACGGCAATTTGGATTTTTTTGTCATTGTTGTTCTAAAAACAAACAAGGTCCAAGGCCTGTAAGAGACCGAGCTGGGCCTAAGAAAACAGGCAGCACAAGCTCCAAGAATTACCAGCAAGTCATGCATCTTCTCCAGGCCTCAGCTTCTTCAGGCACCTCGAAATGCTGCAAAGATTAACCCAGCTCTCTGAACGGGTGACTGGTGGCCCCAGAGGACAGCACACAGGTGCACCACAATGGCTACTGCAGTGCAGGTGGGTTACACCTTAAAAAAAATTAGGGATTGTTTTTAAGCCCTTCCCTTCCCAGTGTCCCACCTGGGCTTCACAGGAGCCCAAACGTGGATTATCGTCTCCATTTTACAGAAGAGAAGACTGAGAGCTCTTACATAGCACCCCAGTCCTCAAGACTTCAAAGGCTCGTCCACGATGGCCTGGCTGCAGGCCCCCCATCTTCTCTACTGTCCCAGCAGCACGCAGCATCAAAACCAAGGCTCTCATAAGATTCACAAGAAATGCATTTTTTTCCCACAGTGCCAGGCCCGAACCTAAATGGGTACAAAGATGAGTGAAGCGTGGCACTGCTCCCAGGAAACAGGCACCCAAGGTGACTGCTGCTGGGGTGCTGAGGAAGGTCAGCTCTGCTGTAAACGCTGCCCCAGACGCCCTGGTCCTGCTGCTCATGGAGCGCTCACGGTTGAGAGCAAAGATGAGCCAGGATGGCACATTATCACACGATGCCAAGTGCTGAGGTGGAAATCCAACAAAGTAATAACACGAAGGGCCTGGGTGGCAAGGAAGGGCCCTGGAGGTGACACTTCAGCCCTGAGTGCACCATGGGAAGGGGAGCTGGAAAAGCACACCGGGCAGGGGGACAGGCCTGCAGAGGCCCTCCTGAGGGACACGCTTGCCAGGCTCACAGAACAGAAAGGCCAGCAAGGCCCAGGGACAGCGAGGGAGACAGAGAGTGACCCAGAGCACAAAGATGAGTGTCACGTCTGCTCCATTGGCCACAGCGGAAGAGAGACTGGGTGGAGGGTGTCACAGAAGTGCTATGGTGTCATTCACATTTTATGTCACCATTACACAGGCTACTGGGTACAGAAAGGAGTTCACAGACAAGGGTGGCGGCTGGGAGACCAACCAGGAGATTCCACAACGACCGGGAGAGAGGAGCCGAGTGGCACAGGCCAGGTGGTGGTGGAGAGGTAGAGCCGTGCCCAGGGTCCAGACTGCGCCTTGAGTCGGGTCGACACCAGGACGTCAAGCCACCAGCAGAGGTCAGTGAGAAGGGGCAGCCGGTGCAGATTGGCGGCCAGGGCGACCTAGGAGTGTCACTGTGGCCCCAAGGAAAGTGAGATGACGGGGGAGACAATGGCTAGGTCTGGCCACATGGGGGCCACAGGGACCCTGACGGGCATGGTCTGTGGACAGGAGAGGGCACAGGAGGTCATGAGATGAGGCTCTGGTGCGGCCAATGACACTGGCAGCTTCTGGAGTTCATGCACGTGTCCAGGGCAGACCCAGCTGCAGCTGCCATCGCTACAGAAGCCAAGTAGTGGGGAAGCAGGGGCAGAGGTGAAGACACCAGGACAGTCTGACCTTGGATAAAGAAGGCGCACCCAGCAAAGAGGAGTGGGGAACCAGGCCCGGAGCACCCCCAAGCTCTGAGCTCCCACATTTAGACTGCATCACTCCAGGGGCTGCACGGTTCCCTGGCACCACGTAAGAGGAGCAAGCCGTTCGGTTTTAGCCAGGGTGGGCAAGGGGCCTGACCCTGAGAGTAAGAGGGAGAGGGGGCCGCAATGATGGGCTCCAGGCCGCAGCAGGGCAAGTGAGGACTCCAGGGTGACCGACAGTGGAAAGTGTGCGGTCGGGAGAGCCAGTGTCTTCCTACAGCCAAAGCCTGGAATCAGCCTGTGAGGAAAGCCCTCAACCTGGAAGAATGAGACCAGACAACCTGTTAACAAACGGGATCCAGGGAATAGGGGGGAGAGCACCGTGTGATGTCCTAAAAATATCCTCCTCTGAGGGGTACCATGAGATATTGCATCCATAAGCAGAGGAGGAACACATGAAAAGGAGCCACCAGAGACCAAGACAGGGCTTTTGTAAACTCAAGTAGAAAATCAGACGAGAGGTAAGTTCAAAGCAATTCTCAGAAAAGGGATTTAAAAAAAAAAAAAAGACAGAGAGGTATTGGGGGGAAAAAGAAGAATTAGAGGATTAAATCAGAAAGCCAGACATGCAACTAGTGGGATTTGCAGAAAAAGACAAGAGAGAAACAGAATGGGAAAGAATTTCAAAGAACAAATGCAATAAATGTCTAGAACTAAAGGTTATGAGCCTCCAGAAATAGCAAGTTCACCAAGCACCAGTCCGATTAATGGAGGGAAAGCCACACCAAGGCACAGCACTGCAAAATTTCAGAACAACAGAGATGAGCAGGACATCCTGAACCCTTCCAGAAAACAGGTGAGGTGGCATGGGGGAGGGGCGTGCAGTATCTGCACAAAGTATCCAGAGTCAGCCCAGCTCTGGACTTCCCCACAGCAATGTGGGAAGCTGGCTAATTCTTAATAGGATCAGCTCTGAAGCTAGACAGCCTGAGTTCAAATCCCAGCCCTGCAACTTAACTAGCTGTGTGACCATAGCCAAGTTGCTTCAGCTCAATTGGCCTCAGTTTCCTCATCTGTAAAATGTGTATAACCACAGTGTGCTGTATACTTCCAAGGGTTATGGTAAGGATGAACTATTTCGTGCAAAGCAGTCAGCACAGTGCCTGCACTGTAATAGTAAACATTTAGCACTTAGCTCTAATTTAAATTAGAGGGGGAGGAAAAAGAGTATCAGGAGAAGACCCTTTAAGACATACCTCCTCGTTTACCTTTCTCAGGAAACCATTGGAAGATGTGCCCTGGCAGGTTACGGGGCTAAACCAAAGAAAAGGAAAATCGTACAAAGGACTTTTGCCTCTTTGTTTGGTGCCAAGCATCTCAACACCTTTATTCTACTGGGAAGACGACTCATTGTAAAGGTAAAGCCCCACCCAGCCCAGTGAGAACATGCAAAGTGCGCGCGCACGTGGGCGCGCACACACACACACGCCCCAAAAACACAGAGAGGCTAACAATGTCACATCCCTCAGATCCTTTGACTCAACTCATCCATCACCCTGTCCTGACACGCCCCAAGCCCCTCCCTGCCTTTACCCCACAGTATAAAACTTTATATTTAACTCATTTATTTGTGTCTTCCCCCTGTAGAATGTAGGCTTCATGGGCAAGGCATTTTTGTCTGTTTGTTCTCCCCAAATATAGAAAAGGGCCTAGCTCACAGCAAGGTGTTCAATGCAAATTTGTTAAGTAAAAAACAAACAAAAACCCCTGCTTTCCCAGCCTCCCCCGCAGCCACAGCATGAGAACACAACGCAGGCTTTGCCCATCAGAGGACTGATTAGATGAACACGACCCCGGAGGGAAGGGCTCACACCTGTCCTCGCACAGATCACGGCAGGGACGTCAGCTGCAGCCCAGTCCCAGCAGCGCGTGCCATGCACTGGGCTGGCAGAGTCTCCCCTGGACGGCCCTGCAGTGGCTTTGGGGCAAGGTTCTTGTCCATGTCGTTTCCAAGCCCAGCACTCCAGCACTAACAAGAACTTCTGAGAACTACCAGCGTCCTTTCAATCTCTCTTCTCCTTCCATCAGCCTCCTCGTTTACCTTTGTGAACATGGTGGGTGAACCAAGATCAGACGATCCTGCCCAGGACAGCCTCGAAGAATGGTCCCAGAGGTTCGGCTATGCAGACCTAACCAGTTTAGGACCTGGAACTGCGAAAACCTGATGCCTGTGAACATTTAGGAAAGTATGACTGACAGGCATTTGATGGACTGATGGAATAAGAGGAAAATGGTACTAGACCCATAAGCATACAACAAAGCAACAGGAGGTCAAATTTAACCTCAGGAAAACAAAAGGTTGTGCCACAAAGGAAAAGTCCCCAAGGCGCGTGATTTGGTGGACACACTCTCCCAAATGTACCTGCTACACTAAGAAAGTGGACTCCAGAGGGTGCTAGAGAAACAATGTGTCATTCGCAGTGTCCCCCCACCCCTGTGTCCCTCTCAAAACTCCTTCTACAGACTTGTTCCCTGTCCCCACCCCTGTGGAGTCACTGGAAGTTTGGAAGTTCCCTTCACTCTTTGGATCACCCTTAAATCATAAAACATCTTTTAGTCCCAAGAACTTGGAGTCCCAAGAACGGTCTCCATTTAGTAATTAAGATGTCCCATCCAGATTAATAATCCCAACTCCAAGCCTCATTCACTGGCGTCCTCTTCCCCTCACCTGCCAGGGCCTGCTAGGCTGGAGGAGTGGGGAGGAGGCAGGCACGGTGCGGGTCTCTGGGACACACCAGCAGGCAGAACCCGCCCACCCCCACTGCGTCCCATGGGACCTCTGTAGTCTCTCACCTCTGCCTGGCCAGATGCCCTCATGGGCAGGGCTGGCCTGAGAATGACCACAGGGCAGGTCCCTGGCACACCTCCCTGAGGGCTAGGTAGAGACCGTGCGTGCCCGTGCACTCTGACACTAGGCAGGGCCTCAACCATGGCCTGGATTATCTCCACCTGCAAATCCACCAGCCGTCCCTCCAGGCTGTGCCCTGTCCTCTGCGTGGTCCCCTTTTGAGCCCAGGCTCTTGAGCTATGTGAGGAGGAACAGCGCCCTCCTCGCCATCTGGCACGGGGAAGAACATGTCACAGGCCTCGACAACTCTCCAAAGAAACCCTCTCTCTGGGCTCTTCCACCTCCACTCGATCGTCCTCTCAAAGCATGAAGGGCAGGGGTCTGAAGACCAAAGTCTAGGTGAGGCACCTGAGGTCCTGCCGCAGAACCAGCCAACACCTTGGTCACATCCACTAAATAAATCAGTGCTCACCAGAACCCAGAAAGCACAGGTCCCACCGCAGCTGCCCACGCAATCCACAGGTCCCAGCTGGACCCTGGTTTGACCACAGAACTGTGATGCACCAAGGTGGGGTGTACAGGTGGGAGACTGGGCAGGAGAGGGCACTGAAGAGAGCAAATCCTCACCGATCGCAATAGGAAGCCACCAGACAATAGGGACAATTCATCTGACATAGCAGCAGAAATCTTTGTTTTTTTTTTTTTTTTAATATTTATTTGCTTTAGTTTTACACAATGCGTTTTATTCAATGTGTTTTATTTGTACGTGGTGCTGAGGATCGAACCCACGCCGCGCACGTGCTAGGCGAGCGCTCTACCGCTGAGCCACAATCCCAGCCCCAGCAGCAGAAATCTTTACAGAGGTGTCCTCACTACTCACCAGCTGTGCAGCCTTGGACAAGCTACTTTCCCACTCTGGTCTGGGTTTTGTTTTTGTTTGTTTTGTTTTGTTTTTTGGTACTGGAGATTGAAACCCAGGGGTGCTTGGCCACTGAAACACATCCCCAGCCATTTTTTGAGACACACTTAAGTTGCTTAAGGCCTTGCTACTGGTCTACTGGTCTCAAACTTGCGATCCTCTTGCCTCAGCCTCCTGAGTCCCTGGGATTACAGGTGTGTGCCACCGCGCCACGCTCGGGTCTGTTTCTTCAACTACAAATCAGAGAAAAGAACAGTAGGTCCTTCACAGGGCTGCTGGGAGAAGAAAAGGGATTGTGTGTGTGATGCACTGAGAGCGCAGACTGTGCCAGCAGAGGCACCCCGAGAGGGTTCACTATGACTGGTTTTATTTTTTTGTAACTGAGATGCGTGGAAGAAAATGCTACAAAACAACAACTTCACAAGCCCAAGACAGGCCACCATATTACAGAAGTGCACAGGATGGGCTCCGCAGGTGCTGAGGGCGGGGGGCCCTGGGGGGCCACAGTGTAAGCACAGAGCTCTCTTGAAAGCCCTACTGCATCAGGTTATTTAAAAAGCCATGTTTGGCATTATTTTGCCAAAAATAAACATTTATTTTTGGAACGTTAATAAAATAAGTTAGCGCAAATAGTAATAACAATAAACAATGGGGCTTAGTGAGAGGCAGAAAGAAAAGCAATGAACTAAATGACAAAGGAAAATCTTGGCATGCTGACTACATGAAAAACTTTAAGTTTTTGTTTCAAAATCATCATAAAAACTTGTTTAAGCAGCAGACTCATAAAAAATATTAGCAACAAATACGATGAACAAAGCATTAACGTTCTTAATGAGTACACTTCAAAGGATGTTAGTTTTTAAATCTTATCAGTAAAATATTTCAGACCTCAATTATGAACACCAATTTGCAGACAAGGAGCTATGAACTGTCAATCAACACACCATATAGGTTCCACCACACTAATAATCAAATGAATGCAAAATGAAATGATGACCAGATGTCATTGTTACCTGCAAATCAGGACAGGAATTTTGAAACAGTGGCAAAGATGCAGATTAGTACATTCTCCGAGAAGGCTCTGCCTGTATGTAGTTGGGCAAATGAGAGCAACTTTCTAAAGGACTACAGGTGAGATGTGTTAAGTGTTAGCCTAGGAACTTTCACCTTGGGAAATCAGAGATGGAAATGAAGGTGGCTGTAAGAAGATATTCACTGCAGCATTAGAAAGGCTGAAAAAATTCTAAACACTACACATATTCAAAATATATACATACATACTTGTTTTTATGCACATATCTACCTCTGAGAGGCCAGACGAAACCTCAGGCATCGCTAGGTTTGGTGTGGGGGGGGGGGGGGTGAAAGAGAAGAGGTTGTTGTTCTCTAAGTACTCTTTTTTGGAGCTTCCAAATTTGGAACCATTTTAATGTATCACCAACTCAAAATAATTTAACAAATTCAACAAAATCTAATCTATTTTTGGATGTTTATGAAGAATTTTAATAACATGGGAAAGTTTCATTATGTTAGAATGTTAAATGTAAAAATAAATACATGACTATTCAGAATGATCTCAATGACATAAAAACATATTAATATACAGTTAAACAATAGGAAAAAACTAAAAAAGAAATATACCAAACTATAAATAATAGTTGCTAGGAGTGAGATTATAAGAAAAAGTATTATTTTCATCTTTCTATGTTTCTCTAGTTTGCAGATTTTCTACAATAAGCATGTAGTATTTGCATAAGTGGAAAAATAAGGATTAATAAATTAAAGTATGTTCAAAGAGTCAGCCACCTCCCAAAGAAGGATTAGGAGAAAGACTAATTTGTTGGAAGTCGAGGACCTATAGGGATAAAACAATGTCCCTAGGTTTCTGTCTAAGCTGCTGCAAGGGGCATGGCCAGCCTGTTTCCAGCTCCAGAGAAGAGTTTCCAAGAACTAGCCAGATGCCCTAGGTGGCTTCTCTAGGGCATAGCAATGCCCACCCACCAGGACCTGGCCACTCAAGGCCACCTATCAAGCAAGCCTGTTCTGATCTCTTGTCAGTACTGTCCTGTGAACCCTGAGACCCCAGGACTCAGATCTGCTTCCCCAACAGCAGCCCAGCCTGCTAACCAGCTGGCAAAGCTGGTACGTCCCGCCTGCCCTTTCCCCTGGAGGGTCCCCAAGGCAGAGACCAAGGACACAGAGCCTAGCATAGGACAGGGTGTCGGGAACTGTGTAATAAACAAATGAACAGGTTAAAAAATGATATTCCAGACTAGCACTGTCCAGCAGAACTTCCTGTGGTGATGAGAATGCTCTACATTTGCACAATATGGTAGCCACTAGCCACATGTGTCTACTGAGCACTGGAAATGCAGTTAGTAAAATTAAAAGAATAAATTTTGCATTTAACTGTAATTAATTTAAGTAGCTGGAAGTGTTCAGATGGAAGAACACTTACACATCACAGGGCAATTATAAAATCAAACAAGATGATGTATTAAAAAAAAAAAAAAAAAAAGATTGACCCAACATGTGGCAGTGCTTAGTAAATAGTGACTACAGTATAACGAAAATGATAAAGAAGAGAAGGACGAGGTTGAGGGTCTCCAATGGTCCCAGGGTCCCCTACTTGAGTGGCCAATACAAACAACAGGAATTTACTTGACTCCGCATCTCCCTAGCAAGCGCTCTTCTGTATTCTGAATGCACAGCAACCAGAAACACTGAGAGGAGCTTAACCAGCAGGAATTGGTTAAGCAGGAATTGGTCAAGGCAGCCCCCATCCCTGGCCAGACTAACCTGCATCAGCACCACCACCAGCGTCCTGCAGAGGGCTTCTGCCGCCTGTCTTCAGAGGCCCCAGCAGTTCCCTCTCTCACCCTGACCTCACTGATTCTCAGAGGATCCTCAAGAGGGGAGATGGCAAAAATTTCCATTTTATAACTTGGCAAAAACCAAGGCCCAGTGAGACTGTCTGAGGTCGCCAGGCTGAGACTGGCCGGCAGACAGGAGTCTGCCTAGGACAGAACACCAGGGAAACAGTGGGGATGCTGCCCAGAGAAGGGCTGGGGACCAGGTCAGTCTGGGAGGGACCCTGAGAACGCTCACTCACCGTCCACCTGCCTTCCAGGCTATGAGCTCTGTGAAGGCTAGGGCGTGCTTAATCTACCACAGCATCCCGAGCTGCACCCCAAACTTGAACAGGCATTCAGTAAATAGCAATGAACTAACCAATCACCCACCAAACACAGGTACAGCACTCCCAGTTTCCAGGATACCCTGACACACTCCATCTCACAGGCCCCGACAGTTGGCCAAGTGGTGGCCCTTCTCCCCGCTTTACAAATGAGTCTCAGAAATCTTGAACCTCTGGGCTGCTGTACTGAAAATCTGCTTGGGAACTTTCCAGGAAGCTCCACCTTCACTGGAGAGGGATAGATAACCCCGTGGGCGCCCAGCGCTCAGCCTACTCTGGACCATGCTCCACCAGCAAGTCAGAGAGGCACTCATCACCGACCCTGCCTCTCAAAAGCCCGCCGTCCCAGGGAGAGGAACATGAGCCAGGCATCTGGAAGACCTGACTCCTCTGTGAGAGAAAAGCGACACAGGCAGTGAGAAGAGGAAGGAGAATGAGGCTGATTCTGGCTGGAAGGGGCAGTCTCTCTACTGTGAGGGACAGGCCAGATCAGACCCAAAGCAGCAGAACCCAGGGGGGTGGCAAGGAGTGGGAAAAGGCCGGGTGGGCCTATAGCTACCACCTGCCAGATCTGAGTGGGGCAGGTCACTTAACCTCTCTGGGTCTTAGTTTTCCTCATCTCTAAAATGAGGATGAAGAAGTGAATGGGGGAAGAATTAAATGGCCTCACGGGATATCCACACCAGCAGGGATCAACAGACAGAAGCCACAGCAGTACTGCACAGGCAAGCACACATGGAGATGTGGGGAGCAGAGGGCAACAGCACCTTAAATTTGGGAGGAAGAATTGAGGTAATTCAAAGGGATGGTCAAGTTCAATGGCAAATTCCAACCCAACAAACCCAGACAAGGGGAGGGGTCTGTACCTTTAGACCCACCTCACAGACAGTCCCATCCCCATCCTACTGGACACCAGAGTCACCAGCAGTTCCCTGAGCGTCTTGGGCTGACCCAAGGCCAGGACCTGTCAGCAAGTTGTGCTAAGGCAGCCCTCACCCAGTGCACAAAGGACCACAGCTCCTGACGTTCCCCTAGCTCAGAGTGAAGTCAACAACACCAGTCAATGAAATCTGTGTCCTCTACACTTCAGTCTGACTCCAAGTTCTTATTCTTTCAATTACACCAAAAAATAAAAAGTATAGTAAAGGGATACAGTGCAGAGGAAAGACAGCAGCCGATAAAGCCAACCTGGGACCTAGTCCCTGCTCCATCCTCAGAGAGACCAACAACCAACTCCCTTCTGTGACCTACCTTTTCCGCCAGCTCTCTGAGCCACATGCTCTCCAGACATTTTATCTCAATCCCCAAACTCCATGTCAACAGTCTGAGACAAGAATTACCTCCATTTTACAGGTAAGGAAGACTGAGGCTCAGAGTTCGGTGAGCTTGTCCAAGGTCTAGGATCTGAACCCAGTTCTGAGACAAAAAGCCCCATGGCCACCCTTGCACAAGTAACATGGCCTCTCCAAACCTATGGCGCTTGGATAAACCATATGATTTGGAAGACCTTTCCAATTTAAAAGCCCACAATGGTGCGCAGAAAGGAGTAAGGAGAACAATACAATGCCCCCGGGACCCCATCTAATCCTATCCCAGGTGGTGATCTGGGCAATCTCCACCACGGCAGGGTTCGAGAGCTGCATGAGCTGGCTCCTGGGCGCTCAGTTCCAACACTCAGTCTGGCCACCTTGGTTTGTAGAAACCAAGCTGTAACTTCAGGGAAGATCTTTAAAGCATGTACCAAAAACATTTCTGTAGCACAAATCCATGTCTCTGCAGATGTGTGTAGGTACTACTAACAGTTAAATAAATACAAATCTGTTTTAAAATGCTCTTAAAATTAGTAGCTACCCAAACCTCATCAGGTATCTTCTCCATCAATGGGCATTAAAAGTCTAACTGCTGTCATGAGGCCAGAGGGGAGATCACTGTCCTCGCATTTAGAAAACTCAGATACCCCTGCTATCCGAGATGGAAAGTAACAGAAAGGTTTTAAGCAAGAAATTCTGAGGAGTCAAGGTCTGGAATTTTGGCTCTCCATCTGCCCCTGTACCCCCACCTCTCCAAGCCCCTCAAATGTGACTGAAAATCAACCATTTAAAGGCCCCAAGAAGAGCCTGCCCGGCAAGAAGCTTCAGCGCGGAGATATTCTCACAAAGAGCACTACGTAAGTACAAATGACTGTTTGATCAATCATTTGGCCTCAGCGTGGGATTTGGTTAGAATTAAAGCCATCTGGCTGGGAGGGGGGAGTTGGGGGGAGGAGGCAAGCAGGCGGGAAAATGACCCACCCCCCCTCCCCCAAAAAGCATTGTTAAAATATAAACGGTGGGGCGGGGGGGGGGGGGGGGGGGGGACGACCAGTAAAGTCCCTGCTGTTATTTCAGTCTAAGCCACTTAATCCTTCAGCACATAAAGCAACTTATTTTATGACCTTTTCCCTTTAAAAAGTAAATCAGAAGACACTGCCTTGAATTCAGATATCATTGAAACACACTACTCATCCCTCCCAGTGAAATATCCTGTTTCATAAACCTTCTTCGAGATACTTGAAACTGCAGATCACCAAATGCCTAGCTTTAGGCATCTGACATTCCAGAGAATTAATATTTAAACTTATTATAGGAAAAAAAAGAATTGAGTTTGGTTGAAGCATGAAATATTTAATAGTGTCTCCAAATTAGAAACCCTATTTTGTTTCGCGCTGGAAATGCCAACGTTATTACC
Organism: Tamias sibiricus; assembly: GCA_025594165.1. Lineage (NCBI taxonomy): Eukaryota > Metazoa > Chordata > Mammalia > Rodentia > Sciuridae > Tamias > Tamias sibiricus. Next base: position 47,033,036 of record CM046658.1, read on the forward strand.
TGGGCTTTGCACTCAAATGAGATAAAAATGCGCAGGCGGCCCTGGGACACAACACACAATTACAGCCGTCTTCTCCAGAGACGGGGGTGAGACACAGGGCTGGGGAGTGGAAGCGATTGAGTTTCATTTTTACGATACACTTAAAATTATATTATCATCCTCTGCCTTGAGGGTTGGACTTGAGAGCGCTGAAGCTACCTAGCCACCAAAAACTGTGGCAAAATCGGTGAATCCACGGAGGCCTGGGCCGGGCTCTGTAAGCCACCTTTATCTTGCAATAGGCCCGCTGCTGGGTGAAACCTGGTAACTTTGTCTGCTCGCTGGGACAAAAGTATTAAGTGGTTTGGGATAAAAATTAAGCTTCAATTGACACAGTGGATCCTGGCAGTCTCTGCCGGCACGTGTAATTTATTTACAGGGTTGGAAAGTCGGCAAAATACATCATCAACTCTTATACAAACTTCTACTAGGTATTAAATACCCAGCGCTCAGAGAAGTAATTCATATAGTCCAGCAGCGTTCCAAAATAAACCTAATCTCCAGGCCTCCGGAGAGCTTAAAGCAGCAAATGGGATCTGTCTTTTTCAAGTAAGGTTTACAGTCCTCCCTGGCTCCTCGCGAAAGCCTTATTTTCCAGCAAACCTGTTATTTAAAAACAAAAGCAACAACATCTAAAAGAGTCCTCTGGCTGCTGAAGGCACAAGTAGGAAGAACCGGGGTCCCATCGCAACCAGGGCCATCTCTCATCCTTCTCCATCTACTCCCTTTCAAACCCAGCATCTCCACAAAGAGGCCAAAAAGCCTGAACCAGAAGGCTCTGGCGGTATCGTTTTCAGAATGAGTGTGACTTCTTGAGAGAGAACTCACTCGCACACATCTCAGGAACGCGTGCATGGCCACAGACGCAACCCAGCAGCAGGACCTCTGCCTTCTGCAGGGCACTGGCTCCTTCACTATTTAACATGAAAGACCCATTTCCCACAAACTCTCAAGTTCAAACGGATCCCTGCCTGCTCTCCCTCCCGAGCCTTTCTTCATGCCACCAAGTGCTTAAAACGAAATAATTGTTTAATAGCTCCCTGAGCCACCACGTTCGGAGATGCTCGGTATTCCATAACCAGGAATGCTGCGACGAGCAGGAATTCTCATCTCAAAGATGTCCTGGGAAACATCAGAAGGGAGACCACAACTGGGGCCTCGGCACACACTGCAAGACGGGCGCAGACAGGGGCTGTCACCCGCAATAGCCAGCAGAGTCTCCCTCTTCTCAAGGGGAGACTCCGCAGCCCCAGAAAGCCCTCACCATACCCCAGCTTCCTGAAGACCCAAATCATAACTGGGAACCATTCTCCTCCCCCACAGCAGTGGCAGGGCTGGGGACAGTGCCCTAATGGAACAGCTTCCCCTTGAAGTCACACCTCTGCCTATTAGTGGAGTTTCAGAAAGGGGTGCTCCAGGGGGCCTCCTGTTCCCTTCCCCCAGGCTAGGGGCACAGCCACAGCCGTGCGGCAGGGATTTTAAGAGCGATATGCTTTAGGGGAAAGTACTGTCCTTGCTTTCAGACAGACCCAGGTTTAAAACTCCCAGCCCTACTACTTACTACCTAAACTACCTTGGGACAAGTCACCTCACTTTCCTGACCTGTAAATTGCAGCAATGTCTCCATTCTGCAAGGGCTGCTGGGCATAATGAAATGCAATCACTGTTACAATGTGTCTGGCCTGGCACATAGTAGGTGCTCAATAAAGGTCAACAGACCTCCCTCTTCTGTTCCTTCTGTGCTCACCTTCAGCAGGCAGGACTTCCCAGGACAAGTCAAGTCTAAAACCTGGCCTGAGACAAAGGCAGCCTCTTTCTACACCCTGGATCCTTCCCAAACCTCCCGGCTCAGTTACTGTGGAATCCTGTAGTAGCAGAGCAGGAAGGGACTACGGATCATCCAAACTGCTCCCCGTTTTACAGATGGGGAAACCGAGGTTCAAAGGGAAGAGCGTGCCCACGTGCATCGAAGCTACACAATGGCACATGTGTGTGCTCCAGGCTGGCCCAACCATAACCACCAAATAAATTCAGGCCATACAGGAAATGCATTATTCAGTTAACGGGCTAAAGGGCTCCTCTCGTGCATCTGACTCAAACGCCGACTTTGAAAAACACAGCTCGTAATGCTAACACAATCCACTCGATCCGCCGGAACCCTTCTAAAGGAATAACTCTTTGGAGTTTAAGGGGAAGACGGGGAAAGAAGAAAACAGATGCTTTCAGTGACTTTCAATTGTAAGACCACTGGGTTAAGGCTATATTCTCTCCACCCCCACCACAGCCCAGCCTGTTTTCTTTCAGTTTCTTATAAATAAGGCTTTGGGAGACCAAAACAGCCACAAAACTCTTCCCCCTTCTTTTCTGCTGTCCTCAGTAACTCAGCTGTCAGTCCCTGGACTTTGCCTCCAATGCCGAAAGCATTTTTTTTTTTAATTGTAAACTATTAATTTGGGCAACCGTTGTTGATAAACAAGAAGTCTGTTTTTAAACTGCTAGAATCATTAGCACTGTGAAAGCGAACAGCACAAATATTTCAGGAGCCTGATCTTTTTTCCTGGCCTACTATTACAGCTCACTTTTTGTATAATGCAGTCAAATTTTTCAAAGCTCAGTGAAGTTTGTTTCATCTTCCCCCTTGAACTGTCTGTTTCTTTAAACACAAAAATAAACGGCCCCCTACCAAAAGAAACAATCCTACTCTTGAAGTCCAAACTAACTGCAACTAAAATCTGTATTAGGGGAGAAAAAAAAACAGAAGCCACACATGATAATTTAACTTTGACTATAACCATACACCCATACACATAAGGTGAAGTTACTGAAGTACCACCATGTCGGTTTCAAAACAGGGAATTCCCTCCCGACAAAACTGAGAGAAGGAAGAGAAATTATCTTCTTGATGAAAAAGCCACAGTTAGTGATAACCACTGGGTAGCTTCCAAAAAAAAAGTTTATTTGTTTGTTGTTGTTGTTTCTAATCCTACCCAAAAAAGGATTGAAAAACTTTTCCAAACTTTAGTCTCTCCTCTCTTCTAGGATGCTGGCCAAACTCCACAAAATAAAACCGAAGAAAATGATGATAATTATGCAACATTCAGAACAAAGAACATAAGAGTATATTTTTTAAATGATTCATTGTGCACTTATGCCTATAATGGGATTTTAACGCACTGTAAAAATAAGTGTGCTGGCGAACTTGGCTTCTCACGCAAATGAAACGCAAGGAGATGAATAACTCGAGATGGGATGGGTTTTTTGGTTTGTTGTCTCTTTTGTCCCCCCCCCCCCCCCCCCGAAGAAGTGTGAAGAAAAACCACAGCATTCAAAGAAATTTGCACAAATACGGCAACCCAGCTTCTACACCCAGGAGGGTCCAGGACCTCCACCAGCTGAGCACCACAGGTAAATGACAGAGAAATGGGGCCTAAATTAATTCACAATCTCGTGTGATGATTCCCTTTCCATTTTGCCTGCCAAGCCTTAGCAGCTTCGAGAGAGCTGGGGAGGCAGGAAGGGAAGAGAAATTCTAGCCACACAAGATTCTTAGGGAATCTTGGGGAATTATATTTCCGCTACATGTCTATAAAAGATTTGTCGGATACATAACTCTCGTGACTGTAGACGCAACATGCTCCTATCTCATTTGGATACCCACACACATACTTGTTTCTCTTTTGTCTCACTGAGCCTGACATTTGGCCAGCAGGTTTTTTCTCCCCCTTATTTGAAACCTCAAGCACCGAAAAAATTTGGATCTGATTATTTCCGGATCACAGGACCAGCACTTTAAAATGGATGAAATGCAAGCAAATTGCCCACCAGAGCCGGAGGGGGGAAATGCTTTAAAAATAACTCATACCTTTCTATTACGGATGCGCTAGCCTCTCCAAACCTCCCTGGCACATCTCACTGGCTACCTGCTCAGATGGAGAAATTCAACCAGGTAATAACACCGAAACCAGGATGTCCCACCACCACCAGCCCTGATGTCCACACATACAACCTACAACTGCTTTCCTCTTCCTCTTTTTCTTTCTTTTCAGAGACTTATTTATTTATTCATTTATTTGCTACAAGGTTGAGTACTTCCTGGCATTTACAGCCATGTCACAGCAGCTGTTTTTACTAATGGTAGAGTTCATGTTCATAGTGACCATCAATCTCCTTTTTTTTTTTTTTTTTTTTGCTAGGATGTATCCAGTCTCGGGATGTGGTGGAAAGGGTCCAGGGAGTTGCTATGAATTAAACGGTGACCTCATTATCTGGTTTGAACACATGGAATCATCTGGTAAACTACAAAGTCTTCTAGACATGGCATAGAGACCAGTTACCAATTTCCAAAACTTCAAGACAGAAGAAACATCAAAAGCAAGAAGTTTTAAATTTTCTGGGAATGTTCACGAGGTCTTGGTTACATACACCAGCTCTTAGCCACCAGCACACATGTGTAGAAGGTACAAGCTGTGGAACCAGAATCAAATATCTGGAGCTGGAAGCCTCCAAAATTGACACTTCACTGTCTGTAGATATGATCAAATCCCTGAACCTTCATGTGTTCATCTCTAAAGTGGGAGTCACATCAACAACAGCTAGTACCTGCCCTGCATTTTACAGACGCAAAGCACTTCTACATCTGTTCCTTCGGAAGAGCCTGCAGGGTAGGCAGATTCTGATGAGGGAAGGTGTGGAAACACTCCGACAACTGTAAAGTACTGTGCACAGAGAATAAGCATCATCGGCCATCGCCACAGAGCTGTCCACCCGCAGAAAGCCCAGATGTTTACCTTCTTTCCTCGTCAGGACTTATAAAAGCAGTGTCTGGTGTTTAATAATAAGAAAGAAAAACGCAGCATCTGGCAATTTGGCCTTCCCAGCTGTTTGGAATCTGGATAAGCGGGACTCTGCCATAAACAGATCGTGATTCTTATTGTAAATGATGACAATGTTAGTCCATGACGTCGCACCATGCCCAGTGCCTCCCAGTTCAGATCTGGAAACACACAGGACCCAAACAGTATGGATATACTGCTGAATTCCAAAACTCACTCCCTTCCTCTGCTTAGGGTCTGTCCGGAGCAGAAGACAGATCATCTGAAACCTGACCCCTGTCCACACAGTATGGTATTCTCTCCGGTCACTGGGCAGCAGTGGTCACGGAAGACCTGAAGCGTGGCACCTCTCAGCTTCCCCTGACTCGTGCACCAGAGTTGGCACCCACCGGAATTGGCGCCTTTTGCATTTAACATTTAAAAAATAAAATAAAATCTTTCTCCTGCCTGGCTATACCCCCTTTACCTAAAATATCAATTGTCTCTAGCATGGTACCCTGCACAAATTAATAAAAGTGACCTCTTCTAACATTTTAGTATATAAAGCATCCTTATAACACTTGCTTTATTTATTCCATGACGTAGGCATTATTATCTCTCCTGCAAATGAGAAACCAGAGGTTGAGAACATTAAATGCCTTATACCAGTAATCTTAAAAATAACCAGGCATCAAAGATGGTCCTTTCACATTCAAGTCTCAAGGTAAATTCACCATAAATGAGGGCACCTGAGGCTCAGAGGAGTGAAATAACATCCTCCGGCATCCCACAGAGCATAGGTGGCGGGGTCTTATCATTTCCAGCACAGCTAATAAATATGTTTGAATTGGTATTTCTGTCTGTTTCCAATAAGCCTGAGAGCTTGGAGCTAGGCACCTCACTTTCAAAGAGTTACGTGGTCCGGTGACTATTTTGGTGGGGGTGAGCAGAGCAAGAAGGTGCCCCTTCCTTAATGGCATGTCTAAGAGGGCTGCTGAAGACCCCTGGGAGAAGCTGGTTTTCTCTCAGGCCTTTTGGCTGGACTATGAGGAACACGCCTACAGTGATACAGAGGCCAGGTCGGAACCTCTCCTAGTCCCTGTCCTGAGACTTCCCTTCTCCCCAGGCGGGATGATTCCAGAGTCCCTGACCTGCTGGGTGGCCTTCTACATAGCAGACACATTCTCCCCCACCCACAGACCTCAGTTTCCTCATTTTTCAAAGGTGTGTTAAATCCCATCCCATCAGCCTCACCAGGAGGCTGTAAAGAAAAGCAGTTTAGAATCCTCTCGGAGAGAAAGGAACCACAGAGTCCAATTTAAGGTACAAAGCAAGGGGCTCTTTCTCCTATCCCTTTATCCTCCTCTGCCCTTTCCAAATGCAATGAGCCTTATTTTAGACACGAGAAAAAATAATTGGGATTTGGAGGACTAGAAGAAGAAAGATCGCAGGCAAAGCATCAGATGAAAGGTCTCTAACCACAGCGTGGAATAAAGGTTATGTCTGGGACAGGCATTCACTAAGGCTTCAGAGAACTCGATCTGCAGATGACAGCCGTGATTTTCTTAAACACAAATCGCTGTAGGAGAGTATATGTGGAAGGGAGGATCGTGTGGGGAGCAGGGCAAGCCAGGGACGCACGGCAGCGAACATAACTCGTGTTGCTATGCAGCACTCCTCTCTCCCTGGTAAGAGAGACTCCATATGTATATTCCAGCAGTAATACTCTGTATGCATTTTTCCCACATCTATCTTAAAAAACGATCTTTATCTCTTGGAGAAGAGACTGATGCTTAAGACAAGAAGACAAGAAATAGCTCTTGTGTACAAAGTCAGTTGTTTTCTTTAAAAAAGTAAAACTGCTATGCATTTATTTCATTTGACCAGGCCCCAAACTGGAAAGCCAGCCAGCCTACCTCTTTTAAGGAGCTGGGCTGATGCTAAGGAAGGGATGCCTACAGCCATAAAACACACAATTATCGTCTTCCTTAAAAATCACCAGGAGGGCTGGGGTTGTGGCTCAGTTGTAGAGCGCTCGTCTAGCACGTGCGTGGCCGAGTTCGATCCTCAGTACCACGTAAAAACAAAGACATTGTTTACAACTAAAACAAATAAATATTTTTTAAAAAAATCACTGGGAAAGGGCTGGGGTTATGGCTCAGTGGTGTTGCGCTCGCCTAGCGCCTGTGAGGCCCTGGGTTTGATCCTCAGCACCACATAAGAATAAATAAAGGTATTGTGTCCAACTAAAACTAAAGAAATAAATGAATATTTTTTAAAAAAAAAATCACCTGGGAAGAGAATGAAGAGGTCCCAAGTGCTGATATAATCAAACCCCAAAGCTTCAGTTTCTCTCAAAGGAGAAAAAAAGGGGGAGGATGGGCACAGCACCTTAACAATTTCTAGTTAATTATCTGTCAGCATCGGGCCTATAAATAATGGCTCAATAATTAACTATGATGAGATGAACATGTTTGTGAGAATAGCAAAGGCATCCCTGACTTGAGCCATAACCTGTACTGAGCCTGCCTTCTATTCACCAGCTTCAGAGGTTGCAGAGGACACTGAAAAATGACTTCCGGTCAACAGGACCCTTCCAAAGCACCAAGTAGAGAAAATATATTTTTAAGTCAAGACCTGACCCAGGCTGGATTATAGATTCAGAAATTTTTTCCGTCAAGAATCTAGAAATCATCTGGCATAACAAATTCCTCACTTGACAGATGGGGAAACTGAGGTCCCAAGAGGGGAGGGGTTCCTGCTGAAGGCCTCTGGTTTTTGTTATTTAAGGCAAGTGGAACACTTCAAAGTATGCTTTCTGCCATTCAGAAACAAATACCAGTTACAGGAGTTCCTACTCCCCCTAACATAGTAAAATTTTGACATTTCACACAACCTTTATCAGAAACGTACAGAAGCAAAATTATGTAATCTGAACTTTCTATACACATTTCCCCAAAACGTGCTTATTGAGTTTAAATTAGATGCTTCTTAAACCTGGCATCCTTTCAAGACTGTCAAGCTAGTTCCAAACAACAAAAGAGAAACTGAGGAACTCCGGAGAAAGTTCCACCAAGTTCTCCAGAGTATCCCTAAGGAAGGAATCTCTCACACCCGCGGCCAGGCACTGGCAGATCGCGACTTACCCTTCCCAGCGACAGCGGCCTTGGAGGAGCAGTAGTCTCGGGGACTTCGGGGCCTGAGTAGGTCGTGGGTGCGCTGGAGTGGCACAGGCAGCCGAGGTAGCAAGTCCAGAGGGCTTCCATCAACGCAGCCGCCGCCACTCACCGTGACCCTGAAGGCCATGTGCGCGCTGAGGCCAGGGCCTGGGACACCAGGGGCCTCCTTGGGCCTCCTGTCTGAAAGTGCCTCGGCCACTTCGCAATGCATAGCTCCGGGGCGGGGCGCACGGCTGGGGGTTGCCCAGGCTCCTGAGGTGGGGAGACAGCACAGGCGCATTAGAATGAGAGAAGCAGATTCTTCTCTTGCTGGGCCCAAGTTTGGGCAGTTCACTGCCCCCACGTTTTAGATCTCGTCTCTAAAATAGCTTTGCGCCACCACACCTAACTCAACCCTAACTCACCTGACGCCAAGCCTCTTAGTCCGCGCAGCAATGGCTCTCACGATCCCAAACTCGGGGACGGCCATAGTCACCCGCGCATTCCTATGACGCCCCCGGGGCCCTCCCGCCCAAATCTGCCTCCACCGCGACCAGCCAGCCCTCTTTAAACGAATGGTGAAACTGAGGCCTGAAGCGGAGGGCGCCGGTCCGTAGTCCTCTAGAGGGAGAAGGAGCCAGCGGCGACAGTATTCACAGAGCAGGGATATGGTGAAGCCGCGGAGACCGCTCCGGGTGGGTCAATGGCTGCGCACCTCCAGGGCGCTGCGGCGCCGAACTCAGCGCAGAAGCGGCTGTCCGCGCACTCTCACGTCCTGGACGGTGATCCTCTTGAGACTCACAGGCGATTCCCCCAAATCCAGAAAACGGGGGTCGGAAGATGGGAGCTCAGCCGCGCTGCGCAAACCTCTCACGCGCACCCCGGGACACGCACATTCCTGCGCGCATTAGGAAAACAAGCCCGTCGCGCGCGCAAACCCGCACGGAGTCAGCAATGCCGGCGAATGCCGGCTCCCACGCACACCGCACGCCCCAGTCAGTGCGCACAAACTCATTCACACGCTCAGATACAGCAACACTAACAGCTACACAGTCTCACGCTCTCGACACGCGCGCGCGCTGGAGCCCTCCTCGCCGGAGCTTCTGTCCTCCCATGATCCCTCCTGGAGCGAGGGCCCGGACCCCCAAACTCTCCTTTCCCCTCGGCGCTCCTCGCGCCATCCTAAAGCTCCTGGACTTTGGGCACAGCTGGTACTCCAGCCTCGGATCTCGGGCCCTGGCGCCCGCCCTTTCCGCAGGCCGCGGGCCGCGCCCCTTCTCACCTCGCAGCGGCCGCTGCAGCTCGCAGGGCGCACAGCTCGGCGCGCCTCCTCTGGCGCCGCAGCCCCCGCAGCCGCCACCGCCGCCGCCGCCGCCGCGTCCTGCGGGGCGGCACCCCGGGGGCGGGGCGGCACCCCAGAGGCGGGGCGGGCCGACGGCTGCCCGACAGTCGCTCGGGCCACTTGCTCACCGCAGCTGCCCAGCCGAAGCCAATCGCATGCGTGGGCGGGACTCCTCGCCTGGGGGGCCTGGGCGGGGCCCGGTGCGGGGCTGGGCGGAGGGTTTGACAGGCGGCGGTGGGTTGGAGCCCTGCTCGGCCTGAGGCTCACTGGCCACAGAGCCTTGCTGGACCGAGGTGTGGCGCAGCTGGAGGGAGAGTCTGGGCACTATACCGACAGCCAGCATGCTGAGCGTCCACGGAGCCCTGATCGTCCCGGCTTCGTCCCCGCCTCTCCAGTGGCCTCGGACAGGATCCGTCACCTCTGCAGGTCGGGTTTTTCCCGGGTCTAAAAAGAAAATGCCATAGATGCTAACGCAGAGGTAACAGATATGAAAGTGCTTGATAGTTTTCTTGCAGAATCCAACCCGCTCACTGGAGAACTCACGGAGATTTATAGCGAGTCATCAGCAAAGCTGACCCAACCCAGGCCTCACAGCCCACTTTATCACGTTTTGCTTTTGTGGCACGTGTTTTCCACTGGTCAGAGTCCCTTCAGGCAAGAGGGTCTCAAAGTGCCTCTGGGGCCTGTACCCAGTTCCTCCTGCCTTCTGGGCTCCCGCACATACAGCAGTGTCTCAGGGTGGCCTGCACAACGTATAGGAAGAGCACTGGATAAAAATAAGACGTCCCAGCTGAAGGTAAAGCTCAGTGAGCAGAGCACTTGCCTTATATGCGTGAGGCCTGGGTTCCATCCCCAGCACCAAAAGAAAAGAACAAAAATCCTTCACCGTGACTGAAAGCAATGGCTCAGATCCCCTTCCTGAACCTCAGTTTCCTCCTGTGTAAAATGGGGTTGTTCACCCAGGCCTGGCCTCCCTTCTAGGGCTACTGAAGAATCCAGCACTTGAAATGGTCTCTGCATGTCATCTACCCTCCCCCTTTGTCCAGCTTGCTGGTGACCAGATCTGTCTAACTCAGTACTCTTTTTGGGTCTGGTCTCTTTGTCCTTGGTCTCAAATTGAAAAATGTATATGAAGCTCCTTCCTACTGCAAAAGTGAGATTTACAGCACAGGCTTCTGCATAGAATGAGACACACCAAGCAGCAGTCCCAGAATCTTGAAAACCAGGATGTCAGAACCAAAAATTATAAGATTTAATTTCATGTAATTTATTAAACATAGTAGCTTACAAAGAGGAATAATGGTAAAAATGACCTTGGAGTTTTAATTAGACTCACCTCTACATTTAAAGGAGGGATGATGTGCCTGGCTGGCAGCATCGTGGTAGGGTATGGCAGAGTGAGCACCAAAATCCAGGCTTCCTGACTCTCAGTCCAGTGCTGTACCACTCATGCTGCTTCTTATAGGAGCAGGTGTCAAACAAGGGCTGCACAAGACATCTCCAAGATCTTGCCTGAGGATTTGGAGTTGAGAATTGCTGCTACTTTTTATGGCAGGAGGAGAAGAGGTAGAAAGGAGCAAGAGTAGCACACTAACCACTAACCAGTAGCACTCTCTCGCTCTTTCTCTCTCTTCTGAGGTGCCAGTACTGGCTCTACTGCCAACAGTTCATGTGGCTTTAGCCAAATCATAGCCTCATTCTAGTTCTCAGTTTCCCCTCAGAAAGTATGAATGTTGGAAGATCTTTGATCTTTCCAGTTCTGCCCTTCAGTAAGGCCAGGAGCTGAGTCCTCTGTCCTCCCTCCCCACCACACACACACACACACACACACACACACACACACACACCACTGAACATTTAGTCGGGACTCTGGAAACATTTACTGAATGAGTCACTTAACCAACTGGACCTGCAGGCAGAGACTCTCCAAATTTCCAAATGCAGCAACAGCTTATTCAGTTATGCTGAACTGCACACCTACCCTGGGCCAGCCCACTACCTGCCTTTCCCTAAGCAAGCTCACAGGTCCACCCTACCAGGACAGATGGCTTGTGAAGCCTAGTTAATATATTCAATACAACAAACCTCTTACACACAGTATAAGGCAGGGTCCCTGTGGGGATATAGAGGATCAAGCCGAAATATTTTTTTCTTTTTTTTTAATATTTATTTATTTGTTTTAGTTGTACACAATGCGTTTATTTTTACGTGGTGCTGAGGATCGAACTCGGGTGGCGCACATGCTAGGCGAGCGCTCTACCACTGAGCCACAATCCCAGCCCCAAATATTTTTTTCTTAAACACAGGAAATTGTTTACAATGATTAAGGATGGAGCAAGACCTGAACTTTTTATTTTTATACTTTTTCTAAATTGCTTGTGTTTTCTTTCTTTCTTTCTTTCTTTTTGGTACCGGGGATTGAACTCAGGGGCACTCAACCACTGGGCCACATCCCCAGCCCTTTTTTGTATTTTATTAGAGACAGGGTCTCACTGAGTTGCTAAGTGCCTCATCATTGCTGAGGCTGGCTATGAACTTGAGATCCTCCTGCCTCAGCCTCCCAAGTGCTGGGATTACAGGTGTACACCAGCATTGCTTGTGTTTTTCTAACAATACATACTATCCTCCTTCCCTTTCAACTGTTTGAACAATGGAATTATGGGCTATATTTTTTCTCTATATTTTTAGTATTAAAATTAAGTTCATTAATATTTAAATTGTCAAGAACAAAACAAGGTAAAATGAAATCCACTTCTTACTTTAGACAAAAATGTGTGCTTTTCAAACTTACCCATGTTCCAGCTCAAACTGTCTTGTATTCTAGTCTCACAGACAGTCTTTCTATTGGATAACTCCATCTGGAGCCACCTGCCACAGCAAATACCATTTTTTCTTCTCTTACTTTGTCTTCACACCTGTGTTCCTTTCTGGGTGAATGGCCCCCTGACCAAGTCCCTCAAGTCAGAAATCTGAGAGTCATCCCAGGCCCCTTCTCTCCCACACTCCCAAATCTGATTTGTCATAAATCCACCTAACAATCCCCCTCCTGTCCACTCTCACATTTATCCTGAGTCTTCTCACTGCCTCCATCCCTCTCCTCCTACTACTAATTATCCATTTTACACTCTGGTCTCCCTATTGATCTCTAAAACATATGTCTGACCGTAGTGCTTTCCTGTACCCCACCAATGGCTCCCAATAGCCATCTACGTTTTCTAACCCTAACGCTCAACTCAACCCTATGTTCTAAGCACCCTGGAATAGTTTTCATCTACTAGAACCCAGAACTTAAATTCTTGCCTTCAAAACTCTGTATTTGGGGGCTGGGGTTGTGGCTCAGCAGTAGAGCACTCACCTGGCACATTTGCAACTCTGGGTTTGATCCTCAGCACCATGTAAGAACGAATAAATAAAATAAAGGTATTGTGTCCAACTACAACTAAAAAATCAATATTAAAAAAACTGTGTATTTGATGCCTTTTGTGTTAACACTTTCCCCTCTTATCCACCTTGCATATTCCTGCCCAAGAGTCATTTAATACCCAGCTCAAGTGTCCCTTTTTCCCAGAAACCTTCTCTGAATCCTCTAGCTAAAATTATCTTCTTGTACACTCTCAGAACCCTCTTTGCTTGATTCTATCTAGAACATCACACTGTTTTCTAAGTGCCTATTTAACAGTCTGTCTCTACCTCTAGACTGAGCTATGGGAGGGCAGGGATAGCCTTTTGCGTGTGTATCTCCAAAACCTAGCAGATATTTTTGCACAAAGTCAGTATGAGGCAAATGTTTGCTGAATATTGGCTCAATTACCAAAGAGTAATCACTACTTTTCTTGCTTGCCTGCACTTCTAGGTAAGTGCTTCCCCTTGCAATCTTTGTCTAGGGATGTTTTAGTCAGCTTTTGCATTGCTGCAACCAGAATACTTGACAAAACAACTCAGAAGAGGAAAAGTTTATTTTGGCTCACTGTTTCAGAGGTCTCAGTTCATAAACAGCCAACTCCATTGCTCTAGGCCCAAGATGCAGCAGCACATCATGGGGGGAAGGGTCCAGTAGAGAAAAGCAGCTCCCCTCATGGCAGCAAGGAGGAAAGAGAAGGAGGGGGGTGCTGAAGAGAGAAAGAGAAGGGGCTGCAGGGTAGATGCACCTTCTAGGGCATGCCTCTACTGGCCCATCTCCTCCAGACAGATAAGACAGACAGACACACACAGACAGACAGACACACACACACACACACACACACACCCTGCCTTCAGCAAGCACTTCAGCAGATCTTGGTTACTTATCTTGGAGGGTAACACCTTGTTCCTGCCTGGATCGGGTTATTATAGTTTCCAACTGACCTTAATAACAGGACACAGTAATACCAAGAGATGCCTAAAGAATCTTCTGCACTCTAGGCATATTCTTCCTTACCTCCATTGTGGAGAATAATCCAATTTCCCATTGGTAATCTAGATCAATCACCCCCACCAATACCATAACTCCCTTCTTAGCCTGTTGGCTGAGAGGCCTGAGGAGCCCAAAGCTGCCAGGGGGAAGTATTGACTTCCAGTTCAATATAAGCATACACTCAGCAAATAGTTGAGGTAAAAATAGACATTTCTATGTCTCGGGTGTCCTGTGCCCTAGAGACATGAGGAAGAAAAAGGAATGGAAGTGATGGATGTCACTGCTTACTCTGATACTCTTTCTTGCAGCAAGGCCTGAGTTTACATTCATTGTGCCAGATATTATGACCTACCATATGTGATCTCATTTAATCCTGACAAGACCTCTGAGATAAAAAGGTGAACATCCCAATTTTATAGGTGAGAAAGTAAAAGTACAAAATTAAGTGACTTGCCAAAGTTCTTGCAGTTAAAAGTGCCTGGCTCCCATACAGCTGTGCCAAAACCACTCACTGAAGAAAGAACAGGCTCTTCAACAAATGACAGTGGGAAAACTAGATATCCACAGGCAAAAAAAAAAAAAAAAAAAAAAAAAAAAAAACATGAAGTTAGATCCCTATCTCATACCATATACAAAGAATAAATTCAGAATGGAATGATGACCTAAATATAAGAGTAAATAAATAAATAAATAAAATGTTTAGAAGAAAATCTAGGGATAAATCTTCTTGACTTTAGATTTGGAAATGAATTCTTTGATGACATCAAAAGCATGAGCAACAGAAGAAAAAATAGATAAATTGGATTTCAAAAAATATTAAAATTTTTCTGCATCAAAGGACATTATCAAAGCAGTGAAAAGACAATCTAGCTGGGTAGAGTTGTGCACACCTGTACTCTCAGCTACTCAGGAGACTGAGGCAGAAGAATTGCTTGAGCCCAGGGATTCAAGACCAGCCTGGGCAACATAGCAAGCACTCACCTTAAAAAAAAAAAAAAAAAGACAGAAAATATTTATAAATCACACACCTGATAAGGGTCTAGTATCTAGAATATATAGAAAATCTTGGATGGGTGCTGTAGCACATTCATTTGGAAAGCCCATAGAATGGCTTCTATCATGGTTATGGCTCTGGTACTATCAGGCTGAGGGACATGAACAAGTCACCATTCCTGGATCCTTAATACTACACCTGTCAAATAAAGATGATAATAACTGACCTACTGGGGCTTCTAGAGAGACCCAGTGAAAAGGTAGAAAATATAAATCAACCCAAAAAATCAAAGATGATGATGATTATTAATGAAGTACCTAACCTATTTCTTGTACTACTTCTAGTATTCATCTTATAACCCAAAGATGCTCTTTTAAAGACAAAACCCTAAAGAATTCGAATATGGAACAGTCACAAAGGACCACCAAGGATGTTTTAAATAAAAATTTGTATGAGTAGAGTTTTAAATAAAAATTTAAATGAGGAATAGAAGGAAACTTTCTCAACCAAATAAAGCATATCTACCTACAAAACCAACCAAACAACAAAAACACCAAAACCTACAGCTAACATCACACATTCACCTCTACATTTAGTATAAAGACCTCTGAATGCTTTCCCCAGGACCAAAAACAAGTTAAGGATATCTGCTTTTTGTTATTCTGATTCAGTAGCATCCTGGAAGTTCTAGCAACTTCAGTAAGGTAAGAAAAAGAATAAAAAGTATACAGGCTGAAAAGGAAGAAATAAAACTCTCTACTGGCTGGTGTCATTATTGTCTATGTAGAAAATCCCATAGAGGGGCTGGGGCTGTGGCTCAGTGGAAGAGCGCTTGCCTCTCACCCAGCATGAGGGACTGGGTTCGATCCTCAGCACCACATATAAATAAGTTAAAAAAAAAAATAAAGGTCCATTGACAATTTTAAAAAATCAAAAATAAAAAAGTAAATCCCATGGAATCCCTATAATCAAAAACAAAACTAAGGGCTGGGGTTGTGGCTCAGCGGCAGAGCGCTCGCCTCGAGGAAACTTTCTCAACCAAATAAAGCATATCTACCTACAAAACCAACCAAACAACAAAAACACCAAAACCTACAGCTAACATCACACATTCACCTCTACATTTAGTATAAAGACCTCTGAATGCTTTCCCCAGGACCAAAAACAAGTTCAGGATATCTGCTTTTTGTTATTCTGATTCAGTAGCATCCTGGAAGTTCTAGCAACTTCAGTAAGGTAAGAAAAAAGAATAAAAAGTATACAGGCTGAAAAGGAAGAAATAAAACTCTCTACTGGCTGGTGTCATTATTGTCTATGTAGAAAATCCCATAGAGGGGCTGGGGCTGTGGCTCAGTGGAAGAGCGCTTGCCTCTCACCCAGCATGAGGGACTGGGTTCGATCCTCAGCACCACATATAAATAAGTTAAAAAAAAAAATAAAGGTCCATTGACAATTTTAAAAAATCAAAAATAAAAAAGTAAATCCCATGGAATCCCTATAATCAAAAACAAAACTAAGGGCTGGGGTTGTGGCTCAGCGGCAGAGCGCTCCCCTCGCACGTGCGAGGCCCGGGTTCGATCCTCAGCACCACGTAAACATAAATGCATTGCATTGTGTACAACTAAAGTAAATAAATAAATATTATAAAAAAAAACCTCCTCAAAGTAATAGATAAATTTACCAAAGTTTCAGGATACAAATTTAGTATTTAAAAATTCCATTGCATTTATTATCATTGCACTGAAAAATTCTTAGATGGTAAATCTAACAAACTATGTACAGAACCTGTATGCTGAGAACTACAAAACACTAATGAATGAAATTTTAAAAGGCCTAAATAAATGCAATGATATACCATGTCCATAGTTTAAAAGACTAAATGTTATCATTATAACATTTAATTAATAATAATACAATTAATTATTAAGATGTCAGTTCACCTTAAATTAGCCTATAGATCCAACACAACTTCAATCAAACTCCAAATAGGATTTTTTTTTAAAGAAATAATAACCCAATTCTAAAATTTCTTTGGAAAAGCAAAGGAACTAGAATAGCCATTTAAAGTACCAAGTTAGAGGACTCCCAACCTGCTTTTAAAACCCACTGTAAAGCTACAGTTATCAAGACAGTGTGGTGTTGGCAAAAAGATATAAACATAGACCAATGAAATAGTGAGTCCATAGATAGATCCACATATCGGCCAAAAGATTTTGTCAACATTACAAAGGCAATTCAGTGGAAGAATAGTCGTGTGTGTGTGTGTGTGTGTGTGTGTGTGTGTGTGTGTGTCCGCATGTGTGCATGATAGCTATATGCTGGGGATTGGACCTAGAGGTGCTCTACTACTGAGCTACATCCCCAGCCCTTTTTATTTTGAGACAGGGTCTCATTAAGTTGTCTTGAAGTTCCGGTCCTCCTGCCTCAGCCTCCCGAGTCACTGGGATCACAGGCATACATCACCACACCCAGTACAAAGGAGTTCTTGAAGTCTTGAAGGAGGTATAGACCTCCAAAACCTCACTTAGAGCAGTCAGAAGACAATGGCTAAGAGTGTAAGAAGGAAGCACCAAGTTCGCCTTCCAGAGCATTCTCCATTCTCATCCAAGGATTCTGCTGGAACACCTACCATAAATAAACCAGGTCCTGTCTGAGCTGCCTGAGACTCACAGAGCTTCCAACCACTGGAATCATACAAATGAATGTATGACACAACGCCACAACCATTCGGGAGAAAGACTCCATGCTGAGAGGATGTGAAGTGGGAAGGGAGATTTGAAGGGCCAAGGAAGCTTTCCTGTGAAGGTGATAGCTAAACAAGAACCAAAGAGGATGAGAAGCTATTAGTTGCTGAGCTGAGGAAAAGCTTCCACCTGACACCAGTACGCATAAAAGCACGGAAACTTGGAACTGAGTTCCAGGCAGAAGAAAGGCGGTGTGACTGGAGCTGCAGAGTGAGGGACAGGAGAGCACCAAAGGAGACTGGGGAAGGGAATGTGCTGGGTCCTGACGGCAATGAAGGAGTTCAGGGAGAGGGACACCATCAGGTCTGTTCTGAAAACAATATGCCAGCTGTCGTGTGGAGAACAAACTGAGAAAGAGGCAAGAGTAGATGCTGGAAGAATAGGCAGAAGTCCAAAGGAGAGCTGCTGAGGGGTCTGGACTTGGCATCAGAGCTGTAGGGATGGGAAGAAGGGTCTGGAAGGCTGCTTTACTTAGGAAGCAAACTGGAAACGCTTGCGTGATGGGGATAAAGGGACATGAGATGCTGGATGTCTGGAAGGACAGTGGCTTTAGAGTTTGCAACTTCCCCTGGGTGGCCCAAGGCATTCTTTGTCTTTAATAGTGGTTTCCAGAAGCAAAGAAGATGTCACAATTACCAGACTACTAAGTTAGACCCCTTCCCCATGCTCATCACATGCAATTGCTTTTCTATACAAATTTTAATTGGTTTTCAACACATCACCGTATTCATAGAGAAAACAGAATCAGACTTAATATAAAATGCACATCAAATGCTGCTAATGAAGACAATAAGATTTGGACAGCTTGAAAAATGACGAGGGACAGTGTGGGTTATCCATATAGGAGAAGGGGCCTGCTATTTATGGAAGCACAGAGCACCATGCCCTGGGAGGTGTTCTGGCGTATGTGACTACATAGATACATTCAACAGACCACAATCCCATGAAGAGGGTAGTATTGCCCTGGTATAGATGTGGGAAATGAGATCCAAGGATGATGTTAACTGACTTGCCTGAGGTTTCAAAGTGGCCAAGTGGCAGATTTAGGATTCAGTCCTAGGACTACCTGACCCCAAATGCCACCATCTTTCCATTGTCACAACATCTTACCTTCAGCTGAACTGGACCCTTCCTCTCCTTTTGCATAGAAGGCCTTCCCAACTGGCCACTCCCACGCCAGTCCATCCAGGTCTCCAAAGGGCCCCTTTTCCACGCAGCATGCTCCATCCCAACCAAACACCAAGCACACACAATCTTTATCATTACTCTCTCCTGAGACCACCGTACCACTGTCCCTCTCAGAGCACTTAGTTTCTGCCATGTTGTTACATACTTATTCGTGGATTTACTGTATTCCCAATAATAAGTTGTAGAGGGCTGGGATTGTGGCTCAGCGGTAGAGCGCTCGCCTAGCACGTGAGCGACCCGGGTTCGATCCTCAGCACCATGTACAAATAAAACGCATTGAATAAAACGCATTGTGTACAACTAAAGCAAATAAATAAAAATATTTTTTAAAAAAAGTTGTAGAGCCCATGAAGGCAGGGACTTCATCTGTGTATCACAGATGTTTAGTGGTTTGTGGATTCAACAGATCAAAAAGTTAGTAAATGAGGTCAACCAATGCATCAATGATCAAGAACAGAACAGCTGATTATTCAAATTTTTATTAATTTTTTTTTCCTACAAAATAAATAGCAAGTTCATAAAAACATTATATAGATTCATATGCTTCTTTTCAGGCACATATGAAAGTCTTCTAGATCTATATGCAGAAAGCACTCTGAAAAACAGAAGAATGAAACTGACTTCATAAATAATTTTGAAATGAATCTTTCAATTACAAAATCAGTTTTAAAAACACTTGATAGACATCTTCTTGTATAATCTTCTCTTCAAAGACTTTATCTCTTTTATGAAACCCATATTTACCTTCTTGTGTGCCAAACTCAATTCCCACAATGTTACAGTTAGAAGAGAACTTAAAAATTATTCAGTCCAAGCCGGGCGCGGTGGCGCACGCCTGTAATCCCAGCACTTTGGGAGGCTGAGGCAGGAGAATCGCGAGTTCAAAGCCAGCCTCAGCAATGGCGAGGCACTTAGCAACTCAGTGAGACCCTGTCTCTAAATAAAATACAAAAAAGGGCTGGGGATGTGACCCAGTGGTCGAGTGCCCCTGAGTTCAATCCCCGGTACACACAAAAAAAAAAAAAAAAAAAAAAAAAAAAAAAAAAAAAAAAAATTATTCAGTCCAGTTCTTTGGTTTTGCAGTTGAAATGGAGGTTTCAGTGATATGGAATCTTAGCTCAAGTTCACAGGGCTAGATAGTGCCCGAGGTAAGACCAGAACTCAATTCTTCCAAAAACTGAACTCAAGGAAAGAGACTGCTAGAAGTCTACCTGGACAGCTTTTCTTTCCTTTTCTTCCAGTAACTGAAAAGCCAACTTTATTAAGGGGTTACACACAATCCCTAAAAGGCACTTCCCAGACCCCCTGTGACCAGATGTGGCCACGTGACTACACTTTAGCCAATGAGATGTGAGCGTAGGTGTGTGGACTTTCAGGAAGGGAGGGGCACCCCATTCTCCTTCCCTTCTTTCTTCTGATTATCTGGATTGGAGCCTGAATCACTGATAACCTCAGGGAGTCACCATAGCAGCACTGGACAGTCTATTTCTGGATATATATATATATATATATATATATATATATATATATACACACACACATATATATGTAGATATAGATATATATAGTCTATTTCTGGATATATATGTATATATATAAATTTATATATATGTATATATATATATAAATTTTTTAGTTGTAGTTGGACACAATACCTTTATTTTATTTATTTATTTTCATGTGGTGCTGAGGATCGAACCCAAGGGCCTCACACATGCTAGGTGAGCACTCTACCACTGAGCCACAACCCCAGCCCAATTTCTGGATCTTTTATGTGAGGAAAAAATAAAATAAAATTCCTGTTACTTGAGCTATCTTTTTTTTTTTTCTTTTAATTTTCAGTTATAAGCAGCCAAACTTAACTCATCCATTCGGGCCCCCCACCCCACCCCATAAACCTGCTCCTCGGCAAGTGGAAATTCCATTCTACCAGCCACTCAGGTCAAAAACCTTGAAGTCAGTACTAATGATTCTATTTCTTTCACACCCCATGAGTCCACCAGTGATTCTTGTTAAGTCTTCTTTCAAAATAGCCTGAACCCATGGGCTGGGGTTGTGGCTCAGAGGTAGAGCACTCACCTAGCATGTGGGAGGCATGGGGTTCAATCCTCAGCACCACATAAAATAAAATAAAGATACTGCGTCCACCTATGACTAAAAAAAAAAAAAAAAAAAAAATAGCCTGAATCTCTCAGCTCCTTGACCTTTCACAGCCATGGTTATGGTCCCAGCTACCATCCTCCTCTGCTGATTTATAGCAGTGGCCTCCAAAGGAGTCTCCCAGCCTTCATTCTTGCCTGCCACTGCCGCCCCCCCCCCCCCGCTTCCCAGTCTACTTTCCATACAAGAGCCAGACTTAACTTTTTAAAACTCAAGTCAGCCCATGTTACTTCTTCGCTCAGGACTTGCAGTGGCTGCTCCTGATTTAGTGAGAGCAAAGCCCTTTCAGAGCTACTGGCCTGACGAGGTCTGGTCCCAACCCCCAGGTACCTGACCTCACTACGCCCCTCACCCACTGAGCCCGAGCGCAGTGACCTCACCCTTGTTGGTGTCCCTTGAACTCATCCAGCACACTCCTGCCTTGGGGCCCTTCTGCTTTGGGGAACTCCCCCCACAGGAATCCACAGGCTCTCTCCCTTACCTCCTTCAGGCCTCTGACCAATATCCCTTCATCAGGGAGAAATACCCTGACCACCCCATCTAAAACAAAACCCCACTCTGCTCCCGTTCTTCAGAGCACTCACTACCACTTTTTGTTATGTTCATCACCCATCCCTGCCCACTGGAAGGATAAACCCCTTTGTCTTGTTCCTGTTATGCTCCCAGAACCCAGAACAGTGCCAAGCATGCAGTAGATGCTCAGTGCACGCTTAGAGATTGGATGGATGAGCAAATGAATGCTAAGCCTGTGCCCTTTAGGCATTTCACTCTGCCTCTGATTGAAATCCAGGTACAAGTGTATTGTTTATAAGGCCATTTGCTCTAGGGGCAAGTACTGCTACTGTAGCTACTTGCTATCCCAGTGTAAACTTGCTAAATATTTTCTGACAGTAAAAAATAAGCCAGCTTTGTTTTGTCTTACTAGTTAACTAAGAAAATCTAAAAGACAATATGGTTTTTTATTCCAATCATAATCACAATGGCTAATAGCAACCACAAAACCCTAAAAATTTAGAAATAAGAACAACGGGCAGCAGCAGTTCACCAGGCCAATTTGTGAGCCTCCAGAATCAAATGTTCTTTTTTATGCCCCCCCCCCACCAAATACAAAGTCTTTCCTTCCAGCTCTCAGTGAGGAGGGTCAAACTGACCACTCACTACCCAGTGAGGTGCACAGCTGACCTCTCAGATGCCCCTGGCTTTGTGGGAAAGCCCAGTGATTAATCTTTTTTTTTTTTTTTAACCTTTATTTTACTATTTATGTGGTGCTGAGGATCCAACCCAGGGGCCTCACACATTCAAGATGAGCACTCTACCACTGAGCCACAGCCCCAGCGCCCAGTGATTTTTTTTTTTTTTTTTTTTGGTACCAAGGATTGAACTCAGGGGCACTCAACCCCTGGGCTGCATCCCCAGCCCATATATATATATATATATATATATATATATATATATATATTACATATATATATAATATATATAATTATTATTATTATTTTTTAGAGACAGGGTCTCGCTGAGTTGCTAAGTGCCTCGCCATTTCTGAGGCTGGCTTTGAACTCGCGATCCTCCTGCCTCAGCCTCCCAAGTGCTGGGATTGCAGGCATGTGCCACCGTGCCCAGCTCAGTGATTAATCTTAAAACATGAATAAATAGGGTTGGGATTGTGGCTCAGAGGTAGAGCGCATGCCTAGCATGTGCACGACCTGGGTTCAATCCTCAGGACCACATAAAAACAAATAAATAAAATAAAGGTATGGTGTCCACCTACAACTAAAAAATAAATATTAAAAAAAATGAATAAATAAAAGTCCACAAAAAGAGAGCTATCTTTTCAGATACAAACTATTCCTTTTCAAAGTTAGAAAATTTTTAGTTGGTCTCCAAAACTGAATGATAAGTCTTCTGGTAAAATTTACTAAGTCTTAAGGGCAACATATTTGGAGACAGTGTATTTGCTCCCTTACCTCCTTCAGGCCTCTGACCAAACACCAGTTCATCAGGGAGACCTTCCCGTGAAGAAGGAGCAGAGCCCGACCAAGCGCCACACTTCCGAGAAGGCCCAAGAAGCCAAGCCCAGTTTTTTCAGGCAGATAGCAGACAAGTTTTGGAAGGAAAAAAGCATCAAGCTATTTCTAAGGTTTGGCTTTGAGAATACACAGTTCTCTCATAGATCTTTGGTGATTGTTGCTTTGTGCTGCTAAAATATTCCTTCTTTGGGATAAAAACACACGCCCCCAAACACTTAACAGCTTGGTTTTAAAAACATCTCCCTGCCTATGAATCCATTTCCATTAACTGTGTCGCTAGGCAAATCATTTCACGTCTCTTCCCCGTAGGTTCCTCTTAAAGACTGGTGGCCCTTCAAGGTAATGTGCGCAGAGTGTACTTCGCAGAGTCCAGCACTTAGCAGGTGCTCAGTAAATGATAGCTACTGTCATTCCATGAGCAACTATCTACAGAAACCTACTCAGGCCATCAGCACTTTTTAACCTAACATAAGCAAATAATTCACTTTTGTAGAGCACTTGGAAGACAGAAAAAGCATGAGTTAAATTAATCTACCAATACTGTGAATAAAACTTCCCACAAACAGGAGTGTGGACAGTGGACAATTTTTCCTCTAACAACTTTGAAATAGTGACCTCTGCTGGCCAGTGGAAAACACGAGCCTTCCAACCAACTCTTCCATGACCAAGCAAGTGAGTCAGGCTTGGTCCCTATCCCTGGAACGAAAACCAGGTGTTGCTTTACAAGGGACAGAAATCGTCACAAGGGTTACCACGATGTAATTGGGATGTTAACAAAATTAAAGGCCGGCCTTTCCATTTGCTCATCTGCCCAGAAGTTTCTTTTTTTCAAACTCCGTGGTCTCCTATTTTTAAAAAGTCATAATTGCATGCAAATGTTATAGCAGAAAAACAACGCAAGGGGGGCATTAAAAATCAATCTTCCATGTAAGCTTCAGATTTTCCAGCATGAAAATCCAAAAGCAGAAGTGGTGACAAATGTGTAGAAAACAGAGTGAAAAAGTCAGAATGCATCATTAAGAATGTTACAACCAAAGGAGGGAAAAAAACCCTCTTGGAGCACATGTCTGAGTCAGCTGGGGTGAACAACCAGCTACAAAGGCGGCTTTTAAAAACCCTGCAAACTTCTTAGATATGACTCGGAGAGCCAATTAGGAAGCAGTCAGGAGGACCCTCCTCTCCAGACAGAAATATGCTTGATGGAAGAGTCTGTTGGCTGGGATGGTTAGAGGTAAAGCCCATTCCCACCTCGTAAGGTATGAAATGAAACAGGGGTTGAAAACTGGCAGTCATGGAGCTGTGCAGTTTGGTTTGGCACTTGCTGTGTTTTAAAAAATTAATTAGTTGCCAACACTTTAAAAATGGATATTTCATATCAAAAATCCAAATTTCTGCCTTATGAACAAATGGGGAGAGCTGGACACACTGGGTCTCCCATAGCAACAATCAATTAGAGGCAGCGGCAGCAGCAGCAGCAGGCATCCATTTAGATGGGGCATCTGCTCCCCACTTTGCTGCATCCCCCACCGGGTCAGCTTGTCATCTCGTCACCTGTCCAGCTTTTATAAACACTAAGTTTGAAACACTGAGTTAATAACAACTGTAAGAGTGATAATGAGTTCAGTGCAGTTTGAACAAATATCACGTACAGGGTACTTTAGCAGCACTAAGGACATAAAAGAATAAGACATGATCTCTGAACCCAAGGAACTCAGACCACTGGAAAGGAGAAAGTATGTTGGTCATAATCATACACAAGGAGCATGTGCATTGAAAAGGTAAAGACGTGGTGGAGACTAAAGTGGATAGACCTGTTTTCTAGCTTTTTTTTTTTTTTTAATATTTATTTATTTGCTTTAGTTGTACACAATACCTTTATTTTTACATGGTGCTGAGGATCAAACCCGGGCCGCGCACGTGCTAGGTGAGCACGCCACTGCTGAGCCACAACCCCAGCTCCCACTAGAGACTTTCTAAATTCCCAGTGGAATCAACAAGATATACTTGACAATACATTTTGGTTTTTAAAATACTCCAAGAGGAAAATCATATAAACCCATTTGAACATTGAGCCACAACTCCAGCCCCTAGCTTTTTTTTTTTTTTTTTTAATTTGCATTTGGTGCTGAAGATCGAACCCATGGCCTCACACACACCAGGCAAGCACTCTACCACTGAGCCATGACATCAGCCCCCGTTTTCTAGCTTTTTGAGATGATAGTTACTTCACTCACACCCAGCCTTTCTCCTTTTCTAATATATGTATTTAAAGGTATCAATTCCCCTCTAAGTATGGCCTTAGCTGTATCTCACAAGTTTTAACATGTACTTATTACCACTCATTGAAAAATATTTTTCTGATATCTATCTATGGTTTCTTCTTTGACCGGTGGGTGATTTTTAAGTGTATTTCTTAATTTCAAAACATATGGAATGCTGCAATTATCATCTTAAATTTATCTTCACCTTAATTGCCTGATAGACAAACATACTTTATTTCAATCCTTTGAAATTTGTTGATACTTGCTTTGTGGACTAACATATGGCCAGATGTGTAAACATTCAACATGAACTCGAAAAGAATACATGTTCTTCAGTGGGCAGATGCAGTGTGCCTTGTGTATACATTAGACTTAAGTTTGTTGATTATGCCCTTCAAGTATTCTAGATCCTTAATGATTTCTAAAATCTCATTCTATCAATAACTGAGAGGTGTGTAAAATACCTTGTTGATTGTGGATTTGTCCATTTTCTCCTGTGGTCCTAACAGTTTTCATGTACTTTTTGTTAAAGCATTACATATATGAAAGTACACAAAACACACGTATGTGGTTCAGTGAAGTTTTGTATGTACACAACCACATAACCCAAGTCAAGATAGAGACACTTATAGCACCAGTTTTACTAATACAAAGACAATATGCTTCCTTCTTCCCCAGTACCACTTTTTTACTAAGTTTAACCTGTTCTTGAAATGCATAAAATACAATCACGGTACATATTCCTTTGTGTCTGGCTTCTTTTGCTTAAAATGTCTAGGAACTTCCTTCATGTTGTTAAGTAAAACAGTTATCCATTCTTTTGATTTCTGTAACACATTGCATTACAAAATTATAGCATTGTTTATTTACCCCTTCTACTGTTGATGGACATTTGATTTGTATCCAATTTAGGGTTATTGTGAAAAACTCTGCCATAACCATCCTTGCATATATACCTTGGAGTATATTCTCTCATTTCTCTTGGGCATATACCAATTTGTGCAACTGACAGGTCCTACATGCTGAGCTGTAGCAGATATTGACAATTTTTTACTCCTTTCAAGAATCGTATTTTAGTTTTTCCACATCTTTACATGTTATCAATCTTTCTGGCCCATCTGATGGTTATGTAATTGTATCTCACTGTATTTAAATTTTTTTACTTCCCTAATAACAGTGCTGAATACCTACCTCATCTTACAGGCAATGTGGATGAACTGCTTTTTGGAAGTGCTTTTTCATCTTTTACCCATATTGTTTTTTGTACTTTGAGGAAAGGATATCAGGTACATTAGGGCCTTTCTTTATCTCTTGTAAGGCTTTTTAAATATACGTTTTCAAAATAGGACTATCTTGGCTTTATACATGTTTGCATGATTACCCTATCTTTATTTTCACTTTATATGTCCTTATGTTTTAGATGTGTCTCTTGTTATCAGCAAACAGTTGAATTTTTAAATTCAGTTTAATGATCTTCACTTTTTTTGTTAGAACATTTAGTCCATTTATATTTAATGTAATTATTGACATATTTTGGTTTAAATTTACATTTTACTGTGTATTCTATTGACCCTGTTTTATATTTTTTTATTGTCTGTTTTCTTTTAGATCATGTCTTGTTTTTCCACTTCTTTCCCTGTCTTAGCTTGAAACTTCTACTGTTCTTTTAGTGGTCATCCTTAAATTACAATGCACATCTTTAATATACGAAAGCCTACTACTGGCATTTTTATTCTTCCCAACGTAAAGAACTTAGAATACTTTAACACCCAAGTATTTCAATTTCTCTGCCATTGTGTTGTATACTCTAATCTATATATTTAAAACTCTACCCAGTGATTCAAGAGGCTGAGGCAGGAGGATCTAAAGTTCAGAGCCAGCCTTAGTAACTTAGCAAGGCCCTAAGCAATTTAGTAAGACCCTGCCCCAAAATAAAAATGGTTGGAGAGCCTCTGGGTTCAATCCCTGATATCAACAAAACAAAACAAAAACAAAAACCTGTAAGATATTGTTTCATAAACCAATACTCACATTTGCCTTTTTTCCTTTCTTTCTGCTTCTTTGACAAACAAAACAAAAAAACCTGTTCTACAAATTAAATTCCCTTTCGTGTGGCCTGTTGACAAAATCTCTGTTTTTATTTGTCTGAGAATGTCTTTGTTTCCTTTTTTTTTTTTTTTTTTTTTTTTTTGGTACCAGGGATTGAACTCAGGGGCACTTGACCACTGGGCCACATTCCCAGCCCCCCCCTTTTTTAAATATTTTATTAGAGACAGGGTCTCACTGAGTTGCTAAGTGCCTCACCATTGCTGAAGCTGGCTTTGAACTGGAGATCCTCTTGCCTCAGCCTCCCAAGTGCTGGGATTACATGCGTGCGCCACCGCGCCCAGCCGACAGAGGTCATTTCAATCCAACTTTATGAGGACTGAAATGCAATTACAATTTGTGAGATCCTCATCGTCCTTTCTCCTGGGGTATAGCACTCTGAAATTTCGACCCAGAGCCAGGGGATTTACTGGCTCCTCTTTGCAGACCCTGAACTCTAAATTTCATCCTCTATCCTGGGAGATTCCAGGAGCCACCCCTACAGTTCCATGTCATGCTCATCTACAAATGCAGGCTCTCAGAAACTACACTCACACTGCAAGACCATGTCCCTCTATCCTGTTTAGACCCCTTGGAAAAGTGATCCATTTGGGCTAATTTATTCCCATCAGAAATTTGATTGGCATTCAGAAAACAGCTGGTCAGTCTCTATTACATATAAACTCAGGAGCTGGAGGGGAGCTGGAGGAAGTGGTAGAAACCCAACTGGCAGTAAGAATAAAGCATTGATGCAGACAGAGGCAGAGAATCACTGAGATCCTAAGAGATCTAGAAGCAGATCTATAGTTGGGCTTACCAAGACTTCCCTGCACTTTAGGACCAATTTTCCTTTCTATGCTGAAGCTAATTTGAAGTAGAAATTGCCACTGCATCTAAGAGTCATGATAGGAAGGAATTAGTGGACTATTACTAAAGGATTTAGAGTTTAATGGAGATATTACTAATGGATTAACAGAGGGTATTACTAATGGATTGAGAGATAAAATGATAAGCCAATCAAGAGTCAATATAGCTTGAAAAGACTACCAAGGTAAAACTGATTAAGATGACATCCTCCAATACTTCTCTGCCAGTGACATCCCAAAGGATTTCCAGAACCACTTTTATCCCCAGGATCACTTGTAAGGCATACCCAACAGTGTCGGGTAAGATACATGTGTGCAGAACATGAGCACTGGAGGGCAAAGGTGAAGCCATACAGCTCTGCAAAATAAGGCAGATGACAAAGTTGGCTAGCACCAGGACACCTAAGGACATACTATGTTTAATGATGAAGAAATCTATAAAGGCTTGGAGGGGGTAAAAAGACAATCAACAGTTGTTGCTGAGAATAGGCCAGAAGTAGAGTAGATGCTCAATCAACAGAAGGACATATCAATTTTGTAAATAAGTAGAAAAAGCATTGTTTGCAAGCCTTCCATACTTCTTCCACACACGATGAACTCTTTGAGGGCAAGGTCTGCAACTGTACCACCGGTTCCTGTTTCATGGACTGGCATGCAGTAGGCAATGAATGAATGATGAATCAGCAAATGGAAAAATTAAGCAGCATTTACAAAAACAGGTCCTACAATTCCTTCTATTAAACTTCTAAGTCGATGTTCAGAATAAAGACTTTCAGATTTTAGGAAGGTAATAATTATGCATATTATATGACACTCCCCATGGGATCTAGAACAGCATCTCATAATCAAACACTCTACAAATTTCATTGTATGTGAACAGTCATACTATGTGAAATAAATTAGGTCTACAAAATGGTCTCACATCAATTCAGGTCAGGTTTTTCATCACTAATCTTGCCATAAAAACAATCCTCTGGATTTCAGAATCATACAGATCCAGTTTTGCTAAAGATAGTGATTTGCTAAATCCTAGAAGGAATGGAGCTCATAGTGTACAAGGGGAAGCAGATTTGTACCCAGCTTAATCAGTGTGATAAGAAAAAAAAAAAAAAAAAAAAGACCAAGCATTGAAAAGACACTGATATCTACCCAGGAATATGTACCAAAGCTAAGCTCATTCTGAAGAATGGGAAATTTGCCAAAATGACAGAAACTCAGGTAAAGGGAACAAGCACCAGTACACAATTGTATGAAGAGCAATTCATGTGTCATGTCACCTGCTGAAATGTCAAGGTAAGTATATGAACGCCTGCACATTTGTCTGCATTACCTTCAGGGTCAAACTATAAACTTCAAGCTTTTCAATAAATCAGATGGAAAAACTCCACTTTACAGCAAGAGTTTTTATGTTTCCCTCATCTGAGAGAATACCACATTAGAAGACTACAACAGTGGTTCTCCAACTGCAGTTTCCTAATTAGCAGTACTAGCATCACCTGGACACTGGACACTGGACACTAATCTAGAATAAACCTTTTTCAGTGTGATTTTCAGACATTCTGCTTGGACTTTGTCAAAAACTGTATCAGTTGGCGGTGCTTGGGTTGTGGATCAGAGGTAGAGCACTGACTAGCATGTGGAGGCACCGGGGGTTTGATCCTCAGCACCACATTTAAAAAAAATAAAATAAGTGAATAAAAAAAGTTACATATATATTAAAAAACTACTTCAACTTGGGAACCAGGCCAGACTCTGCATATCTACTAAACAATCCATGTGATTCTGATGCACAGAAACTTGCATTGCTATTTCCAAATGTTACTACATAAGATTACAAATTCCCTGAAGGCAGTTCATTTCTAATAGGTGTGCTATAACATACACTCAGTAAATGTTCTTGATTAGCTAGGTTCCCATCAGTTTGCATATTACTACGGCAACTGCAAGGGCTGCTTAGGAGCCTCACTGAGAACTATGGGAGTATGTGTTCATCCTACTCCCTTTCTTGCCCCTCAAAACAACACAGAATTTGCTTATTTAAAAACTGTGGTCAGCAACTTGCTAAGAATAGTTAACAGATTGTTAACTGATGAATTTAAGCTATCTGCTTTTTTTTAAACAATTTTTAAAAAATATTTATTTATTTACTTTAGTTGTACACAATGTGTTTATTTTTATGTGGTGCTGAGGATTGAACCCGGGCCGCACACATGTTAGGCGAGCGCTCTACTACCGCTGAGCCACAACCCCAGCCCCTAAGCTATTTGCTTTTAAAGAAAGATGACTATGGGATGGGAAAACAGGAGAGGAATTGATCATCTTAGTACCTCAGTTACCCAGAGGTGAAGTTCAGACTAATTTAAGTAAGGTTGACAGGCACAACTGTTAGCCTGTGGGAATACGATCCCTTTAGAAACAAAATTTTGGCAAGAAAAGAAACCTCTTTGAAGAGATGGCTTTCATCACCTGCACCCTTCGTTTAGTTCTAGAAGAAAGACAGCCAAGACAACAAGAAGAGACTGTTAGAATTTAGGCTCCTAAGAGCTATCACTAAACACATATCACCCACAGTATTAGTATGGTTAAGAGCCAAAACAGATTACTCAAGAAATCAAACCTTTTCACGTTTTATAAGCAACAACTCTTAAGATTAAATTGCATTGGTTACAGAAACACACACAAACACACACACAAGAAATTAAATAACTGATCTTGTAGACAAAAATATTTCAATTAATAGCCCTATTTTAAAAAACTGTCAATTTATTTTTCTATCCAATTCAATATCAATGATATACAAAAGGATACAAACATAGTATCATAAATATTTATAGGAAGATATGCAAAACAATTACCAAGAAAAAAAATCCAGCAAAGTAATAAATTTGTTGCTTATCTATGTCCACTCAACTGTATAAGGACAGTTTCCCAGTTCTCTGGGAAAGACATTTTGTGGCTTTACACTTTCCATGAGGGTCAAGACATAAGAGCTGATACAACTGTGTTTTATACTGACAGCCAGAAAAAGGCTGCCCCCCACCACTCTGATACTAGGGATGGAACTCAGGGTTCTGGGCATACTGGACAAGTTCTCTACTACTGAGTTACAACTCAGAGCCTTTTTAAAATTTTTAATTTTTGAAACAGGGTCTGGCTAAGTTGCCCAGGCTGACCTCAACCTTGTATTCCTCCTGCCTCAATCTCCAAAGTAGCTGGATTACAGGCAGGCGCCATGGCACCCGGCTCCACAATTCTTCTTCAATGGAAGCAGAAGAGGCCTTGTCGCTCAAAATGCTTTAGTCAGGGGCAGTCAGGGAATATAAAAAGCTATGGCTTTGATACATGAAACACGACAGTTCTTAGTAACCTAGCCACAATTTTCTGGTAATGTATAAGAAACTACCACATTTGAAATTTAACTTTCACATTCAAAAAAAGAGGTCGACTCAACCTCAGACACAAAGAGAGAAAAGAAAAAAAAAAAAAAAAACATAACAATAGTCTATACCCAAACACTTGACAACTGGGGAACTGTCCCATAAAGACACTTTGGAGGCCAGCAGGATTCATTTACAATTTGGCATGTGTTTGTTGAAGGGGGGCCATAGGGCCCAGAGCTAAAACAGTCTATTGTAAAGATATAATACATCATTGAAGCAGACAAATGGTAGACATATATATATATATATATATATACCACATTAAAGATTCATATACAATTCTGTGCTGACTTTAAAGGAAAAAATTGGGGGAGAAACTAGAGAGGAAAAGATTAAAATAGAGAAAGAATTACAAAGGAGCATTTTAGTCCAAAGCTAGTCCAATGAACCACCAGGACTTCCAATCTTTCATCTCCAAAGAAGTTGATCTAATAAATTATAAAAATTACCTCACTCACACTTGGGACATACTACATATTCCCAAGTACAGTAACCTCTCTCTCATTTTGGTTTCACTTGCTATTTGATGACTAAGTTGTTTCTCACTTTAAAGATTTTCCTATTATATTTTAATTAGCCAGTTAACACAGCAGAAGCCGCTCCCTCTGTGAGGCCAGACAAGCTTTACAAAATAATTTGATCTAATGAAGATGAATGATGGGGAAGAAAGGGAAAGCTTCTTGGTTTTTCTTGCAAAACTTTTTCTCTTACTTGAAAAACTCTGCAATCACTAAATGTTCTGTTCCAGAAAAAGAAAGCAAAACTAGTTGGAAAAACACCCATACACTTATTGTTTACTAGCATGATACAAAATAAATTCATACATGTTGATCAATTGTTTTTCAAAATCCAAATGTGAATGTTTAATCTTGTTACTTAAGAACTGAATTTTTCCACATTCCTTTATATAGAGTTAGCATCTGTAAATTGAGACTTTTTTTGGACAATCATGCAAATTTAATTTGTCCTTGGAAACAAAAACACAACCTAACAGATTAACAAAATATGTCCTTTAGACAATATTTTTTTTTCTGTGAACTTTTCTCCACTGTTACCATTTTTATCCTTCAATAAACAGAAACTACACTAAATCGTTCCTGTGTTTTGAGTTTACAGAGACCTAGACTCTTAGAATGATTAGGAAGACTATATCAAGCCAACCTATTTTAATTTCTGGACTGGCTCCACTCTTTTCAAAAGTAAATTCTAAAAAAAATTTTGAGTTATTATTATTAAGTAACATGAGCTAGAGAGAGACATTTCTACTGCCATCGATGCTCCTATAAAATTGAATAAAGATTTTATTATACCACACACACAAAAAAATTGAATCGGTACAGAAGAGGCAGTTTTCGTTTTTCTGTTGAGAATTTCTTTCCATGATTTCTCCCATTAAAGTATAGTTTTCAAAGCAACCACCACGACAAAGGAAGCATCTAATTAGTCCATTTTCTTCTGATCCAAGAATGCTGAACATTTACTGTCCCATCTGTAGTTGTATCAGCAGTGTAATGAACACAGTTTATATTACTTAACTATTCTTTGAACTCCAAGAACTGTTGAAGTCTTTTCTGATGTTCTGCAGATGCTTGCACAGCACTAAATGAAACATAAATTCAAAGCATAAGCTTTATTTTACATTAAGCATATTAAATGAACCACAGAGCACAGAGTCAATATTTTTCAAAACAATTAAAAATGAATAGAAATCTTCACTTATTTAGTACTTCTGAAAAAGTTGGATGGAAACCTTTTTTAATCTAATGAAGAAGAGGGCTTGCATTCAGTAATGGTATGCTTCTACCTTCTAAGAGACCAGAGCAAATCAAGACTGACAAGTGAAGGCATCGATCTGAACCTGCTCTGCTGTGGAACCTGCTGTGCAGAGTTCCAGGCCTTGCAGTAGACTTTCTGGATTTTATTATTTTATTTAAACCAGATTCCAACATTATCTTTGAGTTGTAGAGTATTTGAATTGCCTTTAATATAAAATCCTTTAAACTAAAATGTTTGGTTAAAACACAATAGACTCCATTAATTGCTTTCAAAGGTAATGGGTTGGTGGTTTAGATTTACTTTTCCCTTTGTACATAAGTTATGTTTGGATGGGGACACTGGGTTCTCGCTCTCCGCTCACCACCACAAAAATACATTACCTTGACAAAACTAGGGCAAATACACACTGAAACTCTTATAAAACTTCCTTTTAAATTTTTGGGCAAAAACTGAATACGCCGGGCGCGGTGGCGCACGCCTGTAATCCCAGCACTTTGGGAGGCTGAGGCAGGAGGATTGTGAGTTCAAAGCCAGCCTCAGCAATGGCGAGGCACTTAGCAACTCAGTGAGACCCTGTCTCTAATAAAATACAAAAAAAGGGCTGGGGATGTGGCCCAGTGGTCGAGTGCCCCTGAGTTCAATCCCCGGTACCACCAAAAAAAAAAAAAAACTGAATACAACAAAAAAGACTCTGGTTTTCTAGTTCTTAAATAGTAATATAACATTGCTGAAGATAAAATTTCAGATAACTAAGGTCACCACTTTTTTTAAGTACTAAAAGTCTTATTTTAATAATTTTGCTACAAACCATACTAAAATGCCCTTTTCACATCTGTTTTCTTGAACACCTCTGATGAAACCATTTCAAGTACCTCACTGTGCAAAGATGCCCTCTAGGTATGTGCCAGTGAAGCTGTCATCTCTAAATGGCACTGCACTGTGGCTTTTCCTATCATTCTTCTCTCTGCTAGCAGGTAGTGAACTCTTCTTTATGAACTGTCAGTAGTCTTAACTCCATCAGCAATTCTGCCCCTCAAGTAAATTTTGATACATTACAGGATGGAAGTAAATAAAATCTGCCTAAAGTGAGAGTAAATGGGACTGGGTGTGGTGTTGCACGCCTGTAATTCCAGTGGCTTGGGAGGCTGAAACAGGAGGATCTTGAGTTCAAAGCCAGCCTCAGCAATGGCGAGGCACTAAGCAACTCAGTGACACCTTGTCTCTAAATAAAATATAAAATAGGGCTGGGGATGTGGCTCAGTGGTTGAGTACCCCTGGGTTCAATCCTCATTACCAAAAAAAAAAAAAGAGTAAATGGGTGGAAGAGGGGGTAGGTCAAAGGATACAAAGTAACAGACATGTAGAATAAATAAGTCTACTGATGAAATGTACAACATGAGGACTATAGATAATAAAAAAAACTATTATATCAGGAATTTTTGTTAAAGTAGATTTTAGCTGCTCTTGTCAAACATACAAAAACTATATGATAGCTATATTAATTTGCTTCACTGTGGGAATCATTTTACTATTTATGCATATCCATAACATCATGTTATAAACCTCAAATATACCCAATAAAATTTAGTGAAAACAAAACAAAGAAAGGGCAAACTGATGCTGAATGAATGTCTCCAAGGAGTAACTGGTCTAGGATAATTCCAGGGCTCAAGAGCTTATTTGTACCTGGTTCGCACAGGGGGAGCTTTAGGTAGTGAATAATTAGCTATTACACTAATACTTGTTGTCACAATATATAATGTACAGTGGACTTCTATCTAGCACCTAGGATCTCATTTTATCTATGTCAATACCAAATAAAGTAAAGTGAGAGCTTAAACAGGTTCAGATCTTAAGAGAGACAACACAGCCTACTGGCTAGGAGCACAGACACTGCAGACAGAACTCTAGGATTAGCAAGATTATGGTCTAATTCTAGTTTTGCAACCTACTGTCTGCATAATCTTGGGCAAATCACTTTACCTCATTAGGTAACCTGGCCACAATCACAGGATAGTCAATGATGGAGCCAAATACAAATGCAGATGTTTTAACTCCAGATGTAATATTTCTTCCTCCACACAATTCTGTCCTATATTTGTGAAAAATAGACTCTACTCGTCAGTTTTAGTATTAAAATATGGCTCTTCTCCAAGAAATGAAACCAAGATAGAATTTCATTCTCATAAATTTTCATCAGTCATCTACCCCTCTCTCTTATCTAAGTAATCTCCTTTTCTCCCTGATTTTGCAGTGTCATTATTATATATCATATCTATTTCCTTCTCTGAATTCACCAATGAGTGGATTCTGAGTGTATATCTATGTGCTAGTTTATATCATGGAGGTAAACAAGTGTTTATAGATAGAAAGAAGGCAGATTTTTAAGAGCAAGAAAGATCTGATTTCAGGTTCATGTTCAAACATGCATAGACTGTGCTATCAGGGAAATTTTAACTTCTCTGTGGCTCAGTTTCCACATCTGTACAATTAGGATAATTTCTGTGCCTCACAGCATCCTTAGGAAGACATAAATGAAAAATTGTAATACATGGCACAGGTCTAAAAGCTATTCAATAGATTTTTGTTTGTTTCTAAACAATTTAATAAATGTCTTAATGACAGAGAATGATCCACGGCTCTTTTATATTCCCACACAGAACCAAAGTGCTCCATAAACACCTGCCACTACTTCTGCCTAGTATTAAGAAAGTAAAAGGGAATGTGCTCCTTGTTTCTAAACACAGGCAGTATGAGGAAGTCCTTTTAAAAAACTAAACTATGCATTGATCACATACAGAAAAAGCAGAGCAAGCTCTTTTGCCTTCTACAGCTCATTTATAATTATGATAAGCATGGTTTAGCTGATAAACTAGTACCCCTCATCATGCCTAGCTAGACTGTTTCATGAGAGCAAAGCAGTAAACATCAATGAAACTAAATATAAACAGGTTTGGCATTGTGGTTCTCGTTTCTGAAGGTGTTGTGATCTGTCAGTGTTTTGCCA
Organism: Tamias sibiricus; assembly: GCA_025594165.1. Taxonomy (NCBI): domain Eukaryota; kingdom Metazoa; phylum Chordata; class Mammalia; order Rodentia; family Sciuridae; genus Tamias; species Tamias sibiricus. The sequence goes on from CM046658.1 coordinate 47,069,330, forward strand.
GCATGACTCACAAAGCACCACAGACACATTTATGGAATACTCTGCTCACCCCAGGTCTTAGCTTCCTGACCAAAATGCAGAATTACATTTAATATGCTTTTCTCAGTTTTTTTGTCTTATTTTCTCCTTTGAGGGTCTTTGGGCAAATATAAATAAATAAATATATATTTACATATACATCTTATATGTAAATATAAATGCATTTATATTTACATTTATTTATATATAAACATATAATTTACATTTAATATATATATTTACATTTACTGTTTTTTATAACTTTCTGTCCTCTCTTTTGTCCATTTGAAAGAAATCCCCAAAGCTATGACAGGCCAAATTCTTTTCTCGGGGCAGGGGAACCGAACCCAAGGGTGCTTAACCACTGAACCACCTCCCCAACCCCCCATCCCCCTTTTTTTTAGTTTGAGACAGGGTTTTGCTAAGTTGTTTAGGGCTTCACTAAGTTGCCAAGGCTGGCTTTGAATTTGCAATCCTCCTGCCTCAGGCTTCCAAACAGCTGGTATTATAGGTGTGCATCACCATGCCCAGCACTAAGTCAATTTTTTTTTTAAGTCTAAATCCAAGTTGTTAATTCACAGGGGAACCATTAAGATACCAAAAGAATGCTTCAAACATATGAGTATTTGTAATTCTCATACCTATTCCTCAGAGGAACTCCTAAAAGCAAATTGTTTCCATGGATTAAAACAGATAAACTTACTTCAGATGTTCACCAAATGTAGTAGTTATTCGATAGATGGCAGTTTTCAGTGAGGCTCTGAATGCAAATCTTAATGTTTTATAAGAAGTGTCCACAAGGCTTCCTGAAATCCGGGGTGGTTTACTGGAAGCATGAGGAAGCTTGAAGTACTTGTCAACTGCCTAGACCAAAAAAGAAAGAAAACACATTAGTTGAGCTTATCTAGAAAGTCAACTTAGCCCAACAAATAATGAGATTTTACTTTAGATAGAGATACACAGATCCACGGACATGTGTTTTTACTGTGAAACAAAAACAATAGTTTGAAAAACAATGCAGTGAAGAGACTCAGCAACTCCAGCAGTTACCAGGGCCCAGCATTAGTCCAGCCTGAAGAGAAGAAGGAGCAAATAGCAGCAGAGGATGGATCTAATGGTTTTCAGCCCTTTCACCCAAACCTCCTCATGTTGGTCCTGACCCTCCACCCTTGGTTCCAGAGGCACCCTATAATTTTCCCACTGCCAACTTGGGATTTGCCTCTGGAATTTGCTAGGTGAGTCATCTCAGCCACCTGCTTTCCAGCCTCACAGACTTTGTTGCTATTGCTTCCTCTCCTATTTATGGATTTTATATTTTATTTTATTTTTTTAGTTGTCGGTGGATGTTTATTTTGTTTATATGCAGTGCTGAGAATTGAACCCAGTGCCTCACACATGCTAGGCAAGTGCTCTACCACTGAGGCACAACCCCAGCCCCATGGATTTATACATTTTAATAGTCCTTTACCATAGTTTGGTAGAGTTTTGGGGAAGAAGCAAACCTTGATGCATGTGTTCAGTATGTCATGTTAGCTTCAAGTCCAATTATTTCTTCTTTCACAATAAAAACATTTCCCAAGATTAGGACATACTTGAGATAATTTTAGGTAGTATAAGAAGTGATATTCAGAGAGATACTTAAGCAGTTTAAATAACACAATAACACGGAATCATAATGGAAAACTTTTCAACTTTCTTATACACTTTTTTTTTTAGGGATGGAAACCAGGGCCTCCCATATACTAGGCAAAAGTTCTACCACCTAGCTACACACCCATCCCACTACACACCTTCTCAGTATACCAGGAAAAAGGGTGATCATCATTTACCACCTGGGTTCAACAGATCCTTTTGAATTTTTAGTCTAAAAAGTTAGCCCTGGGTTTGATTCCAAGTACCACAATGTAGTTTGTTTGTTTGTTTTTAACATTTATTTGTTTTAGTTTTACACAATGCCTTTGTCTTTACGTGGTGCTGAGGATCGAACTCGGGCCGCACACATGCTATGCGAGTGCTCTACCGCTGAGCCACAACCCCAGCCCCCTGTTTGTATTTTATTTTTAATTTTAAAAAGCACTTTCAGGAGTAAAAACAACAGGATAATGTAAGATAACTTTATAGAAATATAAAGGAGAATATAAACATAGCAAACACAAATTTTTATTCCATATTTTCCAGGTTTTGAATTTAAACACATCTGAAAAGGCAATGTCCTTGAATGTAATTAGCTGCCCATCAGCTGTCACATGGAAGCCCAGAACACATCCATTTTATTAATACTGAAGATACATTTCTAACAGGTTTTAGTTTATCAATACTTCCACTTCTTTTTCTCGCATTTGCATCTTCAAAATGCAATATTTTTGAAAAATTTTGACAGCTCAGGAATTTGTTGAAGAGAGCACAGCCATTTCCTTTGTGCTACAACAGCAAACGGGTTTTCATTCTTAGCTTTATAAATACAAATTCAAATGATAGATCCAGTGACTTCTTTTACTTCAACATCATCTCTTTTCTTCTATTTTTTTTTTTTTTTTTTTTTTGGTACCAGGGATGAACTCAGGGGCACTTGACCACTGGGTCACATCCCCAGACCTTTTTTGTATTTTATTTAGAGACAGGGTCTCACTGAGTTGCTAAGTGCTTCCCCATTGCTGAGGCTGGCTTTGAACTCGCGATCCTCCTGCCTCAGCCTCCCAAAGTGCTGGGATTACAGGCGTGCGCCACTGCGCCCGGCTATTTTTTTTTTAAATTTTTAAATTTTTTTAGATGTTGATGGACCTTTAATTTATTTATATGTGGTGCTGAGAATCGAACCCAGTGCTTCACACATGCTAGGCAAGTGCTCTACCACTGAGCCAATTCCCAGCTGCCGCCACCACCTGCAGGTTTCTTATATAGCTTTCTTTTAAAAACCTATATAATACTACATGATTTCATCATTTTTTTTTATTAATCTTTCACCACAATTAAAAATAACTGATGAATAATAATGAAATAATTCCTAGAACAATTAAATAGCAAAGTGTTTCAAGATATGAAAAATATAAAATCTCTAAGATCTCATAATATATCTACCTTAGATTTAATAAGGGTCCAATGGACCTCCCTCTATGGGTAAATGCGAGAGAATTTTTTTTTTTTTTGGGGGGGGGAGTACTGGGGATTGAACTCAGAGGCACTCGACCACTGAGCCACATCCCCAGCCCTATTTTGTATTTTATTTAGAGACAGGGTATCACTGAGTTGCTTAAGGCCTTGCTTTTGCTGAGGCTGGCTTTGAATTTGTGATCCTCCTGTCCCAGCCTCCTGCACGCTGGGATTACAGGCATGTACTACCATGCCCAGCAAGAGAATTCATTGACTGAAATTTTTATAAGTAATTTTTCTTTGTTGTTTGAAAGACCTCTAGTAAAGAATAAACTCCAAAAAATAAATCAATCCTTACAAAATTGCACAAAATATATTAGGTCCAACAGACTCTAATGCGGACTCTAATGGTAAAAGAGTCCAAATGCAGAAGGCAAGCCTCAGTTTGGCACTAACTATCCTTAACACCTCTCCGATCCTCACTAATCTCCTTGTACAACAAAGTACAAGAAGTTTCAGGTTCAGGGACTTCAGAGAACAACAGTGGCCACCTAGGATTTAAAATTATTGACTTTTCTCAATTTAACTGCTTTACCCTCAATTCTGAAATCCAAAAAGACCTGAAAACAAACAAATGTTTGTTACTTCTTTGGTCACAGAAATTGGCCTGACCTGAACTAATCAGGCAGTAAAACTTGACCTGAGTTGACACAAACTATTTAGTCTTTATCCCACTCAATATTCAGTTATTCCACTGCAGAAAAGCATCTGTTTATATGATTAAGGGAATTCTACCTTAGATTAATATACTATGTTACTTTTTTTAAAATTAAAAAAAGAAGTCTTAATTTTGAAATATATGATGGGGCTTTTAAAAAAGGGACTATGGACCTGTGTTCTATCTGTAGCAAGTCAAACTATTTTCCTTTTACAATAGTGATATAACACCTCCTTTTAAGTTAATTTATATTAAAAATGAATTACTTATTTTAATTCTTTGGTATTAGGGATTGAACCCAAGAGTGCTTTACCACTCAGCTACATCTCTAATCCATTTTATTTTCTTTAGTTCTGAGAAAGGGTTGCTAAGTTGTTCTGGCTAGCCTTGACTTTACCATCCTCATGTCTCAGCATCCAGAGTCACTGGGATCACAGGCATGCAAACCATGCCCAGCAAAAATGATTAAAAACACTAAGTAAAATAAAGTCCAGGTAAATAAAAAATGATTAACATTATGAAAAAGTATGTGGTAAGAAATAGTTAAGGCCAAATTTATGAAGGCAATATATGAATATCTCAAATATAGGAAGCAATGGTTTATAATATTCAATTTAAAATTCCAAAGCCTTACATTTTGGCTCTTCTGAAGCCTAAAGAGGGGTTGCTATTATGAAAACCAGCACATTTTTGCCCACTTATATCTACATGCAGTAGTACATGAACAAAAGCCAAAATAAAAAGACAACTCTGCTCTCCTCTGAAAATTCATCTATCATTGTCATTAACAAGTGCCCACTGTGCAAAGCTGTGAGGTTCCCTGGTCTCAAAGAACCTATTTATAATGTATTTAAAACAAAGGCTTACCCCCTCCAAATAAAAAATTTTAAATAAAATAAAAATAAATAAAAAAGGCTTACCCCCAATAAAGCCAGAATCCCAAAGAGAAATATTAAGGATAAAAACTAGGCTTTGTGGGGCTGGGGTTGTGGCTCAGCGGCAGAGCGCTCGCCTCGCACGTGTGCAGCCCGGGTTCGATCCTCAGCACCACGTAAACATAAATGCATTGTGTACAACTAAAGTAAATAAATAAATATTAAAAAAAAAAAAACTAGGCTTTGTTACTGAAAATGATGACTATAGAGAAGTTCCTCAACCTCAGCACTAGTGACATTTTGGACTGAGTAATTATTGTTGTGGGGCTACCCTATGCATTATTACAGGGTGTTTAGCAGCATCCCCAGGATCTACACAACCAACGCCAGAAGTCTCCACAACAGATGTCAGAAGTGTCCTAGCTGTGTAAATCAAAAGTCTCTGCAGACATTGTCAAATATCTCCTGACAAGACAGAATGGTCCCTGGTTGAGAACTATTTTTTTTTTTTTTTTTTTTTTTTTGGTACTGGGGATTGAACTCAGGGGCACTCGACCACTGGGCCATATCCCCAGCCCTTTTTTTTTTTTTGTATTTTATTAGAGACAGGGTCTCACTGAGTTACTAAGTGCCTCGCCATTGCTGAGGCTGGCTTTGAACTTGCGATCCTCCTGCCTCAGCCTCCCAAAGTGCTGGGATTACAGGCGTGCGCCACCGCGCCCGGCTGAGAACTATTCTTAACAGTAATATAGTACCCCCCCCCCCCCCCCCCCCCCCCCCCCCCCCCCCCCCCCCCCCCCCCCCCCCCCCCCCCCCCCCCCCCCCCCCCCCCCCCCCCCCCCCACACACACACACACCAGATGATGATGATGATGATGATGATGATAGACAAGCTATCAGCAACTGAGTTAATTGCTTTATATGTATAGTCTCATTTCAATAATTTGCTAATGAAGACACACTTAAAACCTAAATAGGACTTGCTGGATTTTGTCTAATTAGATGTTTTTTTATAACAGTACCTACTATTTTCATTATATACCTAACACTTGCAAAACAGCATTCTAGACACTTTATAGATATTATCGCTAATCCTCATAATAAACTCTGCAAGCAACTATAGGATGAGTATCCCTAATCTAAAGATCTGAAATCCAAACATTGTGAAATCTGAAATGTTCTAAAATCCCAAATTCATACTCAAAGTCCAAAAAATTCAAAAATCTGAAACACTTTTAAGGTCCTAAGTATTCCAGATAAGGGATACTTGACCTGTATTTCCATTTTACAGATGAAGACACTGATCTCAGAAAGTTAAAAAAATCACTCTACTTGGTCATTCAGGAAGTAGTGAAGCCCTCCCTGAAGGTGAACTTGGCATCTGTCACTGTCTCTTAGACTGTTTGCTTCTTGTATTAACAGCAACACTTAAAAACAAAAAAAACCCAAAACTTTGTTTTAACCTGAGAACTCTTTCCTCCTGTATGAGAATTCTGTCATAACGACATAGCAATAACAACAAAGTAATAAAAGCTAATATTTACTGAACATTTAATATGTGCTTTACAGAGATAATCTCATTCATTCTTCACAACCCAATAAATATCATTAACCCTGTTTTTCCAGATACAGAAACTGATGTTATTGATTCAATAATGTACCTTTTTTCTCTTACATGTTATAATTTCTGAAATGAAAGCATATTTTTCAATTAATAGCAACTTAGATCCAAACAAATATGGTAAATTTCTTTTCTAAGACCTCACAAGGAAGTAGTAGGAGTTGGAATTCAGATATGTCTGACTCCAGACCTCACAATTTGGTACTTCTGCCACACTGCCATTCCATCTTAAGGAAGGAGGCTAAGGAGCTGGAGATGTAGCTCAGTGGTAGATCCCTGTCTAGCATGTGGAGGGTACTGGGTTCATTTCCCAGCACTACCAAAAAAAAAAAAAAAGAAAGGAGGTTAAAAAATGCATACCTCTGCCAATCCCTCAAGAAGTATGATCTTGAATAAACCATACCAATAAGTATAGTTTTTCTGAGACTATATCATGAAAATAAGCCTTCATTATAAATCCATAGGGTTGTTACAAAATTTTTTATAAAGCATTTCTTTTGGAGTATTATCACAATTTAAAATTTTTAATTAAAAAATACACTATCATTTTGGTCCCCAAAGTTTTATTCATAAAGACCCCCCCCTTTTTTTTTTTGGTACCAGGGATTGAACTCAGGGGCACTTGACTACTGGGCCACATCCTCAGCCCCTTTTTGTATTTTATTAGAGACAGGGTCTCACTGAGTCGCTAAGTGCCTCGCCATTGCTGAGGCTGGCTTTGAACTGGCGATCTTCCTGCCTCAGCATCCCAAGTGCTGGGATTATAGGCGTGCTCCACTACACCCGGCAAAAAGACCCTTTTTAAGGACAATAAAAACATATCGTGAGCCCGGCGCAGTGGCACAGGGATGTGGCCCAGTGGTCGAGTGCCCCTGAGTTCAATCCCTGGTGCAAAAAAAAAAAAAAAAAAACATATTGTGAACTTCCACAGGATATTAGTTGTTCTCTATCACTGTTGGAGGAAATAACAATCATGAATTCAGTAATGCTTTCAAATAAATTTGCATTTTAACTAGTCAATACAGCACATAGAAACCTCTGAGAAACAGGTGCAGATGTGTTAGGACACACATTAATTATTCAGATGACAGTAACCTGTGTGTGGACTCAAGAGCCCCTAATAATAACTGTGATCTCCCAGGAGGCCAGGCCACTGGCAGGAATGAGTGCTTGAGATATTCATCACTCCTTTCCTGGCCCACTGAATGGTTTGAAGAGTGAAAGGCTCCCGTTTCCTTTCATGGTTTGCTTTTAATGATTCACAGTGAAATGGCTGATGTTATTGATACTGAGAAGTACAACAAAAGAACAGAACAGTCCAATACAATTGTTCCTTAGTAGCACCCAGGAGCTGGTATTGCACAACTTAAATTACAGAGATACTCAAAATTACCTTCTTCACTAAGAGCAAGTATCCCTTTAGATCAAAGAACATAAAACCAAAAACATATAACATCACAGTCCTGCCTCAAAATAAAAGGGCCACTGGGATCATTATAATCAACCCATTACCTCAGAACTGTCACTCAATTCAGGCCCCAGAACGGAGGCTTTTCCTCACTTAACCTGCAATGAAGCAATCTAGCAGTCACCCAACAAGTATTTAATAAGTACCTGTCACCAGGTACCATTTCAGATGCTGGGAATACAGAAATGAGAAGAGGTCTCTGCCTCTATTCCAGTAATACAGGAGACAGTGGAAATAAAGACAATAAAGTGCTGAGATAGGAGTTAGAGAGCTAAGTCAAGCTAATGGAGAAACATATGTTCTGGGCAAAGAAGGAAAGAAAAGGCACCATGCACAGAGTAAAGAGTTAGGCTAAGAAAATACAATATAATTTTGGGAAAACTGAACAGTCCATGGCGTACAGTACAGAGCTCATGAGAAGAATGGTAGAGTGGCTGGAGTCAGAACATGAAGGATCTCAGTTAAGAGTTAGTAGGGGGCCGGGCGCAGTGGCGCACGCCTGTAATCCCAGCACTTTGGGAGGCTGAGGCAGGAGGATCGCGAGTTCAAAGCCAGCCTCAGCAATGGCGAGGCACTTAGCAACTCAGTGAGACCCTGTCTCTAAATAAAATACAAAAAAGGGCTGGGGATGTGACCCAGGGGTCGAGTGCCCCTGAGTTCAATTCCCTGGTACCAAAAAAAAAAAAAAAAAAAAAAAGAGTTAGTAGGGGCAAAAGGCCACAGTAATAATTCAGGACAGGAGTGCCAAGAGCCTGTGGCTAAAGGTGAGACAGGAGGAGGCAAGGGCAAAACAATAGAGCAGTGGTGGTGGAGTTTTACCAGATGGTGCAGCTAAAAAACCTGAGGTCAAGGAAGTTGAAGGAATTAATAAGAAAAGACACAGGGACCCAAAGACCTAGGGGTAAAATTCTGAGAATATGGGATAAAAATTACATATTTATCTTTACTAAGCTCTAAATTAAAATGCAGCATTTGTTTTAATCATAAATGTAAGCAATAAACCACAATACCATCAACAGTTCTATGACTTAAACCAACAGAAATCATATTACTGTTGCTACAGTGACCTTGAAATACCATTCATTTTATTACTACTTCAAAATGGTATTATTAGATCACTGACAGATTTGCTATTTAATGCAATTAAAAGGCACATATTACTATATCACAACCTTAAGACCTTGATAATTACATTTCAATATAAACGGGTTTCCTTTCTAATCCTAAACACTTCATTTTGTGCTTTTAAGAACATTATCCTGAGAGTCCATGGGCTTCACTAGACATCCAAAGACACAAAAATATTTAAAGACTCTGGCTTAGAGGATAGAATCCTGAAATCCCAGGCTCTGGAAATGAAACATTTAGGAGATAATAAGGTCCATGTGATAACTGTGGGTTGAGAGGGCATACGAATGATTAGTGAAGAGAAGGAAATCAAAGACCAGTGCAGCCAAGGTATAGATAATTATCCAACACTTGAATTACTCATTACAATCAATAAGGATGGAGGGCGGGTGAGGTAGTATACAAAACCTGATGACTAAAGAGTATGACAAAAGGCTGACTGTGATGTGGTGTAGGAGAAAACAGACATTACAAGCCTCCCTTGAGCAGGGGCTTTAACACTCAGAGGCTAAGTACCATCTGCTTAAGTACCTACCATCTAGTTCTTTGTTCCTTTGACCTCTTCTAAACACCTAAAATAAGCCTCTTTGCCTCTTTCTACTTTACCTCTCAAAAGTAATTTCCATCCCAACTCCTCTGTTTCCAAGTACATAAGGCCTGACCTTTTGACATGTCTGTAATTGTCACCTTCCTACCAAAAGGTATGAATGAGTACAATCAAAAACAGATTGTTTTCCTTCTAATTAACTGGAAATTTTGATGGTGGTGGGGTGAAAACAATAATTTCAATGTAGAAAACTTCTGGGGAAGGTAGTGTGATCTTTGTGAAATCAATTCAGTCAGTTTCAATCAGCATGGTTTTTTTTCTCCCCCCGATGAAATAAAAGGAAAAATGTTAAAATTCACTGCACACAGTAAAGAGAAGTACTATGCTAGGAATTTTGTTTCTGTTACACACACACACACACACTCAGTGAGTTGAATATAAACATACTGCAGATCACGGTCCAAAAAGTTTCAGGGGTAGAACTATTCTCTCTCAAGAAAGAATCCTGTTGGAAATGGGGGTCACGGGTGGGATAGAACAAGATGGTAAGTTCAGGAAGAATAAAGGGATGTGGATCTGCAGCTTTTTTGGGCTCTACTACACTGCTAACACCCTGCAATCAGACCAGGTTCACACCCCAGATCTTTCATCCATGTGAGATGAAGGTAAGTCACTGCACTTCTGAGTCTCCCTCATCTGTAAAAGAGCTAAACAACATCCTTTTGCTTATTTTGCAAGACAGTAATGAGGATCGCACTGTGGGAACTGACAGACAACATGGTCAAGTCATGGTTGCCCTACTGTATGGTTAGACAAAGCCAAATATTAGAAGGAAAATACTGAAAACATCCATGTGGACACACACATCTCAAATAACATACCTGAGAAAGTGGGCACAGATAATACTTAATAAAATAAAATCACTGTTTTTTTTTTTTTTAATTTATTTTTTAGTTGTAGATGGACACAATACCTTTATTTATTTTTATGTGGTGCTGAGGATCGAACCCAGTGCCTTGCATGTGTGAGGCAAGCACTCTTCCGCTGAGCTATAGCCCCAGCCCCACAATCACTGTTTTTGATAGAAGTAAAATTAATTGAATTTCAAAGAAAGAAACTGTGGAGCATGTTTTCTCTATATCTCAAATGACTTCCCCAAAAAAGATGCACCAATTGTTATCCTTCAGGCCTACTTGAAGACCACCTCTTACAGAAAGCCTAAAATGTTTCTCAACCACTACCTTCTCAATGTCTCCAACACTCAGTGTTGATACACTGATACACTAATACAACAAATATTATAAGGAGGTACAAATGTATCACTCAACACCAGGCTAGGAAAGGAAGCCTAATGGAAAACAGGGAGCACATGTTTTATTCTGCCTTTCTATAAGTCTAGGAAAAAAAAACCTACAATTAAAACAAATCACTCAGCTTGGACATGGGCATCCACTGGCCTCTGCTCTTGAGCCTCTGGCCAGTAGGGAATTTATTCAATTATAGGTAACTTTGAGTAGCTACAAGCTGTCTAAGGATCTAAACTTTTATCAATGAACAGAATTCCAATATCCTAAAATTATCTGTTTAATATCAGAGGCTTGTCCTACAGGTTTAGTACACAATTTTTTAAGTTTTTTAAAGATTTTATTTTAATTTTTAAATTTGTTCTGATTACTTATACATGACAATAGAATACATTTTGACATACTGTACACAAATGGAGCACAACTTCTCATTCTTCTGGCTGTACATGGTGCAGAGTCACATCAATAGTATAATCATACATGTATATCAGGTAATAATGTCTCATACTACCATCCTTCCCATCCCCACAGCCCCACCCCTCCTGTCACTCCCCTCTGCACAATCCTAAGTTCCTTCATTCTTCTCTACGCCCCACTCCAACTATGGATCAGCATCCACTTATCAAAGAAAACATTTGCCTTTGGATTTTGGAGATTGGCTTATTTCACTTAGCATGATATTCTTTAGTTCCATCCATTTATCTGCAAATGCCGTAATTTCATTCTTCTTTAAGGCTGAGTAATATTCCATTGTGTATATGCATCACATTTTCTTTATCCATTCATCTGTTGAAGGACATCTAGGTTGATTTCATAGTTTAGCTATTATGAATTTAGCTGCTATAATTACACTGATGTGGCTCCATCACTTTAGTATGCTGATTTTAAGTCCTCTGGGTATAAATTGAGGAGTGGGATAGCTGGGTCAAATGGTGGTTCCATTCCAAGTTTCCTGAGGAATCTCTATACTGTTTTCGAAAGTGGTTGCACCAATTTGCAGTCCCACCAGATATGTATGAGTGTACCTTTTTCCCCACATCCTCACCAACACATATAGTATACTTTTTTTTCTATAAAATTTATACAATTAAAAGTTTCCTCTTCCTGTTGTATTTTAGATTGTAATCTTCTAAGGTTAAAAACAATATCTTTATCTTAATTTCCAACATGTTTGGTTACTCAATAAATATGATATATAAAAAATAAATAGAGGGGCTGGGGCTATGGCTCAGCAGTAGAGCGCTCGTCTCCCGTGTGTGAGGCCGTGGGCTCAATCTTCAGCACCACATAAATAAAATAAAGGTATTGTGTCTACCTACAACTAAAAAAAATTTTTTTAATAAAAAATAAATAAATAGAAAAGCTGGGGAGGTGAGCAGAATAATCTTTCCCCACACCCAACATATAGACTGCTTACCTCCTGCAGTGTTAACAAAGTATTAAGGATAGCTGGTAGCGTAGTCTGAACAACTCCAAATCTATCTTCTGTAAATGATGCTGCTACCAAGTGTGAGAGACCTCAAGGGAAAAAGAAAAAAAAAAAAAGTTAAATGTGCATCAAAATTAGGCTGATCCATCTGCAATACATCTGAAATAAGATTAATATTCTGAATACAAAAAGAACTATAAATAAAGAGGGGGCAATTCAATAACAAATGGGCAAAAGATGGGAATCAACACTAAAAAAAGCATTCAACTGCCTTAGTCATGAATAAGTAGATAAAGCTTCTGCTTTCATTCTATGAGGGAGTTTTTTTTTTTTTTTTTAAATATTTATTTATTTGCTTTAGTTGTACACAATGCGTTTATTTGTATGTGGTGCTGAGGATCGAACCCGGGCCGCGCACGTGCTAGGCGAGCGCTCCACCGCTGAGCCACAATCCCAGCCCCAGTTTTTTTTTTTTTTTTAATATGGAGTTGTAGCTGGGCATGGTGATACATGCCTATAATCCCAGCTATTTGGGAAGTTAAAGGCAGGAGGATCACAACTTCAAGGTCTGCCTGGGAAACTCAGAAAGACAATGTGCCAAAATAAAAAATAAAAAGGCCTGGAGATGTAGCTGAGAAATAGAACACTCCTAGCTGGTTGCGGTGGCACACACCTGTAATCACAGCAACTCGGGAGGTTGAGGCAGGAGGATCACAAGTTCAAAGCCAGCCTCAATAACTTAGTGAGGCTCTGAGCAGCTTACCAAGACCCTGTCTCAAAATAAAATAAAAAAAAGGGCTGGAGATGTGAATCAGTGGTTAAGCACCACTGGGTTTAATCCCTAGTACCAAAATAAAAATAAAATATATTGAGATGTGATAAATGCTTGGAAGAACAAAGGATATAATGACAACTGTATGGATACTTTTCATAGAACGGTCAGAAAGGCCTTTCTCAGAGTCACTTAAGCATTGGGAAGGTAGTATCTATAAGAAGAAAACAAACAGTCCTTTTGAGATGTCGGGTACTGGGGATTGGTCCCACGGCTTCATGTATGCTAGTCAAGCTCTCTACCGCTGAGCTACATTCATAGTTATTTCTTTCCCTTTCCCTTTTTCCCTATTCCTATTCCATTTTATTTTATTTTACTTTATTTTATTTTGAGACATAAATTTATTTTATTTTATTTTATCTTATTTTGAGACATTGTCTTGCTAAATTGCCCAGGCTAACCTTAAACTTGTAATTTTCCTGCCTCAGAATCCCAAATAGCTGGGATCACAGGTGTACATGTTAAAGAAACAATTCTTTAACAATTAGGTTTTCATATTTAACATGAGTTAAAAATAATCTATCGGTTGCATATTTTGAGGTACAGAAAGATATGAATGAATCCCAGACTCAATTTCTCTGCTTACTTATAAGAAAATTTTTTGTCCAAATCAAAGTACATCTAGGACTGGGCTGTAGCAGAGCTTGCCTATCATGCACAAAGCCTTGGGTTCAATCCCCACCAGTACAAACAAAACAAAACAACTTAAATATCTAAGAAAAGTGATCTATATAAAACTAAGATATAAAAATGTACCTGAAAATATAAAGATTGAGATCAAAGTCCAGAAATGACTTTTCATGGATTATACTTCATTATTTGACAGATAATTAAAATCACTGTTACAGTTCACAGAGGTTGCTTACCTTCTAATGCCCAAATATGCATTTGGGCATCTGAAAACACAGCCTGAATTGAGGCCTCTGGATGCTATACCAAAAAAAAAAAAAAAAAAAAAATTAAAATAAGTTCCCATGGGCAAAAACTCTATATAATTTTACCAATAGTACAGACTATTAAGAATTAAAATATGAAATAAATTCTTATACAATATAATTTAACTACAAAAAAAGCATTCTACCCCCGACTTCTTGTGTGACACTTCCCAAGACTCCAAATGCCTGTTTCTCATTTAAAATGTCATGTGTGTTGAACCCACCTCAGAAGATAACTACAGAGATCACTTAAGAGAACAGTTAGAAAAGCTCTTTTTAAAACATAAGATTTTTTTTAAACATACATTTATTTGTTTTAGCTGTACAAAATGCCTTTATTTTTACATGATGCTGAGAATCAAACCCAGGCCACGCATGTGCTAGGTGAGCGCTCTACCACTGAGCCACAACCCCAGCCCTAAAACATAAGATTTTTTAAATACATATTATCTCTCTTAAATTATCTACTTTCAACTCCACTCCAAAGAAAAATCACCCCATCTTCTTTAATACACCAGGGTAATACACCATGGAGCAACAATTGCCCCACTTAAATAAATCCCGGCTTTACTTATGTGCCCAATAAAGACTATAAGTACAACATAACAAACTATTAAGTTACATTTCTCAACATCAAACAACAGTGTCTATAACTCCCTATCATACAACAAATCCACTTGCAAAGTTAAAATCAAAGCAGGCATTCACTCCCAAGAGAAAAGGAGATCTTGGTTAGGGTCAACACTCATTATGTGCCTCAGGTTTCCTTAAGGACAGAAAGACCTATCTCACAGGAAAGCTGTTAGAATTCAAATGAAGGGACTTAAGTGAAAGAGCACAACATAGACGAAAGACATTTGAGGCGAGTTTTCTTCCCCTTGTTCTGAAACCAAGCACTGAAGTAAAACATCAGACACCCCTCATCTTCTTGGTGAAAGACATCTTTTTCTAATGGACAGCCCAAGGAAAATGATGTTTTGGCAGAGGCAATCATTAGTTGAGTGGGTCATCTTCCCTTCCACCAACTGAAAAGGCAGGTTTTTTGTTTTGTTTTGTTTTTTTAAAATATTTATTTATTTGCTTTAGTTGTACACAATGTGTTTATTTGTACGTGGTGCTGAGGATCGAACCCGGGCCGCACACGTGCTAGGCGAGCGCTCTACCACTGAGCCACAACCCCAGCCCATGAAAAGGCAGTTTTGAAAACATGAGCCAGGCGCAGTGGCACACACCTATAACCCACTGTTTCAGCAGGCTAAGGCAGAAGGATCCCAAGTTTGAGGCCAGCCTCAGCAACTTAAAGAGACTGTCTCAAAATTTAAAATTTTTAAAAATAGCTAGGGATGTAGCTCAGAGGTAGAGGACCCCTGGGTTTAATCTCCAGATTTGTATCACACACACACACACACACACACACACACCTTGAAATCACTCTTATGTATGTCTATATTCAATCAAGGTTGCTCTGATCTCTTTCCAAAGAAATCAGAGGATGACTCCAAAGAATAAAAATAAATAAGTAAAAATAAATAATGGATGCCAATTCAAACTTTCATTTGAATGCATTAATTGAATGTGCAACATCAGCCCATTTGATAATACAGCAATGTCTACAGAAAGAGAGGTTAGATTTTAAAAACTAAAACCAAATTTTTTTCTAACATACAGGCAAAGATTTTGCTCATCAAAGGATTTATTAACACTCAACAACAATAGTCAAGTAAACAGAAGTGAATCTTCAGCTTTTGTGACTGAGATTGATTCTGCCAGGCAGTTGCAATAGCACATTGGCAAGTTGGAAAGTCCTTTTGTTTGTGGCCTGAAATACAACTTTTTATTCATCACAGATTTAACATTGGTCATCTAACTCAGTCATCTCTCCTTTGAATACCAAGTTGGTCACAAAGACATTGACAGGAAAATGAAGCCAGGAAGCCATGAGTTGCTCACTTCGTGAAGATACAAGAAGCAGGAAGGGGTCAATATTACACACCAGCACAAAGCTGCCCACAGCCAAGAGTCTCAGGAGGCCAACTACAGTAAGTTCAGCCTCAGGAAGGCACTGAGGTGAAATGTGTATGTAGGGTGACTTTTGTTCAAATGGAGGCTCAGTGAAGTGCTATGCAAAGCTGCATGGCTTGCCAGAATTAAGTTATAAAATATTTATAAATCAGATCCTATTTGCTATTTCACTTTCTATTTCATTTCCTCTCCCCCCATTCCCAAGGCTATGATTTCATATTCTTACCTTACTGAAAAAATACATTATCAGCACCCGTCTTGACAAGAAATTCTTAATCTGAGTTGAAAGAAAGGAAAAATTAACACATTTACATTTTTAATTCTACTCATATATATTTCACATTTCCAAGTTCCTCCTGACATTAACTTTTTTTTTTTTTTTAAATATTTTTTTTTAGTTATAGGTGGACACAATACCTTTATTTTATTTATGTGTTGCTGAGGATCAAACCCAGGGTCTCACATATGTGAGACTAGCACTCTACCGCTGAGCCATAGTCCCAGCCCCTCCTGACATTAACTTAAGTGAAAATATGAAAACACCTCACAACTTGCAGAGAAAGAATAAGAAAATTTTACAACATATAAGTATTATGTAAGTAAATTCCTTTGTACCATAAACTGGAAAACCAAGATGGGTGACCTAAAATTGTACTGTGTTCCCATGTATATACATTTAACACCCAATTAGAACATAATAGAATTCTCAATTGTTCCAGTGATGCTTTCTAAGACTGTATTCTTTCTCAATTCTCTGAAGCTGTCCTGCCTTTTAAACTCTTATACCATAAAAAGAGCATGTGTCCCCTAAAGAAAATTAAAAAAAAAAAAAATCTTAAAGACACAAAGTGGTTTTCTACTAGGTGACATTTACAGGAAACAAAATTTTCTTTGTATCATGTTGAAAGCCAACCTAACTGACTTAAAAATGACACGGTTAAAAAAAAAAAAATGACATGGTAGTACTTACGGCATATAGAGCCACATGGGATCCTGAGGTTTATAAAATGCTTTTAATTATTCTCTACTAATCAATCATTCCATCAGCAAACATGTTATAATTTCTCCCATCTTATAAACAAAAACCTACTATTGCCCCATTTCTCTACTAAATTTACAGTAAATCTCTGGCTTTTCTGGCAGTCTCCAATTCCTTTCCCAATCCCCCCTGAACCCATGCCAATCAGGCTTTCTTGACTTTGGTCTGCCCTATTCCACCCAGTGGCTCTTGTCAAGGACACAGTGATCTCCACATTTCTTTTTTTTTCTCTCTCTCTCTTTTTTTTTTTTTTTTGGTACTGGGGATTTAAACCAGGGGCACTTTACCACTGAGCTACATCCCCAGACCTTTCTATTTTTTGAGACAAGAGTCCCACCAAGTTGCTTAGGATGGCCGCCTCAAACTTGCTATCCTCCTGCCTCAGCCTCCTGAGTTGCTGGGATTAAAACATGCACTGCCCTACCTGGCTGATCTTTGCATTTCTAACCCTAGCAGCTGCATCTGATGTTCCCTCCTTCTCAAAACTCTCTTTCCCCAGTTCTCTGTCACCTCAAAGTCCTCTGCTATTCTTCCTCATCTCCTAGAATGTCAGTCATGGGAAGACCCAGCTCTTGGATCTCTTTTCTTCTGTATTTATATTTAAGAGTTTGCACTGAGTCTTTTGGCTTTAAATACTGTCTATACTCTGATAACTTCCAAATATTAATAAATAAATCTTAATTAAAACCTTAATCTTAATATTTTCATTTGGCTGTCAAATAGGTATCTCAAGGCTGTCATGTCCAAAATCAAACTCTTCAATTCCTCTACTCACCTCTATCAAATCTCCACCTCCAGAATAACCAAAAAATTGCCTCAATATATTCCAACTATATTATCCCAGCTCCTCCTCAGGACAAAAGCCTTAGTAAAAATAAACTCTTTCTCTTATATAACACCTGCAAATTATAAGCAAATCCTGTAACAGCCACCTGAAAATACATACCCAAACCCTGATCACTTCTTACAGTCCCCACCAGAACCACTCTGGTCAGACACCATCATCCCCCACTAAACTATGCAGCAGCTGTAACACAGGCTCTCTGCTTCCATTCCTGCCTAGGTTTGACAGTCTAGACCCCAAGAGCCTAGTTTCAACCCAACCACTAACACTTTCAAAATGTTAAATTATATAATTCTTGTGGGAAAAACTATACAGTGGCTTTCCATCTCACTCAGAGAAAAAGCCAGTCTTTACAACTGCTAATGGCACAATAAGTTCTGGTACCTGCTACCCCTCTGGCTCTCATCACACACCTACCCTTCCACCTCACTTAGGGTACTCCAGTCACACCAGTGTCTACACCATTCCTCACACAAGACAAGCACACTCCCTGCTCAGGGTCTTTGCATTTTTTTTTTAAATTATTTATTTAGTTGTACACAATGCAATAGCATTTATGTTTACGTGGTGCTGAGGATCGAACCCAGGCCACGCACGTGCGAGGCAAGCGCTCTGCCGCTGAGCCACAACCCCAGCCCAGGGTCTTTGCATTTTGTTGTCGCCTGCCCTCCCTCCCTTAAGGCCTCTGATCAAGTGTCACCTTTCCAGTGAAACTTCCCTGGTCATTCCAAATAAAATGGTACTTCCTCCCTTAGGTATTCTATTTCCCTTACCAAGACTATTTTTCTATGTAGGACTTAAGACATATCAAATTTCATCCCCTTTAACTGTATTTTTCATATCCTGAACATGGTATCGGAATGCATCTTATGTTAATAGCATGTTACAGTTTAAGGCAACTTTAAAATTTAATAGTAACTTGGGAGGCTGAGGCAGGAGGATCGCGAGTTCAAAGCCAGCCTCAGCAATGGCGAGGCACTTAGCAACTCAGTGAGACCCTGTCTCTAATAAAAAATACAAAAAAGGGTTGGGGATGTGGCCCAGTGGTCGAGTGCCCCTGAGTTCAATCCCCAGTACCAAAAAAAAAAAAATTAATAGTAACTTAAGTATGTCTTACATTAATTCAATTAGTGACAAACATAACACGCGTGCTTGCTCATCTATTTTCCCTCACTAGGATGTAAACAAGAAACTGTTTTTCCCAGTGCCTAAGATAGCACCCTATATTTATAAAGAACTCAAATATTTTTTAAGTGAAAGAATTCACATATGAAAGGCATTGTATTAGATCAAGCTATATGAAATTGCAATTTGTCTAACTTAAAACCAGTTAAATACTGGCAATTTCTTATGAGCCAACCTGATTCACAAAGCATCAAAAGCAAAACAAACAAAAACCACAAGACAAAACCTATTTATTCCTGATAGCTGCTCATGTGAGATTCCGAATGCTCTCAATGTTACATGTAAATATAAATCCTATGCCTGTATCATCTTACCTGTTCACGTTTATTCTGAATCCACGAATAAATCACACTGGGATGTCTCACTGTCTTACCCTCAGCACACACAGAAGAGCCCATGTTCCCCATAGAAGGATTAGAAAATTCAGACATTTGCTGACCTATTAAAAAAAAAAAAAAAGTAAGAACTTAGGCTATTTGATCCTCTACAACTATGAGATTTCAAATTTTAGAAAACAAATGTCCTCACCAGAAGCAGAAGTCCATAATCTTGGCCCCCTTCTTATTAACTGAGTACTTTGTGGTGACCCATAGCAGGTATTTACATCAAAAATTCCAGCCATTCGATTCATCATACTAGAGCCAAATGGGGTCCCAAAGGGACTTGAAACATCAGGTGTAGCTAATTTTGAAGAAAAGAGTGATGTTTTAACTAATGGTGGCACTGAAGGTCGAGGCATCTGACCAGATTTTGGTGTCTGAAAAGTAGTTTCTTCTGTAAAAAGAACAGATCCACAGCTGAAGAGTCAACCTGATCCAAACAGGCTACTGGGGAGGTCCCCAAATTTTATGCATCTCAATTTTCTGTTTAACACATTTACCCAAGGCTCAGTACCTTGTTTCTCTTAAGGTTTTTATTCCCAAGATTAGGGTTTTACTTCTGCAGGTCAATGACCACTCAAGGAGCTTTTTGTATCTTTTTTTCTGTCAGATTGGTGTCGCTTCCTTTGTTTTGTTCCCCTTCACAAATGTTTATCTTCAAGGTCAATTTCTCTGACTCTAAGCTATTTGGAATGAATTCATCAATTCACATTTTTAAATGACACCTTTAATTACTGCATTAGAATTTATCCACTTTTACTGCATGTTCCTACTGTAACTGTTATATGGCTAAATATACTGAATCTACACTGTGAAAATGTACAGGAAAAAAAGAGTTAACTTTTCCCATTTTCCCCAAAGTTCTTTCAAATTAACAAAAGCCATTCCAAAGACTAATTTGCACAGGATATCTATTAATCTGGCCCTATAAATCTCACCTGTAAACAGCTTTCCTTTTAAAATCATCTTATAGCTCTCCCAATTTAGTTATGAAATCTGTACAAAAACAAAGGAATTTTCCTGACACTCTAGCACCAGGCACAAAGACAAAATGCACTAGGATTCTATCTTCTTAGTAAAACCACAGTAAGAAATCAAAGTACCAAATTTTCATTACACGACTTTTTAAGGGTTAGTAGAAATTAGAAATCTTTGAAGAATCATTCTAAACATTAAGACTGAGGTTTTTAAAAGTCTTGCAATTATTCCTCAAAATTAGAGGTCAATTTTGGCTGAGTAATAGAATATAACAACAATTTAAAATAATGAATGTTCCACTGTTTGGTTAGACCCATGATCCATCACCCAATCCAGGATTTCTAACACTCATTTGAGAGAATCAGCTTATTCAAAATTCTCTAGTGGCACCATATCCCAAGAGAAATCAAATCTGAAATCTTTTTTTTTTTTTTTTTTTTTTTTTTGGTACCGGGGGTTGAACTCAGCAGCACTCGACCACTGGGTCACATCCCCAGCCCTTTTTTGTATTTTATTAGAGACAGGGTCTCACTGAGTTGCTAAGTGCCTCGCCATTGCTGAGGCTGGCTTTGAACTCGCGATCCTCCTGCCTCAGCCTCCCAAAGTGCTGGGATTACAGGCGTGCGCCACCGCGCCCGGCTGAAATCTTTTTTTTTTAAAAAATATTTATTTATTTGCTTTTAGTTGTACACAATGCATTTATTTGTACGTGGTGCTGAGGATCAAACCTGGGCAGCTCACGTGCTAGGTGAGTGTTCTACCGTTGAGCTACAAACCCAGCCCTGAAATCTTTTTTTAAAAAATGTCTTTGGTAGCATAAAAGACCTCCTTTCCTTATCAAATATTATCTTACCCACTCAAGACTTTTTTGACACACTTCCTTTTAACAGTTATACTGTCTTGTTACTGTTTTCATTCCTTCCTCTAATAAAAACCAGTTCTAAGACTGTTTTTTCATCTGTAACTCTCTGGCTTCTAATACATTGTTTATTATATAGAAAGCATTCAGTATTAGTTGAATAAATGAAACAAATACATATTTGTTGACTATGTGAAAGATGGTAACATCTAAAACATTCTAGAATTTAAAAAAATCTGACATTGATGATCTCATTTGAATTATTTTTCATGTGTAATCTATTTGTTTTTAAGCCAGGACCCCTCCAAAGACTTCAAAAACAGGGGCTGGGATTGTGGCTTAGCGGTAGAGCACTTGCCTGGCATGTGCACGGCCTGGGTTCAATCCTCAGCACCACGTAAACATAAAATGCGTTGCATTGTGTAAAACTAAAGCAAATAAATAAATATTTTTAAAAAAAAAAAAGACTTCAAAAACAGATGAGTTTGTTTTGCTTCATACAATGATGTATACATATCAAGATTAGCTGCCAACGTTTAAAAAGTGAAAATTTTCAACAATTTTTTTTTTTTTAAGATTTCAGATGTTTCTTGAAAATATAAGACTACAGCACCTCAGGGGACTGTGGCAGAAAGATTACAAGTTCAAGGCCAGCCTTGGCAACTTGGTGAGATTCTATCTCAAAAATAAAATTAAAAGGACTAGGGATGTAGCTCAGTGGGAAACAAGACTAAAAAGTTCAGATACTGTGTCCAAATCCCCACATGGGAACAATGCAGTTGACCCTCTCTCCCCTTGAGATGAAATGAAGCCTGTGCTATAAAGTTTACTACTGTCCTCACCCAGAGAGGCTCACCTGCTTTCATTAAGTGCCTTGCTGTAAACATTAATTCCTTTTATCAGTCTTACATTCATGGGCATTTTCTATTTTCTACTTAAGGGATTTGGTGAAATAGCACAGGTTCCTCCACCTGTACTACTTCCTCTCAGTTGTTATCTTTGAAATGGAAGGGTTACTAACATCACATTAAGGCACCTCAAAACAATATGTGTGATGCAACTCTCCTAAATCAATCATTTTAATTGCTCTTCTCTAGACCGGCAATTTATTGTCTCTGGGACAGTGTAACTAAAACAGCATTCAGTATTATCTGTAAAGATTCACCTGGCTTTCTACTGAAGTCTTTTATATTTAATGACCATCATTTCATTAGTCTTTTAAAACATCACTGCCACATTCAACTTAACTTTAAAAATCTTATTAATAAGCAAATGAAAAATGTAAATATTTTTGGGTGTGCAATGACTTGGTGTTTTGGACTTAAAAAAGCACACCCAAAATATTTACATTTTTCATTTGCTTATTAATAAGATTTTTAAAGTTAAGTTGAATGTGGAAGTGATGTTTTAAAAGACTAATGAAATGATGGTCATTAAATATAAAAGACTTCAGTAGAAAGCCAGGTGAATCTTTACAGATAATACTGAATGCTGTTTTAGTTACACTGTCCCAGAGACAATAAATTGCCGGTCTAGAGAAGAGCAATTAAAATGATTGATTTAGGAGAGTTGCATCACACATATTGTTTTTCAGTCTACAATGATACTCAAAGTCTCTTTCTTGGTTTAATATAATATCCCAAATGTTAGATCAATTTTCCCTAAAAATAAACAACTCATACTCATGTAAGTATCCTCAGATTAACTACTGTCATCTTTCTTGGGAAATAAAATGTAAATGCTTTTCCCTCTTAGTGGTACTCAAAATTACCTGGAGAACTCAATTTCTTAGGTTCCACTGGGTATGATGAAGACACTCTCCCATTTGTAGCAGCAGCTTCTTGGTAGAGAACCAGTTTCTGAGTCATATCATTTAAAAGATTCAAACACTCTCTTGAAATGGCTGCCCAGTTGTGGGGGTGTCCACCTAGGAGGCCAAACAACAGCTCTTAAAATGTAAATAATCTAATACTTTCCTCTCAAAGTCAGGGGTGGGAGAATCAATAAGAAATGTTAGCTGGGCGCAGTGGTGCACGCCTGTAATCCTAGCACTTTGGGAGGCTGAGGCAGGAGGATTGCAAGTTCAAAGCCAGCCTCAGTAATGGCGAGGCACTTAGCAACTCAGTGAGACCCTGTCTCTAAATAAAATACAAAAAAGGGCTGGGAATGTGGCCCAGTGGTCGAGTGCCCCTGAGTCCAATCCCCGGTACCCCCCAAAAAAAAAAAAAAAAAAAAAAAAAAAGTTATATCACTGTTACACCTCGGCCCACTTTTCTTAGTTAAGCTACTATATATCTCCGAGCCATCTAATACATAGCTGTTCCATAAGTCTTTGGACGAATCAATTTTCCCAAAGGCCTATAAGGAAAATCTTGTTATTTTACCTTTGACAAGTTCTCAAATTGTTCGCTAAAATAAAGCCAAATTTTAGATCATGGTTTGAGTGAGAAAAACCAGGGTTACCTCACTAGCAATACTGAACACACTGCTAATGCTATGGACAATGAAGGCCAGCCCAGTGAAATAAACCCAGAGACCTCTTCACTGTATGTATGTTCCACTGTGTCTCCTTACATTTCCTTTAACAGTAGAAACTCCTAACGCTCAGTGTCACTTCCTGTCTAGTTTTAGTTACCCATAGTCCAAAAATATCAAGGGCAAATTTCAGAAATAAACAATCCAAAAGTTTTACGCTGTGCATGAAGTGCATGATGAAATCTAATACCTTTCCATGCCACCAACCCACTGGGACATGAATCATCTCTTCACCCTGCATATTCATGCTTTATATACTACCTACCTATTAAGTCACTTAGAAGCTGTCTCAGTTATCAGATTGACAAGATATTGAAGTGCTAATATCTGACTATCCCTTATTTTACATAATAATGGCCCCATGGCACAAGGGTAGTGAGTGTACTGGTGATTTTGTTACTACATATAGTTATAACTGTTGTATTTTCCTTCTTCTTGTTTTTAATCCATTACTGTGCCTAATTTATAAACTCTATCATAGGTATGCATGTATTAGAAAAAAAAAAGTACATATAGGGTTTGGTACTATACAGTTTCTGGCATCCACTGGAGGTTTTGGAACATATACTACAGACAAGAGGGAGACTTGTGTATAACAGCAATTTTGGTTATAACATCTCTAGGAATGACTCATTATTTGATGATGATTAAACTTTAAACTTGGAGAGTTCACATATCTGCTCTCATTATTTTACTTAAACCAGTAAACCCCACTCCTTCAAAAATTCCCTTACTCTTCCTTGTCTTCATTTTCTAAGACCTTTGTTTCCTAGAGTTATGTAAAAATCAAGTATGCTTTGTTACATTGAGAACAAGTCTCTGAATAGTGTTTTGCCCATCTTGTGCATGAATCATTCCCTCTTCAATTAGATCCCTCCTTAAACATCTCCACCGTTTACAACTCAAGAGGAATCCCACTTAACCTGTAAATAAATACACCCAAAAAAGTTGTCCATCAATAGGGCCTTAGGACATTATGTACTGCTATCACTCAGGACCACTAGGAACTATGTAATATTCTAGTTAAATTTTAATAATATGCCCTACAATACAAGTTCTCTGGCAGAACACATGCTACCCTGTTACAGCTTACTTGAATCTCTGGAAAATAATATACAAAGAATTCCCAAATTAACCTAGGTCTGATAGACAAGTATTTTTACAGTTAATTTTCCACAGTAAAAGCTCTGGATTTCTTACAATTAAAAAATGGCTCCAGTCAATTGAACAGTTACAATTAGATTTCATTTCTATGTCACATGTAACTGTAGTAGGTTTTTTACAATCTGGGAATTGGCTCAGTTTGGCAAAACAATGATGAACTAATTAGAAAGAAGATGAAAAGCTACCCGTGGTCTCTGTTCCCCATTGGAGGCTGAGGCTGGACAGTTTCCTCTAGGAACAAGGCAGAGCCCTGGCAAAGTTACAGTTAACAGCTTGACAAGATAACAGTGGAGAAGTACAGCAAGGCTGCCAGGAGCATCCTTGGGCCATCAAATCTAGTTCCTCCTACCTACCCACCACCTCCCCCCACCCCATCCCCCTCACCCCCACCCCCATCCTGAGGACTGAACCCATGGCCTTGCACTTGATAAGTACTGAGCTACATCCCCACCCTTTTTAAACTTTCCTTTGAGACAGGGTCTTGCTAGGTTGCTCAGGGTGGCCTCAACTTGGGGTCCTCCTGCCTTAGCTCTTAAGTCAGGATGACATGCCTACTTCTTGTTTTTGTTTTCTTTTAGAGAGAGGCACAGGAGCATAGCAGGAGAAAACTGTACTTGGAGTCAAATAACAGAATTCTTATTTCAATTTAAGCCCCTTAATCTAACTAAGACTTAGATCTCCCATATAGGGATTAGACCACCTGATTTATTTATAAGACTCTTTGCAGCCTATAAACTTTATTTTTAAGTTGTACTTTTCTGTTCTAAAACTATCAACACACTGCATAATTTCTGTGGTTAAAGTATTGAGAGAGCTGAAGGAAATAAAAGTCTGAAAATAAATACTTTCAAGTGCCATAAATTCTACCCACAGCAATGCAAACACTTATGCTGTATAAAATTCAAGTGAACACTTCATTTAAGGGACTCACTGATGTGTGATATTTTATTAAATACACCTCTCTCATCCAAAACTTTCAGTGGAGCACTTTCTACACACACACACCTAAACAGGTCTATTACTTTTAGCAATACCTGGTTGGCTAAGGCTAAAAACTTCTTGTCTTCGAGAAGGAGAATACTGAGAAAGTAACATCAGGTCCTGTAAGGCTAAATACTAAAAGGAAAAAAAATACACATTATTTAATTTCTTAACCTCTATATAAAATCTTGTTTATGAATTGGGCTCATCATATATCCAAGGGGAAATCAAATGGACTTTTTCATGAAGAAATATTTCAGAACCAGAATCTTCCTTTCTAGACTCCCAGAACTTTTCCTGCCTCTATCCTCACTACCCACTATAGGCTCCATGTATATAAAAGAACGACAAAACTCGTTTTTTTCCTATGTCTGAGGTGGGAAACATAAACATCACCTCCTTCTGAAACTTTCCCTGGCCTCCTCACATAAACACACTCAGAGAGATCTTAATTATGACATTTAACATACGTATTTTAAATGCCTGTTTACTTCTTCTACCCATCAAACTCTGAAGCCCATAAGAACAAGGAGAGTGTCTTTAATGCCACCACATCCAAAGGCAGGGCCTAAAACCTGTTACTTTTTTACTAAAATCTTTCACTTTTTTTCCTCCTCTGGCAGGTCTCTTTATTCATCTTTCCAAATACCACCCCTTCTGTAAAGTTTTCTTGTTTGGCCCCAAGCAATGTAAGTGGTCCCATTGCACTTGCCATAGTAGATGTTAATGTCTGCCTTTTCCACTATGCTGTGCTATATCTTATTTATCATTCTATCTCTAGCAACTAGCAGCACTATAACACCTGCCCATTAAATAAAGATAGATAAGCAACCAGATGAGTAACTGACATTTTTAAGTTCATCTAACAAATTAGTCATAATTGATATTTAAAGGCAAGTAGAGTCCCGGTCATTCGTTTTCTTATTTGTTTATAACTTCTCTAGAGTATGATCAAAATTCTGGGTTTTAACTATTTTAAATTTTTTGTTTGTTTCTGCAGTACTAGGGATAGAACCCAAGATCTAGCACATGCTAGGCAAGTGCTCTACCATTAAGCTACATCCTCAGCCCTTCATTTAATTCTTTTTAAAATACTGTGATCTTTTAAGAGAACAGCACACATTATAGATCTATTTTAAAATTTCAAATTATAGTTTAAATCAAAACAATGTATGTTCACTTAGCTTCATTTGTAAACTTACTCCAACTTCTTTAAACTTTTTTGATTATAATTTGTTTTAGAAGCGGGCAAGGTGGCACATGCCTGTCTGTAATCCCAGTGACTCAGGAGCCTGAGGCAACAGGATCAAAAGTTCAAGACCAGCCTCAGCAACACAGTGAGACCCTTAGCAACTTAGCAAGACCCTATCTCAAAATTAAAATAAAAAGAAATGGGGATGTAGTTCAGTGGTAAATAGACCTGGGTTCAATTCCCAGTACCAAAAAAAAATTTTTTTTCTTTTTTTGTTTTACAATCATTATCAGTAATTCATACTTAAAGAGAGTTCAATAAATGTCTATATACTACCAAACACTACCTTTGATCATAAAAGCCAACAAATACTACACAAGTATAAATACATCCTGATCTAATGATTTAAAAAACACTTTGCTACCATAAACACTCTGTGAAAACTGAGGCATATAATTAGATACCATTGTATTTTATAGTTGAAAAATTTTTTTAATCTTTTCTGAATACAGAATTAGTTAGCTTAAATGGCACATGCACCTGTAGTCCCAGTTACTTGGGAGGCTAAGGCAGGAGGATCAATTGAACCCAGGAGTTGCTAGCCTAGGCAACACAGTGAGACCTTGTCTTTAAAACAAAAGTACTAAAATATTCTAGGCCCTAAAAAATATATATATGCACAAATACTTAAATATGCTAAATATTAGTCTGGTTCTATAAGGTAAGTTAGAGATAACTGTGTGAAGATAGAAAAAGCATAGTTTAGGTACCTTTATGATGAGTGGAGGATTGCTGTTTAAAACTTTCGGGAGGCATTCATCTGACTCTTCTGCAAATGGCAGCTGAACAGGGAACACATGAGCCTACCAAGTACAGTCAAATATAAAGAATACAAAAATGGTTATTTTCATGACCTTCTTATATTCAGTAAGCACTAACTAAAATTATAAAAGGAACAATACAACCAAATTAACATCTCTTCAAAAAACAGGTTACATTAAAGTTATATAAACCCTAACGCACTATTAGAAAATGTTACTGTCCCAGTATTATTAGACTCTGACTTCTAATAACAAAAACAAATTTTAGAAACAAAGATTCTCTCAGATGTCATTGAAACCTACAAAGATGGTAAAATAAAATAGAAACATTCATTTTCTAAGACAAAAACTTGGATGAGTCCAGGCATGGTGGTGCACGTCTATAATCCCAATGACTCAGGAAGCAGGAGGATTAGAAGTTTAAAACCAGTCTCAGCAACTTAATGAGACCCTGTGTCAATATACAAAAAAGGACTGGGGAAGTAACTCAGAGGTAAAGCTCCAGTGGGCTCAATCCCAAGTACCAAAACAAATAAACAAACAAAACCTTTGAATGATAAAAACAACGTAATTCTCAACTTAAAAAGATTTTGTTGAAGTGCAGATCACTTCAATTTTCAAAATCACTTCTTCAGTATAAACTTCAATGCATTCTTTCAAAAAAACAAATATTTTAATAGTATCCACATCAATAGTCTATAAAGTTAATTTAAAAGTCAGGCAGGCCCCTTTAATATGCAATTAATACTAAAATGGAAGCCTCCAAAAGAGAAGACTGTAAATAAAGTACACTAAGTACCATTCAGTTTAATTCCTAAAAATTAAGTGAATACCAATACTAATTCCTTAGAAAAAAAATGCAAAGTAAATGATGGCTATAAATGATTTGCCCCTAATGAAGTTTCAAAAACCAAATTACTGAAATGGCTTTGGGCATACACATTGATCAGAGCCCTACTAAAAATCAACTTGTACATTCAAAATTTCATTAATACAATAGTACTAAAAAAACCCTCAATACTAACCTCTGTGGCATAGATTTTGAATAGTATCCATGAGATGTACCAAGTCGTCAGGAGGAAGACACCACACAGCCAGACATGATAGAGTAACGGGAGGCTCAAGAGGCCACTTATGGTGTCAAGAGGCCTATGAAACTGCCTATGAAAAGCAGACGTACTATTTAATCCATGGGAAAAATACAATCTAAACATTTAACAGATTTGGGACTCTACAATGAAAAACAAACCTATTTCTAAATAATAATGCTAAAAGAATCCTCTACCCTTTTACCCCTCTAGAGGTCTTTCCCTAATACCTTCTTTAGGAGACACATTAGGGAACCTTGGGGGAAGTGTAGGCCTAAACTGGCCCTACGGTTCCTTGTGTTCCAAATCTTCACTGTCATTTACTGTAGAGAAAGAACAAGACAAGCCCATAAGCTTAATTACTTAGGCTGGGTTAAAGTTTTGTTATTATTACTTTGTAGTTTAATATTTAAAAACTATTAAGCATGACTAGCACCTCTCCTGGACTAGATTTCAACTTGATCTGTCTACTCTATAAACAGTTCCACAGGAATTAAAAGCACATGAATGCTACTGGGGGTTGGAGTTGTAGCTCAGTGGTAGCATGCTCGCCTAGCACCAGTAAGGTACTGGATTCCATGCTCAGCACCACACAAAAATAAAATAAAGGTATTGTGTCCACCTACAACTAAAAATATATATTTAAAAAAGAGAGAAAGAAAGAAAGAAAGAAAAGCACATGCTACTAAAAATTGTTCTCTACTTTTTAAGCAATTTAAGAAGCTCTGTTAGAATGTTAAATAGCCAGCCAAGCAAGGTGGCGCATGCCTGTAATCCCAGCAGCTCAGGAGGCTGAAGTAAGAGGATCACAAATTCAAAGCCAGCCTCAGCAAAAGTGAGGCACTAAGCAACCCAGTGAGACCCTGTCTCTAAATAAAATACAAAATAAGGCTAGGGATGTGGCTCAGTGGTCGAGTGCCCCTTAGTTCAATCCCTAGCTCTCCCTACCCTCGCAAAAAAAAAAAAAAAAAAAAAAAAAAAAAAATTAAGTAAAA
This sequence comes from Tamias sibiricus, assembly GCA_025594165.1. NCBI lineage: Eukaryota > Metazoa > Chordata > Mammalia > Rodentia > Sciuridae > Tamias > Tamias sibiricus. The sequence goes on from CM046658.1 coordinate 47,099,378, forward strand.
CTGAAAGTTTACATCTTACCAAAACCTTAAATCAATCAATTAGCAAAATCATAATCCTTTAATCACACAACTGGAAATTATGAAAACCAGGATTTGAATCTCTTTCTACAATTTGTAGTGCTGTGATTAGGTAAATCACTCCACCTATCCTACTTTCATTTCCCTCGTCCATGTAACAGTGGCACAGCCTCTTCATTTTACCTCTTAGGACTAGTACAAGATTGAAAACAGTTTATATAAGGAGTGCCCAACACAGTGCTTGACATTTACTGGGGCCAAGGGATGGGGCTGCGGGCAACAATAAATGATGGAGTTATGTTTAACTTCTAAGTAAGCATTTACCAAGGGTCTGACATACATGAAGAACAGATATAAGGCCAGATACTAAGCCATACAAACAAAACATTTTTTGAGTGAAAGGATAAAAGTATTATTATTATTTTTTTTTTCTTTTTTTAGGTTCTTTTTTTTTTATATATATTTATTTATTTGCTTTAGTTGTACACAATGCAGTGCATTTATGTTTACGTGGTGCTGAGGATCGAACCCGGGCCACACACGTGCTAGGCGAGCGCTCTACCGCTGAGCCACAACTCCAGCCCCAAGAGTATTATTATTTATAAATAATAAAATATCATCATTTTTATCTTTCATTCAACACAGTTTAAAATTTAGGTTAGCCAGGCATGGTGGCACATATCTGTATTTCTAACTATTCAAGAGGCTGTGGCAGGAAGATTGCAGGTTCAAGGACAGCCACAGCAATTTAGTGAAACACTGTCTCAAAAAGGGCAGGCGGGGGTTGTGGCTCAGTGGCAGAGCACTTGCCTCGAACATGTGAGGCACTGGGTTCGATCCTCAGTACCACATAAAAATAAATAAACAAAATAAAGATATTGAAAAAAATTATTGAGGATCTTGAAGAACTTAAAAAAAAATAAAATAAAATAAAAAGGGCTGGGGATGGGGCTGGGGTTTTGACTCTGCAGTAGAGCGTTCATCTAACACATCTGAGGCACTGGGTTCAATCCTCAGCACCACATAAAAATAAATAAATAGGGGGCTGGGAACATAGCTCAGTTGGTAGAGTGCTTACCTCACATGCACAAGGCCCTGGGTTCAATCCCCAGCACCACCACAAAATAAATAAATAAATGTCCAGCTACAACTAAAAAAAAATTTTTTTTTTAAATTTTTTGTTAAAAAAAAGAAAAGGGTATTGGGAGGCTGAGGCATGAGGATCGCAAGTTCAAAGCCAGCCTCAGCAATGGCAAGGCACTTAGCAACTTAGTGAGACTCTGTCTCTAAATAAAATACAAAAAGGGGCTGGGGATGTGACCCAGTGGTTGAGTGCCCCTGAGTTCAATCCCTGGTACCACAAAAAAAAAAAAAAAAGGTGAGGGAACTGGGGCTGTATCTCAGTTCAAACCTAGCACCAGAGGTAGTATGTCTACAGAGTTAATAACTCTAATATTTCTTAAATATCCATGTCAGTATACCCAACTCACTAAAACTGACATTAGTGAATCCCATATATGACATAAAAACTCTCCCAGGGGAATAAACAATAATAGAAAGATCAAACTCTTAGGGAAGCATATTTATTCAGCAAATATAGATTAAACTTTTATCTAGAGGCAAAACATCTGGGGATAAGTAAAACAATACACTCCAGTGCAGCCAGCTGATTACCACCTTGATCAATTGTGATTGCCTCACAGGTGACATAAGCGTAATACCACAGCACTGGTATATACAAAATACCATAGAATGAAGAGCTGATGAAGAGAAAAATCAGAGAGGAAATGGTCCATGCAACTCAAAAAGTCCATTTTTATTTAGTATAAGTTACCCACCAAAAAACAAAAAATAGATTCCCACTGCTTACTTCTGGGGAGAAGAACTAGGTGACGGGAAAACAGGAGCAGAAGGAGTCTTTTTTACTGTATACTCTTTTATATACTTTCTAGAATTTTTTCCCCCTTTTTTTGGTATTGGGGGTTGAACCCAGGGGCACTTTACGACTAAGCTACCTCCCAAGCCACTTTTTAATTTTGAGACAGGGTTGCTTAAGGTCTCACTAAAATCACTGAGGCTGGCCCTGAACTTGTGATCCTCCTGTCTTAGCCTCCCAGATCCCTGGGATTACAGATGTGCGCCACCATGCCTGGCTTATCTACCTTTTGGAATTTTAAGCTATGAAAATTATGTATTTTCAAAAATATATATAAAATGGTTTTTCCTCTCAGAAACTTTTAAAGATTGAAATTTTCAAATAAACTTTGAAAGGACCACCTTCTAAAATTATTAGGAAGACATAGTTAAAGCAGATGAACCCAACTGTATACAGCATTCAATATCCAGGTGTTAAATGTGATAGAGGAAGTACATCACGGAGCGGGATGAATGGTGGTTTAGAATAAGCTTCAGCTAGATAACACAAGAAGCTGAGGAGTAGCAGCTACCACACAGGTTTCCCAGTCCACAGACAGGAAGCGGAGGGACAGGCACCCTCTCATTAATTCAGATTCCCTCCATCTCTAGTTTTGTTTTTTTATTTCAATTCTTTAAAAAAAGATTTAAAGGTTAGGGCTGGGGTTTTGGCTCAGTGGTAGCACGCTCGCCTAGCACATGCAAGGGCCTGGGTTCAATCCTCAGCACCACATAAAAATAATAAAGGTATTGTGTCCAACTACAACTAAAAAATTTGAAAAATAATAATGATAAAAAAAAAAAGGGCTGGGGATATAGCTCAGTTGGTAGAGTGCTTGCCTTGCATGCACAAGGCCCTGGGTTCAATCCCCAGCACCACAAAAAAAAAAAAAAAAAAAAAAAAAGATTTACAGGTTTAATCTAAACAAAGCATCTGGAAAGTAGAGTTAAAATTAGACTGTTTAAGTATCACTTACTCATCTATGAGAAGGTCCATAGCAGTGCTAATCCAAGCTTTGGGAATATGACCTGAGGAGAGAAAACACCAACCTATGAACATAAAAAAGTTAATAAAAGAAATCTTTTTTTTTTTTGATACCAGGGATTGAACTCAGGGGCACTTGACTACTGGGCACCAGCCCTTTTTTGTGTGTTTTTAATTAGAGACAGGGTCTCACTGAGTTGCTCAAGTGCCTCGCCATTGCTGAGGCTGGCTTTGAACTCGCGATCCTCCTGCCTCAGCCTCCCAAGTGCTGGGATCACAGGCGTGCACCACCGCGCCCGGCTAATAAAACAAATCTTAATCATGCTTTACACTATGAGGTCAAAGATACCAAGACCTCAGTCAAAATGCTAAATTGTTTGATTAGGAATGGATAGGAAAGGAGAAAAATTTCTAAATACAAACAGTCCTTGCTTTGTATATTCTGACATACATACATATTTTAGTTACCATGGTTTCATTAAAAAACACCAGTTTTTTTTGTTTTTTGTTTATACCAGGGATTAAACCCAGAGGCACTTAACCACTGAGCCACATCCCAAGTCTTACTTACATTTTGAGACAGGGTCTCACTAAGTTACTTAGGGCCTTGCTAAGTTGCTGAGGCTGGCTTTGAACTCATAATCCTCCTGCCTCAGACTCTGGAGCTGCTGGGATTATAGGTATGCACCATTACACCAGCAAAATCACCAACTTTTACACTAGTGTTTAATACCCAACAACAGTTCAAATTTCATTCACCATAATATATTAATTACGGGTGATTGTTATAGCACTTCTAGCTTTTTCAGTTTATGAATCAATATGTAGATAACAGATGTGCACTATGATCTGTGACCAATCCTGTCATGTCTCCCAAAGTCTATTGGTGACTGGTCACTTGCATCTTTTCAGACAAAAACAACAAAGCATGTAGTTGTGGGGCCTCCTTATCTCCTATGATAAATCCATATGACAACATTAAAAAACAAATAAATGAAGCCAGGTATAGAGGCACATGCCTGTAATCCCAGCAACTCAGGAGGCTGAGGCAGAAGAATCACAAGTTGGAGACCAGCAACCTAGCAAAACCCTATCTCAAAATGAAAAGGACTGGGAATGTAGCTCAGTGGTAGGGTACCCCTGAGTTGAACCACCAGTACCACAAAAATAAATGAAATGTAAAATGCATGCAAAAGGAGTTACAGGAGAAAGAGCTGACTATGGGAATACTGACACAACTGCTATATCAGCCCAAATGTATGTATAGCTCTAGGGCAAGAGCCAAGCCAATCACAGTAGGGCAAGATGTTTCAATACAGTGTTAATATCAGAATGACATTTAAAAGCTACACGGAGGGGCTGGGGTTGTGGCTCAGCAGTAGAGCGCTCGCCTAGCATGTGTGTGGCCTGGGTTCGATCCTCGGTACCACATAAAAATAAAGGCATTGTGTACAACTAAAATAAATAAATATTTTTTAAAAAGCTACACAGAAAAAGGGATCATATAAACTACAAGCGGTGAATACACAGTGAGAACAGTTTTATAAAATTGTATCTGTGGAAAAAAAGTCAGAAAAAGATTGGAAAAAAAGTCATAAAAAGACCTGAAAAGAGTAGTTTTGAATATTGGATTTTGTTTATATTATTGCGTTACTAATGAGATTAACATTTTCAACTTGTACTATTCACTATGCTAAATATTGATTTGTAATTTCTATACCTAAAATTCATGTTAATAAATTCTACAAGGTTTCCTTACCAACAGAATATTTCTATTATATTAGTATCAAGTTACAAACTTATAAAAAGAAGTATGCTATTCCTAGACAATGACCAAATGACACACAATGTTCATTTTTGTGCAGCAGACCTCCACAACTTTCCCATCAAGCATGACTGGAACTCTCTGCCTGATGAACAACTCCTCCCCATCTCCCTGCTCTCAGTCCCCGGCAACCGCCATTCTATTCTGGGTTTCTAAAAGTGCGACTACTTTAGATACCTCATATAAATAAAATCATGCAATATCTTATCTTTTTGTGACTGGGTCACTTCAGTTAACATTATGACCTCAAGATTTATCTATATGACAAGAGTTCCTTTTTTAAAGCTGAATAATATTTTATTATATGTATAAATCACTTTTTTTTTCTTAGTTGTAGGTGGACACAATACTTTTTTATTTATGTGGTGCTGAAGGCTTCACACATGCGAGACGAGCGCTGCTCCACCACTGAGCCACATTTTCTTTAACAATATTTTCCCTTAACTAAATAAATACTCTGACAATATAAACTATGAATCAGGTGGAGTTAATTACATACCCATAACTAGGAAACACAGAAACACAATAAAAATTGACTTTCAAATTGACATTTTCTGAGCTTTGAGCTAATAATACCATATATTAAAAAATAGAATTCTTACCAAGAAAATAATACACAATGCAGAAATTTCTAACCAGGAACAGTGATTCCACACAACTATGCTTAATTAGTAAGAGCAGAGATCTTCTAAACCGCAAGAACTTGTATTGCTGTGGAAAAAAAGAAAAGAATCAATGACACATTTCACCTCATTCTACAGTTCTTAACTACCGCCTCAACATATAAACCATAATCCTGTACAAAAAGTCAAAGATCATTCCAGAGGCAAAAATGAATTATTTCTGATGCTAAAATATTTAATATTTTTACATTTTACAACCATCTCATTAATAGGAGATCAGAAATAAGAAAATTAACAATATCAATCCATACTTGTTAGTAGGGCCTATAGAGATGGAGAAAGTATAAAAAACACAGTTCCCCCTTTAGTCATGAGGGATACATTTCAAGACCACTAGCGAATGCACAAAGTATCCTATATATACTGTTTATGTCTATACATACATACCTATGATTAGCAATATGATAAATCAGACACAGCAAGAGATTAAAAATAATAACCAATAACAAAATAGAATAATTATGATAATATATTTTAATAAGTTATTTAAGTTATAAATTGCTTATTTCTAGAATTTTCCACTTAATATTTTCAGATTGTAGTTGACTGCTAGTAAGTAAACCTGAAGAAAACAAAATTGTGGATAAGGGGAGACTACAGTAACAATAGCAACCAGCATTCTTTGTGTGTTAACATGTCAGGAACTGGTACAAATTACATGCATTAACCTGCTTAAACTTCACAACAGCCCAATGGAGGGTCTATTATTATCCCCATCTTACAGATGAAGAAACCAAGGCAGAGAGAGGTTAGATGATTTAACCAATGTTACCAACTAGCAAAAGGAAAATCTAAGATATGAATCCAGGCAAGCTGGTTTCAGAGCCTATAATTTTTTTTTTTTGGTACCAGGGATTGAACTCAAGAGCACTAGACCACTGGGCCACATCCCCAGCCCTTTTCAAATTTTACTAGAGATAGAGTCTCACTGAGTTGCTAAGTGCCTCGCCATTGCTGAGGCTGGCTTTGAACTCTCAATCCTCCTGCCTCAGCCTCCCAAGTGCTGGGATTACAGGTGTGAGCCACTGCCCTGGCTCTGAGCCTGTAATCTTAAAGATAATGCATACTGCCTTTACACTAAGTTGCAGAAAAGTGGAGGCAGTGAAGAATACTACCTAGCTCAGGAGATGAATATACTAGGAAAAAAATCTTTTTTTTCCCCCTGAAATAACAATTCTGAAAATGATGATGTTGATAATAATGATGATAATAACAATGGTTGTTATTAATAGTAGGATAAAATAATTTTTTTTTTTTTTTTTTTTTTTTTTTTTTTTTGGTACTGGGGATTGAACTCAGCGGCACTCGACCACTGGGCCACATCCCCAGCCCTTTTTTTGTATTTTATTAGAGACAGGGTCTCACTGAGTTGCTAAGTGCCTCGCCATTGCTGAGGCTGGCTTTGAACTCACGATCCTCCTGCCTCAGCCTCCCAAAGTCCTGGGATTACAGGCGTGCGCCACCGCGCCCGGCAGGATAAAATAATTTTAGGGTCAAATGTTTTCTGGTTAGCTTGGCTGTTCAAATAAAAGTACATGGTTATAATTATCACATTGCTCCATGAAGCCTCCAAGGGGAATGAGCCTGGCTTCTCACATCTAGCTTGTAATTTCGTAGCAATCCATCCTGCTTCCCTCAGCAACTTAAAATGCACAAGGAAAGGTCACATGCTAAACACAATGTTCTTACAACGACAGAAAGCTAAGCTATGGTGTCCTCCCTTCCCCTTTCTTTTCACAAGGAAAACCTTTCCTGCTACACAAACAGACACAAACTTGAATGATGAGAAACAAAGGTCCTGGGCATCCTTTCAACTATCACCAAATCCTCACTTCCCTTATTCCCCATCTTTCCACTGAAGGGCCCTACAAAACCCCCACTCCAACCATCCTCGGGCTAGAGAATGGCAACCAGCTGGGCACACCAATACCACTACACATTCACGGCTGTAAGAGATGCTCCAAATACATATTTTGGCCAAATGCTAAAAATCAATATTCTGGCCAAAGCTGAACATTATCATCATGGAATAAACTTCTAAGGTACAAGAATATGAAATTTTACCCACACCAATTACCAAAAAAAGTTAAGTTTTATAAACTTTACATGGTAGAAATATAATTCAGTAATTTATAAGCATTGTCAACTACTAGACAGCTCCCATGTTCACAACATTGCCCATCTGTGATGTTAAATAGGTGGCCCATTTCAACTGAGGTCCATGGAAATCCAGAAAGGTATTCTGTGGCATCTTATTTTTCTCATTTAACTCTTTGTTTTTCTTGTTTACTATTCTTTATTTAGTTGTTTATTGATACCTAGGATGGAACCCAGAAGCACTTAACCACTGAGCCACATCCCAAGCCCTTTTTATTTTTTATTCTGAGACAGGATCTCACTAAGTAGTTTAGAGCTTCACTAAGTTGCTGAGGCTGGCTTTGAGTTTGTGATCCTCCTGCTTCAGCTTTCCGAGCCACTGGGCTTATAGGTGTGTGCCACCGTATCCAGCTATTATTATTATTATATTTGGATCTAAGTTGATTTACCATGAATATTTCTGCACAGGATTTTGAAAATTTTTCTTTATGAAATTTTGAGGTAGCAAAGCTTATATCCTACTTTCAATTCATCTTCACACAAGATGTGAAGAATTTCTAAACAGGATTTTTTTTTCGAATCCTCAGACTGCAGCAGGTAAGAGTCAAAATAGTCAATGAGTACTATCTCCTTGCAGTACATATTTTCATAGATACAACAGGCATGTGACAACTTTAGTTAACCTAGAAGAACCCTAATGCATCATTTTCATAGATCACACTCTCATTATGATGTATAATTGTTTACACATCCCTTTATTCCCACCAGACTAGGTTCTAGTGGGAAGGACATAGGGTTCTAACATTTTTGTTTCAGTGCCCAGTCTTCAACCTGCCAAAGCAGAAATGAAGTGAATAACAGCTAATCAGGAATAGCAGAAACAGGATAAAGAGAGGCCCAATGTAACAGTGAGATACTTCAATCAATCTTTCTCTCTCCTGCCAGAGGAGGTGGCTCTAAATTCCAGGGATGACACCTACCAGATTAGATTTTTAAAAACCTAACTGAAGCTGGGCATGGTGATACACACCTGTAATCCCAGGAACTCAGGAGTCAGGCAGGAGGATCGCAAGTCTGAGCCAGCTTCAGCAACTTAGAGAGACATTCTCTCTCTCAAAAAAATAGGAGGGGAGTGCTGGGAATGTACCTCAGTGGTATAGCCCCTGGGTTCAATTCCAAGTATTGCCATCAAAAAAAAAAAAAAAAACTAACAGTTTATACTATGCCACTCAAATCAAACCAGGTCAAACGTCAAACTGTTCTATTTATTTGTACATATCTTGCCTTGTTATGAAAAGGACATGAGACAGTAACTGACATGTTCTAAAATTACTTGCACACCCCCACCCTCATGAGATTTTAAGTTCAAAAAGAAGCTGGCAGCTGCACAGAGGTACTTTGCATGAATGTCATCATCATCCTCCCCACCCCACCCACAGTCCTGCTAAGGTCACAGCAAGTGCCACTACTTAGCAGGCAGGGAGAGAGTAGAGCAAAGCGGCAATCTGAGAGTGGCAGCAGGGAAGAGTAAAATATAGCTGTATATATATTCTACATACAATATAGCTCTCAAAAATACACTGAAGTCTCATGAAGACAAAACACTTCTCTCTAAATGGCATTTTGAGGATTTCAGTCCTCAGTTGTATAGAACAAATCTTGAATTAAATAAGCCCAGTTATATACATATACACCGAGGCAGTTTTAATGCTGCCACATTCTAGTATAAGATAATGCTCAAATGATGTCTTACCTGTATGATGGGAAATGGGAGATAGTTCATGTTGTTAACAAAATACAGAAGACTGTAGCTATAGCCCATGAATGCTCCAGCCAGTAGGAAAAAAATGTAATATTCATTTAAACAGGTTTGTGCCACAGGGCTATCTAAACTGGAAGGGAAAAATTAAGCTGTTAATATAATAGTCAGGGATACATTTCACTGTTTTAGGCTTAATATTTACTAAAGACAAAATCTGAGTTAATCACTTAAGAAATGTTCCAAATTCTAACAAAATGGTTCATTTTAAGTAAGTGTGAGCGAAAGATTAACAAAACCCTTTTCCCTAAAGCCTGAGAACCTGATTCTAGCTCTGTTCCCCTAGAAATCTGATAAGGGTAAGAATGTCTACATCGGTAATAAGTAACATTGCTTACAAACTGGTAAACTACATCTGCATTGAGAGGAACTAAATCAACTGCCTGAAAGAGATGCCAAAACTCTGGTCTTCTATCCATGTTGTCTCTGGTAACTGGACACCCCCCTCCAGGGATTTTGGATGCTACACCTATAAAATTGCTGCAAGAGATACAAGAGCCCATTAGGCACAAGGCTTTTAAAACAGGGAATCCCCACCTGTCTGTGATCTCCACTCTTGAGTTGTGCCACAGGCAAGGCAACAGCTCCTGAATGGCTGTAGGACCCATCACCTGTTTGAACTGCATCCAGTACTCCTTCTAAAGAGGAGGTCCTGATGCTTCTCAGCTAATAATCTAGAGTTGTTAAGTTCTGAAAATTTAGTTAAATCCAAGAGGATTCCCTGGGAAGCACTTCAATAAGCCACTACCCTACCACCCTATCATCTTTATCTCACATCTTTTAATTTTAAGGATAAGATCTTATTATTTGGTGAATATCAAGCTCTTAAATTCCTTTGGAAGTTGTCTGAGCATCTCTATAATCTGGCAAATATCTGAGGGTGTATAGAGTCAGCAGGAATCAATTTTTCATGAAGGAATACAGGTTAAGGGATTTCTCTACCACCTATCTCCATGAGGGTGGAGACTCCAGGTTGATTGTTTTCTGGACCCTGAGTTATAAGATGATAAAAGAGATTCATTTTGCTAAAGACTCTGACTGTGAAATCTTCAGTAAATGTATTTATAATGGGCGCTAGTCTCGCTAACAACTCATTGTAGCTTTCTGCTCCCTGAAATTTCACTGCCCCCTCCACTAAAAAGAGATGTGCAAGCTGGGCGCAGTGGCGCACGCCTGTAATCCCAGCACTTTGGGAGGCTGAGGCAGGAGGAACGCGAGTTCAAAGTCAGCCTCAGCAATGGCTGAGGCACTTAACAACTCAGTGAGACCCTGTCTCTAATTAAAAACACACAAAAAGGGGGCTGGTGCCCAGTGGTCAAGTGCCCCTGAGTTCAATCCCCGGTATCGTAAAAAAAAAAAAAAGTAAATAAATAAATATTTAAAAAAAAAAAAAAAAAAAAAAAAAAAAAAAAAAAAGAGAGATGTGCAAAAGAGTTCAAGACTCATCTAAAATGAGCCATGGGAATTTCCTTAGTCACAACAGTACTGTAGTTACAGATGTCCTTTATCATTTAATGTTTGTCAATAGTATAGTTTTCACTATAGAAAGCCTGTATTGGAGGTTAAAAAAAGCAACTCTGCCTCATAAGCAGTAGCCAAAGAAATCAAGTATTACACAGTACTCATTATAACATTGTTTTAAAGTCAGTGGAAAATAGGGAACTTAAGATTACTCTAATATCTTCTTTAATTTTTTTTTTTTTAATGTGGTGCTGGGGAATCGAACCCAGGGCCTTGGCATGCTAAGCATGTGCTAACTGAGCTACACCCACAGACCTTTTTAAATTCTGAAAGTCCGAGCATCAACTTACAATTTATATCAATGCCATATTTCAAGACAGTTTAAGTTTCAAAATCATTAAAGCACTCTATAGAAGGTAGTTATTATTTTAGAATCCTCTCTTCAAATCCATTCTTTCCAAACTACCCTTTCTTCAAACACCAACCACCTTCTCCAAGAACACATGTAGATAGTCCCAGCTTCCTGAACTCACAGGTCCTATCTGCATATCTCATGTCCTTCTTCCTATTATATTCATATGTGTCCACATCTTAAATTCCCTACTGTTCTCAACCCTCAAGGAGCTTATTGTCTATGTTTGAATCATTCCCACAAATCTAACAGCACCCAGTATAGCACCTTCTACAAATTTTTTTCAAATTTTGCTGAATTCAAAGTAAAATATCAAAAACAACTGATATATATAAACAAGCACCTTCTGTAGAAATTGGGAAAGCAAAGAATGTCCATAAACTATTAACATACCTGGCCATCTTTGGCTTAGTAACTAAATAAGGCTACCTAGAAAGAAAAGCATTTAATGTTACCTCTCAGTACCAGAGCAGGGAACCACAAGAAAACTGTATCGGCTCTTAGTTATCACTGCTGCACACCAAGCCATCACCATTCCCATTGCAGCATGAACAAAAGAGTGTATGAGTTGCTGGGGATGAAAGATCTTTCCTATCAAGGCCAGTCTGGAGCATGGAATGGAAGGCACAACTGCAAAGGAAACATGATACAGCCTTATAACTATAGCATATGAAGTTAGAGGATCTAAACTATGCCCTCTCATGCTTGCATGAAGACTCCAAAGAGCAGAAAGTAACATACAACCGATTTGTAAAACACAGTACAGAAAAACTTGGGTTAGGAAAATTTTGAGAAAAGAATGAATAAAAAGAGATAAACGTAGCTGGGCGTGGTGGTGCACGCCTGTAATCCCAGCACTTGGGAGGCTGAGGCAGGAGGATCGTGAGTTCAAAGCCAACCTCAGCAATGGCGAGGCACTTAGCTACTCAGTGAGACCCTGTCTCTAATCAAATACAAAAAAGGGCTGGGGATGTGGCCCAGTGGCCAAGTGCCCCTGAGTTCAATCCCCGATACCAAAAAAAAAAAAAAAAAAAAAAAAAGAGAGAGAGAGATGAACGCACAAAAAAGAAAAACATAAGAATCTAGGTTTTATTTACCATGCAGGTGTAGGATGATAATAATTTTCCTTTCTTTTAAATTAAAATTTCCTAATAGCTAAAATAACACCAACTCTGGAATTCTCCAGGGCCATAAAAGATAGATCCTACCCTCTAGCAAGTTATCTTTATTTCAATATTTGAAACTGTCATTATATAATCCATCTGAGAAAAATAAACCATAAGGTAGGTAAATATTGACAATACTAAATGCTAACATAAAAGCTTATGTGGGATTTTTTTTTTTTTTTTTTTTTTTTTTGTATTAGGGATTGAACCCAGGGGAACTTCACCACTGAGCTACAGTCCCAGCCCCCTTTTATTAAATTTTGAGAGAAGCTCTCGCTAAGTTGCTTAGGGCCTCCCTAAGTTGCTGAGGCTGGTCTCAAACTTGGCGATCATCATGCCGGCCTCCCAAGTTGCTGGGATTTCAGGCATGAACTACTGCACCAAGCTGTATGAGCATCTTTAATACTTCTGTAACAATACAATAAAGTTTTCTGGAAGTGACCTAGGGAAGCTACTGTGGTTACATACTAAGGTGTATTTGCTTTTAAAAACAGCTAGCCCAAGATTCCCTGATCTATATATGCAGGTCGTTTTCTTTTAATATACTAAAAGAGAAGAGATGGATGAGAGACAGAAAACCGTGAAGAGAGAGGGCTTAGGTGCTCTGCACTTTAGGGAAGAGGCTGCCATCACTCCTCCTACCAGCAGAAATGCCCAGATGGCCAACTATGACTAACTTTTAACACTCTAAATATGCCAAACACTCTCATGTCATTCAACCTTACTTGCCCTATGTATTCTCCAGAACATCACTGTCCTCCTTTATCTACTTAATATAGCTCCTCATTCAAGGAATGGTGTAAATATCATCTCCTTCAGGAAGCTTCCATGCTAAGTAAGTGGTGCTCTTTTGAACTCCCTCACTATGCAATGTACAGTAGGCAAAGACGAGTAATGTTTACTGCCCATCTGCCTATAACTGTGATCCTTTGGAGAAAGCTGGGACCATACAATGCATGCACATAGTAAAGGTACAAGGAGTGCTCATGGAAGGAATGAACCAAAGTGACTAGTCAGGCTTTTAGAATGACTAGGCTAAAGAGCCCTAGTCGGGTATACCCACATACAGAAGATGGCCCAAGCACATGGGAGAGTGTGAAAGAACACTGCTATTATCCGAGGTGTTCTGAGTACGGCCTGAGTGGAGAAGAGACCCACCAGCCAAGAGTGAGGGATTAGGAAAGCAAAGCAAAGGGTATGCATTACAACATCCAGAGTTAGGATTTGAGCTTTTATAGGATCTCTGGTGTCATCCTTTCATTACTGCCCCCAACTCCTTCCTGACTCCTCCCACTTTATCACCAACCCATGGCAACCACTATTCTTTCTCTATTTCTAAAAGATTTTTATTTCAAAATGCTATATAAGTGGCATCATGCAATAAATAGCCTTTGGGGTTTTGCTTTCTTCACTCAGTACAATTCCAATAAAATTTGCCCAACTTGTTTGCACATATTAAAAAAAAAAAAATTCTGGCTTTTATACCCTATTTTACAAAGAAGTACTGACAAGTTTTTTTTAAAATGGCAGAAAAAGCTTCTAATTGTGATAAACTTAGGAATCTGAATAAGGCAGAAAGAGTAGGAGAGAAGCTAAGAAAAATAATAAGCTCTGGAATTTAGCAGGTGATTCTCCCAAGGCAAAACCTAATATTTTAAAGGTTTGTTTTTTGTTTTTGTTTTGAAAAATCATAGAATTACAGACTTCTATATTTGAAAAAAATTTCACCTGGTCTTGATCAGCTACCCAATAAGGAATAATTTTTATAATAGGTTTGCTAAGTCACAGCTCTAACACCAGCCGTGAACAAGTAAAAGGTCTAAATTTATTTATTATTTTTTACTGTGGTAAAATACACATTAATAAAATTTACCATTTGAACCATTTTCAAGCATACGGTTTTGTGGCCAAAGTATGTAAACACTGTTGTGCAACCATCTCACCACCTACTTCCCAAACATTGGCATCTTCCCCAACTCAAACTCTACCCATTAAATAATCCCTGGCCCCTGGGAAATACCACTCTACTTTCTGTCTCTGTAAGTTTGACTATTCTTGGTACCTCATCTAAGTAGAGTCATACAACATTTGTCCTAAAAGGTCTAGGTATATTTTAAAAAGAGAAATTAGCACCAAAATTAATTGTAATGTATATTCAAAGCATATGATTCTGTATATGTCCTTAAAGATTTGACACAAAACTCAACTTGTTATACATATTCACATATAAAATGCACTTAGTCTGCCTTAGTAAAATAAATTCAGATTTTTAAAAACAGTAACATTTGAAAACTCACCTGCATAGAACTCCACATTGAAAATACTTATTATTATTATTACCACTGACAGCAGCAGAAGGTAAAAGATTACATAGGAGCTATATAGATCATTGAAAGAATCTAAAACATAAGAGAGATAAATTGATTAAGTTTATTCAGTCTTGTAGTCAGGCTGAGCACATAGCAATATAAGAAAAGGTTTGAATCACAACTGTAATTTTAACTTTAAAAGTTATCTTTTCTTCAAGAATTTAACTGTATACTGCTGACAGGTCCAATGGGACATCAACTCAAGAACTCCAGTGTGAGTTATTCCAATTTGGCCCTGGGTGCTTTAAAATTACATTCAAATTTCTTTTAAATTGCCCAGATATTAACATCAGATTAAATACTACCATATGCAAACATTTCATCATGTGAAAGATAAGTATCATAGTTAGTAATATACCAAAGTTTCTTTTTAAAGTGTAAAAATATTTTTCAGATCTTGTCTTAATAAGTGCATTTTAACTAAAGTCAAAGTAACATCTTTAGAAATAGCATAACCCATAAATCATCTAAATAAGCTAAACTCAAAAAACAATTGTGATGTCCTGAGAAACACTAAGAAGTCACCCTTTCCAAGTAGTTTGACAATTAATATTCCGGCCAGGCGCAGTGGCGCACGCCTGTAATCCCAGCACTTGGGAGGCTGAGGCAAGAGGATCCCCAGTTCAAAGCTAGCCTCAACAATAGCGAGGCACTTAGCAACTCAGTGAGACCCTGTCTCTAATCAAATACAAAAAAGGGCTGGGGATGTGGCCCAGTGGTCAAGTGTCCCTGAGTTCAATGCCCAGTACCTAATAATAATAATAATAATAATATTCCAGTTCAAGTTTAAGATATGTATATATTTTGGCCAAAAATGTGAATAAAAGAAATGAAAACAATAGAATGTGTTTGCTAAATAGACTAAAACTTCATAATGAAAACAATGATCTTTGAAAATACAACTCAGTAATCAAAATAATGAAACTACTTACTAAGCCTTCACAATTAAATTCTAGTTATCTCTGTGCTGGCATATGTCTTAATTTTATCTGACCTGTGCAACCTGTTCAAGAAATGACTGACACAGATTAACAGAAGACTTACATGACTTTCAAGAAATGACGGACACAGATTAACAGAAGACTTACATGACTTTAATTTTTTAGCAGCAATATCTCCAAAGGCCACAAGGTGAAGATTCTAACTCCCTAAAAATTATACTTTCTTATGAAATTTAAAATACACACACAAAAAATAAATATGTTGTTGTTGTCATTGGAGGAGACACATTCAAGAGTATTTGTGTTTCTTAGCCTTAGGCAAGAGTTTAAAGGTTTCAAAACCTATTCTATCAACATTTATCTCTTTAAAAATTTTTTTTTTAAATTCTAGTACAGCATCATGGAAAAACGTCAACTTTGATGCCAGAAAACCAATACCCAAATCCTAGATTAGTTACTCACTAGCTGAATATCTCTGCACAGATTATTTAACCTGAATCTCAGTTTACTCATTTACAAAGTAGGTATAATACCTCTTTATTAAACAGAGTCATAGGAAAGAGATAACGAAGCATAGTGCCCAGCATGCTGTAAATGAGAAATAACTGGTAGCTATTATTAATGGACATAAAACAAGTTATATTTTAGTGAACTTAGTAATTTTGTCTCCAAAGATTCAGAGAAACATTTTAGCCTGCCTCAACCTTTTCTTCCTCATTAATTTTTGCATTTAACTATATCTTCCTTAGCCAAAAGTTCAACCTTTCCTCATCTTTTTTTTTATTAGCTACAATATAAAAATGAAGGATTCTTAATTTAGACATATTTTTAAAAGAATATGTCATGTTTTCTACCCACAATTTAAAACAGATGACAGAAACAGTTCTTCTTTTTTTTTTTTCTGTATTGGGGATTGAACTCAGGGGCACTCAACCACTGGGCCACATCCCCAGCCCCTTTTTTGTATTTTATTTAGAGACAGGGTCTCACTGAGTTGCTAAGTGCCTTGCCATTGCTAAGGCTGGCTTTGAACTTACGATCCTCCTGCTTCAGCCTCCTAAGTGCTGGGATGACAGGCGTGCGCCACCATGCCCGGCTCACAGTTCTTTTTTAAAAAGACAAATGGGATCAATAAAGCTGTCAAAAGGAAAGACAAACAAAAATTAAGTTTTATTTACATTGTCTTCTAAAGATTTCTTTGTTCCTGTCATCATAGTTTCTTGAAGAGTTTATTAATCTCATCATATTATAAAAAGGTGTTTTATGTTATATAGGAAATGCTTTAAACTTATCTTAAAGTCAATGTTTGATGTGTCAGGGCTGGGGTTGTGGCTCAGCGGCAAAGCGCTCGCCTCACGCCTGTGCGGCCCAGGTTCGAACCTCAGCACCACGTAAACATAAAATGCATTGCATTGTGTACAACCAAAGTAAATAAATAAATATTAAAAAAAAAATGTTTGATGTGTCAATATAGGCAGTAATCAGAAATAAATTATTTAAAACAACCCATTTCTAAAAAACTTTTTTTAGTTGTTGATAGATCTGTATTTTATTTATTTATATGAGGTGCTAAGAATCGAATCCAGTGCCTCACTCATGCCAGGCAAGTGCTCTACTGCTGAGCCCCAGCCCCAGCCCACATAATGCAATTTTTATGTTTTCCCCAAATTAATATCACTTACCTGACAGCCACTGTATGGGATGAAATAAATCAATACTGCTGAAGACTATAAATACTGTAGCACAGATGGGTAGAAGCAACACTGACCAAACAACACTTGCAACTATCCTCCAGCCCAAAACCTAAAATTAAACAAACAAAACCCCCTCAATCATGAAGTCAGTTAAACTGTTTCAGTTATGCAAATGCTATCTCTTCACACAGGCTATTAATCACTAATACAAATATACCCAGATCATAGTCCATGCAGTTATGTATATAAACCCAAATGGTTACTATTATAATATTACAAATCACTATAGAACTTCGTAAAAAATAGTGAACTGATGCTTGCATTAGGTCAGGAGTCAGGTGTTATATCAAACATCACACTTTGGGGTAGAGAGTAAGATGGTCCTATTTAATTTTATAATTGTATTTAACACTTGTCTCTCCAGATTCTAGATAATATCCAAAAGGCTGTATACTTGAGAACCATAAACATGCACTTCTTACTGGGCAACTAACACATTGTAACACTGTATTCTTTTCTAAATCTCAGTGCCTAACATAAGGAGGAACAAGACTTACTGTTGATTAATACCAGAGATACTGAGGGGTTTTAAGTATGACAGTGACAACTGGAATTATGTTATGTAAGGTAAAACATCTTTGTGTTCACCATAAGGAGGCTGAAAAAAAGATATCCTGGAGAAGACCCGATCCAGATAAGAGACGCAGTAGTTAGGGGCAGCCCACCACAACAGACCAAGTCAGAGATTACAGTCAATGTCTGCACAAAGGCAATAGCAATGGGGAAGGAAAGAGAAACAAAATGCAGTCACATTTCCAAGGTAAACACTACAGGAATATGTAATACAGGTGGTAAAGAGTAGATAACACCTAAGAGTGTTTAAGGATAGAAGAGACAGTACACTATAGTAGAGGCACTACCCCAAAAGTAACCTTACTTCTGTATTTCTTTGCCCTCCACAGAAGAGATGGAGGAAGCATGTCCTCAGCTCAGTCCCACAGTGGATATTTACCTCTACCAAGAATACATGCCCTGCTTACCTGGTCTCCAACCCCAGGATCTGCTAAGGGCACACTACATTCTTCCCAGTTCTGGACATTCTTCCCAATTTTTCCCCACTTCAGTGCTGAGGATGGAACCCCAGGGGCTTATGCATACTAGGCATGCACTCTTCCACTGAGCTATATCCCCAGCCCTTCCTTTCTCACTTCTTATCCCAAGGAATCAAATTACTTATTTTGCACCTGCAGCTGCACCACACTTGCATAAAATCCCTCCCCATTCTCTGCCCCAGTTTCCATTCAAATCATCCACGCCAGGCTGGCCAGCTTCCACTTCAGACTCCTCTCCCAACCTGTACCCAGCATCCCCTCAAGGATGTCGCCGCAGCCCCTGTAATCAGTCCCCCAGGCGGTCCCCTCCCCACGCTGCCCTCGGACAGGTACCCTACCCGTCCAGCGCGCACGCGCAGTCAGAGCCCGCCCGCCCAGCCCGTGCTTAGTGGCGAGTGCCACAGTGAGCTGCACTCACGCGCCACAGGATGTCCCGCGACCCGCCTGCGCAGGGCCCACTCGTAGCCGTGGCCATGGAGGTCGCGGGCCCGACTCTAAGCAGTGAGGGAGACCGTGTGCCCGCCCGCCACCGCAGTTCAAAGGCACCAAGGCCCCGGGAGGACCCCGTCGGGGCTGCCTGACACACTGCCTGAGCAAAGGCCGGAACAGGCCGCAACCCATTCCTTCGATGCTTCGCCCGGGCAGGCTCCACGGGCCAGAACTGCCCGACATTCACGTCCCCCAAAGGGGGCTGTGACTCCAGGAACCGTTCTCTGGGATCCAAAAATTCCCTCCGAAACAGGGTCCCGCGGGGCTTCACAAACAAGGGGCGGCGGCGCTGCATGCTGGGAACTGTAGTCTCGACGACCTTCTGGGACCGTGGAGGAACGTTGCATTCTGGGACTCGGAGTTCCGAAGTACAGCATGCCGGGAGCCGAAGTCTTCCTGGCGGTGGCTTGAAGCATGCTGGGAAACGTAGTCTTCTATAAAGCCACAGTATTGATATTATAATATCCACGGTATTGAATGAATTCTGCAGTTAGACAGGTCTAACAAAATGATTTGTCTTCATTTCTCTCCATTACTTTATCAACCTTCTAAAGTGAAATCAAAGGATGTTGTGGCCCTCTCCACAAATAGGTACTCGGTGACTTAACTGAAATCTTCAAAAATTGAGGGATTTTATTAAGAGGGATGCATTTGGTTTCATAAAATCTGGTTTCTAATTCCAGTTCTGCCACATGCTAAGTGGACATATCTTGGCCATCTCAGAACCTCCATTTCTTATGTGTAAAATAAGGATAAAAATAAAACAAGTATCCTGTTGATGCTGTGAGAATATAAACGATGTGCTCTATAAGTATTGATTATCATTGATTTCCTATTAGTAAGGAAGAAAGATTTCACCAACTCAGGTTTCCTTAATGAAGTCTTCTCTGATTGCTTGCAGCCTCAGTGAGATCCTTGGGTGAGTACTACTAACACCTCTGTATAGTCTATTACATTCCACAATCTATATTCAATACTTCAGGAAGATAAAGGGATAGACTCAGTCATTTATTGACTCTGAAGAAACTCATAGGCTAGTGAGTGAAATTGAGATCACACATAATTATCTGTAATGTTTGCTAATAATGGTTCCTGAGTTTAAGATTATATCATATGCACTTTCAAACCAGATAATATGTCATTTCTGAATCACTACAGGACAAACTAGGAATACATTGCTATATCAAGTCTCTGCCATCAAGAAACCTTCTATCTTGTGGTGGAAAAAATTATAAAGAATCAATCTAGGGCTCAGCGGTAGAGCACTCGCCTAGCATGTGTGCAGCCCGGGTTCGAGCCTCAGCACCACATAAAAATGAAGGCATTGTGTATAACTAAATAAATAAAAATAATAAATATTTTTTAAAAAAAGAATCAGTCTAAATGAATATCCATAAACACCAGGTTACTTGAAATCACAAGAACTTATTTAGTTTCTTTGGTAGAGACTACCAATTCTCTATTTCAGTATCTATTCTCTCTTATTTCTTAATAATTCCAAATTTTTATATAGGTTGATGGATAAACCCTATCCCCTTCCTCCCATGTAGTGAGGTGTGGCCTGGTTACTGAGTTCAGGCCAATATCATAAAGTATTACATGGTAACTTCCTAGATACATCCTTTAAAAAAAGTTAGTGCATGGTCTTTACATCTTAATCCATTCCTCCATTCAACTGCCTGCAATTTGGATGCATTGATTGGAGTACCAGCACCATATGGATGACAAGAAGAGGGCCACACTACAGAAAAATGAAGTACTGTACTGCCCTTAAAGGAGACTTGATTATTTTGAGCAACCATATCAGTCCTGGGCTACCTGTCTTTGCCTCCTGACAATATTTAAACAGGACAGATGATTATTTATTATTTAAGCCATCTTTATTTTCATAGCACTTCTCATACTTTTTTTTTTTTTTTTTTTTTTTTTTTTTTTTGGTACTGAGGATTGAACTCAGGGGCACGTGACCACTGGGCCACATCCCCAGCCCTTTTTTGTATTTTTATTAGAGACAGAGTCTCACTGAGTTGCTGAGTGCCTATCCCCAGCCCTTTTTTGTATTTTTATTAGAGACAGAGTCTCACTGAGTTGCTGAGTGCCTCGCCATTGCTGAGGCTGGCTTTGCTCTTCTCATATTCTTAATCATCTTTTATAACTTTCTGTTTACTTATTGTCTAACTTCCCATTGGTAAGCAAGCTTCACAAAGGCAGGAATGTTGTCTTATATTGTTTCCAAAGTAGCTATCACATTAGTAGTCCATGAATGTTTAAAAAAATGAATGGATGGACAAAATTAACTGTATCAGACAATGTCTATTCAGGACAACAAATTTTTATTATCCAAATCGAAAAAAGATATAATGCAGTGAATTGATAAAAGTGTTGTAAGGGCTAAGAGAGTACAAAGGAACAGGGTTGTGGTAGCAAATGGGAGAAAGGAGTTATTACTCAAATATCAGGAGGCTACTACCTTCCTCTGCACTAAAGCCCATGAGATCATATTCAGTGCTGAGCTACTGAAGGAGAGGCCCCTACTTCTGTGAGAACCAAACCATTGCTGTCAAGCAGGAACTGAGGAGCCAGTGCCCTGTAAATTTTGAAATGACCACAGGTGGTACCCACTATTATCTATCTGCAGTTGCTGCAGCAGTTGTTTTTTTTTTTTTTTTTTTTTCTGTACTAGGGGTTGCACCCAGGGGTGCTTTACCACTGAGCCACATCCCCAGCCCTTTTTTATATTTTATTTAGAGACAGGGTCTCAGTGAGTTGCTTAGGGCTTTTCTAAGTTGCTGAGGCTGGCTTTGAACTTGTGAACCTCCTACCTCAGCCTCCCGAGCTGCTGGGATTTGCAGGCACTGCACCTGGCTGTGGTTGTTTTCTGAGCCTTAGTTTCCTCATCAATATGAAACCATCTTGTAAGATGCTGTATTAAATGAGATTTTGCTTGTAATTTTTCTGACACACTGTGGAAAGATACGGGCTTTGAGGTCACATTAACATGGATATGAATAACTCCTCTGCCACTCTTTAGCTGTAAGGTCTTGGAAAGTCATTTTAGCTTTCTAAACATATGTAAAAGAAAGGTTTGAAAGCCTCCCTGTAGACAAGCAGCATTTCAGAAAGACATGCACTAAATGGATAAAAACTGTAACCTAATCCTTCAAATGGAATAAAACAAATTAAATTGATATAAGACATAAAATAATAATACCAATTAGTATTAGAAAAACTTGGAAATTATGTGGCAGAATTCAGGAAAGAAATAAACATAAAAGAAAAAATCATCAGTAATGCCATAACAAAGGAAGGGCACTTTTTAATCAAAAAGGAATAAAGAAATGAAAACGAATTTTTAAAGTGACAAATAGAGAAGATAAGCAAAGAAGATCTAACCTATGAATAATGGGAGTTCCTGGAAAACCCTGGACCCTCATCTTAAGCCACTGCTCTCTTCCCCAACAACATTTGGGGATGCCCATGGGAATTGCTTTGCTTTCAAATTGCCCTAATATTTTAAAATAAGCCATAATTTCCCTAAAGTGTTTATTTCAAATCCTTAACTTATTATATAGTCATATATTTTTTTAATATCTTTGTTTTGTTTATTTATTTTTATGTGGTTCTGAGGATGGAACCCAGTGCCTCACATGTGCAAGGCAAGCACTCTGCCATTGAGCCACAACCCAGCCCATATATTATATTTTATAACCTTAAAAATATAAGGGGTAGTGGTGGCAAATAACACTTCTTTCTCCCCATGTGGATAGTTTCAAATTCAATCCTTCAGAGCAAGAAGGCTGCAAACTTTCTTTCTTTCTTTCTTTTTTTTTTTTTTTTAGTTGTCAATGGACTTTTATTTTAGTTATTTATATGCAGTGCTGAGAATTGAACCCAGTGCCTCACACATGCTAGGCAAGCACTCTATCACTGGGCTACAACCCCAGCCCTGTGAACTCCTGATTAAAATGTGGTTAGCTATTGCAATGGCAAAATAAAAGAGATTTATTTTGAAAAACAGCTCCTTGGACATCTAATGTCTCTTATGCAACAGTATTCAGTGAGTCAAAGAAGAAAGTAAACTCAAGACCTATGTAGGATATTTCCCTGTGGGGCATTTAGAACACAAGAACACATGCCTCAGGGTACATCTGGTACATTAGGGGGGTAAAATAAAGCCCTAAGCCTTAGGGAAGAATTCAAAAGGTCCAGCAAATTAATGGGAAAGCTCAGGCTCCTCCTCCTTTCTGGAGCCAGGTTGCACTTCTTTGTTGGCTGCTCGGTGGAGCTGTCCTCTGCTGCCTGCTTCTTGGGGGTCAGACCTCAGGGAAAAGATCAATGAAGAGAGGGAGCCCCAAAAGGGAAAACCCATGTAGTACAAGCAGAGTGGATATGCCAGGCTTCAATCGTAGTTTTCCTCCCTTTTAAACACTACCTGGGTTGTTTACAAAGGAGATTTTAACCTACGAACAGACAGTAAAATAAAATCTGTGGATGACACATATCTTTATTTTATTTATTTATTTTTATGTGGTGCTGAGGATCTAACCCAGTGCCTCGTACATGCTACCAAACAAGAGCTTCAGCTAGAAAGTACAAAGATGTGGAACCTGGGGAATGGGCAATAAAAATCAAGAGAAGTTCCAAGAACTAAAGCACTGACAACTGATAGAGCTCGTGGAGTGGCCAGAATAATGGATGGAAATATATCCACATCAATGTACATCATTGTAAAATCTTAGGACAATGAAAGGCGGGGGAGATTCTACTAGCTTTTAGGGAGACAAGAGCACATACAGAGTTAGGAATGAAAAAAAAGGAGGATTCATGGTGTGAAGAGCACATGAAAAACCATGCCTTCAAAATTCAGAGGAAAAAGAATTTCCAGCCTACAATTCTAAAACTTCCACACTATCTACACTACTCCATTTCTGTCAAGGGAGGAGAAAAGACATTTATGGATGAACAAAGTTTCAAATATTTCATCCTACTTTGTTGGGGTTTTTAGCCCCCGACTCCTATCGACCCACAAGAGAAGGGAGAGCACACCTCAACAAGGACGGATCAGGAAAGGTAAGAGCCGACTGACTGCCCGCACCCAGCCCTCCTTTCAGAGCACAATCAGACGTGTCAGGGAGACCAGTCAAGGCATGAGCTCAGTTTATGAGGAAGTTGGACGGCCTTTATAGAAGACATGGGCCAATCAGCAGAAAGGTTATAGGGAAGCATAGGGAGCATGAGCTGATCACATTGGAGGAACAGCCACTAGCCTATCCTAGTGGTGGTTTGATTTTTCGTCATGTCAGGGCAACACCCCTGGGCTAGGCCAAGTCCAAGTATCAGGAAGTGGGAGACAGCCAGAGAGTTAGGTTTTCATTTCCTTGACTTAAATTTCTATTCTTTTGGCTGACGTGTTCTTAATGTCCCCAACACTATTTCACCTTGCTTAAAGGGTAGACATAACCAAAACAGAATAACCCCAAAACAAGGAAAACAGGAGAGGTGTTCCATCACAAAAGAGAGGAAAGGAGAGTGACCTCAGGATGACAGCTAATAACCAAATTGAAAAGGATCTGCAAAGGAGCAAAAGAACTCCAGAGAAAGGACAGATTATGGACTATCAGCACTATTCTCTCTGTAATTATCTCTTCATTTTCACCCAAGGATAGAAGGCCAGCTGGGTCTGACCCAAATCTCTTTGTACTGGGCTCATGACAATGTGCTGATTAAGTTCCTGTAATCCCTCTGTAAGCTGCTGCCTAAAGCCAGCAATGTCACTTACTTTACCCCACAGATGTGTGTGTGTGTGTGTGTGTGTGTGTGTGTGTGTGTGTATATGTGTGTGTGTTTGACCTATTCCTGCAAATTGCAGGCATAATAGTGAGCACAGAAAATGACAATATATGACACTCACTCCCTGAACATATTCCTACTGGACTTCTAATACCCACCTTATAGGAAGAGTTATGCCTGATGCCCCAAATATTATGAACTTCATGGCCTTGCCTACTGACCTCTCAAAATAGCTATTTTGAAACATCATTGAAGGCAAAGCTAGACTATAATCTAGATACTGTTGTACTTACTGAATATTCCTAACACTGTAAATACTGGCCTTTACTTATACAGTTACATTTATGCTTTTAAGTCAGTGTTCTAAAACTTAAAGAAATAAAAACTTAATGAGTGTTATTTATTCCTTTATGTTTAGGAAATGTTTATCCCTTTAACATGGTTAGGAGAGACCTCCAAAGTGGAGTTGGGACGCTGCAACATGGAAGAGGTACACGGAAGTCTTGTACAGGGATAGTGATATTTTATTTTCTTAAGTGGGGTGATGGGAAATGAATTTAGTTTTATTATTATTGTTCTTTAAACTGTATGTTTTTGGTTTTTTTTTTATAAACTTTTAAAAATATTTATTTATTTACTTTAGTTGTACACAATGCAATGCATTTATGTTTTACGTGGTGCTGAGGATCAAACCCGGGCCGCGCACGTGCGAGGCAAGCGCTCTGCCGCTGAGCCACAACCCCAGCCCCTGTATGTTTTATATACATTTTATGATCTGTACATTATTAATGAGAAAAACATCAACATGGGAGGATCAGTGGAATGGAGTGGGGGGAAGAAGGGAGGAAGAAAGAGGACTGAAGTGGAGTGAGTCAAATCCATGCATGTATGAAATTGTCAGGATGAACCTAGCTACTATGTATCAATATAATGCTCTAATAAAAAAGGGAAGACTTCAACATAGTCTATGCCAATGATAATATGTGAAATATAAAACATATTTTTGCTCTTTTTCTTTGATGGAAGGTTTAGAATAAAAACTTTACCTGTTTGAAGATATAATTGTAAGACTTCACAGATGTCATGTGAATTAAATTTGGACATGTCTACCAAATGCATTCCATTCTCCAAAGTTTGACACAATTGTTCAGTTTTTGCTTTGTTTCCACTGACACAATAAATTCCCTTGAAAAGAAAGGAAAAAAATGTGCAAAAATTCTATTTTATTTCAAAGGGCTAAATGTAGACATCTAAACACATTTGATGTATCTACTTCAATTTTATTATTAGTATTTTAGAAAAAAAAAACAAGTTAAAGTCAAATAAATGAACGTTTTCCAAATAAATATGAATAAATTCAGTTATTAAAAAACTGAGAGTAATGATTTTCTTAAAGTCTCTTCTTCATTAAAACAAATCACACAGGCATTTACGTTCTTAGAATTTTAAGAGTTAACAACATACCTGTAAACACAAGGCTCTCTTTTCAATCTCTGAAGCACATAGTTTGAATATATGGCAGCTCTTGTGAATTCTGCTCCAAATAACTGTGTTTTCCCCCGAAGTTTCCAATGACCACAAAAGATGACTAACTTCTCCAAGCTCTTCTGATGACACACAAGGGAACACTACAAAAAATGATAGTTTAAAACTGATTGGGGCTGGGGTTGTGGCTCAGTGGCAGAGCGCTCGCCTAGCACGTGCGCGGCCCGGGTTCGATCCTCAGCACCACGTACAAATAAAAAACCCATTGTGTACAACTAAAGCAAATAAATAAATATTTAAAAAAAAAACTGATTAACTCACCTTAAAACTATTCACAACTAAGCAAACTACAGGAAGACTAATAACAATAAAAATGAGTTAAAAAGTCTCACTTGTGGTTTATGAAATACATTTAACAGCAAGACAAAGTGTAAAACTATAGAAGATAAACTGTGGGACTTTATTAAAAATGTATTGGTAGAGCCAGGTATGATGGCATACGCCTATAATTCTAGTTACTTGCACAGTTGAAGCAGGAAGATCACAAGTTGAAGACCAGCCCAACGAAGCAAGACCCTATTTCAAGACACAATTTAAAAAGGGTTGGGGATATCGCTCAGGGGTAGAGTGCTTGCCTGGCATATGCAAGACCCTGAATTTAATTCCCAGGAGTACAAATGACAAATTTACATATATATGTATATGTGTGTGTGAACACACACACATCTCCTAATAAGTAAAATCACAACAAAAAAAGTATATAGCAAAAAAATAAAGGGACCAATGTGATTCCAAAAAGATCTTACCTCTTTACATTTAACACCTTGGAATACTACAATGCCTTCACAATGTCTGCATTTCCTGGGGAATCTCAATTTTCGGAACGTGTGAGTGACAACTGCTGTTGACAGGAATGGTTTCGTAAATGCTCCAAGGGAACTGGGTCCTTATAACAGAAATGTTAGTATATAAGCAGAGTAAAATGACCAATATATATATCATATGATATTGTACTTGCAATAATTTTGAGACTTTGACATTATACATATATTGCCAAAATCTATTATTTTGAATTTTAACATGAGAAAGCATCTCATTTATAGATTTTTTATAAAACACTCACCTTTATTCAACATTTTGTTCATGAGTAACAATCACCATCAAACCAATAAAATAATTTTAAGATACTATGGCATAATGTTTTTATGAATCAGCAAATTTAAGTAAGGCACAATGCTGTATGCCTGTGATAATAGCAACTCAGGAGGCTAAGGCAGGAGAATCACAAGTTTGATGCCCACCTCAGCAACTTAGTGAGAGGCTGTCTTGAAATAAAAAATGAAAAAGGCTGAGGATGGCAGCTCATTGACAGAGTGCTCTGGGTTCAGTCCCCAGTGCCAGGAAAAAAAGAAGAAAAAAAAAAAGAATCAGCATATTTATACTTTTATGAACATGCCCTTCACAGAGTTGGGAAATATGTGTATAGGTGGCATATAAATACTACAAATGCTTCAATGAAAAACAGCTACATGAGGCTAGCATGTTAGAAGTATTTACTTTAAGGATAAAGTTCCTCTTTATTCATTATAAAATTACAGGTACTACTAGCTAGTTATATTTTAATATTATATTGGTATTCCATTAATTTGGGAAATTATGCCAAGACAGGTATCATTATAAAATTACAGGTACTACTAGCTAGTTATATTTTAATATTATATTGGTATTCCATTAATTTGGGAAATTATGCCAAGACAGGTATCAAATATACAAAATTAATTTATGACAGTCTGAGTCATTAAGGTAACTGACTTTACTTTTGAATCCTTCAACATCCACAACATTTCTTATTCTCAAGGGTACACTTAATCTGCTCTTCCTGTCTGGTTTCTTATACTCTTTCTTTAGAAGGAGATTTCTCAGACTTTCTCAGGCATGCTCCCTTTTAACAGTAAGTCACTGTATTGGGTTTATCAAAGAAGACCATACCTAGCCTACTTTTTTAATACCATGCCAATATATTTTAGATCTACTAATTTTGTTGCTTATTCTCTCTCTTTTTTTCTTTTTTTTGTTTTATGTTGTAGTGCTGGGAATTAAACCTATGACCTTGTGCATGCTAAGCAAGTACTCTACCACTAAGCTACTAACCCTAACCCTGCTGCTTATTCTTCTATTTGTATTTTAAATAACTGATCATTACATTGTCAACTAATACTTCAATATAATTATTGGGATATATTTAAGTTATTCTTTGATGCTTTTGTTTAGTACAAAGCCAAGTAATGATTCTTTAAAATTATACTATCTAATCTCATGAGTGTTACTACTTCAACTGGTTTAATGTGTTTCCATTCAGGTGAATGCAATACAATACCAGCTTCTGAAGGGGAAGGTGGCTCTCTCTCATCTAAGTCATCTTCAGAAGGCATGTTTCCACTCGATGGAGATTGTGGAAGTTTTCGATGAAAGTCTCCTAAAAGAAAATTGTTGATACCATTACCTGGCTGTTCATTTTAGAACAGTAGAAATGGAAAATGACAATATTTTTGGAATTACATAAGTCATACTATTTTATTATCTTCAATGCAAAAATTTGCTTCCATTCTTATACTCTAAATAACAGGGAATTCTGATGTTTGTTCCTTCTTGGGAACAAAAGGAATTTAACTAAATTTATCTGACTTTTCCAAATAAATTTAAAACTTAGGTTCATATATTCCTATGAGAACTTACTGCCAACATCTGATAGAACGTATTTGAGGTTGCAAGCTTCACAAAGATAGCAGTATCTGATATTCATGTTCTATATCTAATATCTGACAGATGGCTATCAAAATAGTAAAATTGTCATCAAATGTTTGTCAGGTTATAAATAAATGTATACAATATAATCTAAGTCCTTCTAAAATATACAAAGTCATTTGAACCAAATAATTCAATAGTAAAATTAAATTATGTTATTAGTAATACAGGAGCTAGGATCCTGTGTATCCTTTTATCTGAAGGGTAGTCTCCTTCTGTATCTTATTACTATTTTTTTCTCTTTTCTCACCGAGGATTGGCTTCCAATCCTCTTCTTTCCTATTCTCTGAATTGTCTACTCACAAATCAAAACTCATAAATTTTTTTTTGCCAATAAGGAGTGGTTCAACTTGTTGTAAATTACCACCATTTTAAATCTGTGAAACAAGGGATACCTATGTAAGATGAGGATGTTAAAGGGTATAAAACTCCTAAGGAAAATAAACAAACAAATAAATCCTAACTAAAAATCTTATTTATATTATTAAAAATGTACTTCCATTGATACATTAAATAACGTCGGGCTAGGCGCGGTGGCGCACGCCTGTAATCCCAGCACTTGGGAGGCTGAGGCAGGAGGATCGCAAGTTCAAAGCCAGCCTCAGCAATGGCAAGGCACTTAGCAACTCAGTAAGACCTTGTCTCTAATAAAATACAAAAAAAGGGCTGGGGATGTGGCCCAGTGGTTGAGTACCCCTGAGCTCAATTCCTGGTACCAAAAAAAAAAAAAAAAAAATCGGGTTTTTACCCTAAGTTGAGGTAAATGATTTGTCAGTGAATGCGTTATTTTAAATTTCATTTTAAAAATTAACCCAGTAACGAACTGTACTTCAAAAAGAACAAAATTTACTGTATGCAAACCTACTTAAAATTTAAGTAATTAAACCAGTTAAGAACAAATCTTTATTATAAAACTAGGCTCTTTTGAATAAATGGCACACGTATCATTATACTAAGGAATTTGTTACCAATATAATACTTAGTATATTTAGGATATTTTCCATAACAAGTTATCTTTACCACAATGTTTAAAATTTTTTTTTTAGTTGTAGACATGGTAACTTTATTTAATTGACGTTTATGTGGTGCTGAGGACCAAACCCAGTGCTTCACACAGGCGAGGAAAGCACTCTACCACTGAGCCACAACCCCAGCCCTCTTTACCACAATTTAATCATCCATTTTAGACTTCAAAATCAACCTATTGAAATTGACAAGAGTGTGAGCAACTTCTTTCAAATAATATTTGCATAGTCTGGAGCCAGGTGGGGTGGCATGCCTGTGATATCCAAGGAGCCCAGGCAACAGGATCTCAAGTTCAAAGCCAGCCTTAGCAACTTATCGAGGCCCCAAGCAACTTAGTAAGACCCTATCTCAAAATAAATAATAAAAGTAAAAAGGGTGGGGGTACTGGGAATGTGGCTTAGTGGTTAAGTGCTCCAGATTCAATCTCTAAAGAACCCCCCCCAAAAAAAAACATATTTTATACACACACACACACACACACACATAAGTGTATATATATATGTTATGTAAATTATATACATATTTTTAACGTATTCTTAAAAGAATGACATATTATTGCTACTTTAAGAAAAATTCAAACACTAACCTTTTGAAACTTTGGGATGAGGGAGGTTGTTCCATGGACTTGCCTTGCATGCATGAGGCCCTTGGTTCAAGCTTCAGTACCAGAAAAAAAATAATTTTTTTCTCCTATGGAGGCTTCAATGCTAGTTCAGTTGTTTCAGGAATTTCAACTTGAACATTATAATCAGGTTAGAAATAAACTCTTAAATTTAGTATAAGTATGAGAGGTGGTTTTAGATTCTGGTTTTCAAAATGCATATCAGAAAATAACCAAAGATAGATAGACAGATTATATATATATATGATAGACAGATTAAAGATATATATATATATGTATATATATATATATATATATATATATATATATAGAGAGAGAGAGAGAGAGAGAGAGAGAGAGAGAGAGGAGATTTGTTGAAACTTCACAAATTTCTATGAAAGCCCAGGAAGTCTCGCACAAATATGATGAAAGTGAAGTATAATCTTCACTTTCTATAACATAACTTTAAGCATATAAAAATGAACTACTAATTATCACACACACACATAAAAGGAGCTGTCTCTTAACTATTAATTATCTTTGACATCAAATTGGGACATTAAAGAAACACTAGAAGACTTAGGTACTAAGATTAAGTCAGGGACACATAATTCTTTACTTCAGGATAACCAAATCCCATTATCTCTTTCTTTTTTTTAATATTTATTTATTTACTTTAGTTGTACACAATGCAATGCATTTATGTTTATGTGGCACTGAGGATCGAACCCGGGCAGCGCACATACGAGGCGAGCGCTCTGCCACTGAGCCACAACCCCAGCCCCATTATCTCTTTCTATCTAGACAAATTCTGTGATTATCCCTTAATTTTAGAAGAAGTTATAAATCAGCAAAACAGAATTAAGTATAAATATTGAGGAAAAAATTCATTCCAAATACAGTCAGTTTAAATTTGGCAATGATATGGAAAGCTGAATTAAGGCCAAAGCATCGACAATCTACACTGTAAACATGGGTTTGGTTACTAAAGATCAATCAATATGCTGTCTTGCCTTTAACAAGCAGGTTTAGATCCCAATGGTCTCAAGTTATCCTAATCAAACTGAGAGGATTTTTCTTTTTTGGTACTCTTGTTTCCCCACCCTTACCAAAATTTTTATTTTACACTGTGCTATTATTTATTTTTTAATTCTTCTTTTGCTTTTATTCATTTTTTTCCCATTATTCTTGTTGGTGCATTACAGTTGTACATAATGGTGGGATCTGTTGTTACATATTCATACATGCACACAATATAAAAATTTAATTTGGCCAATATCATTCCCCAACTGCACAATTATTTGACTATAAAATGGTTTACATTGTAAACATCAAACATTCAAGTAGAAAAGTAAGCATCAAATAACCAAAAC
Source organism: Tamias sibiricus (assembly GCA_025594165.1). Lineage (NCBI taxonomy): Eukaryota > Metazoa > Chordata > Mammalia > Rodentia > Sciuridae > Tamias > Tamias sibiricus. Next base: position 47,131,443 of record CM046658.1, read on the forward strand.
AGAGTAGTACCCTGTTTCTACCATTGTGTACACATTTATCTGTAGGGAGGCTAGCATTTAAAATTTTACAACATATCCAGTAAGAATGTTAAGAGAAAACAGTGGACAAACCAGAAAGAATAGCTTCCTTGAAATATCCTAACATATGGGTGACCTTGCTGGTATCATTCACCACCTCCTTGATGTTGTCCTTTCTTGATGCTGAGTTGGAAATTTATGGACTTATCAGCAGAGTTGGCCTGATGCTGAAACATGTTTTTTCTTTGCCTTCTTCTTTCTGGGAGCAATCATCCTCTTATTTAAAAGTCAGAAAAACTGAAATCCTTAAGAGGGCAAGAAACAAAAACAAAAAAAGAGAGAAATACAAATACTATATCAGCCAGGGAAACATTAGGTTTTCACAAATCGCCCATAGTCCACCTTAGTGTTCTATTTTTAATTTCTAAAAACAAATGAATAAAACACTGTACTATGAATAATAGCTTCCATTTATTAAGTGTCTGTAATCCTGACAATGCTACAGTATGCAAACTATCATTCTTTTCATTTCACAAGTGAGGAATCTGAGGTTTAAAGGTTTCAAATATGTCTATACTCTCAGCTGCTAAATGATGCACTCTGAGTTAAATCTAGATCTGCCTTAACTTCCTCTTAATTCCCAAGGTATAGAATATTTTTTAATTGTAAAATTTGTTCTGAAGCTGGGCATGATGGCACACGCCTGTAATCCCAGCACTTTGGGAGGCTGAGGCAGGAGGATTGAGAGTTCAAAGCCAGCCTCAGCAATGGCGAGGCACTTAGCAACTCAGTGAGACCCTGTCTCTAATAAAATACAAAAAAAAGGGCTGGGGATGTGACCCAGTGGTCGAGTGCCCCTGAGTTCAATCCCCGGTACCACAAAAAAAAAAAAAAAAAAAAGTTGTTCTGAAACATCACTGAATAGTCACATCTTCCCTCTATACTAAAACCCTCAAAAATAAAGATTAAATATGGACTCTGAAAAAAGACATGTGTTTTAAAAACCCTCCTCCATCATTTACTACATGACCTCAGAAGCTGTTAATCATCTCTTCACTTTAGTATGCTTATTTATAAAATCAGAAAAAAAACATCCTGACTATACCTACCTCACGAGCTTATTTTACAGAATTAAATGAGACAATAGTATAGAAGTATCCATTGAGCACCTAAAAGTAGTTCAATTACAGTTCTTTTTTCTAGTGATGTATATACATATACACATACATGCTTACATTCTGGCTTATTAAGTTTCATAAAGAATATTTGTGTTGAAAACAAGTTCTAAGGATCCCCCTAAGCTGATGTATCCTGATTCAACCAATAAATGGCATATTATCACAGTAATATTCCTGGTAATTTAAGGATGGAATAGCAAAAAGGCAATGTTTTAGAATTAAAAAAAAATTACATTTGAATCCTGGCTCCAATATTTTCCAGATGTGTGGATTATACAACTTACTCTAAGGTCAGTGTGAAGATTAAAAGGGATCACAAAATTCAGAAAATTTTATGTTAAAATATCTAATCCTGGCCCACTGGGACTCAAGAGAATCTTAGTTTGTTTCTTCTTCATCCTTATTTTACCTTTCCAGAAGCAAAGCCCCAATTTTTTAAAATTTCTTGAAATCAAAAAGAAACATCTTGAGGAATTAGCCCAATCACTATCATTAAAGGATTTTTCAAATATTTTGTCTTAAATATTTGGATACTTTCAAAATGTAAAATTACTAAGGACTACTATGAATTCACAGTAGAAAGTTTTGTGCAATATTTTCATCATTTGTAAGATATATTACTGTGTCATGTACCATACCCAATTCTATAGATTTGATTTTTCCCTGTGATTACAGTTTTCTAGTCTATCCACTTCTGTCTCTGCTGCTACAACACTAGTGAATTGTCGTTTCTTGCCAGAGCTACTCCACTAATGTCCTAATGATCATTCCAGAAGCATTCTTGTCCCATTACAAATGTACTGAGTAAACTTTTCAAACATAAATCTCATGGTGTCATTTCTCTACTCAAACCCTTCCAAGGGAAAAATGTCATGCTCTGTGAGACTCAGAGTGAGACATGGCTCTTGCCTGCCTCTGCAATATCATCTGCACTCACACTCCTGGCTCTCAACACTCCTGCCACACACACCTCCTTTTCAGTCTTCTAACAGTATTTGTTTACTTTAACCCAGTATGAAACAATTCAACATCATGACCAGTATTTATACATTAGTATGTAATGTTGGTGTGTGGAATGTGTAAGAATCTCTGTCTTTAATAAAACAGATTCTAGCTAAGGATCCATGAGATGTACTCAGACTGTTTTTCATGCTATTCAATTTCATTTTTATAAATGCTGGTTGCAACTCACTAAATTGGCTTTATACATGAAATGGGGTCATGACACTATAGCTTGAAAAACACCTATTGTTGACCTCACGGTCCAGTCTACATGCAGATCCAGTTGCCTGTGTCATTCCTTCTTCTCCTTCATTGGCTCACTCTGATCCCACTCAAAGATCACTTCCTCAAGGAAACTTTCCTGCACTGCTCCCATGGCCCCATAACCACCACCACCACCAAACTAGAACAGAATCCTAGAGATGCTCTAGAGCATCCTACAATTTTCACCACTGCACTTACCACAGTCCAGATAGATAATTCAGATCTTCCCTTTAAGAACACAATCTTGGGCTGGGGTTGTGGCTCAGCGGTAGAGCTCTCGCCTCTCACGTGCGCGGCCCGGGTTCGATCCTCAGCACCACGTAAACATAAATGCATTGCATTGTGTACAACTAAAGCAAATAAATAAATATTTTTTTAAAAAAAGAACACAATCTTAGGGAAATTAAGACCTTGTCTTGGTTGTTAATCATTTGTTCTCTACTCACAGCACAGTGCTTTACAACATAAAAGATGAGATACTCAACTATTTGCAGAATGAATATTGAATTTGTAGAAATAATGGACATATAAACTAATAAAGCCTGACAAATCTTATCACTGTTGCAGTTTACTTAATCAAAGTCATTGTTTACCTCTGGCAGCTTTTTTTTTTTTTTTTTTGGTACTGGGGATTGAACTCAGGGGCACTCAACCACTGGGCCACATCCCCAGCCCTTTTTTGTATTTTATTAGAGACAGGGTCTCACTGAGTTACTAAGTGCCTGGCCATTGCTGAGGCTGGCTTTGAACTCGCAATCCTCCTGCCTCAGCCTCCCAAAGTGCTGGGATTACAGTCTGGCAGCTTTTAAATTTAGTAAAACTAGGCAACTGGTCACTGTTATTGGTAAAGATGTTTACAAAAGTTAAAGATATAAGACAAGTTTGAAATAAAACATCTCACCTATCTGAATAAAAAGAATATACCTGAAGCAACTGTATGGCAAATCAGTAACCAAAAGTTGTAAAAAAAAAAAAAGTTTAAAAAATACTTGAGAAGTTTTAGATAAGACAGATAAAAATATTCTCTCTCTCTCACACACACACACACACACACGTACACACACACACACACACACAAGGGGGACTAAAACGGATTGCATTCTATCTCTAGTAAATATCTTGATTAATGTTCTCATTTCATTATTCTACTACTTTTCATGTTTAAAACTGAAAAAGATACCAAAGCCAGACAAAGACATTACAAGAAAACTGAGCCCAAATTCCTCAATACAGTATTAGCAAATTAAACCCAACAATACCATGGCCAAGAAGGCTTTGTCCCAGAATGCAAGTTTAGTTTAACATTCACTAGAGAAAAACCATGGGACCATTTCAAAAGGCACAGAAAAAAAAACATTTCACAAGATTCCATGCCCATTCATGATAAAGTCAGTAAGTCAGAATAGAAGGGAATTTCTTCTACCTCACAAAAGGCATTTAAAAAAAAAACTTAGACCTAGTCATCATAACGGTGATAGACAATGCTTGCCCCTAGGAATCCAGATCAATATTGTTACTGAAGGGCTTAGCCAGTATAGCAGGTAGAAAATGAAATGCATTCAGATTGAAAAGGGAAAAAGCACTTTAAGGAGATGATGTATCTGTGTTCTTAAAAATATCTTGAGGAACTCATAAATAAGCTACTATATCCAATAAATGAATATAGCAAGGTCACAGAATACAAGTAAATATACTACAATATATTAACAACAAATAATTGAACAACAAAATTTTAAAAACCAATTCCATTTATAATACCATAAAAAATCCCAAAATATTCTTAGAGATAAGTTGAACAAAGCATATGCAAGATCCTAAATTAAAAATTATAAGTTACTACTGCAAGAAATTAAAAAATAAATAAATAAACTGACAGGTATGCCACATGAATAGAATTGCAAAACTTGATATTCTAATTTTTTTTTCTCAAAATGATATACAGTTTCAAGCAATTCCAAAATTCCTCCAGGATTTTATGCAGAAATTAACAAGCTGATTCTAAAATGTATGCGGAAATGTTAAAGATATGGAATAGCCAAAGAAATTTTCAAAAAGAACAAAGCTGGAGAGTCTAGACTGCTTGACTTTAAGATTTACTGTAGAGCTACAAGAATCAAGACAGTGTGAGATATTGCCATAGGAAGAGAGGAAGAGGTCTGGGCATGTAGCTCAGTTGGTAGAGTGCTTGCCTCACATGCACCAAGCCCTGGAGTCAATCCCCAGCACCAAAAACAAAAACAAACAAACAAAAAAGTAAATAATACAGGGAATGATTTCTCAATGACAAAAAAACAAGACTCATATAAGAAAACATTGGCAAACAAAACCTTCAGATGTACTCTGGGCTATCTCAAGATCATCCCCATCAGCCCCATCACTCTCCTTCCCATTTCTCTCCAGCAAAATACATATGTGACTCAGGGCTAACCCAATCCTATTGTCCCCTGAATGTCCTGTGGAAGCCAGCCAGTTACACACAATTCTAACAAGCTAAGCACAAATATGACATCAAGCTGGTACTCAATGATTATTAGATAAATAAATTTTAAGTAAAATTGTGAAAGGTTCTGTCTGAATACTGCCTGAAGTTGAAACTGAACTTACTCTTCCCTAATACTTCTACGAAAATGTTAATTGGCTCCCACCTCTTCTTTAAAAGGAAGACTGTGGGGCTGGGAACGTAGTTCAGTGTAGTTCAGTTCAGACTGCTCACCTACCAAGCTTAAAGCCCTGATTGAATTTGTAGTGCCACACACACACACACAAAAAAAAACATTATAAAAAGGAAGACTATGACATTTGAAAACTTTCTCAGCAACACACCCTCAAACATTCTTCAAGAAAAATGATTTCTTATCTAGGGAGGCATTATTGCTGAATATCTGCTCTATGAACAAGGTGGATCATTTACTTATCACTGTAATAGTAAAGACAATAAATAAAGCACATACCACCTTCCACAAAAAGACCACAATGTGCTCCTAAACCTTCTTAAAGCCCCTTGTTTTTTTACACACATTAATGTGTCTTTATGTGTGTAGCTCATTACCATGCTGGAAGTGAATTGGAAATTAAAAACAAGCAGCAAACAAAATAGCCTTCAAAGCTTCAAAGCAGAAACATTTAATCTGGATCAATGATATCCTGGTATACATCAGAGATAACCTGCAATTTTGCGCTGGAAGCACTCCCCCCACCACCTTCTGTGCTTATGAAACTTACCCTTTACCTTCCAGCTCACACAAACCATCACTTCTTCCAAAAATGACTTTTCATTTCCTCCTGTACTTTCATTTCTATCCCTGTACTTTTCCATAGGGGATTCCTCATACTTCTCTCAAGTAACCCATATTATGCCTTCGGTCTGTTTTGTTTGTTTGTTTCTTTGTTTGTTTGTTTGCTTTTTGTTTTGCATACTGCCACTCAATAAATGGAAAGAAGAAAAGGTTGATAAAGAACAAAAAGCTGCTTGCTGTTTTGAAAGGGTCTTGGAATGTTCATAACTAGCATTCCTCCCTTCCCCCAGAAGATCCAAAGATCTACAGGGACTGTGTCTAACATAAAGTGAGATCCTGCTAAATTTTCAGAGTGAATGCTGAATAAATTACCATGGACAGGAATCAAAATCCTTCCAGGATACCTTCTGGGAATAATCTTTCTTCAATGGGCCCAAGAGCACTTGTAAAAGCCCACATTCCTAGGTCAAGGGATTTTACAGCTGGGAGGTAAAGGTGCTGTTAATTGAGATAGTTATTCTATTTTAGGGGGGTGGAGGGGGCTGGAGTGACCATACATTCACTGACTAGTGATTTCTTCATCTCAGCCAAAGTTGGATATCCTGCCAACTTGAGGGCTGAAACATTTCTACCTGGGCCTACCTTGCTTTCTTCAAATTCACTCTTAAAAATCTTATCAAAATCATGAGACCAGAGCTATATGTATTGTAAGTGTAATGAGGCTTAAGCGTCACAGTTCCTCCCCGGCACAGTTCTTACAATAAGGAAGCATTTCTAAGTAGGCATTTCTGGCAAACTGCCTGAAGAAATCACTGGGGGCAGGGGGGAGAGGATCTAAATCTCTGAGACACACACCTATAATTTGCTGGGAATGATCTACTTATCCTAAATACTTACCTTCACATCTAATTTTGAATTCTTTTTCATGAAGAGGGAGTCCCCTACTCCCAAACTCAATAAGGAGGTGAAGTTAACCTGTAGGTATAGAACAAAAAGCTGCCTGCTGTTTGGAAACGGTCTTGGAATGTTCACAACAAACACTCCTCCTTTCCCCCAGAAGATCCAAAGAACTCAGTGGATGTCAAAGATCCAAATGACTCAGTGTGGAACTCCATCCTTGGTCTCTAAGACAGGGATAGTAGTAAAAAAGTGAGATAACCCAGCACCTGTCTGACTCAAAGACAAGGAGAGTCCTGGTCCACTTGGTTTCCACAGAAGCCCGGCCGCCTCTACAACACCACATTTGGATAATGAACAGGGTCCTGGGGCATCAAGGGCAACCAACTTACAGGGTCATGCTCTCCTTGTAGCAGCTTCAAGCTCCCAGCTTATCAATTCCAATTTTGTAACCACACGACTTGCCCTAGGGCCATGGTTGGGAAAAGGTAACTAGAAACAGAAGGGACAGTAACAAGGGAAGGACAGAGAAGGGGGAGGGGGATAGAGACGCAACAGAGGGGGGCACTCAGAGTGAAAGGCAAGGAGTGTGTCCCTGCACCCTTAGGCGCCCCTCCCCGCCCAAAGTAATAAACCACCAGGGCCTAGATGAGGTGAAGTGTGTTTTAAAAAAGAAGAAGAAAAGTAAATATGGAACCCCACATGTTAGATTCTTTACCTAGGTACAAATCAGAATGAAGTTTTAGGCAAGGCCACCAAACTTCGGAAAAAGATCTCAGTGGGAAAGACGAACGTCAACACCTGAAAACCAAGAAGGAAAACAAAAGCTGGCCCGAAAGTATGGCTAGCCCGCAGATGGCGCAGCGTCGCCCCACTCCAACTGTTCACTGCGCGCCAGGACCTCAAGGTTCCCATAGCGCCCACTCGTGACGTCCCACGCTCGTGGGCCCCTGTAGCCTGGGTTCGATCCTCCCCAGGACCCCGCCCCGCCCACAGCCGTCTCCGCCGGGGGGCCAGCGCGTGGCCGCCCGGATTCTGGACGGCAACTGGCTGGCGGCCAGCTCTGCAGTCCAGCCCCGGGTCTGGCTCCAGAGCAAGCACCGCCACCCTACACTCATTGAGGCGCTCCATCCTGCATCCCAGAGGAGGACTCCGCCAAATGCGGAGAGGCCGCCGCCACCGCCGCCACCTCCGAGGGCTGGAGCTTGTGGCCCCCGTCCCCATGCATGCCCCAAGGAGGCCCTGCAAGGCCACCTCCAGGACCAGGCTGGCGGCAGACGCCCCACCCACCGCCGCGTGCCGCCCCGCCCCCGGAGACCAGCCATTGGCCGGAGTTTGTGGGGGCGGAGCCGGGGGCAGGGGCGGGTAGGGGCATCCACCGGTGCCTGGATCACTGGCTGTCAGCTGAGGCTGCCTGATCCATTTCCACCATGGCTGGATGCGGTGGCAGTGGCCTAGCACATGGAACCACTTAGGGAAAGGTCACCTGATGACTGAATCCGGCTCATGGGCGTTCTCAGATGAGCAATCTATAGATCTTGTGAGGTACTTTTCGGACCAACTTTATCCACCCTCTACAACACTGGTGAGGGGAAGAACCCGGGAAGCGGCACTGCAGAGGTAACATGCAACACCACAGGGCCCAACACCCTTTCAGAGGAATGGGCCACATATGACAGGAAAGAGACAGTCACGGACAGAGAAAAGGGAAGGAGTGCTTAGCTCTCGCCTATTGCAGGTAACATCCTGCCCTCTGAAAAGGTAAGAAGCCAAATCTCTCCTGAAAAAGAGTGTGAAAAAAATAAACAGAGAAACAAAGTTCATCAGTCATTAGGGCTCAACCTTGTACCATCTCAGACTTCACATCACCCCTTCAAAGAAAAAAATAATTTAAGTTGAAACCAGTCCACTACTCTGCGCGTGGTGGAGGGCATCACTTTCCACGCAGGCCTATCTTACTTTCTCCAACTGCACTCTCAAAATTCATCTCAGAATGAAAGTAAACAACTATGGAATGATCATACAAACTAAAGAACCCCCTTCCCACTCCCCCCACCCCCCTAGCCTGAGAGCTCCTGCTTGTGCTACTCACTGGAACAAACAATGCCATTTATCTCAATGCAAGAACTAGTGTCAGAAAAACAGAAACATGGGTAGTGTGTCTAGGAACAGAATGCTGGGACAGAGAGAAAGGACCCTATAAGGGAGAAACTGAAAGGACCCCAGGGGAGTGTGAGAAGTGGAAAGAAAATGGGGGTGTACACATAGGGAGAGAGATGAAATGATGGAAGGTAGTAACAGGTAAAGGCAAAAAGAAATAAAAGGAGGAAGAGACTCCCCACTTAGGAAAAGGAGGCCAGCATGATAAAGCCAACAAGTTGGGATAGTGAAATAGAAGAAATCACTCACCGACAAAGAACAGGACACTTCTTAAACATTGGAACCATTACAGGAAAAACAATGTTGAGAAAATAAACCAAACTTGGTCCCTTGGGTACTACTTGGAAAAGATACAAATGAGGTTCTTTGGTTACCATATGAGTTCCATGCTGGATTTTTCAGACTCACAACTTATCCCTTCAAACCCCAAACACAACAATACCAAGGTTGAGCCACAAAATAAAAACTCAGGAAACCTCCAAACCAAACATCCTTTTAACTACACTGAAAAATAAAGTCACCAAACACTCTCACCATGGAAACTTATGATGGCTGAATTGAAGCAAACTAATACGAAAGGAGTCCTTAGAGGCTGGAGTGGAGCAACCACAGCTAAATCATAAATAAGGTTTTTGGAGAAAATGGGAAGAAGTTCCTTAACCCCAAACACCCTCTCTTCAGTCTATTTTAAATTGCATTAATTATTTTTGCACTTATCCACCATTTCCTTTAATAAAGAGGATGGTGTTCCTGATTAAAATGGAACCGGCTATGTCAGTAACAATATCATGAACAAGTTCCTGATGAAGAGAAAAAAATGATGGGTGGAATGGTGGTGGTGGTGTTAAGGAGAGAAAAGCAACTAGAGACAGAGGTATGAAAAGGAGAGAAAATTATGAAGGGAAAGAAAAGAGAATGAAGTAGACCAAATGAGACAGGTGAAGATAAAGAGAAAATTGTAGGCAGGGAAAGGGAAAATAAGATGGAGATAAAGATAAGAAAGATAAACAAGAAAGAGAGACACCATTCACTGATAGAAAGAGAAGGAGAAACACTTCTCACACACAAAAAGTTCTGGTGGAAATGAAGCCAGTTAGTCCTTAAATTACCTGGAAATGATAAATAGAACCTGACTCCACAAGTATTTTTCAGACTTGACTTTTAATAATTTACCTACTAAGCCTTAAATATAACTGTACCTGAAGGAGCCCTAATTAGGAAGGGCTGTTGTAGCTAGCTGGAAGCCATGGGTTCCACCTGATATGTATGTGACGCACCTGTAGGCACCCGCAAACCTGAAGGTATATAACCGGGTGAAAGCGGTCCGAGTTAGGAGAACGGAGAATTCAGTCAGCCGGGCAGTCACTCGGTCGGTCAGAAGAATCAGAGCGGCCAGAACGTAGGCAGAGCGGTTACAGAAGAGAAACCAGATAGAAGAAGTAATGACTGGTCAGAGTTAGGCCGAGACTCCTGAGGAAGACAGAAGACAGAAGAAAGAAGAAGGAAGAAAGAAGAGAGAAGAAAGAAGCTCTAATCTTTCTCTAAGCTAAGCTCTATCTTTCTAACTCTAACTCTAAGCTAAGAAGACAAGAAACTAAGCTCTACTCTATCTTTCTTTCTAAGACTCTAAGACTCTAACTCTAAGCTAAGAAGACAAGAAGAAAAGCTCGCTTTAATCTTTCCCTCTCTAAGAAAAATCTTTCTTTCCCTCTCTAAGCTCTAAGAAAAGTAGTAAAAGCTTAACTCTGCCTCCGAGAGTTTTTCCTCCCGGTTTTCGGTACCAGGCAGCTTACATGTACCAACATTGATAGCACTAATACTACTGAACACACCCCAAAACAAACAACTACCACTAGAGCAATGATGAACCATGTACAACTCATGAAATCACTGATGACTCAAAACTGAAGGATACCAAGGGAAAGAGAGGAAAGGACTCTGAAGGTCCATCGCCAGGTAGTGGGCAACTCTCAAGGTTTCAAGGAAGCAAAGTTTGCCACTCTATCTGCTCCAGGTTATCCTCAACACATTCCACAACAGCTCTGCTTTTAAAACATCCTCAAACAGCCAAGTATTACATGTCAAACCTGACACAGAGAAGGTATTTGAAGAATTAATATTCACCAGTTAAATTATCAGTAGGGTTGTCTGAAGAGACATTTTAATATGTCTTCATCCCAATCCTCCTCTTAAATCTTTTAAAAAATACATTGTCTGTCATCCTTCATCCAGATACTGATGGCATTTGCAAAGACACACAAAAATGGTAGTTCACTTTTAAATTATGTTTTTTTATGTTTTTGTTTTAGTTGTTGATAGACCTTTATTTTATTTATTTATGTGTGGTGCTGAGAATTGAACCCAGTGCCTTACACATGACTACCATGGCTACAGTGCACTACCACTGAGCCACAGCCCCAGGCCCTAATTTTTTTTTTTTTTTTTTTTTTTTTTTGGTACTAGGGATTGGACCCAGAGGTGCTATACCACTAAGCCATCCTCAGCCCTTTTTTGTTTTCTATTTTGAGACAGGGTCTCACAAAGTTGGTTAGAGCCTCACTGAGTTGCTGAGGCTGGCTTTGAACTTATGATCCTCCCCACTCATTGGGATTACAGGCATGCAGCACAGCTTCCAGCTCTTTTTTTTTTTTTTTTTTTTTTTTTTTTTTTTTTGGTACTGGGGATTGAACTCAGGGGCATTTGACCACTGGGCCACATCCCCAGCCCTTTTTTGTATTTTATTAGAGACAGGGTCTCACTGAGTTACTAAGTGCCTCGCCATTGCTGAGGCTGGCTTTGAACTTGCGATCCTCCTGCCTCAGCCTCCCAAAGTGCTGGGATTACAGGCGTGCGCCACCGCGCCCGGCTCAGCTCACTTTTAAATTAAAAGGATTATTTTATTAGTCTCCCCTCACTTGTATTGTGTTTAAAGTAATTTTTATATCAATCAAATCAATTTTAAGCATGAAAACTGCATTATTGAAATAATAACTCTTCTGGCAAGTCCAAAATTCTTGGTTGATAATAAAATTATAAAGTGTCACTCCAAAAGAAAAACCATCATTTCTCTATTGCATAAGTCCAACATCTTCAGTTGTTCAACAGGTCTCAGAAGAACAATTCTGAAAACAACCCACAATTGTTTTTCTATTTTATTTTGTCTCTAGTATTTTTCTTCTCAAAAGAAAATTCACATCCTCTATATGTTGCTTTTGATTCAGCCATTCTTTGCAGTCTTACATTAAATATTCCTAAAATCTTGTTCATGTGTTCTCTTCAAAGTGCCTATGGTTCCAGACTGAATGATTTCTTTTTTTTTTTTTTAATATTTATTTATTTGCTCTGGTTGTACACAATGCAATGCATTTATGTTTACGTGGTGCTGAGGATCGAACCCGGGCCGCGCACATGCTAGGCGAGCGCTCTACCACTGAGCTACAACCCCAGCCCCTGAATGATTTCTTAATCTGCAGTGGTGACATCAACCATCTTCTTAATTTTGTACTTCAGCTAACCTACTTTTCACAGGAGAACATGGGTCTGCTATGAAAACATTTGTCAAGGTCTAGAGACCTGAGTTTTTGTTGCTTTGGGGTTAATTGTTGATTTGATTTTTTTTTTGGCTTGTCACAACTAATGGGGGTTCTACTGACATCTAGTGGGTAGAGGCCAAAGATGCTACTAAATAGCCTACATGCACAGGAGAGACCCCATGCTCAACAAAGAATTGTCAGCCCTAAATGGTTAACAGTGCCAAAAGGTTAAGAGACTCATTCTAGATCCCACTACCACTTTGTAAGCTTTAGGACAGAGAAACATATTACATTATAACACACGATACACCTAACAAAACGAAGACTGTGGGCCATTCTATTGGACAAACAACACAACTTCTTCAACAAATTAAGCTGCAAGAACAACACATCTCTAGATTTAAAAAAAAAAAAATCCTTGGCTAGCATGTGTGAGACACTGAGTTTGATCCTTAGCACCACATTAAAAAATAAAGATATTTAGAAAAGGAAATGGTCACTATGGAAAAAATCCTTAAAGCAGTGATGTTTACTCATGTAGTTGTGTGTGTGTGTGTGTGTGTGTCTGCGTGCACATGCACGCAGGCACGTGTGCGTGCATTGCTGGAAATTGAACCAAGAGCCTCATGCATCCTAGGTACGTGCTCTACTGCTGAGCTAAACACCCAGCCTTACTCTTCTCTTGGTATCCCCTAATGTAAATAGTATGCTGGAAAATTAATAGTATTAAAATCCAGTTATAAATTTGATATATATTATGTTACAGGATAAAGGAATAAGAGAAAAAATAAAATAAAGATATGTGCTTAAGATATGCACATATGCAAACATACATATTCATAAAAAATAAGAAAAATACTCTTCACACCTAAAATTCTCACTCCTGTAACTGGTCATGTGGTGACTACTCATATTTATACCAACCTTCTTCTGTTCTCCATTCTGTATTCCCCTTACCTTCAACATGCACCTCAGCTGGTTATGGTTTTGTACTTGGTGAGGTAACCCAAAACTTCATGACTGAAATATGGGACTATTTGTAATCTTCATAGGATTAGGTCATTTGGTTTCCCATTAGCCTTAATCACAAAGTCTGGTAGTACTAATATGTGTAAGACATCTACAGTATTCCAGATATACTCTTTTTTACCTTCATTGTAGGGTATTTATCAACTTCCCTTGGTAGACCAGATCAATCACCCAAGAAAACACCATGGTTTCCTTGTTGACCTACAGACTCAGGGGCACGAGAATCCCAAAATAGCTGAAGGACAACTTAAATTTCAAGTTCAATGGATTTGTTCTGATTCCTGTTGAAAGCATCCCTCCCTTTGACAATAAATCATCTATTCCAGCATGGCATAAGGTTGAGGGAATGGGAAGCAAAAACTTTGTTAGAAGAACAGTAGAAGTAATGCTGAGAAGTTCTACCCCATTTCTACCTTTGATCCCTGGCTAATGGAAAAGTAGCACTATATATTGGATACAGACCCTAAGCATATGCAAACTTAACAAAAACTCGACTTCAACTTTTTTAAAAAAAATATTTATTTATTTGCTTTAGTTGTACACAATGCATTACTTTTTACGTGGTGCTGAGGATCGAACCCGGGCCACGTACATACTAGGCGAGTGCTCTACCACTGAGCCACAACCCCAGCCCCTCGACTTCAACTTTTTAAAGTATTGTCAACTAATTGTCACTGTATCTGAGGTCCTGAAAAAGTTATGTCACTGTATTCCAAAGTCAGCTGCATCCAGATGTTGGCAAACATGGTAAGAACAATGAATTCTCTGTGCATGGGTCCATTGTCAATTTCTTTGGTATTTTATATAACAAATTCACAAAGCATTTATGTTTTTTCATAAACAATCACCTTCTCCCTTAATTCCTTAATATCACAGTCCACTGTTGTGCCTTTTATCTTTCATGACAGTGTAGGTTTTCTTTCTTATTTCTTCTTCTACTACATATTCTGAACACAAGACCTCCTCTGCTTTAGACCTGAGAACTTTTGTTGTGCCCATGCTTCTAAAGAGGCAATATAATTTTTACTCCTTTCTATATCATTTCCATTATTTTGAAAATTCAAATTTCTGAAGTCAAGTATATTGAGTCCAAATTTATATTTTCAGTTGCATTTTTTACAAACTCTCTTGGATATCTTACAAACTTGTCCATATTATAATCTTCATTTGAAAATACAAACTTTCCAACACTCATACAGGTATGTATGCACACACATATACTTTTGGGCATGCCAGTTCAATTATTAATGACAATATATACAATTACTAAATCCAGAATCCTAAATGCATAGTGTTCCTTCCTCCAAAATATTGCTCAAATCTGTATCCTACATAGTAACACAAACCTCCACCTTTTCTTGACCACATTTTTTGGAGATACCAAGGATAGAACCCAGAAGTGCTTAACCACTGACATACATAGCCCTTTTTATTTTTTTATTTTTTTTTTTTAATTTTGATACAGCCTCATTAATTGCTGAGATTGGCCTGGAACTTGGAATCCTCCCACCTCAGCCTCTGAGTCATTGGGATTATGAGTGTGTGACATTGCACCCAGCTCTTGAATACATTTTAATTCCCTGATTAGAATATATGAACTTTCGGGCTGTGGTTGTGGCTCAGTGGTAGAGCGCTCGCCTAGCACATGTGCGGCCTGGGTTCGATCCTCAGCACCACGTACAAATAAAAAAAAAAAAAAAAAAAAAAACCCATTGTGTAAAACTAAAGCAAATAAATAAATATTTAAAAAAAAAGAATATATGAACTTTCACTTGTTCCAACTGCAGTCATTTCTCAAATTAACAATCAGATATTTAAAAACTAGAATCACATATTAACACACTCTTGTTAAAAAAGAGAAGAAGAAAAAAGAAAAACATATATCGTTAACAAATTCTATTTAGGTAATTTAAAAGGGAAAGAAAGAATGCCCAAAAGGTCCCATATAAATGATGCATATCAATAAACCTCATCTCAGCATACTCCACTTCATGACTTGTCTTGTATATTAAAAATTTACTTTGCATGTTTTTCTTCATTCTCTCACACAACTACTTGAAAATGTGTTGAGTCAATCCCCCGGATCTGGTTAAAATACTGTCTATCAAAGAATCAGAAAAATTTAATATTTGAAAGATGTTTCTAACAACAATGTTTGCCAAAAACGATACAATGAATTATGGTGATATGAGGAACTTCATCACTGAAGCTGCAAAACCAATATGTTCTCAAGGATGCCTGGTGTTTTATCTGTAAATAGAGGTGCAAAAATGTTATTCCAATCAAATTATTACTCAACAAATATTTCCCCTGAATTTAAATTTCAAAACCTTCATGGTTTCCATAAGGGCTAAAAATGCAGGAACATTTTTCTTTAGTACCAAAACTCATAAAATTAAAGACCAAAAACTGTATGTAGATAAAAATATCTACATACAGTTTTTGCAGTGACATGTGGATGGAAATCATTACAAATACATTTTGCAAAAGTATACATAAAGCAATATGATTCAAATGTTAGCAGTTTTTGATGAATGTCTTTTAACATAGAATTTCCTTTAACATATTTTTCTTCCTCCACAAGTACTTAGATACTTTTAGCATAGATGATTTCATAGGTTTAGCCAAATCAATATTCCATACTTAATTTTCAGAATACAGTTTATAAGATTCAGGGAGTATAGTGAGTACTCAATAAAAATTTGCTTAATAAAGCACTAATCAACTATGATCCCTTCCAGTTTTGATCAAATATGTGTTGCCAAAAAAATACTCACAGTTTATTCATAGTTGACAAATTGACTGTAGTAAATGCTATGTCCAGTATTAATCATAGGACATGATTTATGAGTTACTAGAAATACAAAGTTAACACTGAAAAAAATAGCAGAGATGATAGTGATTATGGATTTAGTAACAATTTTAAAAGTAATTTTCTATGCCTATACATTGTCATCATGGCATCACCATTTTATTGAGGAGCAAAAACACATCTAGGTGTATGCTGAGGTAAAATGGCAATAAGTAAACAATCATCATAAGAATCTTAAAATAAAACAATATATTGATAATATGCTTTGAAATAAAGCAGCCCCTGCATAATCAAATTTTAAAGGCGTATGAAAGAAACAAAAGAGCCAGGCATAATGGCACACACTTGTAATCCCAGCAGTTCTGGAGGCTGAGGCAGGAGAACCACAAGTTCAAAGACAGCCTCAGCAAGTTAGCAAGGCCCTAAGCAACTTCGCAAGTCCCTGTTTCAAATAAAATATTAAAAAAGGGATGGAGATGTTGTTCAGTGGTTAAGTGCTGGGTTCAATGCTTGGAATAAAAAAAAAAAAAAAGACTCAAATGTGTTTTACTTAGTAAGAAAAATGTTTTAGAGCCAGAGAATTTGGTATAGAAGACCTTTAAGATTCTTTTAGATTTGATCATTTTATTATTCTAAAGCTCCTGTTTCAACAGTCAAAAAAGGACATATAATTTAGTATAAATAAAAATTAAACAGACCTTATTAAGTTGATAGTAACATTACATTGGAAATACTTTCAAAAGTTGAAGTTATCATAGATAAATTAAAAACTAATCTAGGACACCTCATGGTGACATAATATTATCTGTAATTTTATTTAAATATTTTAATGAAAAAATATTTTATAAAATATTTTTGGACAGAATCCTTTGTAGGAAATCTTTAGTAGTAAAAGACAAAGAATCCAAATGAATATTCTGCTCTTTTCTTAAAGCTGCAATAAAATGCAAATTGCATAATACAACTCTATCTTATATCAATTAAATTGCAATTCACAGACTACATATTTTCTCTGTATTATTTTCCTTCATTTTTCTTTCTTCCTACTTAATATGACATCACCTCTGTATATTATTAAAAATAATATGTCATAATTTTATGGACAAAGAGATATTGTCAATGAGTCTATAATTTGTGATGTTTTCTTTTCAAATTTACTCATTTCCTAAAAATTTACTAACATGTTTCACATAACATGAAATGATATTTAAATTTTATATAAAAAAGCAAATATTCTATGAAATGATTTGTATAAAATAGGCAATTTTTAAAAAGCAGATAATTAATAATGTCACCATCTATACTAATGCCAGGGAAATTCTTTTTAGTGCTTTTGCATTCTACATTCCTTTTGTGAACAACTTATAGAAATTTTACTCTGCCATCTGTCTACTTTAATATCCTACATTTTATGTCATCTGCTTTGCCTCAGTGATGATAAATTTTATCTCATAGTTCACTGGGTAAAATTTTCATAAAAATTTATATGATCGCTCATGTCTTGGGCCTGTTTCATGGTGCTTAGAGATGGCTATTGAAATCCATTCAAAGTTCAAAGCAAGATACATATTTAATAACAACTTATAGAGTGGAAAAGTAGAATATTCTGGATTTTTCAAAATGATTAATAAATTCAAAGAGCAGTAATAGGAAAGCTTTTAAGACCTACTTTTAAAATGAGATGTTGCCGGGCGCAGTGGCGCATGACTGTAATCCCAGCACTTTGGGAGGCTGAGGCAGGAGGATCGCGAGTTCAAAGCCAGCCTCAGCAATGGTGAGGCACTTAGTAACTCAGTGAGACCCTGTCTCTAAATAAAATACAAAAAAGGGCTGGGGATGTGACCCAGTGGTCGAGTGCCCCTGAGAGTTCAATCCCCGGTACCACACAAAAAAAAAAAAAAAAAAAAAAAAAAAGAGATGTTGATGAAATCTGAGTTACAGCACATAAAATATACCAAAGAAATTGGAAGAACAGAAGAGGATAGAAGTAATTGTAGGACATGAAATATTCCCCTTTAAATGACAGGGAAGGTTACTTTTTACATCAGTGGGAGATCTACAGAAGAAGAGTCTTCATTCAAGATCAAATTAAGTCAACGACATTAACTTAAATAACCACTTTTTAAATTTTTTAGTTAAACACCAATAGTCACAAAACAGGAGAAAAAGGCATGATAAGGTGAAGGAGCCTATAATCAAGGAGATAGCTAAAGATTGCGGTTAGCTGAGAGCCATAAAAGATGTTCTAGTTTCCACCTGATAGTAATACATTATTCAAAGAATCTTTGTATGCCCGTGAACACTGTGTGACGCTCCTGTAAGCTCGAGCTGTAAGCACGTGTCCTTGTTAAAGCTATATGTATATAACTGGGTGAGTTTGGTTAGTGTGTGTGGGAAGAAGAAGAAGAAGGTGGTGGTTGGAGTTAGAGCTTTTGGAGTGATTGCTGGAGCCGGACAGAGAAGAAGAATAAAAGACCTTTTTTCATTTTCATCCTGCCTCCGAATTTTCCTGCGGCGTTCGTTGCTCCAAGCGGTTTCCGCTTCAGGCAGCAACAATAAGGAAAAAAAAAAAAACAAGAGAAAATAATAGCTTACTAGAAGACAAATAAGACAATGAAAATAAAATTAAGCAATGTACATTGTGCAGAGTCTTTAAAAGCAATTCAATACAAACAAACTAGAGAGAAGCAGGAGAAGGAAGGAGATGGGGCAGTGGAACTAAGAAAAATATAACTTGGAAATTCATATTCTGTAGAAGTGGTAGAATATAAACATAAGTGTATTTATCAGAGGATAGACAAATGAATAAAATATTTGAGAAAACATACAACATACAATGAAAAAAGGAAGCCCAATGTTCAAATAGCTAGGGGGGAGAGGCAGTGAGCGAAGGTATGTATAAAAAGGAAATTATCATAAAAATAACAATGCTGCAGAAAATGTATAATTTTACAATTATAAAGATTATACAAGGGGCTGGGATTGTGGCTCAGCGGTAGAGCGCTCGCCTAGCGCGTGGGCGACCCGGGTTCGATCCTCAGCACCACGTACAAATAAAAAAAAAAAAAAAACGCATTGTGTACAACTAAAGCAAATAAATAAAAATATTTAAAAAAAAGATTATACAAAATCAATCAGTGTGAAGGAAGACAGTACCAATCTTCACATCCCAGATCAATTATCACTTTTGAGACTAGGATAAAAACCAGTAATAGAGGTTCTATCAAGGAAGTAAAATCTGTCTGATAGAAAATTCTCTATGCTATGGAAGAATATTGAAAAGTCTTCATGATGCAGAGAAAAAAATTATTCTGATTGTGAACATCATCATTCTGACCAAATATAAAGTAAACAAATGACTCTTTCAGGAATGAATGAACCTTTTTTTTTTTTTTTTTTTTTTTGGTACTGGGGATTGAACTCAGGGGCACTCGACCACTGGATCACATCCCCAGTCCTTTTTTTGTATTTTATTAGAGACAGGGTCTCACTGAGTTACTAAGTACCTCGCCATTGCTGAGGCTGGCTTTGAACTCGCGATCCTCCTGCCTCAGCCTCCCAAAGTGCTGGGATTACAGGCGTGCGCCACCGCGCCCGGCTGAATGAACCTTTTAAACCAGATTCATCTTTTCTAAGGGAATTTGAGTATTTTCATTAAAAAAATGTTGAACAAAAATCAGAAAAAAGTAGAAATTAAAGAACCTCTTCAATGGGTATAGTAAAGGAGTGTTATAATCTATAAAATAGTGTTTAAAGCATTCCAAAAGAGAAGCAAAATTCTGTCTTTTAGACCTATTTGGTATAAATGGAATAAAACAACGAGTTGGATGCAGGTGAGGAGATTATGTAGCAAGTTATGTTGGTATATATTCTTGAGTCAAGTTTCATACGTATTTTAATAGCAGAACAAAACAATGTTATTAGATTTTGGTATGGTTTATATTCTCTTACAAAAAGTACAGGGAACGTGATATTTTACACTGCTTAATATTTGCATAATCAATTCACTGTATTGAATTTTATTTCTTATTTTAACCCTTAGGATTCACCTACAAATAGCACAAATAGATACATACATTTGACTATAATGAAAGATTTACAATTAAATCAATAGACGACAGGTCTGTGAATGTGGCCTAAAGTAATGTAGGTGGAAAAACAAGGGCATTAACGTTGTCCTTTCACATAATTGACAAATATTTTCAAAGTTAATAGACCTCTAAATCGGCTGATAAAAACATTGTAAGATTGAAATACCTCTAGTAGGGGGAAAAGAAGAAATTTGTTTTCAAACACTGGGACAGATAGGGCCCAAATAAAATTAAGGCTAACATAAGTATTAAATTCTCATTTACTGGAGATATATATATTGTATAAAGTTGATAGATAAATACATTGAAATATAAGTATGCAATATAAAGCTTCTGCTCTCATCTTCCTGTGAACTTTTGCCAGATATTGCTGAACCTATTTGTTTCCAAGAGATGTGCAAGAAGGTGGAGAGATGGTACAATAGGATGTTTGGTACTTTTCAATATTGCTTCTAATATTTTTCATTTTTAAATTCAAAGAAATTGATTTTTCCAAATTATTAAGTAACATAAAGATATACTCTTTGGCTTCATGGTAGGAAAAAAATCTAATGTGAAAGTTTATCTTAAGAAAATCCTTCAAGGCTGAGGCAGGAGGATCACGAGTTCAAAGCCAGCCTCAGCAATGGCGAGGCACTTAGCAACTCAGTGAGACCCTGTCTCTACTAAAATACAAAAAAGGGCTGGGGATGTGGCCCAGTGGTCGAGTGCCCCTGAGTTCAATCCCCGGTACCCCTCCCCCCCAAAAAAAGAAAATCCTTCAATTGTATAGTAATACTTTGTTGTTATTGGGATATGATAGGAAAACCCAGCAGAAGGAGACCCACATTAATCTTAAAACAAATTGGACAAAAGAGATAATACAAAAAAGATAATACAAAAATATGATATGTAATCTCAGACACGTTTAACTCAGTATTTTTTTAAATTTTTTTGTTGTTGTCAATGGACCTTTATTTTATTTACTTATATGTGGCACTGAGAATCGAACCCAGTGCCTCACACATGCTAGGCAAGTTCTGTGCCACTGAGCTACAACCCAGCCTCTCATATTGTTTTTTTTTTTTTTTTTTTTTTCCTTTGGTACCGGGAATTGAACGCAGGGGCACTCGACCACTGAGCCAGATTTAGATTTGATTTAGAGTTGTACTGTCTATAATTTTATTATTATCCCCAGCCCTTTTTTGTATTTGATTAGAGACAGGGTCTCACTGAGTAGCTAAGTGCCTCGCCATTGCTGAGGCTGGCTTTGCACTCGGGATCCTCCTGCCTCAGCCTCCCAAGTGCTGGGATTACAGGTGTGCGCCACTGCGCCCGGCTCTCATATTGTTTTTTAAGTCAAAGAAGCCACTACGGGCTGGGGTTGTGGCTCAGCGGTAGAGGCTCGCCTAGCACGTGCGCGGCCCGGGTTCGATCCTCAGCACCACGTAAACATAAATGCATTGCATTGTGTACAACTAAAGAAAATAAATAATATTAAAAAAAAAAGAAGCCACTACATTTTATTTCTACTGCATAAATAACTAATTTCATATAAGTGGATATGTGACATCTTGGTATTATTAATTTGTGCAGGTTTTAATAACAATTTTAAGTATATTGATTATTTTTCTTTAATGATGTCTTTTTAAAATTTTGTATATGTTTGTACACCGATAAACTAAATAGTTCCTAAATATGAGAGATTGATTTACAACAAATGATCAGTGCAATGATAGACAACACAAATAATGGTTGAAAGTGTGAAAAAATGGCCAAAGCATGCCAAAAGTAAGAACTGAATATCAATTATATTACAAATTAAAACATGTAGCTATCCATTAGTAAGCATGATGTTGGTAAAATTATTATAACAAACGTATATATATATATATATATATATATATATTTTTTTTTTTTTTTTTTTTTTTTTGTGGTACCGAGGATTGAACTCAGGGGCACTCGACCACTGGGTCACATCCCCAGCCCTTTTTTTGTATTTTATTAGAGACAGGGTCTCACTGAGTTGCTAAGTGCCTCGATATTGCTGAGGCTGGCTTTGAACTCGCGATCCTCCTGCCTCAGCCTCCCAAAGTGCTGGGATTACAGGCGTGCGCCACCACGCCCGGCTAAAAAGTATATATTTTTATAAGTATTTATTTATTTGCTTTAGTTGTACACAATGCAATGCATTTATTTTTACGTGGTGCTGAAGATGGAACCCAGGCCGCGCACGTGCTAGGCGAGCGCTCTACCGCTGAGCCACAACCCCAGCCCCAAAAGCATATTATTTTTAAAATAAATAAATGTGGTTAGATTTGATTTAGAGTTGTACTGTCTATAATTTTATTATTAACAATTACATAAGAATGATAAGCCTAATGAGTGTAGTGGATTTTTTTTTCAGATAATTTATTAGTGTCACAAAAATATTGATTTTAACAATAAGTTTGAAAAATGTTTATCATTTCATTTTATAATAGTCCCATTTTGAATAATCACAGGGCTAATTCTTAGTAATAATGCCCTAGAAGCAAGGGTCAATTATAATATTGTAAAATATAATGTCATAATGGACTGAAATGATTAGCTTTTCTCCTTTCAGTAACACTGACGTAAGTTTGCTTTTTAAGGAGAATTAATTGAACATAAGTATAATTTAGCATATAGTATTTCAGTATGTGTCAGCAGAATATATTATATATAATTCTTATTGAAAAGTATAAATTAATTTACTTTACTTCAATGAGCCATTTATTTTGGTCACATACCCATGAATCAAATAACATATGTGTGTACACATTAGGCACTGACAAATCATATATATGCATGTTTGTTTCAAATCTAAACAATTTTGCTATCGTCATCAAGGATCTGCATCTCAAAGTAATGGCCTTGTAGGGAGTATACATCTCTTCTTCCTGGGTACATCATATATCATAATATCATTTTTGTCAAAGAATTATAGTAAGATGTTTAAAAGAAAATAACACATATCAACATTTTCTGCATCTAAAGCTAATGATTCTTATATAAAATTCTCAAAATTTTTTTAATGTTTGTTGCTGTGTTTTCTTTAATACAACCTATAAATGTTTTTTACCTTTTAAGCTATAAAGGCATACCTTTATTTCTTGCTAATTTCATTAACAACTAGTTTTGGGATCCATACTATCTACAATTCTGAAAGCAGAAGCATGGCATGTTTTTACATGGTTCCATCATTTGGGGGCCGACCAACCTTCTGACTTCCATGCTGAAATAGTACTTATTTCATTAAGAGAAGGAAACATCATCATGTGCTTTTTTCTCTGAGTAACCATGTGTTTCCTCTTTTCTCCCAAATGCCTTTTTGGTCATCAGCCAGCAAGGGACACTTCCATCCTCCTTGGAGACATAGTCTCACTAAACAATCCAGACTCTTGTATAATATTTCCTCCCCCTCCACTGGTATGTAAAGCCTTGCAATTTGAAGTTCAGGAGTGTAAATTATCTACCAGCAAAAAAGCACCACTCTCCATTGGACCAAAGTGTGGGGGAAAAGAGATAATAAAAATTCTGAAACTAAGATGATATGATTATTCTTGAGAGTCATCATCTCCAGAAATTGAATAGAAAGATGAAAGGGCAGTTTAGGAATATAGGATTTAATGACTGTCCTTCAGAGAGCCCTAAAGATTCAGAGAGAAAATTGCTAAGCATCAGAGAAACCAAGTTTAGCCACGAGGAACTATAATTTCAAGGCATCTAATGTGAAAGGATTAAATAAAACAATGACCAATAACTGAAATAAAATAAGGTCAAATCTAGTTATGGAAATATCATAGACAATTCTCAGTTATAATTTGGAGAATTTATAGTTAATCTGGAAGATGACATTTAAAACCTCTGAAGATTTAAGTGTAAGAGGCACAAAATATACAGAGTCTATACAGAAAATAAAAAATAAAAATAGATACAAAGCAAATTTGGTTTCTGATTTTATCATAGTCAAAACATTATATATATATATTCCTTTTCTCTACAGTTATTCAGTACCACTGAGTATATCTTTAAAAAATTTATTGCAGTCCCTGTCTGAACATTTTTACGTTTGAACAATCAAAATGCACCATGATATGGTTTTGACAGAACAAGCCTACCAAAGGATGATTACAATTTCAAATAAAGAAATAGGAAACACAGACCAGCAAAAGTTTACTCTAAATATGGATGTAACTCCCACTTTACATTCAACTCAAAGAGATGGCTTATTTACTCTTTTATACTCTACTGAAAGTACAACTGTCAAATTTGAGGAAAAGATATGACATCCCCACATAGACTTAAATGTGTAGCTATAAAGGGACTCTAAATTTAGAGTTGTGTTGCTTTCACACATGATTCTGTATTCCCTGAATTTACCTAAAAGGTTAGAGTTGAAACAACACTTTTGAAAAATAACACTGTATTTGCAATACATACCTAGTTAAATCATATTTAGAAACTCTTTACTTTTGCTTTTCAAGAACAGCAACTAAAATGCCTTTCTTTAACGTCCTCTGTTTGTTGTTTTTTTAATATTTATTTATTTGCTTTTAGTTGTACATAATGTGTTTATTTTTACATGGTGCTGAGGATCGAACCCGGGCCGCGCACGTGCTAGGCAAGCGCTCTACCACTGAGCCACAATCCCAGCCCCACGTCCTCTGTTTTTGCACAAACATTGAAATAAAACATTCCAGTATTAGTCACCTTAATGCATTTTTAACATAAGAAACCTCCAGGGACAGCCTATTTATGCTTTTATATTATAAAGGGGCATAACTAAGTATCAGAAAAGATCAACTGAACTGTCTGGAGTATGCAATTTGGCAGATGTGCATTTTGGCACTGGATAATTATGTTGTTAGAAAAATCAGAATGAATGAAAACTGTTTATTTGAAAGTCAAAGGGCATGGTAGAAAGGGAATGTACGCATGAAAAATATCAGTACTTAACATTAATAAACACTCACACTTAAACATACACAAACACCAAATTAACCAAACATGTACTGGGAAGGAAATTTTGACTTTAGAACTTTCTTTATATGTAAGAATTATAATTACAATAAATTTGAATGTGTTAGAATCAGTAACATGCTGGATAAAAATTGAAGACTGGGTATTAAATCTATATGTGTATATATATATATACATATAAAAGATGGGATGCATACAATATGAAATCATAATAAAATATGTAAGATATTTTATTATGAATTCTACTTAATTATCTCTCATAGAAGTCTTTTATTTCCTTTTGCCAAAAACTTGCAGCCATAGTCAAAATATGGATGCATTTTATGAATGATTGTACTTGTAACATGAACAGTGATTGGTAACTTTCTTCTACATTAAAATATAAGACAAAAATGAAACAATAAACATGCACACTTGAAACACTTTTATTATTCAATGGTGTAAGCCACTGTTTTGAATCAGTTCATATTTTTTTCAAAAACTGGAAGAATGCTTTCTCAATTTTATGCTATTCTCACTGTATTACCTACAAAGACAACACATTTTAAAGTTACTTTCACTTTGTTAATCGTTTATTCAGTCTAAAAAAATACAAAAAGCAAGTAATATCCCAAAATGTAGATTTTTTTTTTTCTGATTTTTTTTACAGCGTCTTATCTGGGCAAATGAAGCTACCCATGGTCATAAATGTAGAGTATGAAAAAAAATGTGCCATAAAACACTTTTATTTAATATTTGTAGCCAATAAACACATTACATAAAAATCCTAAGGAGCAAAGATAATGGTGGACCTTTTGAAATAATTAAAAAGTGCCCCTTTTTTTTTTTTTTAAATTGAACATGGACACAATACCTTTGTTTTATTTATTTATTTATTTATGTCATGTGCTGCTGAAATCAAACCCAGCGCGCCTCACGTACGCAAGGCAAGCACTCTACCACTGAGCCACAAACCCAGCCCCAGAAAGTAATGTTTTTAGTATATATTTTCTGTTTCCAATATCAGTAATTGAATTATAAATTATATAACTTACTTTTTAATAATGAGTGCTTATCATTGACTTGTGAAATTCCTAAAAACAATTGGCTATTTTAACGTAGTTGGAGGCAGCACCAGCAAAATACTGGTCAGAAAACATGTGATTACATGTATTTACTTTTTTTATTTTTGGTGGAGAATTCAAGGTTTTCTTCTGCTGGACAATCTGAGGCAAATGACAACTGAGATCTGGACATAAATTGATCTTTCTCAAAATGTCCTGGAGAATAACAGAAATCTGTCACTCATTGGCTTGAGGTATGACCACATTTAACTAAAGGTGAGTCCACCATCATATGTATATGTAATATTTTAATATTGCTGTTGTTTTGGAAGCATTCATTGGTTGTAATTCTTATTAATATTAATAATCTCCATATCTCTAAGATTTCAGAAGGGGCTTTGAATGAGCTGCACATGATAAGCTTTAGACTGAATGACTATTTAGCAGTAATTTTAAATTTTTATTGCTATTAGCTGGGTATGGTGACCAATGACTGTAAACCCAAAAATTCGGGAGGCTGAGGCAGGAGAATCACAAATTCAGAGCTAGCCCAGTGAAGTTACTGAGACTCTGTCTCAAAATAAATAAAAAGTGCTAGGAATGTAGTCATAGAGACTACATTTTTAATGACAGTACTAAACACACACACACACACACACACACACACACATAAGCACAAAGTATAAAAACTTGTGGTGTTTCTTAAAATCAATGGATTCTCTGTTCAGTGAACAAAAAAAAGGTTAATTATATCACTGATTTAATTGACACTTTATACTCACTTATTTTCATTTTTTTTTCCCATTGTCCCCTTGGGCCAACAGTTATGTCCACAGTGACCTCTACTTAAGGTGGACATTTTTCTCTGGGTGGGGGGGGGAGAATTATGGCTAGTTTATATTGGGTGAAGGCATAGATTTTTGGTATTCAAGTAACTCTGGATACCAACCTGTTGCCACCATAAACCATAAAGTCACATCTTCTGCTTTGTGGTATTTACCTCATTTGAAATGTGAATGAAAATTTGCCTCATTTAATATTGGTGTATTTTTCAAGATCTTCATTTTTCTGCTTTTTTTTTTTTCTTTTTCTCTAGATTTTATTTTAGATAAACAAGGGGAAAAGTTGGTCTAGTGTGGCAGCTTTTTTCTACTGCCAAATAAAAAGATGGAAGGGTATTGTATACATTTGCAAATTTCATTACTTTTATTTTTTACTTCTTATTTGAATCATTTACCTCCTATAGATTTTTCTGTACATTTTTCCACCAATCTCTTTTCTTGCATGCTTAAATGTTTACTTTCATTCTTTCCTGTGTTTTAATGAATAAATTAACCTAGAGATATTAATTACCATTTGTATCCCACAAAAGGGTATAAGTGATTTTTAATTATATTTCTGAAAAAAATATTTTATCATTTCTCTTCTCTTCTTGAGTTCTTAAGAATACATTTTTATGCGGCATATATAAGAATATTTTAACGTGATAGCCACTTACTTTTAATAGATAAGGTATAATCTCTTTACATTTATCATCAATAGTGATCTATTTTTATGTCATCTTGTGGGCATTCCTTTCGCTTGTCATTATTTCTTCACTTTTTCTCTTTTCTTGACATTGAATTCATATAATTTTTTTGCCAATTCCCTTGTAATATCAGTTTAAAAGACTTGAAAAGGTTTCTGTACTTTTTATTTTTAATTTCATTTTAAATTTTAGATTAAAAAAGTAAGTAAGGCTGGTAGCAGTAGCACATGCCTGTAATCCCAGCAGTTTGAGTGCTGAGGCAGGAGGACCACAAGTTAAAAGCCAGGCTCAACAATTTAGCAAGGCTCTGGGAAATTTAGCAAAACCCTGGGAATGTGGCTAGTGGTTGAGCAATCCCCAGAACCAAAACAAAAACGAAGAAACAAAAACAAAAATCAAGTAAACAATATGCTCATTTATCGTGTTTATGTTTGCTTTTAAATTTACCTAAATTTTCCAGCCCCTACATATTTTTTTATTCTAACTTGTTATATATGGCAACAGAATGCATTACAATTCATATAACACATATAGAGCACATTTTTACATGTCTCTGGTTGTATACAAAGTATATTCACACCATTTGTGTCTTCATACATGCACTTAGGGTAATGATATCCATCTCATTCTACCATCTCTCTTTTTTTTTTAATCCCATTGTCCCCTCCACTGTAGCTCAGTGGTAGAGAGCCTGCCTCCCACATGTGAGGCACTGGGTTCGATCCTCAGCACCACACAAAAATAAATAAATAAAGACATTGTGTCCATCTATAACTAAAAAAATATGTAACAAACATAAAACTCAACCATGGTGCACAGACTTTGTTATGATTCTGATTCAAACAAAAAATGGTAGAATTGTGAGCCAACTCGGGAAATTGAAAGGTTGAATTGATGATATTGAAGAATCTTTGGTAAACTTTTCTAAGGTGTGATAATGTAAATTTTTAAGATGAGAAATCCTTGTCTCTTAAACATATAAGCTCAATTAGTTATGGATGACATGACATAAGATCTGGCATCTAATTTAAATCACTAGGGGAATGGAAAAGGGGAGTGGGGTGGTAGATGAAACAAAAGTAGTCATAAGTAGATTCTTGTTTAAGTTGGGAAATGAGTACGTGGAAATCATTGTATTATTTTCTCTACTTTTGTAGATTTTGATGTTTATGTAATAAAACATCAAAAAATGAAATGAAAAAAAAAAACAAAAAAAATAAATAAATTTACCTAAATTTCAACATTTTTCATATTTGTGTTATATAAACCCAATTAAACAGATTGAATGAGTTGTCCTTTAAATTTCTGGATTATTCTCTGTGGTGTGCCACCTGTAAAGCTACTTGAGTGGTCTCTTACTGGGTACTGAGCCATGGGGGACTTAGGTCTCCCCTTGGAAACGATCCTGGCATTTCAGTATGTAGACTGCCCAAGGCGAGAGATCTCTGCCCTGCTCTACCAATGGGACAGTTCTAGTAGCTCAGGAGTTGGGAGTAACCTATTGGGAAGTAACAGCCCACCCCTTACCTTATTTGGCAAAAGAACATTCAATGGAAAACCTTTGAAGTTCCCTTGTATAAATAAATCAAATTTGGGCTCTCACTCTTTCTCTTCCTAGTGTGGAAGGAAGCTCAACCCCCAAGGTCAAAGAGCTGTCCTGCCTTTGCTTTTCAAAATTACTTTCCGTGTTGTGTGGTTTTTCACTCTGTCTTCTCCTCTCTCTCTCTTTCTCTCTCTCTTTAAATATTTATTTATTTGTTTTAGTCGTGTACAATGCCTTTATTTTTACGTGGTGCTGAGGATCGAACCCGGGCCACGCACATGCTAGGCGAATACTCTACCGCTGAGCCACAATCCCAGCCCTCTGTCTTCTTTTCTTAGCTATATTTCACAGCCAGCCTGCTTCACATAGAGGAAACCCAAATTCTACCTCACAGATTGTGGGCTAGAATTCTCCACTAGTTCCAACCTAATGAAAAATTTTACCTCTTTCTCCTTTTTAAAAATAATATAATGGGGCTGGGATTGTGGCTCAGCGGTAGAGCACTCGCCTAGCACGTGGGCGACCCGGGTTCGATCCTCAGCACCACGTACAGATAAAACACACTGAATAAAACGCATTGTGTACAACTAAAGCAAATAAATAAAAATATTTAAAAAAAAATAATATAAGCAAATACTTATTTAATCTAAGCAAATACTTATCTACTTATAGCAATCTTTATAAGTATATAGTTTTGTGTTTATAAATATATTAACATAAAATAAATTTTGTATTATCATTAACCTTGTTACAAAATAAGTTTTTTTTTTTTTTGAACCACTTATAATATCCTTGTTACATTCATGTATTCATATATTTTCCCCATTTTCAAAACAATATTGTTTTGCTTAGGTTATTATTTGTGTTGTTTGTGATGATGATACTAATGATGGATGTTCTTGTTTATTTTACCATTTTTACCATATAATTACTTAATTAATTTTTTCCTGTGACATTGCATGAGTTTTATTTCTGGCATGTCTTTGGAATATGCTTTAAATTGAAGAAGGTGAAGCCAACCTTTACTTTACTTGTTCAAAGTGAAATAATTCTTGTTTGAAATTTTACAACCATATTCTAATATAATCCTTATATTCCAACTGAAACCATGTACTTGAGATTAGAATTATACTATATATATTCTTGATATACAAGATATTTTATAATATTATACTATTTCATGCATATGTCAAATCTTTTCATTCTGTCCTTTATAAATTTATACCATTTTTTTATATTCTGTTAATTTTATCTGCCACTTTCATATGTAATTTCATCAATCTTATCTTTTTTAAAACTTTTTTTTTTTTTTTTTTTTTGGTACCGAGGATTGAACTCAGGGGCACTCAACCACTGGGCCACATTCCCAGGCCTTTTTTGTATTTTATTAGAGAAAGGGTCTCACTGAGTTGCTAAGTGCCTCGCCATTGCTGAGGCTGGCTTTGAAGTCTCATCCTCCTGTCTCAGCCTCCCAAGTGCTGGGATTACAGGTGTGCGCCACCATGCCTGGCTCTTTTTTAAAACTTTTAAAAATCTGTCTAATTCATTACATTATTGTATTAAGGTCTGATTAAATTATATTATACATATATATAATGCATACATAATAAACATATAATTTTTTTTTTTTCTTGGTAAAGGGGATTGAACTCAGGGGTACTCAATCACTGAGCCATATCCCCATCCCTATTTTTGTACTTTATTTGGAGACAGGGTCTCACTGAGTTGCTTAGCACCTTGCTGTTGCTGAGGCTGGCTTTGAAGCTTTGATCTTCCTGCCTCAGCCTCCTGAGCTGCTGGGATTATAGGCATGTGCCACTGTGCCTGGCTAACGTGACTCTTTATTGTTGATGTTGACCTTAATCATATCATAAAGATAGTATTTAACCTGTTTCTCCACTGTAAAATTACTATCTCCTGTTTTTTTTTATTTTGTAATCATTATAAGGAATTTTCTATTCACAGCCCACACTTAAGTAATAGTGCTGTAAAATTCTCTCCCCTTGAGTTTGAAATAACTACATAAATCATTTGGAATTCTTATGAAGATGGCATGTCTCTTCTTTCCTTTTGTTTTACTTTTTTCTTGAACTAGAATAGTACCATATTTAAAGTGTTGCTCAAATGACTCCAGCTTTATCTAGCTCAGTAATTGGATGAATGTTTCCCTTTCTCATAGTCACTTTTTTTTGTGGAGAGTATGCGTCCATGAGGGAGAAAAGGAGACAGAGTACTAACTCATTTTCTGTCAGTAGAATATGCTCCAGGCTAATCTTGTATGTATTGTGT